>CM077897.1:475655-1675655 GCA_039720435.1 Amazona ochrocephala
CCCCCGGCGCGGCTCGGCGGGGCCCGGCCGCGGCTCGCCATGCTCGGCGGCAGCGCCGCCCGCCCTTCCGGGGCAGGGCCCGGGGCGCTCCGATCCGCGGGGCCGCGCGGCCGCGCCGGGCTTTGGCTCCGGCTGCGGCTCCCTCCGCCCGGCGGGGGGGGGGGGGGGGGGGCGGGGGGGAAGGGGCGTGGCGCCGCACCCCGCGCGCGCGCGTCCCGCCCCCGGCGCCAGCTCCCAATGGGGAGGCGCCGTGCGGGGCGCGGCCAATGGGAATGGGGCAGAGGGAAGGGGCGGGGCAGTGGGCGGGTTAAGGGGGGGCGGGGTCTTGAGGGGGTGTGGTCTTGAGGGGCGGGGCTTGGACCCTACCTTCGTGTTTCACGCGGCTTCTCCTCCCATGGATCCCTATGGATCCCCCCGCCCTTAGGGACCCCCCCATCCCTATGGACCCCTACGGATTACCCCACCTTTAGGGAGCCCCATCCCTATGGATTCCCCCACCCTTAGGGACCCCCGTTACCAGGGAGCCCCACCCATATGGATCCTTAGGGATCCTCCCCACCTTAGGGATCCCCACCTCCAAGGATCCAATCTGTTTAGATCCCTATGGATCCCCCACCCTTCCCATTCCCATTGAGCCCCATCCCTACGGGTCCCCCCACCCTTAGGGACCCTTTTCTCCAGGGACCTCCATCCCTATGGATCCTCCCTTAGGGCCGCCCTTTTCCCCATGGCTCCCTCCTCCCCTTACAAACAACCCCAGTGATCCCCCACTCTCCCAATACAGTGACCCCCTATTCCCAATGCTCCCACCACATCCCTGCGCCCTCAGGTCCCCCCGTGGACCAAATCCCAACGAATCCCTACGGATTCCCCCCCAGGGGGGAGGGAAGAACACGGCCACACTCACTGGAGGGGCTGCATTTTGCCTGCAGGTTTATTTCCTGGCGCAAGGACACGAGAGCAGAGCCGGGATTTGTCACTTTATTATACAAAAACCCAACGAAAATTCCAAAGAAAACAGAAAATCCCAAAAAAACAAAAAAACCTCCAAATAATACAACAACGGAAGAAAGGAACCGAAGGAAGTGAAGCCGGAGCCGAGCGACGCCGTAGAAATTCCAAGTTGGGATTATTCTTTATTATTCCTTATTTTTTTTTTTTTGCCTTTTTAACTTTTTTTTTAAACCTACAAAAACACTTTTTTAAATATTAGAAAAAAAAATAATTTTTTTTTCGGTTTTTTTTTTGAACTTTTTTCCTTTTATTTTTTTTTCTTTTTTTTTGGGTTTTTTTCCTCTTTTTTTTTGCGGAATTCACAAGAAATTTCCCTCTAAAGGATCCCGGGATTTTGCGGCAGTGCCAAAATGCACTCACAGGTTCAATCCTCTCGCAGCGCAAACGCCTTTCAGCCCCCAATTGTCGGCGCTGTAAGATTTTTATTCGTCATTTTTTTGTCTTTTTTTTTTTTTTGAAGTTTTTTAAACAGAAAAAAAAAAAAACGGAAAAAAAAAAAAAGGATTTGGGGATTTTTTTTTTTTTTTTTATGGGTTTTTTTTTTTTTCCTTTTTTTTCCTTGTACTAAAAACATCCACTAAAACACGACGGCGGCGGTGGGAAACACTCAGCGGGATCCAGGCCCCTCATGGGGGGGTGGGATTAAAAATGGGGGGGGGGGGTGAAATTCCAAACTGGAAGCAAAGGGAATGGGATGAGGGATGGACACACAGACACACACACGCACACACACAGGCCCAGGGGGGATTGTCCATATGGACCCCCCCCCCCCAATAGGTTGGGGTTCAAATTGCCCCCAAATAATGAGTTTTCAGCCCAATTTGAGGCTGGGAAGAGGTAGAGTGCGCCCCTCCCCGCACTGAGGGGTCCATGGGGGGGTTGAGAGCAGCAAAGTGGGGGTGGCCCCCCCCTAAAACCTGGAGCTCCCCCCACCTTCCCCACTCTCTTGAGCTGAGATTTGGGGGGAAAGAAGAGGAAAATGGTTAAATTAAAGCCCCCCCCATGCCCCTGCGACCCCCAGATCCTGTCCCCCAATCCCAGCTCCTCTCCAGGGACAGGATGGGGGGGGACACACTCTGTGCCCCCCCATACAGTGGGGTCGGGGGGGGGGTCCCCCATTGCACTGGGTGCTTTAGGGGGGCCGTGGGATTGCTGGTGCTTGTGTCTGCTTAAAAAGGGGGGGCCCAGAGCAGGACCCCCACCCCTGCACCCACCCCGTCCCCACAGCCCCATCCCGGGGGGGCATCAACCCCCCCCCATCAACCCAAGATATATATACAGCATGGATGGGGGGGCAAAAAGGGGGTACCAAGGGCAAGGAGAGTGCTGGGGGGGGGTCATCCCCCCCAATTTGGGGTGAAGGGAGAGGAGCAGCTTCACCGGGCATGGAGGGAAAATGGGGGGGGAGGGGGGGGCAAGAGAAAAGGAATTTTGTGGAGAGCAAAATAAAACACAACAATGGGGGGGCAAAACCCCCCCTTGGTCACACTGAGCAGTGACCCCCGGACCATGGCGTTGCGGGGGGGTCACCCCCCCATTCACACACACACACACGCACACGCACACCCCACCCCCAATCCATCCCACCCCCCCCAGCGGGTCCCGGTCCGTGGCTGTGGATCCCAAGTGGATGCGAGGTCCCAGTGCGGCTTCCAGACTGTACAATGGGGGTGTATGGGGGGGGGACACCCCCACAATGGGGGCTGAATGGGGGGGACACCCCGAAACACTGGGGGGGGTGCACAAAGGGGGGAGGAGGAGCCATCATCCCAATGGCTGAGTCCTGAGCAGCTCGGCTCATGCTCGGGGGGGGGGGGGGGGGGGGGGGGGGGGGATTTATCCATTTCTGGGAGTTTTAATATAAAAAAAAAGGGGGGGGGGGATTTTTTCCTGTTTCTCCTTTTCTTTCTATGAAGTCCAGAGCTGGCAGTGGGGGGGGACAGGGCGACCCCCCGAAAACAATGAACCCCCCCCAAAAGTAACAACAATCCCCCCCCCTTGCTAAAGGGGGTGCAGGGATGGGGGGGTCACCCCCTCTACCCCCTGCCGTGGTTCATCCCCCCCCATAGTGATGGTGGAGGGGTCCCTCCGGCGCCCATGCCCCGGGTTGGGGGTCCCAATGGGGAGAGGCTGCGGGAGGAAGAGGTTTTTGGGGGGGGTGGGGGGGATTTGGGACCAGAACCGAGAGTCCCAAGGACGTTACAGAGCGGGGCTCAGTTGGAGTCGGAGTCGGAGGAGTCCCCTGAGGAGGAGGAGGAGCTGCTGCTGCCCTCGGAGTCGTTGTCATCCTCATCCTCATCGTCCTCATCCTCATCGTCGTCGTCGTTCTTGGGGGGTCACAGAGGACATTGGGGGGGGGTTAGCAGCAGGGAACAGGGGGATCCATCCTTTCCCCATTCACCCCCCATTGGTGGGGTCCAGCCCCATCCCTCCCACCACAGAGCACCCAGAGCAGGGACGTGTGGGGCAGGAATGAGTTTGCCAGGGCTCAGCTGGGGGTGCCGGGGGGGGGGACACGCAGCGGAGCAGCGCACGGGGGCCCTACCCTCACCTCTGCCTGGCTCCACGCCCCTGGGGGGGGCACCCGACCCGCCTCGGGCCTCAGTTTCCCCCCTCTAAAGGCACGGGAAGGAGGAGGCTGAGCCGCGTGCGGGCAGCGCGGGGGGGCACCGTACCTGTCCGGGGCCGAGCACCAGGCAGGGACACGGTGTCTGCCCCCAGCGCCATCCAGCGGGCTCTGAGCGCACTCGCACCGGGGCGAACCCTTCACTGCGGTGACTTACGCGGCTTCCCCACTGGCGCAAAGGGAGCCGAGACCACGCTCAGTATCCAGCGGGAAAGAGGCAGGAACGTTCCTGCGCACCGCCCGCACCTCTACGGCTGCTCCCGGCTCCGCCGCTGCTCCTCGCGCCCTCCCCGGGGCCATGGCGGGGGGGGGGGCGCTCACCCCATTCCCCTCTGCCTCCCCCCTCTGCCATGCTGCGATCGGGGCCCGGTGGCTGCACCCCCAGCCCCGGAGGAGGGAGATGTGGGGCAGAGCAACGGGAATGGGGCAGGCCCAGCGCCTGCCGCAGCCTCACCTCATCCCCGTCGTCGCTCTCCTCCTCGCTGCTGGACTCGGAGGAGTCGCCGCCTTCCTCCGATGAGTCCCCGTTGTCGTCGTCATCGTCCTCATCTTCGTCATCGTCTTCCTCCTCCTCTTCCTCCTCATCGTCATCTTCGGATTCCTGAGGAGCGGGAGGGGGGCGGTCGTAAGGCAGCAGCACCCATGGGTGCATCGCCCCGTCCTCAGCCAGCCATCACCCTCTGGGCTACACCAGCCGCCAAGCAGACCCAGGAGGGCTCCTGCCCACACCTCATCCCGGAGTCTTCCCTGTTTATGTTCCAAACAGCCCCAAAGAGGTTCCTGGAGCGAGCGTGTGGGGCAAAATCAGCCACGAGATTTGGATGGACCTGGGCAGAGCCTCTGGATTACTGCCTCAAGGGAAGGGCAGCAGGGAGCAGCAGGGAGCAGCAGGGATACCCTGAAGCAGAGACAAGGGTGCATCGCGCACTCACCGACTTGGACTGCATCGTTGGCTTCATCTTGGGGTTGGGGCCCCGGATCTTTCCTATGCTCTTGCGCTTCTGCAGGGAGCAAACCCAAACCTGTCAGAGCTCGGCTCCTTCCCAGTGCCAGCCCGGAGGTAACCCCACTGCCGAGCAGTGAGGGCCCCCCTAAGCTTGGCTCAGCCACCACCCAGCCCCAAGCCCCCCACATCCCCCCCACTGGGTGGATACTCACATTGGAAGTGTGCTCCTTGTAGGCAGCGCGCTCCTGGGGCGAGAGGCTCTGCGGAGACAGGGGGGTGGTGAGGGAATGGAGCAGGGGATGGAGCAGGGGATGGAGCACGGAATGGAGCAGGGGATGAAGCAGGAATAGAGCAGCGGATGGTGAGGGGATGGAGCGGGGATTGGAGCGGGGATGGAGTGGGGATGGAGCACGGATGGAGCGCGGATGGAACAGGGGATGATGAGGGGATGGAGCAGGGGATAGAGCAGCGCATGGTGAGGGGATGGAGCGGGGATTGGAGCGGGGATTGGAGCGGGGATTGGAGCGGGGATTGGAGCGGGGATTGGAGCGGGGATTGGAGCGGGGATGGAGCAGGGGACGGAGCAGGGGACGGAGCAGGGGACGGCGAGGGGGATGGAGCGGGGATGGAGCGGGGGACACACCAACGGTCCCCGCGCACGGAGCACAGAGCTGGGCACTCACCTTGAGCCAGATGTCGAGGTGCACCTTGTACTGCTTCTGCTGCTCCTCCGCCAGCTTCTTGTAGTGGTCCTTCTGGCCCTGGGAGATGCGCTGCCAGCGGCTGCCGATCTCCACCATGCGCTCCTTCAGCGGGAGGTGGTTCAGCTCCCCGTTGGACAGCAGCTCCTGGGAGAACTTCTGGTAACCGTTCCTGCGGGGGGAGCACACACAGCGTGCTGGACAGAACTGGGGTGTCCCCAGCACCAACCACCTCCATCCCCAGCGCGGTCCAGCTCCAGCCATAGGGAATCACAGCATCAGCCAGGTTGAAAAGGAGCTTTAAGATCAAGTCCAGCCGTTCCCCTTGTCCCATCCCTTGCTCCTTGGGAGCAGAGCCCTCCTGGCTCCATCCTCCTCTCAGGCAGTTGTAGGGAGCCATCAGGTCCCCCCTGAGCCTCCTCTTCTCCATCTGAACCCCCCAGGTCCCTCAGCCGTTCCCCATCACACTGTGCTCCAGGCCCTGCACCAGCTCCATTGACCCCACTCCAGCACCTCAGCGTCTCTCTTGCAGTGAGGGGCCCAGAGCTGCGCACAGGATCCCAACATCCCAGACCCAGAACTCACATGGGGGGTTTCTTCGGCTCTCCCTGGAACTTCATCTTCTTGGCAGAGTTGGTGGAGCACGGAGGAGCCCGCATCTCACTCAGCTCCCTCTGAGGCACAGGACACAGCGGGGTCAGGGGCACACAGACCGTGCCCAGGGCCAGGGGCAGGAGGGAGCAGGGACCCACCTCGTATCGCTTCTGATCCTCCGCTGCCTTCTTGATCCACATCAGCTTCTCCTTCTTCTCCATGTTGTTCCAAGTGGCCTCCATGGCCTTCAGTGCCTTTCCCCGGTCGTTCTATGGCACAGACCCCCCCACATCACATCAGATGTGCCCAAGCAGCCACCACCAGCTCCACCCGCCCCGATGCGTGACCCTTCTCCCCACAGCCCCAACCTATGGCCTCAGGTACGAGCCCAGGCAGGGAAGCGCAAGGCAGCTCCGGCAGCGCTCCAGCTCCAGCTGCATTCCCAGCCCGCTGCCCACCTTGAAACGTGCCAGGTAGTCCCCGATGACGCTCTGCTGCCAGATCTCCTCGGCTGTTTTGGGGGACTCGGGCAGCTTCCCGCGCTCCTCCTTATCCGAGCCGTGCTTCTTCTCCGACTGCGCCTTCATCGCCGCCTCCCGCGCCTTGTACTTGGCCTGTGCGGGTGAATGAAGGGACCCCCCCAGCCATTCAGCCCCACAATCGAGGTTCCAGGACCCTCTGAGCTTCCTTTAAGGTGGGCTTTGCCCACCCTGGGCAGAGCCGGCGGCACCCATTGGTGCTGGGGTGACCCTGCAGCAGGACCAGGACAGAGCAGCGCTCCTCACTGGGAGCTGCCCGATGGAGCAGGGACGGAGGAGCAGGAACGAAGGGGAGCAGGGAGGGATGAAGGAGCAGGGATGGGGACGGAGGAGCAGGGATGGGGACGGAGGAGCAGGGATGGGGACGGAGGAGCAGGGATGGGGACGGAGGAGCAGGGATGGGGACGGAGGAGCAGGGAGGGACGGAGGAGCAGGGATGGGGACGGTACCAACCTTCTTCTTCTCGGAGAGGTCGTTCCACATGCGGGCCAGGAGCCGGGTGAGCTCACTCTCCGACAGCTCCGGCCGCTCCTCCTGCAGCTGCTTCCGCTTCTCCTCCGAGAAGATGAACATGGCAGAGATGGGCCGCTTGGGCTTCTCCGAGCTGGCCTGCGGGGGGACACGCGGCGGGGCTGAGCCCACTGAGGGACCCGCAGCCTCACTCCACGTCCTGCCCCATCGCTGCGGCCGCCGCTCTCACCTTGCCCGTCTCCGGGGAGGATTTCTTGGATGCGGGACTCGTCGCCCCTTTCCGGTTGCCGCCCAGCATCTTCTCCTCGCCCAGCACCCGCTGCTGCTCCTCCTCGGGCAGGCTCTGGGTGGCACAAGATGGGACACGGTGAGACGGCCCCACAGCGACAGGGCTTGGGTGCCATCGGGAGCAGGGGGAACTTAACGCACTCCAAAAGCCACCCCAGCGGTGGGCACTGCAAGGCTGGGTCACCCTGCCTGTGCCACCCTGCCTGCGTCGCCCTGCCTGCGTCGCCCTGCCTGCGTCGCCCCCGTGCTGGGCAATGTCCTCCCTGGGGCAGCCTCATCTCCTTCCTCCTTAGCAAAGGGAAGGGGCCCGGATCCAGATGCACCCCTGGGTTATCCATCCCTGGCGGGCTCAAGGCCAGGCTGGATGGGGTTTGGAACACCCTGCTCTGATGTGAGGAGTCCCTGCCCGTGGCAGGGATTGGAAGTGGATGAACTTGAAGGGATTCTACGATCTCAGTCCCCAGCCAGGGCTCCCTCCCCTCATTCAGGGTCTCCAGCGCCCCATGGCTGAGCTTCCCATCACTCACCTCCAGGAAGCGGAGCAGCTCGATCTCGTAGTCTTTCTTTTTCTGGAGGGGATGGAGATGCGGTTACACACAGACCCCGTGCCCCATCCCTGCCTTGGGCGGTCCCTGACCCAGCCTCAGCCCCCCCGAACAGCATCCTTCATCCGGACCATCAGCTGGTCCCAGACACATGTGGAGACACAGGACCACGAGAGGAGACCATCAAGACACTGATGGTGAGGACGGCAAGAGGAGGCACTGAGGAAGGAGGAGGCTCACCCATAGCCCGAGCTCTCCCATCCCACCCCCCTCCCCGCAGCACCGGTGCCCTCCCGCCTGCCCATCCCCACTCACCTGGTCACACTTTTTGTGGTAGGCGTCCTTCTCCTTCTGGGACAGCAGCTTCCACTGCTGGCTGCACAGCACCATCCGCTCCGTGCTGGGCACGTCCTTCATGTTGGCCATCAGCTCTGCACAGTACAGCGAGTAGCTGTTCCTGCAAGCAACGGGGGGACCCAGCGTTAGGGACAACCTGCACGGGGCTCTGGGCGCTAAGAGCCCCCCGGAGGCCCCCCCAGGGGTGCTGTGCCAGAGGTGCCTGAAGTCTAGGGGAGCTCTGGGTTGGACCCCCTGAACCCAGAGCACGCAGCATCCCCATGAACCTCGCTCGGATCCTCTGCAAAGAGGTATTTAATGTCTGTTAAGGACCAACGTATTTAAGGACCACTTTGATGGGCTCACGAACATGGTCCCAGGAATGGTTTGGGCTCTCAAAGCCAGGCAGAGCCTCAGGTTCCTCATTAGCAAGAGCCAGCATCTGCCAAGCGGTCACTGGGAGAGGGATGGATCCCTCCCGTGCGGACAGGGAAGGACAGGACTCACGGAGGGGGCTTTGTGGGTCGACCATCAAACTTGTCCTTGAGCTGGCGCTCGGCCTTGGTGAGGGTGGAGCGGGTGATGCCCTCCTCGCTGATGTTCAGCTCTGGGTGCTTCTGGATGTAATCCCGCATGATCTCCTGCAAAGGATGGGCACAGGTCAGCAGAGCGGCTCCATCCCCGCCTGGCTGGGGCCGGAGGAGGAAAGAGAAGCCAACGACTGCCCTAACAGCTCCCAAGGGATGCTTCCCCCTTCCCCACGCACGGCTGGAGGAGGCAGGGCTCAGACTCACCAGTGACCTGCAGGGACCTGCCTGAAGCCCTGGCTACGGGGTGAGGCTGGATGGCCTCGGAGTGAACACAGGGATGAGTGTGGAGGGGGACGGGCGAGGCTGCTCCCTACCTCGTACTCCTTCCGCTGTTCCAGGGCCTTATGAATCCATTTCAGCCTCTTTTTATCCGAGAGTTGAGACCACTGCTTGCCCAGCGACTCTTTCACCTCCTTCGTGGTGGCCTGAAAACCCAAAGCCAGAGGTGAGGGCAGAGGGGTAAAACCCACAAAAAGGGGGGATAAAAAGGTCCAAAAACAGCGGAGCCGAGCCGGGCCGGGCCGGGGCTGTGTGCGAGTGAGGGGCATGGCCAGAGGTGTGAAGCCTGTGCTGGGAATCCTGCCTGCCTGCCTCAGCCTGCGGTCAAACTGCAGGCAAAAAGCGCCGGGGTCTGTACCCCCTGAGCCTCTTCCAGCTGTGCCGAGCCCCTCCTTACCTCCATCCAGCTGTGGGGAGCTCCCAGCGGTGTCCTCCAGCCCGTCCCCCCCCGAGATGCTTCTCCTTTCCCCCTCCTGCGCACCAGCGGCGGGGCGCAGGACCCCGCAGGCTCACGCTCGCACGCACTCCCACCCACCCTACTCACATCTGGACGCACTTTCAGGTAGATCTTCTTCTCGTGGTTGTACCACAGCTGCTGCGGGGTCTTGGGCTTCTCGGGGACGTCCGACTTCTTGGCGTTCTGGATGAGATCCGGGTGATCCTCCCTTCACCCGGCACGGAAGGGAGAGCGTTACAGAGGGCGCAGGTGGAGGAGCACCCCCTAAGCCTCCCCCATGAGGGGCAACCACCACTGCAGGGCTGAGCCTCAGGGCCTGGGGGGTCCAGGAGGGTTTTAGGAGTCTGCCCCCGCCTGAGGGAGCATCAGCTTGGAGCATCCCCTTTAACGCATCCCTGGAGCAGCCACAGGGCATCGGGAATGCTGGGATCCATCTTGGTCACAGCGACCACCTTCAAAGGGAAGGTCTGGGGGGAATGGGTCACTTCAGCTCTGAGCAGGGCTGGGGGCAGAGCTCCTGTTCTCCCCTTGCAGGACTGAGCCCTCTCGCTTTGGGGCTGCCCTCAGGTGCCCTTTCCTTGCTCTTTCTTTCCAGCATCGCCCCTTCCCTTCTGCCCTCGCGGTGCCCATCAGGGCTTCCTCCCCGAGCGCACACAGGAGAGGAGATGGGGTCTGCCTGGGGGGGCCTGGGGCTGCGCGCTCACCTGAACCTCGCCAGGTTCCTCTCAAACTCCTGCTTCTCCCTCTGGAAGTCCTGGATGTACTTCATCTGGGGACACAAAGCCGGCAGGGAGGTGAGATGGGGACGTCCCCTCCAGCATCTCCCATAGCTCGGAGCAGCCCCTGCATCCCTCACGCAGCGCAGCGTGACTGAACCCCAGCGTTAAACACGGATCCACCCAGCAGCCAAGCCGCCAGCCAGGTCCGTCTGGAAGAGACGGACCAAGGGAGCAGCCTCCACCCCACGGATCCTGGGAAGCAGGGCAGGAGAAGCAGAGGAGGCCCTACTGGTCTGACAGGCCTGAGCAAGCACCTGCGGTGCTCCCATCCAGAGCCTGGGCTCTGCTGCCTTCACTGGGAAGGCAGAGCCCGGCACGAGGAGGAACACAACGGAAGGGGCTCAGACTCCCCCCGTACCTTCTTCTTCTCGGGAAGCTCCTTGTACTTCTTGGAGAGGATCTTGGTGAGATCCAGGTTGCTCATTTCGGGGTGCAGCTTCGCGTACTTGGCCCGCTTCTCCATGAAGAAGCGGAAATAGGGAGTCAGGGGCTTCTTGGGGAAGTCGGGGTGTTTCTGGGGAGACAGCGGAGCAGCCACACTGAGCACGGAGCCGGCACAGGCAGGGCCCACCCAGCGCTGCCTGCAGGCAGCCTGGCAGTGATGCAGCTCTCTGCCATGGGAGCAAGGGCTCCCGTCCCTGGGAACTGCGTTATCCCAAGGCTGGGAATCCCGGGAGCAGCCTCCAGCCGGCACAGAGCGCTTGTGCTGCAAGAGGGGAAGGGGACGGGGCAGAGCATGGGGTGCCGGCAGCCAGGAATAGGCCGGCAGTTTCCTGGCCCCCCCGGAGCTAAACTTGGATGCAGCAGCAGTGACCACGTTCCACGCTCCCTGCACTTGGCCAGGACCCAGAGCTCGCGGCCTCGGGAGCCGGGGCAGTGGCGCAGGGATTACAGCAGGGAGGTGCCTGCAGGGGCTCCGGTGACAGCCCCTATCCAAGGGAACGGGGACACCCCCTCCAGTGTCCGACCCCAATCCCCGCCGGATACCTTGAGCTTTTTGCCCTTGTAAGGATTCTTGACGTGCTCTTCAGCGTCCATGATGAGCTCCGTGAGGGTCCGGAACTTCCTCACCTGGGGGTAATGAAGGACACAAGTGTGAACAGGCAGATTCCTGCTTGGCATCATCCCACAGTATTCCCTAAGAGCGCCATCCCAATGCCACTGAGGGGCTCCCAATGCCAACAGCAGCCAGATGGCAGCAGCACTAAGGGGGCACTGCTTCCAACAGCCCTGGAATGCCACCGGGATACCCGGTCCCTCTCACAGACCCCCCCCCATCCATCGGGTACCTCATTGGAAATCTCCATCCACTTCATCTTGCACATTTCCCCCGAGAAGTCCTTGAAAGCCACCTTCTCCCAATCCAGGTGGGACTCGGTGGTCTTGAACTTGCTCCCGTCGTTGGAGGGCAGGTTGTTCTTCATGCACTCCAGCAGGGTCAGCATGTCCTCCTGAGACCAGCGCTCTGCAAGCACAGCAACAGGCTTAGGAGCAGGCACCATTCCCGGCGGGATACAGGGACGACAGCTCCCGGCGTGCGGCTCCAGCCTGGGACACGTAACACTGCCTCTTGGGATTAAAGGGATGGGGCTGTTTCCATCACCCTGGAGCAGCTCTCTACAGGCCAAAACAATCCGGGCAAAGCTGAAAATCCACTCGGGAGCAAGCAGGGAGCTCACTCCAGGGCTGCATCGGATAAGGGGATGCTGGAGCAGAGGGTCATTCCCTCCATAGGGCAGAGCTCTGCAGCCAAGGAGGAAACGGGGAGCCCCACGGTCCAAGGGTTAAACGTGCATCCAGAGCCAGGGGAAAGCCCCAGCGCCGCCTTTCCTTCATCTGGGAGAGCCTCAGCATCCCACAGGATGGAGCTCCATGGTGACCTCTGCCAAGGTCAAAGCTCAGAGCCCTCAAAGCAAAGCGCTCAGATGGGGACAGCAGAACCGGGCATGGATTGAGGGGAACAGAGAATCATGGAATCACCCAGGCTGGAAAAGCCCTTTCAGCTCATCCAGTCCAACCCCTCCCCAGCACTGCCAAGGCCACCACTGACCCATGACACTGAGGCCTCGTCTCCACAGTGTGTGAACACTGCAGGGACGGTGACTGCAGCCCTGCCCTGGGCAGTTCCAATGCTGAGCACCCTTTGGGGCAGGAATTGTTCCTCAGCTCCATCTAAACCTGCCCTGGTGCAGCTTGAGGCCGTTTCCTCTTGTCCCATCCCTTGTTCCTTGGGAGCAGAGCCCAGCCCCCTCCTGGCTCCATCCTCCTCTCAGGCAGTTGTAGGCAGCGATCAGGTCCCCCCTGAGCCTTCTCTTCTCCATCTGAACCCCCCAGGTCCCTCCGCCCTTCCCCATCACACTGTGCTCCAGGCCCTGCTCCAGCTCCAGTGCCCTTCTCTGGATCCTCCATCTCCATCCCTCCTCACTCCTTCCTCCATCCCCAGCACTGATTTCACCTCCTGGACCTCTCATGTTGGGGGGGTCTCTGCGAGGGATTCATCTGTGGGGGAATGGAAAGAACCCCCCACAAAGGGAGCCCAGTGGCTTACCCCATGCCTCCACACTCCTTCAGAGCCCCAAAGCCTCATCAAGGGGGAAAAGAGATGGGAATTCCCTGCTACAGGGAGGGGAGCGGAGCTGAGCACCAGGCCCACATTTTGCCTCCCTATATTCCCACCCGCTTCCCAAACGCCAGGAGCACGGAGGCAGAACGGAGCCATGGAGCGGGTGCCCACTGCAAGTGCAGAGAGCAGGAGCAGTAACAGGAGCCGGACCACAAAGCTCAAGCGGGGAGGGAAAAGGGGCTGAGCCCCCCCCAACCTGCCCCACGCCTCGGCCTCCCCTCTCCAAAGCAGGAACCCCTGGAGACCCCCATCCCTGTGGGGCCACGGAACCCCATGGGAACCGTGGAAACCTCCCAGGACCCCCCCCTGGCAGCAGGATGGGGACCCCGCGCTCAGCGCCCCAACATCCCCATCCCTGCCTCGGGGCTGGGCCTGCGGAGCGCGCAGCACCACGGAGCCGTGCGTGCCCTGAGCCCGATTTATCCCGGGCAGCGCCGGGGCCGGCTCTATATTAGGAAAGCTTTCCCGGTGTAACCAAATCCCGCTCAAGCCCCGGGGAAGGCCACGTGCTCCCGGCGGGGGCACGGCAGGACACGGGCCGGTTTTGGGGTGCTGGGGGAGCCCAGCGGGGCCGCCCTGTGGGAAAGGGCTCTTTAGTTCCTGCGTCTTCCTGTTCTCCTGCCCCTTTCCCAATGGGAGCTGAAGCTCTGATGTCATCCCAAGGGCTGGAAGCCGGAGAGGCCCAAGGTAACGGCTCCTAATGCAGCCCAGATGTGAGCAGGGGAAGGCAGCACCTCCTTGTGCCAGCCCCCCCCCCCGAACACCCCCCAGGCCACAGCATTCCCAAGCTCCGCTTCCGTGTGCAGGATCGGGATCCACAGCCCCACCCCGCCCCCCCCGCTGGGGCTCCTCCACCCCTCCCTCAGCAGCACTGATTGATGGGGGTTTCCCTGCGAACCCCCCGGTATTCCCATGGGATGCGGGGCCCACCTTGGTTTTTGGGAGCTGTCATTTCCAGGTCCGCAGGGCACTCGGCTTCGCCGTTCATCCTCCACACTCGCTACCGGAGATCACTCCCGCTCGGCTCTGCAGGCAAAGGAGAGCCCCGATGACACCCCCCGCACCGGGCACCCCCGGGGGGACCCGACCCGGATCCATCCCCATCCCAATGAATGGGGCGCTGGGAGCTGCCCCACATCCAACCCTGGGAGGGGTCAGGTGCAGGAGGGGGGGGGGCCTGAATGGTGGCAGGACCCCCCCCCCCGGTGTGGGGAGAAAAGGGGGGCAAAGGAAAGGGGCTCAAGGTGATGGGATCCAAGGGGGATCCCCACAGATCCAAGGGGAGAAGGGATATGGATCCATGAGGGGGATCTGAGCCAACAGGGCTGCAAGGGGGGGCACCAGAGATCCATTGAGACCCTCTTTGGACATGAGAGGGACCCCCAGACCCATTTGTGCCCATCTGGGGGGCTCTGGGGGAGCCCCGGGGGGGTCAGGGCCCTCCCGTGGCGGGGGCCACAAGTGAAGGGGGATATTCCAACAGATCCCAGCGGGAGCACCGCATGGCTCTGTGGGGCAGGATCACGGGGGGGCAGCAGGCGAGAGGCCTTATGGGGGGGCACCCCATAACTTATGGGGAGAAACAGGATGTGGGGGGACCCCTATGGGGGGCCCATGGAGGGGGTCCCAGGGCTGAGGCCTCGGGGTGGCCTGGGAGCCGGGCCTGGGAGCAAGGCCCAGGCCTGGGCAGGGGGCACCGGGCCCAGGGGAGCACCGGGCACCGGGGGGGGGGGGGGTGCGGGACCCACCGAGGGCCGGGCTCGGCGCGGGGGGGGGCGGTGCGGGAGCACCGGGGATCCCGTGGGGGGAGGAGAGGGGAGAGGCGGGATCGTGGCGGGAGGGGAGGGATCCACCGGATCCACCGGGGCGGGGCGGGGGCCATGGCGCTGCGCGCGCACAGGGATCCCCGGGGGGGGGGAGTGCGGGATCCCCCCCCCCCCCGGGGGTGGAAGAGGGGGGGGGGAGGGAAGGACGGGACCGGATCCCGCGCCTGGAGGGGGGGGGGCAGGAGGAGGAGGAGGCGGGGGAGGAAGGGGCCGGGCCGCGGGCGGAGGCGGGGAGCCCGCACATGCCCTGCGCCGCCGGCCAGCGCCAGTCTCCTCCTCCGCCAGGCAGCAGGAACCGGGTGGGACCGAGCGCGGGCGGCCCCGGCGGCGCCTCCCCGGCCCCCTCCCGCACCCGGTGCCCTCCCGGGCGCCAGCGAACCGCGCTCCGCCGCCCCCCCCCGCTCCCCCCGCGGCACACGGGAACACAATGGAGGCGAGTGCGGGGCGCCGGGGCAGCGGATGGGGGGGGGGGCGCGCTCCCGCGGCCCCCCGGAGCGATGCGGTGCGCGGCGGGTCCCGCACCCCCCCATCCCCGCGGCTTCCCCATCCGCCGTCCCCGGCTCCTCTCCCCCCCCTTCCCCTCCCCGTGGTTACCGGCCGGCGCTCTCCGCCGCGGCACACAATGGCCGGGCTGCGCCCGCCTCCGCCCGCCGCTCCTTCCCCTCCACCCGTGCAGCCGGCGCGGTTATAAAGCCGAGACAAACCCACCTCTCCGGGCTGCAAGGGGGAGGAGGAGGAGAGGAGAGAAGGAGGAGGAGGAGGTGGAAGGAGGAGGAGGAGGAGGGGGGGAGCTCGAGCCGAGCCGCCGCAGCCCCAGCCCCGCGCCGGAGCCGCTGGGGGAAGGAGAAGAAGAAGGAGAAGGAGGAGGAGGAGGAGGAGGGGGAAGGGGGGGCGGGGATGCCCGGCTGGGGGCGGCCGGGCAGCTGCAGGAGCCGGGCGAGGGCAGCGCGACCTCCCCGCACCGACCCCCGGGGAGCGGCTCCTGCCCAATCCTCCCCCCCGCTCCCCACCACCGCCGCCCCCTCCTCCTCTCCCCCCCGTTCCGCGACCCCTCCTCGAGCCCAGAAGCACCCACCCACCCAGCGGGGGGCTGAAGCCCCGCTCCCGGTCCGGGGGGAAGAAAGGGAGAGAAAGAAGCGGGGGGGGGGGGGGGGGGAGCGGAAAAAAGAAAAACGGGGAAAAACACAAAAAAAAAAAGGAAGCGGAGAAAAAAAGGAGGGGGGGGACAGAGAAAAAGGGGGTGAAAGGGTGAAAATCGAGGTAAGGGAGGTGCGGGGAGGGGGGGGGGAGCGGACGAGCCCGGGCACGCACCGGCGCCGAGCTCCCCGCCGCGGCGCGGGACTCACCCGGGCTGGGGAAAAACAAGCGCGGAGCGCTGGAAGCCTGCCCCCGAAATCCAGCTGCGGCAGCCGGGAGGGAGGGAGGGCGAGCGGGAAGGAGGGAGGGAGCGAGGAGGAGGAGAGGGAAGGGAAGGGAAGGAGGGAGGGGGGGGCACACCGAGGCCGCCGAGCCGGGCGCTCTCCCCCGCCCCGAGCCCCAGCGCGGTGCCCCCGCGGAGCGAGCGGCGGCGGCGGCTTCCTGCCCGCGGGGCCTGCGCGAAAACGGCGCTTTTTGTGCCCTGGATTCGGTGTCAAAATACGGCTTTTCCCCCCAAAAATCCCCCCTGGACCCCCCCTCCGGCGGCCTGAGCCCCCCCCTACCCGCGGAGCGGCGGCGGCGGCCCCTTACCGAGCCCGGTGCGCGGCGGCGGGACACGGGCAGGAACAAAGCGCCTCCTCCAGCCCCGCCGGCGGAGCGGAGCGGCGGCGAATGGCGAGCCCGGGCGGCGCAGGCAGGGCTGAGCTCGGCTCCGTTCCGCTCCCCCGGCGCAGGCACGTACCTGCGGGCCCGCGGCTTTGGGGGGCCGCGGCTCGGCGGGGCCGGGGCTCGCTCGGCGGGGCCGGGGCGGGGAAGCGGCGGTTGAACGGCGGCCAGCTCTGCAGCGCTGGCCCCGGGCGTGGACGCGCTCCAGTCCCCGCAGAGACGATCGCGCTTTCCCCCGCCTCCATGGCGCTGCGTTCGCTCTTCCAATCAGCCGGGCTCTGCGCGCCGGGG
Organism: Amazona ochrocephala; assembly: GCA_039720435.1. Lineage (NCBI taxonomy): Eukaryota > Metazoa > Chordata > Aves > Psittaciformes > Psittacidae > Amazona > Amazona ochrocephala. Next base: position 492,364 of record CM077897.1, read on the forward strand.
TCCGCCGCCAGCCTCCGCCGCTCCCCGAGCGCCGCCGCCCCGCGCTCCCGCCGCCTCCGCCGCCTATTTTATTGCTCTTTGCTTTTGCAACACTGTGGCGAGAAGAAAAAGAGGAGGAGGAGGAGGAGGAAGGAGCAGAGGAGGGAACGGGGGGGGAGGAAGGGGAGAGAAGGGAGGAAGAAAAAAAAATCTCCTTACATGTGCAACAATCCTCGCCCGGCGTTTGCATGAGAAAAAGGAGATAAAAAGACGAAGGGAAGGGAGCGGGAGGGGGGGGGAACGGGGCCCGGCGGGTCCCTTCGGTGGGTCCCTGCCCGCCCCGCGGCCCCGGGACACGGCGGCGGGGATCCCCCGGCGGGGCGGGCGAGGGGCAGTTTCCTCCTTCCCTCCCCGCGCTCCCGTTCTCTCCTCTCCTCTCGCTCTTAATTTTTTTAATGCAATTTCTCCAACTCCACCTTTGTTGTGTTGGGCGTCATTCCCCGCAGCCAATCCCGGCCGGGCAGCTGCCTGCACATTACCGGCCATCCCGAGCTGCCTGCACATTGCGGGCTATCCCCGGCTGCCTGCACGCTGCTGCCGGCCACCCCGCGCTGCCTGCGCCGCGCCGGCCGCTCCGACACCGCCCGCCCGGGCCCGGCTGCTCCAGGCCGCGGCGCGCTCCCGGCACCCCGCGCGCTGCCGCCGAGCTCCGGCCGCTTGCGTGGTGCTGCCTGCGCGCCTCTCCTGCCTGCCCCTGCCTGCTGCTGCCTGCCCGCACGCTGCCAGCGAGCTCTGGGTATTTGCAAGCTGCCGCCTGCCCCTGTGCTGCCGGCGAGCTGCGGCCATGGCTGCGCTGCCGCTGCCTGCGCGCTGCCGGAGCCTGGCAGCTGCCTGCTGCCGGCTGCTATGTGCTATCGCTGCCTGCGAGCTGCGGCCATGCCACCCTCTGCTGCTGGCTCCCTGTGCACTGCCGGAGCTTGGTGTCTGAGTGCAAACACTGCCCCTGTGCTGCCAGCGAGCTCTGGCCATGCCTGTGCTGCCGGTTCCCTACCCACCACCGGTGCTTGGCATCTGCCTGCTACCGGCTGCAATGGGCTATCGCTGCCTGCGTGCTACGGCTGCCCACGTGCTGTCTGTGAGCTGCGGCCATGTCACCCTGTGCTGCTGGCTCCCTGTGCACTACCGGAGCCTGGTTCCTGACTGCTGCCGGCTGCAATGGGCTGCGGCTGCCTGTGTGCTGCCCGCGGCTGCCTGCATGCTACCGGAGCTTGGCATTGGTGTGGTACCAGGTGCTCACGCCACCAGTGAGCTCCAGCTCTCAATGTGCCACTGGCCAGGCCGGAGCAGGCAGCTCCACAGGCATCCGTAGCAAAGGGATGGGGAGCGGGAAGCAGTGAAGACCCCCCCAGGGATGCGGGATGAGGCCTGGGAACACAGGAATGCGGGCTGCCGGAATGGCCAAAACCTGGGAGGTTTTCACCCGTTTCTATGTAAAACAATAACAAATGTGGGTGCCATGGACCACCCTGCAGTGATTTGGGGGTGCAGGGGTGGGGATGGGGTGAGCCCACTGTGCAATGGGGTTATCCCCAAGAGAAGGGTCAGATGGTTGGGCAGGCAGAGTGCTGAATATTTTGCATCCACCACGTGAAAATCATCAGTTTTAAACTCCCCAGCACTCACCCTATGTGCAGGCAGCGCACAGGGCTGCAGGCAGCACACGGGTGCAGGCAGCAGGGCAGAGATACGAGAGAGCTTGACCTAAATTCCACCCCCCCACCCCAACCCAGGCTGGATCTCGCGGCAGTGACCTCGCTGCTCCCAGGGAATAAAGCCCTCTTCCTGGTGTGGCAGGAAGGAGGATGGGGCCTTGGGCTGGAAAACCCCAGCCATGTGCTGCTGTTCCCAGAAAACAAGAGTTGGCGGCAGTGCCAGGCTTGGAAAATCCAATGGGATGTATCCCAGCCCCATGGAGAGACTCTGGGGTAGTGGTTAGGGGCAGCCACAGGCACTGACCCCAATGCCTGCCCCATGGCACGCAGGAACATCCCTTCCCATGGCCCCGGGCCAGTGTATTCCATGAGGAAGCACCATCAGCAGCTCCCATTAATGAGATTACGGGTAATTGGGGTCAATGTAGAGCCGGGGGGGGGTTACAACAATGTCCCTGGCAGGCAGCTCAGTGTGCTCCCCCCCCCCCCCGAGACAGGCATGGCCATGGGGCTGGCAGGAATGGGGCAGTGCCATGCAGTGAGGGGGGCTGAGCATCCCAGGGATGCCAGGATGCAGCTGTGGAGAGCATCCCAGAATGACTTTGGGGAGCATCGTTGGAGCATTCCAGGATAGTTGTGACGGTTGTGGGGTGCATCCTGGGAGGACTTCAGGGAGCATCTGGGGATGAGTGCAGCAGGCATCCTGGGATGCAGCATATGTACTGGGATGGCTGTGGGGAGCATCCTGGAAGGATCACTGTGAGCATCCTAGCGTGCCAGGATGCAGCAGGTATCCAGGATGGCCGCATAGAGCTACTGGGGATGCCAGGATGCAGCAAGTATCTGGGATGACTGTGGGAAGCATCCTGGGATGACCATTGGGAGCACCCCAAGATGGGCATGGAGAGAGTTCTGGGATGGCTGCAGTGATCCCGCAGGGTGCCCGGATGCAGCAAGCATCTGGGGATGCCATGGCAAGCATCTTAGTGCAGCTGCAGTGAGCATCCCGGCATGGCACCCCCCCCCAGAGGGTGCTCTTTTTGGGGAGCAATTAAATAAGGGACACCCCCCCAGCAAATCCAGTGGAAAACAACCCCAATTCCTCTTGGATTTTATTAATTTCTTTATTAAAGCCTAAAACAGAGGTGGAGGGGGGGAGAAATAACCCCCAAAGCTCACAGCAAGAGTGATTTCAGACACATAATAAAACTAAACCAACCCAAACATGAGGCAGTGCTCCCCCTTTGCCCTTCCCCCCCCCCATTTTGGGGTGTCCCCCCCCCGATTTATACCTAAAAGAGTCAATTCACGGCCTGATCAGTTGCTGGATCCAGCCCTTGGGTCTGCCCAGGGCAGGAGCATCCTTTGGCAGGATGCAGGAGCAGGGGGATGCTTGGCCTGTTCGGGAGCAATCCCAGTGGGAACAGGACAAGAGGTGGGCAGCAGGCGAGGGAAAAATCAAGGAAAACTACACAATTGAACTATATATATATATGGAATGCTATCAAATAAAAAGGAATGCTGCTACCACTAAGTCATGAGTGAAATGACGGTGCCGGACTGGTCCGTAGAGTTTAGGCCCTGACCAGGATCCTTTAAATCAACTCTTCTAGATGATTCTAACATTCCCTATGGATTCTCTCTGGTATATACACACACACATGCACACAGGGGCACAATCAGCAATAAATTACAGCCTCCCCCAGTTACCAGCATCAAATATACAGAATCCCCCTCCCAGCATGCGTGGATTTGGGGTTTTCCTCCTTTTTATCCCTTTTTAAGGTGCATTTGGGGGATTTGTGTTTGGTTTGGGGGAATTTTCCTGCGGAAGCATCGTGGGATGGTTTTGGGGTGATTTTGGCATGGTTCTCTTCATTACATATATAAACCCTCTGGCTGCACTATGTACATCCCAACCCTGGAAGATGCCGGGAGCGCAGCGGAGCAGCCGGATGGATGCTCTCAGTGGAGCAAGTGACGGGATAAAGGGGGGAAAAGGGCTCTGTGGTGTCTGTCCTGTGCTCATTAGCACTGGAAGTTCATCTGGGGACGAGGGGCCAGGGCAGGGGGGTCCCAAGGGGATGGGAGGGAATGGGGGGGATCCCGTTGCGGATCCATCCCTGGTGCGTTGCCCCATCCCTCCGGGCTCTAGCGTCTTCCTCCGTGCCATGGGGTTGGGGTGGCCCATGGGACCAGCCTGTTCCCCCGCAGGGAGCAAAGGGCAGGTGAGCTCACACCATCCAAAATGTATCAAAAACAGGCAAAAAAGGGGGGAATCTATCCAAAGGCTCCATTCCCAGCGGGAATGTGGGTCCCCACGTCCCCCAGCGCCTGGGGCGGCAGAAGTGGGGATGCGGGGCCGGGGGCAGCGAGCCCTTAGCTGGGCATCTGCACCTCGTTGTACACGTCTGTGCCCTCTACCTCCTCGAAGGTCACCACAGCATCGTCTGCGTCCAGCTGGAGACAGGAGAGGATGTTGGGATGGGGACATGGATGGGGATGGGGATGAGGATGGAGATGGGGACAAAGAGGGGGTGGGGAGGGGTCAGGAATGGGGGCAGGATTGAGGGCAGGGGCAGTGACAGGGATGGAGACTGAGGTGAGGCTGGGATAGATACGGGAATAAAGGCAGGGATGAGGCTGGGGACGGGGATAGGTATGGGCAGAGGGACAGGAACAGGGATGGGGATGAGGATGGGGACAGGGATGGGGATGGGCAGAGGGACAGGAACAGGGATGGGGATGAGGATGGGGACAGGGATGGGGATGGGCAGAGGGACAGGAACAGGGATGGGGATGAGGATGGGGACAGGGATGGGGATGGGCAGAGGGACAGGAACAGGGATGGGGATGGGCAGAGGGACAGGAACTGGGATGGGGATGAGGATGGGGACAGGGATGGGGGTGGGCAGAGGGACAGGAACAGGGATGGGGATGAGGATGGGGACAGGGATGGGGATGGGCAGAGGGATGGGGACAGAGGGATGGGCACAGAGATGGGAAGAGGGAAGGGGACAGCACCGCAGTGGCCCCCAGCCCACGCCAAGGCTACGTACACATTGGAGCTCGATGTCCCGGAAGATCCTGGGCAGCAGGAAGCGCCGCAGGGGCACGGTGAGGATGAGCACGAAGGGCAGCGCCAGCGAGGCGGGGGTGGACTTCACCACCCACAGCAGCACCAGCATGACGATCTGGGTGAAGGTGAAGAGGTGCATCCGCCACGTCTTCACCTGCGGGATGGGGAGCACAGAGGGGTCAAAGGGGGGGTCCAGCACCCCAGAGAGCCCAGCGGGGTCAGCATCCGTGGAGGAGGGTCTTTGAGCAGCCCCAAGTTTGGGGTGCCACAGCCCAGGGCACCCCCACTCACCCGGGTGACGTACGGCTCATCGGGGTGGTACTTGGGCGGCATCAGCAGGAGCAGGATGCGGTCAAAGAGCTGGATGCCGAAGAGGGAGGTGACGCCCATGTAGAGGAAGATGCCGAAGAGCACGGCCAGCGGGATGTACTTCAGGATGGGCTCCATGAGGATGGAGACGCCTGCAGAACAGGAGAGGTTGGGGGGGAGCCCCCGGGGCACCCAGCCCTGCTTTGCCCGGGTTGGGGTCTCATCCCCAGCTCACCGATGAGCACGGCCACCAAGAGGCCGCTGATGCGCTGCTCCTTGACCTCCAGGATCTGGGACTTCTCGCCCGGAGCAGTGGCTTTGCTCATGACAGTGAGGGCGTTGGCGTGGGTGATGGTGCGCACCGTGGTGGCGCTGAGCCAGGGCATGCCGAGGAGCGCGGCCAGGCCCCCCATGGCCACGATCAGCAGCAGGTCCAAGTGGAAGCCGGAGCCCTTCACCAGCTTCCTCTCGGGCTTGCTCACGATGAGGCTGTTGGCAATGGAGGGGATGAGGTGGTGACAAGCGCCCTGCGGAGGTCCCCTCCATCCCCATCCCATTGGATCCTCCATCCCGCTCCAACCCCATTCCCGGTGCTCACGTGGTGATCTGTGTCTCGAGGAAGATGAGGATGAAGACGAGGAGCGCGGGCACCACGGAAGCGAACATCATCCAGATGGGGAAGTCCTTTTTCTCGCCCATGGGGTTGATGAACCAGCCCCGGGCGGACGAGTTGGTGACCTCGAGCCCTCGGGGGACTTTGAGTTTCTGGATGGGAGAAGAGATGTGGCAGTGAGGGCGCAGGGACGAGCACCCGGCTCCACGTCCCCTGGCGGGGACAGCCCAGAGCTCCCGCTGCTCCCACACCTGTGTGTACGTGTCCTTGATGAAGAAGTCGGCCAGCGCCATGATGAAGATGGAAATGGGCACCCCAAAGTCCCCGATCAAGCGCCGGGCCTGGGGGGGGCACCATGACCATGTTAAACCCCCTCGTGTCCCCCCTCACGTCCCCCCCCCAATCACATCCCCACCAGCAGCAGCCTCAAGCAAAGAGCTCTGCAATGAGTTTGCGGGGTCTCAGCCAGGGAACTGCACACCCTGCTTGGGATACGGGGACCCCCCCATGTGCCCCCCCCCATCCTCACCCTTCCAGGCAGGAAAGCGCTGTTCTTGAACTTGCGGAGGAAGAAGGCCAGGAAGAAGGTTCCGGCCATGTGGATGAGGGACATCAGCGCCGTGTTGGGCTGTGGCATGTGGGGCTGCCCCACGTGCTGCTCGTTGTACTGCTTCATGAGGGGGTGGTCCTTGAAGATCTGTGGAGGGAAAGGAGAGGGTCAGGGTGGGATCCCCGCGGGGGGGTGATGGGGGTCCCCTGCATCCCTCTGGTGATGCTGGTGGTGGGTGCGCTCCTGATGCACCCCAAGATGCTATTGACCCTGCTGGCTGCATGGGCACACTCATGGTCCACTCGTCACCCTTCCCCATGCTCCTTCAGAAACAGGGCCTGATGGGGACAGTGGGGCGTGATGGGGTTCAGGGTGGGATGGAGCCTGTGTCCTGCCTGCCCAGCTCCAGAGGTGTCCCTGTGGGCACCCGGTGTGCATGGGGTGACGCCGTTCCCAGCAGGGAAGGGGCTGAGCCAGGGGATGGGGAAGGAACCTGGGCAGTTCCTGGGACATCAGCCTGGGCTTCCTCTGCCTGCGTCCAAATCCCCCTGGGAAACACCTGGGAATGCGGAGGAGCCCCTGGGAGAGGGGCTCCATCCCTCACTCGTATCCCTCCTGCCGTTACTATGGAAACCTGGGGGATGACCACAATGTGCCCCCCCCTGCCCGCACCCTTCACTCACTGTGATGAGCTTGGAGAAGGTCTCGAAGATGAAGATGAGGGAGATGAGGAAGGAGAAGATCTCCTGTGTGTAGCGGGACAGGTAACGCACCAGGAAGCTGCCCTCGCAGGCCACCACCACCAGCACCAGCAGGACGAGCCAGAAGCCAATCCAGACCCGGCCCACGATGTACTCCAAGCCCCTGTCACTGCAGAACTGGGCAGACAAGAGGACATGGCCCCATCAGCCCCCCATGGCCTTCAGTGTTCGTCCATGGTCCCAGCTCCTCCCTGGGGGCTGGCAGGTACTGGGATTGTGGTACCTTGGAGCAGCAGATCCCTATGGGATCACCCACCCCTACGGCAGCCCCTGCCTGGCATCACCCATGGTGGCATCGGCTATCTGGCATTACCCACATGGCATCACACAGCCCACATAGCCCCTATGCCATTGCCTGCATAGCATCACCCATGTGCCATCCACCATGGTCAATCACCCCATGCCCACCCTGGGCACCACCAGCAGCGTGGGGGGGGCACCCAGGGGCGCAGGATAGCACCCACCGAGTAGAAGGCTTCCTCAAAGACCAGGAGGGGCCCCGAGAAGCCGACGACGAGCAGGGGCTGTGCGCTGAGGATGCTGAAGAGCGCACACTGCACGCAGGTGGAGATGAGCAGCTCCGACACCCCCATCATGCCCTTGGTCTTCTCACCTGGGGGGAGCAGAGCCAGGAGGCGCTGGGTTATGGGGTGCGATAACCCCCTAAGGAGCATCCCCATGGGTCGGGAGATGCTGCTGCAGGCGGGGGCGCCCCAACCCAGCGGGAGGACATCCCCGTCCCCCCCTGCACCCCCAGCCCATCCCCATCATTACTGAGCAGGCCTCCGAAGGTGACAGCGGGTGACAGCGCCGCAAAGTAGATGAAGATGACGGCGGCCAAGCACTGGGGGCTGAGGAAGTCCTTGATGTCGCTGAGGTATTTGGGGTACCGGCGGCGGATGTCCCGCACCAGCCCCCCGAACGGCCGCCCCGTCCTGCGCAGGGGGTCATCGTCCTCCGGCGCCGACCCGTTCAGCTCTGGAGACACAGGAGGCGGCCATGGGGACACCCTGGTGCAATGGGGGGGTCCCACGGGGCCGGGGGGGTGATGGGGGGGGTCCGTACGGAGGTCTTTGAGGGGGTCCTCCACCAGCGCCCTCTCGGGGGGCTGGTACCGGCGGCGGAGCAGCTCCTGCTGCAGCGGCACCAGGCGGCGGAGCTGCTGCTCGCTGGGGCTCTCGGTGGGGGGCAGCACGATGCTCGCCTCCAGGAAGTCCTCGACGCCGCGCACCAGGTCCGGGCGGCCATCGGCGAGGTAGGCATCGCGGCGGAAGACCTGCGGGGGACAGGGACAGGCGTGGGACCAGCGGGGAGTGGGGATGGGGGCATGGGATTGAAGGGGAGTGGGGATGGGGGCATGGGGTTGAAGGGGAATGGGGATAGGGGAATGGGATTGAAGGGGAATGGGGATGGGGGCATGGGATTGAAGGGGAGTGGGGATGGGGGCATGGGGTTGAAGGGGAATGGGGATGGGGGCATGGGATTGAAGGGGAATGGGGATGGGGGCATGGGATTGAAGGGGAGTGGGGATGGAGAGCATGGGATTGAAGGGGAATGGGGATGGGGGCTTGGGATCACTGGGGAGTGGGGATTAGGGGCATGGGATCACAGGGGAATGGGGATGGGGGAATGGGACCACAGGGGAATGGGGCTGGAGAGCATGTGACCGCTGGAAAATAGGGATGAGAGCATGGGATCACAGGGGAATGGGGATGGGGGCATGGGACCGCTGGGGAATGGAGAGGGGGGCATGGGACCGCAGGAGGTGATGGCTTGGACATGTAGGGACACATGGGGACAAAGCGACCTCAAGGGGCATGGGCTCCGCATGGGAACATGGGGCTACAGGACCACAGATGTGTGGGGATGGACACAGTGATAAGGGTGCGTGTGGAGATGGGGACATGGGGATAGGGGTGCCTGAGGACAGAGACCCTGAAAGATGGGGTCCAGAGGACACAGTGGCATGGGGACAGCAGGGACATGGGCACAGACATGGCACGGAGGGGATGAGGCCTGTGAGAGCGTGCAGCCCCAGGGGAGGGGAGGTGGGGATGCTCAGGGAGGTTGGTGCCACGGACGCTGCCGATGCCGGCGGCGGTGCCGGCTGAGCCGTACCCTCTCGGACATCATGGTGGCCACGGCGCGGCCGATCTCGTGGTAACTGATGTGGGGGCGGTCGGGGCCCAGGACCACGAAGAGGAAGCGGACGGGGAGGGAGACGTCGAGGACGCCGTCCAGCGGCACCGCGGCCTTGAGGCGCACGAAGGCCAGCGTGGGCTGCTCCAGGAAGGCTGCGCAGCCTGGGGGGAGCATGGGATGGGATGGGATGGGGGTCACAGGGGTCCGGCACAGGGAATGGGGCACGTGAGCACAGGGACAGCGGGGTAGAGACAGGGTGATAGAGGCATGGGGATGTGAGGGGGTGATGGGGATTGGATAGGGGCAGAAGACGTGAGAACATCGAGGCACGGGGAGCACAGGGACATTGGGGCAGGGGGAACACAGGGGAGAAGTACAGACACGAGGACACGGGAGCGCAGGAGGGTGTTGAGACGGGACATGAGGACAAGGGACATGAGACAGGCGCAGAGAGCAGCAGCGCTGAGCGGGCGGCGGCGAGAGCTGCGCATGGGGAGAGGAAAAGAGGTGCAAGCAAGTGAGGGAGCAGGAGCAGGGGCAGGCACCAAACCCGCCCTGTGCACCCCAACCCTGCACCCAGCACCCTGACCCCCACCCGGACCCACGACCCTGACCCACAGCCACCGCCCTGACCCCCGCTGCCTGCTGAACGCTTACCCACAAGGACCAGGGTGGCCTCTGCATCCTCAGGGATCTTCTCATGGAGCTGGGGTCTGCTGGCCCCGCTCAGGCTCTGTTGCAGGCAGAGGAATGGCAGGGATCAGCCAGGCAGCCTTGGGGGCTGTCCCTTGCATGTCCCCCCCATCACCTGCGTGTGCCCATCCATCCCCTGCGTGTCCCCATCCACGTCCTGCATGTCACCACCCTGCACCCGGCCCCGCTGCTCCCCGACCCCGCACCCGGCCCCGCTGCGCCCCGACCCAGCCCCGCTGCGCCCATGGCCCGGCCCCGCTCGCCTGCTTGCCCCCCAGCCTGCGCATCTCCAGGGGCTGCTGCTCCCGCAGCAGCGGCTGCTCCGTGTCCGACCGCCCCGCGCCCGAGCGCTGCAGCTGCGCCGGCGGCAGCGTCCCCGTCGATTCAGCCTCGCTGGGGTGCCTGGAGCAGCGGGGAGCGGTGTCAGACGGAGCCCCAAAACCCCACGAGACGGCCCCAGGGGTGGCGGGGGCCCCACACCGGGCCGGGGGGCAGAGCCCAGGCACAGAGGGGCTTTGCCACCCCGTGCCGGGCTCCAGGGGGAAGCACTGGGGCTGGATCCAGCCCAGGCACTGGGGCCCCCCCCATGGGGCCGTCAGCCGTGGCCGTACTTGTGCTGCAGCAGCAGCGTCCTGAGGATGTCATCGCTGTCCTGCGGCTTGAGCTGCCCCTCGTAGATCATCTGGTCGATGAGGATATGGGCGATGGCCGGCAGCGAGTTGGCCGCCACGTCGAGGAGCACAGCGCCTGCAGGGACAGCACCGTCACCGGCCGGACAGAACCGGGACCCCGTCACCCCCGCGGCCCCATTCGGTGTCCCCACCTTTGGCCAAAGCCCATCGGACCTCCAGGAGGCTGCGGTAGGTGAGGAAGGAGAGATGGGGCTGTCCCCAGTTTCCATCTTCTTTGAAGTCCTCCTCCAGCTTGAGCCAGTGGCTGGCTTCCATCCAGCACAGCTCCTTGGTGCTGTCCATGACCAGCTCGTGCAGCTCCACGTAGCCCTGCAGCCAGGGGGGTGTCAGTGTCCCCCCACCCACACCACGGACCCCAAAGAGACCCAGAGCCACGGCTCCAGTGTCAGCATCTCTCCGTGCCCCGGTGTCCCCGGGCTTTGGGGTGAGGTTGGTCACTGATGGCCACAGTTCTGTTCACCCGCGGGGAATGGGGGTCCCAGGGCAGCACCCACCTCATGGGTCTCCCGCTGGAACAAGGGCCTCCTGCTCCCTCCCGCCTCCAGGTCCACATCAGTCACCGATACAGCTGCAAGCGGAGCACCAATGCATTAGCGGGTCCCTGCCCCAGCCCAGACACCCTGGGGTCTGTTGGAGGCGTCTCTCCCCGTGAACCCCCACTCAGACCCGGCTGGGGCTGTCTGGATGTGCCCCCTGCCCCATCACCCCCCCCCCAGCCCCGGCTGGGACTCGCTGGAAGTGTCCCCCCCCATTGCCCCATCCCAGCCTGTGCCTCTCCATCACCGTCCGCCCTGCCCGTGCCCGCCTCCAGCGCCTTGCCCCCTGGGGCAGGGTGACAGCCTGGGGACGGGGGTGAGAGCAGGGCTGGTGGCCGCGCTCTGCCCCATAGCCCGGCCCCCGGCACAGCCCTGGGTCCGGCACAGGGACAGCGCATTCCCGGCCGGACCGCACAGCCGCAGCCTGGGGGCTCGAGGTGTCCGCATCCCTGCCCCCTGCCTACCTGCAGCCCCCCCTGTGTTCCCCATGGCCACGCAGGCTCCGTCCCTATAGAGCGGGGCCGAGCCGCACGCCCGGCGGCCGCCCTGTGTGCACCATAAATCCCGCAGCACTTTGCCTTTGCTGACAGTAAACACCGGCGCGGCTCCCGCCCGCCGCGGCCCCCGGGGAGCCGGGGACCGGCTCACCCCGTCCCCTTCCATCCCCGACGGGGACCAGCGCGGTCCCCTCGCTGCCCCACGGCCGGGTCCCCCGCGGGGGTGATGCCACGAGAGCCGCATCCCGCTCTGCCGGGTGCAGGGTGCGGGCCCACGGGCGCGGGGATGCGGCGCGGCCCATCCCGGTGTCACGGCAGCGCTGGCTGCGGCGCCTGGGCTCGAGCCGCCCGGCACCGGCCAACGCTCAGCCCCAAGTGGTTCTTGTCCTCACCCCAAACACAGACTTTATTTATCCTCAATCAGCGGGCGATTCCGGGCAAGCGGCAGCGGTCACCCTGCGTGGCGAGCCCTGACACCCGGGTGACGGTCACCCACCTGCACAGGGCGGCAATGGGGATGGGAGAACCTGGGTGGGTGGCACGACGGAGGGCTTGGGGGTGGGAATGGTGGGTGGTGGGAACGCCAGGGCTGGGCTTTGTGTCCCCCCGCGGTCACTCACGCTGCCCGCCGCCACGGCCGCTCGCCTGTGCCGGGGGGGCCCCGGCCGCGCGCCTCCTCCCATCCAGGTCATAACATCCCCGGCGGCTGGGCAGATACCGGCTGCAAAACACACCCCGCGGGGCGGGGGGGTCAGCGCCGGGCACCCACGGGCCTGGCAGCCTCCCAGCGGGGCAGCGTGTGGTCCCGTCCCCGATGTGGGGCACTCACCGCAGGGGTGACAGCTCCTCGGCTCTGGCCCTCCACGCGTGCAAAGGGGACGCGGTGCCGGCCCCTGCGCAGAACAGGCGGCAGCGTTACCCCGACGGGCGTCACCCCAATGGGGACCGAGGGGCTGTGTGCTGGGGCATGGGAGGCAGCTCCCAGCCAGCAGAGCTGTGGGCAATGGGAGGCTCTGGGGCACAGAGACCCCCCAGATCCCATCATCTCCCTCCCTGGGGGCTCTCAACCGCGGCCTCAAGGACCCCGGTGCCCCCGTCTTGGGCACCCCCAGCCCTTGTGCTGGAGGTGGCACCATCCTGTGGGTGATGTGACCCCAGGGGCTGCGCATCCCTGCCTGACCCCACTGCAGTAGCTCCGCTGCCTGCGCAAGGGTGATGCCCGTGCAACACGTGTGCAGCACTGGTGCCCATGCAGCGCCGATGCTCGTGCAACACTGAGCCCATGCAACACATCTGTGCAGCGCTGGTGCTCGTGCAGCACTTCTGTGCCGTGCTGGCACCCATGCAACGCAGTACTGGTGCAACATGGGTGTCCATGCGATGCTCGCACACATGCTGCTTGTGCCCGTGCCGTGCTGGTCCCTATAGAACACCACTGGTGTCCGTTAAACCTGACTGTGCCATGCTAATGTGGATGCATAGGTGACACCCATGGAGCTCTGGTGCCCATGCAACGTAAGACCTTGGAGCACTGGTGCCCCTCCAACGCTGGCACCCGGTGCCAGTTCACGTGCAATGCCAGTGCCTGTGCAGTGCCATCACCCATGCAGTGCCATCACCCATGCAGTGCCATCACCCATGCAGTGCCGTCGCTCATGCAGTGCTGGTGCCCATGCAGTGCCGTCACCCATGCAATGCTATCCCCCATGCGATGCAGGTGCCCACGCGTGCCCAGCGCCCAAAGGAGCCACTCACTGCTCATCTCCCCCAGTGAGATCTGCGAGCTCTTGATGCCGGGGTCCTCGTAGCCCTCGGGGTCCAGGCTCCTCCTCATCCCCTCCTCGTAGGCCTCCTGCGGGACAGAGAGAAGGGGCTCAGCGGGGATCGGCTCCCCCAGCGCCTCGCAGGGGCCGTGCAGGGGCGCAGAGGCAGAGCCAGGTTTTGGGGCCGGGTCTCCCTACCTGGCCGGGCCCCTCCATGGCTCCGGGCTCGGCCCCCGCTGCCGCCTCGCTGCGCGCCGGCAGTCAGCCCGGTGGCACCATAACCCGGTGCTCTGCGCCGACGGGGGGGCGCGGGGAGAGAAAACGAGTCAGGAGAGGGGGGGCAGCGCTCGGTGCCCCCCCGGGACGTGGGCTTTGTCCCACGGGAAAGGGCCGGGCCCGGACGCGGGCTCGTTCCCGCAGCCCCCGCCTGCGTAACTGCTCCCCGCGGGACGAGAGGTCGCGGGGCCCGGGGGTCCCCCGGGAAGCGGGGCCCTGCCCGGTGCCATGGGGATGGGAACCGACGTCAGGCGACGGCAGAGCCCCGGCAGCGTCCCACCGGGGACGTGGCAGCGCGCCATGGCCCGGCCGGGACCACACGCACCCGGCGGGATGTCCCATATGGACCCACGGGCTGCGGACCCACAGGGTCCCTTGCGTGTAGGTGGGGTCCCATATAGACCCACACACATAGGGAGAACCCTGATAGACCCACACATATGGGGGGTCCCATACAGATCCATGCACATGAAGGGGGGGGTCCATATAGACCCACACACATAGGAAGAACTCTTATAGACCCACACATATGGGGGGTCCCATACAGATCCATGCACATGAAGGGGGGGGTCCATATAGACCCACACACATAGGAAGAACTCTTATAGACCCACACATATGGGGGGTCCCATATAGATCCATGCACATAGGGAGAACCCTGATAGACCCACACATATGGGGGGTCCCATACAGATCCATGCACATGAAGGGGGGGGTCCATATAGACCCACACACATAGGAAGAACTCTTATAGACCCACACATATGGGGGGTCCCATATAGATCCATGCACACAAACAGGGGGGTCCCACACCGCCATACCCAGGGCCCCAACCCCCCTCAGCCTCTGGCAGAGCACTGGGGTGAGGGGGGGGGGGAGAAAGGGGAAACTGAGACACAATTGGGCTCATTGGGACGTCCCAAAGCGGGACGGTGCGAGCACATCCCGCCCCCCCCGCGCCCCCCCGCCGCTGCCCCGCGGCCTGGGGACAACCGCCAGGGGGCGCCGTTCCCACGCAGGCCGCTCACCCCCAGTGCCCCCCTCCCCGGGGCACCCCCGGGAACCCCGGGCCCCCCCCATCACCCCCAAACACCGCCCATGCGCTCCCACCTCTGCCCCCCAGCACAGAGCCCCCCCCGGGGAGGGTCATGTCCCCCCAGGACACACAGACCCCCCCCTTTACTCGCCGGGGGGACCCCCCCACGCTTGGGGTCCGGGGGCCCAGGCTGCACCCCTAACACCGACCCACGGCCCCGACGCGGTGGGGGGCAGGGGGGGGGGGAGCAGCAATGCCAGGCCGGGGGGGGGGGTTGGGGGGAGCAGCCCCCCCCGATCTCACCAGGGTGATGCAGGAGCTCGCTCCCGGCGGGGGCCGCGGGAGGGGGTGTCCCGGAGACCCCGCCGGGGCCGCGGGATCCCCGCCGGGGCGCGGGAGCGGCAGCGGGGCCACGGAGCCAAGGGCCGGCTCCGGACCAACCTCCTCCTTCCTGCCCCGCCTGCCCCCCCCGGCCCGGCCCGGCCCGGGGCCCCCGGGCCCCCCCCGGCTCTTGCATCAGCGCCGTGCACCGGGCTGCGCCCGGCTGATAACGGGCGGCCGACGTCAGCCCCCGCCCGCTGCCCCCTGCGCTGCCCCGAGCCCGGGTGAGGGGCGCTGGGGAGCCCCAACCTGCCCAGCGCACCCCGCACCACATCGCACCCACAGAGACCTCTATAGGGTCTCTATAGCCCACACCTGAACCCCGGACACACCATGTGCACGGTATGGAGCCCATACCTCCTGTATGGTACATCTGTGTGCATGGTATGGAGCCCATACCTCCTGTATGGTACATCCGTGTGCACGGTATGGAGCCCATACCTCCTGTATGGTACATCCGTGTGCACGGTATGGAGCCCATACCTCCTGTATGGTACATCCGTGTGCACGGTATGGAGCCCATACCTCCTGTATGGTACATCCATGTGCACGGTATGGAGCCCATACCTCCTGTATGGTACATCCGTGTGCACGGTATGGAGCCCATACCTCCTGTATGGTACATCCATGTGCATGGTATGGAGCCCATACCTCCTGTATGGCACATCCGTGTGCACGGTATGGAGCCCATACCTCCTGTATGGTACATCCATGTGCATGGTATGGAGCCCATACCTCCTGTATGGTACATCCATGTGCACGGTGTGGAGCCCATACCTCCTGTATGGTACATCCATGTGCATGGTATGGAGCCCATACCTCCTGTATGGTACATCCGTGTGCATGGTATGGAGCCCATACCTCCTGTATGGTACATCCATGTGCACGGTGTGGAGCCCATACCTCCTATGTCATACACCCCACTGCGTGCTCCAGGCCCCGTATCTCCTGCACCACTATACCGTGCTCAGAATGGAGCCCATACCGCCCCGCCACGCAGCTGGTATGGACTGGACTCATGCCTCACGCACCATATATCCACTACAGCTCTGTATGGAGCCCATACCACCCAAAGGACACATCGCACGCACTCGGTGTGGAGCCCAGACATCCCACACCATCCACACAGTGGGGCTTGGGGCAGGACCTCCCTCCCATGGCAGGGGCTCACTATGGGCACCATACATCCCACATTATCCATGCACCATGGCTGGGGTCCTTCCTGCCACAGATATGCAATATGGCTCAATATAGGCCCTATACATCCCAAGCTATCCATGCACCATGGCTGGGATCCTTCCTGCTGCAGATACCCAATGTGGCTCAGTATAGACCCTACACATCCCTCACCATCCATGCACCATGGCTGGGATCCTTCCTGCCGCAGATACCCAACGTGGCTCAGTATAGACCCTACACATCCCTCACCATCCGTGCACCATGGCTGGGATCCTTCCTGCCGCAGATACCCAACGTGGCTCAGTACAGACCCTATACATCCCAAACCATCCACACATTGTGGTTGGAGTCCCTCCTGCAGCCGGAACCCATCCCGGTGCAGTATGGAGCCCATACACCCCACACCGTCCAAGCACCATGGCACGGATCCTTCCCAAAGCAGGCACCCAGCATGGAGCCCATACACCCCAAGCCCCGTATGGACCCCACACCCCTCAAGCCGTCCATGCACCATGCCTGGGATCCTTCCCGCAGCAGGGATCCATCGGGGCTCGGTGCGGAGCCCTTATCCCCCTGCCCACAGCATCTCCCACCCCCCCAACAGCCCTACAGCCCCCACCACACCCGGGGGCGCTCCCCCATCCCCACCCCCCCCCATTTCCCCCGCCCAGCACCCAGGGACACCCCAAGTGACCCCGCACCTACCCCTGGGGTGCCCTCGCCGCCAGCCCCTGCCCGCGCCGCGCCGCCGGGACAGCCGTGCCCGAATGCCCTGAGTCACGCTCCCCTCCCTAATCTGCCCCCCCGGGCTCACCCGCGCCCCCCCCGGGGCCCCCCGTAAACAACGTTATCGGGGTGCAACATCTTGCGCGCCCTGCCCGCGCGCCGCGGCCCTGCCCCGCGCCCCGCGCCCCGCTCCCGGCTCCCCGCATCGCGCTTGCGGGGCTCCGGGGTTCCCTGCGGGGAAGCCCCGGGAAGCTCCGCGGCCCCGCTCCCTCCCGGGGCCGGGGTTCCCCTCTGGATGGGAAGAAGGGGATCCCGGGGAGGATCCCCCCCATGGGAGGAGGGACGGGGCCGGCGCCCGCGTGTGCCCTGGGAGCGCTGTGCGCGGGTGTCCGCAGGCTGCTCCGGGGTGCGCGCGTGTGGGGTGCGGGAGCGCACGGGGGAGCGTGTGTGCGTGTATGTGTGTGTATGTGCGTGTATGTGCGTGTATGTGCGTGTATGTGCGTGTATGTGCGTGTATGTGTGTGTATGTGCGTGTATGTGCGTGTATGCATGATTGTGCGTGTATGTGTGTGTATGCGTGATTGTGCAGGTATGTGCGTGCACGTGTGACTGCGCATGTATGTGCGTGCACGTGTGACTGTGCGTGTATGTGCATGTATGCATGATTGTGCATGTATGTGTGCACGTGTGACTGTGCGTGTATGTGCGTGTATGCATGATTGTGCATGTATGTGTGTGTATGCGTGACTATGCGTGTATGTGCGTGTATGCGTGATTGTGCGTGTATGTGTGCACGTGTGACTGTGCGTGTATCTGCGTGTATGCGTGATTGTGCGTGTATGTGCGTGTATGCGTGATTGTGCGTGTATGTGTGTGTATGCGTGATTGTGCGTGTATGTGCGTGTATGCGTGATTGTGCGTGTATGTGTGCACGTGTGACTGTGCGTGTATCTGCGTGTATGCGTGATTGTGCGTGTATGTGCGTGTATGCGTGATTGTGCGTGTATGTGTGTGTATGCGTGATTGTGCGTGTATGTGCGTGTATGCGTGATTGCGCGTGTATGTGTGTGTATGCGTGATTGCGCATGTATGTGCGTGCACGTGTGACTGTGCATGTATGTGCGTGCATGCGTGATTGCGCATGTATGTGCGTGCATGCGTGATTGCGCATGTATGTGCGTGTATGCATGATTGTGCATGTATGTGTGTGTATGCGTGACTATGCGTGTATGTGCGTGTATGCGTGATTGTGCGTGTATGTGTGCACGTGTGACTGTGCGTGTATGTGCGTGTATGCGTGATTGTGCGTGTATGTGTGCACGTGTGACTGTGCGTGTATCTGCGTGTATGCGTGATTGTGCGTGTATGTGCGTGTATGCGTGATTGTGCGTGTATGTGTGTGTATGCGTGATTGTGCGTGTATGTGCGTGTATGCGTGATTGCGCATGTATGTGCGTGCACGTGTGACTGTGCATGTATGTGCGTGCATGCGTGATTGCGCATGTATGTGCGTGCATGCGTGATTGCGCATGTATGTGCGTGCATGCGTGACTGTGCATGTATGTGCGTGTATGTGTGACTGTGCGTGTATGTGTGTGCACGTGTGACTGTGCGTGTATGTGCGTGCACATGTGCGTCCATGGTGTGTGCATCCTCAGCTGTGCAGGCGTGTGTCTGCATCCATGTACACAGACACGTGTGTGCAGCACATGTGCGTGTCCCTACATCTGCAACCTTCCCATAGGGCCCCCAACCACAAACCCCGGGATGCAGGGAAAGGGACAAGGGTGACGAGGGCAAGCCTTGCACACACGCATGCACACACGTGAACACACATGCACAAGCACACAACAGCCGTCCCCGTGCTTGGGGACACCCTGGGTGCCCATGGCCCCTGTCCCCCTGTGCCAGCCCCGTTGGGGGGGTCCATGCAGGTGGCCCCGGGCTCCGTGTCCATCGCTCCCATTGGGGACCAGGGGGGTGCGATAGCTGCGGGCTGGGAGCCCCGATAACAGCCCCGGCATTATCTGGGTGCTGCCGAGGGCTCCCCTCCCTGCAGCAGCCCCGGGGGTTTTGGAGGCGCTCAGTTGGGTGCTATGGGCTGGGTGCCCTTTGCTGGAGTAGGTAGAGGGGGACGTGGGGCACCCCGGGGGGCACAGAGGGGGAGGACGTGTCCCCATGGACCGTGGCTGTGTCTCCTCAGGGTCTCTGGTTTATCTGGGTGCTATGGGGGAGACGTGGATGCCCCCCTCGACCCGATTCCCTGCTGCATCCGTAGGGAAACTGAGGCACGATGCACAAGCCGGGTGCTGGGAGCATTGTGGGGTGTCCCCCCCAGCACCACCAGACTCCCCGTGTGCTCCACAGGCCCCAAACCGGGGAGGGATGGGGGGGGGCCGAGCTCAGCCTGGGCTGCGCAGTGCCCCCCCTCCCCCGGTGCTTTTGCCCCCACTGGGGGCACACCAGGATGGGGGGCTGAGCCCTGCAGAGAGGAGCCCCCCGTGTGCCCCAGGGTCACTGCCTTCCCCATCCCACCCCATCCTATCCCATTCAATCCCATCCAATCCCACCCCATCCCACCCCATCCCATTCCATTCTCCGGGATTGCTGCCGCCCTCCTTACTGCCCCCATCCCACCTCTTGGCATCATTGCCCCCCCCATTACTCCTCCCATCCCACCTCCCGGGATCGCTCCCCCCCCCCCCCCATTTCTCCCCCACCCCTCCCTCCCCAGAGCCGAGATTTTGGGGACCGGAGGCGGGGAGAGCATCAGGCCCCGCATCCTGCTTTTTTTTTTGGGGGGGGGGGGCGGCGGTTGCCGTGGGCACCGGAGAGGTGGGGGGGGGGTGGCGGAGCAAAGCCTGCGCGGTGCTGGGGGGGGGTGGCCCACGAGGAAGGGGCATCGCCCGCGGCCGTGGCCTTGCGGCGGCCGGCGCTGGATGGCAGCGGGCTGCGTGCAGGCGGCCATGGCGCTGGGGCTCTCCTCCAAGAAAGCTTCCTCCAGGAACATCGCCGTGGAGAGGAAGAACCTCATCACCGTCTGCAGGTGCGGGGACACCGCAATGGGGGGGGACAACCCCCTGCACGCCTGGGGGGGGATGGAGGAGATGGGGGTGGAGGATGGATGGCGAGGAGGGATGCGGGGTTCATCTTCATCCCCCCCCCGCATCGTGTGGGGGTGTGTTTGTTGCTGCTTCAGTCGCGTTTTAGGGGGAGACTCAGATTTAGGGGGGGGGACGGACGAGGAGGAGGATGGGGATGTGCGAAGGGGGGTGCAGGGGGTGCGATGGGGATGGGGGGTACAACGGCAACAGGGAAGGTGCCGCGGCTGGGAGCAGCCGGAGAGAGGGGTACGGGGGGGACAAAGGGGATTTTGGGGGGGAGAATTGGGTCCGGGGTCGTCCCCCCCCCAGCGGGTGGGGGTCCAAGGAAGTGACGTCAGGGCCCGCTCCAGGCGGCGGGGATGGAGGGATGAAGGCTGCGGATGGAGGATGCGGGTTGTCATGGAGACGCTGGGATGGACCGCGGGGGGCGGGGGGAGGGATAAGGGGACCTGGGGGGTGTTGAGGGGTTCCTGCCTGCCCCAGCCCCCAAGTATGGGGATGGGGTGACCCCCCCCCACCTCAGCCCCTGGTTGGGGGCTGCGATAGGGGTGATGTGGGGGTACGCGGGCTTGGGGTCACTGTGACAGGGACCCCCAGGTCCTGCTGCGGGGGGCTGGGGGACCCCTGGGTCTCTCTGCCACTGCATGGGCAGCTCCAGACCCACTGTCACGACATGGGCCTCCTACCCCCGGCATGGGGCCCCTCCAGACCCCATTGTCCCGACACGGGGACTCCCTGTGTCATGTCCCAAGGCACAGACGGGGCAATGCCCCCCCCGCCCTTGCTCCATGGGTTGGTGTCCGGGCACCTCTGTGCCGAGCGGGAGCGGTGCGGAAGGGGAAGCCATCACCGCCGCGTGCGGCCGGGAGGAAGGGGGCCTTTGTTCGCCCTTCCTGGCCACTCGCATGGCGGGGGGGCTGTGGCCGCACGGGGGGGTCCCCGGGGATGTGGGGACACGGGGGTCAGCGAGGCTCAGCCCAAAGCGCGTCTGCAAAAGCACTTTGTGCTGTGGTGAGCGCTGAATGTGTGCGTGTGTCGGCGCTGGTGCTGGTGTTGGCGCTGGTGTTGGTGCTGGTGTTGGTGCTGGGTGCTGGTGCTGCTGTTGGTGTTGGTGCTGGTGCTGGTGCTGGTGCTGGTGTTGGTGCTGGTGTTGGTGTTGGTGTTGGTGTTGGTGTTGGTGCTGGTGTTGGCGCTGGTGTTGGTGCTGGTGTTGGTGCTGGGTGCTGGTGCTGCTGTTGGTGTTGGTGCTGGTGCTGGTGCTGCTGTTGGTGTTGGTGCTGGTGCTGGTGTTGGTGCTGGTGTTGGTGTTGGTGTTGGTGTTGGTGCTGGTGCTGCTGTTGGTGTTGGCGCTGGTGCTGGTGCTGCTGTTGGTGTTGGCGCTGGTGCTGGTGCTGCTGTTGGTGTTGGTGTTGGTGCTGGTGTTGGTGCTGGTGTTGGTGCTGGTGCTGCTGTTGGTGTTGGTGCTGGGTGCTGGTGTTGGTGCTGGTGTTGGTGTTGCTGCTGGTGCTGGTGTTGGCACTGGTGCTGGTGTTGGTGCTGGTGCTGGGTGCTGGTGCTGGTGCTGGTGCTGGTGTTGGTGTTGGTGCTGGTGCTGGTGTTGGCGTTGGTGCTGGTGCTGGCGTTGGTGTTGGTGCTGGCGTTGGTGCTGGGTGCTGGTGTTGGTGCTGGTGTTGGTGTTGGTGCTGGCGTTGGTGCTGGGTGTTGGTGCTGGTGTTGGTGTTGGTGCTGGGTGTTGGTGTTGGTGCTGGTGTTGGTGCTGGGTGCTGGTGCTGGCGTTGGTGCTGGTGTTGGTGCTGGTGTTGGCACTGGTGTTGGCGCTGGTGTTGACACTGGTGTTGGTGTTGGTGCTGGTGTTGGCACTGGTGTTGGCGCTGGTGTTGACACTGGTGTTGGTGTTGGTGCTGGTGTTGGTGCTGGTGTTGAGCTCCAGGTGCTGGTGCTGGCGCTGGGCTCTGGGTGCTGGTGTTGGGTGCTGGGTGTTGAGCTCTAAGTGCTGGGTGTGGGACTCTGGGCTCTGGATGCTGGTGCTGGGCTCTGGGTGCTGGTGCTGGGCTCTGGGCACTGGTGCTGGTGCTGGGCTCTGGGTGCGCGGTGCCTGTCCCCTCCACCCGTGATGCTCCCCTGCAGGTTCTCGGTGAAGACGCTGCTGGAGAAGTACACAGCGGAGCCCATCGATGACTCCTCCGAGGAGTTCGTGAACTTCGCCGCCATCCTCGAGCAGATCCTCAGCCACCGCTTCAAAGGTACCGGAGCCGCTCGGGGACGGGGCCCCGCACCCCTGTGCCCGGCGCGGGGCTCTGTGCGGGGCAGCCCCTGAGGCGGTGCCGGCGCCCGCAGGCCCCGTCAGCTGGTTCAGCTCGGATGGGCAGCGCGGGTTCTGGGACTACATCCGCCTGGCCTGCAGCAAGGTGCCCAACAACTGCGTCAGCAGCATCGAGAGCATGGAGAACATCAGCACGTCCCGGGCCAAGGTCAGCGGGCGCCAGCCCCAGGCTCGGCCCCATCCACGCTCCCCTTCCTGCCTCTCTCTCCACTCACACACACAGAGCACATGGACCCAGCCTCATTCTGAACCCCATCCTCATCCCATCCCGTCACCATCCCATCTCATCCCACATCCCATCTCCGTTGCATCTCTACTGCATCCCCATCCTAATCTCTATCCTGATTCCCACCCTCATCCCATCCTATCCCCTATCCCAATCCCATCCCCATCCCATCCATATTTCATCCCCATTGCATCCTATCCCATCCCACATTCCATCCCCATTGCATCTCCATTGCATCCTATCCCATCCCACATTCCCTATTCCAATCCCATCCCTATCTCCATCCTCATCCTCATCCCATCCCACATCCCCATCCCATCCCCATTGCATTGTCTTTATATTCCCATTTCATCCTATCCCAGTCCCTGTTCCCATCCCCTTTCCATCCCCATCCCATTCCACATCCCCATTCCATCCCAATCCCTATCCTGATCCCCATCCTCATCCCATTCCAATTTTGATTCCATCCCCATTCCATCGCCACTGTTTTCCCATTGCATCACCATCCCATCCTCATCCCCTCCTGCAGCCTCGGGAGCAGCTGCTTGTGGCACTGGGTGGTGGCTCCATGCTCAGAGCTCCCATGGGCGCTGTCTTGCAGGGCCGGGCCTGGATCCGTGTGGCGCTGATGGAGAAGCGCATGTCCGAGTACATCTCCACAGCGCTGCGGGACACACGGACCACGAGGTGAGCAGCACGGGGGGGATACCAGGGCTGGGTACCTGGGTTGGGTACACAGGTAATTGGGTACCCGGCTTGTGTACACAGGTACTTGGGTACACGGGTTGTGTACCAGGGTACTTGGGTACCCGGCTACTTGGGTACCCAGGTTGTGTACCAGGGTACTTGGGTACACAGGTACTTGGTTACACGGGTTGTGTACCAGGGTACTTGGGTACCCGGCTACTTGGGTACCCAGGTTGTGTACCAGGGTACTTGGATACCCGGGTACTTGGGTACCTGGGTTGTGTACCAGGGTACTTGGGTACCAGGGTTGTGTACCAGGGTTGGTGGTTCGGGTGCTGGTGGGTGCACACGATGCAGCTCCATCTCCCTGCAGGCGGTTCTATGATGATGGAGCCATCATGCTGCGGGAGGAGTCCACGGTGCTCACAGGGATGCTCATCGGGCTCAGTGCCATCGACTTCAGGTCAGGGCGGGTGGCGCGGTGGGACAGGGGCACCCTGCCCTGGCTGCAACCCCACAGCGCTGCCCTCACCCTGGGCTTCTCCTCCTGCCCCTCAGCTTCTGCCTGAAGGGCGAGGTGATGGACGGCAAAACACCCGTGGTCATTGACTACACGCCCTACCTGAAGTTCACACAGAGGTGAGAGCCAGGGGCCCCCCCATGGTGGGGCCCCTGCTGTCTGCACCACCCCTTGCTGCTGTGCTAAGCATCACTGAGCCCCTATCCCCCCAGTTATGACTACCTGAGCGAGGAGGAGGAGCGGGGCAGTGTGGAGAGCAGCACGAGCGAGGACAGCTCCCCCGAGCACCCCTACCTGCCCCTGGTCACCGACGAGGACAGTTGGTACAACAAGTGGCGCAAGATGGAGCAGAAGTTCCGCATTGTTTATGCCCAAAAGGTACCGGGAGCTGGGATGGGGCTATTCGGGTACCAACCGCACCCTGGGATGCTCCGGCATCCCCACTCCTGCATCCCAGTGGTACCCGTGGCCACGGTGACGCAGCGCTGTCCCTGTCATCACCTGGGGTGGTGCCCCTGGTGGGATGCTGATGGTGGTCTCACGCAGGGGTACCTGGAGGAGCTGGTGCGGCTGCGGGAGTCGCAGCTGAAGGACCTGGAGGCAGAGAACAAGCGTCTGAAGCTGCGGCTGGAGGAGGTGATGGTGCAGAACCAGCTGGAGAAGAGGGAGCTGGAGGGCGTTATCCTGGAGCTGCAGGAGCAGCTGTGAGTGCGGACACTGCGGGGGTCCCTGGGTGGGCTCAGGGGGGGTCCCCACTGACCCTGAGGGGCATGGGGATGGTGGGGTGTGATGGGTGGTGGGTTCCCCATAGGTGCCCCATAGGACACAGCAGGTCCCCGCTGCCCCATATGCATCATGGGATGTGACAGGGGGCAGGTTCCCTGTCTCCTGTGGGACACAGAACCATAGAATCAGCTGGGTGGGAAAAGAACTCTAAGATCATCAAGTCCAATCCTTACCCCAGCACTGCCAAGGCCACCACTTGGACATGGAGGGTCCCAAATGTCCGATGGGATGCAGCGGGTCCCTGACGCCCCATACATCCCGCGTCCCCCAGCACTGGTGGCAGCGCTGGGTGCTGAGCATCCCCCTTTGCCGCAGGACGGGGCTGATCCCCTGCGAGAACCCGCAGCTGGCGCAGCTCTCCAAGGAGATGGTGACGCCCCTGGTGAACCAGTGGCCATCGCTGGGGACCCTCAACGGCAACGAGAGCGGCTCGGACAGCAAACTGTACAGGAGGTAATGCCCGCGGTGGGGCAGAGCTGCCCCGACCCACAGCCAGGACCCCACCTCCCCAGGGCTGCGGCACCGCCGCAGTGGGTACCACTTAGGCTGCAGGAGCAGGGATGCAGTGGGGAGATGCCGGAGCATCCCGGGGGGGGGCTGTCCCTCGTGGCGGGGCTGTCCCAGCGCATCCCTCCGCAGGCACAGCTTCGTGAGCACCGACCAGCTCTCAGCCGAGAACAGCCTCAGCTCCGACTCCCAGCGCCTGGGCGAGGGCAAGCGCGAAGGCGAGCCCTGGGGGCCCTTGGGTAAGAGCCCCCCCATCACCATAGGGTGCCCCATGGGGCTCATTGTGCCCTGTAACACGCACCCAGGCATCTGGCCCCATCAGCAGCCCCCTCCCCATACCGGGCAGCGAGGGACGCCCCCTCCCCATCTCCCTGATGTGCAGGGCTGGGGTGCGAGGCTGCAGCCCCCCGCGACGCCCACTCTGTGTCCGCAGGGAAGGATCCGACCCCGTCCATGCTGGGGCTCTGCGGCTCCCTGGCCTCGCTGCCCAGCTGCAAGTCCCTGGCCAGCCTCAAGTCCAACGAGTGCCTGGTGAGCGACAGCACGGAAGCCAGCCCGAGCCGCAGCCCCAGCTGAGACCCCCGGCCCCGCCGCCGCACAGCGACTGACCTCGGCCCCCCGACACCCGCAAGGGACCTGCCGGGACAGGGAACCCCCTGCTCTGTCTTGACACCCCAACCCCAGCTGCGCCTCGGCACGGCTCCTGGCTGGAGACATGGACCTGTTGGGATGGGGGATGCTGGACCGGGGCTGATGCGAGCTGGGGATGGGAATGGGAGTGAATGTGGGGGGGGGGGAACGTGGGGAGCGAGCGCTGATGGGGAGCACTGGAGGAGGATCAGGGCTAAACCCTTGCCTGGTCTGGCTTCCCCTTGGCACTGCATGGGCTTGTCCTGTCCCCCTCTTTGGGGACCAGCTCTCCCCCCTTGCAGTGACATTCCCACCACAGGGATAGCCCCCCCTCCCCAGCCCCTTCCCATCCTCCCTGGGGCGTGGGTTGGATGAGTTTGGTTTTTAATGCAGCCCCATCCGCCCTGTTGGAGCAAAAGGAATCAATAAACGCAGCAACTGAGCCGGCATCTGGGATCCCCCAGCCTGCAGAAGGAAAGGGGGGGAAGAGCCCTTGAGGTCCCCCCCAGGGCAGGGAGGGCAGCTGGGCCACAGCAGGTCACCTAGCAATGAGCCCCCCTGTATCCCATCAATAGTGGGTAGCAGAGGTCCTCGGAGCATCCTCCGGAACCAATGAGGATGTGGAGGATGACGGTGCCCATAGCACAGGGACATGGCTGTCACCTCTCAGGGTACCTTCCACAGGCCCAGAGCACAGGAAGAGAAATCCCTGTGCTAAGAGACGAGGATTACTGTCTTTTATTTAAGAAAATAAGGTCAATCCCCCCCTGGAGCCCCAGGATGAGCTGGGGCAGAACCTCGGGGTAAGCGGACAGGGGATGGGCGCACAACATCCACTGGCCCCTGAGAGCAGCAGCGAGGTCTGTCCCCACATCGGGTCCGAGCCCAGGGGCTGGCAGGGGACAGGGACACCCTCAGCGGGAGGAGAGGTCTGGAGCATGTCCCCACACCACGCAGGGCTGTGCGTCACTGACAGCAAGGGGCTGAGGGGGCCTGGGCAGGCAGGGAAACGCCGAGGGTTTGGTCCTCTGAAGAGCCCCAGTTCCCATCTCCTGCCCGGCACCTCATCCTCGCCTGAGCATCCATGAATCCATGATCCAGCAGCATCCATCCAGGCTCGGGGATGAGCTCGGGGGACTCCACATTCCCCCAGTGTCACAGCAGCAGGCACGGGTGCCCCCCAGTGCACCGGGGATGGGGAGCGGGTCCGGGTCTGTCCCCATGCACAGGCAGCAGGAGGTGGGGAGCAGCACGAAGGCACTTGGGCTTTGCAGAGCCGCTGCTGCTGCTGCTCCTGGGACACCGGAGCAGGGCTGGAGCATCCCCCTGGAGCACCGGCCCCGCTCAGAGCCCGTGCAGCCGCCGCTCCTGGTTCAGCTTCTGGAAGAAGGTCTTGCCAAACTCATAGGTGCTGATCATGATGGCGCAGGCGGGGGCCACCTTAATGACACGGGGCAGGAATCCTGCGGGGACAACACCAACAGCCCCCCGGTGACACCAGGGCACCAGTAAACCCCATCAGCCCCCCGGGGGCACCAGTAAACCCCAGCCTCGGGCCACGTCCTTACCTGCAAACAGCCCCCGGGTGCCGGACTCGGCGTGGATGCGCTGCATGAGGAGCCACGTGGAGGAAGGTTTGGAGGCTGTGACTGTGGGGTGAGGGGAGCGGGTGAGGGTCTGGGGGTGCCCCACATGCACCAGGGGCGCTGGCTGCCCACAGCCGCGCTCCTTACCTGGGCGCACCTCACTGTGCCCCAGCTCAATCTGCCGCTGGGTCTTCACCACGTCAAAAGGCAGCGTCAGCACCGCAGCCACCTGCGGGGACAGCGGTGACCTGGGGGCTCTGCTCCGGCATCACCAACCCCTTCCTTTGCTCCCCATGGAGCCCCAGTGCAGAGCAGAGCCCATGGCCCCAAACTCACCGTGCCGGAGATGGCCCCAGATGTGAAGCTGATCATGAATGTGGCCTCGTCCAGCCAGGCCTTCCTGCAGAGCCAGTCTCTCACCAGCTCATAGTTAAACCAATAGAGAGCTGGGAGAGGAGAAACCCCAGCGCTAAGATGAGGCACCACGGACATCCCAACCTCTGCCTTCCTCACATGCAGGGGTGCTCTGGCCCATGCTTGAGCCCCCCACCTCAAGCTGTGGCTGCCCCATCCCTGGCAGTGTCCAAGGCCAGGTTGGATGGGGCTTGGAGCAAGCTGCTCCAGTGGAAGGTGTCCCTGCCTGTGGAACTGGATGAGCTTTAAGGTCCTTCCCTTCCAACCCAAACCAAGTGCCACCACACTGCCGATCCCCACATGCTGTACCTGAGAAGGGGACATCCCGCAGCACAGTGGGTCCCCAGCCCCTCCAGAGGGACAACCACCCATCCTGAGCCACCGCCGACTGGATGCACACCCGCAGCTCCCGGTAGCTGAGCTGCCGCGACTGCATCTTGGTACGGATGAGCTCCAGGGGGCTGATGACAGTCACAGCACCCACTGCAATGGAGGGGATATCCATTACCAGCTCCATCCACTTCCATGGCTCCCAGAGCATTGTGCTGGGAGAGCCAAGTGCTGAGCGTGGGCTCCAACAGACCCACAGGGAGAACATGAGCTGGGCATGGGGGGTACTCACGCCTGGCAAGGGCCCCGGCCAGCAAGGGGATGTGGTGCCCCCGGCTTCCCGTGCGAGCCTGCAGGTAGTCCCGGAGCTGGTCGTACGTGGTGAAATAGATGACGGTGGCAGGTACAGCCATGACCCTGGCGAGGAGGGGAGGTGTGAGGGCACTGGCAGGGGGTTTAGGGGGGTGCCCACGTGCCCAGGCAGGTGTTAGCACCCAGGGACCCCCCAGGCACACTCACAGGGTGGGGGGCAAGCCGCTCCACAGGGACCTGATGCCCTCGTAGCGTGTGATCTTCACAAAGGCATCCTGGGGGGAGCACCAGGGAGAGGGATTAGACACAAAACACCCCCAAGGACAGGGAGCCCCCGTCCCACCCTCCTGCGCCGCAGCCCTACCAGTGTCCCAGTGAAGCGTGTGGGGGCCTTGTACCAGGCGGTGCAGCCGTTGCCGTTCTGGCAGACGTACAGATGGTCCATGAGCCCGTTGCAGTAGAGGAAACACTTCCCTGGGAGGCAACAGCATCGCTGTTAGACAGGAGACCCCTAACCCTCTGCCCTGTGCACAGCGCATTCTATTCCCAAAGCGCTCATCTCCTCCAGGGAAGAGCCAAACCCTCAATGCTGAAAGGAGGACGGAGGGAGGTGGGGATCAGTCTCTGCTCCCAAGGAACAAGGGATGGGACAAGAGGAAATGGCCTCAAGCTGCTCCAGGGCAGGTTTAGATGGAGCTGAGGAACAATTCCTGCCCCAAAGGGTGCTCAGCATTGGAACTGCCCAGGGCAGGGCTGCAGTCACCGTCCCTGCAGTGTTCACACACCGTGGAGACGAGGCCTCAGTGCCATGGGTCAGTGGTGGCCCTGGCAGTGCTGGGGAGGGGTTGGACTGCATGAGCTGAAAGGGCTTTTCCAGCCTGGCCGTTTCTATAATGTTTGAGCCTGCTGGGGACCAGCCCCAGAGCAGAGCCAGGAAAGGGATAAACCTCCAGCAAGGGTCTGACCACAGATCCAGACCCACCAAAGGAATGAGGATGCAGCAGAATCTGCAGCGACAGGACAGAGACAGGGACCGCAGGCAGGCAGGCCTGGTGCACAGCAGACCCCCAGGCATGGACCAGCCCCAAAGTGGGGCTGCAGGAGCAGCTGTGGGGCTGGGGGTGCTGCCCCACACTGCAGAGGAATGTCCCCTTGGCCGGAGGAGCCCGAGCCACCACCAGCAGGGAAGCCAAGCGGGATCAAGGCTTGGGAAAGCAAAGCTGCTGGTGGCAGGAGCTGCCCCATGGCGTACTCACATGTGGTCTGCTGAGCACCCCAGGGCACAGACTGTGTTGGACATGCTGAAACACACAACAGGGACACGCTGAGACATGACACGGGGGAGGTGCCACCCCTGGGCTGGGGCACAGTGCCAAGCCAGGCAGCGTGGGAAGGTCTCTATGGGTGATAGGGCTGGATGCCCTCACAGCCACAACCCAAGCAGTCCCTGTTGTCACCAAAGCAGCCCCTTGGGAACAGCCTCAGCCCCCTGACCTCATAGGGAAGTGGACAGAGTCCATGAGCTCTCTCCTGCCCCATGGAAGCTGTGGGGAACAGCAGAGAGGCACAGCATTGACACCCTCAGCTCTGCAATGGGGCTGTGAGGGGGAAGGACAGAGCCAAGCACCAGCCCAGCTCCCCCAGTGGGGCCTCCGGAGCCTGTGAGGACAAGGGGCCCAGGCTAACGTGTGCTCTGGAGCTGAGGAATCCCGGCCACTGGCTCTGCCAACCAGCACATCCCCATGGGCTGCCCAGGGTGGGGTCTGGAGACCCCCCGCCCCAAGCAAGGTTACCTTTGGAGAAGGGGGTCCTCTGAGCCTGCAGCCGGATCTTTACCACGTCCAGTGGCGTCACTGAAACGACACCATCCTTTAGCCCCATGGCACGGCCCCAGTGCCCCCCCAGTGCCCGTGGTACCCACCGAAGAGAGAGGTGAGGATGGCGCCCGTCCCTGAGGCCAACATCTGCTGCAGAGGTGTGATGCTCCCACCGGCGCTTGGCGACGTCCGCTCGGCCATGGCAGCGCCCTGCAACACACAGCAGGGACAAGGGGGGATGCTCGAGGGTGCCCAGGGATGAGCGATGGATCCCAAGGAGCCTCCCTGGCATTCCCGGCGCGCTGCAGCCGTCCCACCTCCGGCACCGCTATCGGCCTGGCACAGGGCAGGCGCGGCCCCCCCGTAATCGTGCTGCCCCGAAGGGGGGGAACAGGGACGGTGCCTGGGGCTGAACCAGCCCCGATAACAGCCCCGGGCCCGGCGCTGGCGGCCGGCCCAGCCCCGCTGGAGGTGGGGACAGCCCGGGCCAGCCCCCGTGTCCTTGGAGGGGAGGACCGTCTCCTCCCCGCGCGCAGAGGCGAGAAGGGACAAAGTGCAAAGCCCAACCACACCGCAACGGCCCCCCCAGACCTTCAGCCACGGGGGACACCGCGGGGATCCCTTTGGAAAGGGGCTGCAAGCGTGTGGCAAGCACCCCAAAACGGGTTCACACACCCAGAACCTTCCGTGTGCCCCCCCTGCAAGGCTTAGCAAGACTGCGACCCCCCCCGCGGGTCAGGGACCTGCCCGAGGGAAGGGGGGATATGGGGCTATTGCACCTCGGGTGCGCTGCTCCGCACGCGAGACGGGGCCATGGCGCTTCCAAGCTTCGGGAATGCGCGGTGGTGTTTGAAAGCCAGGGGAATGCAGCACAAACCGCCCCAAAAGCACCTTCCCCTCCTGACTCAGCACTTGGCAAGGTCGGCGCAGGCACAAATCCCGCAGTCCGGGCTGCCCGGTGCCCCAGGCTGGGAGCAGGGACGGGGCCGTCCCGGAGACAACCGCACCGGGAGCCGGGGCCCGCATGGGCCCGCACTGTGCCGGGATGGCGGCTCCTCACGCTCATCCAGACACATGCAAGGGGAAAACCCGGTCCCGGCAGAGCCGGACGCTCGTTATCTCCCGGTGCACCGGCCCCATCCTGACGGGAGCGGCTCCCTGCTCCAGCCGGGACACGCACCCCTCCCGCTGCGGGCGGGCCGCGGGGCTCGGTACGGGGAAAGGCGCATAAAGCAAACTGGTGTTGGGATGAGAACGGGAACAAGCGGGAGCGGACTCAGCACCCGCACCCCCCATGCGGGACGGGACCCGCCAGTCCGTCCCCCCTACCCGCACGGTGCAGCCGCCAGCGCGATGGGGGCCAGCGCGACCGGGGCCAGCGCGACCGGGGCCCGCCCCCCGTCCGCCCGCTGTGGCCCAGCGGCCCCTCGGCCCCCGGTACCGGGGAAACTGAGGCAGCGGCCGCGCGTGCGGGAAACGAGGGGATCTCGCCGGGGCTTGGGGGCATCGGGGAGTACAGAGGAGGGGTCCCCGCCCCACCTGCTCATTCCAGCCCCGCGGGGCGCTTCCCTCCACCGGCACCGGGAGCGGCACCGGCAGCGGCGGCTCCTTTAAGGATCCCCATGGGCTCCCGACACGCGCGCGCGAGCCACTTCCGTCCCGCGCACGCGCGCTCGCACCACCACCAGAACCACTTACCACTGCGCCCCCTGCCGGGCCGGCGGACTTGCGGGGGCGCGCTTTGCGCGCTCCCCCATTGCCGGGTGTCCCCTGCGAGGTGCAAGGGGGGAGGTGGAATCCCGCCTTTAGCCCCAGGCAGGCAGAGGAGGCCGGGCAGTGTGCAAGGGTGGCTGCAGGGGCGGGAATGGGGGCTAAGGAAGAGGAATCTTCCACATCAGGAGCGGGTCTGGCTGGGTTTATCTGCAAGTCCCTTATTTGAAGGGCTCCGGGTTGGTGTGTGCATTTCCAGCCCCAACACTTGGGAGCGGCTGGATGGGGAAGAGGGCTCCCGTGCTATTCCCTGCTCTGGTCGGAGAAGGAAGACACAGTTCAGACCGTATCGTTCCCCTTAAATTAGAGGTGCACCCCTCAGAATGGGCTGGTCCCGCACGTGGTGCTCTGCAATGTGCGCTGACAACAGCAGGTGGCTCCCAAAGCCCCTCCGAAGCCTCCATGGGT
Organism: Amazona ochrocephala; assembly: GCA_039720435.1. Lineage (NCBI taxonomy): Eukaryota > Metazoa > Chordata > Aves > Psittaciformes > Psittacidae > Amazona > Amazona ochrocephala. The sequence goes on from CM077897.1 coordinate 524,708, forward strand.
GCTCTTGGTCGGACTTGAGGACTAAAGACTGCGCTGGTGCGGTCCCTGTGCGCGCCCCTGTGAGTGCCATCCTGTGGCAACAACAGGGAAGGCTTCGAGAGCAGGCGCTGGCACAGGGTGCCCGGAGAAGCTGTGGCTGCCCCATCCCTGGCAGTGCTCAAGGCCAGGTTGGGCGCAGGGGCTTGGAGCACCCGCTCCAGTGGAAGGTGTCCCCGCCTTCAGCGATCAGGCTTCAGCCCCACGAGTGTGGCTGGAGGCTGTGGGTCTGTGTGTATGGAGAGGAGCTGTGGGGTGGCTGTGTGAGCACAGAGTGATCCTGAACTGTCCATGCTGCCCTTCCATGACACCAGGTCCAAGGGAGTCTTGACTTTGGGATGGGAGGCCAGGAAGTCAGTCATTCCCACAGGGTCACGTAAGTGAATGCATCCTGAACTCCCTTATGAGTCAGCTCTGCCTCTTACAGGGCTTAAATGAGCTGGGAAGCCTCTTTTGTTGCAGGTAATTTAGACATGGAATAAAGATTAATTAACCCCCCATACCCTTAGGGGTATTGGGTCTCGTATCTTCCATCTGAGGGTGGTGTGCTCTGCTGCTCAAGGGAAAGGAGAAGGAACACTCTCTTTCCCACTGGTCTGTATAAGGTGTGAGTGCCTCAGCCTGGCTTTCAGGGCTCTCCACGAGGAGCGAAGGTGGGGACTCAGCTTCCCCGCTGCGCAGAGGCAGGACCGGCTCCTTGTGCTGAGTCACGGCCGGTGCTGCGTGCCCAGCACCCCGGGTTCCTGTCTGTGATTGCCATGGGCGCAGTCCCGCCAGCCTCAGTGCGTGCTGGAGGGGTGTACCCTGCTCCAGCTGCCCGCGAGGGTGAACTGTGCGTGGGGTGCAGCTGCACGGAGCTGTGCGCGAGGTGTGAATACCTGCCTTTGGTTTCCACAGCGGGAAGGAGCTGGCTGAGCTCCAATCCCCTCTGGAGCTCGGGGGAGGTCTGGAATCAGTGCAGGCAATGCCCCTTGCCCTGCAACCCAGGCTGGGAAAAGCACTTGCGTAATGCCCTTGTGATCTGCACAGAGGCTTCCAAGCAAGGCGAGCTCCCCTGGGCGCATGCCATGCCCGCATTAGAGCTGTGCCCTGGGAGGCAGGGCTGCGGCTGTGTCTGCCTGGGGCCTCCCGAGGTAGGAAGGGGTCACCCTGGGGGCTCTCACGGCTCTTGAGTTGATTCAGAAAGCTCCTCTTGCTGGAAACCCTCGGAAAAGCCATTCATTAGCCCATTTCCTTGGGTTTAGGAAAGCTGCAACAGGGATCCGAGCAGAACTCTAATGGAGCTACTCCTGTGCAGAATGAGTGTTTATTTCAGCGCGGATCATGATGGTTTTGCAAAAGCCATCCTTCATCTGAATTAAATGACTGAAATGAAGCAGCCTGTGGGCAGATGGGGCCCTGGGGACATCAGTGTAACCCGAATTCTAACACAGCTCTGCAGGTGAGCCCTCAGAAACCGTGTCCCACCTTCTGCAGCAGCCACCCTTCATGCAGTTGTGAAACAGCTTCAGAACTGACCTGTGAGGAAATGAGCCTTGTCTTGGGGTGAAGGAACAGGAATGGAAGATAAAGGCTTAACTCTTTCCTCCCTAAAGGCTTCCTTTATAATCTGCTGTAGAAATACCAGCAGTGAAAGGAAGGAGGGGAAGAAAGAGTTACTGGTGGGATAAATTCCCAGATCCTCTTTGCTATATACCCAAAGCCACCTGATGAATGCAGAGCAGCCAGGACAGCGCTGTGCAGTAATTAAAGTGTACCTCAGCTGTGTGTGCAGGTGCCTATGGAGAGCTCCTCTGCAGCTTCTCTTTGCCAGTTGATCGCCACGAGTGAGCTCATTCCACTTGGCTTGGAGCACTCTGCTGCGCCCGGGCCCTTGGAGTTCCCAGAACACATGGGATTGCTGCAGCAGCATCCTGCATCCCTCTGGTGCGAGGTGCGGAACAGGAGATGTGGTACTGCACAGTGGGGCTCTGCACAAGGGGATGGGTCTGCAGTGAGCCCAGGGGTGTGTGTTGGGATGTGGGGAGGGAGGGCACCTCAGCAAGGGACATCCAGCCCATGCTCTGGCCCTGCAGGGTGTTGGAGAAGCTCTGTGTAGGTTTGATTATCTCTTGTTTACCAGGAACATCCATGTGCTTCCAGTTCTGTGAATAGAGACGGGACCGAAAGGAGAGATGCTGTGCCTTTGCTCATTGTGCCTTTCCTACACACGCTGTTTGTGATACTCCCTGCAGCTCATTACCAGGCTTCTGTGGCTGTGCCCTGGGCCAGGACAGGGAGTTGCTTGGTGCTGATCCCTGCTGGTGCGCACGAGGCAGTGCTGTGGCCATGGAATCATAGAACCATGGCATGGGCTGGGTTGGAAAAGACCTGAAAGCTCACCCACTTCCAACCCTCATGGGGAGCTTCTCAACCAACCAGCCCACGTCCTGCTAGAGGATGCTCAGCTGATTCACAGCTAGTCTTGTGCTCCTGGTGTATCTGTACCGTCTGTAGGCAGAGCTGCTGCTCCAGACCTGGACTCGAGCCACTTGCAATCAAAGTTCAAATTCAGCTTGTTCTGTGTTGTCTCACAAGGCTGGATCCCCTTGGAGCACTGTAGGACTTGGTTTACAATACAAACAGCAGTGCTATTTGAGAGATGTGTCTACTAATGATCTGATTTATAGTGGCTACTTTCAGCCAGTTCCATAATGGGTTTTAGGTGCTTCACCTGTTTCTATTGACCTGAACCCCCCCCATCTCATAGCATTGCATGTCCATAAATCCAGATATTTTTCCCTCATCTGACTGTACTTTGTACTTAACAGTGTAGGGAGAGAAAGGCTTTGACTTTCCATAGACCCAGATGGACCATTCCCAACCCTGTCTGTTTTAAAAACCCCTGGTGCTGCAGGTTCCACATCTGTGTCTCTGTTGAGCTTTCGTCCTCTTTGGAGCCTGTGCCCAGAGCCTCTCCTTGGCCTGGACATTTACTCTTGATTTGCCTGACACAAGATCCCTCCTGTGGTTTTTCCACTAAATCAGACTCCTGGTGACAGCGACCCTGGAACACAGGGCAGTGATTCCACTGAGGGATGTCCACTGTGTCCATATGGCTCCCAAGCTGCTCCAGAGCATCTCCAGGTGAAGCAGGCCATGGCGAGTGGGCTCTCCTGGGGGCTTCTTCAGCCCCTGTGCTGGGGGCCCTGTACAGGGTGGTGAGGAACCCCCGTGATGGATGCAGGGTGCCATAGAGTGGTAACACATCATCCCATGGGTGGCTGCTCCTCCAAGGAACTGCACGGATTATGGAGCAGAGTTGTGCACAAGGCTGCCTTCCCTTTGCAGTGTGGAGCTTACCAGGTGAGGGGATGGCGCTAGCATCTGCGTGTTCATCCCCTTGGATACTGAGGGCTGCAGCGAATCCAACCTTGAATCAGCGGGGGATGCGGGGCTAACCAGGAGGGGCGGTGCTTCCCATCACTCCCGGGCTGTGACCGGTGGCGTGCGCTGCGGGGCCTCGGGACACCCCATCCCCATCCCGATCCCGTCCCCTCAGCACCGAGCACAAAATGGCGCTGAGGGGTGAGGGGCTCTCTGTGGATGCGGGAGGGGGCAGCGCTCGAGCGCCCCCTGCCGGGCGGGCGGCTCGCTCCCGCTTTCCCGCAGACAAAAGGCGGTGGCGGTGGCCCGGCCCCGCCCTCCCTGCGCGGCACGCAACTGCGCATGCGCGGGGGAGCCCGCTCCTTGGTGGCGGTGAAGGGGGGGGTGGGGGTTACGATGCGCGCGGCGCATGCGCGCTCCCGCGCCGGCTCGGCGAAGGTTCCGGAGCTCGCGCGCGCCCCCGCCCCGCCCGCGCCGCCGCTGTCACCGCCGCCCGGCTCCGGTGCGGATCCCCCTGCGCGGCAGGTACGGGCTGGGCGGCGGGGCAGAGGGAGGAACGGAGCTGGAGGGGTGCGCGGGTGCCGCGGGCACGGGCACCCGCCGTGTCCCGCATCCCCGCGCCCACAGCGTGAAACGGGTGAAAAGGGGTAAAAACCGCACTAAATCGCCCCAAACGTGGCTGTTTCAGCCCCGAAACCGCCGCGAAGGGGCGTGTCACCGGTGGTGCTGCTGCAGCAGAGCGAGGGGCGGCCCCTGCGGCAGCGCGGCCGCGGCTGCAGGTGCGCGGCGGGGCGGGATGGGGAATAAGGGCGTTTTTTCGCGTTCCTCGCCCGTTTTCGCCGTTTTCCTGCCCCGCTCCCTGCGGCGGGCGCGGCCGTGGCTGTGGCGGCGGGGGGCTGCGGCAGGAGGGCGGGCAGCGCCTTCCCGCCCCGGCGCGGTGCCATCTTCTGCAGCCGCCCTCGGGGAGGGGGGGGGCGCGGGGCGGTTGTAATTAACAACGATCAATTAATCAATAATAAGAAATCGTGAGGAAAAGGTGGCTTAAAAGCGGGAGCTGTCCACGCCCTGCCCCACATTTTGGGGGTGGAAGCGTTATGGAGGTTATGGCACCCCGGTGTTGCCCTGCTTTGTGCATCCGCAGGGTAAGGGATGTTGGTGTTTAACGTTAACGGTGGGTTCCTGCCCTGCTGAGCCCCGGGGTCTTTCCCTTTCTTTCCCCATGGGGTTGGGGATGCCGGTGCCCCATGGGTTGGTGCTGGGGTGGTGGTACCCGGTGTCAATGGAGGTGTTGGCAGGTCGTGGATGTGCCTTATACCTCACCAGCATCCCCATGTCATGACAAAATTGCCCCTCTTATCCCTGTCATCAGCCTCTTTCCATGCTGCTCTTCATTCCTGTCCTAAAATCACCCCGGGCGGACCATGGGTCCGGCTGCTTTCTGGGCTTTGCCCTTATTGCCTTCGGTTGCTGGGTGTTTCTTTGTTTTAAATCTAACTTCACAATGTGGAAAGGGAAGTTTTCTCACCAGGTGTTTCCAGGCACGCTGTGTGGCATCCCCTGCCTTGGAGCGGTTAAAGCCGTGAGGAGCAGGAACAGCTCATTCCAGGTGAGGGATGGAGATTGCTGCCTGTATCCCTGTCTGCCCAGGGGAGGATTTGCTCGGGGAAGGTTGGTTTAAGCCCTCGAGATGCAATCCTGTTTGTTCGCGGAGGGAAGCTGCCATCGCTTTAAAGGGAGTTTCTCCTTCCATTTGCTGGTGGTACCACCACGCGAGGTGCAGCTCCATTTGCAGCGAGGGGCTGGTCTTGCTTAGAAACGGTGTGGCTGGAAGGAGCTGCTGAGATGAGCTAAGCTGTCACTCCAGCCATTGGTGCGCAGCGGATTCTTGAGCTGCCCTGCGTTTATCCGTGTGGGTCTGGGTACATGATGAACGTGTGTCTGAATGGGTGGAACGAAATTCACTGCTGAGAAGCATTAATGTGGTGTGTTGAGCAATGGCTGCCCTCTTACAGCCCATGAAGGGGCTTCACCTTTGCTGCAGTACCTCACATTTGGAGTGTTTAATGGCTTTCCTTCTGCAGGTCAGGTTTTTTGCCTCTTTTCTCAGGTGCTCAACCCCAAGAGGTCTCATTTGGGCATTGGCAGGGTAAGCATGAGGGAAGGGAAATGAAAATCTCATTTTCTGTATAAATGAGAGATAGTCAAACCCAGATAGAGCCATGGAATGATTTGGGAAGACTCTTAAAGCTCATCCAGTTCCACCCCTTGCCACGGGCAGGGACACCTTCCACTCGAGCAGGTTGCTCCAACCTGGCCTTGAACACTGCCAGGGATGGGGCAGCCACTCTGTTCCCTCTTGATATGCAAAATGCTTGGGTTTACCCTAGGATATATAACTTGAGGAGGAAGGCAAGGTGCTGGCTGACTTACTTGCAGTGCACAGAGGTTTCCAGGCAGATAATTTACACCTGATACAGTATTGCATTGTTTCATTCATGCTGTAGATGGAGGAATGGTGTTTGAAAAGGGGTGTGTGGCTGTGGCATGCTTTCCTGTGCACCCGCCAGTATTAGCAGAGCTATCTCATGGTACTGAAGGCTCTTGGAAATGAGGGCTTGTGTTCAGGGCTTTGGAATTACAATGCAGGTGGGGGTTGTTTGAGACCCACCTCTTGTGTTCCAGGGAAATGGGATGCTTGTCCCACAGGCTGGCTGCTTGCGTCTCCATCCTCCATAAGGCTTGACTGCAGCATCAGAGGATCTTAGGACAGTTGGGTCTTGAGCATAGAGAGGTTGAAATGAAGCACCTGGGGGTTTAAAAGGTTATTGGTCCGTTAGTGTGCCCATGGAGATGTCCAGTGCTGTGGGTCTTGTCTTCACCGTGCACAGCCAGGAGCTGATCCTTGAGAAACCTCAACTAAACCAGCTCTGCTTATGGTAATGAGTGAAAGTGCATGGCTGTTACCATTTGAAGCCTTTAAATGAAAGCCAGAGAGGCCCATATGGTCAGCCCTGCTCTGGAGCAGCTTGCTGCTGGTCTGCAGCGTTCAGTGAACTTGCTGCGAAGGTCCCATCTGACATGAACGTGAGGCAGATCAAGGTGTTGTGGTGTCTGCCTGGAAGAGCAAGGCTGTTTGCTGCTCTGGAAGGGGCAGGTGGCATCACGGATAAGATATGGACCTTTATCCTTCATCAGCTGGGATTAGCCAAGATGAGGACAGAAGCAACAGGACCTCTGTGTGCCCTGTGGGGAGCTCCCATGGGGAGGAGGTGGGTCTGGTCCTTTCAGGTGACAAGGTGCAGGTCACACATGTGATAGTATGGGGTTTGTGTCTCTCCCTCATTATTTGTGCTTTTCAAGTTCTATGTTAAGTATTTACAGGTCTGGCTTCTAGTTTAGTCTTCCTCACCCTGCATCTGTGTCTGACCTTCCAGCCTCTTTCTTCCCAAGGTATTTCATTCAAACTGTCCCATTCCCTCTGTGCTTAATAAACTGCACTTCCAGCAAGACACAGTAAATGTATTTGTCTGTCCTGAACAAAGAGTGCTCCAGTATTCTCATTTCCTTCCCAAAAGCCATGGGGAAGTCCGTTCCCTGGCTGGGAGAGCAGTCCTCTTAGGATAAAAATGAGGGAAAGGCTCTTTCCATGCTGAGGCTGAGCCTGGTGGATCGAGCCTGGTGGATCTAGCCAGGGACACTTGGAGCATGCTGGTAAGGTGGGTGTCCTCGTCTTCCTCCTTTCATGTTCCTCTGCTTCGTTTGGAAGCACCGTGTTCTTCATTGCGTGCTTGTGGTTCTGAGTTGCAGCACTGTCTAAGTGTTTGGGTACCACCTTGTGCCTTGTGTGTTTGCTGAGCGGTTCTCACTGTGTAATAGCGGGGAGCAGACCAAATTGCTCCTTGATGACATTTATGTCCTCATTTGGAAGCTGGGCTTTGCAGCATTGTGGGGCTGTTAGAAATGGATGGGGAAAGCCATGCTCAAAATGCTTTGAAGATGGGGTGTTTGCTGCTTCCTCTGGAAGCCTGTGTCCATCAGCACGGGAGGAAAAACCATCCTGACATGTCCAGTGGAACCGCTTTGCCTGTTGGGGTGTCTGAGTGCTGCTGTTTGAGATGCAGGTACTGGGCGTGCCTATGTCCGGACTTGCACACAAATCCCTTTTGGCTTGCAGAGCATTGAAAGTGGCATCATGAAGCAGTGTCTGAGGGTGGTCCTTCCCTTTTTTTCCCCAATAGGAATGTTATTCAAAAGCTGGAAGAAAGCTGTTGGGTTTGTCTTGAGCAGAATAAACTACTGCCAGCCCAGCGTGCTGATGAGGCTTGGTTGTGGCTGTGGCTTTGGAGAGGGTGCTGCTAACCCAGCTGTAGCAGTGCTCTGACATTTGGTGAATTAGGCAAGAAAGAATCAGGGTGCTGGCTTGCACCCAGCTCCCACTATCTTCCACTTTGCTTAGCCTGCTGGCTGAGGAGGTCAGTGGGCTAGTAGGTTGGCTTATTCCTTTCAAGGCTATGTGCTAGCTGGTCATAGGTGTGGGGCTGGGCTGAGAGGTGGAAGCTTGTACTGAAGTGCCCTGGGCTTGTGGTAGACTCATGGGCCCTTCATCTGGGTGATACTGAGAGGGTGTATGGTGTGTTTGGCACATGGCACAGGTTTAGGAGGGTTGTGGTTCTGCATACAGGTAAAGCAACCAGCCCCTGGACAACAGGGTCTGCGTTGTGCTTTCTGGGTGTATGGCTTGCTCTAAGGTCTGTGATAAAGCGCTGTGAGCCCTTTCTTGCCAAGCAGAATGGGTGCCTCTGGCTGTATTAGGACAGCTGAGACTGTTGAGTCCAGGATAGTGTGTTCCTGCCCCATAGGCAAGTGGAGGGGGAGCCACAGACTCAGCATCCTGGCTATTCCCAGCCTCTGTTCAGAGAAGCTCCAGCTGATGTCTTGGGAGGAGGACAGGAGCTCTCAGGTCTCACTAGTGCTGCATTGGGGCTGGGCTGGCTTTCTAGGTTTTTCTGCCCATCTGCTCTAAATCTCTGCTTTCTCTCTCAGGAGCTTTGCTTGCTTAACCGTAGGGTTTAGACCTCAGTGTGTGCTGGTGTGGTGTCTGGGGCTCACCCCAGGGCCGTGGCCTTGCTGGTGGGGTGCTCATCAATGAAGCAGGCAGTGCCCTAGTGTAGGGGTTGCCAGCAGAGCAGTGCAGAGGTGTTCCCACTTGTCTTAAACTCCCTGGGAAGGGATTCAGAGTGGCTGATCCTGGGTAGAGGTCAGTGGGCTGTTTGTCATCAGGCAGCCCTGCCAAACCCTTGCAGGGCACCCTCAGTCGTGCCCAAGGCTGCAGCCCTTGGTTTGGATCGCTGCTCCTTCTTGGAGTGTCTGCTGGGTGCAGTGTTGCTCGCACCTGGCTTTTCAGCACAGCCAGCCCTCAATCCCGAGCTGTCTTGGCAGATCACCCTAAGATGTGGTGGAGAGAGCAGAGAATTGTGGCCCTTTAGGTAGCCCCTTGTGTGGCTTTTAAGATGGGCACAGTTCTACTCTGAGAGACCTGAGTCTCTTCTTGCAGCAGGATGAGTATCCTCCATCTGCGAGTTAGAGCTTTGTTTCACACTGAAATCTGCTGGTAGTAGGCTGTTATTTAAAGTGCCTGTGGAAGCGTATGCAGTTTACACTGGAATCTGGAGGTTGGAGTATCTGTGCCTTGAGACTTGAGTGGAATTTCTTTGCAAGTCTAATGAGCCCCTCCTGCTCTTCAGAGATCAATCCACTGATTTTTCCCCTTTCCTTCCAAGCTGTCCCATCAGTAAGAGCAGTCATTACATGTGGTGTGGCTCCTGATTTCAGTGTCTTGTCTTTAAATATCCAAGCAAAGGCAGCACCAAGGGATGCCTTCTGTTAAGCTAAAAGGATCATTGCTGCAGTTGGGCTAATTATTCCCGTCTTTTCAGCCTCCCCACTGTGCCTGCCCTGCCTTCTCTTCCTAGAGCAGGTATTGCTGTTTTTCCATCCTCTGTGCCTTCCCTCCATGCTCTTCTTGCCTCACTGCAGAGTGGTTGTGGGATTGCACCATCTGTGTTCAGGGAAGGTGGATCAGGTGGGCCTGTCTGGTTTGGCTGGTCAGTGTGTGGTACTCCAGGTGAGCTGCAGCTCTGCTGGCTGAGGATGCTCTGAGACACATGGGGAGGACAGAGCCTGATGGAGGTTATTGCAGGATGGTGTCTAAGGGACAGATTATACTAGTTCATAGGAAGAAGGACTGTATTAAACCTTCAACACTTAAAAGGGGTTTCATCACCTCTACTGTATTCATGGCTTTGAATACTGTGTATGTGACTTTGCCATGGGCTGCAGTTGCGGGACTTTCTGCCAACTGTCAGCATTTCACTTTATGGCTCCCCATCGGCTCAGTCCCAGACTGTCTGCCTGGAAGTGCCTGATGCAATTTCAGATGGATTTCATCAGGTCACTTGCTGCAGAATGAAATTCTTTCGGGTATTTGTAAATGGCTAAAAAAAAAAGAAGCCCCTAAAGAAGCCTCTGCCCTGATCCTTGAACACGTCCAGCTCCGAACGTGCACATTTGCTCCGAGTGGTGAAATGCTTCCCTTTGCAGGAAACATTTCATCTCTTACCTGGTCAAAGCTTGACTTAGATCCTGGGTGCACTGGTCTTGCCATGAAGTATGTGTGTGTCTCGCTCACAAGCGTCTCTGCTTCTCCTTTCTGCCAAATGTCACTTGATGTGAGCTTCCTGATGCAGGGACCACATCTGGCCAGCTGTGCATGTGCTCAGTGGAGCTGAGGGCAGAGGAGGTCTGTCCCAGTCTGGATGAGAGGGACTGGTGATCAGCACCGTGTCTGCACGGTGGTGTTAGAGCTGTGTGTCCAAGCTGACAGCTTCCTTGCAGTGGTGACAATGCATTCCTGTGCTGGTTTGCAGGGCTCTAGGTGAGTGTGTTCCTTGTGTAATTAGTTTGAGGACACAGCGATACAGAAGGGGTGTGCTGGAAGGGCCTGTCCCAAGAGAAGGGATAATCCAGTGGGATGAGCTTCCTGGAGGTTGGTTTCTAGCTCTGGCCTCCTGTGAACTCTGGCGGTTGTGTGTCAGTGCAGGCTGGCAAGGGGAGCCTCTGCATCAAAATGCAGCTTAGATCTGAAAGAGTTCATATGGTCAGGAGCAAAGGCAACCCAAGATTTGTAGCTGTAGCTTGTGTTCCTTCCCTAATGCTGACACCTTGTACAAAGTGCTGACCAGCTCCCTGCAGGTGCTGCGGGTTTTGTTACCCTCCTGCTGCAGATCCTGGATGTGATGGGTGAGAGTTGCTAGGACTGAATTACCTTTGTGCTTTAAGGTGAGACCTCTGATGGTGCTGGTTTATGTGGTTGTGTTATGGAAGTGCAGCTTCATGTTCTCTCTGCTGGTAGCTGTGTTTTGTGGTATCAGGCATTGGTAAGCCTAAAGCTGGGATTTAATCCAAAATCAGAATGGCTCTTTGTGGTTTGTTTTCAGCTCCCATGTACTTTACCCTAAGCAAGCTCTGCCCTCTGAGGTTACTGCCTTACATGTGGTTTTACCTGCTTCCTCATCAGCATGACAGACGATGCTGCCGTGGAGCTCACTGCAGGGGGTTGTGGAAGTAGATTTTAACAAGGGGCATCTCCAAATTGGACAGAAACGGAACTGCCTTTCCTTTGGCATCTTCTGGTGCAGTGCTGGAGGGCCTGGCAGGCAGGTATCACAGAAGTGTTGAGTGCTGCTGTTGGGAGCACGAAGGAAAGCAGGCAAGAAGTCCAGCTGAAAGATCTGCTGGAGCGTTGCCTGTAGGCACTGTCCGTCAGTAAGCAAGAGAACAGGTTCAGGAAGGATGGGACTGAAAGAGGGTGTTCTGGACTTCCAGCATGGGGACTGTCTCACCTGCGGCACTGTGAGCTCCATCACTGCCTCTTATTCTATGGCTTTGTAGCCTGCTTTGCATGAGCTTTGCCTTTACTGTTAGCTGAATTTCCCCGCCAGCTCCTCCCTTCCCCCAGGTTCCTCCAGGCGAGAGGCAGAGCAATGAATACTGTTGAATGTGAAGGCACTTATTAATGCTTAATCTCTCTAATATGGCACTGCTTTTACTGTGTCTAATAATAGGGTTTATTGTCACGGCTGTCTGAGGTCCATGCTCAGCTCCAAAGCACATTTCCTGAGTTATTGTTGCTCGTGTACTCCCCTTACGGAGGAGCTTTTGATTCCATGGGCTTATTTGCTCTATCAACCTCCAAGAGCCTCTTGGTGCTTATGTTCATAAATGGAAGAGTCCTGTGCCGTGGTTGTAGCTGCGTTTGTGTGCAGATCGTGGAACCATGGAATGGTTCAGCACCCTGGATCATGCTTCCTGGTCCATGCTATGGTGCAAAGATCTTCCAGCAGCAGCGGGTGCTGCTGCCTCCCTCGGTAAGGCTGTGACAAAGCGCTCTGGCTCTAGGTGTGGTCCGAGCCTCTGCAAGGACCGGCTCTGTTCATGCCCTGACACACCAGCAGCCCTGTTTATTCCAGCCTTTGTATTACAGATTGAGAGAGAGCTCATGGCCTTATGAACATGAATGGATCCCTCGTACCCTGCGAGCAGGAGCAACATTATTTTAAGCAAGAAGTAAGGCTCTGTAGCACATGTGACAGCAGGGCTGCATTTAGAGCTGAAAGGGGATAAAATCCCCAAGGAGACTGATTGCACCTCATTTACTTTTAACAAATATGGTGGGGAAGATTGAGCCTGAATTCCTTGACTTGGGGCAGGTTGAAATTCAGCCAGTTTCCACCTTTCATCCCTATGGAAAGGACCGTTGGCAGCAGCCGGCCTTCCTGCTAATTCCTGGGCAGGATGAAGTGCACATGGACTCTGATTTATTTTAATCTTGCTCCTGCTTTAGCCTTTGGGTGAGGAGGGGAGATAATGGTTTTACAACTGGCTGAATTTATGGCCTGGGTTCCCCTGTGGGCTGTCGCTGTTCACACTGCCTGCATCTGCTTTTGTTGCAAAGCTGCTCGTCAGCTCAGTGAAACTAGCATCAAGGCAAGCCAGATTGCTACCTGATTGCCATCCCCAGTGACCCAAATTGGCCAAGACCAGCTGGAAAGAGACATCCCAGTGCTAAGCAGGGATGTGTTTTTGTATAGAGGTTTCGATTTGCTGTTCATCCTCACTTGAAATTCCTTGTTTGTCTGTGTCTTAGCATGGTGCAAAGTGTGCTCCTTTGTAATGAGAAATAAAGGTACAAATGAAGCTTCTGTTGGGTTGTTCTTTTCGAAGCAAGAGCTCTGCCTTTCAAACCCTGATAACTTGTGCTGGGTATTGGGAGATGCTGCTGCTGCTGCTGCCCCCTGCACTGCTCGCTGTTCCTGCATGGTGTATGAAACCCAGGGCTGGAACAGGCACCAGTTCCGTGCAATAACATGACAAGGGAGATGTGAGAGCAGCAGAAATGTTTGATGAATGTTCTATTGTTTGTGTCTTTTGGCCTTAACAAGAAAAAAAGGCATTCAGGAAACGCACTCTTGACTTTTGACCTCATGTGAGATGTCCCTTTGTCATGAAAAGCAAAAGTAATGCAGAAAAGCTAAACAGAAGCTAAAATTCCCCCTTTGAGCCCTGTCTTGTTGCATAGCGACTGCTGGAATGAGGGCACGTCCTGCTAAAGCCCTGAAAACTTGTGAGATCTTTCACGTTTGTTTCTCTCTAGGGTAAGAAACCACTGTGTCAAGAGTGTGTGACTTGTCCCCTGTATTTATAGCGAGCCTGTCCTGGTAAGGCATCGGCTGCGTTCCAGCGCTGTCAGTCATCCCTGGGATGCTGGAACTGGACACTATGGGGCCAAAGGCTATTTGGTGCCCAGTTTGGGTGTCAAATGGCTAAAAGTAATGGCTTGGTGAAGTAAGCACTGTGGACAAGCCATGTTGTGAGGGTTTGTCACAGGTTGTGAAGGGGCCTGCGTTCCTGCTGCAGTGGTAAGCTGGGGCTTTTCATAGAGTCATGGAGTGGTTTGGTTTGGAAGGGACCTTAAAGCTCATCCAGTTCCATGAGCAGGGGTGCCTCACACTAGAGCAGGTTGCTCCAAGCCCCTGTGTCCAACCTGGCCTTGAACACTGCAAGGGATGGGGCAGCCACAGCTTCTCTGGGCACCCTGTGCCAGCGCCTCAGCACCCTCACAGGGAAGAGCTTCTGCCTAAGAGCTCATCTCAGTCTCCCCTCTGCATCTGCAATCTCTGCAGCCAGGAGCTCTGCAGTCTTGGATCCTGCAGAAGTGAAACAGTGCTCCCTGGGAAAACTCACCTGACTTGGCTTCTTCCCTGGGACAGGCTTTCTGTCGCTGGAAGAGTGATGCCAGCCACAGTGGTATTGCAATAGTTGGAACAGATGGTGCTGCTATTGTTTTAATGTGGATCCATGTGTTGAAACAGCTCAAAATAGCTAAGAAATGTGAAGGCCAACCTGAGAAGATACCTTGAACAGTTTTCCTTGCCCTGAGAAGGTTCATGTCCACAGCACTTTCCTGCTTCAGTCACTCTGAGCAGGGTCACTCACATTTGCAAGCCAGAGCTGTGGCAGCAAGAATGTTTTATATTTAATATCTTCATTACTGTGGCAGCACTGAATATTCACAGAGCTTCTGTCAGGGTGCAGCAAATGCTGTCAGCACTGTGGAATCAAAGGAAGAGGAGCAGCAGAGATCAAAGCAATAAACATGTACCTTGTGTCTTGACACAGGCTGGAGGCAAAACCTGGATGGAGGCTCGTGCTGGCATCCCACACCTTCACCCTCTGCTGTGTTGGTGCTCTAAAGCCAGGGTGAGATGCCCCATAGCACCGCTGTCACACACCAACTCAGCTTGTAAGGGTTCAGTTTCTGCTGTTTTAGTGCCTCAAACCACCTCCCAGTGGGGTGTTGGAGCAGTGATGGAGGTGTAAGGAATAAGGACCAAGCCTGGCTGGTGGAACTGCAGCCTTGCTCTGCCCACTTTGAGGCAGGGGTCTCGCTCTTTGCATCTTTCCACAGTTAAAACATTGCTACTCTGAGGCCAAGGTATCTATTTTGGGTGCTTCCTGTGGTGCTGCACGCATGCACACATTGCTGCCTTGGTTAATGTGGAAGGTGATACCAAGTGCCCAAATTTTCAGCTCCATTCACAGGTGTAAGTGAAGTTTTCTTCTCTGAACATTTTCTTAAATTTGGCAGCTTCTGGTTGCACATTGATCTCAGTGTCAGCATCCTTCCAGCTTAGCACCAGCCACAGCAGCGTCTGCCTTTGTTCAGGGAGAGGTAGGGGAAGGAAGCTGCCTGCACTGAGGCCAGCTGGAGAGTGCAGGTGCCTCACCACCCTCACGGTACAGAGCTTCCTTATATTTAACCCGAGATCTTCCTCTGTTTAAGTTTAAACCTGTTACCCCCTTAGGTAAATGTTAGGCTTTTCCATCATTTTCTGCTCATCAGATAATTCCTGGTGCAAGCCTGAGTGCTGGTGAGCAGACTGAAACCTGCAGCAGTAAGGAGGATGCTCTGATTTCCAGTGGCTTGGGCTGAGCCTGGGATAGGAAAAGTCAAAGAGAATTAGCTGGTAAATAAGATCTCCTGCTTTCTCTTTGATCTGCTCTGCATGTTCAACTGCTTAAAGGCTTCCCAAGCGAGCAGGATTTTGAGGGAGGAAGAATTTATCCAGAGTATGTCATGGCTCTGTGCAATGCAGGATACTCTAGCAGGGGGCTGGGGGGAAATGCAAAGGTAAATCCTGCCAAAGAGGCTTCTCTTCTGTTCACAGAGAGCCTGCTGAGCAGACAGGGCAAGCTTTAAAACTGCTGGGGCTTCCTTTTGCTGCTGTGTAAGTCCCTGTGATCAGGGCTTTAATCTACTAAAGTTAGTGGCCTTAGAGACAGCCTGATCTCTGCATCATAGTATGGAAAGGGAAGAGTGATCCAGAGAGCTGACATGCACTGTCCCCAGCCTGCTCCATGACAAGACTTTACATCTGCTCCCCTTGCAGGGAAGATGGAGATAGATCTTAGGAGAAGTTCTTCCCTGTGAGGGTGCTGAGGCGCTGGCACAGGATGCCCAGAGAAGCTGTGGCTGCCCCATCCCTGGCAGTGTTCAAGGCCAGGTTGGACACGGGCTTGGAGCAAGCTGCTCTAGTGGAAGGTGTCCCTGCCTATGGCAGGGGTTGGAACTGGATGAGCTTTAAGTTCCCTTCCAACACAAACCAGTCTGGGATTCTATGAATATGGCAATAATGATGTCTTTGATAACCACATCATGCTTCTGTCGTTAGCAATTGATGCTATTATATATTAGGGTTACTATTTCTACATTGCAGAACCCTTGTCAGGTGATTCCCAGCACATTCCTATTCTTGGAAGATGCCATCTTCATGGCACCCTTTTATTTGGACAGAGACGTGCAGATAACACCATTTCCCATCTGAGTCGAGCTACTCTTGCAGCTCAGGCTGGAGTTGTCCCCCTGGATAATCCTGTCTCCTAATTGCCACCCTGCTCGGAGGCAGCTGCTGAACTGGGCCTAAGCTGCTTTGGCATGGCAAATTCTGTTAGTTTAATTCTCAGCAGCTCTGAGGAACTTGTCAGCACGTGAGCAGCCCTTGGCTTTTCTCTAGCATGCCCTGGAGACCTTTGCCAGCTGGTGACCCCCGCAGTCAGCTCCTGGAGCTCTTGGCTGTGGCTTTGTAAGAGCTATTTCCTGACAGCTCTCTGAGTCCTTGTGTCTTTGAACGCAGCTTTTCTCTTCCGTTTTGATGCTGTTTGTACAGAGTTGTGGCATTTCATTGCATGGGGCTCCTGTGCCCTCTTACCACCCTCACCTTTCCCCATCTCCTTCCCAGGCCTGGTAATATGCCATGACCTGGTGTGGGGGCGGTTCCTTGCCTGATTTCACTAACCTTTGGGTCCCAAGTGGGTGTGCATGGAGCCAGTGTGACCATCCTGGCTGTGGTGAGGCTCCTGGGCCTCAAAGCTGTTCTGCTGTGAACCCAAACCCACCTCGTGCCTGCATGGGAGGTGTCCAGCTCCCAAAGAAAGGAGTCAGAAGTTCCAGGCTTCCAAGGAGTCGCTTAAGCTATAACATGGGGAAAATGTGGGGAAAAAGGGCAAAAGCAGATGACAAAATATACATTTTTGAGACTGTTTCTTTTTCCCTCCTATTGTTATAAGAGGTATTTGTCTGTCTTTGAACCTGAAGGAAATTTTTCTAGCTTTTTCCAGCTCCAAACTCCATGGAATTTCTCAGCTCCCTGCATATTAGTGCCTGTGATTAATGCGATCACTATCCATATTCCTGCCTCTGCCAGCTTCTCGGAAAAGCAGTGCTTGGAGATGTACACAAAGATGAAAAGGAAGTTGCTTATGAATTATGAACAACCTTTCAGGCTGGTGCTGTTTCATGGGGCTGTCACTCCATTTTAATGATGTAATTCAGATGGACTGATGCTCTATTTGAAAGCCTGTTTGTGTTTGATCACCTTTCAGGGGTAACACTTGCGTAGCTTTTGTTTGGTGGGTTTGTTTTCAAAGGGTGAGCACTCACTCATTAGTACTGAGGAGGAGGAGGAGGGCTGTGCCTGAGCACACAAGAACCAGGAGGCTTCACTCTGCATGATGCTTGGCCATTCTGTGGCTGGTGTGAGAGCTGGTTGAACCCATTGGTGAGTACCAGCGTGTGCAAATCCAGGCGGGATCTCTCACTGCACTC
This sequence comes from Amazona ochrocephala, assembly GCA_039720435.1. Classification (NCBI taxonomy): domain Eukaryota; kingdom Metazoa; phylum Chordata; class Aves; order Psittaciformes; family Psittacidae; genus Amazona; species Amazona ochrocephala. The sequence continues at coordinate 541,833 of CM077897.1, forward strand.
GCCTTCTGCTGAAATCTCTGTGTTTCCTTACACTGTGTGGCTGTAACCCCCCTGTGCTGCGACAGATCTGCCAACACCTCCTTTATTTTGGGATTTGTGCGTATGGAAATGGAGCCATGCCCACACTCGTGATCCCTGGAGCTGCGCAGTTGGGATCACTGCACATCCAGGCTCTGCCTCTGTGACCGGGATAATCCCAGGGCCTGTTGGGTCGTGTCCCGCTGATCCTGGGGCTATGGCTGGAGTGGGGTGCAGCTGCTGACCTATTCCCTTGGCCGGGCATCGTGGGAGCACCCATCTCCTGGCACCAGCGTGGTTGCGGGGACGCCTTTTTGTGCTCCTTTGTGACAGTGCTGCTGATGTCATGCGGCGCAGATGACACAGTGCTGAGCACCACGGAAACCCAGCTGTGCGGTACCGGCATCTCCACCACTGGGCCACTCTCAATAGGGTATGTTGTTTTCAGCCTGGCTTTTAGTTACCTTTTAGTGCAGAGAAACCTTTTGCCAAGGGATTGACTTTGGGGCTGCCCAGCTTCCTTTGGCATCTCAATCCTGCTGAGCGGAGAGTGCTGGAGGTGGTTTGTGGTGGTGGCAGTGGGGTGAGGGCTCTGCTATGGCTGTGCTGGCAGTGATGGGTCCTGACTGCGCCCCAGAGACGTCGGGATACCTGTTTGCTGCCTGTGCTGGAATTGCTGCTGCAGACAGGGCCTGGGGCTGAGTGGAGCCTCATGGTCTTCAATGCAGAGGGGTCACCAGGCAGCAGGAACATGCCGTGTTATGGGAGAAGTTTCATTCCAACACCTGGGGCTGGTTTATGCCCTATAAATGGGGCTTACAGGTGTTCTTGTATTTCATTCATTTATTGATTTCATTTCCTTTTACAAGTCAGGTTTGCTTGGGTCTTCCCTGTTCTCCTTCCCTCTTCATGGAGCAGTGTGTGTAGCTGTTGTCATGGTTCCTCTTGAAGGAAGGCTGCAGCAGTGTTCTATGTGGGCTATGCTGGGACAAGGGGTTGCCCTGCACTGGCCTCTATTCAAACAGTGCCACTTTTGCTGCTGTTGCCAGACCAGACCAAGCCATTTTACTGATGCCTTCAAGCCTAGCAAGCTATTTAGAAAAGACATTTGCAGGATGGGCAGCGAGGGAAGAGCAGTGCTTTAATTCTGGCTCAGTTCTGGGCATAGGTGCAGGATGGTGGCCGGGATGTGGCTCTGGAGGAGAGGAAGCTGGGTCAGGCTGGCATGGGTTTGGACAAGCAATGGTGCTGGGTTTGCAGGCAGTGTGAGGACCATCGCCTTGAGCTGGAAGGCTTTGCTGTCAGAGCGCTGCGAGAGCAGCGGTTGCTTTCAATATCCTTGCCAAACTCCACACGGAAAAGATTTCTTTCCTCTTTAAATGCCTTGTGGGCCTTGAGCTGACTAATAGCTTTCATTTCCTCACCTTGAGTGCTGTCGATGGATGTCAAAGGGTCACATCGTTTCACTTAAGGCTTTTCCTTATGGCTTTGTGGTCCTGGGTGCTTTGGGGAGTAAATTGCTATTTTGGCTTCTAGCCCCTAACATTTGGTACAGCACAGGCCTGCAGGGACTGTCCTGGGGCCAGGTTCAGCTGTGAAATGCTATTGAAGTGATTGAGAGTTGCTCCTGGCTGCTCCAAGTGAGCCTTGGGGAAGAGCATCGGGAGTGCAAAGTGGGATACCTGCTCTTCTCCAGGTCACAAGCTGGGTGGGTGCGGGGGGCTGCACATGCAGGGCAGGCTCCAGGGGTGCTGGTGGACTGAGCCCATTCCTCCTGCTCCTCCCAGCAAAACCTTTGCTGTTTGCCTCCTCGTGCACCCCATGGCACAGCTCAATGGCCCTGCTCACTGCTGCCCAAAGGGCTGCAGGTTTGCAAAGAGCCAGGTTTGGGGAGGCTGTTAATTCTGGGATAGGCTGTTGCCTTCTAGATAGTGTTCCTGCTTAACAAGAGGAGTTCTGCTGGGAAAGGATAAGGTTCTTTGGAGGGTTTGTGCTTTATCTGGCGTGCAGAGGGTGCTGCTGAAGTTATCTCTGCGCAGCTCTCCTTGCTGCAGTTGTTCATTACTGAAGCATCACTTCAAGGTGGGGCTGGTTGTACACTTTTTAGACTGGTTTAGAGTAATTTTTCCCCTTAATGGTTTTGTTTTTCCCTAAGAGGGATTTCCCCTTCCCCCACTCGAAAAGGAAAACCAGGATTAGCATTATGGACTTGTTTCAGTGTTTTCACACCATCTTTAAGAAGTCTAATCTAAACTGTGCACTTTAATAAGGCTTAAATTCTGAGTTACGAGAGTTTGTTACCTGGGTAGCCACCCAAAGGGGTTTGCATATACCAGTTCTCGGTTTCAGCAGGACAGATGTGTCCCAAAACTCGGCATCATCAGTACGGTTTGGAGTGGGCGATGCTCTTAGCTGACATCTACGAAGGATGAAAAAGAAAGAGGGAGAGAAAATGAAGTTCAGCATCCGTTGGAGAGGCATAAAATGTCTTTGTAGATGCTGCTCCTGCCGAAGAGGACTCTGTGTGTGATTAGCTGGTACTTCAAATTCTGCTGGGAGAGCTTTGCAGCGCAGAGATAATGGTGCTGGCCACTCACTCATCCTCAGCCACTGGATCACTTTGTGTGCTTAATGTTATTTATTTGCCTATCTGGTGCTGATGAAATTTCATCAGTGCTATTGTAATGGCTTTAAATCTCAGCCCTGCAGGGCAAAGCTGTGGGAAATGCTGCCCATGGGAGGGGCAGCTTGTGAGAAAGGCATTTGTTGAGTGGGCACCTCTTCAGCTAAAAGCAAGCTTTTTCAGCTGGAAACAAGATAAAAGCAAGACCTCTCCAGGAGCCAGGCTGAGAGAGCTGGGCTGGGGCAGCCTGGAGAGGAGAAGGCTCCTGAAGGGGAGACCTTAGAGCAGCTCCAGTGCCTAAAGGGGCTGCAGGAAACCTGGAGAGGGGCTTTGGACAAGGCAGCTCTTCCTGGCAGCTCTTTCTCTCTTGCCTCTGAAACATTAATGGCTGCACCTTCCTGAGCTCTGAGGTGCTGAGTCCTGCCATGTGTGGAGCTCAGTGGGCACAGGGCTGTCCCTGTGTGCAGAACAGTGTTAGAGAGCTCAGGCAGAGCAGGATCAGCAGCCCTCACAAACACCCTGCCCTTGCTTAGTGCTGAACTAAGCCCTGGCAGGGCAGCAGGGAGCAGGGCTTGTGCTGAATCATGGCTCACTGCTGCTGTGCCAGGGGTGCTCAGATGCTAAATGCTCTGCAGAGAAGTGGCAGGTCTGTGCCATGTTCCCTGTCCCCGTGCAGCAGCAGAGCCTGTGGTGGGCTGTGTGAGCTCACTAGCTCTCAAGCCAGCATCCTCTCTGCATGGTGCTCCAAGAAATTCCAGTCCAGAGGCAAAACTGTGTCTTTCCAGGGAGATTGTGGGAGACAGCGATTGCTCTTCTCCAAATGATCAGGTGGGAGGAAGAGAGAGAAAGAGGCAGAATGGGGAAACAGCCTCATTTAAATCCAGCACAGTGGATGTGGGAGCAGTTTGTCTCTGGGTCTGTGGTTGGGAAACAAAGATGTTCCTGCCTGTGGATGTTGAGTGAACTGAGCTGGGCTGGAGGGGATTGTTGGGGGCCACCACTTGTGGGTGGGGTGGGAACTGCTTCTCCTGTCCATGTTTTCCTATTAACAGACAGGTCAGTGCAGACCCTGTGTGTGTTTGGGGCAGAGAGGTCCCTCTTCCATACATGCACACCCAAGAGCAGCAAATTCCTGTGTCATTTGACATTGATGCTCATGCCCAAGTTGCTTTTGGGGCCTGTGCACTAAAGGTTAGCATCGTGTTTCAGTATTTCAGTGGTAAGTAGACCTGTAAATAACGTCATGCAGTGGACAGATGAGACCAGGGTATAATCAGTGTCACCTCTGAGCAAAAATGAGGTACTTAATTTATACTTCCATTTTTACATGTGAGTTCCTCTCAGGGCAAGTTCCCGAACTTCCTTAGTACAGCCCTTTCAAATGGCTTTGTAGCTGTCTAAGGCAGGAATTGAATTGCAGTCATCTTGCTAAGGCTACCTCCTTGCTGTGGGTAACCTAAGCTGCACTGGTGGGTTCACCCGCTCCTGAGGGTCACAGCACACATGTCATTACACTAATAGCTGGTTATTAATCACTGCTGTAATTACAACAGCTATTGGGAGACTCAGCAGAAACACGGTCCCTGCTTCACACAAGTGGATGATGTTTGCTGGGAACTTCCATCTCCTTCTGAGATGAGACTCAGATGAGATGAGATTCAGAGCAGCCCTGTGGAGAAGGACTTGGGGATGTTGGTCAATGAGAAAATGAACATGAGCCGCCTGCAGTGTGCGCTCGCAGCCCAGAAACCAACCGTATCCTGGGCTGCATCAAAAGGAGCGTGACCAGCAGGTCGAGGGAGGTGCTTCTGCCCCTCTACTCTGCTCTGTGAGACCTCACTTGGAGTATTGTGTGCAGTTCTGGTGTCCTCAACATAAAAAGGACATGGAACTGTTGGAACAAGTGCAGAGGAGGCCACGAGGATGATCAGGGGCTGGAGCACCTCTGTATGAGGATAGGATGAGAAAGTTGGGGCTGTTCAGCCTGGAGAAGAGAAGGCTGCGTGGAGACCTCATAGCAGCCTTCCAATATCTGAAGGGGGCCTATAGGGATGGACTCTTCATTAGGGACTGCAGTGATAGGACAAGGGGTAACGGGTTCAAACTGAAACAGGGGAAGTTTAGATTGGATGTAAGGAAGAAGTTCTTTACTGTAAGGGTGGTGAGGCCCTGGAATGGGCTGCCCAGGGAAGTTGTGAATGCTCCATCCCTGGCGGCGTTCAAGGTGGGGTTGGACATAGCCTTGGGTGGCATGGTTTAGTGGGAGGTGTCCCTGCCCATGGCAGGGGTTGGAACTGGATGATCTTAAGGTCCTTTCCAACCCTGACTATTCTATGATTCTGCAGATAGATGCACATTAGAAACTGTATTTTAGCACCACTCCAGTGTCCAGCCCCTTGTCTGTGCTTTGCTCTGCACCATGGTTTTGGCTACAAGAGTACCGCAAGAAATCTGGAGAGGGGCTTTGGGCAAAGCGGGAATGGCTTTGGCCTGCCAGAGGGGAGACTGAGATGAGCTCTTAGGCAGAAGCTCTTCCCTGTGAGGGTGCTGAGGCACTGGCACAGGGTGCCCAGAGAAGCTGTGGCTGCCCCATCCCTTGCAGTGTTCAAGGCCAGGTTGGACACGGGGGCTTGGAGCAAGCTGCTCCAGTGGAAGGTGTCCCTGCTTGTGGCAGGGGTTGGAAGTGGGTGAGCTTTAAGGTCCCTCCCTTCCAACCCAAACCATTCCATGATTCTGTATTCTTACAAAGGCTGTTAGTGGCTCATTGGAGGTGAGCTGTGTCAGGCTGTGCCTAACGGGCTTTGGTTTTACTCCACTCTGCAGGTAACTTTGCTGAGAGATGGCGGAGCACCGTCAGGACGTCACCATGATGGAGGATCACGCAGCCGCTCAGGAGAAGCACATCCCATCAGGTGAGCAGCTCCAGGAGGAGGTGGTGGGAAGCCTTGCAGCCTTGCCCACTGCTGAGAGAAGGATGACCAATGTGGGGTGTGAGGGCTCCTTTGAGATGTGTGCAGGTCACCCTGCAGCCAGGGGACAGTGGGTAGCTCACGGGATGCTCTCATGTTCATAGCAAGAGCAGGGCAACCCCTGGTCCCCAGACGAGTGATGCCCCTACTGCTGCAGCTTTGCACATGTGTGTTTCTGTGGTCACTCCTTGGTTTGCTGTAAATTGAGCACTGCTTTTCTTTGGAGACACAGCTCAAGGGTGCTGCTTGCTGCCTGCTTTCCTCACCTGCACAGGGACACGGGGGGAGCTGAACAGAGCTCTGGGAGCGGGGGCCATGCAGGAGGCTTTTTCAGACCTGCATTTCTCAAGCAGCTTTTCCTTTCTCATTCCGTCACGCTCCCCAGCTGAGCTTGGAGCCCACGTAACACCAGCAGCACCGTGGGACTCACTCCCAGCTATGCTCCATAGAAACATCATTAATTTTCTTTTCTTGAGGTGCTTTGGCCACACCTTACACCAGAGAGAATTGTTGTCCTGGAGAGAATCCATAGCATCCATTCATCCCGGGTTCTGTAACTCATTTCAGTCCGGTGGCTCCTCTCTGCTTGTAGCATCAGCTCTGCACATCACAGGTGCTGGGGATTTTGCTTATGCCAGCTTGAATCTTCTTTCCCAAGCCATTTCTTCTGTTCTCATTATTTAGTTTGCCCAGACTCCTTGCAGAGAGGAGCCTTGTGCCTCTTGCCCTGCTCTTCCAAAAACCGACTTGGCAACCGACTCTTTGCACCGAGCCCTTGACAAACGCTTGCTGGTTTGCAGTGATGAGACCTGATGGCTCATGGAAGTGTCCAGCAGCCTGCTCTGGTGGCTCCAGAAATGGCTGAGGGGACAGCAGGGCCTCGGAAGTTGTACATCCTTTGTGCTTCGTTGCTCAGATCTCCTTTCCTGCTTGGGCCATGCTTTGCTGTTCCTGGCTGTCCCGTTCACTGGGCTTTCTTTTGCTGATGGGTTTCTGCTTGTTCCTTTTGGTGATGACACTGGTGCTTTTGGTTGGCATTTTCACGCTTTGCTTGCTTATTAGTCCAGGACTTTTATACCCTCCAGTTACAGTTTCTTGCTGCTGTGGATCTGGGCAATCAGACTTTGTGGCACCCAGGCCGTAACTCGTAGCCAAGGCCTCGTTGTAAGTATGTGAATGTTTTCCAGGCTATCCCCTTCAGATACCAGTTGATGATGGATCAGATGAGCCTGTTTCTGAAACATCTGACGCTAAGAGCACCCCAACTACGGAAGGTGGGAGCTCTTTGACTTACTGCTTTGAATCCATGATGGATGGGGTCGTGGTGAACCTTGGGAAAGACTCACCGTGCTGTGTTCTGGTGGGGTTCCTTAGGAGCAGTGTCTGCACTCTTGGACAAATGCTCTTCATTAGTGTCATCACAAGTAACATTTGCCACTCTGCAGAGTGCACTAATGAGCTTTAAAGGTGGACAGTGGGTTGGAAGGCAAGAGAAGGTGAAGTGTTTATTGCAGGTCAGGAGGTTCTTTGCAGTTTGCTTCCTAAGACTCTTTGCACAGTGGCTGGAAGGTCCCGTTAGCTCAGTGCAGCTGGGAGCAGTCCCATGCTGTGAGCTCCCAGGACCAGGGCTTTGCATCCGTGTGCTCCCCCAGGATACTGGCAGCACATCCTGGTCCCTGTGTTCCCTCTCAGAGTCAGCCGGACCTCACAGCTCTTTTTTCGCCCCTTCTATTCACACGTTCATTAGTGCAGCATGATTCATGCTGCAGTGATGAGATGGGCAGAGTCTTTACAGAAGCCAAAACTTAGTGCTCATGTAAAGGTCACGTTGTAGGACTCAGGGCATATCTGTGCTGTTCCAGAGTGTTATCTGGATGCCAGCTTTGTAGAATAAACTTGATTCTGACGGGCTCTAGAGTCTTATTCACCATTTTAATGAAGCGCACTTGTGTTCCTCTGGCTGCTTTAATCCTGAGTATCTGCCTCTTGGAGACTTCAGGTAAAGGCATTAAGAATGTAGCTAAACAAAGGTGGATGGAGGTGCTGACCAGTTCTAGCCCTGTCCTGTGGAGGTGTGGGCTCTGTTCCTGTGTGTGCCTCAAGGAATCAGTCCCGAGAACCTGGCTGGTGCAGAAGGGATATTGTCCCTCTTTCCAGCTGGATCAGGACGGTCATGACGAGCAGACATCCCTCTGGTACATGGAGCAGTTATCTACCCAGAGTGCACCGCAGCCTCGGTGCTCACATGATTTATGGAGGTATCTGATGGGATATTCTTTCCTGCTCCAGACTAGGGATGCCCGTGCACAGCATCACCATGCACACACATCAGGCACCCGTGGCTGTCTTTAGCTGTGTATTTTCAGTCCATTCATAGTAAAGTCTTCAGCTGCATGAGGAGTGTGCTGGAGACGTGTGAGCTGTGTGGCAGAGGAGGCAGCTCCTGGTGTCCCTGCGATACTGGCTTGGCTGTGTCCTGCTCAGGTGCCTCCCTCCACAAGCACTGGCTCCAGGGAGGGAGTCGAGTGCTTCACTGAGCTCTTCAGGCACGTCCTGGCCTCCGCAGGGATTTGCCACTCGACGGCTGTGTGAAAGCTGCGTTGTTTTTCAGATGCCACAGCACCTTTAGTGGAGGAAGGAGACCACGAGGATCAGGGTGGTGTCGAACAGCACGGGGAGATCCCAGAAGGAACCACAGGTGAGGGAGACCGAGGTGCAGTTTCATCTCTTGATGCAGACAGGGCAGAGAGCTGGACTGCTGCATGCTTAAACACAGCACTACGAGACCTCCTGCGGGCGTGCTTTGTTCCTGGTGCTTTGCTCCTTCTCCATGGCCTGCAGACATCATTCCTAGCTTACAGTAGTCCTCTTGCCGTCCCCATCCTGGGGGAAACTCGTAGCCTTTTCTTCTCTCTTCTTCAGCTCCACATCTGCCAGTCTTTGTATCTGGTGTCTCCGTGGTGGCTTCACCTCCCATCTGCAGGCCCAGTGCTCACCTGCAGATCCTGTCATCCCTCTGCCAGCGCTCTGCTGGCGAGGTGCTTGCTGCAGGACCTCGCTGCTTCTCTCATGGGTGCTCTTGCTCAGCCCGGCCCATGCGGGTGTCTGGGAAGTGGCAGGTGAAAACCAGGCCACTGCAGCAGTTCCGTGCCTGCCAGCACGTTTGAAGGGTAATACAGAGGAAACGAAGTGGCTAATTCGGCCTGAATGCTCTGTGTGGAATCACTGCACCTAGGCCTGGTTTTCCAGGGCCGGATGAGGGTCTTGCAGCTCCTGGGAGAGTCAGGTCTCTGTGAAAAAGGAGTATGTGTCCTCTGTGTGGTCAGCATTGGCTTTTCCTGGAAGCATCAGGCAGGTGATGGGCGGAAATGGCTTCTGCCAGTGCCTGAACACTGAAAGGAGCCCCCAGCACTCTCCCTTTGGCAGCCAAATTGTCTGTCCCACATCCAGTGGGGTAAACCAGGCTGCTGGTGGAGAAACACAGCGTGGCTTTCCTACTAGCAAGGATGTGCGTTCTCTGGTTCAAGAACTGACTGGACCATGGAGCCAGGAAGCAGCAGTGTGTCCTGAAAATAAGGGGAAAACAGAGGAATTCCTAGTTTGGCTGCACAGTTGTGACATAGAAATAGAATTGATTCAGCTGGTTTGAAAGGAGTCATGTAATGCATTGAAACAATTCTGGTAAAGACAACCTATCATTGCTGGGAAGAAGATTGTGCTTCTGTAATGTACCAGTATTCCTGAAGTGTCAGACTGGGATTTACTGGTGTCAGATAGCCTCGGCAGAGCTCATTACAGGGAGGTAGGTGATAGACACCGAGAAGCTTGAGCTCAGGTAAGAGTTAGGTATTAAGGTGAGTGATAGGCAGGGTAGGAGGGAGGATTTAAATCCACATCCTCCCTGCTCCTTCCCAGCATGTTTCTGCTCCTGAAGGAGCTTGTACTAACCTGCCACTCAGGATGTGTGAGCTCTCACATGCTCCTGCAGTCTGGAACAGTTCAGGCTGAACAGATCTACCCAGAGCCACCACTGGTGCGGCTTGATTCCTTTCTGCTCCTGCCCTGCTCGTAGCGCGGATGGGCAGGGTCAGCAGGGAGGTAAATAAGTTCTCCAGGCACAAAGTCTTTAAACTTAATGCTTGTTTTTATAATGGTTTTCCCCTTTTTTCTCCGAACTGGGAGCAGCTGAAGAGGCGGGTGTAGGAGCCACTCCCAACCTGGAGGACCACGCTGCAGGAGATGCCGCACAAGGTTAGTGATCACCGGTCCCTGGGCTCCGTCAGTGCTGCCCACACGTGGGACTAGGGGCTGGGGAATTCCCAAACGCTCTGCACTGTATGAGCAGTTGTGCACTTTTCCCTGTTCCTGACATGGGAGGGTCATACCTGCTTTGAATGCTCCAACTGCCTCATTTCATAGAAGCACAGAATGCTTAGGGTTGGAAAGGGCCTTACAATCATCAGGTCCTTCTCCTCAGGCTGCTCTGCATCCCTTCTCTGCCTAACTTGTAGCTGTGCCTGGGGTTGCCCTGGCCCAGGGCAGGGAACTACAGCTTTCCATGCACCACATTTCTCTCTCAGGTGGCTGAAGCCCTGATCCTTGTTTGTCCTCCATGCTGAAAGAGGGAATGGGCAGCGCTGGGATGGTGTTAGCCAGTTGGAAGTGCTCAGCACTGAACAGAGGCAGTTTTGGGTCCTGCATGTCACACATGAAATAAGTGAATTGTTGAATTATGGTGTCTCTTTCTAATGTGAACCATGTCTCAAACCTACTTCCTGATGCCCTGACTGTAGCAGTGGGTTTTTCCTCATCCCAGCCTTAGGGAAGTGACTGGCAAAGCCAGGCACTGAGCATCTTTAGAGCAGTAATTGTGCCTCTGCTCAGATGAGCCAAGAAACCATTCAGGGACCTCTTGGCTCTCTGGAAAGGCTCTTGACAGCTCAGACAGGAAAACATGGGATTTTCGCAGAGCACCCAGTGCTGGCTTAATTCCGTGCCAATGGGGCAGACACACGGTTCAGACTCACTTTGATATTGTGCTCTCGTATCCCTGCTACACCATCGCCCTAATTTGGTGCTCTGTTTAAAATCTTAGTTAAACCCCATTTGTAAGGTAGTTTTGTGTGCAGGAGACCCAAATTCCTCCAGTTGCTTGGGCAGCATCTTTCCTCCTCGTGGCTGCATCACTGTGTTTGCAGACATCATGTCTTTTACAGAAGCAAATAGGTCTTTGCCTTCTCCCCTTGGGGCTGAATTCACGTTGTCTTTGCTTTCCACACCCAGATGAGCACAGTTCTGTGCAGACTGCTCCCTGCAGTTAAATTTAAACCTTTCTGCCTCCAACTTCAGTATTTAGAAGAGTGCTGCTACTACAAGAGAGAAATCAAGACTGTTGGCAGGAGGGTGAAGTTCTCCCTTCTGCCTGCCCTGTTCAGTCTGATTCTAGCTGCTGTTTCTCATCAGAGTTTTAGTAGAGGCCTTTCTGTACTGCCCTGGGATCTTTCATCTCTCAGGTATGGGGACCTACAGCTCACTGGAGCTCTGATGTAACCTCTGTGTGACACTCGTAGGTTCTTGTGTCAATCGTTACTTCTCTGAAAGTGGACTTGTAATGATGTGCTGCTTCCTTTTAATGATTCTCTTGGATTGGGAGGAGAACGTCATTATGGATACACACACAGTCTTGGGTATCTTGTTCCTGCATTCATTTCTCCTGTTGTGGGACTAGAAAAACTGATCTTTGCAGTGAAGATGGAGCACGTTAAAATGCTTGTGGAGTCTCAGGTGGAGAAACGTTTCCTGCTTCACGCTTTGTGCCCTGCTGGCGTTCTGCCTGCTCTTGACCTTGTGCTGCACATTGGCCTCAGAACCCCTGGCAGCTCCTGGAGTATGGAAGTAAAGCAATGAGCCCTCACAAACCCACTGTCCACATCGCTGGTGTGAAGTGGGCTGGATGGTCTGCTGGCTGCTGCATGAGCACCCCCGAATCCCTGGGGCTTCTTGATGCCATATTGCAAATACCACCTGCCAAGAGGTGCCTGTTTAAGGTTTCTTTCTCCACCATTTCAGAGGTCTTTATGTGGTAGCTGCCCTTATATTCTCTTAAAACAGGGAGAACATTGCTAAGAGTCAGTCTTGTCTTCTCCTTCTCTTATTTGAATCTTGTTTATGAGTTTAAGGAAGTGACTATTGGAATCTCAGTGCTGCAGCCTCTGATCCAGGCTCTTGAGTTTACCTGATCCATGCTCAAACAGACTAAACAGTACTTGAAGTGAATAGATTCATAATGCTAGATGCACATTCTCATTGGGGCAGTTGACTTTAAAGCAGTTTACCTCCGTTCAGGGTGAATTCCCATTGCTCAGAGCATCTTTGCTTCAGTTGAATAACTTTCTAACAGATGAAAGCTCCAGCTCAGCTCGAATAGATGGCTTAATGCAGCAATTGTTGGGTGAAATTGTGAAGGGCTGTGTCATGCATGAGATCAGCGGCAGAACAGAATTCTCTCTTTTACCCCCTCCAAGCCCCCAAAAGAGACATCTGTGTCTGTGTGACCTTAGGTTTGGGCTTTAAATGAAACACTTTCTACTCTGCCCAAACGGCAGCAGCAGCAGCAGGAGCTCTGATGAGCCTGAGTGGGTGCACGGTCCAGAGCTGCTGTGGCCGTGCGGCTGTGTGGTCCAGTGGTGGTGGTGGATTAGAAGATGGGTGGGTTCCTGGCTTCTGAGCACCTCTGCAGCTAAAGCAGCTCATGGAGTGTAGATGGTGGTGGTCAGATCCTGTTGCCACCTCCAAGACCAGGTCCATGGAGGTGTCTGCTCTCCCACATGCTGTGGCTGTCACTGTTCCTGATTCCCAGGGGAGTCCGAGCTTCTTTGCAGGTAGAAGCGAGTTGTCTGTGCAGTGGGGCAGTGCGGGACTTGCTTTTGTCCTGGTCATAGAAGTCCTCAGTCTCTCTTCAGCATTATGTGACTGCTGTTTGACATATCTGTGCTAATTGTCTGCCCATGCTTCGTACCCTGAATCTTCAGCTCCAGGGGAGCCAAGCTCTGCAAAGCCACAGCCTGGCCCCCCGGAGCCTGTGGGGGGTGTGATGAAAGGAGAAAGCCAGTCCACAGAGCAGGCAGCTGGGGCTCTCCAGCAGCCTCTGCTGCCACCTGAAACAAAGGCTACAACAGCAGCTCCCACCAGAATCGAGGTCACCATCCCAATACCCCTGGATATGTACCAAGACTCCAGAGCATCCGAAGACAAGAGTGAGTTGTGGGATCATCGAGGCAGAGAAGGCATTGGTGTGGATCCAGTGCTGGGAGCAGAGCTGGGTCCTGAGGTGCACACTGAGGGGTTGGCAGGAGCTGGTGGCACGGAGGAGACCCATGTTAAAGATGGGCCATCTCCTTTATGTACCAGAGCCCCATTAAAAGAAGATGCCAGTGGACAGGAGAGAGATGAAGACCATGACATTGATGAAATGTCTGAGAAGGGTTTGCTTTCTCTGGTGGCTCAGCGTGAAATGGGCTTGTGTCCAGCAGCCAAGGAGGCTCTTGAAGAAAACAAGTCCAAGGATGTCCTCAGAGACATCCCAAGAGAGGCACTTCTTGTTGAAGCTGAATCACATAAAGCAGGAGAAGACCAAGAGGAGAGGAGACAGCCATTAGGAGGTGAAGAAGGTAGAGATGTCACCACATCAGAGCCTTCTGAAGCCATCTCCCAAACAGAAGCTGAGCCCAGGGAGGGAGAAGATTCTGGATCCGCAGAGATACAAGATGCTGTGCAAGACAAAGATGCTCCTTTGGAAGAGGCTGTGCCAGGTACAGGAGAACGTCGAACGCCCAAGAAGAAACCTCGTGCCCACGTTGCAGATAAAGCCACCAGTCGTGTCCCTCTCCTCAAAGGTGTGTGCTCCATTTGCCTGCCCTGAGCTCACACTGCTGGGGGCTTGCTCACGACAAGGCTGCCTGAACCAGCCCTTCAGCTTGCTGCTACCTCTTGAGTCCTGCTGCTTGGGACATGGCCTGGACCTTTGCTGTGAAGTGATCTCCAAAGCGCCGCTGCTTCCCCCTCCTGCTCCTTCCCTCTTTAGTTCCATCCCGGATGTCCCGGCACACTCAGTTTGCGTCCCTTGCATGGTGCTGGCGTGTCCCCAGTCATGCTTTGTTCAGCTGGTTTTGTTTTGGTTTCCCTGCATCTGTGGGGTAGGCACTTTAACTCTCACCCAGGGAAGGTGAAAACCGGATGGCCACTGCTGTGGTGTGTTGGAGCGGGCTAAACCAGTGCTTGTTCCAGCAAGACACGCGCCATCTGGTTTATAGAATCATAGAATGGTTTGGGCTGGAAAGGACCTTAAGACCATCCAGTTCCACCCGCCTGCCACAGGCAGGGATGCCTCACACTAGATCATGTTGCCCGAGGCTCTGCCTAACCTGGCCTTGAACACTGCCAGGGATGGGGCAGCCACAGCTTCTCTGGGCATGCTGTGCCAGCGCCTCAGCACCCTCACAGGGAAGAGCTTCTTCCCTTTATCCAACCCAAACTTCCCCTGTTTCAGTTTGAATCCATCACCCCTTGTCCTGTCAGTGCAGCCCCTGATGAAAGTCCCTCCCCAGCATCCTTGTAGCCCCCTTCAGACAGTGGAAGCTGCTCTGAGGTCTCCACACAGCTTCTCTTCTCCAGGCTGAACAGCCCCCATGTTCTCAGCCTGTCTCCATACGGGAGGTGCTCCAGCCCCAGAGCATCCTCGTGGCCTGCTCTGAACTTGCCCCAACAGCTCCATGTCCTTCTTACGTTGAGTTCACCAGAACTGCGCACAGTTCTCCAGCCTATCACTGACATAATGAGCTTCACCTCCTCCCGGTCTGCCTGGCCTATCTCCTAAACAGCCTATAACCTTCCATCCCAACACTCCAGTCACAGGAGCCATCCCACCATGTTTCTGTGATGCCAACAATGTCATATCCCCTTAGCCATGCACACATCCCTAATTCCTCTTGTTTATTCCCTACACTACAGGTGTTTGTACAGAGGTATCTGAGCTGAGCTCCAAATGAAGCTGACTCCAGGCTCCAAGCATCTATTATAGGTGCTGGCATCTGACTGGGAGTGTTGGGATGGATTGATGCCCTCTCCCCCCGCACATCTAGTTTAAAGCTACATTGACCAACCTGGCATATTTTGCATGTGTCCACTCTCTGGTCCAATAACTCTTTATGTTTGCTTTCTTAAAGAGAAGGGAGGAGGAAAAAGGCAGGTGAGACATCAGGTCTGACCCCACATTGATCCTGTTCCTTGTGCCTTACCCTTCAATACCCACTACTAACTGCTGCTGGAAGTGAGGTCTGCAGCTCGAAAGCATCCTGCTGCAATGGCAGTTGTGGACAGCGTGTCCCGTGGTGGTCCAGGGCTGTGTTTGGGGTGTTCTGGGGCGTGTGAGGCCTGGCTCTCGGGTGCATCTCTCAGTGAGGGTGTCTCTAGGCTGGGCAGTCACTGGGTGCAGATGTGAGTTCATGCTTTAACACCCGATGGTGTCTCACCGCGTTGTACCTCAGCTCTGGCTGTTGAGAGCCTGGGGAGGCTCTGCCCTTCTCCCCAGTGCCACATCCCAAAAGCTGGCTTGACTGCTTCCATTAGCCTGGAACTGCTGCTCTGCTTTGCAGCAGAGGGAGTGTGTTCTTTGCTGTGTGGGGTTCATGAAGAAATTGTTGATGGAGCTTTTTCCATGGGAACTAAAGCTCATAACATATTTCTCATCGTTCAGTCGCTAATAATCCATCGGGAAGCTGCGCACACGTGCTGCAGGCATTGGCATGGCTTGGGATTCCTCACATCAGAGCCTGGAAAGCATGGTGGGGTGGGGATGTGTTGCCCAGAGTCAAGCTTCTGATTCAGTAGGAGGAATAGGAATCATTTCCTTTAATGGTTTTATGGTCTTTTCCTTCTTTTCCTTTGTGTTCGTCTCCAGCCTTGCTCCATCTGCAGTGTAACTGGATTGGGGAAGGGTGGTGCACCCAGCAGCTCTGGGAATGGCTGTGATGGGTCAGTGCTGGATTCACAACGTTGTTCATGTCACTGGGAAAGGGCTGACCCACCAGGACAAGTTTCCAAACCCCTGGGGAGAATATCAGCTGCTTTTCCTCCCAGAACAGGGAGGAATTAGCTGAAAACAGGGAAAAGGGGCTTTGTTATGAGTGCATCGTAGTGCAAACATCCTCCCTGCTGCTGATCTCCTAAGCAGCAGTACTGCAGTCTGTGTGCTTGTAGACTAATGGGACAAAACACTGCAATACTGTCAGAGTCACTCTAAGCTTGATACAAATCAAGTAGGACAAGAGCTAAAACCTTAATACCCTGCAGGGTCTGACCCCAATGTACAGGCTGCTGGGGAGGCAGGAGACCGGAGACATCGGGTTAACAATGGCCTGGGGTAAAAATGCTTTCAAAGCTTAACAAAGCTCATCCCAGAGTCCCAGACTGGTTTGGGTTGGAAGTTCCAACCCCCTGCCACGAGCAGGGACACCTTCCGCTAACGCGGGTTGCTCCAAGTCCCCTCCAGCCTGGCCTTGAATGCTGCCAGGTACTGCTAGGATTGGGGCATCCTTCAGTGTTAGCCTTCCTTTAGATGACTGTTAGAATCAGTGGGTGTTTTAGGGAGGGAGGCTCATGTTTAGGCTCAAAGAGAACTGTTCTGAACTGAAGAGATGCTCATGCTCAAGTGCGGATCTGGGCAAAATGGTTTCATAAAGCTTTTGTGTGTGTCTGATGTTCCAGTGGTGACTGATGCACTGTTACCTGTGCACAGGGTGATGTGGTAACCCAGAAAGAACGTGTTTGTGCTGTGGAAGTATTTCTGCAAGGAGCGAGTGACTGTTTCTAAGAACAGGATTTCATCTAATGGGGAGCGGGAACCTGGAGCACCCACCCAGCTTGCATGTGGCTGCAGAACAGGCGTTATCATCTCCCTGGGGTTTGCTGACCAGCGCCAAGGGGTGTAACTGTGTGTTTCCATTGCTCAGGTCGTATTGACAGCAAAGACAAGGAAGGGACTGAGGCTGAGGGAAAGAAACCGAAGGTAAGCTAAGAACTAAAACCAGAGGTGCCATTGACACACTGAAGTGCTGAGCATGTTCCTGGCTCCCTTTCCCACACTCCTGGACCACGGCTGTGCCTCTTAGGAAATCTTGTCATTGTTTTCCATTCTTCCATCTCCCTTTCAAGAGTGTTTTATGTTTTCTTCTCTCGCCCTGGGCTGGATGGTGCAATCCATGGTGATCTTCGAGGGCGAGGAAGGGAACCAAACCTAAACCAAACCTGTGGCTCATGGGGTTGGGTAGATGTTAGAGAGCTGTTTTCTCAGCCCACGACTGGAAAGCAGGCAGCTGGCTTTGCTGGGCAAACTGGTGTGGAACAAACTCAAGTCCATGTTGGGCTGGACTGGGAACAAGCAGTGTCACAGTGAAAGGAGCAAGGCATGTAATTAAAGCTTAAGTAATCTAGGCCTTGCAGGTGAGGAGCAGAGTTTAATAGTGGGTAAATGCCAGAAGTTGAAAGATCTCTGTGCCACTGTCGTTTGAAGGAGGTTTAGTTCAGGTGAGCATTAACATGGCCAGTACCTGGGGGAGATGGACAAGCTGATGGACAGGTCAGTGGGTGAAGAACTAAAGGTAAGGAATATACTCATTTCAAACAATGTGAAATTGGGTCTTTCTCTAGGACTGTGCCAGCCATTTGGTGTGGTACCAAGAAGCAGTCTAGACAGAAGCAGAGATCCCTTATTGACAGAGCAGGAGGGATGGGGCTGAGAGACCTCAGTGCAGCCATCTGCAGCCCCCAGCAGTGCTGGTGTTGGTAGTGCTGTGTCTGCAGCATCTTTGCTAGTGGAGCACGGGGAGTTTGGGAGGCAATAGAGCAGTTCAGGGGGTAAAGGGTGCCATTGGTGTGGAGGGCAGTGGCATGGGCAGGCTGGCACTGGTGGCACTTCCCCAGAAAGGGGCCTGGGTGTTGCAGCCTATGGGAGGAGTAGAGCTGTGGTATCTCTGGGCTGTGCAGCTCTGTGCTGCAGGGAGAGGGCAGTGCAAGCCATCACCTACCTCACACCAGTTCTGCATTGCACCTTCTAATCCTGTTTGATGTGGGTGAGCCCCTTTTGTTTCCCTCCCATACTGATTTGTGTTCTGTTCCACTTTTATTTTATTTCCATGTTTAAGAACTCCTCACCCTGCACTGCCAAACCCCCAGGGGATAGACCCTGCATCCCCCCCCAGCGACACACCTCCTCTAGCACAACCCCTTCGAAAACACCCTCCAGCCCTGCTTCCACCTCTAAACGAGCCTCTTCTGTCACATCCCGACCTGCCAGTACAGGAACACAAGAAAGGAAAGCCAAGGTAAGGACGTGGGGATGGCAGAGAGGCAAAGCTGCCTTGGGGAATACCTGAAGGCATTCCTAACAGGTCTGACTGACAGGGCTCGGCCAGGCAGTCTCTTTGTGCCCTCTTCAGTGGAGAGGGTGGCATGTGCTTCACCCCAGCCTTGGTGCTCAGGTTTGGTATTTGAAGCAGCTGGGTGCATCACACCAGCACATAGGCCCCCTGCGCTGCATTACAGCAAAACCATCTCCCTGCTGCAGGGTGGTACCTGCTCTTCCTGAGGCATTCCCAGGTTGCTTTCATGTTCTGCAGCTTTATGCTGTGTTTTATGGGTGCGTTGGCTGTAAACAGCAGATGTATTTGAAATGTGCCGGAGCCAGATCTGCCGTGTGCTACGCAGAGCCAAGGGAATGCACCCACATCCCTGTCTCACTCTGCAGTGTAAGAAGTAGCTTGGAGTTTCCCTTTGTGGTGTTTAGTCATGCAAATACACTGGTGGTGAGGGAAAGAGCAGGGATTGCAGATCAAAAACAGTGGGATGTGGTTTGAGTGTATCACAGGTGGGGATAAAGGAGGTGCTTGGCGTCTGGCACTGGGCTCCTGAATGGAGCCTCTGGTCTGGTCAATGGATTTGGGCCTACAGGAAGTCTGGAGAAGGACTTTTCACAAGGGCAAGTAGGGATTGAACAAACCTTTTAACCAGGCCTGAGTGCGAGGTGGATTATGTAGCTGAAGCTAAGGGTTCATGCAGGAAAGTGGCAGGAGTGACTGTGCAGTGGTTGCCGTAAGCACCGTGATGGGAGACAGGGTATAAATGGGCACATTGCAGGTAGCTGTGTGTGAGGAGACCCATGGGAGCTCCTGTGGGCTGTATCTTGTGTGGCTCTGATCCACGAAGGGTGATCCTTGGGCATTCCCCTCTCCATCAGCCTTTCCCTTTTGTGTCCCCAGGGCTCGGAGATGAGAGGTGGCACGAAGGCCACACCGAGGTCTGGAGCCGGGCAGGCTCAGAGGAACTCCACCAACGCCACGCGCATCCCAGCAAAGACCCCCACGGCCCCTAAGACACCCCCCAGCTCCGGTAGGTGATGGGGAGCACGGGTGCTGCTGCCTCCCATGTTTGTCTCTGCTTTGGGGGTGCTGCCAGGCTCTCCATGCAGTTAGGTGGGGGTCACACGCAGCGCTAAGGCAGGGCATGGCCAGCAGGATGAGGCCTGTGTGGTGACTGGGAGCTGCTCAGCCCTGTCACCAGGCTGTGCGTGCAACGCTAGGGATGATTCCTCTGAAGGGAGCCTCTCTGGATGCTGCTTTATCTGCTCTGTTCCTACAGTTGCCAGTGTGTAGGCGAGGGCAGTTGCTTTATCCCTTTGGGATTTCCTTCAATTTGGAAGATTCAGGCAGCTCCGTTTTTTAATCCATCTCTTCCTTTTCTCTTGACAATATTTCACCCAGAGCAGGGGCAAGAGGATCAGTTCTTCGAGTGCAGGAATGGAGGTAGCACATTCTTCTCAGAGAAGAAACCCCTAGAAAGCATCAGGCATTGAATTCCCATTGTAAATGGTGCTTTTCACTGAATATATATGTATATATTTCATACTTAACCAGAGCTGCATAAAACCTTCAATCAATTAAATTTCCAGCTTTCGTATGTTTAAACATCTTTCTTATTCATTAAACAGGCAGAAAGGAGCAGAAAAAACCACCTCCAGCAGCAGCAAAGTCTGAGAAAGGTGATGTTTAAAGAGTTTTCTTCTTCCATTTCTTCTCAAACTGGGGCCAGTTCTGAGCTGCTCAATGATCAGCCTTATTTAATGGTGTTAAAGTATTCTGTATAAATGCTTCCAAATTCCTAACGGAAAAGTGGTTTTGTCTGTAATTGGTCACTCGGGCTGGGGTGGGGGGGGCTTACCAATGAGCCGGTCAGTGAAGACCACCTTTCTTCTGAAAGGGACTAGAAAATTGCCTTTAGTCACAGTTTACACCTCCAAATGAAGTAGAAGAAAGTGCAGCCATCTCCCCCTGCTGCTGGGCTGCAATAGGAGCAGGGTGGGCCCTGGGGCCAGGCACATC
This sequence comes from Amazona ochrocephala, assembly GCA_039720435.1. Taxonomy (NCBI): domain Eukaryota; kingdom Metazoa; phylum Chordata; class Aves; order Psittaciformes; family Psittacidae; genus Amazona; species Amazona ochrocephala. Next base: position 561,875 of record CM077897.1, read on the forward strand.
AACCCCATACAGTCAGGCAGCGAGGGAGGAAAGGGTTCTGTACCCACGTTGCTTATCCTGTGCTTGCCTCCCTCTGTGTGCAAACTGCAGGTGAGCAGCCAAAGTCTGGAGACAGAAGCGGTTACAGCAGTCCCGGCTCCCCCGGGACTCCAGGCAGCCGTTCCCGCACTCCCTCTCTGCCCACCCCACCAGCCAGGGAGCCCAAGAAGGTGGCAGTGGTCCGCACACCACCCAAATCTCCTGCCTCTGCCAAGAGCCGCATCCAGCCGTCAGCCGCGCCTATGCCTGACCTCAAAAACGTCAAGTCCAAAATCGGCTCCACTGAAAACCTGAAGCACCAGCCCGGAGGTGGCAAGGTAAAGGTGGACTCTGCTTTCCCAGGGGCATGCCTGCCGGCCAGCGGGTGCTTGGTGCTGTGCCTGGGAGGGGAGAGCCCTGCCTGGAGCAGCGGCAGCCTGGCTGGGGTCAGACATGCCGCAGTGGGCAGCCAGGCTGCAGCTGGGGTCAGACATGCTGCAATGGGCAGCCAGGCTGCAGCTGGGGTCAGACATGCCGCAGTGGGCAGCCAGGCTGCAGCTGGGGTCAGACATGCTGCTATGGGCAGCCAGGCTGCAGCTGGGGTCAGACATGCCGCAGTGGGCAGCCAGGCTGCAGCTGGGGTCAGACATGCCGCAGTGGGCAGCCAGGCTGCAGCTGGGGTCAGACATGCCGCAGTGGGCAGCCAGGCTGCAGCTGGGGTCAGACATGCCGCAGTGGGCAGCCAGGCTGCAGCTGGTCTCCAGCCTGCTGCTGCTTTTTAACTCTGTTGAGTTCATTGGGTTGGGGGCTTGTCTGAAGTTGCTCCCTGGCTTAGTGCAGTTCCGCTGTCCTGCAGAGAGCTTGGGATGTGGCACATCAGCACGTGGACTGGCTGCCAGGGGACTGCCATTCCCTTGTGGTGTCCAGTGAAGGAGAGCACATTGTGACCTGCAGCCCTAAAGAGTGGCAGGGTCAGGGTTGTGTTTCTGAATCCTGTCCTGTGTGGTCTGGAGCAGTCCCTTCAGCACTGCCTCCATTCCTCTGTCAGGGAGCGGACAGGATGGTCTCCTCCCTGGGAGGCTCCCGGGCTGGGCACTGTTTTGAGAACGTGATTTTGGATCCAACTCTGTTGGCAGGATTCTGGATCGTGTTCTGCCATCAGGTGCTGTCTTGCTACATGATGCATGGCCAGAACTGGGGGCATTACTGTCTGTTCAACCACTAGTGCTTTTCACTCCAGAGAAGCTGTTTCACGAGCAGCAAAGTGAACTCCATGCTCCAGGTGTTTGGGAATGAGGGTCTCATGCTAAACTTTGCAAGCCCAGCAGAGGAGGGTTTGGGTGAGGGAGTGTGGTGAGCTGATCCATCCATGCAGCCCCAAGAGCAGTGGTGTGGGGTCACACAGCTCCAGCTGAGGTGGTGGCTGCTCATAGAATCCCGGACTGATTTGGGTTGGAAGTTCCAACGCCTTGCAGGGACACCTTCCCCTGTGTCCAGCCTGGCCTTGAGCACTGCCAGGGATGGGGCAGCCACAGCTTCTCGGGGCACCCTGTGCCAGCGCCTCAGCACCCTCACAGGGAAGAAATCTTCCCTCTGTGCAGCCTGAACTTCCTCAGCACCCATCCAACCCTCTCTGCACTGCTCCCTTGCACCGTGTGGCTGTGTCCTTGCTGCATGGGTAGAGACAGGCTAGCACCCAGTGCCTGAGTAGTGACACGTTCAGTGACAGAGCTGCAGGTCTGATGGCTGCTGCAGTGAGGATTCCCCTCTGCTTGTGCCCTGCAGACCTCGCTCTGTGGCTGCTCATGCATTGCATGCCATGCTGTATGAGCGGGTAACTGAATGTTCACCGTTGGCATTGGAGGAGGCTTTGAGATGGCTTCTCTTCCCCATCTTAAATAGCAGCCTGCTTTTCCATTCCCTTCCGTGCCGGTGATTTACTGGAGAATGCGCGTTTTGCTTTGTGCTGCAGGCCTGGCTGTTGGACACGAGCAGAGCAGCACGTGGCATCCAGCTGCCTGTGTCCGGGGCCCTCCTCGGTTTCTTGCTTCAGTTTTTCCTGCTGCCCCCAGCAAATGCTGCTCTTGAGGGCCCCTCACATTCACTGTGCATCACTTAAGTTGTTTGCTTGTCCTTTTTAATCCAGCTTTTATAAGGGTCTTTTTTCTCTGCATCTCTGTCAGGCAACATGTTTATTGTCACTGAATTGGGGACAGTTCATTGCTCTTTGCAGGGGAGAATGACAGGATGCTCTGCTGGGGATCTTGTAGGACAACGAGGCTGCTCTTAGCAGAATGGTTGCAGCTGGAGCAGAAGGGGCTGAATCCACAAGTTTGATTTTAGGGTGGCCACAAGATGGGTCTGGAGCCTGCTCCCAGTGCAGATTGTAGAACCCCGGCTTGGGGAAACAAATGACATGGGGCCCACACAGCAGAAGTAGCCAGGCCAGGCCATATCTCTTCCAGTATTTCTCCATTGTCTGAGCACTTCTGTTGTTGCTGGATCACTGAATATGGCTCTGGCGAAGCCTGGTCTGGCTAAACCGGATCCTCATTTGCAGGATTAGTTGGTGTCAACTTGGAAAATGATGCTAGAGGCACAAGCCAGCTTTGGTGCTTCACCAGGGGGTAGTGAGGAGCAGGCTGGGGACATGCTGATGGAGGGTGAGGTTGCCTGCTCAGCCAGCTGTGGGGACACTGTTGTTCAGGCACTGCACGTGCAGTGGGATGTGGTGCTGCTCTCTTGGAGGATGCTCTGTCTGCCTCACATGGGGGTTGTGCTTCAGATGGGCTTTCTCCTGAGGGATCACAGGCCTTGTGTGCCTGCTGGGTTTTACCTCTGGTTTATACTTGCACAGGTTGTAAAGCCAGTTCGTGTAGGGGAAGGAGCAGGGACAATCTTCATCTTTGTGTTGTCTGGAATAGCTGCTCCTGTGCGTGGCGTCACTTCAGCATAGCTGCACTTCCACAACCCAGACAGGGAAAACAGCTGAATTAGTACCTACTAAATGGAAACAGCTTCATTAGCACAGAAATGTGTGTGTGGTGGGGAGGGCAGGCAGGCTTGGGGCCTGAAGGGTGACATTAGCATGGTACGTGCTTCGCCCATGGCACCAAGCCATTTCCAGCCCTCTCCCAGCTGGGGTGTGTTAGGAATAGGCAATAGACACACTGCATCTGCTGCCTTTGGGGTGGGCTTTCTCTCAGCTCTCTTTCCTCCTTCCATGGAGCTGAAGCTCGGTGCACTGGTGGCTGCTGCCCAGCAAGTGCTCTGTTTCGTTCAGTGGAAAGAAATGGGGTGAGCTGGCTTTTTTCTGTTCTCTGGCTCTTCTCACTTGTGTTCATGGCCTGGAAACTCGGGCTGCCTCCCTAGCCTGATGTATCCGGTCTCTAGCTATAACCTGACCACCTCCATCTTCAGCTTCCAACCCGTGAGTTGACATATCTATGCAGCAAGCCAGAGATTCTCCTTAGCTCTTGGCATGGAAGGCAGGTTCCTGCTTGTAGGGATGTAACACATGGTGGAGCTGCAGATGGTCATGTTGTTTCTCACACTCTTTTCTGGCTACCAAAGGTGCAGATTATTAATAAGAAGCTGGACTTTAGCAGCGTTCAATCCAAGTGTGGCTCAAAGGATAATATCAAACACATCCCGGGAGGAGGCAGTGTGAGTACCTTCACACTTTCAATGCACTATAATACTGCTGATTCTAAGTGGCATGTTGTGTACACTAAAGCACCGATGCTATCTGCAGTGAGCTGCCGTCAGATAGCTATTGGTGACGTGCAATGACTCTTTTCTGGCTACCAAAGGTGCAGATTGTTAATCAGAAGTTGGACTTTAGCAGCGTTCAATCCAGGTGTGGCTCAAAGGATAATATCAAACACATCCCGGGAGGAGGCAGTGTGAGTACCTTCACACTTTCAATGCACTGTAATAATCCTGACTCTCAGTGGCATGTTGTGTACACTAAAGCGCCGATGCTATCCGCCATTGGTGACGTGCTGTCCTTTAACCCCATTAACCCAAAAGACATGGTGAGATGAGCCCTAACAAGTCCTGTACATGCCTGACATGGACAGAACTAACTGCCCCACGCAGAAACCATGTCCGTAACAAAGCATCCCATTAACTTGGTTTGACACTACCTGGAAGGCTCGATGCCTCATTGTCTGCAGGATGGGTGGCCCCTGGCAGACAGTGACATAGTTGCTGATGCAGTAGATGGATAGATTTGTAAGCAAGCACAGTCCTTGTTGCTTAATAGACTGCTAAATTGCACATGACACTGCACAACATGTGAACGTGCAGGTTCCTGCCCAGTCCCATCAGGCCGTATGATCCATGCAGATATTAAGCTTCTCTTTGCTATGTCCAGCAGAGCTCATGGAGGCTGAGCCTAAAATAATACTGCGTGACTTGATTGGATCGCTGGCATTTCCAGCCATTCCCAGATAAACAGCGGGCCTCAGCTCTCAGTTACTGTGCCGGAAACCTGGAGAACCTCCACAGAGCTTGGTGGATTTACACCAGTCCCTCTGGAGGCAGTGTGGGTCTGGGCAAGATGATGGGCTGAGGAGGGCGCATCACTGAGACCCCAAACAGTGTGACCCAGGGGCTGTGGTTGCCTGATCTGAGGAAGCTGTCTGGTGCCTCTCAGATGTTCCTGATGGATTTTCTTTGTGCTGTTTTTGATCCCTATGGATGCCCTCTCTGAGAAACTGAGCATTGCAGAGGGCTTGGCATGTAAGCATTGGGACATAACTGAGTTTGCAACCTCCCTCTTAAATTTGATGTCATTCTGCATTTATTTAGGCCAGAGGAGCTGCTTTGCAGAGGTCACACCTCTGTGAAGCAGGTTCTGTGCTTGTTCTGCTCTTTCTTACCCCAGGGTCCTGCTCTGCCTTGGGCTGCTTGGTGCTTGGTGGACCACTTGTGACACCAGGAGTTAGTGTTCCTCATGACTCACCTGTGCTGTGGCTGGTCATGAGCTTCAGCACAGTGTGGTGAGCTCATCCTTGTCTCCACTGAGAGCTCACTCCACAGGCAAGCATTTGCAGCTGTAGTGGGTTAAGAATTTGCTGGACTTTTGGCTGGAGGTTGTCATCCCTCCCAGGCTCTGCCAGCAGGGAAAATAGTGGGATCACTGCCTGGCTGCTGTGACCTGGGGAGCAGCAGCTCAGCTCTGGGTGCTTGGACCAAAGCCATGTGCTGACGTGGCTGTCCTGGGCCAGAGCTGTGTCTTGGGGCACCTTGGACAGAGGGGCAACGAGAGCACCAGGGCTTGATGGCCACCACACCTCGCCCCTCCTCTGCTGCTTCCGGAGGAATGAGCTGGTGCTACAGGGACCTGGGGTTGGTACCTCTGCTTTTTAAGTCAGTGGATGTTCCAACAAAGTGATGCGTTAGGCAAAAGTTGACCTAAGCATTGCTGATGTGGAGAGGTGGACCCCCAGGTCTCTTTCCCAGGCAAGCAACTCTGTGGCCCTTTTCCTTTCTTGCTAAAATGGGGAGACCCCCCCTCTGCTCCCCAGCAGGATGGTAAGGGGTTAATGGAGTCCGTGAAAAAAGAGAACTTTAATTGCTGATAGCTTGCTCTGGAAATGGGAGGTCTTTCAGTCCCAGGTCTCAGTGGTGCCTGAATTCCTCATAGGCCCTTGGGTCACACTGGGATTAGAAAGGCATCGGCTGTCCTTTTGGGATCTACTTCCTGCCTTTACTGTGCTTTCCTCCTGCCTCGTGCATCAAATGTGTGATCTTTCCCCAGCGCTGTCTCTATGTCTGTGTCTGCCATGTGCTCCCAGAGCCAGGGATTGCTCCTCTCCCCTCGCTCTGTCTCCACTCTCTGTCAAATGTGCTTTTAGATACGTGTGAGCATCGAGACAAGGCAGGCCCCTGGCTCTGTGTGGGTAGGACGGGATGGTGGCACTGAGCCTCTCTTCCCCCATTCTTTTCCTGGCTGCATGATGGAGGGGGAGTGTTTCTCAGTGCTGTGCACAACCACGGCCCAGCACCTAGTCTGAGAGTGATGGGGCCAGCAGGAGAACTGAAGGATGCACCTTCCCCCTGGGGCTTTTGAGTCAGCACAGGGTGCTTGGATGCAATGGAAAGCAGTGGCTACGGTGAATCCTTAGTGCTGGCTCTTGGTCCGGAGGCTGCCTGGCTGCTCGGAGGGGTGCGCTTCTCTGCAGAGGTCCCTTTGGTGGGGCACATCCTTCCCGAGACCTGCGAGAGCAGCACACGGTGAAGGCACAGAGAGCAGCACACGCTTCCCCTGAAGTCCAGGCTGTTGCTGAGAGCCAGACTCTTCCCTGTGAGTAGGAACCAGCCTTGAGGTGCTGCTGATCTGATTTCTCCTGCAGAGCCCCACTAGTACAGCAAGTAGTGTCCTGAGTCACACAAAACCAGGGTCCAAGGGCACTTCTGGGCTTACGGGGATGTTTTGTCACCCCTTGTCTCCTGCTCCTGACGTAGCTGGTGTGTCCATGCTGTGGTTGCTGTCCCTGACAGACCCCTGCAGTGGTTTGGTTGGTGTTTTCCAGTGTGGTGTTTAAACCTCTAACGTTACCACTAAACAGCTCCCGTTACCTGTTCCTCGTGTCCTTGTGTGTGCGTCTCGTGTCACCGGTGTCTGTGCACAAGAGGCCCTGGCCCCACACTGGGCACGGCACCGCCTGGGATGGGGCAGTGTCATGGGGTTGCTGGAGATGGGATGGGTAAAACAAGCGAAAACCAGAGCTTAATGTCATGAAATGCTGTTGTGGCTCCATATGCTGGCACTGCCAGGCGAATTTCTGTAATGGAACTCCTGCCTGACAGTTAACCTCTGCTTTGCCTTTTTTTTTTTACCCCTGATTTCCATTGCAGCATCTTTCAGAAATGCATATTTTGGTCACTCTTTTTCAAAGTTCTGTGCACATTGATCATTTCTGTTCTTTCAGTTTTTGTGGACATAAGCTTTATGTTTTACACCAGAAAAGGTATTTATTTTTTACGTTTTTCTCTCTGGTATTATCTCCTTCTTTTGGATGATGTGTATGCGAATCTGAATTAATCACCACTCCACTTTCTCTCTCACTTTAAGCACTTTAAAATTGCCTCTACTTCCCCCCTTTGTGGAGAGGTGATCTCGTGCATGCTGTTAAAGAGAGGCTCCTGCACACGGGCATTAATGATCTCCCATTTCTGATGACAGTTTCTTTTGTATCTTTAATCTTCCTGGGGTTTAAGCTGTCCTTTCCCTTGACTCCAGATCAGGTGCCGGTGTGTGTTGTGCCTCCCCCTCCCCACTTGCCCGTGGTGGCCATCCCCTCACTGCCTTCTCCTTTCTCGTATGGACAGGTTCAAATCGTTTACAAGCCAGTCGACCTGAGCCACGTGACATCCAAATGTGGTTCCCTGGGCAACATCCATCACAAACCAGGTATCCTTTGACTCTGCAGCACCGGGTGTGGGTCCTTGGGAGCTCACAGGCTGCTTCCTGGTGTGCACTGGGAGATGGGCGAGGGTTGGAGTGCTTCTCTTCACTCCCTGCACTACCACCCTGAGCATCAGGGTGGGCCCTGGGGTGCTGGATGCTGTTCCCAGCTCAGTGACTAACATCCTCTCCAATCTGCCTGACTGCTTGGTTGCAGGGGAGGGGTCTGGTGGGATCCGTGGAGGTGCCAACATATCCCTGTAAAGGGGGGTGCTTAGGAACACAGGGAGGGGAGTGCTGGAGTTCAGTGGGGTCAGGTTAGCTCCCGGCCCTCGGTTCTGTGGAACAGTTGGGATGTCTGTCAGCTCCTCACAGCATCCTTTGGAAAAGCTGGTTCCCGTTTGCCCTGGCTCCGGGGTTTCCCACATGCGCTGGGGTCCCTCCTGCTGCTGTTTCCCTGCTCCTCGCCCTCTGCTCTGCCTCTGTGCTCTGGCTGAGCCGCCTCACCTTGGCTGGCACAGGAGCTAACCCAGCCCGTGCTCTTCTCTCACAGGCGGAGGCCAGGTGGAGGTGAAGTCTGAGAAACTGGACTTCAAAGATAAGGTGCAGTCGAAAATCGGGTCCTTAGATAACATCAGCCACGTCCCCGGAGGAGGAAACAAAAAGGTAAAGGGGCGCTGGGTCAAGAAGAGCCGTTGCTGTTCTGCTGCAAGGGTCTGTCTGCCCTGTGAGCAGGCATGAGCCAAGGGTGGTCCAGGAGAAGGTCCTGCCCACCCAGCTCATCTCCAGACCCCACGGCCTGTCCTCTCTGCCTGCCAGGCAGCGCTTTCCCAGTGCCTGGGACAATCTGCTGCCCATGTTCCAGTGCGGTGTGGTCTGTGCTGTCCTCAGAAGAAAGGTGATCTCTTCTTCCTTCGCGTCTCAGGCTCTGAGCTGAGGCTGACCGAGGGCTGTGCAGAGAGCGGTGTGTGCTTGGGGGCAGCTAAACTGAAAGACAAAAGCTGCCAGGCCAGGTGAAACACAACACTTGGGGCGAGCTGTTCCTGCCAGGGCTTCAGCGGTGACTGTGCAGGAGCCCTTAGCTAAGTAAAGGACCTCTGCAGGCTCTCTTCAAGCACAGCCACGTCCCTTGCAGGCAGGAGCAGGCAGGTGAGCAGAGCTGTGTGTCCAGCCTGGTGGCACACATGGTTGGGTTTCGGTAGCGAAAAGTGGGATTTCTCTTGCTTGGTTTTCAAACACTTTTTTCCCTATGGGAGGGGAAGTTCTGTTTCAGTTCTTGGTTCTGGCACCTGGTTCTTGGCCACGTTTGCTCTGTGCACTCCTAGCTCTTCGCTGGCCTCTGGCTGAGGGATCGCTTGACTTCCTTACCCTTCTCTCGCTGCTGCTACGCATCCGCCTGCCCTGTGCTTCACTGAGCCCGTTCCCATCATTTTTATTCCAGTGATGGTTCTTTCAGAGCCTGGCACATTCACGGGGCTGTAGTTTGAAGAACTTGCCTTTTGGAGGAGTAAAGGTGTGACTCAGCAGTGGCATCACCTGCCTCAGCCTTCCTGTGGCAGCTTCCTGTACCCTGCCTGAATCTTGGAGGTGCAACATAAGTTCAGATGCTGCCTCACATGCCTGCCTTTGGGCAGCCCATTTTTCCCTTGGCAGCGGGGGCCATTCTCAGGCAGCGCTGCTCTGAGGTGGGATGCTCCATCCGCAGGGAGGGGACAGGACACAGACGAGCCCCAGCAGCCCTCCATGTAGGGTGGCTGAGAGCAGCTCCGCTGCTCCTTCCCCGGCCTTTCCCATGTCCACTCCTTGCTCTGCAACACAGAGGATCCAGGATTGGCCGCACAGCCCACAGCTCTTCAGGCTGAAGCCTGGTTCATGTGCTTCTTCCTCTTGCATTGGGTCTCCTGTGGGGAGCTGGGCGCTCTGAGCTCTGCCACGTACCTGTGCCCACAGTGGCAGCTCTCCTTGGCTGCACATGGAAGGCTTTTCTCCTCTCTTCAAAGGCAGCTCCTGTTCTTCCTCTGAGCCAGTGAAGGACTCTGTTTTTCGGCTCTTCTTCTGCCCAGTCTTCTATTTCTTTTCTCTGTTTTTGCCCTTTTTCTTGCTGGTTGACACTGATTGGATCTTGGGTCTTGTTGCTGATGCGTTTTTTGCACCCCACCGCCCTGGGCGGGTTTCTCCACCTATAGAGAGAGAAAGGCAAGGAAGACAAGACCCGGCCCCAGGCTGCTCAGACCCCAAACCCAGACCTTGCTGGGTTCCAGGCCCTGGTGCTGGAGCCACTCACCCCCCCGGAGAGCCAGCTCTCGGCCTTGCACTCGGCTGGGGAGGGCGCCAGTAAGTAGCAAACCTGATCCACTGCACCTCTGCTTGCCCGGAGAAGAGGGGTTTGGCTCATGGGAGCAGCGCTTTGTGCCCAGCTGGGCTGTGGGGCGAGGGGAAGCTTTGTGTGCTACATGGGGATCCCACCCTTGCCATGAAGCTGTGCTGGGGGAGCGGGAGCAGCCCAGGTTGTGCCCGGGACCTGCTGCCGCACCGGGCAGGATCTGGCAGCGTCCCTGGATGCTCCAGTCCTGTTGCGCCTGAGGACTGGGGGGCACTGGGGCCTTGTGCCAACGCACTGAGCTCTCCTCCTGGCTGCGCAGCAGTGATGGAGCCGTTTGCAGGTACAGCCTCGCGCGTGCGCTCTGCATCCTCTGCCTGCTCAGCACCCTCTGCTCTCGCTGCAGATTGAGACCCACAAGCTGACCTTCCGCGAGAACGCCAAAGCCAAGACTGACCACGGCGCCGAAATCGTGTACAAGTCCCCCACCATCTCCGGAGATGCCTCCCCGCGCCGCCTTAGCAACGTCTCCTCCACCGGCAGCATCAACCTGGTGGACTCCCCGCAGCTCGCCACGCTAGCCGACGAGGTGTCCGCTTCGCTGGCCAAGCAGGGCTTGTGATCGCGGCCCGCGGGCAGAGAGAGGGGAGACAGGAGAGAAATAAGAGAGGAAAACAAACATAATAATCTGGCCTTCTTCCTCTGTTCCTTTTGCAGCTGCCCCCCCCCGTCCCCCCCGGTTAATGATTTAACCTGCTTTTACTGTTCATTCAGCTCTAGCTCCAGGACGTCAAAATCAGTGACACTATGAGGTAGAAAACCTCCTCTCCCCCCGCTCCTCCGAGCGCACAGCCCCTGCTGCTCCCTGCTCCCCCCGTCAGGTCCCTCCGCCCCATGGAAGACCCCCTGCGAGGTCCCTTGCTGCCCCGGCCCTGGCAGGGACCTTGGTCACCACCCCAGGAACGCAGGGAGGGATAGAGGGGCTGCCCCGACCCCCCTGTGCCGCAGCGGGGCCCTCATGGGAAGGGGCCGTTGCCTGCCCGCTGCTGCCCAGGCTGGAGGGCTGGCCTGCAGGCAGCACAGGCAGCGCTGTGGGTGCCGCAGCCGGCAGCTGCCCTCCCTTCCTGCATTGAATTTGCCCGCTGATTTGGAGGACCCCTCCCGTTTCCCCCTGCAAGCCGAGATGTGGATGAGGATAACGCCGGGTACCCCCCGACCCGCTCCCAGCTCCGGCAGCTGGGGTCCGGCTTGGCACCGGGGTGGCCCCTTGCGGAAGCGGCCCCGCTCGGCCCTTCCCCTCTCCGTGGCCGTGCTGGAACCGCTGAGTGGATGAGTAGAGGCTTTCCCCCCGTTCCTGTGGCAGCCCCTCGTGTCGTAGAGTAGATGTGTCTGTAGATGCTTGGACCGCGCCAGGGTGATTGTTTTCCTAAACGAGCATGTGTTTCGGATACTGCTAATAAATGCTGTCAGTGGTTGTGAGCTGCCCGGTGCCCCCGCTCCGGCACCGCATGTCTGCCGGGCGCCCGGGGGCCCGCACCTCCGCAGGGCCGGGATGGGGATGAGGGGCGCTCGCAGCCCCCAGGCTGGGGTGGCCCTGGGTGCGGGTGCAGGTTGTGACGTTCCGGGGTTGTTGTGTCTCTTGTTTCCCCTGCAAGGTCAGCTAAAGGGATGGCGGAAGCGGCAGCTCCGTGGCTCTGCTGGGCTCCGGTAGGAGACAACCGGGAGGACATGAGGGGGTTCCTATGGGCAGCTCCCTCCGGTCCCATCCTGCGCTCGGGGGCCGAGGCTGCTCCCGGCGCTGCCCCTGATCCTGCCTTGAGTTTGCAGCGCGTTGCCCCTCACGACGTCCCTCACCCAGCACCACGCAGGGAGCAGCATTGGTCCCTTTCACCCTCCCGCTGCTGCTTTCACCCCTGTGGCGCCCCGGGGAGAGCGTGGGGTGCGCTGGGGCTGCCCCACTGTGCCCCATCCTTCCACAACCAAAGAGGCCGAGAAGTGCTCAGTGCCCCCCCCGTGCCACGGAGCCCCCGCGCGGGGCCGGAGCCCGCTCCCAGCGGGGCACGGCCGCTGCTTGGCTGCTGCGGGGCAGGGGGGGTTCCTGGGGGCCGGGACCCGCCCCCCCCCCCGGCAGGAGCCGATTCCCCTCCCCACCCGCTGCGGCTCTGCGGTGGGGGGGGGTCGGGTCCGGCCCCACCGCGCTCCGCCCGTGCGGCCCCTGCGCCTCTCTGAGTGTGGCGGCGCTGCCGTGGCCTCCATGGGTGTGGGATGGGGGAGCGGCCGCGGTGCTTCCGTCCTCCGCACAGCAAACGGGGGCCCCCCCAACCGTTTGGCTGCGGGGCGGTGCGTGGCTGCGCCCCCCCGGCCCGGCCCTCGGCCGAGCTCCATCCCGCAGCCATCGCATCCCCATCGCATCCCCCAACCGCGCCCCATCCACGCACCGCAGCGCCCGAGCCACGGCCCCGCCCCGACCCCGCATCCGCCGCGGTTCCTCCCTCGGTCTGCAGAGGCCGAACCCGGCACCGAGTCCCGACCGCGTTCTGTGCGCCCGCAGCTCGGGGCGGCCCCTGCGGGGCCGGTGCGGGCGGTGCGGGCGGCCCCCGAGGGGAGGGGAGGGGAGGGGAGGTTGGATCTCAGTGTACCATTTGGCTTCGCTTGTCTGTGCCCGTCCATGGTGTGTCGTGCGTTAACAACGGTTTACACTGCTGCGTAAAGTGGTTTGGAAATAAAGTCATTACTACGAGAGCGGTGCCGCGTCTGCACGGGGAGCGGTGGGGAGCAGTGGGGAGCAGAGAGGAGCGGTGGGGAGCAGTGGGGAGCAGAGGGGACAGTAGGGAGCAATGGAGAGCGGTGGGGAGCAGTGGGGAGCAATGGGGGAGCAGTGGGGCACAGGGGAAGGATGGGGGATGAGGGCAGTGGGGCCGTTTCTCAAGCAGTGGGACGGGGCCAAACGTGGCTCTGAGCCCCAGCGATGCCTCACGCTGCTGCCCCGGTTCCAGTCCATGACCCCCCCATTTGCCCCCCCATTTGCCAGCACCAGACCCGCTCGTGCACCGTTCCCAGCCCGCTGCAGCCGCTGTGTTTGCTTTGGAGGTTGATTCCCCCCCCCTCCATGGTCGCTCGGACCAGGCCGGGGCTGCCCCGGCTGCGGCCGCCCCTTCGGATCCCCGCCGCCACCCCGGGCCCCTTCCCACGTCCCACCCGGTGCGAGCTGAGGCCTCTGCCCGTGGCGGGTCAGGACCCGGCTCCTGCCCCCCGCAACCCCCCCGGTGCCCCCCGCAAAACCCACCCCGAGGTGCAGCGACCCCGAAGCACCCAACAAACCCCCCCCGGACGACTCTTAAAGGGGCCGCCGCCGCCCCACGTCCCCCCCCGCCGCTCACAAAGAGACGGCACCAAAACCCTTGGTTTTAATGGTGTTTTTTTTAATCTTTTCTCCTTTTTTTTTGCTTTTTTTTGTTTTTTATAAGCACGGTTTGTGCTTTGCCAACAGAATCAAGACATTAACAAAGATCGGCTTCTCGGAAGAAAAGCGTTTCTATAGAACAAGGACATTACACAGCTCAAAGCAGGAAAAGAAAATATTTACAAAATACAAGGGGGGGATTTTTTTTCTCTTTTTTTTCATCATTTTTGTGGTTTTTATAATGCTAAAAGGGTTATTCAGAATTTTCAACCTTATAAATAGAAAAGCACTTTATGCGCGGGGCTATGGGAGCATCGGATTGGGGGGGGGGGGCGGTGGTTTTGTGTGATGAAGAAACGAGGATGGATCCTTTCAACCGGAACAGAACCAAACCCACAGCTCGTGTTGAAAATTGTGAACACCCCCGACCCTTGGGCGGTTTTAGCGACGACTTCGTTACAAAATGGGGCAGAAAAAGGAAGAACAGAACAGAAATGGCCTCGGTTGGGGTTTTCCTTTTCCCTGTGGTGAGGGGGGGGGTGCGGGTGCAGCGACAGAACAGGGACCAAAGCCACACCGCGGATGGGCACAGCGGGAGCGGCGCCTGGGGCCGAACGGGTTCGATGCCCGCGCTCGGCCGCGGAGCTGGGGCAGCCCCAGCGCCCTCCTCCCCTTGCTCAGACCAAACCATCGGGGACCCCCGGGATTGCCCCCTCCGCCCCGCGGCCCTCGCCCCAACTGCGGACCCATCGGGGGCACGGATGTGCCTTTCCCAGCTGGAAGCTGCTCTCTGTCCAACAGCAACGGCCCGGCCCCAAAGGGTGTCCCTGAAGCGGATCCTGTGCCCGCTCCAGGAGCCCGGGATGGGGCCTCCCCCCTGCAGGAGCACACAAGGTGCAGCAGCGCTGCTCCCGAAATCCCGCTCCTCCAGCGGCTCCAAAGGCTCCGTCCTTCCCTCCCCAGCGGGAAGGGAGCTGCTCCCAACCCAGGGCAAAGGCAGGAGGAGGGGGCCCAGGGCCGGAGCCCCCCGGGAGCTGCCCGGTGCTCCACGCGAGGGGAGGGGAGGGGATGGACGGCAGTGACAGCTGCGAGCCCAAAGACATCGCCTTCGATGGGGCTCGGAGCGGCCGCGCCTCTGCCGGAGACCCATCCCCATGGAGAGCCATCCCCATGGAGAGCCATCCCCATGGAGAGCCATCCCCATGGAGAGCCATCCGCATGGAGAGCCATCCCCATGGAGAGCCATCCCCATGGAGAGCCATCCCTATGGAGAGCCATCCCTATGGAGAGCCATCCCCATGGAGAGCCATCCCCATGGAGAGCCATCCCCATGGAGAGCCATCCCCATGGAGAGCCATCCCCATGGAGAGCCATCCCCATGGAGAGCCATCCCCATGGAGAGCCATCCCCATGGAGAGCCATCCGTCCCCACAGCACTCACCCCTGGGCTCGAGGCCTCACCGCTGCGAGGGGAGGGCAGGGAGAAGGGAGGGGGGGCAACCTCGGGGGGGTCGTTCGTGGGACGAGGAAACACGGAGAGAAAGAAAGAAAAAAAATGAAACAAAACAAAAACAACAGGAAAAAAAAAAAAAAGGAAAACAAAACAAAACAAAAAACCCAGTTTCTAAATTCCTTAAATTCACTAAAAACTGTGAAAATTCCCGGCAGGATGTTTGAATATCAAACGCAGATTTTGGAAGCTTTAATGCCAAGAGTTAGTTCTGTGTTGGTTTTGCTCATGTCTTCCGTGTGTCTCTATCTGTGCGCTGGCCGCTGAACTGCGGAGGAGGAGGAGGAGGAGGAGGAGGAGGAGGAGGAGGAGGAGGAGGAGGAGGGCGTCGCTGGGGGGGGGCGGCTCTTGAGGCTGCCCGGGAGGGGCAGAGCGGAAGCGCCGCCGTCGGGCTCCCGGCAGGATTTGCTGCCCGACGTGCGCCGGGTGCAGCGCGACAGCCGGTCCTGGGGGTCACATTGGTCCTCGCACTCTGTCCGGGGGTCGTAGGCGAGCGGGAAGCTGCGGCGCTCCCAGGGCTGCACGGCCTGGAGGGGAGAGACGGCAGCGGTGGGGAACCGCCGGGGGGGGGCGCCCCACGCACGGGAGGCTTCAGCAGCCCCCGACCCCAACCCGCTGCCGCCCATGCCCACGCGCGGGTTTCCAAGTGCATCCCCCAGCGAAGGGGATGAGCGGCACCCGCAGCATCGCCCCATGGACCGCCCCATCCCACTGCCTTCCGGAGCACCCACCTGCTCATCCAGGCCGGCCTCGGGCGTGGAGCATCGGGTGTCCTCGCTGGAGAGGAGCCGCACGGAGTCCCGGCAGAGCGGGGTAAGGGGGGCAGAGAGCAGTTCGGGGCTGATGGGGCTGCGCGGAGAGTGGCTGTGGGGCAGCTCCGGGTGCGAGGGGCAGCTGCCCACGTCGGGGGATGCCGGCTGCGGGGTCGAGGGGGTCCCCAGCTGAGGGGTCGTCCGCCCGTCCGTGGATCGGTAGGACCTGAGGGAGGAACACAGCTCAGAGCCCGGCCCGGCCCGGCCCCACCGGCACCGGGGCTCCGATGCCACCGCAGGACCCTCTCCGGGGACACCGCAAGGGCTCGGCGCACACGCGCTACGGATGCTGCTGCCCAGAGGCTGAGCTCCTCCAGGCTCAGCTCTGTCCCATCTCCACGGTCTCAGCGCTGCTCTCCCAAGGCTGAGTCCCGCACACCCCACACTGCGAGTGCTGCAGCGGAACCCCCTGAGAAGCCGCCCGTGAGATCAGAGTTGGTGGCTCCGGGTGCTGCCACCACCCCAGCGCCACGCGAGGCCATGGGCGGCTCGAGAACGATGAGCAGTGAATCAGTGATGCCAACAATGCCGGAGCCCAGGAGCCGGGCGCAGGGAGAGCACTGCAAACCCTCTGCGCTCCACAGCGTTTGAGCCAAGCACTGAGGGAGTCTGAGCCTCCACAGACGTTCCCGGGCAGCAGAGCCGAGGGGCTCAGACGGAGAAACCCAATCAGAGCCCCCGCACCCATGTGCAGGGTGAACCCGAGCAGCAAGGGGCACCCGAAGGCCGCCCAGGATCGGCTTCCACGACCCACCACGGCCAAGAGGTTCACTGGGACGTACAAACCCAGCCCCAGGCAGCCCCATAGAGGAGCTGCACCGCAGCAGCTGGAGGGACTCAATGCGCTCCATCAAGGCGCTGTGCAAAGCCGCTACAGGAGGAAGCCAAACCCTCGAGGCAGGGTCTGCTGGAGCTCCGAGACAGAAAGACACCGCAGGGGAACCAAGTGAGCGCGGCCCAGGTACTGCCCGGCCCAGGGACTCGCAGCAGGAGCAAACAGGGGCTGAAACGCCCATGACACCACATCGCGGGCAGCAGAGCAGGACACCAACGTCCCAGCCTGTCCCTGCTGGGGAGCTGCACCAGCAATACCGGCCCCAGCTCTGGGGGCATCTCCATTCCTTGGCCATGGCCAAGCCGCGCTCCTGCTGGCAGCAGGACCAGAGGGGCCTCTGGAGGTCCCTTCCCAGCAGAATTCCTTCCTGAACCAATGGGATGAAGCTCTGCTCCCGGAAACGGGTGAAACGAGGCCCACATGGAGCGTGGCAGAAGCTGCCTTTGCATCCGCAGGAACCTGGCATTGCCCCCCCCCCCAAGCAGGGCTGAACTGAAGCCACAACCAAAGAGAAGCGGGTGCGCGCCTGCACCGGCTGCAGCTCAGGGGCGCTCAGCACCGCTCGGAGCATCGCAGATCAACCGGAGAGAGCAGATCCCTTCCTGCGCAGGTTTCTGACGAGCTCAGCAGTTGGAAGCTGTGAGCTCCTCCGGACACCCCCTCACAGAGCGACGCTGTGGGGAGGGAATCGAGCGTCGAGAGAGCAGAGAAGGTGAGGATGCGCATGGAAGGGGAGGTGCGGCAGCGCCACGCTGGGAACAGGCAGCTCCTCGTCCCCCACTCAGCCCTTTCACTTCCCCCTGTACTCCCGAGCCCGCGCATCCCTCCATGCTCCCCATCCGAACGGAGAGCACAGAGCTGCTCGCCCTCAACGTAACGGGTGTGTAACGTCACCCCCACCTCAGCAGCTCTGCTCTTGTGGATGTGACCCAAGCGCATAACCTCAGTGTGAGACCGTCACCATGTGCGTGGCTCGGCCCATCTAAGGACTGCATCCACTGCTGGGGACGACACAGGGGCCACCGGGAGCCCACTGCACCGCGCTCTGTGCTCGAGCGCCGCGGGTACCTGCTGCCGCGCCGCTGCGGGGGCACGCTCGTGCTCCAGAGCCACCGGGCCCGCTCCATCTCCTCGCACTTGCTGTGCCGAGCAGAGAAGGCTGCATCAGACAAGTCCTCGATCTGGAAGGGAAGGGGACAGAGCTGTCATGTATTACACACGCACCATGCGCGGTCTGTCCGGCATTAGCTGCGGTACGAATGCAAGTTTATGTGTTCTGGAGGGAGGCAGATGCCATCAGGGAGCACCTTGTTAAACTGAGTGTGCCCTGCTCGGGAGGAGATCGGGAACCAGAATCCAAAGGAAAACCACTGATCCCAGAATCAAAGCATTCAAAGGGCTTTAAGGAAATACCATCATTATCAGTTCAGCTGAAATAATAACTGCGACTGCTCGTGATTCCTTGATCAGACTGCTCTATAGAAAGACCGATGCCCAGAGAGGTCTCCTGACGGCCATCAGGGCTCAGACTCAGCGGTACCCGGGCAGTAAATCCAACTTCTGCCTGATCACCCCCGTCCTGCAAAGGAACCAGCACCACCAGGCTGGTTCTGCCAGGCCAACGGGGCCACTGTGCTGCAGCAAAGGACGGGGTCCCTGCACCCACTCCCTGCAGCATCCCTCGTGGATGCTCTTCAGCCGCTGTGTCAGCCCCATCCCACATAAACTGCTGATGAAACCCTCCTCACCTCCTCATTGTCTTCATCAGGGTTCGCTTTCAGAGCACTGATATCCACTTCACGCCAGCTGCAAGGCACAGAAGAGAGGGTGGTCAGCAATGGGCACAGCACGTGCCCTGCATGCACCAATGCTGTCCTTTGGGAAAGGAGAAAACCAAGCCTGCCACCATGAGCAGCAAACTCGGGCTCAGTTTTAAGCCAAGTGGCCAAGTTTGTCTGCCCAAACCCTTCCTGTGCTGTCAGATGAGGGCTTCTCCCCTTCCCCTGCTTCATCCTTACGCAGTGGGTCTGCACCCACTGAGTGCGGTGCTGGGGGGACAGGCAGGAGACGTCCTTCCCCACTGGGAGGGTCAGCAATGGGGAGTGAGGCCACCAGTGCCCTCCCACTGCATCCTAGATCCTGGCACTGCTGGAGCCAGCCAAGGACAGAGGAAGCAGAGCAGATGCTGCAGCATTTCCTCCTCTCTCTGTGGCTCAGCAACAGGCTCCCTCCCTGCTCCCTCTAGAAGGGGCCTGGGAAGAGCACGTAACACCAGGAGGAAGTCGGGAAAGACACATGGAAAACCGGGGAGGGAAAAGAAGGACTGGGAACGGGGCTGCCTGGACAGTGCTGCAGCATGCCAGCACGCTCCCATCAAGCACTCGGGTCTCATCCAGTGTCAATCCAAGAACATCCAAACAAGGGCTCACCTCTTGCACTCAGCTTGGGCAGGAAAACTTCCAGTTCCCACTGCCCAGGCATGGGAGAGCTTCTCCTGGTGGTGAGACCCAAGGCAAAGGCCCCCCTCCTGCACCCCAATGCTCACCCAGCCCAGGCGCCCACCACCCAGCCCGGACATGCTCAGATGGGAACCACCAGGAACTCTGGCTCAATGTGCTTTGCACTGCAGCAGGACACAGGACAAGAGGATGACTCCGCACAAGGAGACCTAACTTAGCACGTGCCCACCAATGGTATGATCGGGCGTTTTCCAAACTTCCTCTTATTTCCAAGGAAGAAGAACCCCAGCAGCTGGGATGAGGCACATACCTGGGTGTGAGGATCTCTTTGTACTGCAGTTTCTCCACACGAGTTGTTGCAGCAACGGACATTGGGATGACAATGTTGTTAATATCAAATGAACTTTCGCCTCTCCTCCTCCTTGGCTGCTGTAACATGAAGACAGGAACCGGGTGAGAAAGGCTCACAGGCTTTGTCATGTTAAGCCTTTAATGGGCCATGAAAAATGATGTGGCCTCATATAAAATGGCCTTTTATGACTTATGGACACTCCAGAACCAATGTGCATCACAACAGAGCTCCCTGGCCTGCTGGAATGGCTCTTCCCAACCAGAAATCCCTCTGACACCCTGAAGAAAGCGAGGAGATCATCAGGACACAACCATCCTGTCTGCACACAGCAGCCCTGCTCGTGGCCCTGCAGGGGTCTGCACCCACCACAGCTGCCACTGTGGCAGAGGAGGAAGGAGTCACACGAGTTCATGTTGGGTTCTGAGAGCTGCACCAAGAGCCCAATAGCTGCCATCTGAATCGTGCTTTGGACTCAATAGTCTTCTTAAGACAGGAATAAGCTCCATCAGTATCTATTCAAACCTGGCTGAACACTGGGTGCTCTCCTACCATGTGTCTATCCAAAAACCTCCCCCAAACGTGTGACAGCAGCGCTGACAGTGCAGTGACACGAATCCTCATGGATCAGCTTGATATGCAAACAGTCCCCCTTCCTAATGGAGCCACCTGCCATTTACCACGGTCTCTGTTGTCTGCCAGGGACCTGCCACAGCCAAACTCCAACACTGACTTAAGCTGGATGAGGATACAGTGGGTGGGCACCTACTGCCACGGCAACACGGAAATCCCACCATGGCACTGTCAACAACGGGCCCTGACTGAGCCACCCTGGAGCAGATGCAGACCTGCACTAAACTGGGATGCTCCAACCTGGGTCTAGTGGAAGGTGTCCCTGCCCATGGCAGGGGGTTGGAACTGGATGAGCTTTAAGGCCCCTTCCAACCTAAACCAGTCTGGGATTTGATGACTCCAAGAGGCTGAGTGTGTCTCAGAAGATGGGCTGAGTTCAGCAACTGCTGCAGCAGAAACCAAAGCCCTGATATGGAACAAAGCCAGAGGCCTACTGAAAACAGGAACGTTTGACCAGCTGACAGCCTGCAATTGCAGCTGACTGGCTCTGCACAGCCAACACCTATCCAGGAACCCTGCAGACCCCCAGTCAAAGAGGACCAGCAACCCCACCACCAGCTGACCCAGCGGGTTCAGCATGCCAAGAGAAACACCAAGCATCCTCAAGCCCACGATGTGATGGGGCTGAGCTCAACAAAGCCCTCAAAGGCACCAGATACTCACAGCGGTGCTGGAGGTGCCCTGGGAGCTCGCACTGGCAGGAGCAGAGCCTTCTGAGGAGGTGGACAGTTGCCGGGCTATAGGGCTGTGGGGTGTGGGGCTCGCAGCTGTTGACAAGTAGCTTGGGCCACCGACGTCCGTGTGATGCTTCAACACTACACAAGGAAGGTGGGAAAAAACAAAGGATGACATTAGCAAAGCAACCCTGAAAGGGCTGTAGTGGAGGTGGCGGATGGGACAGGACCATGTGCACCAGAAACGGCCAGTGCTGAGGAGGAAAGAGAAGCACCTTCTGATGGCGGCTGCCAGCTCGAGAGGCCCTGAGGGAAGAAGCGGTTAGAGCACACGAGGCGATGCTGCGGTGGTGCCAAGGCCCAGAAGCAGTGCGCTGCCCCCTCTCCAAGGCTGGAGGGGGAGAGAGGGGCTGGATGTGCAGCAAAGCCCAAGCTCCCCCCGAGAGCCCTGGCTGCGGGAGCCTACCTTCACTCCTCTCAGATGAGCAGTCCCGCAATCGCTTTTTGTCAGGGGCAGCAGGCTGGACAAGCGAGCGCTCTGGCGCTCTCTCGGCCTTGGACACGGCCGTAAAATCGTCTAAAGGTGGCCTGTGTGCCTTGTCTGCTTGGGCTTTTTGATGTGAGCGCTCTGAGGAGGGGAACAGAGAAAGAGCTATGACACGCCTGTTTTCACCTCTCCTGCTGGCACAGGAGGCTCGGGCAGAGCTCCCCGGCTCCACGGACCCGGGTCGGGCTCAACACCATCAGGGTGCTGAGATGCGCTCAGAGCAGGACGAGCTGCAGAAGTGCCCGTGCCAGCACAAGCGCAGCCTCAGAGTGACCAAGAGGAGGTCCCTACACATCGAGACCAGCCTGAGCTTCAAACCCTGCACACACGTCACCTCCAGCCCTGTGACACCGTGGCCTCATCCTCGAGAGCTCACTTGGAAGGGTATCCTCCTCCTCCTCTCTCCCCTCAGATGCAGGGCTGCTGGATACAAGAGCACGGTGGAGGCAGGCAGGACACTTACTGGCTGCAGTGAAGAAGGAGTTCACCAGCTTGTGGCGGTCCTTGCGAGCAGGGTCAGACAGGCTGCTGGGAGGCAGAGGGGCTCTGTGCTTCAGCGAGAGCTTTTTGGGTGGTTTCACCTTCTCGTAGGGCTTGTTCTGCCACTGAGACTTCAGCATGCTCTGGAAGTGCAGGCTCGTGGGCACATCTGCAGAGGGTACAAATCACGTTCACTGCAGGATGCACCAGCAAGCTGTGGAACCATCACCACCCCAGTAAGAACAGCCCTCAAGAAACACACAGGCACCAAGAGGACAAGCCAGGCTTGCCTACACCTCCCTCGAGCTCAGGAGGACCCAGTGTTTCGAATCTGAAGCTCTTTGAGAGGACATTCCCCCGAGATTCACAACTCAAGTTCATCCTGGCAGCAGAATGAAGCCTTTGTCAGGAAAACCACGTGCCTGGCATGAAGGCAGCTCGCGTACTGCCCCGCTCAATCCTGCTGTACCGGACCTGACTCCCACATCTGCCCAGAGGAGCTGTGGCTGCCCCATCCCTGGCAGTGCTCAGGTTGGACACAGGGGCTTGGAGCACCCTGCTCCAGTGTGAGGTGTGCTGGGGTTGGAGCTGGAGGAGCTTTAAGGTCTCTTCCCACTGAAGGCATTCTGTGATTTGGGGTGCATTCTGAGCCTGATGCTCCTGTGATGCCACAGACCATGGCAATCCAACCTGCCCCTTTACCGACGCTGTCTCGCAATGGGCACAAATACGCTGCAGCGCTGGGAAATTCAGCAGACTCTACTTTTGATCACATTCCTCAAACTCCACTTCAACCAAGTCCCACAGAGAGGAGTGCTCCTGACCTCAGCTGAAAGACAGAGCACTGAGGAGCTCAGTATTCCGTGTGCACAAATGCTAAGGCAGACTACGCAAAACCCACTAACTGGAGCAGCAAACTACTCCAGCCTCAGGAGTCTCACAAATAAGCTTCTTCTCATAGTCACAGCTTCGAACTTCAGATCTGATCACCAAATACTGCTGTGTCTCTTCCCAGACTCAGCTCTTTTGTGCTCTTGAAAGACAACATCCGAGATGGGGAAAGCATTAAAACCTTCAGGGTTAGCAGCAGAACTACTGAGAATTCATCCTCTCCAACCACACGTGTGAGATCCCCCAGCTGCCAGCAGGATACGAACCTGAAGCAAGCTCTTGCTGCCCCACGAGCATCAGCAGAACAAACATCCCTCCCCCTCATGTCTCAAGCTCACGACACTTTCACAGGGGCTCTGAAGCAACCCCAAGCAGAGATGAACCTTCCCAGGCCCTGCACTCTGTGCCTGCAGAAGGGATGTGGAGGCAATTAGGAGCTGCTGTGGGATTTGGGAACTGCATGTAGATTACCTCAGAGGGCAAGGGGCAACGATTCAAGCCTTGCTGGTAGTCTCAGTGGTGGGTAGCACCAATTCAGGGGCTGGGAAGCCCCAGCAGAGCCAGGCAGAGCACGGGCTGGAGCTGCTGTGATTAATGGGGGAACTTCTCTCTCAGTAATAAGCCAGACCAGCTGCATTTCAAGTACCTCGATGGTTAAAGCTCTGGTTTAACCCCATCCATTTGCTAAGGAAGGGCTATCACAGAGCAGCAGCAGCTCTGCAGCCACCACTACTGGTCTGCGGAGCCCCTGTGAGGGTGCTGAGGTGCTGGCGCAGGGCACCTTCCAACCCAAACCAGTCTGGGATCGTACGTCCCAAAGAAGAGAACAGGGCCAAGCCAGCCCTTAATGGATGCTGCCATCAAGGCTGCAGAATCCCTGTGCTGAAATGGCCTCTCCTCCTGGACAATCTCCTGCCTTCCCCTCCGAGCTGACTCCATCTCTGCAGCCCACACAGCCGCGGGAAGAGAGGATGGGCTGAATGGAAGGGAGCAAAAGCCAGACAGAATGCTGCCAGCAGAAAGGGAGCCATTGGCTGCCGTGCCCCTGCCAGCTCTGGCTGCACCAGAGGCCGCGCAGCGACACCAGCGTCACTCCTCTGCCTCCTCCTCCTCGGCCGAGCGGTGCAGGCCCCCCGGGGACCAGCAGGTGGCGCCCGCAGCGAGCGCGGCGCTCCCCATCCGCACCGAGGTTATTACATCATCCGAAAATCCCCCGCGAGGAATGGGATGAGACAGAGGAGAAACCCCCCAAAACGAGCGGGAGGAAGGGGACGAAGCGCCAGGGAAGGGCACGGGGTAAAAGCTGCGATGCCAGGGGCAGGAATGATCCTTCCTCCTCCCGTGGCACCCGGCGATCCTGCCCTTGGCAAGCTGCTCCGGAGATCCCGGCTGCTGACAGCGGAGGAGCCCGGAGAGAGGCTCAAAGTGAAAGTCAGCACATGCTCCCTGCTCCCAGGCCAGGCTCCATCTGAAAACCTCATCAGCTCCCCCAGGAAGCCTTATCCAAGCCTCTGCCCATGGAGCAGTTCACGGTCAGTCCCCGGAGCAGCACCACCAGCAGCCCGGATGAACACTCACAGGCATGGAGACACCTCCGTGCTGCCCGGAAAGGTCAGGCAGAGGAATTCCCAACCCTGCACACAGTGCCTGGGTGAATGCACGGAGAGAGAATTAACCCCATCCTCAAAACCCCAAAGCTGTTCATCTCACGCAGACAGAACGGATCTGTCACTGCGTGAGCTGCCTGCAGCTGACCCAGGAAACGGGAAGTGAATACGGGATGAGAGAACTCGACCTGGGCTAGTGAAGGGTCCCTGCCCACGGCAGGGGGTGGAACTGGATGAGCTTTAAGGCCCCTCCCAACCCAACCCATTCCATGATTCCATGATTCTGATGTGCCTGGTGGCTTCGCCGCAATACACACAACAGTCTTTCCTCAGCGCTTCCTAGGACACCGGAGTGAACACTATGGACAGAGAATTGCAAGTGCTGTGAAATCAGGAAAGACATTCCCGCTTCGGGAGCTCCGAGTGCTAAATTCCCGCAGTGTTCCTTACAGAGATGTGCCTTTGGGGTAGGGGGAGGGATTTAGTTCATAAAAATAGCACAAATTGACTATTTTAGTCTGCTTTAAATATAGTGCTGCTGGGAGATGCCAGATTAATTGTTCGCAGACACTGTGCGTTTCCTGCTGTCACACCAAGTCTGTGCAAAGCTGGATTTTAACACACCCCCTGCCCCCATTAACCCTGTGTCTTAACCTGGACCAACCACTTCACATAGCCACCGGGAGCAGGGATACACACCCTCCCTCCTAGCACTCTGCTACACCTTGAGTAGCCACATTCTCCTACCAAGGAAAGCAGCTGCTGTGATTTACTCTCCTGACAACAGCACTGGTTCCCATCATTCGTGGTGCTTTGCTTCGTGACCAGAGGAAAAGATGACAGATGGACACCAATCTCATGCAAGCCAATAGTTTCTGGTCAAAGAACAGGCTTGCAGTTAATTTGGCAGTTGAGGAAGCAGGAGACTCTGGAAATGACTTATTTTCCCTTGGGAAAAGTCCCTAGACATGAAATCTGCGACTGCCCCCCAGTCAAGGTTGGTTAGTTATCCCTTGTAATGATGATTAACAGGGGGAAACAAGCATCTCAAAGAGAACATCCCTTCTTACTGTACCCTCTGAAGCATGAAAGATCATTTACAACTCCTTACAAGGTCAAAAAGTGACTTAAACCAACGCACAAATAATTTTACACAGATGAACAAACTCTGCAGAAGCAAATACTTCTCAAGGGGTTTATAGCGATGAAGACGCAGGTACCGGAACAGACTCCCAGGCACTTGGTTTCTCCAGGTCAGGTTCCCATAACACGTGTCCATAACAGCGCTGACTGCAGGTGGAACGCTTCCCCAGGCCCTGCCCCTCCAGTATCTGCTGTAAATGCTCTACTCCTAAAAACACCTGCAGACGAAGGCTCAAGGAAGACCTTAAAGCAGCTTCCAGTACCTTAAGGGGGCCTGCAATAAACCTGGAGAGGGGCTTTGGACAAGAGCCTGTAGAGACAGGACAAAGGGAATAGCTTTAACCTGCTGGAGGGGAGACTGAGATGAGCTCTTACCATCTGGGAATGACAGGACAGGATGAATACATGAGTCCAGTTGGGAGAGGCGCTCCAGCAAGGGGGCATCATACTGGATTTCCAGAGTTGGTGCACTTCGAGTGCCACACAGAGCACATGAAGGGTTCACGTCGCAGCTACATCGCACCAGGCTGTTCCGATGGACCTGGGCAGGGGACAGAGAACAGCGTCAACATACCAGAGGTCTAAAGGCTCTCTTCCCGTGTGCCATTGGAGGGCTCATGAAAAGCATCCTGAAGGCTGTTGCGTTTTCTTTGGTGGGGTTTATTTCAAATACTTTGTATAAAACCTGTTCATTTAATCGGGACTCACTGTGCATAAACACAGCTGAGAGCTGCTACTCACCAGCACAGGCAGTTCCACATCTACTCAATTGGACTAAAAGGGTTTGATTTCATCCAGGTTCAAACCTCATTTGTAAAAACCATGAGGCAGCAGAATTCAGTTGTCAGAGAGGGGGAATAAAGAAAAGCCCTTTGAGTTCAGATGGGTCAAAGAGATACCACTGTACGCCAAGCCATCTGCTGACACTTACAGGAACATCCTTAAGCAGTGAAGAAGGGTGGGTTTTGAGCTCCGATTCACACATTTATAGACTTTATACAGACGCTATTTATATGAAACCAGTGTAGGCAGAGGCACAACGGGATGTAAATCCCATACAGAGACAGCAACCTATGATGCATCAAAGTGGAGCCTGCAGAAGTCTGTTCTGAGGCTAGCAATGCCCAAGTAATTTCAATTCATGACATCAATGACGGAAGAGGCATCTTTTATCCTTAGCAAATAACACCAGGCCTGGGAAGGGCTGGAAGCACCCTGAAGAAAGAGCTGGATACACACTCATGGTTACACATTCAGAGAAACAACCCAAACCAAATCAAGTATCATTCACTGAGGGCAAATGCAACAAGTGGGCACTTCAGTGCCCAGTGAAGAGAAGGGAGAGGGAACTAAGCAGCAGTTGTGCCCAGAGGATCTGGTGGTTGTTCTGGATTAGACATGAGGATGAATCAGCAGGGCTGTACCATCACTGAGAATTAACACCCTGCAGGGCTTTATGAACAGGATGCTGTGCAAGACAGGAGGCAACCCTGCCCATCAGGGCCCGTATGGACAGGCCAAGGGGAATGGCTTTAACCTGCCAGAGGGGAGATGAGCTCTTAGGCAGAAGCTCTTCCCTGTGAGGGTGCTGAGGCGCTGGCACAGGGTGCCCAGAGAAGCTGTGGCTGCCCCATCCCTGGCAGTGCTCAAGGTCAGGTTGGACACAGGGGCTTGGAAAGGGGTCCCTGCCCATGGCAGGGGTTGGAAGTGGATGAACTTAAGGTCCCTTCCAACCCAAACCAGTCTGGGATTCCATAATTCTCCCAAATAACCGGAGGAGTCCACAGAAACGCTCTGCTATCTGACACATCTTCTACCCTTTGCAACTGCTCTTCTGAAGCATCTCTAATTATCAAATGCATCTGATGACTAGTCAAGATCTAACACAGAACTAACAGCCTCTTCTTCAAACAGAGTGCACAAGTCAGCATCACCCATGCGACAGCTCATAAACTTCCAAACCACTGAAGACCTCGCCAGCAGTCAGCGCAGAGCTCTGCCAGGTAAGACTGCAAACGATCATCACTTAAAGCTAACTCAGCTGAACTGCAATCTATTTTGCTCAGAAAAATGCTGTTTTTTGAGCTTCTCTTTGTAACCCCAACACCTGCGGAGTGAAAACCCCCAATCCCTCATGGTAAAGGTTGACTTGAAACGCTCTGACTCAAAGGTAAGTGGATTTTTGCCATTTCTGGCTCTGCAGTCACGAGAGCTGCATGCACAAAAAGGTCCTTATGGCTTCAATTTCTAACTCTATCCTCCAACTGACAGCTTACGGCATTCCTAAGAGAAATGAGAAAGAATGAAGCACGGCTTTTCCTCATACAGGCAATAAACTGCATTCCCACTGAATTCTGCATAAGGGAGAGGAGTATACAGTAAAAACCTGAATGAAAACAAAACCAGGAACAACCACAGCACTGAGCACAGCACTGAGCAGCGGACACGAACACCATCACCTTGGCAGGCCTCTTGCGAGACATCCCACATACTCCAGGGCAGACAACTGTAGTTTTCCTTTGAGCAAGCAGCAGCAAGTCCCTGGGGCTGTGTTTGCTCCTGTGCTCAGAGTTAAGGTTTCCTGGTACTTGACCCTTCACAGCTTATTTCAGCTGCTCAGACTGGGTCATACCGAACTACCCGGCCTGATGTTCACCTCAGGCTGGCTGGCTTCAGAGAAGAAAACCCACACCAGAGTTTCAGTTCCCAAACCAGGGAGATCTCTTCATGCAGAGAGCAAACGCACGGCGGGCCAATGCATCAGAACCTCAGCAGGCTCTCTGGTGCGCATCCGAGCCCCAACCAGCACTCACCTTTTTGGAAAGGGGCATGATGCTGCTCGGTCGAACGAGCCGCCGCTTCTTACAGCTGAGCACCGGGCGAGTGCGGGCTGCTACACACGTCCCATCCGAAGCTGAAGAAACCAGGTTGAGTCGCTGCTTTTTATGCAGGAGCTCCTCAGCTTCCTGGCCATCTCCCTGAGCATGTTCTGCCAGGCCAGGCTGAAGACTACGGGGGAAGAGAAGAGAGCAGGGAAGATGCTGTTATTCATTCAACCGCCCCATGCCACCCCGCAGGACCGGCCAGGTTCACAGTTCAGATCTTGACAAATACTCTAGGCTGAGCTTAAAGCGGTGTAAGTTACAGCTTTTCTTAAGCCAACTCTCCTTTTTGCTTTGATTTTGGTCACTTTCCACATGGAACCTTTGACAAAATCCCTCTGGAAGTTCTGAACAAAAACACCAGCATTTAAAGCCAGACACAGTGAGACCAAAAGCCACTCAGGACCTGAACAGCTTTAATCCTAGGACTCAGCCTCCCCAGAATTACAGTTCAGGGCATCTTAAGACAACAGGTCCTGATGAGTTTGATGGCAGACAGCACAAGACAGGGAACATGTAATATTATAGAACACTAAACCTTGCTGTAAACTTGATTCTGGTGAATATTTGAGAGCTACCCCTCTATCAGCTCTCAGCAGTGCAACGTTAACATTAACCTTTCTGCTTCACCTACAAAGGCCTTCCCTGCCCACATGCAGTCACCCCGCTGCACCATGGCATCGCTACCCCGGGCCACCTCCCAAACACCAGCACAGTGCCCCATCTGCAGAACCTTTTCATGTGTATTTTACAGGTGTTCCATTTCTAAAAACGCAAAACATTAAAGCCCTGTGGTCTAAAGCTCCGCAGTTCAAAGGTTAAAGCATACAAAGGGCTCTGCCACAGCCTGCAGGGCTTCAGCTGTAGCAGAGTGAGTTGACCGGTGCTTGCACACTGCACCATTGCAGCATCCCTCCCACCTTAAGGTACTCAGCAAGTGCAGCGGCGCTGGCAAAGCTTCTCTAGCCACTCCGAGGACTGTGAAGCACCCACCGTGTGTTCAAGGGTTTTCAAGTGCTGCAGCCCTGAAATCATCTTGTAGCACAGGAGAATTTCTTTTACTTCACCCACTTAAAGACCTTCTCCTCCAAAGCAGCTTGGAGAAACGCATTACTCAGGAAGTCTTACTCCCTAGATCAATGGGACCTGGACTCCTCGGGATCTCCAGGAAGTGGGCCAGTGCTTACAGGTTCTTGTGCAAAATAACTGCAAGCAGGCTGCTAGCACCTTTGAATCACACTATCTGCAAGTGTATGGAAAACATCCATACAGGAGGAGCTTGGAACACGCTCACTGCACGGCTTCCCCCAGAACACATCAACCTGCAGGGCTGGGCATGCAAACACAGCTCAGTTTAATGCCATTTTCACAAAAACAATGCAGCAGAACACCTCAAGCAAGTCACGTCCTCCAAAATGCTCCCGAGCATCATCTACCACCACACCAGACAGCGTCTGTACCATTACCCATCAACCAGCACACTACAGGCCAGTTTCCAATGGGACTTTGTCAAGATCATAAAGATCAAACTCCTCTCATAACATGGGAGCAGCTTACGTGTTAATAACTCCATTAACTTACGTGTTAATAACTCCATTGACAGGTCTTGGTGCTCCACAGGGCTTGGCGGGGTGGGAATCAGGAGTATTTGCAGCAGAAATACCCAAGTTCTCCAACGGCTGGGATCCAGAAACACCCTAAGGAAGAATGAGAAAGATCAGGAATTCATAAAAGCAGCTCCTTAAACTGCCACAACGCTCTTCTTCCCAGTTTCTAGTTGAGGATTCTGTGCTGGGTTTCCACACAGGACTTCAAAACAAGGGCTCAGAAGCCACTACGTGAATGGGAGACCGGAGATGTACGGACTTCTTTCGGAGCAGCTCCGGGAAGAGCATGGTACAGGACAGGGCTTTCAAGGACTTCAATTCCCTGCAGGCAACCACTGAGGAGTATGAAAGGCCAAGGTCTTTAAGGAGATTATAGCATCTTGTCTCAATAGTGCAAACAAGTTTATAAGCACCTGTAAACCTCACAGGCGGCTTCTGAAGCTTGATGCTGTGCTCCAAGCCACAGCTGCACGCTCCTGTCTAAGCACTTGGGGGGAAAACAGGAGGGACGGGAGAGTGGAACAGGCCTGCAAACCTGGATTTGCATTTTAACTACCTACCTGTGCAAACATGGTCCCAACAGCACTTTAAAAGTACCTTAAATGAGTATGCACACGAGCTGCGGGTTCGGGATTAAGGAGGCCAACTTTGTAAAGCTAAAACTGCCTGATAAACGCCTTTTTGACAGAGGAAAGAAGTGAAAACTACGCTAAAGACACAGAGCTCCCTGCTTTACTCTGCTGTGAGCAGCAGTTACTGCATGGCCACAGCACCCACTGCAACTGGCCTCAACAGGGGGACTGTCAGTGCAGCTTCCAAGGACACGCAGGCCTTGTACCTCCTGCAAGTGACATTCCTGCTCTCCATCCCGGCACATGCCAGTGTGGTCCAGCGTGTTCATATCCCTGACACTCATCCCCCATCTCATCCTTGAAGCCCCTTCTGTTTTCAGAGCTCCTTCTCCTCCTCCCCCGGGTTAAAGTCATTTCTTCTCTCGTGCTGTTTCCTACCAGTGCCTCTCGAGCTGGGTTTCCCCTGTGCACACACAAGGGCAATGATGCAGTTCAAGTACTACTAAAAGAGACAAAAGGAAAGGTCTGACTTCTCTCCATCGAGACGCTTCCACAGCCCCCTGCTTGCCACATACTCCATCTCCAAAGCATCGGTGCTGCACTGATCAACATCTTCCCTGCAGTCACTCCCCAACCCAAGAACAACTACAGTCGGGTGCTGGACTAACGGTTTCCAGCACAGCAGAGCCCTGACTCACCCCGGGAAGAGCTATTTCCACCGCCACAGACAACTTCTGCCTGCTGCCTGTTGCAGAAGCTGTGCTGGGTTCTACACTGCTGCTACAGAAGGCAGCTCTCTCGGCGCAGGATCAGACCCATGGGCTCGTCCCTGACACGCAGTCAGAGCAGGGGTGGAATCAGATCACACCAGGAGCATGAGGTGAGCCCAACGCAGCTCCCTGTGAGCTGAAGCCAGCGCAGGAGCTGAAGGTTTTCCTGCGGGTTTCCAGAAGCTTGGCAAGGCTGAGCCTTCACATGACACCTCTGCCGGAGGCACCCCTGGTGCGGGAGGGCGGCTGCACATGACTCATCGCTCTTCTGAAACAGGGCCTTTACTTTCTCCTCCAGAAAGGGTCTTAAGGAGGAACCTCCCTCTTCTCCAAGAGCTGTCTCCATCGTGGCGCACGGCAGGAGCAGAGGGTAACCCCTCTGCTTCCTGCAGAGGAGCTGGAAAGCATCAATCCCAAGTCTCTTTATCAGGAGGAGCCCAGGCTCACCTTATCACACTGAAGATGGGTGTTCCCTGACACTGCTCAGACGTGTGCAACAGGAAGCAGCAGCACTGCAAGAGCTCACATCTCCGGTGCTCTTGCACCGCCTCCTCCTGGATACACATCTCGACTGCGTCCTCCTCCAGGGCTGGTCCTGCACCCGGGCTGGCACCGCAGGAGCGTTCACCACACCAGGATCACATTGATGCTCCAGACTGAGCTCTGAGCTCTGTTCTGGGAACACGGAGGTCTGGAAGTGCAGGTCTTTCGGATCCTCAGGACTCTTGGGGGTGTCTAAGATCCAGCTGGAGCACATCTGCCTGTCGCACATGAAACCAGGAACTGCAGACTGCCAGGGCCAATCACAGCAGGAAAGAAGCTGTGTGCTGGCATGGCCCAACAGCAGGAATCACGGAATGGTCTGGGCTGGAAAGGACCTTAAAGCTCATCCAGTTCCAAGCCCCTGCCACGGGCAGGGACACCTTCCACTAGACAAATACTGAACTGCCTGTTAGCTGCTGTCCAGCACATCAGTGCTCCCCCACATTCCCAAAACCCCAAACAGGTTCAGATCTTCACCTGTGACAAGATACAAACCCCTAACACAGGGAAAAGCCTGACAAAAATACTCCGACCACATCTTTTCTCATTTCCTACTCAATGTTAAGTGCCCCCCTTGCTGCTCTAGTGATGAACCCATATCAACAGCAGAGTTCTTTCTTCAGGGCTTTGTGTTATCCTTGTCTTCAGGCAAAAAACCTTCTTCATGTACTCAGCTTCCAGTTCCCAACAGACATTCACAGGGCTTCTCTGCAAGACCTTCCCTCCACTGATGATAGGATTAGTTCCTTCTAGGGATTATCAACCCCATCCCACATATCAAGCCGACGCCTGAGGACACGTATCCTGCATTCATGCCAGCCAAGGGAGGTACGCATGGGTGGATGAGATCCAAAGAGGAGCTGGAGGTGGGACAGGATGGATTCCTCCCCTTACTCCATGCTGCAGATGTGTTTCTTACTCCGCCAGCTGGGAGGGGAAGAGGGGGAGGAAAGGCAAAGGAAGCACATCTAATTCTGAGCAGCCCGAAGAGTGCCACAACGATAGGCACTTCTCCAGGAGAGGCCCAAGAGATACCCTTCCTGTAAGAGCCCTGACGCAGCAGGAATGGTCTCTGGGCTAATCTCGGGCCTGGAGCAGCTCAAGGCTCTGACTCAACACCCCACCCTTCCGAGCAAGTCTGATTAAGCACAAGCCCTCCAGCAGCGGTACAGAAGCCTGGAGGTGCCTGCAGGCAGCGTACCTACAGAGATTATGCCCAAGACAACCTAGACCAGGACACAGAGATGACTTCTGAGTATATGGAATTGTCTTTAACAAAGTCAGGAGGGACTTCAAGTGCTTTCTGGGTTAAAGCATGAGACGTTGGAGGGCACACAACAGACGGACATCACTGCTCCAAACCAGCCCGTGCCATGCCAATGGGTCAATCCCGATCCGTAGCAGCCCCAGGCATCCCGACTCTCCAGCCTCTGCTGCTCCTCCAGCATGGCTCCGTTTTCATCTGGAACACCATCTACTACGTCAGTCATAAGCAAAACCTGGTCCTTGTACCCAGTTACACAGAGCAGTTTGGGGCTCAGCTAATTACAGACTTACATTCCAAACAGGCATCCGGGAGCCAGTGTCAAACAAGGAGACATCTGATTACAATCACTCGTAACAACCCCTTTGCGCTCTGACGTGAATAAAACATGTCACACTATTTCATATTATCATTCAGGATGAGGAGAACCCTGCCCAAGCCCTGCCAGGGATGGGAGAAAACACTCCAAGGACAGCTTGAGGGTCACTTTTAGGGAAACACTGGATCTGGATCAATTACACTGACTATCGGTCCATGAAATTCAAGCAGGCCCCCTGCAGTGAAGCGGCTTCTTCCCATCAGGGTGGAAAAGCAGGAGCTCTGCAGGCAGAACTGAAGCCACGGAGGGACTGCTCTTCTCTTGGTACTACAGCACAACTTCAACATCCTCCGCTTGAACACGTCGATGCGCTCCACAGGATCAAAAGCAATCGCAGCCGGGCTGCAGAGCACCACCAAGCCTTCAGTCTGTGGCCTACATTTCTGCAGTAAATAATAGATACCTGGCACTGTGCATAGCTTCCAGTGCAGCCCACTGAAAGCATCAGTTCCCTTTCCAAGGGGTGACACTCAGGCAGATATTAATAGCCGCATCTTCAGAAGCCTTTGCTAATTGTGCTGCTCTCAGTTTGAAGTACTTTTTTGCTAGAAGGAGAGGCTTAGTTAAGATTTTGAAGCTTCACCAAATGCTAATCCATATTACAAACGTACCCGGAGGAGCTCTGCTCTAAAAGGTGTTTAAATCCTATTGTTTCTTAACCCCTAAATAATGTGGGAGGGGGTGAGCTCCACAGAGCACCCAATCAGCAATTCCCACATGCAGTGCCACAGAGAGGTGCTTCTGCAGGAGGCCAGTGCCATGCTGGACACACAGTTCGAGCATCAATCTGCATCGCAGCTTAAAGGTAGAACCTTCCCTACCCCACATTCATGGAGGTGAAGCATCTGGACTCAGTCACTTCTGGTGCTGGCACTTACCAGCCGGTCAGCCCCAGGCTCCAGCTTAACTTCAGCACTAACGGGACGGGATGCATCATCTACTGCAGGATCAGGGGGTGATGCTTCACCAAGAACTATCAGCCCCTGGAAGAGAGGGAAGGAACAGGAATTAACTGCAGGTCCTTCGGTCTCAGCAGGGAAACTGCTCATCCATCATCCATCCCCCTGGAACTCCAACCGCTGCCCAGCCAGGCCTCCATTCCCACTGCATTCATCAGCTACGAAGCCAAAACCAGGCTCCTACTGCCTGGATTTTCCTGACAATTAAACTGAACTCAGAGGGGAAGGACAGAGGCTGACTCCAGATCGCAAGCCTTCAGCCCGTTAACAGCAGACAGTTAGCTTCCTCTTGGGCAAAACTGCTGCCATCCCGCTGCTGTCCCACGTCCATCCCGCTTCCCACCCTTCCCGCATGGCAGGGGCTCAGCACGCTGCGCGCCAGCAAAACCAGAGAGCATTCCAGAGAGCATTCTGCTGTAGTGCCGAGCAGGAAGCGACTGCTTTCACAGAACAAAGTGGAACTCACCACCAGAGCCAAGCAAACGGGTCTGAATGGGTGCCAAAAATGATCAGTCAAACCTAATACTGCGAGCAGCCTTCTTTCAAAGAAGTGATATTCCCAAAACTCAATGAGGAAAGAAAACCACTGATAAACAGGCCTCTGCGATAAACCAAGCGGGACAAAGCACAGTGGCAGGAGCACTGCTTTATCAGGCTTAACATCCGCTGTCCTGTTCGTTTGAAGTGAAGCCTGCTCTAAAGGCAGGACTGGTTTCTCTCTGAACAACACAAAGTGAACCAAAATCATTGCAATGATGGATATTCCGAGCTCTAGTATCACAAAACAGGGTTAAACGTGCAAGGGATTAGGGATGGTGGAACCCACAGGCCAGGAACACAGTCCAGGCCAACGACAAGCCAGAACAAGCGTGTGCTTGGTCAAACCATGGGCAGGGCTGCTCAGATGCAGAACAGGCAGCTCACTCATCTGAAAACAACCCCGGAGGTTACACAGTGTGGCACAAGAAAGTGAGCCTGGAAGGGAACCTGGACATGTTATGTGGAGGGAGGAGAGAGCTACAAGCCAAGCCCACAGGTTCCCCATGCCACGGCACGTGGGCATGGAAGCACTTCATAAGGCTCATCTTATGCCTTAACACAATCTTCTATGCAATAGATTGGTGGCTTTCCAGAAAGACAGTGGTAGCCCATAGATCAGGGGTACTTTATCTAAGGGCAGTTCATAAGCTAAGTACAACTGCACGTGGCCTCTGACCAGCACTGAGGGAGCAGCCAACTCCTAGGATAAAGATGATGAGAAAATCAGCGTTTTCAGGCATCAGAAACCACCACAAGGAGTTCTGCCTCCAGTCTGAAGGAACAGGATGAAGGGAGCTGCTCCACGCCTCAGGAAGGAGCAGCGATTCGTTCTGTATACTATGGCATTTGTAAAGTACGTCCCTTTACTGGGACTTCAAAGCAGAGGCTTAACGCAGCCTTGCCTGGGACACAGGTTTGGGTCTTGTGCTCTCATCCAGAAGCTGCACTGCCCAAACCTCCCATGGCAGCCAGTTTTAAATCTCCCGTATTTAGATGCTCCTCAATAATAGAGAGGAATTAGAAGGGCAACACCAAATTTCCAGCTCCCTTTCAGGAAGGGGAAAGGAGCAGCAGCGGATCTGTACCACTCCAAGGTCACGCAGCACTTTTCACCAGCATGCTCCAGAACAAAGGAAAAAGGGAGACTTCCTCCAATCTATGCGGGCGAGTTTGTGGCTTCTTTACTCCCATTTTTATCACCAATTACAGTATTAATGACAAGTCAATTGCACAGGTCTCAGGCAGATACAGAGGTAGATCTCGGGTGTCTCAGTCCTGTAACAGTCAGCAGCTTCTGCCAAGGGCCTAATGGGTGAGGAAGAGGAGTGACACATCAGAAAGAGATCGAGTGTCCTGAAGAGCCCTGCAGAGGGACGGCAGCATCTCTTATCACGCGCTAAGCCTGACATACCACTGGAGACACAGGAAGCTCATGTGAACGCCGCAAATTCCTCCAGCAAGAGGCTCCTCCTAACTCCTATCCCACCCTTCCCATCGCTCGTTGTGCTTGCCTCAGCAGCTCCAACAGGAGCACAGCCCTTCCCATGGGACGGCCACACACAGATCACAGCAGCAGCTTAAGGGAACACAGTGAGCCCATCTCGGATGGCCTGGGAACAAGTCGAACCTGGGTCTGTGGAGATGATGCGCAAAACAACCCTGTCATGAAGGGGTTTTGGCCACTGTATTACAACCGAGCCCTTCATCGTAATTTACCTCTTCTTCCATCTAAGAGTGGAACTCGTAAGAGGCACAGAAAGAGAGGAAAAACGCTCTTTGTTCCTTCCAAACCCAGAGCATCTGCTGCCCACACATACGGGGGTGCAGAGACTGCCTGGGGGGACAGGAATCCGCATGTGCCACATCCCGCCTCGCTGTGAAAAGAAACAAACCCACCTTATTACCTTCGTGGACATTCAGTCCCTTAAATTAACTGTAGCTGCTCTTCGCAACCAACACAGAACCAAAGGCACAACAGCACATTACAGCTACCATTGAACACGGCCTCACTGATGTGCTGTTTTCCTCGTGTCTCACCAGGCTCCAGCTGAGCCAATCCCAATGTGCTGCAAACACAATTACTGCCGAGACACCCAGGCAGCAGTCTGTACCTTCAAAACAGGAGGTTATTTGTGACCGCCCGGTCCTTCTGCTTTGAGTTACCAAGCGATGCATCTTGAAGGCTGCACTGGGATGTGAACCTTCAAATATCAAGGTAACTAACCCAAAAACCAGAATAAACCAGAACAGCAGCTTGAAATCCTGCAGCAGCTACACTTTAACCTCCTCGTG
Source organism: Amazona ochrocephala (assembly GCA_039720435.1). Lineage (NCBI taxonomy): Eukaryota > Metazoa > Chordata > Aves > Psittaciformes > Psittacidae > Amazona > Amazona ochrocephala. The sequence continues at coordinate 598,781 of CM077897.1, forward strand.
GCCAAGCTGCAGTTAAGTTATGGTGACAGAAACAACAAGGTGTCACCAAATTCTTAGCACTGTTGCCCTTGTACAACTTGAAGCCAAATCCATTCGAACCGGGCTCCTGTATTACTCATTTCCCTGGTCTCCTACATGCGTCCCAAGCTGCCCTTCTGACTCTTACTGTGAGGTTTTTATTGATGAAAACAGAACATGCCTTACACCGCCACCAAGACAACAGCTGGATGCAGGCAGTGATCTCCACGAGGTCCTATCAGAGAGATGGGGGATTTGACACTCGCTTTCTTACTCAGAACAGCCACGACCAGATCCTCCCCATGCGATCTCTGCTGCTGCTGGAAGTGGCAATGCTTCACCTTAAATTCATATAATGGGTTATCACGGCTGAGCTGTTTTGTTTGAGCAAATCAGGAGAGGTGACATCCTGTTTGCTGACACCTCAGGTGTACTTTTCAAGCCTGACACCATACCGTGATGCTCTCCTTTCAGACTTAGAGCCTGCAACCGCTGGCAAAACCATAGGGGACGCCTGCAGTCATGATCAGGCCCTTTCATGAGTCTGTCAACTTGTCATCATGTGGTGAAAGCGCTGAATCTTCCACTTCATTAGACGAGTTTCCTCATTTCTTTCATTGCTTGATTTCAGCATATAAATGTTTAGCTATCTGGTACTTAGAAACCATCCTGCAGGATCAGCTTTTTCAGACAGGAGGAAGACGATCCTTCCTGAAACTGGCTCCTTAACCGGACACACAGCCCCCTTCCCAGAGGCCTTCTGCTCTAATCTGGGTTCTGTGTTGCATTCAGCTCTTCCACCTCGTCACTTACAGCCCTCCCTCCCTCCAACAGCCTGTTCTTCTACATAGCTGCGTGGATGTCCCCTCTCCCTGCCCTGCCTGTGCTCTCTGCCCTCTGGAAGCCTCCCCACCGCCCATCCTGGGAAAACCATTTGCTAGGCTCTGAATTCCTGAGGATCCCTAAGTTGATGCAATACTATGAGCCTTCTTGCCACAAACTCCAGACATTCCTCGCTCCAAGGCCTGACATTTAGACGTGCATGCCTGAACTAGTCCTGGTAACAATTCCTTCCTCATCCCCTCTCTGCTCTCCCCCCTTCTCCTGCCATCTGAGACCAAGCCTGAAAAGAATAACTCCTTCCACAGACAAAGGTCAGTGCCTGGAACAGTCTTTTTCATGCTCCAGACTCAATTTTGAGCCTATGCTATGTGATCACATCTGAAACTAACTTCCCCCATAGTCCCCTCCCTTCCCCAAGGAGTCTCTTGTGAAGTTGCTCCTTATCCCCATCTTCAGCTACTCCCCAGAAGAAGGAATGGGAAGGCTTTATAAAGAAATCAAATAAAGAGAAAGGCTCAAACCGTGCATGTAACAACGGTTCTTTTCAGTACCTAAAGGCTGACTTCAGAGGAAGGTATTGCTCTCCATGTTACTGTACTGAACCAGTGAAAAGAACCACGCTCTGCCTGCACCAAACAGCACTGCAATCAGTCACAACTGTGCGACATGCTCCGTGAGAGATGCAGGGGAGAAAGGATCAGCCCTTGCACACGTGCCCTCACTGCACCAGAAGAGAGCCATTAGGAGGCAGGCAAAGCAAGATCCCCGGTGCTCACCTTACTGGCTCTGATCTGCTTGTAAATGTCCGTTTGCTGCCGGATCCGGTATTCCAGGTCCGAGACGTGGGCTTGGAGCCAATTCCAGCGACTGACGATGGCCGCACGGTCTGCTGCCCACCTCCACTCTGCCCTTCGCCTCCTGGGAAAACACACAAGGGAAGGGGGGGTTACTCTGAGTGCGATTTCCATTCCACAGTGCCCTTGCAGTGCCGTGGCTGGTACCATGGAGCCACTGCTAACCGTGCCCCGCCAAGCTGCAGGCATGCTGGAAACGCCAGTATTAACACAGCTTTCAGCACCCAGTGACTGGAGCCCTGCCTTTGAAGGTGTTAAGTCTGTATTCCACACTTAACCGAAGCAGCAGCTCCAGTCCCACCTGGCCACATCTGCCAGACCCACTTTTCCAAGCCTTGGAGGAAAGAACCCATCTGTCCTCCCCCTCCTGCAGACAGCCTCTTTAAAATGAGACTTCTGCCATCTGAAGTCACAGTGTGCCTGAACACCAGCGTGCTCTACATGGCACAAACATCCCTTTACTAGTGCGTCCACTACACACACTGCATTGCACAGGCAGCTGTTACGAACCCCTTACTCTCTCCTACCGCGCTCCAGAGCAAAAAGGAACACAAAGATGGCATGGAATGTGTAAACCTACAGCTCTGATCTCCCACATTAAATGCCATAGCATTATGAAAATACAACCTAAGCATCCTGATGCTGGTAGACTAATATTAAGGCTACCCAGCAAGAAAGAAAACCACACCACGGTGCAGAAACAAAGCATCAGGGAATCCATGCACAAATCCAGTGCCCCTGCACAAAGCCTTTGCCACATCTGGATGTTTGGCAATTAAGAAATCATAAAATCCCAGCCTGGTTTGGGTTGAAGGGACCTTAAAGCTCATCCAGTCCCAACCCCTGCCATGGGCAGGGACACCTTCCACTGGAGCAGCTCCAAGCCCCTGTGTCCAACCTGGCCTTGAACACTGCCAGGGATGGCGCAGCCACAGCTTCTCTGGGCACCCTGTGCCAGCACCTCAGCACTTCAACCAAGTGCTTCAACCTCAGTGCTTCAACCAAGCCTCTATGCAAGGACCAAGTCAAAGCTGTCCAGGAAGCACTGCTGGGTGGACTATCCCTGCAGGCCCTCCTGGCTGCGTGGGCACTGTCACATCAGTGCTAATGGAGATGGGGCCATATTTCCACCAAAACGGGGATGGCATCTGCTGCCTCCAGCCCTCACAAAGCCCATCTGCAAACCGGTCCCAAGAGCTTAAGTCCTTCTCTTGGATTATTTCTCTGTGTAAAGTGTCTGTTCTATTTTGGTCAACACTGACCTTATGTTTGGTGGGAACTGTATTTATTGGAGACGGACGCCACAGCAAGGCCAGATCTTAATCCCCCATCAGTTACTCCAAGGACACAGTCAGCAGAGCTAGAGATGAAAGCCAGCCAAGGCCAAGGTAAAGGGCCTGCAGACCCTACCAGCAAGGCAGTGACCACAGGGTTAATCTGGTTTACAACAGGCTGAGCAAGCGCCAGCACCAGCCCAGCACCATGCAGCTCTAATCCAGATCTCTGAACAGTCATGCTTTACTCTGTTCCAAGCAGGATAAAGCCTTGCAAACTGTACGGTCCCTCCTCCCTACAATGAACCTCCAGTCTGTGCCTAAACGGCACAGAATCCCCTCCACGGAGGGTAGGAAAGTGGTGCTTGGGAAGCAGATCTTGATGTCCCTCTGACTCCATCACCTGCAAGACTGACAGCGCTTGCATGACGTGGCTTCCCACGAGACCAACCAGAGCATTTCACCTCCCTGCCAGCCCAGCCTCAGCGAGATTCTTACCAGACCCACTGCAGAAGCTACAAACAATTTCATCGGAGAAGAGTTCATCTTCTTTTACAGCTGCAAACCCGGGAAGGGCTCTGCAATGGCTGCGTCGGCTTCCACGGCATCCTCAGCTTCCGTGCGCGCAGTAATCACCTGCGCTCCTGGAAGGCTGAGGACCCAACCAGGTCCCAGCAGGCGGGATCCATGCGGCACTGGGAACTGATTTTAGAGGGCCCAAAAGCTGTGGAGAGCACTTCCAAGCTGCCGGCACCCGTGCTTGCCTCTGCAGGGTTACACAGCACCCATGCCTGCAGGAACAACACTGGCTCCTCCGGTAAAGACAACTCACGGGTTGCTCAGATCACACAGAAATGAAGCGTCAAAGCCCCCTCCTGCCCATGGAGGTGCCATGGCAGCGTACGCAGCAGTGGACCCGCTCTTCACCTTAGAACCGGGACACAGCCTACCCCAGGAAAACCCACCGGATTTAACCCAAAACTCCCCCAAGAGCAGAACAGGGCAGTGCCTACTTCAGGCCCTGACACCCTGCGGCACGGGGGGAGGAGACATAATGATGGCTCAGCCACTTTCCAAAACAGCACTGAGCGTAGTGCGGTTCCCTATATTTAGAATGAAGCTTTTCTCGGTGCCTGTTCAATTGCACCCTTTGCTGCCATGCGCTGCCAGCAGCAGAGATGCGTTCTGATGCAGAGAGCTCTGGGATAACAAGTGAGGCAGTCTCTTGAGCTTTAACCTCTACACAAATCACAGGAATGATCATTTTCTCAACCAGGACTAGAAAGCAGCAACCACACACACGATACTGCAGTGACCTGGGATGCTGCCACCACCAGCAGACACCTGGAACCTCAACCAGAGGGAGGGAAACCCGCTTCCTTCCTGTCTAAACATTAGGGATTCTAGCAGGAGAATCAGTGAAAGAGCTCACTGCACTTGCCCAAAATGGGCTTTGGATTAAGCTGAACAAGATGAGTGATGGGACGATGGCTGCTGAGAGCAGTGTCACTGTGAGCGGCTGCATGGCTCATCCTGAGAGGGGACATGGAGCCGTTGGAGTGAGTCCAGAGGAGGCCACGGAGATGCTGCGAGGGCTGGAGCAGCTCTGCTCTGGAGCCAGGCTGAGAGAGCTGGGCTGGGGCAGCCTGGAGAAGAGAAGGCTCCTGAAGGGGAGACCTTAGAGCAGCTCCAGTGCCTAAAGGGGCTGCAGGAAACCTGGAGAGGAGCTTTGGACAAGGGATGGAGGGACAGGCCAAGGGGAATGGCTTTAACCTGCCAGAGGGGAGATGAGATGAGCTCTTGGGCAGAAGCTCTTCCCTGTGAAGGTGCTGGCACAGGGTGCCCAGAGAAGCTGTGGCTGCCCCATCCCTGGCAGTGTTCAAGGCCAGGTTGGACACAGGGGCTTGGAGCAAGCTGCTCCAGTGGAACCTGGATGAGCTTTAAGGTCCCTTCAACCCACACCAGTCTGGGATTCTTGTGCTTTGAGAGGCAAAGCTGGTGCAGGGAGTAATGGGAGCAGCAGCAAAGCAGTTAAAGGCTGCATCCTCCAAGGGAAACCATTCACACTGCTGCTCGGGTGTGCTCTGAGAGCGAGAGCTCAAGCAGAATGGGCTATGGAGGGTGGCATCAGCCTGACAAGGACAGCGTCCGGCCCACTTAAGCAGATGGATGGTGCTTATCCTAAGTAGAGCATGCACGCAGAATTAGCTGCCTTGCATCTCCTTGTATGGAGGGAACCTATCACTACAGCCCCTGATGAAGAGCCCCTCTCCAGCATCCTTGTAGCCCGCTTCAGGTACTTCCACCTGGGATCTCCAGCAGAGCCAAAACCTGCCGACAGACCACAGAAGTGGTTCCAAATAGGATAGTTTATGACATTGAGCTGTTGGCTCTATTAAAGGCCAAATCACCCACATTAATTCTGCACATTTTCCTTGTGCAGCCCCAGGGCAAAGTTTAGCAGTGCGAACGCAATGCAATGCTTCATGTCCACACTGGTGCAGCGCCTGCTCCTGAGCAATGGTGGGATGCCAAGAGGAACCTCGGGATAAATCAACTCCTGCTGATTCACCGGAAAGGAAAAACCATTAAGCACTCAAATCAGGTTAAAACAAAGCTTCCCATCCCTTTCTCTGCTCATCTTTTGAGGGGCCTGAATGCCAGTGCTGACAACAGAATATGGGGGCACTTGCTGCTGGAGTCTGTGCTAGGGACAGCATCACCAACACTGCTGCAGCCGGGACACCCCGGAGCCATGTGCTCACACAGCCAGTTCCAACAACAGGCATTCGAGCATCGTCCCCCACGCACGACACAAACAACTTCTCCAACTGCTCTCCTGATCCTCAGCTGTGCCTCACTGACAGAGAGCCCTGCACCCAGAGACCCCTCTGGGTTCAGTGTGTGTCACTGACAGAGAGCTCTGCACCCAGAGACCCCTCTGGGTTCAGTGTGTGTCACTGACAGAGAGCCCTGCACCCAGAGACCCCTCTGGGTTCACTGTGCCTCACTGACAGAGCTCTGCACCCAGAGACCCCTCTGGGTTCAGTGTGTGTCACTAACAGAGCTCTGCACCCAGAGACCCCTCTGGGTTCACTGTGCCTCACTGACAGAGAGCTCTGCACCCAGAGACCCCTCTGGGTTCAGTGTGTGTCACTAACAGAGCTCTGCACCCAGTTCAGCCGCTGTTTCCCACTTTGTCCCATGTATTCCCCAAGCTGCCTCCTCGGACCACCGAGCTTTTGCCCAATAGCCCAGTGCAAAACCAGACCCATGGGTGGAGCAAGGGTTAAGCAGCCAAACACACTGGCATGACAACTGCAAGGGAGGAAGCGCAGAGCCCACAGGCGCTGCAGAACAATCTCATTAGCTGATCACAACATCGCTGCTGCGAGGAAGCCAAAGTGAACAATTTGTTCAGCTGAACACTCGCCCCCACCCTGTGGCCAGAAACAGCCGCTCCTGAAGGGCTCTTCTGCTCGCAGCGCGTGCTCAGCGCTCATCTCCATCTCCTTCAAACCTCCACCCTGCTCATTCATTCCTCTGCTGAGGAAAACCGAAGACGTCCAGAGGCTGGGAGCAACGACTTACTGCCACCACCTGCCTGACAAACCCTCACTGCTCGGGGGAACCTGGGGAGCACGAGTCCTCAGCAAGGATGCTGTGCCCAGCAGCAAGGGCAGCGCTGGCCGGTGGCCACCAGCGCAGGGGCCATGTGGAATCTGGGTTCAGCTACAGCAGATCTCAACTCCCTCCTGGTGCTGAGGAAGCAGCCACAGCACTGGCCACAGTCTGCAGAGCAACCAGCACTTGGGTCGGGATATGCAAGGCTTGGTTTGGCACCTCAGGAAGGAACACCTCCATCCAAAGGCAAAACTCCACACGGCCCCGGGCAGGACACAAGGCACATCAGCTCATGCACCAACAATCCAACGTTTCATCCCCATGCGTAACTACTCGGATCCCACCACCTCCTGGTTGGGATGCAGCAGCGCCGTGGTGCTCAGCAGTGTGACTCACACCATGCTGATGATGCTGAGTCACTTGCTGTGCCTGGGCTGGTCCTTTCTCAGTCCCATTCACAAATCCAATGGAAACCCGTGAGCCTCGAGGGGAACACGCAGCAGCTTTCACCACAGCTTGGAGAACACTGTCTCAAAAGCAGAGTGGATCTCTTAATGGGTTTTGGGTTTAGAACTGGAAGGATGCAATAGTTTGGATGGTGACCCTAAAACACTCATCATGCCACCAGCAGAAGACCTGTGGGATTTCAGGCACCATCTCCCGAGCAGGGTCTGCGTGTGCTGTCAATGTACACGCAGCAGCAGCTCTGCCACAGTTCCCCCTGTTCTGCCCATCTCACCTACAGCCAAGCCAATAGGTACCAAACCACAGCCAGGATCAACTCTGCGCCAGCAGGGACGAGAACAGATCCCAAGTTCCCAAGGGACAGAAATGCTGCTGTCCCCTGCGCCAACGCAACAGCATGCTTAGGAAGACCCAACAGGGTGACACACGAGGACACCTTCCAAACACGGACACCAGAGCCAGCTGCCAAGACAACAGGCAGCTGATGGGGTGATGCTTCCTGGAAGAGATGCCCATTTCCACTCGGTCCCTCACATAGCAGAGCCCACAGTGGTTTGGGCTGTGCACCTTCCCACCATTTACTAGAACTTGCCTTCCCCTGCCTCAGCTGAAGCAGCAGAAGCTCCTATGGGTGAGGAAGTCAAGGCAGACGCCACTGATGGCTCAGTGCTGATCGTCACTGTTTCTCATAAGCTGCAAAGCAAAACACTGTGCCACCTTCCCAGGGCTCGTCTCAGTGCAGCACCTCCATCTCATTCACTCCTGAAGGCTGCTGTGGAGAGGATCCTCCCAAAGCGTGCAACTCCCCACGCCAATGTGCATCCACATCCACAGATGCAGCTCCAGCCCTCTGCTCCCAATCACTTCAGCCGGCTCCTGTGAAGCTCGTTGTCCTTTGCTGCCATATCACTACCTCCGGGTAACTTCTTCGGCCATCTCAAGGCGTCACTTGTTTAAAAGAAGGAAAAAAGTCCTCATTTCCATGGCTTCATGACACGGTTACCCATGAACTGGAGACAGAGTTCAACAAGGGGACCACCAAACCCTCCTGTCTGCACTTTCTGTTGAGCTCATGACCCACGAGGCAGCGCACTGATCAGTCAGAAGGCTCTGCTTGCATTCAGCCTCCCTGGAGCTCAGCTTGCTTCATCCCCCAGTGCTCTCAGGGCCTTTGCTGAGCTCCCTCACGCTGGCTGCCAGGGTCAGCTTTGAACTTTTGGGATCTTTCAAATCCAAGTGCCCCGGCTCTTTAGCTGTGACATTTACGCAATGCCCCAAGCACTCATTCAGCGCGCTGCAACCCGGCCGTTCCAAGCTTTAGCTGCTCTTCAGCCCTGAGCAGCAGCAATTGTTCTGTGACAACAGCCTGAACTTCAGATTTCATTCTCCCAGCTATGCCAACGCGAGTACTTTGGCCCACGTCTGAACCCCCTTTTGGCACCCACGAACCATGGAGCAAGGTGTGGGGAGAGAACCACGTCCCTGTAGCCAGGAGGGTGCAGCAGCAGCGTGGCAGCAGGTGGAGGGAGGTGATTCCTCCCCCTCTGCTTGACCCTGGTGAGGCCACATCTGGAGTCCTGTGTCCAGTGCTGGGCTCCTCGGCACAAGAAAGACAAGGAGCTGCTGCAGAGGGTCCAGGGGAGGCCACAAGGAAGCTCAGGGATCTGGAGCGGAGATTGCAGGAGCTGGGCCTGTTTAGAGAAGAGAGACTGAGAGGGGATCCCATCAATGCCGATCAACAGCTCAAAGGAGGTACCAGGAGGATAGGGCCAGACTTTCTTCAGTGGTGCCCAGCGACAGGAGGAGGAGCAATGGCCATAAACTAAACCACACCAAGTTCCACCTCAACACGAAGAAGAACTTCCTTCCATTGAGGGTGGCAGAGCCCTGGGAGGGGCTGCTCTGGATCATCTCCAGGGGTCCCTTCCAACCCTACAGTTCTATGAAGGGAGCAAGGTGGGGACAGGAGGTGGGAATTAAAGTGTGGACACAAAGAGCTGCAGTTACAGCAGCAGAACCAACTCTTTAGATGCACAGCAGAGCTGCTAGCTGAAGAATACCACCTTCGTAAGACAACTTACTGGACCACTTCCTCACTGTCATAGAATCATTAGGGCTGGAAAGGACCTTAAGATCATCTCTCCTTCGCGCCATGCTCCCAGCAGCTCAGCACAGCAGCCACCCGGAGAGTGAATGCTGCCAGTGGGTACAATTTGCTTGATCATCATGATGCCAGCGAGTGCAGGGCAGGTTGCTACGCCCTGTGGCTAAACCCAGGAACAAGGGCATGAGACTGTACCATGCACGAAAGGTGTCGGTAACTGAACAGCAGTCTGCTCCAGCTGGAAAGCACTTTCGGTTCACTGGGAATTCTCTCCCTGAAGCTCTGGTTAACACACCATTCCTGGCAGCACGAACTAAGCACCAAGGTGCCCACCATTCCCTCCAAAACAGGACTGCTCAAGCTCACAACCAACTTCTCACTGCAAGAGAGACACTGAGGTGCTGGAGCACGGTCAATGGAGCTGGTGCAGGGCCTGGAGCACAGTGTGATGGGGAACGGCTGAGGGACCTGGGGGGTTCAGATGGAGAAGAGAAGGCTCAGGGGGGACCTGATCGCTGCCTACAACTGCCTGAGAGGAGGATGGAGCCAGGAGGGGGCTGGGCTCTGCTCCCAAGGAACAAGGGATGGGACAAGAGGAAACGGCCTCAAGCTGCACCAGGGCAGGTTTAGATGGAGCTGAGGAACAATTCCTTCCCCAAAGGGTGCTCAGCATTGGAACTGCCCAGGGCAAGGCTGCAGTCACCGTCCCTGCAGTGTTCACACACCGTGGAGACGAGGCCTCAGTGCCATGGGTCAGTGGTGGCCTTGGCAGTGCTGGGGAAGGGCTGGACTGGATGGGCTGTAAGAAGCAGCAGCAACACAACGTCAATGGAAATCCCGCTCTTCATTTGTTCCCCTCCACGTTCCAGGTGGGATTTCATGAACAGATTTCAACCTTCCTTTGGCAAACCCATAGCTAAGGACCAGCGACTCCCGCTCACTAAGAGAACACACTACGAGGCTGGTTTTACCATCTTCATCATGAACACAAGCAGTAACAATCACAAGAAGGCGCTTTTTGACTTGCTTTAAGATGAGAGGTCCTGAACTAGCTGCACACATCGCATCTCCACCCCAGAACTCTGCTTGCAGAGCAGCAAGCACAAGAGGAGCACACGCAGGTGGATACGTTGGCAAAGACCCCAAACCAAGCACCCCTGGAGAAAACAGCCTTCTCTCTAGGAAACTAAATGAAGCTGCTGGGACACCTCCAGTCAAAAACCACCTCCTGGGCTTGCAATGGCAAACAACATCGTCCAAGAAGGAATGCTTGAGTGCCTTACGTCCTTCAGACAAAAGGAAGTTCACAACCAGGAGGGGAAAACTACAGCACCGAGTAAACAGTTTGGAAAGTGATTACACTTGTTTGCATGCGTGGAAATGGAGGAGTTTGGTTTCAAAGTGGGGGAGCGTTCGCTGCAGACCAGATTCCCTCGGGAAGCAAGAACAGAGGCCATGCAAATCAGAGCCTATTGTTCAAAGGGAAGATTTATGTCACATTCCTGAGCAGCAGTGTTCCTGGAGCAGAACAATTGGGGAGGCCCTTCTGCTGAGTACTGCACATTTTTATGCCCCACAGTAAATCAATACTCCATAATACAGAAACTATGCAAAATCACGGCCCAGTGCGAGGACAGCAGCTGAGAGCTCCGGTTGGTGAGGAGCATCAATACTACACCATGTCAGAACAGGACTTATTTGGGACCTGCTTTTCATTGTTCAGAAGAGCTTAGTGAAGGCAGAATTTATGGAATTGCTCTCTAGGACGTTCAAACCTTCCTGCTCACACCATAGAAGAGAACAGCACCAGCGGCTTCCTGATGGCACTGCCCTCAACTCCATCGGAACAAGTGCACCTACTCAGTGTGGTGAAGTTTTCCACTCAGGGAGCACCCACAGAACATGATGCAACAAGGGAAACCTGTAGTTCATCTCAAAGGTAAAGCTTTTTGCATCCCTATCCCCAGCTCTCCTTGCAAGAGAGTCCTTCAGTATTCACCAAGCTTCCCAGCAATGGACAGGCTAACATGGGATGCAGGCATCTGCCCAAGCTGTTTTCAACTGTTGTTTCCATCAATTCGAGCAGGATTAATGGAAATAAATGGGAATAAAACCAGCTTTCATTCTTGTCTTGGTTTATCTTGCAGTAGACACAGTCTTCCTCTCTCCCCCCCCCACTGCACCCAGTAAGTAGTGACAGAGGAGTGGGTAGCGTTGGATGCTTCCATCTTTCCAGAGATGCAAACACAGCTTCAATCTCTTCACTTTTTATTATGCAGCTTCAAGACCCGAGGTCAAAGGGGATTTTGTCATGGATCACAGGGCTCTTGTTAAAAAGGTGGGTTTTTTCCAGTCTTCCTCACCCCCCAGCAGAGCAATCACATGTTTAAGCACACAGAAGTAAAGAAAAACCACATTTGTTTGGACCGTGCAGTGACATTAGGACAACACAGGTAGAAAGAAGTGTTCAACGCCACGATGGATGGGGCTTGGAGCAAGCTGCCCTAGTGGAAGGTGTCCCTGCCCACGGCACGGGTTGGAGCTGGATGAGCTTCAAGCTTCCTTCAACCCAAACCACTCTGGGATTATATGGTAAGGATTTCCAGCCAAAGCACAAGCTATTATCAATGCCTGATCAGCTGAAATGGATGGGCTGGGGTGGGCAAGGGTGAACTGATGGATTTTAGGGAACGTTGAAGCAGCAAACAAAAGCAGCATCGATGCGTAGCAGCATCAGGGGTTTGAATTCACCCATCAGGCGCAGCCCCAAGGCTGCCCAAGCTGCCGGCCTTCCAGGGGAGAAGCAAGAAGCAATCTGCTTCCCAAGGCCATGCGGGACCACCGTGCTGCAGGCGGCAGACGGAGCGACCTGCACGTGTGCAATTGCATCTCATGCCCACTCATGGGCTTGCCCTCATTTCCAAGCCTGCAATCCGAGTTGCTTCAGAGCTGTAGGAAACGCACAAGGATGGTTTTTCTGGCTTGAAGCACAGGGAGATCGTCCCTGCTCGGTCACGGAAGCACCTTTTGGGAAAGGAGAACACTCACTGAATAAAGCTGCTGCTATTCCCTCTGTAGTCGCAGCGCTCTGCTCATCACACAGAGCAGCATGCAGCAAGACACGGACCTACAGCAGCGCGCCCCAGCACAGATCACCTCTTCCATCTAAAACAGAGCGAGGATAAAGCTGCACATCAGTGTTAAATCTGAAGGTCATTCAGTCAAGCAAAGGAGCAGGCACACCATTTCTGGGCTCAGTTAAAGGGAAGTTTCCTCTCTCCACCCAAGGAGCCCTTCAGTTCACACAGAAACAACACAGTTCTGGCCTCCAAGCCCTTTATGTAAGAAGTGGGATGAAATAATCCTGGCTAAAGGACTCCTATACTGTACGTGAGTGTGAAAAAGCCCTGAGAGAAATGGGAAGAGAGGGTGGATGGCAGCAGACTCCTGTGAATCATATTCAGCTTTGCCTGGAGCCATGGAGAAACACGGCACAGGGAGCACTGGGGAGGCACAGGCAGGGAGAGGAGGAGGCATCTGCTCCTGCTGCTTAACTGGGGACAAGCAGCACCAGAGACACAAGGTCAGGAGGTATAAATTAAGGACTTATGATCCACAGCAAAGGCCACAAAAAGGCTCCCAGTATGGCTGCAGGAGGAGATGCTGGGTTTGGGGGAGATAAATTGTGGGCACAAGGAGGAAGGAGCTTTGGGCAGAGCTGTCCTGGAGGGGTGGCTGAGGATGGATGAAATGCGGCATTCCCAGAAGCCATGGAAATGGATAAACCTCAATTCCACCAGGAGAAGAAAGGCACAATTTGCACTGTTCAGCTACGTGAAACCTCTGTTCCAGCACATACAAAGGACTGAAGAAACAGGATTCAAACATCAGCCTGGAGCCACAAAAGAGCATCTCTGCTTTCCAAGAAAGGACCGAGCCCTGACCAGGTCAACAAACCTTCCAGAAAAGCAACTCTGGCCACTAATGAATGTCGCTAATGAGGGGTTTGCAGGGAACTCCTCACCTCATCTGCATGCAGCAAACGGACCCATCACGTCACTTCCCCCCGCTAGCGCTCGCCACAGTTTTCGCACCAATGGATGTCTGTCAACACCCATGAATTTCTTGGACATTCCCGGCTCCTTTATCAAGTTTTCCCTTCAAAAATCTCCTTTAATGAAGCTGCGAGTCCCTCTGCATGGCCCCACAGCTTAAGAACCACCCTCTGAGCCCCGGCCATCTTCTGAACACGTTTGCCAGCAGCGATTAAACCCCAGCAATTACTGCGATAACCTATGGCTGATGTAACCAGTACAGAAACCTGCTTCAGGCCCCCTAGAGCCAGGCAGCACCTCATAAGTGCCCTGTGCATCGACACCAGGGCGATGCAGTGCCCCACCATGATAAGCGCCACTGCTGAGCTGTGATTTGTCTTTTCTGTTTGAGGAACTATAGGACACATTCATCGCCAGCTTCAGCAGAAGCTCAGGAGAGCAAGTCATACTGGTAGTACATGGAACAATGTACTCTCTGCTGGAGACACCTTCACTCTGGCCTGTGAAGCTGCTCAGGACAGCAGAGAGAAGTACCTCACTGAAACACAGACCTGAGCGCAGGATGGAGAGGCTGCAGGGGAGGCGAGGGTTACCCTGCACCCCTCGGCACAGCAGACAGGAGGTGGCACACGCTTCAGCTGGACAGCAAAGTCCGGGTGATCTGCTCGGAAGCGATCAAGACAAAAAGGACCCAATGCTCCACTTGGCAAGTCATCTGAGGGCTGCCACCGAGTCACGCGGGCCGACGTCCTCTCCTCCGCCCTGGCTGCATGCACTGCCCTTTGGTACAAGGACAAAACGTGTGCGGCACAAGCACCGGGGAGTGAAAGGAGTAAAAAGCTCATTGCTGGACCTCCACCTGTCCCCTGGAGAGGGGACTGAGACTCAGTGCTGCCGAGCCCCCATCCTTCAACAGAACTCCATGCACGGTAGAACAAGGACCTCCCCCCAAACACAGTTTTATCCACAGGAGGCCTCTGCTGCTCGCTGTGGGCTGACAAAGGCCTTAATGTTCAAACTTACAGATCCCCCATTTATTTTCCTGAAAAGAGTATGGGTAATTCAAGCCCTGAGAGAGGGGGGATGCCTTAGAGGGGGAAGGAAGCAGGATCTGAGTAAGTCTGCAGCGCTCAGAGCCAGCGATGCGCACAAACGCTGGCATTCCTGCACACACCATCCAAACTGCTGTTTGCTGAAGGAGCTGTCAGAGCCTGCAGAGGAGGGACCAGCTCCCACCGCTCCGTGGTCCCATCCTGGCCAGCTGGGATGTACGTGGTCAGGCAGACCAGAAACAGAGAGAAGCGGGCTGCTCTTCAACCAGCCTGGGCAGCAGCTTCAAAAGCAGCACCGAGCTGAAAGCTGCATGGGAACGGAGAAGAAAAAGCTTCCACAAGGTCTCTGGTGTTGTCTGACCATCCAGGGATGAGGTGGACATCAGGACAGGCTTACGCAGATCTAACACGTAAGTGCTGCCTGCTCTCCCCCCAAACCTGCCTCTCACAAAGCTCACAAAATCCATTTAGTTTCAGTCCGGTCCTTCAGACAAAGGCATCCCAGGATATGAGCTTCAGTGCCACAACTGCACTATCAGTTCCCCCCCCCTTCTGGTTCAGCCCCCGCACAGCCAGAGCAGAGCAGGTCAGCAGCACGTCCCGAACCCCAAACAAAACACTGCTGCAGCTCTCCTGGCCTTGCTGCAGCTTTGCAGCAGATAAAGCTACCAAGAGAACCCCAAAACAAACCCACTGAGGTTTCAGCTTTGTACATACCAACAGTTCCACGTGAAACACAGCTTTTGTTTCAAGTACACACACGTTCAGGTGAACCTTTAACTCACTTCCACTCTGGAGTGCTCGAAGGGGCACAGAAGTGAATGATGTGCTTTCTGAGCGCATCGAACGCTGGCTTAAATGTACTGGGCTGGAGAATCAACTCCTAGGTGCTCCCTCCAGTTCTCCTGGTAAGACATCAGCATCCCGGTGTACCCCATGAAATGCCATGCATATTCCTGTTACCGCCACCTCGCTGTGCTGGACCGGACTCTGCTTCACCCCAGATCCCCCGACCACACGCAGTGACGCAGTTTGCAGTACAAACCTCTTGCTGATGTGCAATTCTGACCCAAGGTTCTCAGACCCCTCAACTCCTGAGCCATTCACATCTCCTAATGCAATACTTCTCCCCTGTTACCAAAGGGTTATTATTAGGTCTCCAGTCATGCTTTGGGCAGCGGAGACAGACTCTGGATAACGCAGAGTCCAAGCAGGTAAAGGCACAAGTGGGCAGCCACATTTCTTCTACAGTCCAAAGGCATCAGCCCACAAGATCTGGGGAACACAAACTTCCACCGAGAGCAGAGAGATGGAATTAACTCCAGGTAGGCTCCAAGGAGGAAACCCACATCCGACCAGGAGGAACAGCAATGAACACACAAATAAGAAGGACAAGAATTTAACAGCAGAGTCATTCCCCTGTAACCGTCCATTTACTACCTTATCTTTGACGCCAGTCTGTATGCTCATGGTGAACTAAGTGGGACTCTAGTACTTGCACTTATTCACTATGTCACACAGGAAACCCTTCCCTTAGGGAGCAGGGCACTACCTCTATACCACTACTGACGGCTGACATCCATCCTCCACAACATGGTGGAGCGGTGCTGGGGAGGAAGGTGGTGGTAGGATTTAAGTGGCTCAAAACTGGGTCTGCGGTCCTGAATCTGATGATGCTCTGCTCCATCACAGATCTGCCTTTAGATCCTGGACATGTCACTTGATGTCTTTTTCCCATCCATCACCCCGCCAGAGGTCTGCCTCACCTTCAAGAGTAGCTGTTCTCCCTCTTGTATTTACTGTCCCAGGCAGGAGAGTGCTTTAGACTGGGATGGATTCAGCATCACAGAAGGAATTCCACTGGAACCACCAATTTACTACCTCCCTTATTTCAATTAAACACACACGCCGGAAGAGTTCCCTCTGATGCAGACAGCACACACTGCAGGCAGAGCGAGAGCGTGCAAGCCTCAGCCGGAGCAAAGCAGGTCCCTCACTTACATACACAGAGACGAGTTCAGAAATGGTTATATGGCCTTGATTTCAGTTTGTGAGATTAAAGGAAAAGGACGGGGCAGCAGCAGGTTAAGAATCCGCTCCTCGTGGAAACTCGCAGGTGAGAGCTGCGGTTTGGGCTTTTCATCAGTTCAGCCACACGAGGCATCCTCTGTGCAAGCCTGGGGAGCAGCAACGCGCAGCCACTGGGATGTCACAACCAGTTACGGGCTCCCAGATGCTTTCTCGTCCCCTCCCTGCAGCTCAAGTTCTGCCCAGAGACACTTCTGCTGTGTCGCAGAGCTGAGGAAAGGACGCGCTTTGTTCAGCAATGCTTTTTGTCCCCTGGTGCTCCGTTTTCTTCCCTCAATGTCTCAAGGAAAAAGAAATCAGCTGTAAGCTCCAGCAGCTCCTCCCCTTCAATACCGTTGAATATGCTCTGCGTTAGCATGCCTCATCCACAACAGAAAACACGATCTCATCTACAGCAGCCTACACCAAGGGGTTCCTCCCCCTTTCCTAGGCCCCCCCTTCCCCCAGAGCTCTGACACCACAGTGCCCCCCCCAGCTCATGCACCAGAGCCTGGGCAATCAGGAGTGTCCGAGGCAGAGCTGGCAGCCTGGAGGTATTTGCTGAGCAAGCCCCTACGCAGCGGGCAGGGAGTCCAGCAAGCTTCCTGCATCCCACCACCCCTGCACAGCCACCGCCTGCGAGCATCCAACCACGGGGAACAGAAACAAACCAACACATCACGGGGAAGCAAACACACGTAAATGTGCGATCGGGGATCCTTAAGCTCAATCTAAGGCTATGAGGAGGAAGTTCTTTACTGTAAGGGTGCTGAGGCACTGGAATGGGTTGCCCAGGGAAGCTGTGAATGCTCCATCACTGGCGGTGCTCAAGGCCAGGTTGGACATAGCCTAGGATGGCATGGTTTAGTGGGAGGTGTCCCTGCCCATGGCAGGGGGGTTGGAACTGGATGATCTTAAGGTCCTTTCCAACCCTGACTATTCTATGATTCCATAATCCATCATGGGCAAGACAGAGTTATTCCCCACCATGCAGGCAGGAAGCTGAACGGGAGCATGAATTTACTCTTCAGTCACTATGGTAAAACCTGCTCACGGGAGGAGGGCATGGGTGTGCTGTTCCTTGAAGTGAAAACATCCCCTTGAGCTTTGGGGACAGCTCTGACTTGGTTTTTCCATAGGCTTGGCTGAAGCACTGTGAGGGTGCTGAGGCGCTGGCACAGGGTGCCCAGAGAAGCTGTGGCTGCCCCATCCCTGGCAGTGTTCAAGGCCAGGTTGGACACAGGGGCTTGGAGCAAGCTGCTCCAGTGGAAGGTGTCCCTGCCCGTGGATCTGGAGGAGTTTTAAGGTCCCCTCCAACCCAAGCCGGTCTGCGCCTATGAAGAGGGAGAAAGCAGGCAGGCTGACACTGGCTGCTACCGCAGAACGTGCCCCATCCCCAGGCCGTGCGCTGGCAGAGCCCGCAGCCGCGCGGCTGGAGACCAGCTGCAGCACATCCCAGCCCTAATCCTGGGACGTGAGAACCCGGATGGCGGGGGGCTGGCTGCTGCTGCCCCCCAACAGGTGGAAGCGGGGAACCTGGACTCATGACAGAGCCTCAATGCTCCCCTTCATGCCGGGCGGCTCTGGGACAATGGAATCACTGTCCGGCGCTTGGGAAATCAAGTTCCTCGGTGAAAGCTGAACTCCAACAAGCCAGCGCTGCAACCCAACCCCGAGCCACCGCCTGCCAGGACCCAGACAAACCCCTGCCTCTGCTGCCGTGTACGGCTTCGCCACTACCAGAACATTCTCTGCCCAGCCCTGGCTTGAAACCAACCCCGGGACCGGAGATGCGCCGCCAGATCGCATGGGTTGCCTTTGGACCTGGTAAATTGAATGGAAAGGAGGAGGAAATAAGCCTGGTCACAATTCAAACACTCCTCTGCAACCACTGCATGAGGGGTTGGGCAAACACGATTCATACGCGGGTCAGAGAAATGAGAAAGCGAGTGACAGACAGATGGTACGGTGAAAGGAGACAAGGAAGAAGGGGGCAAAAGCATCTAAGCCAAGAAAGAGGCATCCAAGGAATTCCTCAATGAAATCCCAGCTCGGTTCCACAGCCCCGAGCTCCTAAGTTGACAAGTAGTAAATACGAAGTGGAAAGTCCTTTTCAGTGGGCTGGGGCCCTGGATGTGGAAATCCCATCTTGGAGCACAAGACGCTGTTCACCTCCCAGCAACTCCGATTCAGAGGTGTCAATGTCTTCCTGGGAATGAAGCCAATGTGCACTTATAATTATGGTCTAAAGGACAGCATGAGGTTAGGGCACACTACCTTCAATCTGCAGCAAAACTCCTGCTGGCATCAATATAACCTTCGTGCAAGCTTTACATGACAGCTATCGCCTGTGGGCATTAAAGGAATTATTACACCAGCATATTTAGAGGTGTCAGGGAGGCCTTGGTGCTTCATCTCATCTGCAGACACGATCCCAGTGCATCCCCCTCATTGCATGTCAGGGCTCTAACAGCAGTTCAGTATAGAATGCCAGACTGGTTTGGGTTGGAAGGGACCCTAAAACTCATCCAGTTCCAGCCCCTGCCACAATAAGGGAAGAGCAGGAACAGGGGGCACTTGGAGGAGTTTTATGCAGAAACAAACATCTAACTAAACCTTCACTGAAAGAACAAAAAGGAGCAAGATGCACCACTGACGAGATACCTTACTTGTACTGACAGCAAGCAAAGGCACAAGAAAACACTTAACACTGCAGACCACATTCAGCAGACACAAAAGGATACAGGCCAGAACTACAGCGCTGGGATGGTCTCAGTTTTTAAGAGGGGGAAAAAGATCTCTCGCATCACTGAGGAAAGCCACTGCTGGAATAAGAACACCACTACGAAGAAAAATCAGGTGGGGGGATGAATGATCCATCCCAAGGCAGAGTATGTCAGTAAAGCCACAATAACAGCCTTTAAAAGCCATTACACCTCGAACGCCAACTGGAGCTCCCTTCAGATGGCAAGAGGCAACAACATCACGCCCATGAGCACTTGTATTTCTAGAGGGCTTCCCTCCCGACAGGCAGGGGAAGAAATAAGAACTGATGGCAAAATGATCAAACTGAGCAAACTCAGGCCAGAAGTAAGAGTGGGTTTGAGAATTCATTCCAGCTCAGGCGAACGGGAATTTGCTCAGCTCAATCACAGCGCCCCTGCGATGATCTCCTCTTACAGAAATGATCTCATGTGGCCTTACGATCAAACGCTACAGAAGAAAAAGAACAGCATTCTTGACACCATTTCCCTAAGCTCTTTCTTTCCCTGCCAGTTCTCTCAGCATCATTCTGTCTCCTTCCAGCAGCTTTTCTGTCCTGGTGCCCAGCACACTGCTCCATCCATCTCGCTCCCGCCCTGCTCTTCTATGGCCAGCAGCTGGAAGATCGGGATGCACTGTCCATGCTCACTGTGCGCTCCTCCAGGGAGCCTTCAGGCAGAGTACTTCCAGCCCTGGCAATGAGTCCCAGCCACCAGCACCCAGCAAGCCCTAAGAGCATTACGACATTCCGCCGTGCTAATGCTGACGTGGTATTTTTGAGAGACAGAGCCAAGTGTTTGGATCACTTCATGGAATCAGCTCCATTGTGGAGGCTTTCACCCAAGGATTTTATTCTCGCTTCCATTAAATCCTCCTGCAAAAGGTGCAGAGAGCACTGAGATGCCCTCAACCCACTGCTGCGCACATCAGGAAAATGAGCATTTGAGAGGGCTGGGAAGGATCAAGAACAGCAAGTTTCCCGTAGCACTGGTTGCCTACAGGCACATATAGGAAATCAAAGTCACCCAGATGGCAAGGATCCAGCAGAAAGCACTCACATCAGATCTGATGCGTGTCACCTTCTTCAAAGAAAGCCTGAAATGAAGAAAACTGGCAAGCAAGACTCCATCCCTTACGTACATTTACTACTTGCCTCAATTCCTAATCCATCATCCATTTCAGCAGGTAGAGGAGAGCACAGCTCAGCCCCACATCCATCATCATCACACACTTGGCAGCAAGGAACGGCTGCTACCAAAACACCCACTCTCTAAGGAAGAGATGCTCTGGCACAGAGGGTACACCCGCCTCTGGAAATCCTGCTGGAAGGGGACACATCTGGATGGAGCATAATCCTGCTTCACTCATCATGACAAGGACAATAAAGAAACTAATTATGCTCAGGAAGTCACTGGTTATTTATAGCATGCTGATGAAGGTGTTACCAGCACAGCTTCCAGCAGGTCTAAGCTGCATGTCACGGTTACAGTCCTACAGCCACACATGGGGCATCCTAAAATATCTGGACTGGGTTAGACATGAAACACAACTGAGTTCAAACGTAACCAGGTCCTTAAAAGCAACCCTCCAGCAGCCGATGGCTAACAATCTTACTGGAAATAGCATCTGAAGACCTTTATGGGAAGAGACAGAGACTCTGATTGTGTGTCTGATGAATCTGGGTGACTGATTCATTACAGGTGATGTGAGCAGGAAGAAATCCAAGCACACCGTTGGAAAACCCACCTCTTCTTGCAGCTCCTCCTAATACGCAATCCCGGCGCTTCACCCCAGCTGGAGGCATCCTCCCTTCGCCCCAGTCAAAACTGAATGAATCACATCCACAGAAAAGAGCAAACAACCGAGAGTGTCCCAGCTCCAATTCACTGGAGAATGTGATTACTCAGATTGTCCTGTGGTCCATGGCAACACAGGCACGGTGTGACAGAGGCGACACAGCCAGGCTCCGCAGACCTCCTCCTCCAACATCAGGGCTCAGCTTCCCCTCAAACACCCACAGAAGAGCCACCTATGACAAGCATCTGCCTCCTTCCTGCTGCTCAGTGTTGACAAAACCAAGAGCCTTTTAAAGTGTATTCAGCAATAACAGAACGGGGGGGGGGTATGAAAAATGAAGGCTCTCTCTTGATTTCCCAGAGCAGGAAGATAAGGGACTGTGCCCATTTTCAACTGTTATTATAGAAAACATGTGTAAAACCAGAGAGAGCATTATCTAGCTGCAGCAGCGCAGCATCTCCACATCTGCCCACCAGACGCTTAACTCCAAGCTATAGAAAACAGGACAAAAGGGGAAGGAATGGGTTAATGAATGTCAGAATCCATTACGAAGCAATTCTGCCCCACCACCTACTACTCAAAGCGGAAGAGTGCGGGCCATGTTTCTTTTCATCTTTCCAAGTCCTCAACAAGCTCCTGCAAAACCTCTACGTGTCTTGAGACCAAGTGGATAAAACGTGGGTCACTGATCCTCTGTGCACGTTCTGCTGCTCCTCTTGGTTATATTCGTCTTTTTTAGGACAACATCCCCCACTTCAAGATGGAGAAATCGTAACTGCTTCAAACCAGCACAGAATCCAGACTTCACAAGGCTGGTGGGAATAGAGCCCTCGGTGAACACAGCTTCAAACAGCACCCTGTGCCCTCTTCCTCTTTCAGCTCTCTAAAATAAAGCTTAAGAGAAAACCTGCCAAGACACAAGAAGAATAAGGCCGCCTGCCCTGCTAAGTGAGCTAAAGGAAGCAACAATAACCCACTAGCAAAAGCACAAAGACAAAGGTTCTTAAAGCTTCACCACAACACCAAGCGAGCCAGGAATGGTCCTCAAGGACTTAACACCCTGTAATGCGTCCTCTCATCCCTGGGAACGAAAGCATCTGAGCTAACCCACTCCCCCCCCATAACAATACTGTGGCCTCCAGAGGGCCCAACGGAAGAACCTGGGGGGTAACTGGTGTTTAACTCTTTTGCTTATCAATTTCAGTGCTTTGGCTGACTGAGATGAAGGAATTACCAATGGTACGGCAACAAAGGCAGGACAGCTCCACCGTTTCTGGAACATGGTATTAGCATAGAGCCACAGGTTTCCTGCAGCCCCTTCAGGCACTGGAGCTGCTCTGAGGTCTCCCCTTCAGGAGCCTTCTCTTCTCCAGCCTGAATCTGGCTCCAGAGCAGAGCTGCTCCAGCCCTCGCAGCATCGCCATGGCCTCCTCTGGGCGCGCTCCAACAGCTCCACGTCCTGACCAGAGACGTGGATTATCCCAGAGAATTCATCAGATTCAGTGCCTGAGCTCAGTGCTGCTTCATCACTGTACCAGCAATGACACCAGTTCCATCAGCCCGGTTACAACCCACATGAGATGCGGTGCTGCGCTGGCAGCAGAGCTGGGACGTGGGCACTGGGTTCCTGGCCACATCAGTGACCATTCGTATCCAAGAGCAATCTGAGTTTTCTCTGCCACGCAGAGGAACCATAAGCAGCTATTCTGAGCTCTTTGCCAGCCCATCGTGTGATGGGCTCAATGTATATAACGCTATAGGGGCTGCACTGAGCTTTCCAACCTCAGCACGTTCACCAGAAGTTTAAAGCTCCACTGCCAGGTTACTTCACGTTTGCGTAGTGCTCTTAGGATGAAAACACTACATGTGCTAAGCACTATCAGCAAGTCTAAGGAGAGCAGACTTGGCTCTAGCAGAGATCCCAGAATTACACACACAAATTAAAACATTTGGATCCTTTCCAGAGCAGATCATTCTGAATTTGTCTTCCTGCTTGTCAGTGCACAGCTACACAAATGGCTGCTTTCTGTAGACATCTATAGAAAGCCACACGTCCAGGTCCAACCCCAAACCGAAATGAAGTCATATCAAAAGCCGTTCCCGCCTGGAAGAAGATTATCCTTAACATCAGCAAAGAAAAGCAGCTTAACTTTAGTCATAGGATACCCGCAGAGCCTGGAAAGCCTCAACTTTATGGCCCATAAAGTTGCTCTGAGCTCCGCAGTGAGAAACTTCAGTGAAAGAAAAGCTCTGAAAGGTTTAACTAGTACATAACATAGAAATATTGAATGCTTATAGAAATATTTATGTATGGGAAGTCCTAAACTGAGGGTTCAGGCAAGAAGCAGAGCAGCTTACACACTGACACAAAAAGCATGGCAGCCTGATGGAAACCTCAACAAGGGCTTTCTTCAACACAGTACCACAGCCCAGGTCTTGTTCCTTGTACCTGGAAAGCCTCTGAGCAGAGGGTTTCTGGAATTGAGTGCATTCCTTAATCTGAAGGTTATTTTCCTGTGCCACACCACTGAGTGCTCACAGAAGCCTTCAGAAAATTCCTAGGCCTTCCCGTTTCTCTTTCTCTAAATGAAAACCAGCCCGTCCAGAGCTGTGAATGCTGTCCTTGCAACCAGCATCTCCAAGTCTCCACATCCCGGACTGCGGCTCCTGGGGCCTGGCGGTGGTACCCAGGGTGCTTGAGAGCATCCTGAGCACTGTGCATGCGCTGAGGCCGCTCATGCAGCAACACTTCATCACTGCTGTGTTCCTGGGTATTTTCACAGAATCCCAGAGTGGTTTGGGTTGGAAGGGAGGGACCTTAAGGCTCGGTTCCAACCCCGTGTTGTGTGCAGGGGAGTAAAACGCTATTATCCTAAAGCACTGAGAGAGAATGCAGAAAGTATCAGGAGGGATGCATTGGTCAGGTGGAGCAAACAGGTTGATTCTGACATGAATGCAAGAGGGTAGGAGGGGACTGCGAGTTTCGGGGGTAAAGAGAAGAAGCAGCAGTTTTGCTGCTTTATAGGAGAGGAGATCTGTCCCCCCCTCCACTTTTCTCTTTTAAGCAATAAGGCAGGACAGGAATGTCTCTAACAAAAGGTGCAGCGCGGCCATCACTGCCCCACCAGGGCTGAGCTGGGAGAACTCCGGCTGTGAGCAGCAGAGCTCAGAGCAGCTCCCTGCACAGAAGGGAGGCACGAGGAGAAAACAGCATTTGCTGACTAATGCTGACCAGCAGGGAAAGCCAGGCAGGGATGAGCGGGAATCCCAGCCTCAGTGCCTGCAGAGAGCCTGGGACTGCAGCTGGGAACATGGGACTGGGAGCAGGACCAGCCTCAGCGCCGGTACACCTCTGCACACGGACAAGCCACACACACCCTGCGACAGCCTGGCACCTACAGCTCTCCAAACAGGGATCAAACCCACAACTAACCTTGGTCTGAGAGGACAACGGTCAGAGAGGGAACACAAGGAAATCCTGGAACACGAGCCGAGAGAAAATCCAGGATACAGCAGAGGGACCTTAAAGAAGAAACTTCTTCCTTGAGTGCGCCTTAATTCACCTACCTGCTCCAACAGGGAAGGACATTCATCAGTTACCTCCCTGACTTTTCCTACAGTCTTCTCAGGTATTCTTAATGAGCATGGGAGATATATATAGATCTATAGCTATAAAAAGACACCAGCTCTGCTGCAGCTTCTAATTATGGCTCCAATAACAACAGCCCAGGAACAAAACTGAGGTTCAACTGTATCATAACACAGAAAGCACAAGTCTGAAGTGAGCAGCATGAAGGTGCACCCCGGGCACTCACACACCAGCAGAAGCTGAGCAGTTTATTCCCAATATGAGGTCAAAATCCACCATGAGGATTTATCTGTGCCAGGAGGACAGGAGGCTGCTGTGTGCATCCGCCCGATGCTTCTATGCCTTAATCTGGCCAGGAGAAGGATTATATTCACCATTAGAACACAGCGATATCTGCACATCCCCATGCCAGCTTCCAGCCTCTGGAATTCCACCGCTCAGATGGAATGATGGGATGCCCTCCAGCAGCTCAGCCCAGACGAAGCAAAGCAGTGACTTGTACAGGTGACACACTCCTGCCTCTTGCACCCTCCCATCCTAAAGCAATGGAAAGAGCTTATCCCTCCATGAGAAATGCACCAGGGCAAGAACATGCACAGCCCCCCCTGAGCAGATGGCAGGCTCCAACTTCTACTCCAACTTATCTCACCCCAAGTGTTTCACACCTTTGAATCCCAAGTTCATGGCTCAAGCCCTTGCTACTGACAGAGGGAGCCATCCTTAACCTAATGAGAACAAGATGTTCAAGCATTTGCAATCACAACACAAATAAGCAGTTGCTGAGGCCGTAAAACGCAGCTGCAAGAGGTACCAAGATATTAACACCCATTTCCCTGAAAAGGAGGAAAGGGTGCGTTAAAACAGAACAGCTTTTATGCATACACCCCCCCCACTATCCAAGACAAGCTTAACGGTCCGAGCACCCAAGTGCTCGTGATGCCATATAAGCGGAGTTCTCTACAAACCAGCTTCACTGGGAAGGGAAGGGCTGCGAAGTAACATCATCCCCACGCGGTCAGAATGCAGATATTGTCAAGGCTCTCTCCCACATGGATTCTCAAGTAATAAGAGAATTAAGAAGTACCCATCACAGCTTTTCTCCTTTACTTTCACAAGTAACTGGGACAGAAGCTGGGGCCCGGCTCTCCCCGACAGCTCCCAATACCGGGGGGTAAAGAAGGTGCCCATACAGCTTTAGAATACTTGGCAAGAGACAAGCAGGAAACAGAAGCATTTCGAGAATGATCACAAGCACTTGCAGCCCTAAGAAACCATCCTCCCAACAGCAGCATCCAAATCACGTGCTCGGTGCTTCCTGCAGAAGACAAACTCACGCTGCATGCACAAGCACGCTGCTCCACACCGAAAGGATACGCTACAAGTTTAGGAGGTGTTTTAAATCAGCCACGCACACGATTTAAGGCTCACTCAAGAGGCTTTCCTCAAAGAACACAAACCATGGAGCTCATGACATGCCCAGAACCAAGCAGCAGCTGTTTGATGCTCTGTGTGCACCGCGACCACCCCGGGCTCGGAACAGCACCGGGACGGGCTCGCTGCTGGTTCAGATCTGCCTGGCTCTGTTGTTCTTATGCAATGGGGCTGCAAAGGGTCCCAGCCCGAGGTCGGGAAGGGAGCCAACATCTGATCAAACACTGTATTAACCCCCCCTCTCTTCCAAAGGCTTTTATTTCCATACAGGCTCAAAGAAGTGTCTTTTGGCACATTCAGCTGCGCTGCTCTGCAGCACGGGAGAAAGCTCTCACTGCTGCAAAAGAAGGACACTCCAAAACAAGCTCAAACCTGATGAGAATGTCATAAATGTCCCAAAGCTGTTCCAAAGACCAAGCAGCCTGAGAATGTGGACAGCAGGAATGCAAACCTGAGTTCAAACAGAGAGAATCTTGTGTACCCTGCTATATGGAATCCAGCATCGCAAGCTTTCGGGGCCTTTCCCCAAGGTGCCTGACCGCTTTTCCTCCAGGAGAAGGAAAGTCAGACCCGAGCCTGATGCTGAGGAGAACTGGGGAATGGAGTGAAAGGAGCTCAATCCGTGCTGGGAATTCTGAGGAGGTTTGGGCCTCGAGGAGGGGTTTGTTAAACTGCATTCCTTGCTGTTGAACTCCAGCAGCCCGACACACGGGGTACTTCCCAGCTTCAGTCAGCTCTCGTTTGAAGAAGGGACGTGGAGGGGACGCACACGCACAAACCCCCGTGTGGAAACTCAACTGCTGTAAGGGGAGATGACGTTTTGTTACCTCTTCCAAGAATTCCATCTCCCAGGAGCAGCAATGGAAAGCTCCCCACCACCACAGGGCTCCCACAGATGCCCTCCTCCCACGAACCCCCACATGCAGAGCACTGCTCTTTCTCAGCTACAAACCGCACCCAGACCCAGAGATTCCCAGGCAAAGGAATGGGTCAATCATCAACTTCAGCTCACCACCCTCCAAGAAGTGCCACCTATGCAATGGTTTCATTAACTCCAATTCTGACAGCCAGCATCAAGCCCTCTGCGCTTTGGTCTCCAAGGAACCAAAGAGATGCCTTCAGGTGCCTTTCTACCCAAAGTCAGAGCACAGGTTATCAGCATCCAGGACCAGGAAGATGATGGACCAGGTGCATTTCTGGGTCTCCCAAAAGGATGCAAAAGAACTAGTTCTTACCCAAACATCCGAGCAGTAACAGAACATGGACTAAGGGGACAAGCTTTCAGCAGAAGGCCATTGTTATGAACTGGAATACGTTTCAGCAACTGCAGCGAGGAATTTCAGAGCTAGGTGAGCTCATTTTGAGAAGCACGTAACTTCAAAGCACCGAGATGCGTTCTGCCATGAAGCAGCACCGCACTTGGCCGGCTTCCCTCCTCCCTGCGCACAGCAACAAAGGAACACTGTTCTCCACCAGCAGATGGAAAACACGGCACCTCTTTTCAGGGGGACACCTGCAGGACCAGGAAAGCTCCTGCTGGGACAGCGGAGGCGGCCACGGTCACCCGAGGAAGCCCGAAGCTTCACAAGGCCAAGGGAAGAGGACACTGCCACGACAGAGGCTCTCCAAACCACCGACTGCTCTTTCTCACTCAATATATAGTTACACAGAGAGCAAAGAGGGCCCGTGTTCACCAGGTAAGACTTACAAGAGGATGTTCAGCCCTGTTTTATACATAAAGTAGCACTTTTCCCTCATTTCTCTAAGGAAAAAGCTAAAACGCTGCAAAGCCCACTTGGGCTCCAGCCAAGAAGGAGCTATACTTATTTTACTTCAAAAAGAAAGCTCTGCAAGCAGCTATGCCAATTATTCCTGCTAACAGACTGCCAAAGCCTTATCCTTGAAGAGCTGGGGCAACAGGCACGCTCGTTACAACTGCAACTTCAGGCACAGGAGACGCACCAGCAATGGGTCTTCTATTTAAAAGGGCAATAGAGTTCATAGCCCCCAGTTTGGAGGAAGAAAAGACACAGGGTGGGAAATGAGGCCATGGGAGCTAAGCAGCAGCAGTCACTGATGTGAGAAAACCCTTCCTCCTCCTCCTCGGCGTCACCATCCAGACCGAAACAAAGGGATCCAGACTTTGACCTTCATAAGGCAGCAAAGCACCCATGATTTATACCCTCTGATACACACCCAGAACTCCCCAAAGCAAGCTGCAAGAAGGCTGGTCTGGCTCTTAAACGCAGTCCTGGCCAGGCTGGTAACTGCACGCAGCTTAGTTTATTAAGAACAAATTCATCTACCACCCCTTAATTCCAGCTGAAGGCTTGCTAAGCAAAGCTTCCAGGCTGTTTGCTCCTTACCGACATCTTCAAGAGCTACTTCCAGCACAGCTCTATGCTTTTGCCATAGCAAGTTATAAGAAGGCTGCTATTTTGCCTCACCACCCTCACAGGGAAGAGCTCCTTCCTGAGGATCTTTCAGACAAAGGCTTCAGACCTGCGTGCAAAATGGTGCTAGGAAACAATCTCACACAGTGCAGACGCTGCCCTGGCTCGGTGAGTCCGGGGTGCACACACCAGCATTTCCTATTCAGGCTCCCCAGACACGCTTGCTTTTATCCACTAACCCACACCGCACTTCCCTGCTCCTCCAAAAACCTACTTTAATGAAATCATGATTGTGTCAAAGAAGAGGCCTCAGATTTCCTCCTCACAGCCAATGAAGTTAACCACGTCCGCAGCTAAGGGGAGCAGAGCACGGGGCTCAAAAGCAAGCTGCTGGGATAGAAGACAGACTCCTTTAAGGAGCTCCTTGTGCCCCATGCACACATCGTGGGTACCACACACTTCAGAATGCTTCAACATCTTCCGAGGCTTTCCCAACTCACTGAATTCAGACAAATTGTTCACAATTCCCCATGGTTTAAAACACACAAACTGGCAAAAAAGGAACATACATCAACACATGAGAGAGAAAACAAGACCAGTCTCACTTTAAACAAGCGCATTTAGCTCCTGTTTGGTGAACCTATAGCAGTCCCAGCTACTTCTGTGACCTGGGGCTTTCACAGCCTATTTCTGACCCCAGCGCTACCTGCATCATCCTTCCCTGTGCCTGATCCTGGCACTACCTGCATCATCCTTCCCTGTGCCTGATCCTGGCATTACCTGCATCATCCTTCCCTGTGCCTGATCCCGGCACTACCTGCATCATCCTTCCCTGTGCCTGATCCCGGCACTACCTGCATCATCCTTCCCTGTGCCTGATCCTGGCACTACCTGCATCATCCTTCCCTGTGCCTGACCCCAGCACTACCTGCATCATCCTTCCCTGTGCCTGACCCCAGCACTACCTGCATCATCCTTCCCTGTGCCTGATCCCAGTGCTCCCTGCATTATTCTTCAGCAGCTCTCAGCTCTTTGTTGTCCTGTTTGCACAGCTTTCTGGCCACAGTACTTCAACACATCAAGTTACTAATGATTAAACACAATCCTGCAAGAGCCGAATGCTTCCAATTCTTTCTAAGAGAGCTACACAGAATGCAGTATTAATTTCATCTCATTCAGACACAGAAAGAGTCATCATTTCATTCTGCAAGTGCAAGACACTTTGCACTATGTGAGGCAGCGAGCACGGAATCAAACTAATGAGTTCAAAGCCACGTTTCTGGTTTTCAGAGACTGAAAACCCATAAGCCAAAGGAATAAACTGCTGTCTTGAGCACTGAAGCAGCATCTCCTATCCATAGAAGGATATTCTCCTTCAGCACCACTGATTTCAAACAACTCAGCTTCTCTTAGCAAAACCAGATCCCCTTTCCTGCTGCAAAGTGAATGATTGGAAAGCTCCTTCCCTGTCAAGGACAATGTGGGTTTGCATCAAGCAGAAGGCACAGCTACACGACTCCTCCCTGTTGTGAATGCAAACAGGAGTTCCTACATCACAACACTGGGAGCAAGGGGCTGGATGGGGAGGAAACTGGGAAAGGTGACCCCAGCTCCACCCCACCTGGGGAGGGACAAGGCCACAGCTCAAGGAATCACTGCAGAATCCCAGGCTGGTGTGGACTGAAGGGACCCTAAAGCCCACCCAGCTCCAACCCCCGCCACGGGAGCAGGCTGCTCCAAGCCTGGGCACCACAGGGATGCTTTTCATCTCCCCCCCTAAAACCGCAGGGTCCCCTGCGCAGCAACCCCATGAAGTTCTACAGCCCCAGGAAACCAACAGCAGCAGCTCTATGGGATTCATCTCCCTCATGGATCCTTCATGGACAGGGACCTCTACCAATGATCATCTACCAACGATCCCTGTTGCGAGAGCCAGCAGATACCCGACTCTGTGGTCGACAGAGCAGGAGGAAAGGGAGATGCTCTGCTGCAAGATAACGCAGAGTACAAGGTGGAAAGATGCCACGAGAACTGGTGAGAAAACACTATAAACTCAATTATTTTAGGTTAAGGAGATGCTTATACCCTAACTGTATGGTAAGGAAAAGGAGCACCATCCTCCGTTTCACCCATATTACCCAGAGCCAAATCAAACCGCTCTCTTTGTACCAACCCCATCCCTCCAGAACTGGTTCATGTCACACATGCTCTTGGCTGCTCCACCAGAAATTTGTTGTTCTTGGACAGATTCTCCCCAACCCTTTCACTCAGGTTCAGCCAAGACACACTCTCTGCTTCAGGGCTGCCCAGAAGGACCAGATCCTGCTTACTTCATGCCAAGACAGCAGGCATGCGACAGGGCACAAACTCTCTATAGAGAAAAGCCCGTTCCCACCTTCTGAGCGAACCCCCCTGCAGCTGAAGCGCCGCAGTTTTGGAAGGATCTCAAGCTCAGCCTCATCTGATTTGCATCCTGTGTGAAGCCTGCGAGATTCCATCCCAAAGGGCTGGGAAGGGAGGAACGAGAGATGAACAGGGGGGCTGTTTCTTTCACTCGTGTCCCTTGCAATCAAGTGTGTTATTTAATATCGGGCTCTGGTTTGCAAGAAGAGATTCTTCAAAAAGATGGGGTATTTTTACACGATGTTGTGATTGGCAGCATCAAAACATCTCATCCAAGAGGCAGAGCTTCCATCACTACCCCAAACCTCCTCGGTTCCTCAAAACATGAGATCAAGCTCATCAGGAGAGTTTTTAATCACAGATGTGGTTACTTAGGGAGGGTTTTCTTCTTTTAGAGTAGAGGAGGGAATGGAGTATTCCTCGCCCTGCAGTCACTCCTCCCAGCAGCCATGCTTTGCTATGTAAGTGAACAGTAGAAGTTTTACCTTCTATTCACAACCAAAAGCAAAGCATCTCACACAGGGTGCCCAGGGAAGCTGCGGCTGCCCCATCCCATGTCCAACCTGGTCTTGTGGAAGGTGCTCCTGGAACTGGATGAGTTTAAGGTCCCTCCAACCCAAACCAGGCTGGGATGCTGGGATTCACGTGTCCAAGACGCCAGGGCAAGAACCCTCCTACCCTGAGCTGCGGCCACGTTCAGTCAAGCAATCCCTGAGCAAAGGCAGCAACTGGAAATAGCTCTTAGTACCCCGTCATCTTCCAGACCGCAGTACATGATAAACCCTGGAAGGCCCACACAGAGCAAAGAGCAGAATGCAGAGTTCTCAGTCTCGAGCTCTCTGAACTCGGCTGCAGGCACTGCTGTCACAGGCACTGCTGTCACAGGCACTGCTGCCAGGCTGGCAGCAGACTCAGCAGCCCAAGGACCGAGGCACGCTCACACCACGAGCAGGATCACAGGGAACTGCATGGGCCTGAGCCTCAGCCTTCGGTGCTTTAGGACAGAGCTCCCCTCCTGACTTATGTCAACGTTATTTGCCCATGTCAGAAGAAAGCATAAAAACACCGGGTCCATTTTCAACTGCGTTCGACAAGTTTGAAGCCAAGCGTTTCCCAACAAAAGCCAACACAAAAGTAATTGTATCAGAAACAAAGAGCCATCCTTGCAAGTCGATTACTACACAGCCTCAAAGGGTCCACAGGGCCAAGCGCGCTCAACAGCCAAAGCATTACACATCTGCACCTCCCCAGGCCTAGAGGATTCCCAGCTTTGGAAGTGACAGCAGCACGCTCTTTCTTTGGATAGGCGGAAGGAGCTGGTGGAGAACCAGACCCACGATGCAGGCGCTGTGCAGCGCTGTCGTCTCGCTCCAAGGGCAAGAAGTGCACAAGCACTGGAGAGAGTGGGATGTTCTAACCTAAAAAACCAAGGCAGATCTTGCAACAGAGGGAAAACGGCCCCTGGAATTATCATATAGTCTCCTGCAATAAAAGCCAGGACTATAGAAGTGATACTGGCCAGCACTAAGCTAACAGGCAACCACAGTGATTACACAAGGAACGTGTCCAAGCAAGGGGTTTGCCTTTCTTCACATTCTCCAAGATTTCCGAGACAGAGACAACGCTTTTCTGTCCTAATGCAAAACCGGATGGGAGGGACGATGGGGATGAGTAATCCCTGAGGAAGCCGAGCACCTGCTGTTCTTTGTGGCGGGGAGGAGGAGGAGGGCTGCTACCTCTTTGCTCCGCTGCATTGTAAGAGCCGACGGCATAAGCCACAGTTAAGTAGATAATCACAAATTCTCAGAACCACCTTTATCTCACCGAGCATCAGCGCAATAAATAAAGCAGATGCTTTTGGACAAGTACTCTAGAAATGAAGAGAAACACAGGAGAGCTCCATTACTTCAATTAATACTCCCCTGCGTACCAGGTCAGCAGTTCTCAAGGGCAGCAAGGACAGGCGAGCATCCCAGTATTATTCCTCATCTGAGCCAAATCTCCACGCACTGGGCAACGAGCATCCAACTCCAGTCAATCTCTCCAGGACCAGAGGCAGGTAAAAGGGGAGTGGGGGAAGAGATGGCTTCAGTGGATATGTATTCTCGGAAACCTGGTTTTCCACCTCTCAAACTCAAAGGAAGGAGCCGCAGTTTTCTGCCAGGCCTGACGAATTCAAGTGAAAACAAGAACTTTTCTGGAGCAGGAGGTTATTTTCTGTACTAGTTCAACCAGTTGAGAAATTCAAACACCTGCATCAGAGAGATGGAACGAAAATCCCCAAATCCTACTAGAAAGCATCAAAAGGTGTGTGGGGGGGAAGTTCAATTCTATAAAGGCAAACACTTAAAGCAGCCACGTGCTCTGGATGCAATGACTGTGAACAAGCAGACAACGAACTAGATGAGAGCAAAAGCAATTTGGAGGAATGCCACATCAGGGCAAAATAAAGAGAGGATTCCTACGACAGATTCACTCAGGAACACTCAGCTACAGCCACACTCTCATCAGCAGGGACCTCTTCCTTACTGCTACAAGGGGCTGTGGAGTTTACCCCCCAGTACTGAAGTCCTGCAGTCACTGCCTGCTCCAAGCATCACGATGCTGCTGGGAATTCACAACCAAAGACTTCACAGATGGGACAACAGGGAAAAAAACCCATGATGTTTTCTATGGATCTTATCCTCTCTTGAACTGCATCAATGAGCAATGTGGAGTTTTTTAAGTGTGGGAAGGATGGAAGAAGGGAGGACCAAAGAGGAAAGTGGGCGCAAGACAACGAGCTCCTGTGCACCCCAATCTCTGACCAACACGTGGTCCAGAAGCAGCTCTGCTGCAGCAGTTACAAAGGAGATGGCAAGCATGCAACCACCTGCCCATGGTGGAGAGCGAAAGGGCAAAGGGGAAAGAAATTCATATACATACAGAGCAAGAATTCATATGCAGATAGAGACTTCAAGTAAACACAGTTGATGATATTCACTGCCCCTTCATAAAGCGCCAAAAGGCTTACAGCAAATCACTTGTTTAGTTTCCCACAGAAGAGTGCCTTGTCCTAGCACACAGATGCAGGGCACAAGAAAACAGCACAAGAAAACAAGTCAAATAAGCACCTCGATTGGCAGAGTGGCTAATCCGATTAGGGCTTACCTGTACCCAGCCTGGAGAGGCATTTGGTTTCATGAGGTTAACACAGCCAAAGCACTGCAACGCAAAGCGGGGGGAAGAGGGAGATGTGTGCCATGACAACTGGGATGGGTTATGAAAGCTTTCCCTGCTAGTTTGAAAATGAATACTACCTCAGTAGCCTGCACAGAGGAGATGGGGCTGCAGAAATAACTGGAACTCCTTATGTTAACGAGACCTGGAGGCAAAACCAAGAGGTGATGCAGGAGCAAGAGGAGGAGCAGCAGGGGACAACGACAAGTCCGAGATGCACACAAAAGGGTGAACAAGCCCAAAACTGCTGCAGCTGGAGCCAGATGTCACTTCAGCCTCTGAGGAGGAATGCAAAGAACAGCTCATGCTCATAAAAAAGAGCTGAAAGAAACCCAACCAGCGAAGCTCCACGCTCCATCCACCAGGTTAAAGATCCAATACACAAGACAATGACAATCAAAGCAGTCAGGAAGAGTTTTCTACAAGTATCACTCATTAGAAGTAGGTTTAAATACCTAAGAGTTGTTTTGGGCTTCCCGCCCATTTCCAGAGGCAGGGAGAGGGGAATGGCGGTGCGGAGGGAGCAAGGGCTGAATACGGAAAGCTGCCTTTAGGCACAATGTGAATCATCACACCGAAGGGTTTTCTTTGACTGGCTACTACTCCAACACATTGATTTCATTTAAACACTCAGGCTTTGACCAGGATGTGAGCAACAAACCTCAGAGGAGTGATGGATGACACTCAGGTGTGTAGATTATGATGGAAAATACTTGAGAATCAATCGATTGAATCCACCTTGCCATAGGAGAGGTGGTTAATGCCTTGAAAGACTTGCTAACGCGGTTGTTCCTTCAAATTCCTTGCTGCTGCCTCAGTATCTTCCCTTTGCCTTTCAGGAATCCCTACGAATGGCAGGAGAGAGCCAGACAACAGGAGCAGGGAGAGCAGACTTCTGTTTTAGGCTGAGACAGTGAAAAGCCAATACCACAGAAGGTTGCATACATGGAGCAGGAGCCCTGCAAGCGTTCTGCATTCAAAATGCACATCCACAGAAGGCTAATTGTCTCTTTTTTTCCCAATAGCCAGCACTGGAATAGCAGAAGTCACATGGAAAAGGGATCCAATTCACACAAAAATAGGCAGATTTAGCGGCTGCAACTTTTATTCATGCTTCTGTCCCAGCCTAGGAATAGGAATGGCTGCTCCACAGAAACAGTCTCCCTCTGGCCTCTGAGCTATGAGATTCCATCAGAGAAAGGAGCCATGAGGAACAAGGAGAGACGTTACCTCTCCCCATCAGACCACCAGTCCAGAACCTGGGGCCACGGGAGCTCGGTTTCGCCAGAAGCTGCCAAAGCCCCACAAAGTCACAGAATCCCAGAGAGGTTTGGGTTCATTTACGATAAAAATAACCCCCAGAGCATTGCGTGTACTGAGGATTCGCCATCTCTTCCTGCAATGCAATGGTTACGTGGTGTAACACAGCGAGAACCAACTTCCACAGCCACACACAGCCCCCAGGAGCAAAGCTGCTCAATCACTGCTTCACTCTACAAGTGATGCTCGCTCAGTGCCTGCAGGCACAGAGTGAACAGAGAAGGAACAGTGATCCTGCAGCATCCAGAGGCCCAGGAATGAACCAGGACTGCGTGCTGCTGCCTTCAAAGGTGTCCTCTCTAGAGCTAAATGGGCAGAAGGAACAAGGGCAGGGCAGAAGTGGCTGCCATTGGGCCCAGCCTTTGCAATCATGACACATTAAAATGAGAAACAGCCATGCACAGCCCATCAAGGAACCATCTGTAAGCTCCGGGCAGCAGCCAGAGGGCACTGACCATCACCAGGACCATGGCAGCTTCCCAGTGACAAGCTGTCAGGGCAGGGATAGAAGCTCTGAGGGCTTCCTACCAAACTTAATAGAAAGATCAAATATCTGCCTTGATATCAGAAAACCACAGATAAGGTACACAGAAGAGAGCCATGCAGGCGGTGATTTAAGGAATTCCCTGCTGGGTTCCTACATGGGATTTAATTGCAAAGTCAGCTAAACCACAGGGCCTCTGTCACTGTCCTCCACCGCCTCTGTTCTCCTAACTGGGTGGCAGCACAAGGCTACATGCATGGCTGCTGACCCACAACTCAGACTTATTAACTACTGCATGCACACAAACACCCCTCTCTAAACCCACGTTCCACCAGAAACCATTTTTTGGTAATTTCTGCCCATTGCATCTATATAAAACCCCTTTGCTTCTTACTCAAGAGTGGATTAGGAGTGATAACACAGTGTAACGTCACCACCCTGTAACAGCGAGAGCTCAGTGCTGGCCATTAAGTAGAAGCCACCAAGGAATTCACTGAATGCAGACCGCTGTGAAGCCATGAGCTGCTCTGCTATCAAGGCTTCTACATGGAGACATCCAATTTTTAACACAACTAAGCTTACAGAGACCCCCCTAAACACAAACAGGCGGTCCAAGCACTTCACTGAGTATCACAGAGGAAGAGGAGCTCCATCTGCACACAGGCTGGGATAAGAAGCACTTCTGAGATCTATTTTACCTGCTCCTGAAGAATAAGTGGCAACAGGATACTTCCCAAGCTTTACCGGCAGTATCAGGGAGGAAACACCTCATGGCAAACATTCCCAAGATGACTAAAGCTCCCGGCCAAGGCAAGCTCAACCCACAACCAGTTGCTTGCTCGGGACAATGCATCAAACGCGCTCCCTCTACACCAGGCACTGATTTCTCTGCTCCGAACAGAGAACACAATCAGCCTGCCCTCCAATTCACATTGCCTCCCATCAATATTT
This sequence comes from Amazona ochrocephala, assembly GCA_039720435.1. Classification (NCBI taxonomy): domain Eukaryota; kingdom Metazoa; phylum Chordata; class Aves; order Psittaciformes; family Psittacidae; genus Amazona; species Amazona ochrocephala. Next base: position 635,487 of record CM077897.1, read on the forward strand.
TAAAGTCCTCCCTTACACAAATAAAACCCCTGCAACATTTCTTACAACATCCTTACGTGTTACTATGGAAACTGCTAAAATGTCACCAATAGGAAAGCCTAAAGCTCTGCTGCAGCAGGAGTAGCCGTATCCTCCTCACCCCCCTCTTCTGGTAACCTGATGACCAAATGGTGTGAGCCTAATACAAAAAACCACGAGTCACCAGTATGGGGGGGTGCATTTTATGGGCTTTTTTCTGCATTGCTTTAAGTTACCAAGTACTGTATGAAGCAAGCAGCCAAACCAAGCTCCTTTGCACAAATCCATCAGGAGGCACTTAAAGAAGTGAAACACCACTCAGAACTATGACATCCTCAGTGCTGTATGGTACTGCAAAAAGACACCTGAAATTGCAATCAGATCTGTGTCAAAAACTACCTTTGTCTCACTCCCGACTGTTCTACATACATCAGAGACAACTCAAATGATGTATTTTACACAGTAAGGATGCATGTATTTAACAGATGAATATAACCCTTATACAGAAGAATATAACCACATAAGAGATGCTACAACCCTTTAAAACGGGCTAAGTACCTTGGAGAATGAAACACTTCTGGAAAGAGCATGTTTAGGCTCATCCATAAGGCAGCACAGACTAAGCTGCTTCAGAAGCGAAGCATCACGAGATGTGCCAGCCGCGCTCTGCCACCACTATCACAGGGAACATCTCGTTTTGCAGTTAAGGCATCATGGTTGCACATGAGAACCAGGGGAGAACAGCCATCTGCCAAGTGCTTCACCTTCACTACCCTGACAGCCCGCAACTAACAGAAGAGCTTGAAACACATCACCAGGATGACCTCCCTGCTTGGGCACGACAACCGGCATGGATCGCCACTGGAACAAGGGGGTTTGGCACAGGGCTGAAGGCTGGCTTTTGAGAAGAGCAGGCAACAGCAGAGCCACCTTCAAAACCAACCTAGAGCAAGAGTTATCTGACCCTCACCCTCAGAACAAACCCAGTGATTCTAAGGTCTTGACAGATCATAGGATCACAGAATGGTTTGGGATGGAGGGACCTTAAAACTCATCCAGTTCCAACCCCCACCTCTCCAGGTTTCCTGCAGCCCCTTTAGGCACTGGAGCTGCTCTAAGGTCTCCTCTTCAGGAGCCTTCTCTTCTTCAGTCTGCCCCAGCCCAGCTCCCTCAGCCTGTCTTAACAGGAGAGGTGCTCCAGCCCTCGGACCGTCTGCCTGTCCCCTTCAGACACTCTTCCACCAAAGCATGATCCCTCACTGCTGCTGTGATGCAGTTTAATGAGCGAGCCCGTTCCACAAAGCACCATCAGTAAATCCTCACCCGGCGCGCCCGGGCCAGGTACCCTTCCCATAAAGAGCTGCTGAGCGCGAGGTCAATGCTGGAGCAGGCATTCCGGAAAGTAACCCCAGCACGGAGAAGGTCAGAGGGGCAGGGGAAGGAGCGGGGTGGTACTGAAGCAAACCATTGCATTACAGCAAGGACAAGGACAGCAGCGAGCGTGCAAAGGCAGAGGCAGGAGGAGAGCCGAGTTTGAAGCTCTCTCCTCCCTAAAGCGCTTGAGCTGAGGCTGCCACAGCAGAGCCCTCCGGCTCCCCCGGCCTTTGGAAGGAGACACTCGCAGAACTTTGCACCATATCCAGGGTGTGCCCAAAACACACTCCCTGGAAAAATCCACCGGGTTGTGCCCGTTTGGCAGGAAAACACTTCCCCAAAGCTGGAAGCCTGGGGCAGTGCTGCCGCTGAACCCATCGGAGCTGCTGGAGGAGAGAACAAAGCAGGGGGAAATGCCCTATTACTGCAGAGTGAAAGCCAAACCCTTCACGAGGAGAACACATCCTGCACTGCACCTTTACAGGCTCTTGAAGAAGCCCGTGGCTGCCATCCCCTCGGCTTTAATCGTAGCCATAGAGTCATTTTCTGTCTCGTGTGGGTATTAACACAGCTCTGAGCTGGAGCTGCCTACAGATGCTCATGGAGTAAGACGCAAGTCTTCTCCCCATCCCCTACAGGTGTGTTAGACTCCACTGCTCGAGATCAGCTCCAGACAGGGCCCTTTCTGCTCAGACTCCAGTTCCACACTCCAGGGCAGCAGGCAAGCCACCACACCGCCTTTTAAACGCCACTTCCCATTCATAAACTCCACACACACTTTTTTCTGCTGCTGCAGATGCTGTGACAGGCTTCTTCCAATGGGGAGCAAAGCAAATGTTTGTGCAACCCTACCTAAAAAGTCACCCACAAGTCCTAAACCCCTGAGCTAGAGCCCATTCCCACTCACTGCCCCATTGGGTCCAGGCTATAGAGACAAAGTGCAGTTCATTGCACCAAATCATTTCCAGCCCTCTGCACTATCTTCCGCACAGCAGCCCAAGAAACAGGCGGAAGAGATCCAACCCTGAACAGAACCCAAACCTCCACAGAGCACAAAAGCATCTGAGAAAAAGCAGCAGAAAGACGCTCTGCCTGCACTCAACACCAAATTCATCGCTTCCCTGCACCCAACTCCACCATTACTCTTCACACAGTGACCCAACACCGAGTGCTGGGTTCCTTCTGCTCCCCCTGAGACATCTGTGACTCCTGGAAAGATTCACATCAATGCATCAAACTCCCTCTGGGATGGAAGCCAACAACACTGCCTTAAGCTCTGAGGGTGGCAGCGCCTGCACCAACCTCCCCTCCCCTCCCCTCCCTACTCCAGTAGGGTCTGTGCGAGGATCAAGGCTCAAATCAAAACCAAACCACTCACGAGACATCCACTGTACCCATAAAGGTGGACAATGACCAACGTGGCTTGGAGAAATAACACTCATTTTCCTTAAGATCTTTCTTAACCACTGCTCTCATTTGCCCTCTTTTCTTAAACGCAAGAGAGCCGTGCAGAGTGCCCTACTTTGGATACCTGATTAAGCATTTCTGAACAACGAGCTGCTCTCTGCTATTCTGCTTTCAAATGCAAAGCGAGAACACGTTCAGGATTTGCTCTCTTTCTCTCCTCCCAATGGAATGACGCTTGAGGGACATCTCTCTTGACTCACATTGCTGCTGAGATGCACGTGGATTACAAGCAGCATCAGGGAGGACACATGCAAGCTGGAAACCAAACGGTTAAGTATTGTCGGGGCCTACACCACGCACAGCAAGAACTCAACAAGAGGAACACCTCAAAAAGCCAAGGAGGTGACTGAAAAGGTCAGACAGGGAAGAGGCACCTTTCAGGACTGCTCTGCATACACCAAGAATTAGTGAAGCAGGAAAAGCTTCCTCAGGCCTCACAGCGTGGGATTTGCCATCTGAACTACAGTCCCAGCTTAGAAAATGCTATTTAACAGCCCCTGAGATCAGGCTTCCTTACACCCTTGCCTGAGAAATAGCACAAAGGGAGAAAAATCAGAGTTCCCCAATCCTATTCCTCAGTCAACGGATGCACCAACTGCAACCACCCCTCCAACAGCCACCGATTCAAGAGCCACACGCACCCTTCTCCAACACAGGGCTCCGAAATCAGCGCTGCCATAGCACTTCTTTGTGAGAAACCTTCCTCCAAGTCCAGCACTTCCAAAACGCAGGCAGCACAATGGGACACAGCACAGGGAGGAGTCAATGCACGGGCTCCGAGGCTCTGAAGTGATTCACGGCAATGCCAAAGTGCAGGAGGCGCTCGGATTTCCCACCAGTAAATGGGATAATTAAAGCATGTTTAAGCATCATGGCCATCGGCATCCCAACAACCACAGCTGAACAGTGCAGGTACTGTCTGACCCTTGTAAACGGTGGTGTAAGAAGTTAGGTACTAGGAACTCCAGTTCCCTCTTGCTTGATGTAAATGCCATCAAAACGAGGACTCTCCAGGTAAGAAACCTGGACTAGAAGACAAACTGCAATTGAATACTGATTTTCACTCCCGAAGTTTTTTGCATGGGACACAGTCTGAGGTTGGGGATTGCAGGGACGAAACCACGTACCACTTACCAGCTAATGACTACCTCGCTGCTCAGCACAGGTAATTAATCAGCCAAAAATAATGGACAAATCCTGCTGGAACTAGGCTACAGTCCAATGCAGGACAAGCAAGGAAACCCACCACTCCGGGACAAGCAGCTACTATAAAGATACACACGACGTATCTCCTACTTGCACATATCAGTACCAGAACTCTGGTTACTCACTAAACCATCCCTTGGGCACGCAGGCCAGAGCCTGGGCAGCACTGGGAGCAACCCACACGTCCTGCTCCCAGCATCATCCTTCGCAAACAGCAGCTCCTGCTCCTGCCATGCTGACAGCAGCAGCGGGGCCCTGCAGAGCAGCACAGGTTCCACCGCCGCAGATGGCTGCTGCCTACAGTCACACCCAGGCAGAGCAGCTCAGCTCTCCACAGGGGAGGCTCCAACCTGCCTTCGTCACCGCCAAGCAGAGGCAAAGCTCCCCTTTATCCTCGCTCTGCCACCGCACACACTCTCGAAGCGACACGTAAGCAGATCTCTGCTGCGGAGCCGGGAGCGGTGCCATTCACCTGCGAGCAAAGGAAACGCAACACGACGGTCCCTGACCCAGGAGCGCCTCCCGAACCACCCTGCGCGCACACATCTGCCTTCCCCGTGAGCTGCATGGGAACCAAGAGCACCTCGTTAAACCCAGCCCATAGCTGGCAGGGCTCCCCAGCCCAGGTGTAACCAACACCTCCCTGCTTTGTTTATGCAGGACCTGGCAGCCTGGGTACGCACCTGAACGCCAGCACCTTCCTGGGCAGCAGGTCCTCCTCGGGCCTGCCACGGTCGGTAGATCCCTACCACTACTGGAAAACCACAGCTCCTTTGGGAGATGCTGCTCCATAGCCAAGATCAGGTGGGCCAGGGCAGCACAAATGCTTCGAAGTCTGTCCTTGACCAGATACCGACTGGAGAATGCCACCATGCCAGAAAAACTCAAAGGTCAGCTCTTATCTCTGTATGATGTAAACACATCTTTGTTTCTTCTGCATGTTCCTACTTGACTCCCAGAGGCTCGCAGTGACGTGGCTGCTTACTGCAAGCAAGTGACAAGACACTGTTTGTGGTAGAACCCCCACTATAGATCTCGAAGCAGCAAGCAGCTCCTTAGGGCAAGGCAGGGGCACCCAGGAGCAATACCCAGTTAAGGGATGGTGACAGAGGGATGACACAGAAGCTTTTACACTCATTAAAGATATTCCATCTCACTCCCAGAATTAAAACAATCAGGGGAAAAGCCTCCCTTCTAATAAATGAATCCAAAACGCAGCCACACTTGAGCAACCCTGCAGAAAGCCTTCCCTGTTCCACGCTCGTATCGATGTCCAACAATGGCTCTGTACAATAAGCTGGCCCAAGGCAGCTTCCCAGTGGAAAAGTCGGCTCTTCCCCTTCCTGGCTCTTAGCACGACTTTGGAAAGAATGATACGTAGATGTGCTCAGATGGCGTCCCAGCTCCTCAGGCCGACTTCAGGACTTGCACTAACACGCACAAATGCACGTTCGGCCTCGACTTCAGCAATGCCAGCGCTCATGAGACCCAATGTCAAAGCACTCATGCCAGCAGGGCAGTCAATGCTGGAAAGGGTAATCACTAAATACCCACAGGCACAAGCTCTAAACGAGGTTTGGTGGGCCTGGCCCAGATGCCAGCGTGGATACACACCAGCTTCTGGTCTTCCAGACAATAGAAGAATCCTGCTTTTTACGAGCTTTAAAACCTTTGGCTGCTGAAGAGGCTGGGGAATGTACAGGCATGACTAACACAAAGGGCAGGAAAGGCAGCAAAGAATTTCACGCATCACGTCTCCGAATACCGCACTTCCTCCTGGGATTAAGATGAGTGGCAAAGAAATTTCACTTTGCTAGACAACACTGAGTGTCTGAAACCCACAGCATGGGAAACCTAAGATGAGTTCGGACGGAATCTGAATCAAACGTCTCCTCTAATAACTATTACAACACTTGGAAATGCAATTTCGCTACCGATCCCAGCAGTGAGTTTGTGGGTATTGTAAACTGGGACTAAAGTTACTACAGTCTCTTTTCCAACAGCACAAGAACTCCTTTATGTCCAGCCAGCAGGGATCACGTGCTCAGCTACTAGCTTCACACTGGGAGAAAGCCGAGCTCGTGCCACGTTTGAGGCTTCACATACAGAAATTCATCCTGTGCTGACATCCCAAAACACCATGTAACACTTAGCTGGAATTCGCTACTCGAGAGCTCCAACATCTGTTTATCAGCACCCGTCTACACGAGTGTGGGTCTGGAGGATGCTGAGTTACCAAATACCCACCCGGCTCACTTCTACCTACCCAGCTCAGTATAATCTGTGTGGCACAGCACTTGACCAGCCTTTAACATTCCTTTGGACAACAGGCATCAAAACACATCCAGCTCTTCCTCCAGAGCTCCAAACAGACCCGGAACAGCGCAGGTACACCAGAGGCCCGGTGATATTCCCAGACGTGACTGGAAAGCTGTCCCTGTTCCAAACAGGACCCCTGTGACCACTGCAGGCAGCTTTTTGTCAACCATAGCTAGACTTCACCGACTGAGGTTTAAATTCAATAGGTCCATCAGGGTGGAAGAGCGCATCTACTGATGCAAGCAAGATCTGACACAGACTACACACAGAATATGGCCTTTTAAGAGATTTGTGCAAAACACTGTCATGTACACCCCTACGGAAAATACTCGGGTTTGGAAGAACAGTTTCCCTTCTTCCTTGACCTGTCTCAAGACCTTTTGCCTTGACAAGGATCTTCCTCCTCCACACACAAATACCTAATACTTATGCAAACAGCGTCTAGTTAATGACATAATTATGAGGCTGTTGTCATCGTTTAATGCAACTCAAGACAAGAAGAAAGTTCCCAACAATCACTTCCCACATTGAAGAAGGGAACGCATTTCACACTTCCACTGGTGCCTGGACCAAATCCTTTCAGGCAGCTCATTTAACAACAAAACAGAACCCCCCAGGCATGCCTATGGGGTCAGCTACAATGACTCGGGCTGGCCTTACTTCATGTAACTAGTTCACAACAAGGATCCTCACTGTAAAAAGGCAAACATCTCATTTCAGGTCCAACACACACACCATCGAGAGAACCATCTGCAGTGCTTCCAGTTCGTATCTGCAGCACGCTTGCACCACTCCCCAGCCAGGATTTCCAGGACTTGCTGTTCCACAAGAAACCAATAACTATGCACGAAGAACTCCATCTTCAACGCTGTACGCGCTGCCCCAGCCAGGGAGCATGCTGCAAATCACCCCCCTCTAGCTTTAACCATCACTTCTTTGAGCTAAGCCCATCAAAACAGAAGTGTTCCTATAAACCCCAGGTCTGCCATCTGCCACCTTTCACCTCGCTCTCGCCCCACCAGAAGTAAGCAAGGCATGACTGCTACTTACAGTGGTACGTGGGGTTGTTCTGGGTCTGCTTTGGTCAGTTCCTCTTCCTCAACGTCAGACTCTCCTCCCGAGCTGCTCTCAGTGACATCCGAGTCAAATGCTTGCTCACTGGATCTCAAGTTGGCCATCCCACTGGCCGTGAATCGCTCCAGTTCTTCCGATATCGCATCGCTCTTCAAGAAGCTGCTGAGGCCTTCGGAAGTAACTGTCTCGCTCGCAGCCTTCCTCAAGGCTGCTTCTGCTTTTCTGGTCAACATCAGCTGGCTCCGATGCCTCAGGGGGTCCAAAGCGGGGAGCTTGCTCAGAGTTTTCTCCAAGAAGCCACCCAACTGCTGCTGGATGTGCCTCTCGACCTGCTTCGCCTGCACGACCTGCAAGCGCTTCTGTAGCCTGCGGGCTCGGCTCTCGATGTCCGCCTGCCGCCGCAGCAATGCCCTCGTCCTCATCTCCGAGTCGAGAGCACTGTGCTGACCGGCCAACACAGACGGCTTCTGCTCCTCCAACTTAATGCTCCCGAAGTCAGAGTGACCAGCAAGCCCCGGCACCCTCGTCTCTCCACTGCCACCCTCGAGCACCCACTGATGCTCCGTGGAATTGAGGGAAGATTTGTTTGCAGTGCTATTATTGCTAAATGGAGTCGTGCGCTCTGCATCAAGGCTTCTATGTGGAAGAGTGCAATTGGTCAACCCGGCCTTCAAGTCCCCCAATTCAGAACCTCCTGCGTTATAGTCAACACCCTGGAGGGCAGCAGGAGGAGGAGCACACTTCCCACCATTCAAAGAACTCGAGTTTTCATGGTCTGAATTGGTACTTTTGGCCAATTTCTTGGCCAAGCCATTGACAGGCGCTTGCGGGAGAGGTGGCTGGCTATTAGTACTCATTGTTTTTAGATTCTCCAAAGTGAATTCCAACACCGGTTGCCTCCCCAACAGATCGCTTGTTTTTAAGAAGGACTGAGATAAGAGAGAGTGAGATTTAAGGACTGTCTGCTTGTTGAAGACTCCTTGCAGCTTCAGAGGCTCTTTTGAAGGAACAGATGTTACATCCGAGCAGAGATAAGAGGCCACCAGCGGCTGCAGCTTGCCCAGCTCGTCCTTGGTAGGGTTGTTTCGGAAATCTAGACTGGGATCCTCCGGAGCAATGGCTTTCCTTTTGGTGCCGTTGGCAGCCAGGAGGATGTTGTTGGCGTTGCCGTTGCTCTCTACACTGCCAGGCGACAAGGTGGAGGACGGGGGAGCCAGCTTGAATCGGATGTGGTGAGCTTCAGCTGCTGCGTCAGTGAGAGCGGGCGCCATCGCAGCCATTCAGCACAGAGAGACGGGAAGTCCAGCCTCTCCCGGTGCCGAGGCCAGCTCCACTGCCTCCCACTGCCTCTCCCGAGGGCAGCCTACACAGGGAAGGGAAAAGAGAACCTTGGTTAGGCACTGTACTCTCAGAAAATGAAGCAAACAAGACAGACGGCCGCAATGAGACAGATCGACTCCGTGCTCTTGGTAAAGCCATGCAAGCTCCATGCTCAGCACAGCATCACCCCTTTGTGATCACCCTGTGCTCAGCAGAGCCACCCGGGCGCCAGGAGCAACACATGAGCTGGTCCTCGGGATCTCCCAGAGCTCCTGCCTGCCTCTGGCTGCTGCCCTCATCCTTCAGCCCACCCACCCAGCACAGCAGCAGCCTCCCAGGCCTTCACGAAAGCTCTGGCCCCGGTTACATCTGCTCCTCAATGCCAGCACCTCATTAACCTCATCTCTAAGATCCTTGAGCTATGGCTATAAAACAGCTCTCACTGCCTCTGCCGCCAGCTCAGGTGTGTTAAAAATGAGAAATCAGAACTATATCATGCAACAGAGACAGCGCTGGAGAGGAACAAATCTCCATCTGCTTAAACTCCCAGTGGCTAAAAACCCCACTGCTTCCCTGAAAGCCTTGAGGAAAGCAGTCTCCCTGGTGCATGTGAAACCTACTTTCCCAGAAGTACATTTCGGAATAAGTCAGGTGATTTCCAACGTTAGCAATTCCCATTTCTCTTTCAAGAGCATGGAGAAAGATTAACCCCCCCACACACCGTGACAGGGCACTTCTACGCTCTGACTGTACTGGCAAAGCCATGGCTTAACTCAACTCCATCAAACAAGAGAAGCAACCGACGACCTTTCATTCATCTGCACTGCAACCACTTCCCACCCACCTTTTTCTGGTCATTTAGTGGTAAAGAAAGCAGTAAATGACATGAAAAGGCAGAGGCACTTTGTGTTCAAGTGCCTTCACACAGCCCTCAGCACAGCCTGCCCTACCACTGCAAGTCACTTTCTGCCTTTTGCTGCTGAAGTTATCCAGCACCTTCATAAGCTATTCCAATGGCAATTTAACAACAAAAAGTTACCCTGATCTCTTGCCTGATACGTCAACCTTCTCATTTCACATACCTTTGCCTAAGCTTGTTGTAGCCATCAACACACCCCAATAACCACATGAATACACCACTTTAGAGGAAAAATGAGGACGAGCTAAAGTTTGAATACATCCAAAAGGAGCACCATTTCACAGCCATACTTTCCAGCATCAGTCAGGGCCATCAGACCAAGGGGCTTCCCCACACCAGGGGCCAGAGATGGACATCAGGGCTTCCCCCCAAAGGGATGGCCACAGGAGGAGCTCAAGGTTCGGTGCTCTCTTTGGCTTCCAAGGAGCATGCACACTGCTCTACAATTGGTCTTGCCAATCAGCTTTCTGGCCAAACTCCGGTGGCACAGAGGAAGAAGACAGTGAAGAAAGGATACACTCAGAGGAACCGAATTAAAACTATCAGTGGGAGCTATTGTACCAGAAGAGGTGTAACAGAGGTGGGTCCAGACCTCAGAAGCCCCCTCTTCCCAGAACCTGAATGCATGTTGTAACCAACTGCACCTTGTCCTCCCTGAAAATAGGATGCTGCATGCCCAAAAGCTGTCACTGAAAATGGCTCTGAGTCACCATCCGGGTCCTTAAACCAAAACCCCAACACGACTGTTCAGGGAGGAGGGAAAAAAAGGAACTCGCAGGGAACTTTCCACTTGTGGCTATGACACCCTTGGGAGAGGAGGGAGGAAGACTCAGCATAAAGGACTTCCCCCAGTCCAGCCTCCTACCAAGCCCTTCACTGGAGACACGTGTGCTTGACCGACTGCTCCTAACGGCACTCTCAGTTCTGCAGGACCAGGCTGGTGTGTCTCCCAGAGGGCTCAGGAGGCTCTTCCCCACCAGTGGGTATGCAGAGCAGCTTAGGGAATGCCTTACAGCAAAAACCCACGAAACCCACACCTGGCACTGAACGCAGGGATTCCGTATGAACCACACTGCACTGCGCCCATGTAGGAGCTTACCTAGGCTGGAGAGTACCTGAGAGTTGGTTTGTAGGGCATCACCATGAACAGCAGCAGAAAACGGAAGCAGAACTTACGCACACCGCCTTTTCCTCCGGGTTAGCAAACTCACTTGAAACAGAAAATCCTCCTCCTAAGCTATGCAGCCCTCCTTGGCTTCCCTTTTAGCTGGGTGGACGGCACCTGAAATACTTCGGAAGCCTGGAAAGCCTCCCTTGAGAACAAGGCTTGGTTCAAGTAGCTTAAAGATGACCTCCAAAAGTTCTTGGGTGTATTTTAGGGTTTTTAAGTCCTTAGAAACCGTCTGTGCGCTACTCAGCACCGAATTCTCCCGTTAGAGAACTGGATCTCTACTCTTCCACTGAACTCTGGGAAGAAGCATTAAGGACTGTTTGTAAGCATGCTTCCTCCCTCTGTTTAGAAGTTTATGCTGTTATTAAAGCCAGCCTACATTTACCAGTGATTTCTTCCTAAGAGGGGGTTCAAGGGGAGAAGGTGGTTACGGGATTTCTTAGGTGACCAGAGAAAGGAGGAATAATGACAAGGAAAGGCCATGGAAAAGAATGGGAAGGTCGTTCACAGGGACACGGCCGAGGAGCTTCAGAGCCTTCCGAAAATTGAGGGGAATCCCAAGAATCAGGCTGAATATTTGGGGACTCAAACCATCCTGGCAAGCTCCACCCAAGCTGCTATCACCCATGAGAACCATCGAGCGATGTCAGCACCCATGGCTTCCTTTCTGCAGTGTTTCTCCACCAAGGAACTACAACTCCCAGCACTCAGACTACCATGTACATGACCGAGCAGCTTCTCCTGCTGGTAGCCAAGAGTTAAAATACCTGCATTACCGCTCCAGCTCCACCACCACCACTTGTCTGCTGCTCCAGCAGCCACAGCACACCCTGTCCTGGACTTCACTTGGGAAGGCCCAAAAGGAGCTGCTCCTGGAAGGCTAACATGGCGTTTACAACATGTTTTAAGATAATACTCCAAATCCACAAGCACCTCCTTCATTTTCACTTTAAAACTAGAGCACTGCCAGAGCAGTTAGCATTAATTAACAGAGGAAAGATGAAAGGCACCAGTGAGCAGGTAAAAACAGGGCAACCGTAACTCACCCATCTTCCCAAGGAGTGCATGTGAGGCCACTCAAGGGAGGGAAGGCACCAGCCTGCTCAGTGGCTTCACCCACAGCTCCATGTCAACCACACCAACATCCAACCTCCCACTGCTTTTTAAACACAGAGCAGAGGGAAGAGTGGGAACAAGGTCGAGGCAACGATGGGATGCGAGCAGAGCCATGAGGAAGGCGCCCAGTCACACTATACCCCAGAGCAGCGATCGGGTCACATCGCCCCTGAAAACAATCCTTCAGCATGCTGACTTATTCAGGACTGTCTGTTTTTCAAGCCCAACGTCACAAGCAGCCATTGAAAGGAGAACTGGCTTGCCAAGCACGTGAGTTTGTGCAACACCTCCCAAAAGAAGCCCAGAATGAACACGGGAAGGTTTTGCCCTCCGCAATCACTGCTGACAAAGAGTTTCTTCGGGAGAAGCTGGGTATTTGTGCTTCCAGTGAGTTCAGGGAGTTCTGGATCCGGGGCACAGGAGATCAACAGAGGAGATCTTCTCTGCCCACCCATCTAAATACTCACTTGTTTCCCCCCTGAATGGCTCTCCACACCTGCAGATGTGAGTCCTCCATGGCCACCCTTCCGGGGCCACTGAGCCCTGCACCCAGCAGCTCCATTACCTCTGCCTTCCACCCCCCTGCACCGCTTGGCGACACGCACATCTACCCACCTGGCACCTTTACATGCCCTGAATTAGTTTAAACCCCTGACATTACACCCAAACTCCTGCACCCACTGCCTGGTTTCATCACGTGCCAAACCGCACTGGGACTGCTCTTTATAGCTGCTGTGAGGCCTCCTTCCTCCCCTGCTCTCCTCCCATGAGGCACTCGCCCGAACCCACCTGAGCACATTCCCTTTTTCCTACATCTTGCACAAGGAATGAAGACCAAAGAGGCTATGGGTGGTCACGAGGACTGCAACACACACGTAAAGGACAAACATCCTCTGTGCCAGACGCAAGGACTACAGGACCACCTCCAGACTCCTTTACCTCCTGTCCTACTCAACACACAGGTCTTGGGCAGGATATCTACACAACGGTGCTGCTGCAGCAGAAGCAAAGGCAAAGCCACCCTGAAGGAAGCGAACACTCTACCAATTCCCACTTCCCCTCTCCTTCCCCACACGAATGGGGAGTGCAGCCAACTCCTGAGGTCGTGTGGTTACAAACAGCTTTCAGATGAAAAATAAACCCCAAAACAGACAAAAAACCCCCAAATTTGCTAGAACAGAACCCCTACACACTTCGTTTTGCAGCTGAGCTCTCTGCTGCGGACCTCAGCAGTCAGCACCACGCAGAACGCAGGTACACACACACAAGCTAACACCCCGAGCCCTCGAAACGCGTTCCGAACCCAAACTGCGCATTTCAGTATCAATGAAAAAAGGATAAGAACATCCCCAAGAACCGCAAGTTTTCCCAACAGATGCACAGGTACCTTCTCCATGTGTTAATACCGCAGACGCACACCTCATCTCTCCGGGAAAACCAAGGGTTTTACCATTAAACACTTCCCAGGGAATGGTACTTCTGCCCTGGAACAAATCACAGCTCCACTTTTACAACCTTTGTTGCCAACCAGAAGCCCTCAAGACTCAACTAAAAGCTGCTGCTTCCACTCGCTGGGTGACACAGTCAATTCCAAGGAGCATCATGAGGCCTCCTTCTTCAAGAAGAGATTTTCTCTTCTGCCTGTGAATTCTCCCTGGCTATAAATGAACCAAATCAAGTGCCTGATCTGAGACAGAGACGGTTTTACCAATACCATGTCAGAAAGGAAAATACAAGCCACAAAGCAAGATCAACCATCATCCCCTCCATCGAAAGCCTGGAGAGCTGAATAACTAGAAGCAAGAATGCCTTCACCTGGGCAATGAGATAAAAGCACCCATTGCTGCTCAGTTACTCTTCAGAGCAAAGTTTGCTTACAGTCACATAAAGAGGAATGTGGTTAAAAAACCCCAAGAATGGGACACTGGCAGAGAGCAGCAGCATGCCAGAGACAGGGGAATGAAAGAGAAGAGCTTTGTTGTGCAACCCGGGTCTCCCCCGTCCAGTATCAGAGAGATTTTGTTTTTCTTTCGCATAATCTGGGCAAGGTGCCCAGGAACCATGAAAACCTGAACTGGGGACTGAGGCAGCACACACCAGAACTGCCTTGCCATCTTACAGGCACGTCTTCCTTCAGTCGGCGCAGGCACAGCAACCTTTGCTCACAGCACAGGACTGGGACCAAAACTCTTCACCCAGCCTCGATGAATGGCACCACCTCAACACTTCCTATCTTAAAGCAAGGCATTGACTGTCACTACAAACAGCCTTCTCGTGCCTTGTGCTCACCAGCCACATCCTCGAGAGGAAGTAAGAGAGAAGAGCAGAACAAAGCGTCTCCGTTTGCTGCCCAACCCGGTGGGGTCATCTCCAGCTGAGCTGAAGTACCTTGTTTTGAATGGAGCTCACAGCAGTCCTCAGCACACTGGGGCTCAACTAACTACACACCTCAGCTTTCACTGCTCCTCAGGTCTCAGAGGACAGAGAACCCACAAAGACTGTTGTGGCAGCAACTAAAACCAAGACAACGCCAACTCCAGAGCAGAGATGCTCATTTAACAGAAGGTGATGTTCAATCACTCATCGCAGGTCCCCTTTACAGGCTGTAATTACAACCTGGACCGGGTTTGCTGTTCCTCACTTGGTGGTAAGGCAACTTCACACTAACCCTTCCCTTCACATCCTGCTGCTGCAGCCCTCAACAGGAAGTTATAAAGACTTCAGAGAAAGAACTCCTAACGTTTGGTGGAGCCAAAACTGAGAAGTCCTTAAGGTCCATCCTCTGTTCGTGGCTCTGAGGCCCAAAGCAGCTCCTGACACAGAAGTGTTTATTTCAGTTGAGCTTTTGGTCCTTCCACCAAATCTGCAGAGTAACTTTGCAGCAAGGGATGAACTACGGAACGGATGAAGCTGCGGCCTGTCCAGGCTGACAGCTGCTCCCATTTCCTCTCTTTAGATGAGACTTTGTCATCCTTTCTCCTCGCCCTATGAGATAAACAGCACAGCTCCATCGCTATATCCAGATACCGCGCTCTCAAAACTCCATCCTAAGGAATTCAGGCTTCCAGCTCCGAGCATACCCCATCCGCTGTTTACCTCAGGCTCTAAACCCAGCAATTCTTTGGCAGTTCGTGGCAGGGGGAAACACGTTCTTATTTTGCAACTTGCTTTGAAACCCCAACCGGACCCTCTCCAAGCTCTCCTCTTCCAGAAAGAGGGCTCTGAGCTCAGGACACGTGCAGGGCTTAATGGAATTATGTTTACTCAAGTCCTACATCACCAGCACTCGTGTTGATCCGAGTGTGACCACTCCTTGCCCAGCTGAGACAAAACAGAAAGCCTCTATGCCAGTTTAAGGGCTAAACCTGCATCCTTGAGGACGCAGCTCAACTCTGATTCACATGGATCCTCAAGGCGGGTGGCACGCTGAAGCCTTTGCTGCGCTTCAGTCCGGGCAGACGTTGTATTCCTGGAAGTCAGGAGCAGGGACATGGTATTTATACAACGCAGGAACGGAAACGGTGCTTCTCGGATCACCTCATCCTGAGCGCTGAAACGCTGAGGCTCTTCCTTAATGAACTGAGGGACGCTCTGGAGAGAGGCACGAGGGCAGAACTCGCTTCTGATTCGGGCTGATCAGCACATGATGCACCCAAGACACTTCTTTCTGCTCTATTAAATCCCCATGCAGGTAGAAGCGGTCCACCCGCTCCCCACACAGGCCAGGAAAACCCCCAAACTAGAGAAGCAAAACGGGGTGCTGTGCAGTGGGAATGGGCACAGATATCACTGACCGGCCCTCGAAGAACAGCTCCAGAGAAGGAAACCCATACAGAAAGGGGCCTGGGGAAGGCTCACAAACCAAAATAGGCGCTGCTTCCCCTTCTCCTCCCTCCCCAGGCTTTACCCTTTCCCTGCCTTGGTAGGGCCTACAGAGTCCTCAGGCCTTATCTTGACTCCACTATACATGAAGTCTTATCACCCCTGGAAAAGCGTCTGGAGGTTCCTAAGGACACGCACCACTTGCTGCCTGAGCACAGAAAGGGTGGAGTGCTGCAACTCCCGAGACAGGCTTTGTTCCGAGGGCCCAGCAGATAATGGCAGTTGTGTTCTCACAAGCCCAGTTATAAACAGGGCAAAAGGAAGTGACTTTGGTCAAAGAGCTGCTCAGCTTTCACCCCTCGCTCGCGTGATGTCAGAATGTCACCCGTTCTCCGCTTACCGGATGATCTCAGAGAGCAAATGAGCTTCAAATGCAGCATTAACAAACTAATAATAAAAGGAAAAGGAGGCGGGAGGGGAGGAGGGATAAGAGAAACACAGCCACATCTGCCCGGTCATCTGCTGCTTTATCACCTCCACCGGGGGAACACAAGTCATCCCCATTGCTAAATCATTACCCATCAGCTAGAACACTATCACAACCAAGTTTCACAATTAACTGCCCCTGCAGCGTATCAATCCATTAAGCCCTACACAGCTGTGCTACCTTGGCAGTGCAGCTACAAACAGATCCAGCCCTACCAGACCCATCCCTCCCGCGCCAAAACCCATGCTGCCCATAGCTCGGCTCCGAGAGCGGACACCTCGGGAAGGAAAAGCCAACTCCCTATCCCATCCCAGGGCCGGGCGATTGCCCAGCTTTGCCTTTACAGCCCCTGGGGTGACTCTGCTTCATTTCCCCCTTCCCTGATCTGAAAAGCTGCTGATTTCTCAGTTCAAGGAGTAATATCAGACTGAACGGCGTCGCTACCCGCACTGCTTCTGTGCCAGCGGGAGAATCCAAGAGGGCTATGCTAAAGCAGGCAGAAGAGCAGCAGAGGTTCCTCCATGAAAACAAAGGCTATAAAAAGGACAAATATGGGTTTAAAGAGGAAAAAGAAGGGTGTAAAGAGAAAACGCTCATATCCAAACAGCTCCCCGGGTCCACAACTACGGCAGAGGTTTAGTCACGTGCAGACACCTTCTAACTGCCCCCCCCAAGTGTTTGCTACCCCGTGGGCAGCGGGACCGTGCCACAGCTCAAGTACCCTGCTCCTACTCCCAGACACCGGCTCTCACCTCGCCTTATTTTTAGCGGCACAAAGTACCCTGTACACAACCCCTGCCATGATGTAACCGGGACCGCGGGCATGGCCCGAACCGGCTCAAAACATAATGGTCAGTCAAAACAAATACAGAAAGGACAAAAAAACCCCAAGCAAGCCACCCCTGCAGTTCCTCCCATATCCTGACCGGCTGCATGGAAAACTACAGTTTGTCATTCAAGTGCATTTTACATAACAGGCGAGATCATCTCGATCGTGCCTGCCTTCTGATCCACCTGGACACGGATTCGACCAGCGGAGAGAACACACCTCGGGGCTGCTTTTCCCTAGGAAATAAAGCTGCTTCCCAAGAAATCTCAGCGCTGCATTTTCCCCTTTATGCGACCCCCCCTCCCCCTCGTGTTTCTACCCAAATTTCTCCGGAATCAAGCACTGGAAGATGCTAATCCCATGATGGAAGTAAACACACGTACGGATCACGGGAAGCATTTCAGGATAACCGGGCTCGCCCGGCGTCTTTAGAGGAGAATAATCTGGGTTCGATGGGGTGGAAAAAACATAAATAACCCCCCCAAAACCCCGCAGCCGGGACGTAAATACAGGAAAATGGCTCAGCAACGAGAGCCCCCCCCCGAAAAACACGCTATTGTATACGCCGAGCGCTCCGTGACACAGCCGCGGCCCGCAGCCACCGCTGACAGCGCCGGGAGCCCACCGGCATTACCGGGACCGCCGCCGGACGGCCCGGCGGAGCTGCTGCCCCCGCACCCCCCCGGCCGCGCGTTTTGCAATGGGGAGGTTATGCAATTTAAATATATTTCTTTTTTTTTTCTGTTTACTTTGAAAACTTCGCCCGTGCCCCCCCCCCCAACCCCCCTATTGCAGGTTAAGGCACGCTGAGCCCATCGCCCCTTCCCCCCCTTTTTCCCCTCGGGGGGGGGGTTGGGGGGGGAGCGGGGCCGGGCTCCGCCGCCGGCCACGTGAGGGGCCCCGGCCCGCCCCGGCGGGACCCCGCCGCTCCCCCCCCAGCCCCGCCGCGGGCGCCTCCGGCCCGGGGATTTCGCTTTAAAGTCGCAACCCGCCCCCCCCCCCCGCCCGCGGGAACCGCAGCACCGGGGGGTTGGGGGGGGAGGCCCGGAGGTCAGCGCTTCCCGCGGGCCCCTCCGGGTCCCCCCCGCACTTTCCCGGGATGAGAGCGACGGGAAGGGGGGGGATGGGGGGGGGCCACCTCCCGCCGGGCGGAGAAGTTGGGGCGCGGCGGCGGCCGCTCCGCAGCGGGGCCCGGCGGGGCGCGGCGGCGCTAACAAAGGGGCGGCGGGGGAGGCGCGGGGCGGCGGGCGCGGGGCGAAGCGGCACCTACCACGTGACGAGCGGCGAGCGCGGTCCGGGCGGGCTCGGCCCCGCACAAAATGGGCGCAGTTTGCAAACAACCCCCGGCACCGCAACCGGGCCGGGCAGCGCCAGCCCCGGCGCCCCCCCCGCCCGCTCGGGCCCGCCCCGGCGGCAGGGGGGATGGGCTCGCCCGTTGTCCCTCGGCGGGCGCAGAGCGGCGGCCGCAGTCCTGGGTTGGGGCGGGCGGGCGGAGAAGCTGGAGGGTGGGGGGGGCGGGGGGAGCGGCCCCCCCACCCCCGGCTCGGTGCTTGCGGGGCGGCGGCGGCGGCGGGGCGGACCCGGCGGGGCGCGGCGGAGCGGGCGCTGCGGCGCTTTTCTTCTCCCCCCGCTTCCCCCCCGCTCCGGGCGAGCGCGGCGGCGGCGCGGCTCGGAAAATGGCGGCTGGGTCCTTCCCTGCCCTCCCCCTCCCGTCAGCCGGAGAATGCACCGGGGGGGGTGGAAAGGAGGAGGAGGAAGGGGGGGGAACGCCGCAGCGCCCCCGCCGGCGGCCGCGAGCACCGCGCCCGCCGCCCGCCCGCAGCCAGGGGGCCCCGCCGAGCGCCCGCCGCCGCCGCCGCGCCGAGGAGCTGCAGTGCGGGAGGGGCCCCGCCGCCGCCGCCGGGAGGGGAGGGACCGGGAGCGGGGAGGGGGGGGAACGGGGCGGGGCGGACCCGCTCCCTATTGTCCGGCTGCAGTCCCTGCCGCCGCCCGCCAGGGGGAGCCCGGCACGCAGCGCGCAGGCGCGCCAGGCCCCGCTGCAGGCCGGCGCGGGGAAGGGGGAGCGCAGGGCATGCTGGGAGTTGTAGTCCGGCACCCCCGCCACGTGCAGAGCCGGGCTCTGCTCTAAGCGCTCACCCCCAAACAACGTTTGCCTCTGTGCCATCCTCGCAGTAAAGCTTTTGGCCGTTTTAAGCGATTTCCCCCCAAAACACCGCCACCCGCAGCCCCGGGGGCTCTTCACCGCCCCACCTCGCATTTCACTCCTCAGCTTTATTTCCTAAAGCCCGCCTACGAATTCTATGAAAACCCCGAAACCCCGCGGCCCCCGAACCGCTGCGTGCCCTGCGGAAACGTCCCAGGCCATGTGCCCTCCTGCCCCGCTCCGTGCGCATGCACAGCAGCTCCGCACCACCGGGTCCGCAGCCCCGATGGCAGGGGCAGGAACCTGCGGAGCTTCTCCCACCACTACAGGGACGCTTCCTGCCCCTCCTCAACGACCTCCACCTCGCCCCATGCCCGGGACACGCAGAGAGGCAGCGGAGCAGGACAAGAACGACTCGAGCTGCAGAAACCAGTTTCACCGCTCTGACCTTCAGTTTCACCACGTGCACGGCGGGGGGGACACTGGAGCCAAGGCGGGCAGCGCTCACAGTGCGGCGGAGCCGCCCCGCATCGCTGCCAGGCAGAGCCGCTCCCCCCCCTCCGGAGGGTCTGTGTGCCCGCTTTGATTCGCCACCTCTGCCCGGCAGCGCACTACATCCCCCTCGCTATGGCTGTGCTGCCCCTACAGCAGGAACGCAGTTACGCCAATAGCAAAGTGCTTTAGCCCATCATTTGACTGCAAACGGGAGAAGCACCAGCAGTGCACGCTGTTATACAGCGAGGAGAGCCTGCCCGAAGGACTTGGGTTTACAGCAAAGAGTTGCACTGTATCTCGACTGCAGAGTTAGGTAAGAGCTATGAATGCTGGTTCCGTAGCCAGCACAGGCAATCCTGATCTGCATTCTGCAGCACACAGATTTCTTTCCTCCTTTTGCATCAAATCCCACCACCACAGGAGAGGAAAGGCAACACTCCCCTTCTTTACAAAAGCATTTGGAGACAGAGAATCCATACGCTACTATTGCTCTTTAAAATCCATCACACTGCTTAACAAATCACACATGGAACAGTCATCACAGCTGGGGTTTGGGTTCAGGGAATCCATGGGCAACACATTTCAGCATCATTTTTTCCAAGGCCACCGACACTCACTGCCAAAACTACCCCACAACATCCCATGGTTCTGCTGACCCACAAATGCTCAAAACAAAGCTCATCTGTAGGTGATTAAGGAAAACACCCAACTAAGGACAGCAGAGCCCCCAATGCTGGGATGCTGACCCTTCCTGCTGTCCCTCACAGTCACACTCCTCCCCTCGCAGATGGCCATTCCCCATCACAACACAGCAGTTACCCCATCTCAGCAGTTTCATGCAGTACCTTGAAACCAAAATGAGTCTAAGGACCTAGAACTGGGCTTTAAGTCAATGATGAAACAGTGCCAAGGAGGACATCAGGACAGCGTGTTATCAGCTACCCCAAATCCAGCATAGAACTGGGTCCTGTGGAGAACATTCCCTGCTCTTAAGAGTAATGGGGATTCTGTTTGCGTAAGGCAGCTGCGTGATGAACTCAGCAGCTCCATGCTTTCTCCGGATCTACTTCTCCTCACCACACTCTCTAGCAAGAACAACAACCCTACGACAGCATACATCCCTCTCCTTTTCATTCTTTTTTCCCCCCTAAATCAACCTTGAATTCAGTTCAGCTAAAAGGCAGAAGTAGCATCAAACACACACGGGAACAGAACTGGGAAGGCAATTTGGTGTGGAGGAAGTTGAGGGAAATTCCCCGACAATAAAGTTTCATTCTCACTGCAGGGATTTCTGCTCATGAGCCATGCCTAACCAAGAGCTGCAATCTCTAGCTTGACAGCCCGGTACAGACCTGGATCTTCCTGCAGCACAGGATCCTCCGGCGTTCACCATTCAGCCTCACCTAGACATGATGTAGCAATAATTGCTGCACAGCCTAAAATAACCAACTCTGGCCTCTCTACACAACCTTGCCAGTCTCCTTTGTCCATTCGGAGTAGTGCTACACCATCTCCTCCAGGTCACACAGCTACTCCGGTACCTGCTACCCTCATACAGCTTCATTACAACTCTTGAACAGGAGGAGCTCTCCCCAGCGAATCCACATTCCTACAGCACCATCCTTTAAATCTTTCTTCAAAGTCACCTTCTTCTGCAAAGCATCAGGAACACACAAACCACAGGGTTCAATACATGGCGAGTGTTACGGACCCAACTCCTCACCCCTGATGGTTACCTTGACTTTACCACATGCATTTGCTGCTTCTACCTAATTAATCCCCATTATTTACTTTGATTGTACCTGCCTTGGCAACAGTCTCTACATGGTAAGTATATGCATAGTAGTACATACAGTTAGATTACCAGACATGGTCGTAGAACGCATGAAGGGAGACTTTTGAGCATGGATTGGTTTAAGAACCATCCTGAAGCTAGAGCAGGCAAAGGCCACCAAAGCACACGGTAACGAGACTCCCTTCAGATACAACCACAACTTGTGCACCTTCACTTACAACCTCATTAGATATCCTAACAGAAAGCACCAAACTCAAACATCAGTGGCAACAGAGGCCTCCAGAAGATGCAAAACTTGTCTGGTTTCAAGCTAAATATGGAGAAGCTACAGCAATAACAAGAGACCTTTGCAATGATCACTGCTCTTCTGATCATGTTGAAGAGGAATTAAAGAACCTGCCTGGTCATGGTAAGAAAGGCATTCCTCAGCTGAGCAGACACAGCACATCCCAGTCAGCTAAATGCTCACTGAAAAAGAGCAAAGTCCTTTAAAACCAAAAAGCAGAGCCATGGAAAGGTAACCAATGTGATGCTGGTAGAGCTCAGCAACCCTGACACCCCCCTCATCAGGCAGGTACCGAATCTCCTAACATATCCTATGGTCAACATCCAAACCTGGATCTTCCCTGGCAACTTCTGGGTTGATGGACTTGGTATCAACAGGAAATGAGTGTGCTACTCACTAAAAAGAAGCTGAGCGATCCACAGAAGCAACAGAGCTGGTCTGAGAACCCCCTTGATGACTGAGATCAAGCCGTTGGATACAGACATTCACCATTCCATGGATGTTCTCATACTGGAGAGTTCTACTCAGCTCCTCTCAAGGTCAGAGCTCTTTTGGCACCCAGGCTAGGGGGAAATTCACTTCATCTGCTGTGAAGTTAAGGGGGATTTGTTCTAATAATAAGCTATTTTGAACCAGTTACTGTTTCAACTGCAAAATATATTTCTATGGTTTCCACTGGGATGAAGGGCTGGGAACCTAAGACTATTTAACAAAGGTAACAGACACACTTCACTGATGTATTTTTGGGTCCTTATCAAAGACATTGGGCTCCTCCTGCCAAAAAGCACTCTAATGCTCCACACTGCTGCATCAGATCGATGCATGTGGTACAGAAGAGCCCGACTTCCCAAAGTCCTCACGGGAATTCCTATTCATATCGACTTGAGGGATGCAGTGAAGTACTTTCTGCAGAAGAACATCAGGCCGAGTACTAACAATAAAGCACCCTGAATTGTGGAGCTGGGGACCTATAGCCAGGCTTTATTAACTTGCAGAGAGTAAAACATCCAGATCGGCACTGGGCTGTAACCCTGGATCATGCAGGTCCCCAAGAGTTACCAACAATATTCTGTTGGCTTAGATCCATCCAAAATACGTGGATGATGGTGCACAAGAGGTGCAGAAGGAAGCCTCAGGTCCCATCAGCCTGCTTGGGTATTTGCTTAAAGAACACCACAATGGCTGTAATTGATGCAACACTTCTTTATGGACATCAGTATGTTTTGTGCAGAGTGACCGTGTGATCCCAGACACTCAGGGATGCAAGCAGGGAAAGAAAACAGAAGTGAACAGCAGAAGAAATAAGGTAACAGCACACGTAAATGCTGCATTCCTTCCATTTCAGGTTATAGGTGTTATATCGTGGGAGAGGAAAAGGAGAGGAGAAGGCAATGTAATCCTGCACTAACCACATAAAAGCCCATGTGCTACAAAACCATGGGACATGAGCTCACTGAGATTCAGGGGACAACCCTCTCAAACCTCAGCACTGGAAAACAGCCTATGGGTTCCGTGGTGGTACAGCACAGATGAGACACTTGTGTTCCCATGGGCTAGGGTAAGGTGCAGTTCCACAGTGTGACAGACACACAGATTAAGGAGTTTCCATACAAATAAGAAGTCAGAAGAATTAGGAACCCAGCAACTGGTAACAAGGAGGAGCATGCTACCAGCAGTATGGGAGTCCAGATTTACAACCCAACCCTTCCTCCATCTTCCAGTTGGAAAGCCTTGATGTACTTCCCTTTATCCACGAGCCTTGGCTAAGGCTCACAGAACATCTTCATAGATTCAACCTGCACCACATCCTGCACCGCACACTCCTCCCCGTGAGTCAACAGCAAACCTGAGACCACCCAAGGCCATCCAACCACTTCCAACACCGGGACGTGGAAGCTCTCCCTCTGCCACAGGCAAGATTAACGCTTGCTGGAAGAGTCTCTGCTCATTAACTCATGTTATGGTCCTTTTCACATGGTTTCTCTCAGATCCACTAACAGAATCCGTTTCCATTTCTCCTAGAGGGCACTTGGAACAACTCTATCACTGTGTGGATTTCCAGACTCAGGGAAAAAATGACTGCTCCATTGGCAGCTGCTTCTCACTCAGTTTAATCCCAAACTGAAGCAGCAGTTGAATCAGACAAACACAGCTGATAACCGGGATATCAGGTCACTTACTCTTTTGGTCATGCTCAGGAGCCAGCCAGCATCTCCAGATCAGCACTGTGCTCCAAGAGCTGCTCTTCCAGAGATAACACAATCTAACCCGGAAGGCTCAGCCCCGAGTCATGCAAATTCCTCAGTCCTGACCAAACCCTCCTGCCTTCCCACCAACCCTCACAGCGCAGGCAGACATCAGGGATCACAGGTGGAAGAAGTCAAGTCCCT
Organism: Amazona ochrocephala; assembly: GCA_039720435.1. Taxonomy (NCBI): domain Eukaryota; kingdom Metazoa; phylum Chordata; class Aves; order Psittaciformes; family Psittacidae; genus Amazona; species Amazona ochrocephala. The sequence goes on from CM077897.1 coordinate 659,718, forward strand.
ACACGCTCTCCTTAATGATACTCCCTCTGACAAGTCTAGTGCAGGGGAATCGGTGTCCAGACAACCACAGGGAAATGGCAGCAAGAGGAGGACAGCAGCAAGTCCCTGGTCCATGGCCACCACCACAGCACAGAGCTTTGGAGCAGCATCATCTGCAGGGGTTTTTCCTCTACCTGTTGGATGTCAAGGACCACGCAGACCTTCCGGCTCTCAGAAACCCTCCCTTCCCTTTGAGGAGCTGCAGGTAAAGAGCTTCATAAACCTTCTTTTAGGAGGAACAAGCATTGCAAACTGTGACAGTAACACCAGGCACTAGGGTTTGAGCACAAGTCAGGGATGCAGGGTACAGAAACACTCAAACACAAACTAATCAGAGGTTTCAAGCAGCTGTCACAGGAACAGATACACTCAAAACACCAAGCTCCAACTACAGGCTCACCACAAGTAAATGCCTCTAAGCAGACATGACAACAGCCTGCATGTCCTCAGTGCACACTTAGGTGTGACCCACTGTCAGGAGCACACCTCAGCTCCAGGGAAGCTGGAAGGACCTGGAGTTCTCCTCCCCCAGGCCCATCCCTGACCTGCTCCACACAGCCACATGCTAAACCCCCACTTAACCAATACATTTGCGTGTGACACTTTGGAGGTAAGGACCAGTTTCCAGAAAAGCTCTCTGCTGATTTCCCACCATAGGAGCAGGAGCCGGAGGACCACTGAGTTCAAGGAACCTAGTGATAACCTCCAAAACCTGCAACAGGGAAGCGCAAGTAACAACTTACTGTTCTTACGTGTACAAAGAGCAAGAGCTCTTACTGTTGTGTTACCCAGCTGGAGATCAGCAACCAGTGCAGATCTGTCTAAGGTCAGTGTGAAAGGACTGAGTAAAGCTTTTGGGTTTTCCCATTACAAGAGGATTTGTCTCAGTTCAGCCTCCATAAGTGGCCTAAAGTCAGGCTGCTTTGCCTTGTAGATTAATGAAAAGAGGGAAGTGTCCTTCCCCTCAGCGCCTCCTTTTAGGTTTCGTTCATCTCCGCACAACTTGATTGCTGTACCGAAGTGTTTAGGACACAAGTCTTACCTTGCCAGTGTTATCCCAGGTTAAGCCACTTCACCCATGGGGAAGCCCAGGCACAGAAACATGAGCATGAAAACCTTGGTTTAGGCCTTTGGTTTTCGTGGGACAAAGCCAAGACCACTGTGACAGTTACACACACAACCCTCTTGTTGGTGCAAGCACACAGATAAGCCAGATTACATCAGCAAGTAAAAAGGACCTGGTCAATGTAAACCTGGGGTTACGGATGCACACAATAAGGGGGGGAAGAGTAGGAGATGTTGCTGCTTCTGGACAAGTCATCCCTTAATGCTGCTGCATACAAGGCCACACATATGCGCGCTCCCAAGAGGAGGCTACACAGCTCTTTGCTCCATACAGGCATTGGGATGATTTTGGAGGGGGAAATACTGGATGAACCCCCATTTCCAAGCTACCCATCCAGGAAGAAGCTATGCGCAGGGCTCCAGACTCACCTCACACCATCAGACACTAAGAGGCCGCCTGCGAATGCATCCCGGTGTGTCCGGTCACAAGCCCAGCGCCGGGGCTGTCCCAATGGGAAGCGGGGAGCCCGAACCCCATTGGGCATCTTGGCCAGGCCCATCCTCACCACCTGCGATCCAGGCACTCAGCCCTGTGGCGACACGGGGAGGGATTCGGGATGCTTCCAGCCTCCGCCTGCGAGGGGTGAGAGTTCCTTGTGGAGGTGGCAAAATCCAGGACCTGCGGACAGAAAACGCTGCCATGGGGCGGGGGGGCACAACCACAACGACCCCGGTGCTCCCACCCCCCCTCCATCCCGCCCCGGGCCGGCCGCTGGGGCCGGGGCCCACCAGCGCCCACAGGCCGGCAGGGGTGCGGGGGAGCCCCGCATCCTCCTGGAAGCCCCCCCTCAGGCCCGGCCTCGCTTCCCCGGGCTAAAATGGAGGCGCTGGGCCTGAGGGGGTCCCCGCTCCGCACGGAGCCGGCCCGGCCCGGCCCCCCCGGGCAGCGCTGCGGGGCGGAGCTCCCTCCCGGCGCCCCGGGCCCTGCGCCCGGCCCGTGCCCCCCGCAAGTCCCCAAAGGGCCGCGGGAGGAGCCGCGCCCCCCCCACCCCCCAGCCCGCAAGTTGCGGGACAGCGCCGGGGAGAGGGGGGTGGGGGCGGCCGCGGGACTTGGCCTGGCGCTGCCCGCGGGCGCGATGTGGGCGACGGGGCCCGGCCCTCGGTGGGCTCCGCTGTGCGCACCCCGCACCCCGGGGTCCTCCCTCCCCGCACCCGGGGGCCCCCCCACGGCCGCCCCGCACCGGCAGCGCCTCACCCGCACCTACCTGCGCCGCTCACCCAGCCTTGAAGTGGGGACCTTCCGCCCTCCCCCGCTCCCATTGGCTGCACGCAGGGCATGGGCCGCCCCCATTGGCCCGCGCCGCGTCCATCAGCGCGGGCGGGGCGGGGCGGGCGGTGATTGATGCGGTGCCGCCGCTCGCCCCCTGCCCGGCACCCCCCACACCCCCCCCGGTACCCCCCGCTTCGCGCCCCGCGGGCCCCGCACTGCCCCCCCCCAGCCCCGGCCCGGCCCGCAGGGAGGCCCCGGGCTCTGGGGCCACCTCCCGGGGCAGCCGCGGGTCCGCCCGGGCCGCGGTACCGGCGGGCTGGGGGCGGCGGCGGCCTCGCCTCAACAGGGGACTGGGGGGACAGTGCGGGGGTCCGGCGGGCGGCGGCACCGGATGGCGGCCCGCGGCGGCCGCGGGGTGTCCTGCGGGGCACAGCCCACTTGTGAGCGGGGCCCAGGGCGCCCGTCCCGCGGGTGACGCCAGGCCCGTGGGCCATGGGTGACACTGGGCCTCTGCCCCATGGGTGGCACCGGGCTGGGCCCCGCGGGTGGCGCCGGGGCTGCCGGAGGGCCGGCACCACTGCCCGGTGTCCCCCGGCCTGTGGCCATGGCGGGGCTGCCCCCAGGGCTCCCATGGGCCGCGCACCGGTCCCGCAAGTGCCACACGCGACTGAGGTCGGGGTCACCGTCAGCGTCGCCCCTTTCGCCAGGCAGGGAGCACCCCTCGGTGCCGCTCCCTGGGCATGGCCTCAGCTGCGCCTTTGTGTCCCTGTCTCTCGGGTCCTCATCCCGGGATGGGCTGGGTTTAATTCCAACACACGGCGCACGTCCTGCTGGCTGAGAACAAAACCGGCTCCTTCGCCTTCACTGAGGCTCCTTCGCTGGGACAAGAGTCACTGCTCCCCTTTGGGGCAGCAGAGCCATGGAGAGGATGTCTGAGACGCTCCAGATGCCCATCGCAGGTGACCTCCTGTGCCCAGGAATGCCTGGGATGGTTTGTACCATCACAGACCATCCCCAGCATCCCAGCAAAGGGCAGCTCTGCGGGATGCATCAGAGGAAATTCCCATTTCTGGCTCCATGGATGACCTGGGTTGGGTTTGAGCTTTGATTTCCTTATCCAGGTGGCTCCATCCACTGCTACACCCGAGGCTTTCATGGGATCAGCTGAACATTGGTCACTCATCAGCATGGGGAAGGAGATCCCTGCAGTGCCGGAGGGTGAGCGCACACGTTACTGGAGGCGGGCAGCCCTTTCCTCTGCAGCAGGTATGGATTTTCCACCACCCCTTCTGGCGCAGGGAGGAGAGGGGGAGCTTCCGACCCAAAGCGCTCCAGGTCTACATTAAAGTTCACTCTGCCCAGAGCAGCCTCATCCCCTGGCCCCCATGCAGCCACCGTCCTCTGCCTCTCCTTGCTAAGGAAGGTGGGTTTGGAACAGTGGCTGCAACCAGGCTGTTATTCCTGGTTATCCAGGAAAATCCTGAATACAGCTCCATTCTGCCTTAACAAAGTGCTTAGAAGTGGGTGCAGTGCGGCTGGGAGAAACCCTGCCCGAAAGTGCTTCCACTGAAGCTGTTGAGACAGACGAGATACCAAGAGAGGCAGAAAGATGCAAATTCATCCTCTTGTCTCCCTAAGCTCCCTTTCCAAGTGTCCCAGCAGCGAAGAACTTCCGTTGTTGCACACACGTTTGGATCTGAACTGGAACAGGAGGTTTCTCGCTGATGAAATGGCTGAACGCAAAGGCTGTCAGAAAGGAACCTGTGGCTCCTCTCTGGTTTTCTGGGGTGTTTTTGATGGGACTGACCTTTGGAAGTGGAGTTCTTCTCTGCTGCCAGAGGTGTTTCTGATACTTCCCATACCGACACCATCACAGAACCCCAGACTGGTTTGCGTTGTCCCCTCCAGAGGCTGGGTCAGGAGAGCAGGTCCCAGAAGAGAACGGGTCAGAGCATCACGAGATGGTGTGAGGAGGACCCCCAACAGACGGACCAGAAACACATCCAGAACCACAGAGGGGACATCCGGGCGCCGGCGGATGCTGAAGCCATCCATGTCCAGTTGGAGAGGGGACAGCTCCGCACCGTGCCCACTCCCCCAGGTCTCATCAGTCTCACATCTCTGCTGCATGCCCTGACCCTCAGCCTCCTTCACCCTGATTCATCCCATTTCCACCTCCATGAGCTGCTCTGGGCCCAGCATTCCTGGCCCATGGCTTTGTGCCATGACTCTGCCCAGCGGGATGGGAGAACACAGCGGCTGGAGGGGGGTTCAGTGTCTGGGCCCAGTGCTGTGACCTGCAGGCAGGGACTGGGCTCCCTCCTGTCCCTGCCTACGTGGCTGCCACTGCTGTGGGGTTTCAGAGCAGGGAACAGCTCCCAGGGCTTACAGAGGAGCGGGACCCAAAGTGACTGAGGAATCAGGTGCTCCATGAACACTGATGTGAAAAGCAGAGGTGACAACAGCAGAGCAGTCACGGGCTCTGTGCTAACAGGATCCGAACCCCCCCTCCTCTGAGGATGTGTCTGCACCCCCAGAGCGTGAGGCTGAGCAACCTGCTCCAGTGGAAGGTGTCCCTATCCACGGCAGGGGGCTGGAACTGCCTGAGCTTTACGGTCCCTTCCAACCCAACCCATTCCATGATGATTCTACGATCAGCAGCTGCCACAGGACACAAACCAGCCCCAGGGAGCATCCACTTCCACCCCAGCTCTGTCCACTCCATAAGGCTGACTCCCAACGCACTGGGGAATAACCTGCTTTTAAAAGTAGTTTATTTGGATTTTCCACATCCTTTAATGAGTCGCAAATAAACGAACAGAAAAGATTTTGGGTTTTTCCCTAACATTGTACAATTTCTGAAATAAAAAGTCAAGAAAAGCCAACAAATAAAAAAGGGGGAAAGGACAACGGCCGTTGTTCCAATGGGAATGGGATGCCCCGCACCCGCCCTCTGCATCTCTCCAGCGGTGCGGCCTAAGAAGATGATAGCTCCCTAATTTGCTTCCGAGAACCCACTTGCTCCAACCTGGCTGCCTTCATACTCCTCCTCTTCCCTGTCCTGCTACAGAGAGCAACTTCTATCAAGTGAAGGCCAAGTTTGCTTATCTGTTGAGAAGGGAAAATCACAGCATGGGCTGCATGGTACCCGAGGGTGAAGAAAAACCACTTTAAGGCCTGGTGTAAGCCTAAAGCAAGGGCTCTGCTCCAGGTCCACATTTACCAGGTAGCACAAATTCCCCTTTACCATCCCAAGGGAATGTGGAGCTGGTTTGAGGGTGCTGGGTACACTTTACTACAATTTGTAGAGAACCAAAGGGAAAAAGCCACCCCAGTCCCTGGATCTCTGGGCTCCATTGCAACAAGTGGTTGTTACAGGAAAGGCCTGAGAGTAGCATCTGCTGACTCCCAGTTTTTGGTTTGAAAGGATGTTTGGGACCAAAGGGAAGCCAATGGAGGTGGGAAATGGTAACCCTCAGCCCAGCACTGACACCAGGGGTGCAGCAGACACCCTGGGGATGGGTGGGAAAACCATGCCAGGAAAGACATGGGATGCTCTTGGGCCATTCAAGCCCCTTCCTTCCCCAAGGCAAGGGAAGATCTATGGCCACAAAAACCCATTGCAACTTGTCATGATTTTCATGTTCATCAAAAGCTTCCAGCCCCAGCCTGATGAGAGCGATGTGGCAGAGGCACAAAGCTCCTAAAACCTGAGGAATGATAGTAAAGGAATTCCTTTCATGCTATTCAGTGGGGTTTAAGCCTCTTTTTCACTGCTTATCCTCCTTCTGCAGAACACAAATCAGAGAATTCTCTTTTTGCTCAGCACTTCAGGCTTATTTCCAAACCATGAAGCGTCCCAATGGCTCCTGACCAAAAAGGATGTGACAGAAAGAGATGCCTCATGCAAGACAAGGCCAGTTCTAAAGCTGAAAGACCCCTACAAACCAATCCATTAAATACCGATCACAACCAAGATGTTGCTATGAAATTTGTATCATTCCCAATTTATTAGGCATAAGTTGCTCTTTAAAACTGCTCATATCATACACATTCTGCATCATCACTGCATGAAGGGCACCGATTGTTGCTGCGGAGAAAGATCATTTTGGACTCGGTGAAGCAGCCTCTGGACACAAGAAAAGTGGTTCTAGAGCGAGATCTGAAAGAACAGCTCAAAAATAAAGGAGAAAGACAGAAAACTGCACATCTTGCTTGGACCACACTTCCCCAAAGGGTTTTTGAGTGATGCTCATCTTCAACAACGAGGTGATGGGTTTGACAAAGGTTCGGATCTGCTTAAGGCTTCCATGGTCTTCCCAGTCTCTGCTCAGAAACGCGCTGTCACGCTGCGTTAAGGGGTGGATGGTTCGCATTAGGGGGAGCTATGCTGCTCTCTTGATTTTGCCCTTTAGTTTTACTCTTACAAGGGAAGAGCAAGTGAAGGGGTCTGAGAAACGAACCCGACGGTGCGGATTGGGCGCTTGGAAGTAGAAAAGTAAACCCTGCCCTTGCAGAACCGAGGTGAATAAATTAACTCTTGGTTAGAGCACAAAAGCGTTTCAAAGCTTTGATTCTCCACTGGGATCCTCCCGCTACGTTTCCGCTCTAAGCAGGGCCACCGGGATGTTGCACGTGGTGGGACGCGCTCCTGAGCACGTGCGTTGTGTTTGCTCACTGGAGCCACCGCAGCTTTAAGGTTATTTACATCCCCTGGCAATTAAGTTACAAGATGCAAAAAGTCTTTTAACCGCCTGCGTTTGTCACCACTGTCCTTGGAAATGAGGTTCAGCACTCTGCTTACCAAGAAAGAACCAAACTAAGACACAGCTCTGAGAAAAGAACAAGACACTGCTCCATTAGTACTATCCCCACATCTACTGGCTTCGGTACAGCAAACCAGAAGTCTTTCTTCCATGATATCTTTCCAGCGAAGGGGAGTCCAAAAATAGCATTTCCTCCTCAGTCACTTTCATACATGAGTAAGAGCCAACGAGTCAGACTCAGTAGCAGCTGAATATTGCACTGCCATTAACTCTGTGTACAGCTGAAGTCCAAGAGGTGTACTCGTGGTGTTGGGAGAATAATGACAATGCTGGCTCAGTGATGTGAAGACCCAGGATGCGAAGGAAGGGGAGAACACAACAGTACCAGTCACACACTCAAGCCCAGATACTGGCTTTTAGAGGTTAAAATTCATCACTTTCAACTGCGTGGAGCTGTGTGTCATCTGCATCCGTCATGCTGCTCTCTTGGGATTCGTCTGTGCCAGCTTGAGAAAGAAACAGTCAGACATTACGGGGCTGCTGCACTCAGATTCCCTCAGGACCCGCTCCAGCAAAGGTTTGGGCTTTCCCTCCACATGCTTTAAAGCCATGTGGCTTTTCCCCATTTCCTTCTCATACATCAACCCCGGAGAGCATGACAAAGTCTAAATGCTGTTTGACAGGAATTAACACAAAGTCCATATTACCAAAACTCATTGCAAATCCCCAATGTGAAGCTGTTTCATGGACAAACACAGGTGCCTTTTATGGCTGCCATGCAAATGCTTCACAGGTTCTGTACCATGGACACAGCCAGTCCCATGCTAGGAAGTGAAGGCACAGACTGTCTTACACCAGCCAATGGATCAGAAACAATTCTCCCCACCCCCAGTACTACCTTAATTTACTTTAGGTTGTCTCATGTATCCTAAGAGAGTTATTGGGCTCAGCCCATGAAACTCATCTGCAATTTAGAGAATCGAATCCCAGACTCGATTGGGTTGGAAGGGACCTTAAAGCTCCTCCAGCTCCAGCTCCAACCCCTGCCATGGGCAGGGACACCTTCCACTGGAGCAGCTTGCTCCAAGCCCCTGTGTCCAGCCTGGCCTTGAACACTGCCAGGGATGGGGCAGCCACAGCTGCTCTGGGCACCCTGTGCCAGCGCCTCAGCACCCTCAGTTTCCCACACAGGGAAACCGAAGTGCTTACAAGCAGCCCAATTCCATTTTCCTTTGCGTACTGGGCAGATGAAGTTGGGGTTTGCTGCTTTTGGCTTTTGCGTGTTCGGGATTTTCCACTCCTGGTTTAGGTGTCCCTTGGCAGCTCGAGTACTCTGTCTCCATCTCCTGGCCAGAAACACGTTCATCCCCAGCAAGCAGTGTTCTAAGTAGCCCAACTACAACAGCAGGGAGAGAAAACCCTCCTGACACTTCAGGAAGTGCAGGGTAAGTTCTCCTGTATTAAACTGCTTCTTAGTATTTATTCTCTATTACTACTCCAGTCTGCATCAGAGGTCAATAGTTATTACTATCCCCATTTCACATAGGTACCCTCGCTTCATGGAATCTAAGCTCCTAACAAAAAGTCAGAGAGAAACCCAGGCCTCTCCTCTTCATGGATTATTCCCAAGTAGGACACTGGGTGGGTTTTATTTTCCCTCTCTTCAGATGAAGCCACTTCATGACTTCTGTCAAGAGCCTCCTTTCGTGTTTAGCAGGCCAAATGGTTTCACCCAACATCCAGTTTAACTTTGGACAAAGCCCGACAATTTCAGTTGCCATTCAGTCACCTTGAAATGATTTGAAGCTTCTCCAAGGGAAGACTGCAGCTCTGTGAACATTTTGCTCCCCTAGGATACTGTCAGCCAACCCTGAATTCATTACAATCGTTACCTCTGTCCTACTCCATCTACAGATTCTACAGCCCCTTCCCTTCATGCTTGCTGTAGGAAGAAAGAATGAATTCCAGGAGAAGAGCCTCTGGAGTTCTGCCAAGCAGCAGGAGCAGCGTTTCACCTATCAACCCTGGGATTCTATGAAGCCTGAAATACCTCCTTGAATGAGAAAGGATTGGAAATACAAACCTGACTCATAGGGGTAACATTCGCTGATTTGTTCTTCTTGAGTTATTGGCTCCTCATCATCTGGAAGGTAACGCTTATCAATGGCCTCTTTAATCTGGTTATTGGCTCCTTTGGGATCTAAGTCCATTGCCCATGAGAAATTCATTAGGGCCAAATGTGTTTGACCCAGTTTCTTATAAACCTAAAATAAAAGCATAAAAGGCTACATTTACATGAAGCTGCTCCTTGAGGTTTTGGACAACAAACCTAAGAAGCCACAAGTAACGGATACTTCATGAAAACCATAAGGTTTACAGTTATCTTTAAGAGGGTAGAGATGAAAGATATAAGTCCCAAGGGAAACAGCAAGTATGTGCAGAAAGAGGGAGCAAGTGTTTCTATTTAAGACTCAAAATTAAACTAGCAGCTGACATTCAAAACCATAAAGAGGTGGATCTTGAAATAGAAATGAAGCTGCAGCAAGGTGGGGTTAAAGCTGCACATGTCTTGTCTTGCCCTTTCACCATGCTTGCTTTCCTGAGTCATTCTAACCCCCAAATACACCTGTGGCTCAGGAAAAGTCCAAAGTCTGAGGCTTCTAATGCCAAGGCCCAGAGAACAGACTGGGGAAGCATCACCGTGTGCACACATGAATCCTGCACCCTCCCCTATAGCTCTCATTGAGCACCGGCAAAGGCAGGACCCATGGTTTGACTTGGCACAGCCGTTCTTACATCCTCACTTTAACTGCCATTGGCAGGCAGAGAAAACAACAGGACATGAAGTGGCCCCTTGCTTGTGCTGCTAAACTGAACAGCAGCTCTTCAAGACAACCATGCACTGCAGATTCCAGCTCACATTTTGCTGTAACCTGTCCTGAAGCTCTCCTTATCATGAAGGACAGATGAGCAAGTCCTTTATCTGTGGTAAGCACTTTAACAGTGAAAGTACTTAACTTTGTCAAGACATGGCAACTGCCATGGCAATGCGGAGGTCCAGCTACTCTTGACAGTTACCAGCCAGCAAATTTCAGCACAAATCCTTTTACCTCTGCGTCCTGCAGATGCAGAGTTCCCCAGTCCTGTGCTAGAGGCAAGTTTGTCCCGTTGCTTCCTAGCGAGCAGACACCCCACAGAAGAAAGGTACAGACCGCATTTAAAGCGTATCAGCAGAGAAGACTGTGAGAAAGGAGGAGTTCTATTCCTGGATTACTTTTCTCTGGCACTAAACACAAAGGTTGGAATGCAAACACAGCTGACAAGCTGGTAATATCTCTTCCTGTGCTAGCCTACTCCATTAGCTTCTTCAGACTCTTCTGCCTGCCAGACAGTCTCCCCAAAGAGCTGCAGAAGGTTATCAGCTGAAAAGGACACTGAGGCTCTTGGTGGAGACTTTGGAGTGTGCCACAATACCTCCTTGTTCAGCATTTCTAACACGTTATAATGCGATTGAACATCTTGATAGCAACACACACACATAAGCAACACTGCTGACTGCTGGATGGACTGTCCCTCAATGTTTTAAGGATTACCACTGATCACATTGTTGCTGCTGTATTGAATCAACTCCTAATAAAGTCCCACTTTCAGAGACAGATTCTGGCTGTGTGCATAACCACTGCATGAAGTCCCTTTATCAGGATCAATTCTTGCTTTTAAAAATCAATTCTCTTTCAAGTTGACAGTGCTGAAATCAAAGCAGGCAAAGAATAACATTGGCTTGGGTTGGCTGTTTTGTTTAAAATAGAGCTGAAGGCTGCTCCAGTAATAACTGCATTGAAAAGCTGCTACACAATAAGGCTGCGAGCAGTCAGCCTTATTTAAAGCTTTGGGAATTTTTAGAACACTGCTCCGAAGGGAAGCAGCTTAGTGACAGGCATCATGTTTTCTCATCAGGCACACATCTCCGCCACAGAGGAAATCAGCACACTCGTGACGGCGTCAAGCTTTCCTTACCTTTCCTATTAAAAAGTAAACAAGAGACTCTTTGGGAACGATCTGTTTCAGTTCTTCAAGTTCTTGTAAAGCAGACTGAAAAGGAAGCAAAAAGAGCTGAGGCAGTGCAAGCTACCAGTCCGCAGCCAGTTACAGCATCACTAACTTGGGACTTAGCAGTAGCGTGGAAAAATCATCTTTACATTTCCACACAGTATATTCCATCAAGAACAGTAGAGCCTCATGAGAAGCATCTAAATTCCCTTTATGTGAGGTTCTTATTTAAAGATAGCAGCATATTATAGCCCTACTGTAACAAAAATAGAGCAGTTTACTGGGCTTTGGTCTCCTACAACACAATATCTGTCCAAAATATCTAGTGAAACTTCTGCTTTAATTGTTGATACTGGAGCAATTCTGCTGCTGTGACAGTAATCATAGAATAGTTAGGGTTGGAAAGGACCTTAAGATCATCCAGTTCCAAACCCCCTGCCATGGGCAGGGACACCACCTACTAAACCATGCCATCCCAGGCTATCTGGCATTACCAAGAACTTCACCCTAAGAAGTTGAACCTGCTCAATCTGCAGTTAGAAATGAACAATGGTTTTAGTTATAAGAAGTTGCATTCAACCCTCTGGAACTTATTCATGTGAAGACAGCTTCACGTTCAGGCTTGCTACAGAAACAGAAGCATAAACCTGCATTTCTTTACCAACACTGGCCAAATTTATCACACTATCAGAATTCTTAGGGCTAATCCCCCCAACGTTTTATTCAGCTTTACGTAGCTCATGTGAACTGTGTAACTTGAGTCCTACACGTCCCAGCCTGATACAGAAGAGTCCAAATGTTTTACTTCCTAACACACCCCTTCCCCACAGCCAACAAGTTACCTTAGTGAAGGGGACAGGCATCAAAGCAAATGCTTCACATTAGCCTCTGCATGACATGCTGAGGTCCCATTAGCATCCTACAAGCCCTGATGTCAATGTGTAAGCATTCAGCTTCCAGCGCATCCCCATTCCTAGCTACAGTGATTTAAAGATAACTTAAAGCTGTCAACAGGCAATCTTACCTTGTATTTCTCATTTGCAAATAATACAGAAGCTCTATGGAATTTGCATAGTGGGTTCTTGGGGTCAATGTTAATAGCTTTGTTTAAAGTATCCAAAGCCTTCTCAGATTTTTTCAGTGCATGCTGGACCTGTTACACAAAGGGAGCACAAGTTTTAAAGGGAAAATAACAGCTCATCTGCCAGGTAAAACCAAATCCATTGAACTACATGTACCTACAACCTGCTGCTTTAATAAAGGTTGGTCCCATTCTAGACCAAGTCTTAACAAGGTTTCTTACAGGGAAACTTCACCTTGCCTCATCTCCACCTCAAAACCTTCTCCCCACCCAACGGGTCACAGAAATCACTGAATCTTTAGCCAGGAGTGGACTCAATGCCTTTCTCTGTATGTAAGTGAGAAGCAGGCACTGTCCCTGTATTATCTGACACAGCTTTGCTGCCACACAGAAGGCAAATGACTGCCAGGAGGGACTCATCCATCGCACACAGCCTCAAGTCACCATCACAAGTATCTGAGAACTTCCTCTCAACTCACTAAGCGAGCACTGGTGAGGCTGATGCTGCCGGTTCCCAAGGACTACACCAGCAGATGCGTAAGTGACCAACCTCTCAAGCAGCCCTATAAATGAATTGTACTGATGGGGGCTGAAGGAGCTGCCTGCTACTTAGGCCACTTTATGCCAAGTGAAGTTTAAGGAATAAGTTGTCACATCTACAAAGTGACACGAATGAGGGCAGTGTGGACACATAACCAGGACAAAAATACTGCACTGTGAAAGGTGAGATGGGTGCTTCAGCATTTGATAGAACTGGGAATGCTGGTCCAAGTGCAAACCACTTAATTTCTTATGCATTTAGTATAACCCCCCTATAAATAGCCTGTTCACATCTATCTGCACACAGTCCTGATTTTTGTATCACTGCTCTTTTGGCAGACTCACAAACATGAACTGATAGCGTAACTTCATGACTGGTTAAAAGGAGTTTGAAGAGAGGAGCGTCTCTCCTCTGACACATTAATCCTGTGGCTAGTCATTCATTTAGCACTCAAGATCCTCCCATAGGTACTCTGAACCTGGTGGGTTTTGCTAAAACCATTCAGAATGACTTCACTCAAACAAAGCACAGAAGCAGATTAAAACACAAGGAGACAGTTCAGCGTAATCTACTTACTACTCCAATGTGACACAGCAAGACTGAGCTCTGAGGATTGATATCAAGTGCTTTCTGGAAATGCATTTCCGCTAGACTGAATTTTTCCTGCTTGTAATAGATCATCCCCAACCCATACCTGCAAGCAGAAAGACAACTCTGTTCAGTGAGGCTGTGTTCTAATCAAACCAGGCTTTGTCAGTCAATAGGACCTGGCAGAAATGCTCTATAGATTTGCCAACCCCACCCAGGGTGGGAAATGACTGGGGGGGGGGCTACATCTAAAATGATCTTGGGTTTTTTTGTTCAGTGGGGTAGTGTGAATAATCGGTACCTGATACACAGGAAGACTGGCTCAACAGCTACAAAGTGAAAAGCATACAAGTTGCTCCAGACTAAGTGACTTACACCACCAGATCTAACTTTCACTGCTTTATGCATACACAGACAAAGCTGGAAGCAACTAACTGTGTCCTAAGGTGTACAGGGGCAGATCTCTCATCTCTCCAGCTGCAAGAGAGGAGCAAGCAAGTAGAATGATGGGAAGTGCTGCCCAGAACAAAATAGCTGGGGCAATACAGCCAAGATTTGTGGGAACAAGAAAACAAACTCTGCATCACATGCAATAAGAGGGAGGTGAAGCCAAACTTACCATGCATTATAGTGTCTAGGGTTGACTCTGATCGCATTTCTAAAACAAGCTAATGCTTTGTCTAGTTCTTCTGTTAACACAAATTCGTGCCCCAACAGGGTGTAGGCATAAGCATAGTTTGGATCAACTTGGATGGCTCTCTGGAAGAACTTGATTGCAATGTCATGCTCTCGTTGCAAGCTGAAACAGTTTCCTGCAGCACACCATGCCTAGTGAAAACAGCATTGCAAAATTAGCACACTTCTTACAACCCACAGGAGCGATGTTTGAGCTGAACAGATTTGTTTCCATGCTGCTTTACATGATTGTAACTAACTTCCTCCTCGATTACAACATAATAGTAAAACAACAGTTAAGTCTCATTCCCAAGAGGCTGATAGGCCTAAATACACCTTAGAGCTGGACAAGCTGAAATAGAGAAAATGAGCATGAGGACACCCAGCACCTTTGTGCCCGTCAGATCCTGTGATGACTAAAGCTTTTGAAGCTGCTGGAAAGGTTAGAAACAAAACACCTGAGATGTGTAATGATAACAAAGGGGAGAGGGTAAATTTGCTTTCACTCCACCTGACTAATGTGGAAATCTGCAGAGCCACAAATTTAGCAACAGCCTCCCCTTTTCCCCTCTTACACATTTACAGACACACACATCTATTACTTTACTGTGGCACTTACTAAAAGATGGCTGGTTTCTGTACATCAGGACTTTATATTACTCACGACTTTATGTTACCATACACTCCACAGGTTAATGGACTTTGGCATAAAAAATGTGCAACATCATGCTTTAAGTACCAGTGAGTTGAAGACAACAACTAAAAGGTGGTACGGGAAAGAGACATTCCTTATCTTCACATGTTGGCAGCAGGAAGAGTGAGTAACCCATGATCTTCCTGGATGCATGGTGCCAATGCAAATTTAAATAATCATTAACAGATAAAAGGTTTCAACCCGTTCCACTTAAGCTGGAATTCAAAGAAGCCATTTCAGGCATCATCACTTCAACAAACCAGTTTGGCCATGCAGTTTTCACAGAATACACCTGAGCTAGATCAGAGCATCATTCTGAACCACTGATTTTGCCACATACAGCTACCCGCTTCCCATTCAAGACCACAGCATTTTATACCTCTGGTGAGTTTTTATCCATGTCTGTCAAATCCTTTGAGAGAACTGAAAGAGCAACATCCTTCTGCAGATGCCACAGCGTAGTCGAGTAGATCTCCATGCCCTCCACTCTGTAGTTCTCAATCCTTCTTACTTCTGAAAAGATTCTCTCAGCCTAAGAACAGAAATCAAACTTAAACCAGAACTCCACCCGCCAAGCAGAGCACATAGGTCAAGGTTACAAACTTTGTGTGTCCAGACTGAGCATCCTCTCTGCTTTGCAAGTTACTACACAGAGCTACAAGTCTTGTGACTTCCCCTTGAAGTGAAGGAAGCGACTATAACCCAACAGAAACACAGCCACCCTTCCTATGCTGACTCAGCTTATGCTGACTCAGCTTATGCTGCTGTTTTTAATCACAAGCAAGGCAAAAAAGGCACCCACAAAAAGGGTAGCATGTTTATGGCCCAGTTCTGATCATGAGCTTTGCTGACAGATGGCAGGTACTGCATTCAGAGGGCTCCAGCCCTCCAGACATCGTGTGTAATAATTACAAGGGAAAAGGCAGCATGTGGTGAACACGGGTGATGCAGGGATGGGGACACATGACAACACATACGTGTGCTTTACTTCCATGTGAGACAGCTACACTTCTTATCAACAGTTGTCTAATGAAGTGGTTCTGACATAATTATCTCTTTCATAAACTTCAGGTCCAGGTTGCAGCACTTGAAGCACAACAAAGGAAGAAGCAGCCTAGCTTCAGGAAACCATTATGGTCCATAGCTTTAGTTTGCAACATAAACACAATATAGAATCAACTGGGCTGGAAACGACCTTTAAGATCATCTTAACTGTAAGCTTCCTATAGCTTTTGCAGGAAGGCTGCAGGTGTTGTGGAAAGCTATGCAAAACAAAGGGAAAAGTTCCTACCTGCATATACTCTGCAAGTTCAAAGTAAGCTCTCCCAATTTGGCACAGCACCCAGCCAGTGTTGTAGTGGTGGGATGGTAAATGGCTTAAGATACTGATCGCTTCCTTGCAGTTGTACGAGCACAAGGCTAAGTAACCTTTCCCCATGTCACGAAGAAGGCTCATCAAACCTTCTAGGAGAAAACCACAATAAATACAAGTGGAAAAAGACAACCGAGACTTCCTTCCTTGATAATCCCACCAGCTCTCCATTGTGGAAGGCACTGCTCCTGACTTTGCCTATCAAAATCTTCCAGGAGCTCCAAACACAGGCCTCCACACCCTCATCTTAGCAATACTATTCTAAACAGCAACCTTTGTAATGGAAGCCACACAGTAACAACTGCTTCAGCCAGCAACAGAACACTCAGAACTGCCCGAGTTCAGAGCAACTGCAGCTTTGCATTGGCAGCAGCTATTCAAACATTTTGTTAGGTCTGAATACAGTTTCCACACGTCTGGTATCCCTGGATACACCTTCTTGGAGATATTAATGAGCCAAAAGAGAGGAATTCAGCACTCTGTTTAGGACTTCCTGACAATCTGAATAAAAACTTGGGTTTAAACAACTGGGGAAGAGGAAGGGAGAACCGATTCCATGAACCTGATTTTGAGGGAAGATGACTGGGTTACTCAGAGCTCCTTTGAGTCACTTTCCAAGGATCTTGCCTAAAAGCATTTTAATCATCAATAAGGATCCAAGCTTCCAAGATGCAGCTGCTTACAATTAGTCACTTTTAATACTTCTTCACTTGTTCTTTGTAACTGGAAGATACTGAATTCAACCAGATTTTATACAAATGTGATAGCTGTGCACGCCACTGAAATAAGACAGCAGCAAACACTGGTTTCTCTTTCCATTCAACCTTAAAACACAGATACACAAAGTTTTACTCTAATACAGCCCAACAGTGTTCAAACAGACCTGCCGCTGCCTTTTGTAGCGTAAAAGCCTGGATCTGTGGTGCAACAGTGGAAATCTTCCCCTCTGAAATGATGGAAGAGTCCAGTTTGGTAATTTCCAAGCTGTCATTTAAGTTTGGTTGAGTTATTCCTCCCTTATTTGTTTTACTTTTTGTTTTCCTGTTTGGAATCTTAGGTGGAAACTTCATTTTTAGTTTTTTGCTATTTTCCTGCAAGTAAGAAGAGTCCAAGTTACACAGAGAAGTCTTTTAAATGCAGAAAATCCAACCTGACAGTGAACTCTACAAAGGTACAGGTATGCCTCTCTGCAGCTTGAGCCACCATGCCCAGCCATTTGACTTCTAAACTTGAGTAGACAGGCACCTAATAACTACATTGGCTACCTAGTGGTTCCTTTTTCAACAGCAAACATTCATACCACCTAACTGCAGACCATGAGCATTTGTGCTCTGCTGTTCTGCTCTTCAAACAATGGAGCAGAACACATGAAAATAACTTTGTTCTGGGGAAGAAAAGTATCTGCTCAAAATGAATTCTTCAATAAATACCTCTGAACACCACCACCTCTTCTCTAATGGGCTGACAGCTAGCAGCACCACTGCATTTGTCAGACAAGCATGTATCCTTGTATTTGATTATGATGCTCTTCCTTCTACTGCTTTACTTGAGCACTTGATAGATTAAACCCCAACATATTATGGCATCATGACATGTTTTGTACAGCCACATGCTTCATACAAGTTCTGCTCATCACAGAATCTGTTTTCCAGCTGCTATACGGATGGGAAAGCATTAGTCAGCACAGCAGCATGGATAAGAACCCCCCAAATCTGCAAAACACATGAAGTTGGTTACCTTTGTAGTAGAGCTATCACTAGTAAAGAGGCGAGAGCTTCTTCGAGGCAGTGAGTTGGGTGGAGCAGCAATTGTTGGGCTCAATACCTGAGGTGTTGTACTGAAAACGAGCAGCACATAGGAAAAAATTCAGTTCTTGGCTCCATTTTTCATAAAACCAGCTTTTATCTTTGTTTTAAATAAAACCGCTCAAGAACTCCATGGACAGATACTCCCAAAAGAGAACTCCAGGAGGACTTCTTTTTTCTTCCCTTACCTTGTCTGGGGGCCAGAGCTCTGCGTTTGTGCAACAAGAATTGGAGTGACTTCCCGGCTATTTCCGCTCTGCGAGAAGACAGACTTTGTTCCAGCTTGGCTTATCCTGCTGACAGTCTGCATAACACAAAGTTTCTGCAGGTTTGTTATTATGCCACTAAGGAAGCTCAGTTTCTGCTCTACCCAATCTGTTCTGCTTATCAACCACTGTACAGAGGAGGATAAAGAGAGATTTCTGGAGGGAAGGGCGAGGGGCTCCCCTCATCCCCAGGAACAACCAGCAGAAGTATCCCTCACGCTACCTGTTAAAACATCAGGAAGTTTACCAACTTTACGCACGTCAGTTGAAAGATCCAAACTCTCCATCTAGCGGCAAGAAACTGCATGCTGTTTGTACAGGAATAAAAGGGAACGAAATGCTGTCATATTTAAAGTTCCAGGTAGCTGGAGTGAAGCTAGCATGGAGCAGCAAGTACTGCACATCAGTTGAACAACACTGTGCACACACACGCCTTTTGTACCTTCCATTTGCCACAAGTTACAAGCATGTGATATGCCTTAGCACCAAAACATTGCTTTGTACCTTCACACAGCTTCATAGAGCTAAACTGTGCATTTCGCTGTCTAGCCTGGCGCAGCTGAGGTGTGGGAACTCAGAGCTGTGATACCTTGTGGCTGTGAATCTGAGACCTAAGGAGGAAGTTCAGGCAGAAAGTCATTGTCTGATGTGCAGACTTCCTACAAAGGCTTCCCAACAGGTCCTGCCCTCCCTGCCTGGTAAAGAAAGCTTAAACCCAAGCTTTCTTCCTCCTCCAGGGACACTTACATTCAACTCTGTGACGGTGGTTTGGAAGAGATGTTCTTTCAGACACCAGGAATCGCAAAGTGAGATCAGTGGTGGCACAAGCAACACCAGTTTATGCATTATCTGCCTTCTAACATTCTATCCTTCCCTTCTCAGTTTCTCTGCTACCAGAGGCCAGTTTAGGCAGCCAGTAGCACGCTTGCCCACTCAGATAGGAAGCCTTTGGATCCATCCTAATGTTTCATTCATTTACGTAAGAGTTTCCTAGGAAACTGCCTCCGTTAAGTCATGCACATTTAAGCCACAGCTACACTCAACCTTTTCTAACTCGGGCACTTGAAGAGCAGAAGTGAAACGGGCCAAGCAATTATTTGCATTGGGCAATGCAAGCAGCAGAACTCTAAGGTGTTTATTAAAAGACATGTTAAAGAGTTGTGTTTTGTGGAGCACAGATGCATCTGGACAGAAAGCAGATGCAGGGACTACACATATTCACACCTCAGTGCTGTTGTGCCATATCTAGCAAAGCAACAAAGCAGCAAATACAACTTGATAGATGCAAACCTTTGTAACACATGTAGTACACAGTGAGATGAAATGCAGGTGAGTGCTACACTGAAGAGCTGCACTTCACTAATTGCTTCTGTTATTCAGACTCGGGAACATGCACGATCCACCACAAGCCAGTGTTTTCAACTGTACCGGGGAAACCTGGCTGGCCCTGAGCAACTACAGGATGGAAACTGGATCAAAGACACAAAAACCCCTCCTAGCAGACTGGTTTAGCACAGTCCAGCCCTAAGAGAACAAAGGCAAAAAAACCCCAAAGCACAACTCAGAAGTGATAGAAAGTGCTGCAGTAATGTGAAATTCACTTACAGAATGACACAGCAATCAACTGATGCGTCCTGAGCATCACGCATGGAAATTCAAGTTGTACTGGAGGAATTCTACACTATTCCTTGCCCTTTTACATGAGAGCTGACCGCCTATTGCACACCAACGTCCCTCACACAACTTCAAGACTTGCTAAAAATAGAGGGAAAAAGCCTCAGGTTTTTTGTTTTTAGAAAGGAACAAATGGTTCTTCAACTGTCACCAGCATTCTACCTCCCATTTGTCACTATGGCAACTGAGGCTATTTCATAGCGAGTAAAAAAGACAACTTTTCATGTCTTCTATGCAAGAGTTACTGAGCGAAGCACTCAGCCCTCCACAGACCACAGCACTCTTTGCATTGCTCTGGTCTGCAAACCAGGCTTCAAGAACTACATGCAAAACCCCAGTGTCTTCAGCTGAGGATTTCTGGAGGATGCGAAGTCAGCCCTGAAAACACATTCATTAAACAAACTTGGAGGTCTCATTCGGATTTTGGACTGTCTTCAGACTGCAGCTCGCAGCCTGAGAAGTTCTGAAACCTTCATTGGTTGGAATTATCAGCACTGGGGCAATCCTCTCTGACAGGAGGTGGACAGCAGATGTAACACAGCACCTTCCTCAGGCTGTCTCTAGCAGCACCAGCTGATCAGCCTGCACATGCTTGTGCATTTTGGGTGTGGAAAAAAGGGCTTGCTTTAATTAGAAATGGAAGACTATTACTTATCATTATAAAAGGTGAGGAAACAAATCCCGTTTGCCAGCCAAAGGAAGTGTCACATTGTCTGAAAACATCTACAGACATCTTTCCTTGCAGCATTTTGTGGGGGCAGAGAATCCCAGAAAGGTTTGTGTTGGAAGGGACCTTAAAGCTCATCCAGTTGCAGCCCCTGCCACGGGCAGGGACACCTTCCACCAGAGCAGCTTGCTCCAAGCCCCTGTGTCCAACCTGGCCTTGAGCACTGCCAGGGATGGGGCAGCCACAGCTTCTCTGGGCACCCTGTGCCAGCGCCTCAGCACCCTCACAGGGAAGAGCTTCTGCCTAAGAGCTCATCTCAGTCTCCCCTCTGGCAGGTTAAAGCCATTCTCCCTTGTTCTGTCACTACAGACCCTGATGAAGATATACATAAAGCTGGTGAATTACATTTTATTTTGCTGTGTTAAACAATTGTTAGTAAGAGCAGAGGATGAGTTTTTCTAAACACGCTTTGTAGACACATGAGACATAGAATCATAGAATAGTTAGGGTTGGAAAGGACCTTAAGATCATCTAGTTCCAGCCCCCTTGCCATGGGCAGGGACACCTCCCACTAAACCATGCCATCCAAGGCTATGTACAACCCCGCCAGCGATGGAGCATTCACAACTTCCCTGAGCAACCCATTCCAGTGCCTCACCACCCTCACAGCGAAGAACTTCTTCCTCATATCCAATCTAAACTTCTCCTGTTTCAGTTTGAACCCATTACCCCTTGTCCTCTCACTACAGTCCCTAATGAAGAGTCCCTCCCCAGCATCCCTATAGGCCCCCTTCAGATGCTGGAAGGCTGCTATGAGGTCTCCACGCAGCCTGCTCTTCTCCAGGCTGAACAGCCTCAACTTTCTTATCCTATTAGATTCTCACTTAATAAACCCAACACATCCCCACAACTTAAGGAGGCTTCAATCAGTTTCACACTCAGACAAATTGTCTTTCAAAACTCATTTTGCAGTGGTAAGTTGGGCTCTCCCCACCGTTGGTACAGTTCAGCCTACATGCAATATTTTTCTATCTGCATTATGGATTCTTCTTTAAAGTACACTGCAACATCAAACGTGTAGAACGGCAACCCCGAATGCAAGATACCTTCTTTGAAGGTGCTCCAGTGGATGGCACATCAATCACAGAGGAAGAGTTCGTGTAGTTTTGTAAATAGGACCCATCTCCGGGGCTTGGGGTTTCTAGTGGCAAAATCCCAAAGCTGAGAAGAAAACAAAGAGGAAGGGTCAGTGCCTGGATGCTAGAGCACAGGAGCTGGTCAGATCCTGTGGTTAAAGCAGATCACCTGGATCTGTTCCATTTCACAGCTACTTCACTAATTGATGTTAACCCTCTAATACCTTGCTCTCCTCATCTGAGATAGATTTTAATAGAAAACACTCCTGAAACCAAAAAGACAGAACTTCCTTTGCCTGTCTGCAGAATAACATGGTAATGCAATAGGCAGACCATCCAAGCACTGATGGCTTCTCACATAACGCTGTTTAAAGACAGGACTGAGCATATATTTACATGTCCTTAGAACAGAGCTATTCTTCAAGCACTTAAGAATAGCTCTTCATCACGAAGTCTACCCTAGAGAGGAAACATATCCCTTTAAAGATATTTCCAGTGTGAACATCACCATAAGCAATACATTGAACCAACAGCTCCTCTCTTCTGATCAAAAGCACCAACTGCTGGTTTAGAAAACAGAAGAGATGAACACCAGGCCCAAGAGCAGTGACTGAGGTTGTTCAGCTTTTGCTTCTGCAGCTTTACAATGCGTTATCACATGAGTGTTCGGGTACAGTGTGCACCACCACACACTTCTCCAAGATCACAGCTGTAGACAGAAGGTATCTCAAGGACTCACCTTGGAGTTAATGGGCTCAAAGCTGCAGGTCCTCCCAGTAAACTTCGCCCAGTTTTTGGTTTATTTTGAGCCTGTTTAGACAATATAGAAGTTCCTGACCCAAGAGGGACAGCATCTGGTGAAATCACAGCTGAGTCAATGTAAGACATAGAAGAATCCGTGTTCAAGGAGGAATATTTGGAATTGGAGGATTCGAGGTTGATTCTGTTCAACTCCTGAAAAACAGAAGGCAGCTGTGAGAAACTCAGTGCAGTTTCTACTCAGCATTCTTCAGTTAAGGCAGAAAAAACCCACTTTAAATACAATGACTTCAGCAAAACTCACAATTGTGTCTTGAGGCGTTTCCATCAGGACAGTCTCAGGCTGCCTGTGCGATACGTTGTGATTCGATACCAATGTTGTGCAAGTGTTAGGCAGGCAGCTGCTGAAGTTCTGGAGAGATGTTAACTTGAATGTTTGGTCAGGGTCTGGTTTTTCACCTGTAAGATTGCAAAGAGATTTAAGCAGAGGTATTCCTGAGTCCATACCCCAAATATTCAATCTGAAACAAGGAGGACAGGAGACAAAGGATTTTAGGAAGGGTGTGCTCTTATTTCATTGCTTAAAGCCCCTTCCACTAAACCAGGAGTGTTCCTCCACTACAAAACCCTGGACAATCAGTTTGATTGAAAACCAGACTTGCTATTTATTATGAGAAGCACAGTTCCTAAGGGGCTGTTAACTGCAGGCTGGAAACACGGTATTGTTAAATCCAAAGTAGCACAAATGGAAGAAATCAAGACAAAAGCTCTGAACACTGGCAAAGTGTTTTAAATGTATTGTTGCTTTCAAAGCCACTCCCAGAGAATTCTGCTGGCATTTTTCTTGCTAATTCAGTGAGCAAACAGAGTATAATAAACCTTGCCAATACGAATTGGAAAGCTTGACATAACCAGGAACATAGAGAACATCTTCACTAGGAACGCAGTTCTGGTGACTTACCTATTTCACATAGTGACTCAAAAGGGGACCAGAGGAAAGGATTTAAACTAAGGCTCTTTTGGTAACATTCTGATCCTTTGGCAAGCCGGTCTGTCTTGCTGCAATAAGAATGTAACAGTTTATAGGGAAACTGAAACAGCACTTTTGCTCCATAGCTTTCTAGAAGAGGGGTCTAAAAACAAAAGCATGTTGAGAGTTACAGCAACACTCCTCACTGTTCCGAACCACAGAGCAATACTGGCTTCTTCTGAAGTTACTGACATATCCAGACACAGACGAAAGCTACTTAGACAACAGAGTCCTCAAGAGAAGTTACAGAAGCACTAGCAGAGCTTGAGAGTTTGCATTTCAGGAAGATGCTGCTCTTTGCAATGTTTGTTTGTCTTGTTTGCTAACAGCAAGCCCATTGCTTGCCTTCCAGCCACTTTAAATACCTATGGATGATGCTTCTACATATAAATCTGGGGCTAAACCGCATACCTAAGTATCTGGCTTCTTGTGAACTGGAGAACAGGTATACTGAAAGTATAGTCAGTATACTACCTGACTAAAACTGGGCTTGGTCAAACAATCCCCCCTCTCCCCAAGCTTTATTAGACACAATAGAAAAGCAACGTTACCAATAGACATGTCCCAGTAAGGAGAGCGTAAAGCACGCAGAGTCACCAAACTCCATCACAATGTCATCATGGCTTTTCTGTTTATTCAACACTCCACCAGACAAGATCTGCTCTCCTTCTGCAAGCCTTTGTAAAAAACAAGAGGTTTAGAGGGGTTACAAGGCTCCCAGGATTGGAAGTCCAGTGTTTTCAGCCTGCTGCAAACAAAAACAGGAACCCACCGTCAGCGTTCACAAGTTTCAAACCACACAGAAACTAGTTCCTGCAAAGTGATTTTAAGCAACTGGTGAATTCTTCTAGCAACACAGAAGCATGCAGTACTCTGAAGCTGAACATCTCTACTGGGACAGAAGAAAACCAAAGCAAACACCAAAACCCCAACAATACTCCAAAACCAGACTCATCATACAACATGACTTCTCCAGAAGTGACTCTTCTTGGGTATAATATTAAACAGAAGGCCAGAAAGTCTTCTGGACACTCCATTTCTGAAGGTACTTTACCTAGTATCAAGCTAAGACAAGGCTTAGTTTGGCTTTGTTTCCCAACAAACACACACAATCTGTAAGGCTCCAACAACATTGAAAGTGTCAAAAGAAAACACAAGTCAAGACATCCTCACTACCCTAAAGATGACTTCAGAAAAGCAGAAAGATACCTTGCCACTGATCCTGTCAAAGGTTAATTTGATGTGAATACAGCATTCTTGGACATGGCCTCAAGATGCATTTGCTGTGGGTTTTTAAAACCAGATGTCTGTCTGCCATCTTCTCCCTCACCTACCCATTAACAGTAACAGGGGAAGAGGAAGAAGCTTACTCCTTGAGGGAAGTGGCCTAGCCATTAAATTCATAATGGAAACACTTGCTAAGCAAAGTATTAGAGAAACACAAAACCAAACCAAACACTTCCCAGTGTGGTCTCCTTGAGACAACTCAGCAATCAATGCTTTCTCCCCCTGCACAGCTCGACAACTCCTTTGTAAGTTACTCAACACCTCTTAGAGGTTTGTGCAATATGGGCTAATGCTCATCAGGTCCATATCTGAAAGCAAAATGAACTGAACTTATAGCCTTCAGAGCTGGAAGACCAATGTATCACTAGGTTATGCAATATGACAGCTTTCAAAGAGAAACTCAAACAACAAATACATTTGCAACCCTGGACAGAACATGAAGGATTTACTTACTTGCTGAGGTCAACACAACATTTTGCAAGCAGGTATTTACACTGTGGAGTAGTACAGCTGTGTCCCTTTAGGAGCCTGTATGCTTTATAGGCCTTTCCTGAGCGGTAGTAACACGTTGCCAGTAAAAACAGTGCTTCTTCTGAATGTACTGAAAACATAATTCAAATCATCAGTTAGTTGTTTTCCCTTTCGGTACAAGGAGTCTGGGGGCAGGGAGTAAAAGCCAGCTAGCCACAAGATACAAGAAACAGAGTACTGATATTAGAGCAGTTTGTTACTGCATGAACTGCAACTCTTCATTCGTGGCCACGCAACAAACTTCCATATGCCACTTTCTTGTATGGGCAGACCAACTATAAAAGAACTCTTGCAGTAAGAGAACTTTGATCCTCCTGGCTACCCAACCCAATGAAGTCATTGGCCAGCTTGCTGTTAAACTACAGCAAGTCAAGCAAAGCAGCCATTCCTAGCAGAACAGAGCTACTTTGTGCTGCCTATATCATTTCATTGGGAACATGGCTTAACACTACCATGTGATGCTTTATTTATGTTAGGAAGCAGTGATATAGACAAGCTTTCCTACAAATCCTCTTCCCAACTTGAGTCCAAGTTTCTATATTCTGAAGGAAGCAGTAAAACTTTAGCAAAAGTCACCTCCATCTAAACAGAAAACAACAGTAATCAAGACACAACCATTTCTGTATGGCAGAAACTGGAAGTATTTAGGTTTGATGTCTGCTTCAAGACTTCCTCCATTGCAGAGATGAATTATGTACCACACCGAGAACATTCTATTCAAAGAGCTTGTCTCGGCATCCAGATTTAAGACTGAGGTCAGACTCACTGATTTTATTTGTGATTACACAAAGGACAGAGAGGTAACCCCTTTAAAACCCTGCTGGGAAAATCTCAGCTGAAACTTTAAAGGCCAAAGGTGTTTTTGTGAGGCAATGGAGAGCATTACCGTGCTCAGTGCAAGCCAAACATTAAGCTATGATTATGTGAAATATCTGTTTCACTCCATTTTAACCATTTTCTGGTTTAAGTACAAGAGATATCCAGGTGCAAGCATGGATTATGCGCAGCCCTCGTGTCTTACCCTATTGTTTGTACTCCCCCAAAATGTTCCAGTCAAATCACTTGTGTAATGATGTACTGTAACTCAAAGAAAGGCAAGCAACTTAAACCTCCAAGCAACTGAGAAACCAACATGACTTTCTACTTTCAGAAGAGGCTACCAGTAAATGGAATTCAGCATTTAAAGAAACAGTTCTGGTGTTTGTTCAGCACCTACATGGAGCTCTTCAGAAAAACCAGTGCACTGTACAGAAACCTCTTTGGGCAACCTGCTCCAACCTCCTGCTACACTGAAAAGGGACTAGTTTGTGTCATTACGGACAGGAACAGTGGAAACTGAAGACCTTTTATTTGCCTTATCCTATATCCACCAGAGTTTTGAAAATTGAAGTTAGATCAATTCTTTTATCCATTAATTTAACACATTTCCAAGTTCGGGGAAGATACCAAGCCACAGCCATCCCCACAAGGGCAGTAACTGCCAGTGGACTTGAAAGTTAATCTCAAGGTAAAGTCTCTACTGCCAATATGGAGTCACTGCATTCAAGCTCGGCAGCTTCCACTCTGTGGTATAACTACTTATTTTAAGCAGAAGCCAGATGTTTTGTTGGCAGTTAATTGCTGGAACCAAGTGCCAGCATGCATGCTGTTCTCTCACAGCACTGCCGGTCACTGAAAAAAGCACTCTGAAGTGCTCTTGCAGAGCATTATTCTGCAAAGATAACGTCAGGATCAAGTCATTCATTTTTCTCTTGGCTGCTGCAATTACCTTCAATCCAGCATTTCCCTGCATTTCACAGTGTGCTGCATTCAGGAGAGATACATCATCCCTAAAGCACCATTTCCTTTATGCACACCTAGATCATAAGGAGCCTTAATATTCTACACAACATTTGTCATTTAAGCACTAGCTGGAAGACCCCAGATTTCATGGGTAGCCCAGAAACCACCCATGTGCTGGGCTGCACCCCCAGCAGAGTTGAAGGAGGCAATCCTGCCCCTCTACTCTGTTCTGGTGAGGACCCACATGGAACACTGTGTGCCGTTCTGGAGTCCTCAACGTAAGGACATGGAGCTGTTGAAGCAAGTCCAGAGGAGGCCATGAGGATGAACAGGGACTGGAGCACCTCCCTTTGAACACAGCCTGAGAAAACTGGGGCTGCTCAGCCTGGAAAGGCTATTAAAGCCCCTCTCTCCCATTTGATACCATACAACAGACCACTGTAAACACTGTGCTTAGACACACAATTCCAACGTTTTTGAAGGAGATTTTACTGTAAAATAACATTGCTGCTGTTCCATTCTCTCATTTTCCAACCGAACTGCAAGGCATTCTTCTGCCTTCCCCAAGCAGCAAGCTAAACTTCATTATCACAACAACAGGAGTAAAACAAAGTAGGAGCAGAGGCTCAACCACCCTAAAATCAAAACTGAGAGAAAGCTTTATATTTGCAAAGTACATACCCTCTGCATATAATCTTTCTGCCAGGAACACGGCATCTCGGTAAGCATAGTGGTTAAGCGCTTGCCATATAGCAGCCTGCAAGACAAGAAAAGAATCTAGATTTAGAGAGAAGCTTTCAAAATGCAAAAGCTCATTAGCCCTTATTGGTAAAAAAGGCAAAGTTGAAAACTGAACTTCGAGGCATAGGCATAGAGAAGGATAAACCTGCAGGCCAAGCTCCAGCTTCTTCAGCTATTGGAAAGGAGACTTAAAAAGACAAAAATCAAAACACCCAACTTAGCACTGAAGTCATGAACTAATCTAAGAGCGTTGCTCACTAGTTACTACACACAACTGTCTATAAACCTCAGCCAGCATGCACTGAAATAACAGTGAGGGCTTCCAGTTGCTACAAGTGCGTAACAGCATGAATTACTGCAAACTCCCACCAAACAAGGCCACAAAATAAAGGTAAGAACGAAATCCACACCCCAGCCGGCTGCTGGACTATTCTATCCTGCTCTTAGGAAGGGCAGAGGGGTGGACAGAGCTGGGTGCCCAACCCATTTCACTGGCGTTATGCATCAATCCATGTAAACCACCTCCTCTTGAGACACACTAAACCAAAACTCGACAGGACTGAAATCACGTCAGTGTCTGAGGCTGTTACAGCCTGTTGATTAAGTATTTAGGTATGCAGCATTGTCCTTGGAGGCATATCAGTGTTCCCTTAAGAATCAACAAGATCCACTGCTTTCTGTGAGCTCTTTGCTCATCAGCCATCTCCCTCCTGCCATTAATTAGGATCACAGAAGAATGCAATGCAAATGAGATGGTCAAATTGATATACGCAGACATATGTGAAGGCAAACCTGCTTCTGCATTTTGCTCCTATATCCATCCTTGGTCAGAAACAGCTACCTGAGTAAGGGTACCATCACCTTTGTTCATGATCACCAAGCTGGAGAGTCTGGACCTGTCAATATTTGTGCAGACTCAAAACATGGCACTACTCCAGTGAAAGGCAAATGGAACGTACACACAGGAGTACAAACTGTGTATACCACTAACGCTGCTGTCACAGTTGCACTGCTGTCACCATTCCTGAGCTACAGGCAAGAGCTGTCCAGCAGGAAGGCTGAGATACGCAGGGTTCATAACAGATACTCTGTCCATTTTGTTCAGATCAGATTAGAAACCCTATGTTATCTAGAAACAATACATTACAAGTATACAAGTCTGTAAAGAACATACAACAAGTATATGCCCATTACAAGTAGCAGTGTGGATGCTGCATCATATGCAGACGTTTGTGTTCTGAGGCGAGCAGGCGGGTACGAGGACGGTGGTTCCTCCCTACCCATCAGTCTTGCTCAGGTTCCAAAGCTGTTTTCTGTAAGGAGCAACAGCCATTTTGCAGCAGTTTTGTTATTAGCAGTCCAAGCAAGATCTGAACTCAGGAATTCAAGGCACTTTGGTTTAGTACCTCAGTATTCACCAGAACTGAAAACAAACAGAATTAGCGACTGATACCTATCGGAGACTCCAAAATGAAAACAGATCTTCCAGAGCTAAAGAAATAGCATCCTGCAATGCTATTCCCAGGAGGAAAAGCAAATGCCAGTTTCATCTGAAAAAACCTCAAACATCACAGAGTTACATGGACCATATGCTGCTACTTCCAACACAAACTTGACAAACACAGGGTGTGAAAAACAGGCGAGTTCTCTTCACGGGAAGCCTACACAGTCTTCGTGAACACTACACCCCAGAGGCTCCAATACTATGCAGAACATTATACACAAAATCTCAGAGATACTATCAGGAGGCCCCAACAATACCCTTTAAAAGTCAACAGGTGCTTGTAAGCTTGTGTGAAGATATTTGAAAGTGAATTCTCTGACTTTATTACAACACAAACCCCTTATTCCTTCTCCCTGGCAGTATTCCACACTTCAGATAACTTCAGCCAGAGTCTGCCTGAAGCGATTACTCCCTTTTACCTTGAAAAGCTCCGAGGCTGTACACTGTTCTGGTCTGTGTGGCACAGAAAGCATGAGACAGAAGGGCAGGGTTAAAACCTCTCGCACCATACCCGAGTTAGAGCAGCCTAAAGTCTCTTTTTTTCCCCTCTCACTCTCAGCAGCAGCTCTCCCTCTACCAAGTCACGAGCGACGTTCAGCTGAATCTATCCAAGCTGTGCCATCTTCAGGTTAAAGGCCCTGTCTTTACAGGGCTGTAACTCTGCATGCTTACAAAACAAAGGCATGGGGGTGGTGGTGGTGGTGAAATCAGTGTCATTTGACTTCTCAAACAGGAGCAAGTTGCCAGAAACTATCTTGCCAAAGGCTAAGAGAGGACACAAGTGATTTTGCAGCCACATTATAAAAGTTACACTACATACTGGCTCAACTAACAATTGTTGCTGAGCAGAGCCCCAGCGGAAGCAAGATGTCAGCTGGTAGTATCTCTGTAGTAACTTGGCCTTTTGCAACCCAAGAGGTGCAAGTCAGACTCGTGCCTCCAGCGGATGAATGCTGAAGGCAGGATCCTTGCACACACTCCTAAAAGAGCAGGAAGAGGAAAGGAAGGCGGCAGGGAATCACATACCTACACAGTAACCATTTTCTGTGAGAACAGATGTCTAAGGCATGACTGTGTCTCAAACTACTGAAAAAGAAGATTCCTTGTGCATCTTTTAATCAATCTCTTTAGTAATTTAGTTTGTTCTAGCAGGAGTTCAATGAATCTACACGGCATTAGTGGCACATAACTGCTAAACCACACCAGCAGAGTGGTCAGAAGCAAAGAACTTTAGGAGCATTTATGCAATAAAAACTATTTAACCCAAAAGACTTCAGAGCAGGACACCACAGTACAAGCACAAACACAACCCAAACGCAGCCTCAGTTTCCTCCCTATGGCAGTAACCAAGTTTTACATGGAACTGGTCAGCAGAATCCCAAAGCAGTTGCCTCCTCAAGAGTGTGCAAAGAACTTGAGGTACTTCAGTTGTGATTTCTGTTCTTGGGCCTACAAATACAGACAAGAGGAAGCTTGAAGAGTTTCAACAGTCTTATTTAAGTATGCTTGCAGATCAGATGAACCTCCAGGCCCTAGTCACTAAAGATGCATCCAGTTGAAAACGCAAAGTGAACAGGGAATTCCAAAACCACCATACCAACCACAGCTCTGCAGCAAAGACTCCTCAGAGAGGAGAGCAAGAAAAGAAAAGCAGATTCAGACAGGTCTACCTTCCACCTAGAAAATCATAGAATCATAGAATAGTAAGGGTTGGAAAGGACCTCAAGATCATCGAGTTCCAACCCCCCTGCCATGGGCAGGGGCACCTCCCACTAAATCCTGTGCATTGTCCAAGTGTCACTTCATATATAAGCCAAAGAGCTCTTGAGAGATAGATGTTCTCTTCTGACAGTTCTGTAGCTTTGGAAGTGATTATCAAAGCTTCATAGCCTGTTGGCATGCTAAGCAGCTTCTATCACAATGTAAGACTTCTCCAGGGTGGGCAGAGGGAAGGAGCCTTTCCTGTGCTGCATTTACCAGGTAAGCATTAAGTGAGCAGACAGTGGTACTGGGCATTTTCAGCCACCACAGCAGCCTTGGAGCTCGAGCACCATTCAAGTGGGTCACAGCAGATGATCACCTTGAACAGCTAAATCCCAAGGAAAGTGCTCATTTTGTTTCCAAGCTGTTTTTCAGAAACATTTGGAAAGCATCCAGTCTGCTTCTCAGTACATGGGATACATGGCTTTCCTTTTGAGCTGAAGAGTTTTAAACTGACCACATCAGGAAGAACAGTAGAGGTCTGCTGTCTGCATAAACTCTTCTGGTTGGCACTTCTGTTCTTCTTAAAGGATTAAAATAAGTTAGTAAAAATCAAATCAGGGAAGAGGATGCCCTTGGGGACATTAATTTCACGTAACACAAGGCAACACACACACAGAGACTGGATTATTTATCATGTTTTGCCTATCACAACTGTAAAGATGGCAGTCTGTTGCTGGAATGCTAAGCCATGCAGACATCTGAAAGGCTGGCAGAGAACAAACAAATAGACAGGGAAAAAAATCTCTGCAATGACAAAAATGAGAAGTAGTGTCAAATTGTCCAATCAGAGCACTTCAAAGAAATCAGGAAAACAGAGCTAAATCCGTGGATTCCAGCTAAAATGAGGACTTAGGAATGCAATCAACTTCACCCAGATGTGCACAGTGAAACGGAGACCACTCACTGGACACATTACACCAGTGAGAAAACAAGCATGAGCTGGGTGGGAAAGGTGCTGTAGGAAAGCTGTCCCGTATCTACAATGCTGCTCATAGCCATGGCACTATGGACTACAGGAACCACAGCAAAGCCAGGCAGAACTCAAACACTGACCTTGTACTGGATGGTGCACTCGTGGTTCCTTCACCATTAAAAGCAAGGATATGACCAAGGCCACAAAAAGGAACAAATCCTTAACTTCCCAGCATTGCTGTAAGCAAGGAATAGCAGCAAAGCTAAGAGCAGCAGAACCACTGATAAAAGAACTGTTTGGTATTTGAAAGCAGGCAGAATCTAAATAGCTATATTCCACAATAGCAAAGCCTCATGGGAACAGCCAAGCTGATGAGAGCTTAAGAACGGAGGATGACATTAGAGAGGTCTTCACCTATCAAAAAAATGAGCACAAGACTGCACACTTCTATCAGGGAACTCCCAGAATGGCAAATATTTTCCGCTTGGTTTGTCTAATTAGCGCAGTGCTGGAAACACTAAATACTGTTTCCGGGCATTCACTCTGCAATGCATTCTTGCTTCCCTCTCTGTTGTAACTCCATATTTTCCTAGAACACCCAATTGGCACAAACCAGCCGGCCCAGCTCCACGGGTAACAGCAACGGCATAAGTGTGACCAGCGCAAAGAGGGACCAGGCGGTATTTCCAGCTCCACACTGACCCTTCCTCTCTGAGTGGAAGAGCAGAACAGTGGCATCAAGGACACAAACCCCTGGTCTATAAGAGCACCATCACCATCTTGCACGGAAAGGCTCAGTCAGCAGGGTGGTCTTCCACAGAAGTCTTTCTTCCCCTCCTACCTTTTCATTAAAAGGAGAGAGGAGAGCCAAAAGCACGAATTGTCACGATGCTCATTACAGAACAGTCATGTACTATCAAGACACTTACAGCAACATGCTCCCACCATAACTAGAAGCAAACCCACTCTGTCAAAAGGCTAAAACCCAACCAAACAACAAGAACATGGACACAAAAAGAAGACTGATTAATGGAGATTACAGAATAGGTAGAATAATGGGTGCACTGGAAAGAAGCAGCAACTCTTATTTCAATGAATCATGCCTTTTAAATGAGAAGGCTGAGAACAAGAGCAGGAAGCCCATCAGGGTCACTGCAGTGACACTAAAACATGGAGGCAAACCAAAACCTATGTTATTTTCTCTCCCAGGTCTCCCATCCATGTGAAGGAACAAACTCCTTGGGAAGAAGGAACGTCCTTCATCTGCATCACACGTCCGGAGCCAAGCGTGCTGCGAGCATTTAGAAACGAAACAGCAGCAAACGCGGAAAGGTAAGCGAGATGGAGAGAGGTATCAACAGGTCCCCCAAAGGGTCCATCGGGGGAACCGAAAGGGCCTTTACCTGGAGGCCGCGGGACACCGGCAGCTCCGGGGGTGAGGCAGGCTGCCCCGGGCAGGGGCCCAGCAGGGGCAAAAGGGCGAGGGCGGCTCGTCCCAGAGGCGCAGGGATAGGGAGAGGACGCACGGAGGAGCAAGGAAGCCCCGCAGCCCCCCCGCAGTCCGGCCAGCACGGCGGAGGAGCCGAGCTGGCAGCGGAGAGCGCCCCACGGCCCTGGCCCGCTCCCACCGGTGGAGGGGGCGCCCGGGGCCCGCAAGCCCCCTAGCCCCAGGAGCGGCCCGAGCGGAGCGGGGCCTCCCACCCCAGGAGAGGGCCCGGCGGCTGGGAGGCCTTCCCCGGGGAGCGGGCGGCGCGACAAGGCCGGCTGTCCCCGCCAGGCCGGGCCGGGCCGGGCCCTGGGGCCTGAGCGCGCCGGCGAGCCCGAGCCGCCCAGGGGTCGGTACCTGGACGGGTTCCTGCAGCACCGTCATCCTGCGCTCCCCGGCCTCCTCCGCCGCCTCCTCGCAGAGCCCGGAGCGGGGCAGCCCCGGCCCCGCCTCAGTGCGTGTCCCGGCAGCGGCGCGGCGCGGCCCGGCCCCTGCTCATTTAAACTCCCAGCGACCGTTACCGGGGCAGGCGGCGGGGAGGGAAGGAACGAGGCCGGCCAAGCGCCGAGTCTGCCCGAAGCTAGCGGCGGAAACAGCCGAACCGTCTGCCGGAAATACCCGAAGCTTCAGGCGGAGAGAGCCGAACGCCGGCGGAAAACAGCTGGGAAAGCTCACCCTCCCCCCCTCCTTCTTCGTCAGCCAGGCGGAAGCGCTTCGGCAGTCGGAGCCGCCCGAGCGAGGACGGCAATAGCCGAGCTGCGCGGCACGGGTACAGCCTGGGTATGCGGGGCAGCGTCTGGCTCAGAGCTCTGTTCCGTTCACACAAGGATGGGATCAAGGTGGCACAACTGAAGTTCAGTTCATTAAATGCACATTGCCGCCCGTGTGCTGGGCTGCATCCTGATGTGCTGCTGAGCACACGTGGGAGCTGGGGGCTGCATCTTCATGTCGGGGGAAAGCTGTGTGAGGGGTGCTTACGTTGGACAGTTGGTGCGGTGCAGGAGGCATGCCTTGCCTGCTTCCGTGTTCTTTTTACACGTCCTTCTCCATGTTTTTGAGTAGTGTATTTACAAGTTGGTTATAGCCATTATATATGGCTATTGGTTGGTACGTCTGCAGGTGTTTGCTTTCAGGGTGTGAGCAGGTTGGCATGGAAAGCCAAAGCCTGAGACAGATAATAAACGGGGTCATGGAGCAGTGCTTTCCCCCGGGATGGATATCTGGTTTGCCATCAGGTTGACTCAACTCACATTCTACTGAGCGCAGAGGGTGCAAACACCACACTGCAGTGAAATGTCTGCCTTCCCTTTAGGGTGATGATGGAGACCTGTGTCTACGTGCATCGGGGGTCCCAGGGAGCCTTTCAAGGAGCACAGACCGTGCTCATCATCCTCATTCCGATCTTGCTGCCCTGCTGTGTGCTGCTGCTATCTCCTCAGGATGAAAGCTGGCTCCATGTGCCTCTTCCATTTCACAGGGCACTGTGCTAACCTTCCTGACACCCAGACCATCTTTGGTATGAGGCTGTGTCTTATCACAGCCTGAGGAGATAGCGCCATGGGCTCTCCTTAGAGGGGGGGTTCCTTTAACCCCTCCTCAGAGCCTCCTGGACCTCAAGCGAAGCATCCAAACTATAAAAGGGCAGAGTGCTGGCTGTTATCTTGGGATATAAGACTCCTCCAGTCCTGCAGTGCAGGTCTGCTCGTGGGGTCAATCACTCCCTGGTGTCCACATGTCTGTGGGACTAAAACCGCTTGCTCCTTGGGATCCTTGGCTTTTCCAGAGCAGGAGACAGGACATGGAGTACAGATGTATATAGCTGCATAGAGGTATATCCTGTGCCTGTTCAAGTGCACCATTCCAACCTGCTTCAGTACAAAGCAGCTCTGCTTTACCCTAAAGAAACAGAACCGGTCCCCAAAGTCCAGTGTTGCTGGCTGCTACCCCAAGGGTGCTTCAGAGGGTGGGTTTCACACCTCTCACCATTTTCTCTGGTGCTCTCTGTCATTTGCCACTGCTCTCTTTCAGGTTGTCTCTTTGCTTTTCATTTGCAATGTGAATAACACTCCTGCCTGCGCAGGAGCTGGAGGCTCAAAGAGAAAGCAATGTCCTTTCTCACCCTTCGTAATGATCCTTTCCCATGTTGAAGCAGAAATAATACATTAAAGAAGTGAGAAACACAGATTCTCCCTAATGGAAGCTGTAGAAATAACTGCAGACAGGAGCTAAAATCTAATCTTGGCATCTCTAAACAGCTTGTGTTGCTTTTGGTGAGCGTTTGAATCACAGTGGGAATAGAAAGCAGCTGTTACTCAATCACTGCACAGAAACACACAAGTGGCAGCTGAAGTCAACTCCATCAGAGCAAACCAGCTTCAATTTCTGGTCAAGGTCATGAAGCCAGGACACTGGGATAGGAACCAAATCAAAGTAAGATGTGTTCTGCTCCCAGGTGTGCTGCTGAGTTACCTGCCATGAATTATTCACCACTTGGAAGGATGCTCTGATGGGTCCTTTGCAGGCAGGAGCAGAGGCAGAGCCACCAGCCTGTATCCAACAGGCTCCAGCTGGCTCCTGCCTGTCTGCTTGGAGAGGAGCCATCCTGGAGCCCTGTCCTGGCTGGGCTCCATCCCAGGCAGGACGCTACCCACACCACAGGGATCTGTTGCTTCCCCGTTTTCCTTCCCCTTCACTGGTTCATCAGGACTCAACTTCCTGGATGCCAACCCTCAAAGCTAAACTTTGGGACCTGTTGATGGTATAGAAAAATTGATGCTTTTCATGTTTCCCTTGGTGGTTATGGGGGGGGTTGTTTCTAAGGGGCCTCTGGCCATTTCTGGCGGGGACAGGCCATGTGCTGATGAAGGAGAGGCCCCCGTTGGTCTCTCCGGTGACGAGGACAGTGGCAGGGCTAAGCAGGTCCCCCTTTACTCCACCTTTGCTCCTTTGGACCTGCAGGGATGCTTTTGGGGCAGCATGTTGTAGGGTAGATGGGCTAAAGGGTTGGAAAAGGGCTGTGTTTAGGGCAACGGGGAGGTGAAGAGCATCCCAAGAACAGGGGAGAAGAACAGTCGGATGCAACTTGTCCCTCTTGCTCTCTTTGTTCCATCAGCAAGATGTGGCCAGATTGCAGCCCAGCTCCTGGTCCCACATGGGGACAGGCAAAGACCCTCACTCCTCCCTCACATCTAATGGTCATAAACCTGCCCTTTTCTGCTCTCTGTGGGAGCATCCTGCTGTCTCTGGAGCTGGTGAAGACCAAGGAGTCTCTTCCGTCTACCACTTCAATGAGCAGTAAAATCAAAGCAGAGATACCATTTAAAGGAAGAAGGAATGAGATTTAATGAGCCAAATGCCACAGAAAGAAAGAACAGAATAACTTAAGGTTTAAACCCGAGCTGCAGAGGCCTCGTTGTACACTGAGGCTTAGGCACACGCTCGTGGAGGCCAACTCTTGGCGGTGGCACATCTGCACATGTGTGACATCCAGGCTGGAAGGGGCACGGATGGAGGAATCTCACTGTTTGTGGTGCTCGGGTGGGTTCCAACGCTGCTGAGAGCTGGGGGACAAGAGCAGGAGAGGGCTTAGCACAGGGAATCTTTGAGATGAGAGTGAATGTCCGTAGCTGTAACCCCACACCCGTTACATGCAAATGGGTTTGTGCAGAGTTAATCTTGCCAGCAGCATTTGCCACCCAAGCACCTGTGTTGCTGAGCTGATGAACAGGAACTGGAGAGAAATGGATTCAAACCAAGATGAAAAGGGTGCTGAACATTCAAAGTTCAGAGCTCTCTGTCTCCGCTTCAACCTTCTGATGTTTAAAGAGGTTTGTAGAGAGGAAAACAGAGGTTTTCAAGTGTTTAATTTGTCTATTTAGCAGTATCTGGGGTTAGCTCTCGGAAACTTGGATTTCCTTTTAAAGTGCACTGATTCCAGAGGGATTGTTCACCCTGTTTCTTTGTTTTCCTCAGGCAAGACTTCGAGGAACACAAAAAGCTTAACAAGCATCAGTGGTACATTTCCCATCTTCTTTCTAATGGAAATGGGAATGTGATACTTCTGGGTTCAGAAATTCCCTTGTTTAAGTGTTTTGTGCTTCCTTGGCATCAAGTCTTTCACTGCTGCAGGTTTTCCAATCCTCATTCCCACTGATGCCCTCCTCCTGGTGGCTTAGAAAATGTAACACCATAAACCACAGCAACCGCTGTTGGCAACACGATTAACCGGGTCACGAGTGACAGTCACAGTGTTGATGCT
Source organism: Amazona ochrocephala (assembly GCA_039720435.1). Taxonomy (NCBI): domain Eukaryota; kingdom Metazoa; phylum Chordata; class Aves; order Psittaciformes; family Psittacidae; genus Amazona; species Amazona ochrocephala. The sequence goes on from CM077897.1 coordinate 697,462, forward strand.
GTCTCGAAAGACGGCACAAGTTGCACATGAGGTTTGTTATCATGAGCGCAGCTTCTGGTGCCTCCAGAGCTGCGGCCGTTCCGGTCTCTGACACCATGAACTCACCTGAGGTCGCTTCTTTCAGCCAGACATGATGTGCTTGACGAAAGCTGGGGAGAAAAGGAGGGATGAGGCCCTGGGAGGTCAGCGGATGGGAGCTGTGGTGGGGCAGGCAGAGCCTGGGGCACCGCAGGGACAAAGGGGATGCGCAGTGCCAGGACTGAGGTTTCACCTTCTGTTCCCACCTTCCCAAACCCTCTTGGAGATGAGCCAGAGCCGCTATCCTCAGTTCTCTTAGGCCAAGGGAAATAGGTCCCCCCTTTTCCTCAATGCTCAGTTTTAGGGGTTCCCACATTTAACCACCATCGTTGCCAGATTTGGAGCCATTCCCGAATGTTCCCAACTCGCCTGTGCTGTGAAAGCTGCTGGCTTTGTTTGACAGCTTACAATGAAGCAGTGCCAAAACTGGGGATAAACCCTTGGAAACATGCTGTCTTCAGCTGGAAATCACTGACACAACCGCCTTGTTCCCACCCCAGCTGACCCGTCTCACAGCTCTCCTTGGGGAAGCTTTGGAAGATGGTCCGTACCTCCCTCTCAGTGATCACCAATGTCCTCCCAGAGGACACAGTGTGCACCCTAAGCCAAGACAACCGTGTTTGAGATGGTCCCGATGGGAATCTCTTGCTCCTACCTTCATAGTTGATACAGCCATTGGCATCTTCTTGCCCTGCCATGAGCTGCTCCACCTCACTTTCTGTCATCTTCTCTCCTGGAGGATGATGGAGAGGTGAGGGAAGGGCTCTCAGCCCCCCAGGACCTTCCTGTTCTTTTCCCAGAGAGCCAAAGTCACCAGAGGAAGGAAAAAGGGATTTAAAAGGAGCTGTGTGTCACTACAGGTTGGGGAATGCTGCAGGGAGGTTGTGGAGAGAGGACCAAACTGCAGCGGTTGTCTGATAACTGGGGGTGTTATGGACTCTCCGCCTCACCTGGGTCGTGCATGAAGTGGTAAGGTGGGAAAGGACACATGCTCAGGAGCCAGTAATGAAAGCCTATGAGTAGCAGAGTAAAAAGGGTCTCTCTGATGCATGAGGGCACCCAACCAACCCAAGCCATTAGGGGTGGCCTGTGTCCTGCTCCCCAGCCCAGGGCCGGCCCGTACCCAGTGTGACCAGCACATGGCGCAGCTCGGCGCCCATCACCATGCCATTGCCCTCCTTGTCAAAGACACGCAGCCCTTCCACAAAGTCCTCGAAGGTGCCCTGCTCCTTGTTGCGGGTGAAGTGCTGCAGGATGGGGAGGAAGGTCTCAAAGTCCAGCAGCTTCGTGTTCATGTCTGGAAGGGGAGGAGGAGATGGGGTCAGAGAGGAAACCTCCTCAGGCTGCAATCAGCCTCTGAGGACTTAACCTTCCTGGTCTTGTGTGAGTGCAGGAGAGAAGCCCCACAGGGTGGTGGGGCTGTTAGTACTTGAGATTGGAAGATCCCTGTGAGGAATGAAGTGTTAACATCTGGGGACTGCACACAGACCATTGATAGCAGCAGGTGGGTCCTCTGCCACCAAGGCCGTGCAACTGCGCTGGAGCCAGTCAGGTTTGCACCAGCTCTGGATGTGGCCTGCGAAGCACCCATTGCCACCATCCCTGGGTGAGGACCGCTCCCTTCTGTCTACCCCTTCTGTCACCCATAGTACAGGGAAGGGTAGCGAAGGAATATGAAGGAATGAAGCCTCTCTGCATCATTTCCTTCATCTCACGGGGTTCTTCCTAAAGGGGACGTAATCCTGCACTTGCTGCCAGGAAGCACAGGGATTGCTTGTCCCGCCGTGTCCCCACTGCCCCACTTTGCTCTCACCTTCTGCTTTGGGCTTGCCCAGCACCTTCAGGACCTCTGCATTGGTGGGGTTGTGGCCGAGCGCCCGCAGGACATCCCCACACTGAGCATAGGAGATCTGCATGGCCCCGGCGGGCGTCCGGTCAAACAGGCTGAAGGCTTCTTTGAACTCTGTGGATGAGAAGAGCCCAGATGTCCCTTTCCATGCTGGCCCCATTCTCCGCCCCCCTGAAGCAAGGAAAAGATGGACACATGCATGGGGGGTGCCCTTCTGCTGCATCCCCATGGTCCCCACAGCACCCCATGGCTCTGCTGGCACCCCCAGCATAATGCTGGCTGTGTTTGGAGATGGGTGACCACGGCCACCCCAGCCTTGCAGACCACGGGAAGGATGCAGGAGGTTCATTCCCAAGCTTGTTCCCATAGCACTCAGAGCTGTGGGTTTCTTGTCCATGGCACTAATGAATTCCAGGTTCTGGCCCATCTGCTTCATAGCACTCAGCAATAGTTCACCCAAAGCAAAGCCATTGCTTCTCCTGCTGTGGGGTGGGATGAGGTGGTCACAGTCTCCGTGGAGCGATGGAGACATCATGGTCGGGCAGGCATCCCCTTGTGTTTAGTGGGAATCCTTGCCCAGGGGTTGCTCCTTGCCTTGGATTTGCTGCTTTTCTACTTGGCATCTTTACATCGTCTGCTGAGCCTCACCATCCCATGGACCATGTCCCCGTGTCCCTGTAATCCTGCCCTTGGACCCCCCCAGCACCTCAGGGCGCTGCTGTTATCCTGCTTGTCCTCATGATGGCTCCATCTCTGCAGATGAGGTCCCTCCGTCTGGCATCTAGATGGAGGGGGGGACATCACCCACTGAGAGGCCCTGGTCAAGAGGCTCCACTATGAGGGTGCTCAGTCCCCTCCTGACCACTTGGAGCCATGGGAGCACATCACATAGTGGGGGACATCGTTGCAGGTTAAATCCAAACATCTTCACACTTTAACTTGCTCACACTTCCACTGGCCCTGTTCTCCTTTCAGAGGCAGGTTTGGGGCCAAGCCTGCAGGATCCTGCGTCTCCTCCTCCCAGTACCCACACCAGGATCTGCCCTCACGTCTTGTCCCTCCCCTGCTCTTTACAGAGGCATGAAGAGGTGAGGAATCCCAATCCCAGCTCAGTCCCTGCATCGCCAGGCGCTGCTCCTCCCACACGAATCCGACTTTGAACCAGGCTCCATCTCTCACCATGAATGGAAAAATCCCTTTTCCCTGCCTGAAGCAGGGATTGTCCCCTTCAACTGGGGCACCCCCAGCGCAGAGCAAGGAGCCAGGGTCCATTTACTGCTCCCAGTAGTCCTAGCTAAATCCCTGTGCTGGCTCCCAGCATTGCTCCGAACTCCATCTCCTGCCTCCTCCCTTCCTACCAGTGCTCTTCCCCATCTTCTTTCCATCCTGCTGCTGGCGTTTGATGTGTGGGGCCTTGGCTTTTATGTCTGCTGTGAAAAACTACCTGGAAAAAGGACTCCCCATTCCTAATGGCATCCCTGGGAAAAGGTGAAGTCTGCGCTTACCTTCAATCTGCTCTGCAGTGAACTCAATCTGCCGGGAGAAAGAACAGAGCCAGGCATCAGCGCTATGTTATGGACAGGGGTAATGAAGGGGCTCCCCCCTGCATCCGAACCTCTCCCCAGTCAGGTGGAAAGGATGCTGTTTTCAGGCTTGATCCTTAGTTCAAGTGATTAAACACCCTCCATGCTGAGCCTGCTCTAAATAACGCCCCTGCCACACCTCCGGCTTAAATATGTGACTGAATCCTGGGGAATCCTGGAAAAACCAAGCTCCCATTGTGCTGACTTGGCTAAAAGATGCGCTCAGGTGGAGGGGACAGATACTGCAGGATGGAGGCAGTGGGTGGCTGCTGGGACCCTGACACAGGGGGGAAGATTGAAACATCCCCACCGCCAGGAGAGCATCCGTCCCAGCCCTCTGCATCAACGCATCCCTCCCAGCCCGCTGCACCAATGCAGTGTGCTCATCCTCCCCTCCCAGCCCTGGCTCTCCGCCTGGCGCATCGCGCTGCCCATGCCTGCAGATGACAGGCACGAAGGGAGACCGCGGCGTCTCCGTCCCTCGCTCACCTTCACGCTCTTGGGATCAAAGGCAGGCTCTCGGGAGGGCTCCGGGGCTGGAGCTGCTTTGGCTGCTTCCTTCTTCGGGTCAGGTTTCTTGATTGGCATCGTGCTGGGGCTGTGTGAAGGTGCAGGGATGGGTCCTGCTGCCCAGCGAAGCCACTGAGCCGAGGGTGAGAGGCGAAGGCTGCTCCTTCCCTTATATACAGGCCCTGTGCTCACCCCGCAGGGGCAGGCCAGCTGCTGGAGCCACTGCTACTGACTATAAAAGGAAGAAAACTCAAACGAGAGGGGCCCCAACTTGACAATTGCCCATTGTCATCAGCTCCCGGCACTGCCGAGCCGCCAGACCCCCCCCAGCCACAACAGGGGGGACATGGCCCCCTCCAGCACCTGCACCGGGTGGGCTGCACGGGGGCTGCTCCTCAGTGAGCACTGAAAACCTAAACTCGAGCCGCCCCGGTGCCCGGCAGGGAAGCAGCGACACGGGGCTGATGGAGCTGCGTGGTACCCACGGGGAAAGCACGTCCGGTTTTAGGCAGGCCTCAAGGGCGAGCGCTGCGGAGCCCTCTGTGGCACCAGGGTTTATGGAGGGCTGCTGCGAAGGAGCTCAGTCCTCTCCGCAGGATCCCCTGGCCTCGCGCTCAGGGGTTGGTTTACCTCTGTTGCTCCCCAGGGATCAGCCTGTGTCCTGGAATAGGTGGGTGAGAAGCTGTGCTCACCTCCATAGGGCAGCTAAGGAGGGTAATGCAAATGAAGGGTAAAGCCAGGCATTTAATTCATCAGCTCAGGAACTGATGGTGGTTTAATTCATCTGCCCTGCACTGCTCATCGTAGAATCATAGAACCATAGAATCATGGAGTGGTTTGGGTTGGAAAGGACCTTAAGGTCATTCAGCTCCAACCTGCTGCTCACACTCCTTTTGATGCAGCCCAGCACACGGGTGGTTTCTGGGCCCATGAACACACTGAAAGCTCACATTCAGTTTCTCATCAGCCAACAGCCTGAGCTCTTCTCCTCAGGGATGCTCTGGATCACTTCTCTGCCCAATCTGTAGCTGTGTTATCCCATGCAGCCCCAAAGCCTGCAGGGCAGCATGGGCCATAGCATCTCCTTTCTGCTCCTCTCCAGGCACTGGGCAGGCTCCGGTGGGGGATGCTCCTGCTCTCACCCTCCTCTCCCAGCTGCTTGAAGACCTGCAGAAGAGGACATCGAGGTTCAGCACCACCCAAAAAGGGGCTTCAGGCTTACACTGAGACATCTAAACCTGCAGCCTCATTGCTCCAGCCAGCGCTGGCCTAAATTGGGCTGCAGGGACCGTCGCAAGCCACTGGGTGGACCAGGATCCTGCAAGATGCTGCTGGTCCTGGTGCGAGAGATGCGAGGTCTTGGTGAGGGCTGGAGCCCGAGCCATTCTGTTTGTACATACATACATACACACACTGCATATATGCATGTTTTAAATATAGTTTATAGATGGATATAGAAAAACGCAGATCTGTATTTTCAAGTGGTGGAGTCAGGCTGGTTCAGTTCATGTTGTGCTGCAGCGGCTCAGGCTTGGCACGACTTGCTGGGCCTAATCCTGCTCTTTTGGAGCCACTGCAGGGCTGGGAGTGAAGGGAACTGCTCGAGCCATCACGAACCGGGTCATGGGGGTCTTTCAGGAGGAGGGAGCAGCAGCAAACTGCTGTCTGCCATCATCCGAGGGTTGCTAGCGTGGGCTTGGGGCTGGATGGGAGTCATTTGCAGTGATTGCTTTCCAGAGCGCGCTATAATAAAGTAAGTCATTTAGCAAGAAAAACCCAACATGTTTTGCTAACGGCAAACTTGGATCCTGGGTCAGGGTTTGGGAATCAAATTGCCCCCGAGTGCTGCTGCCTCCCCCTCAGCCAGCATCCACCCATCCCGCGTCCTGAACAACCTCACTTTACCCTCAGCCCTGCTCTCTGCAGCTTCGGGGTCAGGAATCGGTGTCCAGGAGAGCTTTTAGAACACATTAATCCTGCGATTCAGATGCTTCTCCCATCTCTTGCCCTTCGTGCCTGTGCAGCATCTCGATGAGCAGAGCAATGCAGGGCTGGCGTCAGCATCCACCAATGGTCCATGGTAGCGGCTAAACTGGGATGAGGAGATCGGCAGCTGCTGAGGATGCCCCTAATCCCTCCTTGAGTTACTGCTGTGGCAGGGAGAGTCAAGAGGCTTGTTCTTCTGTATAACTTAACCAGAGGGAGCACAGCACCTCCTGAGCGCTGTCGCTGGGATTTGCTTTGCTCTCTCATCCAGCTGATAACACCTTCCCTCGCCACAGGGGCCCATCAACCCCTTGTCCTATCACTACAGTCCCTGATGAGGAGTCCCTCTCCAGCATCCTTATAGCCCTCTTCAGACACTGGAAGCTGCTCTGAGGTCCCCACGCAGCTTCTCCGGGCTGAGCAGCCCCAATGTTCTCAGCCTGTCTTCATATGGGAGCTGCTCCAGCCCCTGCTCATCCTCGTGGCTCTAAATGATCCCAAAGCCACCCAGGAGGGTGGCATCAGCATGATCCTAAAAGGCTGGGGACAGCCCTGGGGTGTTCCCGAGGGGATGCAGGTGCCAATGGACTGCTCTGATGGGGATGTTGTCAGCTGCAGTGAGACCAGCTCTGAGCTGGTGCCCAAGGACCTGCTGGTTTGCCTCGTCCCATTCACGGGCTGTGTGAGACACCCATCAGGGTGGGAACTCTGCTGTCAGGACTGCCCGTCTGCCTGCTCCTGCCTGCTCCTGCCTGCAGTGCCCATTTAAGCTTCATCCATGGAGGTTAAAAGCTGTTGTGCAGTGAGATCCTTCTGCAAAGCAAACACACAGAGGCAGGAGGGTGCTTGTCCCGGTGGAGAGCAGGTCTGACCCCCAAAGCACACCCCAACCCCTAGAGAAGGAAAGGGTTAAGCTGGCATCTGCCTGACAGACATCCCACCTCAGGAGCATCAGTGCCGAGGTGATGCTCATGTGCTTGCACCCGCTGCCCCCCTGCCTCCCGCCGCCGCATCACTGGGGTTTTCCCCACTGTCCTCCAGCTCCTTGGGACCAGTGTGGGGCAGGAGGGGACTGAGCAGCACAGGGGCAGCGAGGGGATGCTGTGACAGCTGAGAAATGAGGCAGCGAGAGGCGTTTGTGAAAGAAGAGGAATCTGCCCTGAATGAAGAGGATTTTAGCACCTCGGGCTGAGCCAATACACCTCTGCCATCCCCACCCGAGGGGGAATTGTTTGCACACTCTCCGGGAGCTGCTTAAAGCAGGCAGGAGATGGAGAGTGAACAGGAGCAAGGATGATGGGGGGAGAAACCTCTTCGCCTGGTGAGCCTGTGGGCAGATAGATCCCTGCAGCACCGCCAGGACCCCAAGAGGGACAGCAGTGGGGAAGGTGTCCCAGAAGATGCTCTGTCCTGCTGCCCCATAGCCTGGGGCTGGCAGCGCTTCTCCAGCTCAGCATCCCTGAGGTCCATCCCAGTGACACGGTGGGACCATGGAGACGTCCGTTCCCAAGGGAGCTATCACAGCGCTTCTCCTCTGCTGCTGTCTGCTCAGCTCCGCGTGGGCTCTGGTAAGTCTGCATGGTCCTATGGGCTCCTCTGGTCCTCTCCTGGCCTGAAACCCTGCTGATGGTGCATCCCGCCCTGGCTGCACATCCCGCCCCACAGAGCCGCTGGGCAGGAGCGGGGGAGAGCATCTCTGCTCCTGCTGAAAGCTTCCCACAGCCATGGAGACACCACAACGGGATGGTTTTCCCATTGCTTGGATGCATCCGGGGCCGGGTTTGCTGCCTCAGAGGCACCGGGGCAACGGAAAGGGGGGGTGATTCATAGTCGGCTCCTGCTGATGGACCCCCAGGACCCCCAGTCCTGCTCTGTGCCCCCCACCCACCCAGGCGCTGCCTCAAAGAGCATGGATGGGGGCTCAAGGTCTCTTCTCTGGGGCAGGATTTGGCCATGGGCAGTCCAGGAGCCAACGTGAACCCCCCGCACCCGACTCCTCTGCACTTCCGAAGCTGCAGCCCTGGCTCTGAAGGGCTCCATGTGGGCAATGGGGACATCCACCCCCACCAGTGGGGCGGGCAAGGAGCCCAACACACCACCCACGTCCATGTGTTCCTCAGTGGACCATGGGCAGGGCGGAAGGGGGCTCATGGTCAGCCTCAGCCTTGCAGGAGGGAGGAAGGGGAGCAGGAGGCTTTTCTCTTCCCCATCATCGTGTTTGGGTCTGCTCAAAGCCACACAACCACGGGAGGGTTGGGAGCGCATCCGTCCGCTTTGCTGCCGGCACAGTCATGTTCCGTGTGTCCTGGCTTCCCTGCCTGTCTTTGCCTCATTTCTTACCCCAAGGGTGGTCCTGCTCGATGCTGTGAGGCAGTGGCTGAGAGCAGCAAAGAGCAGCAAAGCATCAGACCCATGTCAGGAGATTCCTGTAGCACCCCTGGAGCCCCTTGTGAGGCTGCTGGAGGTGTCACCACGTCAGCCTTGGCTTGGCAGGTGGACCCCGATGATGTTCTCACCAGAGAAGAGCAGATCTACCTCCTGGTGGAAGCGAAGCAGAGATGTCAGAGACACATAGAAGCCCAACTGGAGATGATCCAAGGTAGTGTCCATCCCCGCGCGTGGGTCAGCCAGCCCCAGCATACACCATGGGGAATGCTGTTCCCTCTGATGGGAGAGGGATGGAGCTTGAGGGTTTGTGGAGATCCGGGCACCCTGGGTGCCATTGGGTGCTACTCATAGGATCCCAGCCTGGTTTGGGTTGGAAGGGACCTTAAAGCTCACCCGGTTCCACCCCTGCCATGGGTGGGGACACCTTCCACTGGGGCAGTTTGCTCCAGGCCCCGCGGGCAGGGGTGATGCTGGCAGCGCGTTTTCCCTGCGGGAGCTGGAGGAACGCTGTGTCCCTGTTCGGAGACCGGAGATGTCTCCTTGCTCCCTGGCCAGACACCAGCTGCCTTCCAGAGTGGGATGGGATCATCTGCTGGCCCAAGGGCTCCCCCAGCCAGGAGGTGTCGGCGCCCTGCCCTGACTACATCTACGACTTCAACCACCAAGGTAAGAGCTTGGACCTGAGCAGGGAGGGACCCTCGGTGTCCCCCCACCAGCAGGGATGTGCCTGCGCTTCCCTCGGGTCCTTCTGCTGCTACAGCGCCCATCGCCCTTCCCAGGTCATGCCTATAGGTACTGCAGCGCCTCGGGGACCTGGGCCATGGCTCTCAGCATCAACAAGACCTGGGCCAACTACACCGAGTGCGCTCCGCTCTTTTCCTCCGAGAGCCGGAGCCGTGAGAAGGTGACTTCACTCCCTGGGAACAGGGCCTGGCAGTGCTCAAGGCCAGGCTGGATGTGGATTGCAGCAAGCTGCTCCGGTGGAAGGTGTCCCTGCCCGTGGAGCTGGAGGAGCTTTAAGGTCCCTTCCAACCCAAACCATTCCGTGGTTCTATGATTCCAGGAGGTGTTTGACCGCCTGCACCTGATGTACACCATTGGCTACTCCATCTCCCTGGCCTCCCTCATTGTTGCTGTCTGCATCCTCTCGTACTTCAAGTAAGCAGAAGCCAAAACCTTATCCCCACACTGGGGAGAACCCTCCTCTCCCCATCACCTGCGCACACGACCCTCTGATGGGAACAGGAACCGGCCCCAAACCCCAGCCCAAAACACCCCCAGTATGACCAGTTCCACCCTGCTATTGAGGCTGTGGGTGCCCCCCTTGCCTCCAGGTCTGTTCTCTGTGGCCATGGCAGGGCTGACACCTTGGAGCTCACCATCTCCCACGTGCAATGAGCTTGTTGGGCAGCTGGGGCTGGGCTCGTGTCACATCCCTTCTCCATAGGCGCCTGCACTGCACACGCAACTACATACACGTCCACCTCTTCGCCTCCTTCATCTGCCGGGCGGTGAGCATCTTCGTGAAGGACACGGTGCTCTACTCGGGCAGCCTGGCCGTGGAGATGGAGGAGATGCGGGAGGAGGACTTCAGGGCAGAAATGGGTCCTTCACCAGGACACTGGAGCCACTTGGCAAGTGTGGAGGCAGGATCGGGGGAAAGGGGATGCGGTTGGGATGCTCCCAGCTTGGGGCTGCGCTGCTCAGGGGAGGAATGAAGGGCAACCTGCAGCTCTGCCCACCCTGGTGCCACAGCAGGCAAAGGGCATCAGTGTGGCCTGGTATGGGAAGCACCTCTCCCATGGGAGATGTAGAGCAATGGTGCTGGAATACCGCAGGGAAGGGTCCAGCCTGGCCAGAGAGCAAAAGCCACCAGGTTTTGCTTTCAGGGCACAGGCTGATATGGGCACTTCTCTGACTGCATGTCCACAGGTGGGCTGCAAGGTGGTGGTGACTCTCTTCCTCTATTTTCTGGCCACCAACCACTACTGGATCCTGGTGGAAGGGCTCTACCTCCATAGCCTGATCTTCATGGCCTTCCTCTCCAACAAGAGCTACCTGTGGGTCCTCATCATCATCGGCTGGGGTAAGCATGGACCCCAGTGCTGAGAGCAGCTGGGAGCGGTGGCATCAGAGTGGCACAGAACGCCCAAGGCAGGGCAGTGCGATGCAGACCAGGCCTGCGTTGGTCTGCAAAGGTGATGCTTCACCCCTGCTCCTCACCATGGTTCTGCCCCTCCAGGTCTCCCTGCTGTGTTCGTGTCCATCTGGGCCAGCGTCAGGGCCTCCCTGGCTGATACACAGTACGTGGGTCCACCTGCAACAGTCCTTTGGGGAGGGAAAGGCTGCGGCAAATGCCAGCAGAATGTCTGAACTGAGCATGAAGAGCAAGAGGAGTGAGCATGCCGTGCGGCTTGTCCATCAACCTGACAGGGATCCAGAGTGACAATGGCTCTGGATGGTTGTAGCGTGGCTGCTGTTGGGTCAAGGCTTACACAGAGGGGGTGAAGGGAGGATGGGGATGTTGGTTATGGGGTAAAGAGAGCCATCAGCTGGCCATGGTCCTGTCCAGGTTCCTCCAGGGTGTTTCTTTATGGGTCTCTCCAGGTGCTGGGATCTCAGTGCAGGGAACATGAAGTGGATTTATCAGGTCCCCATCTTGGCCACCATTGTGGTAAGAATCCCATGGCTGAATCCCTCAATCCCTTTTGGGCAGGGGCTGGATAGAGACCCAGAGCTGCTCCCTTGTGGTCCCTGAGGTTGTGTCTGCAGCCCCCCCGGCATGCGGCGATGCAGAGGGATGCAGGGACATTGGTGCCCCCCCCCCCACAGCATCACCTCCATGTCCCTGCCTGCAGCTCACCCACATCTGCCCCCCCTCATCCCGGGGGCTGCTCGGGCAGACCCACGCTCACTGTGGGCAATGGAACCACAGCAGGCGGTTGTTGGCAGGTGAACTTCTTCCTCTTCCTCAACATCGTCCGGGTTCTGGCCTCCAAGCTCTGGGAGAGGCACGCGGGGAAGGTGGACCCCCGGCAGCAGTACAGGCAAGCGCTGCAACAGCAAACCCTGCCCCAGCCCTGGCGCTGCTCCTCTGCTGCCCCTCCAGCTGACGGCTCGGAGCATTCCCTCTCTCAGGAAGCTGCTCAAGTCCACGCTGGTGCTGATGCCGCTTTTCGGAGTCCATTACGTGGTGTTCATGGCCATGCCCTACACTGAAGTCTCCGGGGTCCTGTGGCAGATCCAGATGCATTATGAGATGCTCTTTAACTCCTCTCAGGTATCCCAAAGACCCAGCAGTGCTCATCCCAGGAGCGGGGAGGCACACGTGGGGTGTCCCAGCTCAAACTTCACCTCCGTCTCTTTTGGCAGGGCTTCTTTGTGGCTTTTATCTACTGCTTTTGCAATGGGGAGGTAAGTTGGAAGCGTGAGCTCCCTGCTGCAGCCTCTTTGGGGCTGGGGAAGACAACCTGGAACCCCCACGCTGGGAAAAAACTTGGATCCATCCCTATCAGTAGGATTTGGTCTTAGGCTCCCTGATGGAGCAAGCTCTCTAGTGGAAGGTGTCCCTGCCCATGGCAGGGGGTTGAAACTGGATGAGCATTAAGGTCCCTTCCATCCAAACCAGGCTGGGATTTGGAAGGGGGAAATCCTTGGGGAAGGGACGGGGCACCAGCAGCCACCTCTGCTCCCTCCCTCAGGTGCAGGCGGAGATCAGGAAAGCCCATTTTCGGAGGAGCCTGGCGCTGGACGTCAAGCAGAAGGCTCGTGCCACCAGCGCAGTGGGGAGCTACTGCTATGGGGGGCTGAGCTCCCACCCCACCGCCAGCATCAGCACCAGCCTGGTGGGGCGAGCAGCAGGGAGCATCCCGCAGCAGGGGCCGCTGCCGGCCCGGGCCAACCTCCCGGGCTGCATCCCCAGCTCCTCTGCCGCAGATAACTTTGTGCCCGGTGTGACCCAGGAGATGAGCCAGAAACCTGCGGGGGAAACCACAGCGGATCCAATAGACCTGGATCGGGGTCACCCCAACCTCAACAAAGAGCTGGAGACGATGCTGTGAAGCGAATGGGGGTTTCCATCTGGGCATCCAGCTGTGGCTGGAAAGATGCTGATCCTCACACTTTTATGCTTGCATAGAGAGCTGAGATAGGGAATGACCCAGTTCCCTTCCCTCCCAGGCAGTATGCAAAGGGACCATGTACTCTTTCCACCTACCTGGCCTATAAAGGAGCAGCCAGTCCAAAACCTCCTTTCCTTCCACACACCAGTGATTGATGTATGTGATGTTTGTGCATGCAGAGCCTTGAATCATCCCCAGGAAACACCTCAACGGTCCAGAAGGTGACTTCAGCTCCAGTGTGTATAAAGCTGATTCAATGAGCCCATAGTCTGACTCCTCAGTGCAGCACCTACATCTTACAGCCTGGGGCTGTGTAGAGCTGTTCTGCAGCTCATCCTGCCCTTAACTGCATCCTTGTGCAGCTCACAGCCGTGGTAAAGCAGGGACAGGGAGCATGAGGATGCTGCAATGGACCCCAGCATCCACTGGGATCAATGGGATCAGGCACCAGGCCAAGCTGCATGGGCTGGGATGGGCGTAGTGCAATGATGGGTCCTCCCTTGGCTTTCCAGCACCATCATCCATGAACACATGGGCTACTGCATGCGAGAGGCTCGGCCCTCTGATCTTGAAAGTGAATGAAGACACGGCCTGAGTGGCTTGTTCCCATCCCTGAGCTCCATCAGGGACTTGGCGGTTGCTGGAGGGCAGCAGAGGGTGCCAAGGGCTGGAAGCACATCCATGGTGGCAGCAGCCAGACCCTGGCTCCCTCTCTGCTGCACTGTGCCGCTGGAACAGCTCTTCACCTGATGGGCAGACATTCCAGTGGGGTTTGCACTGCCCAGCCCAGGTAATTCCACCGGCTCACAGGGGAGGGGAGGATTTCCCCATTGTTGGAAATGGACATGTGTATACCCGTTAACATTAAACAGCGTGTTGGTGGCAGCACGGGGAGTTCCCTTTCCTACCTGCTCTAATGAGAGACAGTCCCTCAAGGCAGCAACTTCATGCTAAAGACAGTGAACACGTGCATCCTTCTGCGCACTCACATCTTCCAGTGGAAAGCTGCAAGGCAAAGGCAAGCACAAGGATTGGCAGACTCTGCAGGGACACACGCAGCCAGGAAGGGAAGGGCTCCAGGGCTGGTCAGGCACATCCACACCACCTACAAGGTGGCAGAGGCAGGGCTGGCTGCTGGCAGCGTTTGCCCTGCCCTAGGGGACAAAAGGGGGTGCCTGGTGCACAGCCACAGCAGCAGAAACCCAATGTGAGCTTCCTGCAGTCACCTGCTCAGCTCTTATATAGAATTATATAGAATAGTAAGGGTTGGAAAGGACCTCAAGATCATCGAGTTCTTACCTCTTTAGAAGCAAGCAGCACAACCTGCACCGCAGGGAGAGGTTCTCCCTCCAGGCACGCTGCTCACACTGCTGCCTTGTTCATGGAGACAGAATCAGCGCCCTGATGTATCTGACAGGGAGCCGTGAACCGACGTTTACAGCTCTTGGTCAGTGATCAGTATTGACTCACCCAAGTCTCAGGAGGCCTCTGGTAGCTGAGAAAGGGGTGAGGAATTTCAGTAATCCTACTGAAGAGCAGAGGGATGTGTTAGAAAGAAAGGGAGCACCCCAAGGATGTGCCATGTCCAGGGCCCGTTCCCAGCGGCAGCTATCCAGGAAGGAAGAAGCAGATGGAAGCTTTAACCTATGGAGTTGCTTCTATCTTGTTTTGAAACTCAGATCTTCAATTGTGCAGAGTGATAAACCTCAAGCGTAAGAAAGAAAGGGGAATGGCCTAGAAACATGGAGAGGGGCTTTGGACAAGGGCCTGTAGGGACAGGCCAAGGGGAATGGCTTTAACCTGCCAGAGGGGAGACTGAGATGAGCTCTTAGGCAGAAGTTCTTCCTTTGGAAGGTCCCTTCCAACCCAAACCAGTCTGGAATTGCATGGATGCAACAGCATCCAAACCCCTGCCACATCTGCCCTGGAACACGCTTGTCTTAGTACTAAACATGCAGAGCTCAGACCAGTGCAATGAGGCTTCTGCCTAGACCACAACGAAAGAATTCAAGTGGAAGCTGTTTCAAACCACCCCAACAGATCAGAGCTCGTGAGGGGGCCCAAACGAAGCAGACACATGCAGGTCACATCACAAAAGCGCTGCCAAGTTCTCTAACGGCCCCAAGGAGGGATGGGATGAGCACCATGTCCTTCCCACTTGTAAAATGAAGGGGGAAATCTCTTCCCCAGGAAGCTCTGAAGCTAAAATCAGCTTGGCCACAGTTTGGGGTCAAAGATACTGCCAAACCCCCACAGGAATTCTTCTATCAACCACATCCCAGCAATGCTGGTGAAAGAAAGGGATGGGGTGGATGGAGATGCAGACACCACCCAAGCACCGTCACAGCCAGGGGAGAACAAAGAGCACGTGCTCAATAGCTTTGAACCAGTAATAAAACATTTACTAGAGCAAGCAGAAAGTAAATGCACAGCTGATAAAGAAAACATCACAATGTCACCAAAACCTGACAGTTTCTGATCCTTCTTTCAGCAGAAACAAGACAGGGGTGGGTGCTGCCGTGTTTCAACAAAAGACTTCCTGCCTTACCTTTATGGTGCCAACAAAGAGTTAAAAAAGGGATAATACACACAACGAGTTAAAAACTGTCAAGCAGGATTTTACAGTTTTAACTACATGTGTCCAACATGGGGCGAGAGCTGAGCTGTTCCACTTCATCAATCGCTTTTCGGGTTCTCCCTAAAGGCTTCTGAGAGCAGCAGGTCCCTGAATCACTGAGGGAAGCCTCTTCATGGAGCTATACTGCATGGGGGGCACCATGAGGATGGCACAGCCTTTGAGTAGTGTGGCTGTACTGGATTCCCTTTTTGTCTTTCATTTGAGGAAAGCATTCAACCCTCTCATAACAGAGGGTGCACAGGCACAGCAGAGAGCCAAGTTTGCTATGCAGGCTTCCATCAACGTGAAGGGTAGCAAGAGAGAAGAGGTTCTTTAGAAGAATGAAAGACCTGGGCAATGGGGTCGGGACTGATGTACTGACCACAGCCAAGCCGGGGAGTCCAGCCTACACTAGAGGTGAATTTGGGGTTTGCTGGGCTGGAGAAGGAGCCTTCGAACAGCTTCTTAAAAAAACAAACCATAAGGAAAGAAAAATCAGCTTCATCCCACCTTCAGCAATGCAAACTGATGGATCCTTACGTGATGGGACGCAAGGGGCAACCTGGAGGCCCAATTATGTGGGGCTATGTGAAAACAAGAGTCTGGGGAAGAACTCACCACACTGAACACACTGCTGAGAGAGCACTGTTTACCAGGTGGGTCCTGAGCATCTCCAGCTGTTACTTTTGAAGTGTGAATGCTGGTTAAGAAAAAGACTATACTTGTATGGACAACAGTTTCTTAATGTTCCAAGGCCGCGAAACAGCTTCTTTCTTGGCAAGATCTGTTTAAATCCAGCAGTCACTTGAGCGCTGAATGCTTAAAAGCAGAACCCAGGGAGCTTTATCAAAATGATTTCTCTTGGACTAAAGCACTGTGTGTACACATCATTAGAGAGAAGCTGTTCGCGGATGTACCGGCCCAGACTTGCATGGGGAGTGTAGTCTGTATGGTTTCCTTCTCCTCCCCCAGCAGCTCAACCACCACTTACCAAAACACCCCCCAGATCCTCTGGCAAAAGGCAACACCACCTGCAGAGACCCCAGGCTGGGGCAACACCAGCTTTTAACTGTCCCACCGGCTCTTCTTGCGCTTTGGGGGCTCGGGGACAGCAAACCCATCTGTTTTGTTGTCTCGGTTGGTGGCCTCCTTCCTGTTGTCACCATTCCTGTTCTCGCTGTTCCTCCCTTCGCTGCTGTTCCTGCTGTCACCGTTATTGCGGTTCCCACCACCCGCATCAGTGAAGTGCCGGCCCTCCCCGTGGCGATGGTTGTCGCCGTGGCGGCTCTCTCCGTGGCGGTAAACGTCACTGTGGCGACCGCCTCCTTCCCCGTGGCGCTGCACATCGTTGTAGCGACCACCGCCCTCTCCACGGCGCGGGACCTCGTTGTGCCGACTGGGCCGGCTGTCACTGTGTCGCTCCCTGACAACGCCGCCGCCACCACCACCAGGGGTGGCAACACCGGTGCTGCCGCCGATGCCCTCTCGACTGTTGGTGCTGGCACTTGTGCTGTTGAAGCCCTGTCCTCCGACACTTGGGAAGGTGGGAACGCTACTCAAACTCCCCGTGCTGGTGAAGCCTGGCACGCCCTTTGCTGCTGCAGTGGCTGCAAGTGGGCTCTCAGGGTTTGCAGTGGTTTGCTGGGCTGAGCTCGTCGGTACTGAGTTCAAGCTCCCGGCGCTGGTCCAGCCGCTCGCCCCAGCAGCAGAGCTACCAGTCTTTTGATTGTTTAAGCTTGCAGCAACAAAGTGGCTCTTGTACTGGGACTAACAGAGACAGGGAGAAAGAAACAAGAGAGCGCGTTTGCCTTGGTACTGCAGCACAAACCACACAGTCGTCATGCGCACACAAGCCCACCGTCAATTCTAGGGAACCCCTAGGAAAGACTTCCTACAAAAAGTCAGTCTTGGAGTGATTACACCCCTGCTGTGCTTAAAAACACAGAATTACTACAGGCATCTGCTACCAAACCACAGAAACAAGGGGACTCCTATGCTGTGGGGCTCATTCTTACACGGAAGAGAAAGAGTTCCTCTGTTCCCCGTTTCTTTCAATTGCAATTACACTATTGCTGCTAAGTAACCTAAACAGGCTCAAGCCTAGGAGCAGAATCCCAAAGGGAAAGACAGCAAAGAGGCCGCTGAAAACAAAGTTTGGCAAATGAACTTTGTGCAGATGTGTTCGGCCCAACCTGCAGACTCATTCTGCCGCTTTGGACTGCAAGGCTGAGCACGTGCTCCAAGCAGAGGAGATGCGGCCACAGCTACAACTGCCAAACCCAACTGCCCTGAAACCAACTGGGTTTCTGCATTTACAGGGCAGAAATAACGTAGCTGTCTCGAATCATGAGTAAACTTTTTCCATGTTATGCCCTACCCTCTTCAGCTCAAACTTGGAGTACAAGTGCTGGAACCAACCTGAAAAGCTGCTTTCATTGCCGTAAGCCTGTCTCCCATTGCCCCAGTGGATGGCTTGTATGCCTCGTAGTTACTCATCACGCTGTTGTTGTTTCCACGGTCCTAGGCAAAAAGACAAAGGGCAACTGGAGAGGTTTATCCAAAACACACGCTTCCAGTTCAATCATCCTCTGAACCTACGCTGGCTCTGCACTCAGTAAGTATGTCTACTAAGGATGACACACTTTTGGGGAGCACTGAGCAGCTCAGCTGTTTGCCCCATGACCTGGAGGACAATGAAAGGCTGCTCTGAGGCCTCCACACAACAATATAACCTCACTTCCCAGCTCCTTCCAGTACAAGAAAAAGCAAAATGCAACCAAATGATAATTTTCACAGAGCTCATAGCCAAGGCAAGGTGGAAAAGAAGTCATAGAAGCTGTGACTTGTGGAGAGATGCAGGACATGATGTGTTTTCAACATGTCTACAGTTAAACTGTCCCCACACACACTGGTAATAAACTGGTTTCCTACCATGGACATACATCAGTACAGGTTACCAATGCTGCAAGATCTTTTGCTGCCAAGAATCTGGCTGGAAATGGTTTTTCCAGTAATGTATTAGCATTTATTTTACACTGGCAGTCTATTTTGGGAAGGATCTCCAAAGCTTCTGGATTGCTCTGGCCCTAAAGAAGGCAGCTCTTGAAAGGAGGGTAACACCACAGGGACAGTTCCACTTGGGGTGCTTCTGATACTCACTCTGGAAGACTCTGAGCTATGAAAACCTGTGAATGCAGAGGCTGTACTCCGGTACTAAGATTTTTTACATTAAAGACTAGGCAATACTAAGTGCAAAAGTTCAAAGAATCTGTAACCATCTTCTTCAGCATCTCTACTTACAGAGTTTTCCGATCCCAGACCAGGACGTTCACGGTATCCTAAGCCACCACCACCAATATTCAGCTTCTTGCCTTTTCCTCCTTTGAAACGTGATTTTCGGAACCATGGATTCTATACACGAGAAGGACAAATCTCAACACAAGGAATAAGAAGCTTCATAAATGCCTTTGCTCTCTTGCAGCTCCACGAGGCAGCAAAAGACAAGAACCCTGAGAGCTGACAGTGGCACAAGCACAATTGCCTCAGCTATCTGTCACACCTATATATAGTGAGCCTGCCAGGCAGCCCTGCCAAGCAGGTACAATGATCAAGCAAGAACCCTTTCACAGAGCGAGTGTCCCTGTAATTATGTTCTAATTTAGCTTTCAACTTAGCTGCATTTCCCAAGTGCCTGCCATAAATCCATACTGAAAATCTAACTGTAATGAGATACTGGAGCTGGAGTGCTCTGCTGGCATCAGCCAGATCACAGCTCCTACTGTCATAGGCAGTGCCGGACCCCAAAATAGATTACATACTGCATTCCAAAATCCTCATGTCGTCTTTGGAGTCTTTCAAAGGCCATTAAAAACACTAGAAAGCCTACTTAAAAATAGGACAGACCACCAAAAGGTCACTGCTAACACATGATGGAGGCAGAAACAAGTCCCTGAGCTCCTGATTTTGGGCTAATCACAGAGGGCACCTTGCTCTACTCAAGAAGCTTTGCTTGCTCATACCTGCATTGCTAGATCCAACAGCTCTTTGGAAACATGCTGATTAGCCCCTTCCAGGTTCCTGACAAGATCACCAGCGAAGTTACTGTCTTTGGGAGTCAGCAGAGTGTAGGCAACTCCCTTCTCGCCCGCTCTGCCGGTACGACCGATCCGATGGGTGTGAGTATCAATGTCTCGAGCCACGTCGTAGTTGATGACAGTCTTAATGGAAGGAATATCTAACCCACGAGCTGTAATAAAAAGCAACATAGCGGGAAGTGTGATGATCCCAAATTAACTCAAAGCAATCCCATTCATACCAGCGTATCGCTTCATTCTGCTCCAGCATACAAAAGGAGCTTGCACAGGAACATGCCCCACGTAAGACACTATTCACAGGCTAAAACTCCTAAGCGTAGTAATATCTCCTCTAACATCAGTAAATGTTACACTGATTCCCCAGATCCACAAGGTTAGGGATGGAAGAGACCTCTTTATATGACTGCTTTTCCACTAGAGAGTGATTTATTAAAGAACACCGAAATTCACTCTTTGGTCAGCTAAACATCTGGGTGCAAAAGCTCTTCTAGAGAAGGCTTCAAGTGTGTTCATCTCCTTCATTTAAGCATGTATAACATGTCAGCTGATTAACAAAGAGCAACTACTTCCTTAGGAAACAGCTTTTTTTCTTTCTGTATATTACAAACTGTCAGATTGTAATAGAAACATCATTAGAAGACTTTAAAAGTAATCCCCTCTGCTAACACTGTACGCCTGAAAAACATCAGGAACACAGTGCCCAGCATGTGCAGAAGCCAACCTTGTTGCTTTCCACAGACATGTGTTGGCCTTGCTGCCCATATCCACAACTTACAGGAGCTACTGTTTCGCAGAACATCACCTACCTGCCACATCAGTAGCTACCAGTATCGGGATCCCCTTCTTCTTAAATTCTGAAATGACTTTATTCCTCTCACTCTGGTCCATGTCACCATGAAGCAGCCCCAGACTGTGATCCTCCTGCTTGAGGTTATTGGCCAACTCCTCTGCATTTGCTTTCTTGGTGACAAACAGGAGAACACTGCCAGAAGATGTGAACTCCACGAGGCGCCGAGTCAGCCAGTTCCACTTGCTAGGGCCAGAGGGGAAAATCTCCACAATTTGAGTAACATCTTCATTTGCCTAAGGGAGGAAATCAGACAAGACATAATGCAGGACAGGAAGGACAGTGTGGCAAACAAATGCAGAATGAAATGAGGAATTTCAACTACGTGTGAGAATAAACAGTGGAGAAACAGGGGAACAAAATTCTTCAGAAGAGATGTTAGCTCCTGTCTAACTGCTGACCACTTCTTTTTCACAGTTCAGATAAGGCAGAGGTTAAGCCTGAGAGAGGCAAAGTGCAGTGTTTGACATGATGCAGCTTAACACCCAACTGATCTAAAGGTGGGTATTTGCAATTCAGCTGCTCTTGGGACAGTTGCTATTACCTTTGAAATAGACTAAGCAAGAGCAGGTCTGAGATGCAAAGGATGCTCATCAGTAAGAGTTACTCATGTGGCCATCAGAGAAAGTACTCCTTCGAGCTGTGACTTGCCCTGGGATCAGGAAGAGGGGAGGCACGACCAGACTCCCTATACCCTCTGTACTGCAAGTAACACAACTTTCTCTAAAAGATATCATCTTTACACATTTAAAAATGAATTATTTCAAGAATGATGCTCTCAGAGTAATAATTTCTATCAGGGAACAGAAACCCTGAGGTTGAGCTGGGAAAGCTGCTGCTTTTCTTATGCAAAATGTAGGAAAAACAGTTTCCCAGAAGGAAGGGCCTTCATGTAGCCATTAATTTGTTGGTAATGAAGGGACCCCTCAACATTCCTGATTGAGAAAAAGCAAAATGCAGGGAGATGGTTTAAAGAGAAGTGTTCTGAAGGTCACCTTGTGAAATTGCTCAATAGTTTTCATATATTAGAAGCAAAGTCTCTTCACAGCAAGTATACATCTGCTACTTCATCAACTTACTACCAAATCCCTCTCCTGCTAAGAGATCAGCTGCTCCTGTCAAGCAAGCCTAGAATCAACATTCTCATGTGAACCAACTGAAAGACATTACAGCCTGAGATCCAAAGCCTTCACTGCAAAAGCTGCAATTGCTTGATTTATACTTCTGAGACAAAACGATATACCCATTGATCCAGCCTAATAAAATCAATCCCTGCATTGATGTTGTTTCACTTCTTGATGAAACCTCCCATCACTACAAGAGTCAGAAAGGTTAATACCAAACACAAATCTTTACTATTATTTGTTAAGCACAAAGTATTTACTCTTAAAGAATGACTATTGCAGTTCAACTTCAATTTCAGACACGAGGAGCAAAAGGCTTTATTTCTCTGCTTGATTCAGAAGTATCATGGAATTACCTCTCCAATGTCTCCCTGCACAACTCGGATGGGGTCGATCAGAATATCCCGGGCCAGCTTCTCAATCTTCTTACGGAAAGTGGCACTGAACAAGAGGGCTGAAAAAGAGGATTTGAACTCCTTGAAAAAACGACTTCCTTTCAGAACTGTGGGCACAGACCCTGTCAATGAGGACCTGTAGGACTGGACCAGATGTCAGGGATCTGAAGCTACAGTCTGTTTTACCAGCTCTGATGAAAATTATCCACTATTAGAATCCCTCAAAGTAGAAACACATTTCATGGCACCAGAAAGAAGATGTTGATAATATGAGGCACTGCTGTGAACTTGCTTCCACAGCAGCTTAGAACACGGGCTCTCAAAGCACATGAACACTCATTCAGCTGATCATCTTTTCTCTGAGTAAAGCGTGCGGAGGGATGATGGACTGATGAACCGCATGGCTCAGTGCCCACACTGAACGTGGTTCAGCGCTCCCTCCCAACAGCCCACACAGAGAGTGACACCAGTGGACTTCTGAGAAAGTCTCATTGGGTGGCTGTGCCTAGCACAGGAAATCCCAGCTCTGCTCCAGCCCTAACTGGCAGCCACCAGCCTCCTTTGACTCTCGGGAGCTTACTCTGAGACGTGCTTCTACTTACTCTGTCTGTCAGGACGTACGTGGTTTGCGATTGATCTGACCTGATATTCTGGAAAGGAGAGTAAAGAACCTCTGGTCAACATTTTATGCTCAGAAATGAGTGGAATAACTCAAACTGCAACTTCATTCATGCAACATGAAGTGCCCAAAAGTTACTCAGCAACTCTAAGATAAAAATCAAGGGGTTTGAACTTCAACATCAACGGGACTTTGCTGATCTCTTAACAGCAACAGATATTAGACCTTTAAATGTGAGTTTTACCTATAAGGCATTTGCTTAATGCATTTACAGATATATGGAGCTATAGGAGTTACAAACAGCCCTATAAAGCCAGGAACTGGACACTGCTGCTTTCCAAAACAGGGACCTTTGTTCATTACATACCAAACCCCATATCGAACATTCTGTCAGCTTCATCAAACACAAGGTAAGTGACTCTTTGAAGGTTTGTAGCTTTCTTTTTCACGTGATCAATCAAACGACCCTATTGGAAAACAAAACAAACAAGTTTTTAAAGCATATTTAACAAACTCTTTCCTTCAACCATTAGTTGCTCAGTTTTGTCCAAGTTCACAACTAGTTTCTGCAATAAGCCAAGCCAGATGACAACTGTGCTCATTTAAATCCCTGGTTCAGCATCAACACCCATTCTGATTCAGTGTTTCAGCCCTTCACAGGCTTTAAACTGATTCAGGAAGATGGCACTCAATTCCATTACATTCTGGGTATTTTCCTCATGAATTTGAGGCTCAGCAAGCAGAAGCTGGTATCATGCACAACTGACACTGATTCAGGCAGATCTTGCTCTCAACACCTGATAGCCTGTGAAGAACCTAAATTTCAGTGATCCGAGAACGAATTCTGCACCACCAATGGTATTAAAAAAATTGATCTCAGCTTCAGTTAAGCAACAAAAAACGGTCCTGTGTGTATCCAGGTACTTACTGGTGTGCAGACAACTATCTCTGCCCCCTCCTGGAGGGCTTTGGCTTGCTCCCACATGCTTCCTCCTCCATACACAGCTACAGAGCGCAGATTATACGCCTTACCAAAGCGCTTACATTCCGAGTGGATCTGAGGATTTTAAACAAAGCACATCACAGTTCATGTTGGACAGATCTGAGAAAACCTACCCTGAAATACAGCCCAGCTCCTGAAATTCACTTTGCAGCCTAATAACTTAATATAACTTAATGAAATTATTCAGCAATCCTCAGGGCTGAACAATAATTTCCACTAATTTGAGAAACGTATTTAGGCATCCATTGAGAGACTTTAAAACACTCTTCCAGTATCTAAAGGGGGCCTACAAGAAACCTGGAGAGGGGCTTTGGACAAGGGCCTGTAGGGACAGAAGACGAATGGCTTTAACCTGCCAGAGGGGAGATTGAGAGGAGCTCTCAAGCAGAAGCTCTTCCCTGTGAGGGTGCTGAGGCGCTGGCACAGGGTGCCCAGAGAAGCTGTGGCTGCCCCATCCCTGGCAGTGTTCAAGGCCAGGTTGGACGGGGCTTGGAGCAACCTGCTCTAGTGTGAGGCACCCCCGCACACGGCAGGGGGCTGGAACTAGGTGGTCCTAAGGTCCCTTTCAACCCAAACCATTCTGTGATTCTATGATCCAGCTGTAATTTAAGCAGCAGGCTCTATCCTTTAACACACACAATTTATGGCAATGAATCCACAGCATTCTTCATACTTAGGCTGTATGGCACATATATACTTTACTACACACCTACCTGTTGGCAAAGCTCTCTGGTCGGGCAGACAATGACTGCAATGGGACCATCGCCTGGCTCAAGCTCCTTTTGATCCATGATATGAATCAGCATTGGCCAGATGAAGGCTGCTGTTTTTCCACTTCCAGTCTTAGCTATCCCAATCATATCTCTGCCACTTAGTGCAACTGGAACACCCTAAAAATAAGGAGATTCTAAACCCATATTATGTCAACCATAGCATATTCTTGCGTACGTATCACATGAAAACTCAAATAACAAGAGGAAAACACATTGCAGAGGAGTCACAGCAATATCCATCAATGCTTACAGCTTCATTGCCAAGTTTATATCTGAATTAGATTGTTTCAAGGGCTGGAAGCAATTTTTATGTTCTCACTGCTGAGGTCCTGTATGAAATCTGTGTTTGGGCACAGTACAACATCCCAAGGATACATTTACACGTACACAAACACAGCTTGTCCAGCTGTAACATTGCTAAAACCAAACTCTCTGAGCCTATTCTTTCTGTAGTCCTGAAATCTTCAGTTCACCCCTAGTAAAATACAAATAATTCTTTGTGACAGCTTTATATAGCAAATTGGAATTGCATACATCCTCACACGGACCATGGGACCTTTGTGCTATGCTATTAGCTCTCTTTAGATGTTACAGAAGCAACAACACTCACCTGACATTGTATAGGAGTGGGCTGGGTATACTCAGATTTCCTAATTTGATGCATAAGCTGCTCATCAAACCCAAAATGAGCAAAACTACTGCCAGGCCTTGGAGGAGCAGCACCGGAGACCTTAGGAACAGAAACACAGCATTGTTCATGAACGGCGAGAGAAACAAAATATGAGGAACAAAGGTGTCTCTGCCTCTGAAAATGGCTTTTTACTTTTTGAATAGAGGTAAGTTCAAGTAGGTGCAAATTCCACATGTGTGTAAATAGGACTTCCAGGTATAAAAATGGAGATAAATTGTCAATCCACATAAGTCACTAACATCCCCTCTACCTCCTTGTAAAACTGGTGCTCTTCCCCAGATAACTCCCTTCATAGAAAGTCGCCACACCAACGTGTCATAGATGGCACATACTATTCCCAGTTTCCATTCCTAGCTCTGGAGTTCTTTAGTCCAAGTGTAACCATGCAACTGGCAAACTGCAGGACCCACTCTGACAAATTCAGAGAAGACTTTCAAGAGCAGCTAAGGAAAATCTCGCTCCTTTAAATCAAAGCCACCGAAGTTGTCCAAGAGGATGGAGCTTCCTGGGAAAATCTTCATTAAAACTATTAAGAGAGCCCAAAACAAGGAGTTAAAAGGTCCCAGGATGATAGTTTTGTGACCAGCTTACCCGGAGATTTAGCTTATGACGTAGCTCCACCACTTGCTGCGGGGTGAGACTTGTGATCTCCTCATGCTCATCATAGAAATTCTTCTCAAATGGTGGATATTCAATCTGCAAGAGTAATAACTCGGTTAGTCCAGGACCCAAAATTCTCTCTCTTTCCACTTAGTTTTGGTGAGGAAGTGTCCTTTTCCTCAAAAGTTCTTAACTGTCTGCAAGAACATTGAAGCCATTTCAAGAATCTTCAGTGTGACCTGAGGCACGACACTGAACTATGAGAGGGATGGAAGCATATTTCAATCTGCTTCTGAGCTCCTGCTTTCTAGACTGGAATAAACTTCCTTCCTACCTCTGAGTGGTCAATAGGTGGAAGAGGGTCAATGATTTTCTTGGACGGCGCAATTGGATTCCCATCACTATCATACTCCAGGTTATCCTCTTCCTCTTCTTGGACCACACCAGCAGTGGGGTTTTCAGCCATGTAGCGAAAATAAGCTTCCTGCAGCAAAACAGATCAGTAAAATCACACACAATAGGACGCAGAAATACTACTACATTTGTTTAAGTGATGTATACACTAAACAACTGTTTGCTTTCACAACCCACGTCCACTAGAACTGATTCTTCTAATAAATACCAACAATTATGTCCAGAAGGACAATATCACCAATGAAGAAAATAACTACAGTGTCAGATCACAAAATGCTTTGAAAAACCAAATTTCTCTTATGTTTCTGCTTAACAGCTCCTCCTACAAAGACTTGTTATGCTTTAACAACAGAAGAATCTATCATTTTTTCCACATGAACATAGTACAAACACTGCAGGTTTTAAAACTGAGAACACAACGCTACTAAGTGCATGACATTCACTTCTTTCCCTATGCCAAAGACAGCTTCTCCACTTCCCCTAATTAGACTTTAAGAAATGAAAGTGTATCTATTTTTCATTGAGAGAGTCAACAGCAAATGGGCAAGAGACCTTCAGCACTAGCCCAAGTTGGAAGTCACTGTCACCACTGTCCCATGCCATCCTTATTGCTCACAAAGGCTGAATCTCAATGGCACACCAAGACACTCTCAGGGAGAAAACATAACTCACTCGACTGAGAAGCAAACGTTAAAGATCAGATCTTTAAGGAAAGGATCAATCACTGGTATATGGATATACTCATCCAGGGTTTTAATTTACACGGCCAATTAGCACTCAGTCCCACAGATACAACACACCTAACAACAGCTGTCTCCAGGTGCAAGTCACCCTTGCTCAACCTTCAGCACTCACCGAATTGGAAGCAAAGGGCCAGAGGCCAGACTTCCACACACTGTTACTGTGAGTAGCACAATAGCTGTTAATTACAACTTAATAAGTCTTTCCTCTTTGTTTATTACTTCTGCTATAGTGATGCTTATAATCCTCAATCAGAACTGGAAAATAAACGGAATAAAGAGCAAAAAACCTGATTCTTGCCCTTAACAGGCATGAAATTTCACTGCACATAGCCTCCACAGTTTAACAGCCTCACACTGGTGCTCCAGGTTAGTGGATTCTAATCTCATATTTGACAAGATACTGAAAAACCTGTACAGGAAATTGAAGTTCCAATTGACCGGAAAAAAATCTTCTTAAACAGAGCAAAAAAAGAATGAAATCAGCTCCTAATAGTCTTCTTTTGTTAGTGAAACACCTGGAAGGGTAGAGACAGCAGGGCAAGCACTACAGCCTCCTGCCGATTTGTCCAGATACTGCACATGACACTGGAGTTGTGTTTGTACCTAGTAGTTCTAGATTTGGGGAGGGAAGGGAAAAAGAAAACAAAACAACAAAGAAGAAGATAGAAAGACTGCATAGGAACTCACTTGGTCATCTTCCTCTTCAATGTCATCTCGAATACCCCTGGAAAAACAAGCGGAGAAAAAAAAACTTCCCTGCAAGTGTTCCACAGACTCAGCTCCATACTTTCATGTGCTAAGTGCTGAGCTCCATACTTCGTGGAAGACACAACACTAACAACTCAGTAACATTTATAATCCCAACCCATGGAGTTCGCGTATTTGGTGCCAACCAGAACAGCGACCCTGCAAAGACTTCTTTTACTTCTATTAATGAGACTGAAAGATTAGGACTCCGTCTTCCCAGTAGAAGCCACATCAAAGATCATCCTGGTCTAAGCTCTTGATGCTACGGAAGTCCCATAACTGAAGAGGAATATCAGCCAGGAAGTGCCAATCCAGTTCAGAACTTCCCCAGGTGGTCATTTGGATCCGGTGTTCTGTTTCAGGACCATGTATAATCTGATCAACCCCATGCAATGCAAATTCTACCAATGTATCTGACATTTCTATCAAGAATCAACAGCATCATTATTTTCCTTGGTCAAAACAGATAAGCTTCCAAAATGTAAACTGTTTTTAAAGTCCAAATTAAGTTACTCCCAATTGCCACATGCTACCCAGTACCTCTGCTTTACAGGGAATGTCTTCAAACCTAGTTTACAAGAATCTCCAGTACTAAAGGTAGAGCAGCATGGAGTTATTTTGTTCACATACATGCAAATTTAAACTAAACCATGCTGATCACTGCAAGGATGTGGAAAGAAGAAAAACCCATTTCAGGCTGCTCTGGAAGGCGGTACAATGTGCTGCCCCACTTTGGGTGGCCTAGAAAAGCTTCTCACGTGAAAGAACTCTGTGTTGTTGCATTTTACTGTAGGACACCACTATGGATTCTTCCCTCCTGGTGTTCAATTTTTACTGCTCAGAACTTTAGCCATGGGGGATATCGTGCGCTGGTTAATGCTGGTTACTTGGTGTACATTACACTGGCTACAGAACAATCGCCATCAACAAAACACATTGGAATTCTCTTAGCACCACACAAGACATGGGCAGGCATGGGAAGTATAAAAGAGAACTTACTTAGCATTCTTTTTCTCCTTGTCTTTATCTTCGAGTCTCTTCATGTCTCGAGCAGCTTGATCCTAACAGGTCATAAAATGACAACATGTTAAAAAGACAAGATGATGAAACTTGGAAGGGAAAAATGTTCCGCTATAACTAGACCATCATGGCAGAGACAACATTTTTTGGACTCAACCTTCTCTTGCTCCATACCCTATCATGCTAAATAAATCTTCCTACTAATACCTTTGAAATCTCTATACTTGTAACTTCATGGCACTGCTGTTAAAAAATACATTCTCTGCATTCCTCCTGAAAACACTGTGCTCGAATCCAGCTAATAACAAAACTGTGGCTCAGAAACAGCTCCTGAGAAATACAAACCCCTTCACTTCAGGTAGTGAAAAATGCACAAAACCTTAATTTCATAGGCAGAGACACACGAAGCTCTTTGTTGTATTGTTTGGACATGCTCTAATTCACACGGCACCGAAAGGTAACTGACATCCTGAACACAGCTGCCAAAGGCAGGAGAGACATTTGCTGCTCCTGACCGGGGAGAAGTATGGCCACACAAATGAATAAACATTTCAGGAGCCAGGTCTTGCCTCCACTTCAGCCATGAATGCCTCCAGAGGATCATCATCGCTGTCAGAGTCTGCTGATTTGGAATGAAACTGCTGGCGAGTGGGGGAATTCTCTGCAGGAATGTATGGCAAATCCACATTGCTGGAATCTTCCTCTTCATCCTCAAAGTACCTGAAAAGAAATGAACAATGGTCCACTCAGTACATGGTGGGTTAAAGCAGGTGATCTCTGAAGGTCCGAACCCAAACTAGTCTATGATTCCATGGCCTACAGCACTGTGGTGCCTCTCATGGTTTTCATCAAGTTCCCTACACAGACGTGGATCATACCAGTCAGTAGGTACACAGGAAAAGATGTTGAGATCCACAATCATTCCTGTTGGAGGCTAAAAGCGGCAGCAGGGCAATGAGATATGATGAAACTGATCTTCTGAAGTGGCTCTCCCAGGCTGGTGAACATATGATGCTTTTCTGATCTCCCTCCTATTCAACACATTTATGCTGCTAACAGAAGGGTCAGTAAAGACTTGTGGAGCTGAATGTTTCTCTATACAAAAGACACCCAAATTTATCCCCCTTGGCTCCAATTCCAAGCATACCAGAGTGCGAATAAGATTGAGCTGAGGTATGTTCCTAGACAACATACTCGCAGCTCTCTGTGGGCTGCTGCAGTCTTTCAATTCTATTTAGAGGCAAGGATGTGTTATTATTCTCATTTTACAGGTGATGTAAAGCGCAAGTCACTGGCCCAGGGTGATGCCAAAAGTCTGCTGCAGGCAGGGACAGGGGCTCCTGAATGCGACCAGCTCCACTTTTCTTGACACTGCTGATTCTTCATTTTCTTGACACCACTTTTCTTGCTTTACTGCTGTGTAAAGCTACCAGGGTTCTGTAACACCATAAACCACACAGATGTCCCAGAGGCATTCCCTGACTTGGGAAACTTTCAAACCCCACAATCTAGAGCTGGATAAACACAGCGATAAGGGCACTTACGCATTCTCTTCATCAAAATTTGCTCGCTTTGACCCGATTTTGTAGAAAGAAGGCAGTTGAGGAGGTCCTGATTTTGCAAATGCAGCAGAAGAACCGGCTGTTCCAAAAGCACTGTGAGACTGCTGAGAGAGCTTCGGCTCCTCCTTCTTCCCAGGTGTTATGGCGAAGCCACCAAACCCAAAGCCTCTCTTCGTACCAGGTCCACCTTTATTCCAATTCATGATGTCCCCAGTGTATCTGTTAAAACCAGAAAAGACAAATTAGCGCTCTGCTTTAGGCAGCTCTAGATCTAGTCGTCACCATTTTTCTTGGATTACTTCAGGCACAACAGACACTCGTGGAAACGCAAATGATGAGTTTGATCTCTCCCAAAAAGCATTAGGCTTTGTTCTCTTCCTGTAGGTATAAATGTATCCACAATTGTTACCCTAACCAGACTGTGTCCCTCAGTGATTAATTCAGCATATTTAAGATGTTGCCTATCTTCTCTGTTTTGCAACCCAAACCAAACAAACCCAAGGCCAGAACTTTGAACATCAGGAGGGACAAGAGATGAAAAGCCAGCCCGGTACATACTCTGCATGTCCTTACAGCCCCGTCCTCAAGTGTTTCGTGGCTTCGTAAACACCACACTACTGCAACCCAACAGCTCCAGAAAATGAGCCCAAAGCAGGCCTCTGCTCTGAGACAAGACATGCTTCTGCCAAAGTCAGCCTCCTCTCCTCTCAAAAGCACTTTTAGCCACATGTATGTTCCAAGCTGGATGAAGAGAAGGCTGAACTGACAGACTAAGGTGTACCCTTCCCATTGCAAGTAACTTATCTCACCTGCATGGCCAAGTCAGTCATCCCTTCAAGGCAGCCAAAGAGATTATGACACCCAAAGTTCTCAAGTGCATTATAATTAGATGGCCCAAAGGCTGTGAGTCTCATTAAACAGATTCTCACATTCAGCCAGAATCCACCAGCAAGAGAAACAACTTCAAAACAACCTGAGAAGAAACACTGCTACTGCTCCCTGTGCAGAGCATTCACCAGCTTGTGACCTGCTCAGGGAACCTCAGGCCCAGACCAAGAGCTCACCAGTAGACTTTGGGGGAAGCAGCTGCTCAGTTCCTCATCGCAGCAGCTTGGGCTGGTGTCCTGCTCTCTCACTTGCACCTTACAGCTTCCACACCCGCGGATGTGGCAGGTAAGAGACCAAAACGTACAACAACCGGATGAGAGGTGCTGGCAGCACATCAGGTGAGCTTTCAAGGTCCAGTATCTGATTTTAAGCACTCTTCCTCACTGTTTTCGACTTTTCCCCCCCGCTACCCCAGGAAATAGAACGATCCTTTCACGCTGTCGCACAGCTGCCAAATGACAAAGTTTGCTCTGTTTGCCCCCGGAGTGGGTTCCTACGGGACAAGGAGGCGCCATCGGCTCTGCCGAGCGCCACTCCGAGGCACAAACCCTTCCCCCAGACCCCATAGCTCCGCGGGCATGCAGCAGGGATCCCCAGCACCGGGACCGCACATCCCCGAGCACAGCAGGGAAGGGGCCGGGGACCCGGACGGCCGCAACGCGCCCTCACCGCGGGGCTCCCTCCTCACACCGCGGGCCCTCACAGCCCTTCCCGCCCGCGGGGCCCCAGCACGGGGGCGGACCCTTTGTGAGGGCCAGGCCGAACCCGCACTAGGCCGCAACCCCGCCCGCTCCCACCGGCTGGATGGGGGGGGTGTTCAGCGGGGAAGAAGCGGCCGCCCCGCGCGGCCCGGCCCCGCCCCGAGCCCCGCACTCACCCCTCGGGCAACGCAACCGCCGCTCCCCCGGTTACCGGGGCGGGGGGGAAGAAGGGGGGGGAGACGCGACGTTACGACGTAGGTACGTGCGTGGCGCGCTGAGCTCAGCGCGCACGCTGGCGGGACATGCGCGGTGGCAGCGGGGGAAGCCGCGGGAGGCGGGCGGAGGAACCGGGAGCGCCCGGAGCCGTGGCGCAGAGCAGCCCCGGAGGCGCGCAGGGGGTGCCGCGGGACCGG
This sequence comes from Amazona ochrocephala, assembly GCA_039720435.1. Taxonomy (NCBI): domain Eukaryota; kingdom Metazoa; phylum Chordata; class Aves; order Psittaciformes; family Psittacidae; genus Amazona; species Amazona ochrocephala. The sequence goes on from CM077897.1 coordinate 729,228, forward strand.
GGGTGCCGCGGGACCAGCGGTGAGACTGCTCCCGGCGCCGTCCACGCGTGTGCACCCGCACACCGCCGTGCGCGCGCGGGGAGCGCAGCGCGCATGCTCCGCGTTACGCAAAGCGCGCAGGCTGCGCCGCTTGCGGGCTCTGGGCGCAGCGCGAGGGCCGGGCCCGAGCGGCGGCGGCGCCGCGTGACTCAGGTAACGTGGGTCCCGGCGGGGATGAGGGGGCCGGAGCGGCTTCCGCCGCTCGCTCCTCGCTCCCGGCCGCGCTCGGCCGTGACAGTTCCGGTCGTGCGGCGCCTCTGCGGTGCCCGCCGGGGAGGGAGGCACGGGAGCGGGGCCTGGAGGCGCTGGGGTGCGAACTCCGGCCTCGCTTACCTTGGCTTGTGTCCCTGGAGGGAACCGGAGGCCTCGGTACGGCGGTGGCGATAGGGGTCCCGCTTCGCACCGGCGGGTGGCCGGGGGCTGTCGTGTGGGGCTTGGGGCCCGGGACGCGGAGCGGGTTCGGGGTGTCACGATGCTGACTTCTTTTGCACAAGGCTTTATGGAGCTGTGGGGTCTTCCGGAGGTGGGTGCATGCAGATGGGCTCGAAATCCCTCCTGTAAAACACCTGAGCTGGTGGCTCCGTTCTGGTGTCTTTAACCTCCAGATGCAACTTCTGAAGTATGGAAATAGGGGTTTTCCTGCGTAAGTTCATGTGAAATTGGGGCATACCCGGCCAACGTGCTAAGCCCTGGTTATGGTGATTTGTTATGGTGATTTATCATAGTGTTGTCCAGCTTGGTTGATGCGTTCTGCTCAGGTTTTCGCTAGAAGTCTTTGGCAAAGGCGTTTATTCTAAGTGTCGTTGTCATGTGGAGCGGGGGTTCCCTGCTCCTCCAGCTTAGAAACGAATCGTTTCTATTTCAAGGGTTTTTTTAAGAGAACGAAGTCATTAACATTCATGTTCCCACTCGGATCTGGTTGCGGGAGGGAGGAAAATGAGTCTTGCTTCCAGTTCTGGCACAGCCGATCCCCCACAGCCCCTCTGCTCTGGAGCCAGGATGAGGGAGGTGGGCTGGGACAGCCTGGAGAAGAGAAGGCTCCTGAAGGGGAGACCTTAGAGCAGCTCCAGTGCCTAAAGGGGCTGCAGGAAACCTGGAGAGGGGCTTTGGACAACGGATGGAGGGACAGGCCAAGGGGAGGCTGAGATGAGCTCTTAGGCAGAAGCTCTTCCCTGTGAGGGTGCTGAGGCGCTGGCACAGGGTGCCCAAAGAAGCTGTGGCTGCCCCATCCCTGGCAGTGTTCAAGGCCAGGTTGGACACAGGGGCTTGGAGCACCCTGCTCTAGTGGAAGGTGTCCCTGCCCGTGGCAGGGGTTGGAATTGGATGAGCCTTAAGGTCCCTTCCAACCCAAACTATTCCATGGTTATTTGATGATAACCATGGCTGTGGTTTGGACCTTGGTGATGGTCCCCACAGTCTGAGTAGGAGACCAGGACTGTTTTGAGATGAAGCAGAAAAAACAGAAAGCTGAGGGCAAAACCAAGATGAGCTGAGAAACTCAGTGCAGGTTTCTGGCAGATCTGCTCTGGGGAGCCCCAGTTTCTACTGTTTTTTTTGGGTGTAGTGCAGTATCTGTCCTCTTCCTGCTGTTTTTTGGTACAGCTTAAAACAAAAGGTCTCAGTCTCTAAATAGAAGTCATGCTGGGATGCATGGTCATGGATGGGAAGTTGGCCGTTACTGGAGGTGTAATGTAGGATTAATAAGGATTTATTGCAATGTTTGATTTCTTTTTGCTTTTATTTTCCAGTGAAAATGAAAAATTTCTATATTTTTATTGCTCTCTTGTTCATCCCATGGAGTTTTTCTGTGGCAAAATACAATGAGTTTGAGGATGGAGATGACATAATGGAATATGATGATAATGACTTTGCTGAATTTGAAGATGTTAATGAAGATGCAGTCACAGAGTCTCCTCAGAGGATCATCACTACAGAAGATGATGAAGAAGAAGCCACTGTGGAGCTGGAAGGTCAGGATGAGAATCAGGAAGACTTTGATGATGCAGATGCACAGGTAATGCCTCATCTCCTCCTTCTGCATGTCTCCTAAAAGTATCTCTGCACCTTTCTTTCTCACCTTATCTCTTTGGGTTTCACTCACTGGGCTTTGGATTTTCATGCTGGTTGTGATTTTGCCCGTTAGGAAGGTGATACCGAGAGCGAACCATATGATGATGAGGAGTTTGAAGGCTATGAAGAGAAACCAGATGCATCCCATAGCAAAAATAAAGACCCAATAACAATAGTTAATGTAGGTATAAATGTTGTTCCGCTTTCTATTTGGTGTTCCTTCACTTACTTTGCTAAGGCAGTATGCCAGTAATGTCAGTGGTGCACAAATGGGCACGTGAGAGAGTGTGTATAAGGAATCTGCTTATTCAGTATTTAAAAGTGATCTTCATTCACTTACTGTAGGTTCCTGCTCACCTTCAAAACAGCTGGGAGAGTTACTACATGGAAATCCTGATGGTAACAGGTCTTCTGGCTTACATCATGAACTACATCATTGGGAAGAACAAAAACAACCGTCTGGCTCATGCATGGTTCAATACTCACAGGGAGCTGCTAGAAAGTAACTTTGCTCTTGTTGGTGAGTTCCATGATGACTAGGATCTGGTTTTAGTTTATGTGAAGAAAGCTGGGTTTAGATGGGCATGTAGGCTGTAGGGAAGAGTGTCCTTTCCTGTGCAGATGAGTGCTGGCACTAACGACAGCTCTCTGCCACACTTCCAGTGCTGAAATGAATTCTGGTGGTGTAGTATGTTCTGGAACACTATGGTGATAATCCAGCAACAACTGAGCTCTGAGCCTGCTGAGGAGCTTTGCTGTTTAAGTGTGTGATTTTTAGAGTACAGTTCTCTTACACTGTTTTCTTCAGGGGATGATGGCACTAATAAAGAAGCTACAAGCACTGGGAAACTAAACCAGGAAAATGAACACATCTATAACTTGTGGTGCTCTGGAAGGGTGTGCTGTGAAGGAATGCTCATCCAGTTAAAGGTAGGGCTAAGAGAGTTTGTGGTACTGTTTATCTGTCACCAGTTTTCAGGCTCTGGAGGCTTTTCTATTCCAATGTGAGCGACAAGGAGTCTCACCTGTACTCTTTGGCTCACATTCAGATACAGGGTTCTGAATGAGCACACATGAAAGGGAGACTGGTCAGACTAAAGAGCTGTACAGGCCTGTATTCTGCCCACTAAAGCAGGTAAGAGTGGGTGCTTACAGAAGGAGTATAGAAACCAGAACTATAGCATAAACAGAGGGAAACTGCCATTTAGAGGGACTTGAGTGTGTTGGAGGAATGACCCAACAGCAATTCTGAGGAGGTACAACAAAGACAAAGTCCTGCATCTGGGATGGAACAGCCCCACGTGCTGGTTCAGCCCTAACTTGAGGGAGCAAGGCCCTGAGAAACATATCTAATACATCAATTGTCCTGCCTTTGAGCAGGAGAGCTGACTTCCAAACAGCCCTTCAAAGCTAAATTATTCTCTGAAAAGCATCTATTTGTAAGTGTCCTATTTTTCCATGAGCCCCACTGCTCTCTGCCAATGAAGTGCTGCACTCACAGCTATCTTCTTCTGTGTTTACAACTTATGCTTTCAGTTCCTCAAGAGACAAGACCTCCTGAACGTTCTTGCACGCATGATGAGGCCAGCTTCTGACCAAGTGGTACGTGCTCAAACCTTTACCTGTGACACATTGCATTCCTGTGGCTCTGAGCTGCTGCTTTGGATTGTTCTTGGGACATATAAGTGAACTGCTGGGTGTCTTCCTGTTGTAATTCCATATCTTCCAGTTCAGTAACTGTTGAAATAATCCAAAAGAATCATTCATCAAATGAGTCTTAAGTCTGCTGTTCTAGTCACTATCATTATACTGTAGCATTATACCACAACACTAAACTGAGCACTCAGTATAATTAAAAAGCTGCTTTATTGTAAGACCACTGAGAAGCTTTAAATCAGCAACTTTAGCTGTGTATGGTTTCACTTAGTCTTTGCTCTCATGAATCAAAGTGTCAAACTGAAGTCACAGAAGATGTAGGTCTCCATTTGGCCAGTAGTCTGAAGGCAGAGTGCATGGTATAAATCTGCTCAGGGCTAATCACATTCTGTCCCACAGCAAATAAAAGTAACCATGAATGATGAAGATATGGACACCTATGTGTTTGCTGTTGGGACAAGAAAAGCACTGGTGCGACTTCAGAAAGAAATGCAGGACCTGGTATGTATGTTCGTATTGGGAATATGCACATGGTAAATAATAGGATATAAGAACCTCTAAGCTGTAAAGTGTTTGTTTTCTTGGAAACAGCTGAAAACTGTTGGATTTAGTGTGTGGGGAGGAGACGTTTTCATGTAATGGGTGAAAGTAATGCCACGAGACATCTGTGCTCACCAGCTGCTGTCAGAACTGCAGGAAAAGAGGCAATTGAAAGCAGCTTACACCTCCCTTCTGGTGCTCATTTAGGAGGAGGCTGAAGTATATTGTCAGGATCCACACGAGTGTCACTTCAGCTCATTTAATTTGCACAAATGGCTTTTCAAAGCTTGAAAAGCAAACTTGATTGGTGATACGTGATGTGGAAAGTTTGGGTCCGAGTCATCTGCTTTTATGGGATCTGAAATTAGAACTTTCTGTATGTCCAAGCCCTGAAGCTTGCAAAGAATCCAGCGATAACAAGCAGTGGTTTGCTAATAATCTCTTCCCTCGTAACTCACATGACAGCACTAAAGTGTGGTTGGTAGGATGCCAGCGGATTTTGTTTTGTTATCAAACAAGATAAACAAAATGTCTTACAAAAGCAAATGTCACAAGTAAAATGTCTTACTTTGAGTATTAAATTGTTTTATCTTTTTCCTTAAAGTAGTGACTATTGAAGAGAAATACTAACTTAAAGCCTAATGATGCTCCATGTTCGAAATGTCCCCAGTAGGACTGAGTGACAGAGTTAGCGTATTCTTTGTGCACTAAACTGTCCCACTGTGCTGGAACAGGTCAGTCTGGTAAGATACATACAAGCTTGTCTTTATTTCTTCCCCTTTGTTCTCATTGAAACAGAGCGAGTTCTGCAGTGATAAACCCAAGTCTGGTGCAAAATACGGGCTTCCAGATTCACTGGCCATCTTGTCGGAGATGGGGGAGGTCACAGAGGGAATGATGGACGCCAAGGTAAGCCTAAGTGAATCAGTCATAGAATGGTTTGGGTTGGAAGGGACCTTAAAGATCGCTCAGTTGCAGCCCTCTGAATTAGTACAAACCTTCCTCGGGAGTCTATGCAAAAAAGTTGTAATATTTATAGCATCATAGAATCTCCTGTAAAGATCACAACACGAGAGCCAAATGAACCTCCTGGGATCTAGAGAAATCCAGACCCTAAGGAAGCTTGAGGGCTGGAAGAGGGATGTAAGTCTCACGTCTTTATCCCTTTTACATAGCAACTGTTAGCCTAATCTGAACTGCAGACTTAAATCTGCCTTTCAAAGCCTGGAAGTCAGCTCCAACAGCCCGTTCGAAGGAGGGTGTTGATGGTGTGTCTGCAGGTCCCCAAAGCTGACCTGTTACCAAATGAACTGGGAAATCCCAAATAAGAGTTAGATATCCAATATTTGAGTTGGTCGCATTAATTCCACGCTTGGGGGCTCATTGTAGCAAAAACTATAAATAAATAAATGACAGTTTACATTTCAGTGTCATGGTGGCAAGCTGAGCACAGCAGTTTTCTGAGTGATATAGAGCCACTTTGGCAAAGCCACATGGAGCGGGGAGGCTGCAGATGGGTTGGTGTTGGGAAGAACTAACCCCAGTTTCTCTTTCAGATGATACATTTCCTCACACACTATGCTGACAAGATCGACTCCGTCCAATTCTCGGACCAGTTCTCCGGTCCAAAACTTATGCAAGAGTACGTATCTGCCCTCCCAATAGCTACCGTAGCACTGTGCAAAATAAAGGCTGCCAGACTTGTTTGCACTGTGAAGCCTGCTGGAATGCACACAAAGAGAAATTGGGAGCAGAGGTGAATAAACAGCACTCCCAATGCTTCCAAATGCTGAGTTAGTTTAGAACATAAAGGTGCTGTATTCCCTTAATACTGATTTTTGTGTGCTGATTCTGCTGTAGTTTAGGCAGCTACAAATTCCAGCTAACGTTTGGCAGCTCCAGTGTACACATGGAAAATGACTGAGTAACCCCACTAAAGATACACAGCCTGTTATCATTTAAGGGCCAAGAAATAACACTGCAGGAGGAGGATTCGACATGTTACCTCAGATGCTATTTGAATGCATTGAGAACTAGGTGTAAGCATAGTCTGCAGTGTAAAAAACCCAACATGGATTTGTTTTTCCTAACTGGTATTTATAGAAGGTCTGTAGGAACATCAATAAGAGGGCATATACAAAACTGCATGTCATTAAAAATACACAGACCTTTGTAGGGCTCTGACCACTGGGTTGGATGGTGCTGTTTGTTAATGTCTTCTCACTGCTTCTGAGTAAAACACTTTAAGTTTGCAACTTAAATTTGGGTTACAGCAGGCTTTTAATCCTGTTTATTTCATAGATTCATAGAACAATTAAAAAGGACCTTAAGATCATCCAGTTCCAACCCCCTTGCAATGGGCAGGGATGCCTCACCCTAGACCATGTTGCCAAAGGCTCTGTCCAGCCTGGCTTTGAGCCTGCCAGGGATGGAGCATTCACCATTTCTTTTGGCACCCTGAGCCAGCGCCTCAGCACCCTCACAGGGAAGAACTTCTGCCTTAGATCCAACCTGAACTTCCCCTGTTTCAGTTTGAACCCCTCAACCCCTTGTCCTGTCACTACAGTCCCTGATGAAGAGTCCCTCTCCAGCATTCCTGTAGGCTCCCTTCAGACACTGGAAACTGCTCTGAGGTCTCCACGCAGCCTTCTCTTCTCCAGGCTGAACAGCCCCAATGTTCTCAGCCTGTCTTTGTATGGGAGATGCTCCAGCCCCTGCTCATCCTCATGGCCTCCTCTGGACTTGCTCCAACAAGTAGTTTGCAAGTTTCCCTTGGTTCCTGACAAGGTTTTCCCTATCAGTGTCAGGTATTCCGTGTGCCTCTATTTTTCTTCACTCATTTCTGCCACTCTTTTCTTTCCTACCAGGGAGGGGCAGCTTACAAAACTGCCTGAAACCAAGAAGACACTTCTGTTTACATTTAATGGTAAGAGAACTGGTGTACAAGTGTATATGTGTACCTGGGGGGTGCTGTGCTTTATCTGTGCAAGTCGTACGCTCGATTCTGGCATCTATGGAAGACAACATATATGACTTGTGACTTCAGTGAATGTAACAGGAACATTGATTGATTAACCAGTAAACAGAAGACAGTGATAACGCTGGGGAGCAAGCAGCACATTGTCATAATAGGATACTGAATCTTGCTATTATTGATCTTAGAATCAACCAGATTGGAAAAGACCTTTAAGCTTATCAAGTCCAGCTGTTCCCCAGCCCTGCCAAGGCCACCACTAACCCATGGCACTGAGGGCCTCATCTGCATGGTTTGGGAATGCTTCCAGGGATGGTGACTCCAGCACTGCCCTGGGCAGCCTGTTCCAAAATCTGAGCACCCTTTGGGGAAGAAATTGTTCTTAATGCCCTGGTGGTGGCATCAGCTTATCATTGCTCTTAAGCCATGGGCCTTGCGGTTTGAACTTGCACAGAGCTACCTGATTGCCCCTAGTTTGAAATAAAACCAGCCTATTGGAAGTGTTCTCAAAGGCAAAGCTCATGTCAGAGCCTGAATTCAATCCTTATTCTGTATTCTGTGCTAATAAAACTACGGAGGATTGTGTGGGGTAAATGTGCCTGTCACTGTGTGAAGAATTGAAGTTTGATCTCTAAAAATGAACTTTTAGTTATTTCATAGAATCACTTAGGTTGGAAGTGACCTTTATGATGGAGTCCAACCATTAACCCTGCCACCGTTCCCCAAGTCTGTAGTACTACATGGGGTTGTTGTGACCTAAGCGCAGGACCCAGCACTGAGCCTTGTTATCCTTCCTAAAGAGTAGTATAAGAGCATCTTTTGGGAATGGTGTAGGCAATAAGGAAAGAGCATTATAACAAGTAGAAAACTCCTACCAATCTCTCTGTATTAACAAGAAACTCTTATTTCAGTGCCTGGTTCAGGCAACACTTCCCCAAAGGACATGGAGTCTTTGCTGCCTCTCATGAGCATGGTTATCTACTCTATTGACAAAGCGAAGAAGTTCCGTCTGAACAGAGAGGTAAGTGGTATCTATTTTCCTGTCTTCTGAATATTGTATGAAGTTGCCACTGTTACCATTGGATCCCTAATCTTAATATGGGGAGCTTTCTATCTCTAATGTGACTACCAGAGATATTGCATCCTGCTCATGGGGAAATCCGTATGAACTGCATTTCCTTCTCTCTGTCAAAAGGGCAAACAAAAAGCTGACAAGAACAGGGCTCGTGTGGAAGAGAACTTCCTTAAGCTGACTCATGTGCAAAGGCAGGAGGCTGCTCAGTCCCGTCGAGAGGAGAAGAAACGGGCAGAGAAGGAGAGAATCATGAACGAAGAGGATCCTGAAAAGCAGCGGAGGCTGGAGGTGAGGTGGATTTTCAGGTTGTTACAGCAGCCTGTAGCTTGTGTCCTGGGCTGCCTGCAGGTACAGCAGCAACACCCAGCTCTGATCCTCTAGGATCTTTGTGGGAAGGCAGAGAACTTCCAGGGTATGTGCTGGGGCTTTCTGAAACGGAGGAGCGAAGGCTCCTGGTGAGGACACAGCTCACGTGGTTAGAGATGTGAACCCATGTGCTGTTCAGCTCTCCTGAAGTGATCAGCTTGCTCCTGGGTTGCTGCTGTTCATTCCGATCTCTTTGTCCTCGCCTGCAGGAAGCAGCTTTGCGGCGTGAGCAGAAGAAGCTTGAGAAGAAGCAGATGAAGATGAAGCAAATCAAAGTGAAAGCGATGTGACTCCATTGGGAGCAATGTCTCAGTGCCACCTGCAGAATTGGAATCCACAGGGTACAAAGACCTACTTAACTCCATAATCCTACACTTTGAACACTAATAGCCATTAAGAGAAATGTTCCTTGCATTGGTGTTACTTATTTAAGTATTCCAGCAACATGCAGGTGTATGTAGAGATCTTTGTCTCAGCAGTTTTACTCCAGGTGGTACATTTGCTACTTGTCTAAGAAAAAAAATCGCAATAGTCTTGAATGCTCTTTGTCATTTGTTCTTTAAAACCAGAAGACTGTCAAGTCCCCTGGTTTTACCTGTCCACATGTGCTGGTAGCATACTCATGCTTTGGTTTTCAACTTTGGGTTTAGTTATTGGGAGGGAAGGCGGGGAACTTTTGGGGAAGAAAACTGCACAAGAAGCATTTACTGTGCATTTATTTGCATCAAGCTTGTAAAGGCACAAAACTTAGAGCCTTCCATACGCAGTATGGATTCTTCAGGGATTTCAGCCCAGTAGAATAGAAGTGCTTTTTGTTTTCTTTGTTTTTTACAAGGGAGGGACTGAAACAGTATTAGGTCACCTCTTACACCATGATGTGTAAAACAGATGGGTTAGAGAGAAGGGAATGGGCTATGTGAAGAGTTTCCTACTTGTGGTTTTGAACGCCACAAGTACAATGTGAAGTGTGTAATGTCAGCGTGGTGTTTCTTCAGGAGCATGTGGTGAGTTAGCAGCTTCAACAAGCTTTCCTTGAGTATTTTCAGCTGTGCAAGTTTGCCTCAAAACTGCCTGATTTCAGCAGCTGCTGCCTCGTTCCCTTCAGCCAAACCTAGACTCAGTGAATAACTGCAACTGCCGGTTTCCCCAAGCAAGTAAAGACATTTTGGGGGTACGTGAGTTCTCTTCAATGATCATTTCAGGTTTTGAAACTAAATGGGGAGCATGAAGTGAATGCCCCAGTGCAAGCACTTTGCTGAGAGAGCCCTGCATTTTATAAATGCTTGCTGTCTAGAAGGTGTTTTATTGTTGCTTGTAACAGACTTAACAGTTTTTGGGGAAAAACAGGATCTTGCATTTTCTTGTTGAATACTTTGTGCAGACTTGGTTCAGAGGCAATAAGAATGAGCTGCTGTTGAAACAGCAACTGCTTAAACTTCTTCCAGCATGGGCTGCTTCACTCTGATTTAAATGCAAATGTCTGTAACCTGATACATGCAAATACATTAATTTTATAATGGTTGGTAAAATTATTTAAAACCAAAACTAATGTAGATGATGTGAAATTTTGGCACTATTTAGCTTTAAAGGTGACTACGGCATTGTTCCACAAAGGTCTTGGAAAGGTAATGCTGGTTTGTGCTCTTTAAGTGGACAGCTTTCCTGAAGTCCCATATGTCTGTGGGCTGTGGCAGCTAATTTTGTACTATGAACATTCAATCGAACAATCTAATGAAGAGTAAAAAAAGAACTGAAACGCTCCTCCTGCCTGCGCTGCTTGGGTGGACTCTCTGTTCCTTTCATCCTGTAGGATCTCAAAGCCTGGTGCTTCTGTCCACCTGGGAGCTGCTCCCTGTGCGGGTGGTGGGTGCTGGGGAAGGGCACGGAGCCTGTGAGGCCAGAACATAGGATCAGCCGGGTTGGAAAAGACCTTTAAGCTCATCCAATCCAACCGTTCCCCAGCACTGCCAAGGCCACCACTGACCCATGGCACTGAGGCCTTGTCTCCATGGTGTGTGGACACTTGCAGGGATGGTGACTCCAGCACTGCCCTGGGCAGTTCCAATGCTGAGCACCCTTTGGGGCAGGAATTGTTCCTCAGCTCCATCTAAACCTGCCCTGGTGCAGCTTGAGGCTGTTTCCTCTTGTCCCATCCCTTGTTCCTTGGGAGCAGAGCCCAGCCCCCTCCTGGCTCCATCCTCCTCTCAGGCAGTTGTAGGGAGCGATCAGGTCCCCTCTGAGCCTTCTCTTCTCCACACTGAACCCCCCAGGTCCCTCAGCCGTTCCCCATCACACTGTGCTCCAGGCCCTGCACCAGCTCCAGTGCCCTTCTCTGGCCCTGCTCCAGCACCTCAATGTCTCTCTTGCAGTGAGGGGCCCAGAGCTGAACACAGGGTTCAAGGTGCGGCCCCACCAGTGCCCAGTGCAGGGGCACAACCACTGCCCTGGCCCTGCTGTTGCACTGGTGCTGGTACAGGCCAGGATGCCGGCAGCTTCTTGGCTGCATGCCCAGGTCTTTTCCATGAGCAGTTTCCAGCCACTCTCTCCCTAAGTTTGGAACGTTGCAGGGGGTTGTTGTGGCCTGAGCGCAGGTCCTTCGCCGTGTTGAATCTGATACCATCGCTACAGCCCGTGGGTCCAGCCTGTCTGGATCCCTCTGCAGACCAACTCTCCCAGCTAAATTTACCGCGGGTGCCCTCGATCCCTTCATTAACATCACCAATGAAGCTATGAAACACCACAGGATGGGCTGCCATGGAGATGTCACTGCCCGTGTTAAAACCGCTGCAGCCGCATTCCCACCGCCTCAGCCTCCGCAACCCCCCGAGGGAGCCAACATGGCGCCGGTCTCTTCCCGCCGGCGAGGCGACGTCACGCTCGCGCCGCGTCACGCGGCGGCGTGCTGGCGTCACGCGCGCGGTGTCTCTCTGCCGGTGGAGCGGCGGCCGCAGCCTGAGGCACGGGTGAGGGGCCGGGGGGGGCGGCCGCCCCGGGCCCGTGCTCCCCGGGCCGTGCTCTCCCGGGGCCGTGCTCCCTGGCCTTGCCCGCGCTCCGGTGCGCCTCGCTCGGCACCGTGGGGCTGCCGGAAGGCGGACGGGTGAGCGCTGCGCTCCGGGGTGACCCGCTGTTGTGCCCGCAGGTTTGCCCGTCCTGTCCCGAGCTGCGTGTGGTAACGGTAACGCGGATTCCATGTCTTTTCTTGTAAGTAAACCCGAACGGATTAGGGTGAGTGTTGAACCTCTTCCAGCTTCCCTCTGGCGCCGGCGTGTCGGGAGAGCCTTGCGCTTGTGCGGAGGCGCTGCAGCGGGGCTGCCCTCCTGGAAAGCACCTTAAAACGGCGTTAGAACGGGCTGGGGGCCTGTTAAAACCCATCTGCTGAAGCGTTTATTGCTTCCACACGCGTATTTCCTCTGTATTCACTGCGAGGGGGTGTAACGGGCGCTGTATTGAAGAGAAAGTGCGGTGGTGCTGGTGGCTTCCTGCCTTGCTTTAAGTAGTTACCACCTCGCTGTGTCCCCACCGACAGCTTCTGGTTTTCACCCTAAGCTTAACCCTTAACTACACACAACAGCGTCGTTTAATTCTGCGGTTATAAGCGAGGAAGTTTCATGTGAGAAAATGCCTTGAAATGACAGTGTTAGAGACAAGGTTCCAGTCGTTGTCATCTAAAGACTTGGTGGTGCTTTCTAGGACTGGCTTCCCTCGCACTAAACAGCATGAGCTGTATTTCTTCAGTTATGTTACCAGCTAGACAACCTCTAACATGGCAATGTTTGCAATGGCTTATTTAATGCTACATGATCAGCACTCTGCAAGCCTAAAATTGTATCTTCTGTGGTGTGTTATGTCTGTGTGTATCTGTTCCTCTTTGAATCCCAGAGGTGAATAGAGATTCCTCTGCGCCATCTAATGCTTGCTGCCAAATAAAGCATGAACTCTGCGGAAAAACAACTTTAACATGTTTCTCTTCTAACTTTGCATTCGGTCAGTAAATACACAGCCCGAACCCTTCAGTTCTCTAAGACATCACCTCCTTGTCAATGGTTGAAGCATTTCTTACATCTGTTAAATCCAACCAGCTTCTATTTGGCTATACAAGCGAGTTGCAGCATGCTTCTTATTTTTGCTGTGTGTGCATGTATAAAGGTTCTTGTTTGAGCATTATAAATGATGTTACCTGTTGTTGCAAGTGCATGTTGGTCAGGAAGAGCAGTAGTTGTTGGGTGCTTGCCATCACAGTGGCACAAGAAGAGAATATCCCTATCTAAAGTAAGGCTGGAACTCTGATGTTGCAGCTGGTTGGTTTGAGACCACAGTACAATCCTTGAAGTGTTATGATTCTCTTTTCTTTTGTTGGGGAGGTGGAAAAGAAACTTGTTTCTCTGTGGATTAACTAATGAACTGCTTTGGCTTTTCGTCTTTCAGCGGTGGGTGTCTGAAAAGTTCATTGTTGAGGGCTTACGAGAGTTTGAACTGTTTGGAGGTAAGTTTTCCTCTCATTAAATGACATTGTTAGAAGTATTTTGGCTGCAAGGTTTGTTAATTTCATTGTAAATATGTATCTTGACAGTCCAATAATGAATAACTCTCCTTGTAGCACCAAATCTGCTTATTCAAGCAGGGGAAGCACATAAAGTTAATATAGAAGTGTCCAAGATCCAGCTTCTTGTGGGTGGCAGCACTGTTTTCAGACCCTGCATTCTGCATTTCTTAGCATAACCAATACAATCTTTCCCTATGCAAAAGATAGATTTGGGGGTTGGGAAGGTTAATTATCATTTTCAGAGTAAAAATGGATTTTGAAACTGATGACATGGCAGGGGGTTGGAAGTGGATGATCTTAAGGTCCTGTCCAACCCTAACTATACTATGATCCTATGACAACTCCCCAGTGTGCCCATAGAAGAGCTGGTAGGTTCCTGTTCTGCTTTGTGCATAAGGAACCAAACTGCCCACCAGGCTACGGAACTCGTGCCATGGAAGGAGGGCAGAGCACAGGAACGGTGTCTTGATCTTGAGCTTCCAGGCAGAGTGGAAGAATTTGCACTAGTTTAAATAAACTTTGGATAGTTCTCCTGTATTTAAGCAAAGCAGATACGTAATTTTTGAGTGTGTTTAGAGGTATAATAAAAAGATGGTCACATTTATGTTGGGTATATGAACAGCAGCACTATTGGAATCCCTTTCATTTCCATACTTGTACTATGATTTGATTCTTAAAGGTCTTTTCCAACCTAGTTGATTCTATGATTTTCAGTGCTGCAGCCTTATGTGTGAATTAAATGCCTTTGACCAACACCCCCCCATATTTGGTATCAACAAGTAGCATGCAGGGTTATTTACTCACTTTTCCAGCTATATTTTGCATGGGTATCTGTTGAACACATGGTGAACAATTAATTTCTTTACTCCAGAGCAGCCTCCGGGTGACTCTCGGAGAAAAGTAAGTGACTTTTGCAGGCTGTGGTGCTGTGGTTCATTGCATGGAGATTATTCCTTGTGGAAGCTTGAGTTTTGTTCTTTTCTTTTTCTCTTAGTTAAGTATCTCATTTCTATATTTAGTTCTACAAGTGTGGAAACAGGTTTCACCCTGGAGTGGAGATTTTGGTGTGTGGTTTTCCAACTGTATGTGACAGGTCAAAACTTTTAATCTCTTGGATTTGTATTGGTGTCATCATTCCCCCTCCCCTCACCGCCCTGAGGTTATTTAGATCTGATTCTTCAGAAAAGTGTATCTCTCTGGTTTAGAATAAAAGGGAGAGGTTAATTTATAGGATTTCTGTGTTGGAGTAAATCCAGAGGAAGCCACAGAGATGCTGTGAGGGCTGGAGCAGCTCTGCTCTGGAGCCAGGCTGAGAGAGCTGGGCTGGGGCAGCCTGGAGAAGAGAAGGCTCCTGAAGGGGAGACCTTAGAGCAGCCCCAGTGCCTAAAGGGGCTGCAGAAAACCTGGAGAGGGGCTTTGGGCAAGGGCCTGTAGGGACAGGACAAAGGGGAATGGCTTTAACCTGCCAGAGGGGAGACTGAGATGAGCTCTTAGGCAGAAGCTCTTCCCTGTGAGGGTGCTGAGGCGCTGGCACAGGGTGCCAAAAGAAATGGTGAATGCTCCATCCCTGGCAGTGCTCAAGGCCAGGCTGGGCAGAGCCTTTGATTCTGATAACTAGGCCCAAGGAAGTTGGTTGGCCATTCAAAGCCAGTGTTCCCTTCTGAACACACTGATCCCCATTTCCTTTCTGTTCCCTGTAGAGCAGCCACAACAGAGGTTCCAACATCATGCAGGTTTGAGGGTGACTTTACCTCCTGTTGTCTGCTCATCTTCAGAGCCAGTTCCATGCACACAGAGAGAGTTTTGCCTCTTAAAAACTAAAATCACCAGCAAACATGGAATGTTTGGTCAAAAAGGCAGGTGGAAACTTCACCTGGGTGCTGTGTGTTCCGCAGGCCCTGATCACACGCAATCTAGTTCATAAATGAGCAGTGCTCATGGAATAGCACAACTTCTGATTGAACGGATTTGTCTAAATGATTTCCCACCTCCCCACGCTGTATTGAAACACTTCTGTGTGCAGGTGTTGCTCTAGTTTAAGCTAATTACAAACACAAATTAAGTAGGATTTGATTCTGTCAGTTCAAGCTGCTTCTAATTGATCTTTGTGCCAGTGGCTGTCATTTGCTGGCACAAAGCAAGCAGAAAATGCGAGATGGATACGGAGTGTTTTGTATAAAGTCAAGTAAATTCACACCTTGCATCAGATTGCTGAGCATTACACATACGCTGGGCTGGAAGCAAGTTTTGATTCGCATCTGTTCTGCTTTTGTTCAAGTATTCACTCAGGGTTCGGACACATTTGCAGTGGTATTGCTGACTCTCATGTGACTTTTACTCTACATAAAAACTTGGTTTTTCCAGCAGGCCTAGAGAAGGTAAAGCATTTGGGAAGAGAGGTGGGAGGAAGAGTTCTGTGCTGGAAGTGAGGGAATGAGGGAGATGGAGAGGAAGGCAGCAGAACAAACCCAGCGTTCCCTGTTCCTAACTCAGGTGAAGGGCATTTGGCAAATGCAGGTCCTTGCTAGCATCACCTAATTGATTGCCTTATGGCCTTTAGAACAGGAGATGTCTTTCAAAGATTAATTTCCTTCAATCTATCTCAAATTAAAATCAGATCAACAAGCTGGAAAGCCCTTAATGAAGGTCATGCCATAAAGCTACTCATACGTGACTTCATTTTGCAGCTGCTTTTGCTTTTGACCATACACCAAAAGTTGTCCTGTGTGAAACCGCTGAAGAGCTTTTTTGCAGTATTTCATAAATGACATTTCAGTTTCACTTGTTTTGTGTGTTTTTAAACTCTTGAATGACGTTGATAAATTGCTGGTAGAGCTCCTTTTGCATTAACTCTCAGTTCTTGGTCACTGCTAGCATGAAGAGAGGTGAGTGATGACCTCTGATGTATTGGAAGACACTTAAAAAGGGAGTGTATGGTATTTTTCCATTACTGCTGAAATTACACCATTAATAATATTAAATTTAGGTTATTTTGCATCTGTTTTGTTGGCTTATGCTCTGTCTAGAGTGGACTTTACTAAATGAAGCCACTTACGTATCGCTCCGTGTTTCACCAGCTCTCACTGCTCCATAACACTGCTTAGCAGAGCCTCCTGCTTTCATTTCCTTGGTGGTGCCTTTCTGCTTCAGAGGTTTCCATCTGCCTGTGTGTCTCTCCTGGCAGTCTTGCTGTTGACAGGAATTGCTGGAAGAAGTAATGAATGCTACAGTTGAGATCAGAATTGACAGGCTGCTTTAACACAAGTTTAAAATCCTGACTGGAAAGTTGCTGCTGCCTGTTCTCGGCCAAGGAACAGCATTTGTGTAGTATTAGAGCTAGAATAAAGGATTTGGGACTGCTGAGGTCTCTGGGGTTAACTACCCTGGAACAGGACTGAGTTGCTGTCCTGGAGTTGCGTGAGCTGAAATGACACAATAGCACTGTTCACCAATCCCTCAACTGAAAAATACCCATTTTAAAGGCAGGCAGAAAGGGGTAAAATGTTGTTCAAGGTCAGTTGAAAGGGTGGAACTTGGGAGGTGTGACTATTTACTCCCAAAGTATACTTGGGGGACACAAAGGCAGTGTATGGCAAATTGATGTCTGTGCTCATCACACTCCATTTACCCTCGACAAGTGTAGAACAGCAAGTTCCTTGTATTTCAGCTGTGTTGTTGTCATCTTTCAGTGATGGGAAAAAGAGCATTTGCTGTCACTGTAGGGAAATGCACAAGCGTTTCTGCTTCATGTACCATGAGAAAAGGTCTGATAAAGGGCATCTGCAGTTGAAGAAGAATGAGGTGGAAAAAATGAGCTGGAGTTCCAAATGTCAGGAGGAGTTAATGCACTGGAAATTGGAGAGAACTAAATCTGATTTTAGGCACTGAACAAATTTGGATCTCCGTTAGGATGCCCTTCCTGTGACTTTGGGAATTTGAGGGAGTTAGAAGTGATAATGGAACTTGCAAGAACATAGAGGTTTGTCCTCTGCAGAGTCCTGCTTGGAAAGATTCATGTGCATATAAAGGAGGGAGCTTGATGTCAGCTGTAGTGAGGAAAGGAGGGAGCTTGGAGGCTGCTTCCCCGCGTGGTGTGGGGTCTTTTCCTTTTGTTCTTTTCTCCTGTAAGCACGAATGCTTTGCAGTTAAGTTGATTTTTCTTTCATTTGGTGCTTCTTTCTTCATCTGTGTTCTTCATGTCTTGAGCTAAGTTACTTCATCCCTTCTACTGTTCTACGTGTACCACCGGTGAGCAGCTGGACAGCAGAAGCCTGTTCCTGCAGCCAGGAATCATCCGCTGTGGTGCAGAGTAGTGCTGTAAACAAGCTTTCCTTTGGCCTTTGCTCAGGCAGCAGGAGCGTGGCACAGAAACCTGTAATTGATGGCAGACAGGTGGTTACTGTAAGCTGTCTTGGGGAATAATAATTGGCTTTATCCAAATGTTCCTAAAGAAATTGTATGGTTACCTATTTTAAAACACGGATGTCTGGATCTTCTGAAATGAGGCATCTCCTGGATTTCAGTTGAGAAGTAACTGCTTACAATGATTTGAACAGCTGTTACATTTCCTTCTGTATTCAGTCCTGTCTTACTCTTTTGAGGTGTGTGGTAATCTAAGGAGCAGCTGACTTTTCCATTGTGTGATCTTCCCTTCCCTTGACCTGACCTTGTTTCTTTCCCCAGGCAAATGAGGCGAGCTCCGAGTCGATAGCTCCTTCCCCTAAAAGGGACACCATGAGCAACTTCCAGCCAGACAGCAGCTGTTACGACTTGCTCACTATCATAGGTAATACTGCTACTACTCATGGGCTGGAGGACCAGAGCTCCTGAAACCTGCCCTTGTCCTTGGTGGAGCTGTAGCCTAATCATTTCATTACACCTCGGATCTGAACTTGAAAGACAGGGTAATAGCACAGGTTAGGACAATTTCCCTCGCTCGGATACGTGCCAAGGAAGGTAGTATCTCTTGGAATGATTCCTCCTTTTCACAAGGCAAAAAATAAGTTTCAGTAAATGGTGTGAAGATTATTTAAGGGTCCAGGATTGAAGGAGTTCTCCAGAAGTATTGCTGAAGCTTTAATGCCTTCTCTTTCAGGCAGAGGCTTTGAAGACTTGATGGTTGTGAACCTGGCCAAGTATAAACCCACGGGAGAGTATGTCACAGTCAGGAGAGTGAACTTGGAGGCCTGCACGAATGAAATGGTCACATTCTTGCAGGTAATACGAATGCACTAATACCATAGTGCAAGTTTGGGAGAGGATGGACAGCAAGAGCAATGCTTGTCAATGCTGTATTTATTCCTGCATTTACTAAATGGAGTTAAAATATCTTTATTTTAGGGGGAGCTTCATGTTTCCAAGCTCTTCAACCATCCCAACATCGTGCCATACAAAGCAACTTTCATAGCTGACAATGAGCTGTGGGTGGTGACGTCTTTCATGGCCTATGGTAGGTGAAGAGGGACTACCTTTGTTCATCATGTCCTCGGGGCTTTTGTCTCACCATTTAAGAGGCTTTTTGTTTCTTTATAGGTTCTGCAAAAGACCTGATCTGTACCCATTTTATGGATGGGATGAGTGAACTGGCCATTGCATATATCCTCCAAGGCGTACTGAAAGCACTTGACTACATCCACCATATGGGCTATGTACATAGGTATTTAAAAGTAGGGGGGGATCCATTCTCCTTCTATTGGAAGTTCTCAGAAGCCCCACTGCTCATTGTTAGAGCAGTGTGAATAGTTAAGAGATGTGGGGTGATGCGTTACCAAGCCTGTATTACTTTGCTGTTGAAACAAGTCAGTGATACGGGAAATTACATACATTGATCTTACTAAACTGCATGAAAGTGTCACTGTAGAGCAAACTTATCCCAAAGATAAGGTTGATGTGTGATAAACTGAGTATCTAAAATCACACTGCAGCTTATGTTGGCAGGTTGACTTGTTAAGGCTCTGTATGGGTACTACTGATAGTCTCCAAATGGAGACTGTCAGTGGTAGGAGGGATTTTCCCTGTTACTATTGGAAGGTCCGGGATCTGTAACTTTTAGTCCTGCATTTCTCCTTGCCACAGAAACATTCTTTGGGGTCCTGCAGAGTGAGCAAATAGAATCGTGTTAATGGTTGTAGAAGTGGTTTTGAGCAGCATTCAGGGAGTCCAAGTACCATCCCGTGAAATAAGCTTTTGGCCTTTCCCTAGGTGCTCACCTAGGTTGAGTTTCTGTTCAGCACTAGAACAATCTCTTTCTAAATCACTGTCTGGCATAGTTCTCCTCCTATACATCCCTCTTTTGTACATTTCAGATGCTGAAAGTTGTAGGTTATTACTGCTTACTACTTCTATTGTATGTACTGTAAAGGAAATCCAGCTTACCTATGCCTGTCTTACATCCGCTGCAGTGCCCTTCTGTACTAAGCCTTCCTGGAAAGGCAGGACGATATTCCTGTAAGGAACACCACTCCTGAAGCCAGAGGAGCTGACTGCTTTTACTCTTTTCCAGGAGTGTCAAAGCCAGCCATATCCTGATCTCTGTGGATGGGAAGGTTTACCTCTCCGGCCTGCGCAGTAACCTCAGTATGATCAACCACGGGCAGCGACTCAAAGTTGTCCATGACTTCCCCAAGTACAGCATCAAAGTCCTGCCTTGGCTCAGCCCTGAAGTCCTGCAGCAGGTGTGTTTAAAAGAAAAGACTCTTTTTGAGTGGTACATAGTGCTCCTGAATGATTTCCTGAGTGCCTGTGGCATGTTTGGAGGGGGCACATGACAAAAGCTCCTTCTTCTTGTGATGAGCTCCCACCTTTTTACCTTAAAACCAGTGACCCCCAGCAAGGGGAAACTGTATTCCTGCCAAAAGGGGGCAGTTGCTGAGAAATCCACGTTAGAACATTGTCTTTCCTTTCCCTCCAGAGGAAGGGGTGCAAGTGCCAGGAAAAGGGAGAGGCTGCAGGAAACAGATTTGGGGTGGGCACAGGGCAGGTGGGAAGAATTATGTCTCATCTGTTTGACCAAAGAGTTTTCCTGTAGGTGCCTCTACAGATTATTCCCATTAGCTATGGGAATCCCATTATCTGTTGGAATCACAGTGCAATCACATGTGAGTCCACAAGGCTGAGTTTTCTTTTCCTTTCCATCTAGAATCTCCAGGGGTACGATGCAAAATCGGACATCTATAGCATAGGGATAACAGCCTGTGAGCTGGCAAACGGCCATGTACCATTTAAAGATATGCCTTCTACTCAGGTAAGGTTTAAAAGCTGCTCCTTTCTGATCCTTCTTCCTGGCACATGGAACTGCATTGCTGCACTGGGATATGAAGATACAAGGGTGTTTGAAGGGGAAATCCTACCGCATGTGGTGTTGCTTCTGTTCCATCTATTCCAGATGCTCTTGGAGAAGCTGAATGGAACTGTTCCCTGCTTGCTCGACACCACCACAATTCCTGCTGATGAGCTGACCATGAAGACCTCCCGATCGAGTGCAAATTATGGGATGGGTGAGAACATGGCTGTCAGCAACGTGAGAGCAGCCAATGGGGAGCCAACCCTGCACCCTTATCTTCGGACCTTCTCCACCTGCTTCCATAACTTCGTGGAGCAGTGCCTCCAGCGGAATCCTGACTTCAGGTAAAGCAGCTTCATAGACCTGCACTGTTCCAGGGCTGTTTAAACCGTAAGAGCCAGCAGAGGTGGTTTGAGGTGGTTGGAATGGCATGAGGATGTGCTCCATACATTGAGAGGAGCAGTCCAAGCATGTAAAACAAGAGCAGTGTTAATACTTCGAGCACTTCAAGTGCTCATGATTCAAGATCCTATAAGAGAACCTGAAGAACTACTTTGCAACCTTTGAGGGGCAGAGTGGTGCTGCATGGCAGGAAAATAAACTGAACAACTTGAATTTCTGGTCCCTGGGAGGCTGTTTAGCCAGTTCCCATCACTGCCAGTGTCTGCTCTTCAGCCAGCAGAGATGACAAGGGGAGATGATCAACAACTGTATTTTCCTCTGTAATGAGTGTGAAGTTGTCTTTCTCCATGACAAAGCTCTCCAGCACACCTCTCTGCTCAGGAACTTGACCAAAGGCTGGGCTGTGCATGTCAGTAACTTGTGCAGGTGCTGGCCTAAACCATGTGAACACAGACAGTGCTCCTGGTTACAAAAGGGAAACCTGCTCTAGCTGAGAAATGGAAGAGGCAGGAAGGACCCTGGTCTCTTCTCCCACTCCCTAACTTTAAACACTGACACTTGTCACTTACTTGATCCTCACTGCCTTCCACAGGCCGAGCGCTGGCACTCTGCTGAACCACCCCTTTTTCAAGCAGGTAAGGAACTCCTTTAATGGCAGATAAAGAACAGTGGCTTTTCTGTAGTTGTTTTGCTGTCACTGAACCTGATGGGGGGGGGGGAGTGAGTCAAGTTGCTGAATTTCCTGTGATCGGAAAGGATTCAGTTAGCTTGGTGAGTAATTGTAGTGCAGTTTGATCCTCCAGTTCTCCTGAGAGGTGGATGGGCTGTTCCCATAGTCCTTACCTGAACACAGGATGGAAACCTGCCTGTCCTGTACACCAGCACAGTTTGTCACCCACAGGGTCAGGACAGTCCTAACCTGGTCCTTAATGAGACCAGGCTGAGGTGGCCTGGGCCTTGCTTCTGCCTATTCCCATGTTGGTGCTAGAGTGTGTGGGGAGGCAGCTCAGCCCCTCCGCTCTCTCCTCTGTGCAGATCAAGCGCCGCGCTTCCGAAGCGCTCCCTGAACTTCTGCGCCCTGTTACCCCAATCACCAACCTGGAAGGAACGAGGCCGCAGGACCCCAGTGGCATTTTTGGGCTGGTATCAAACCTGGAGCAGCTGGATGTGGATGACTGGGAGTTCTAGAGAAACAGGGACTGCGCCTGGTTCTGGAGGAGCTTCCTGGACATAGTCATTCATTGGTTGTGCTCGTAAGGGGTGATGGATGTGACACGTGGAAGAGTTTACAGGTCCTTGGGAAGGAACTGCAGCTGCCTGATTCCTTACAAATGGACAGACCCGAGCTGGAAAACATCAGCCCCAAGGAACTGTGGAGTCATCCGATGGTGCTGTGCCCAGATCTGCACTGGTAGATCGCTCGAGTGGGTTGAGTGAGTCTGTGTAGTTTATGTGTCCCTAAAAATCATGGCTTCCTCGTATCACAGTTGAAGGCTGCGCACCCCGCCCCTTTGGTTCTTTTCTCTTTGAAGGGTGCCTTAGCGTGACGGGGAGGTGGGCAGCTCTTGGTTTGAGGCATTCCCTTCAAGCTCCTCAGAGTTATCACAGAGTAAGTTTTGACAATGCGGGTTAAAAAGGGAGGATGACCTTAAATCTAGGTCCTGCTTTGAGATGGAAGAGGACCCAATTCCATTCCAGGCACAACCACTGCACCGGGTGTTCTCTGCAGAACTGGATTCTTTTCCAGCTCTGGAGTGAGTTTCTGAGGCTCCTCTTAGTTGATCCCAAGCCCTCTTGAGTGCCCGATGGGGTGTTCCAGCCTCTCCTCCCAGGGCTGCCTGGGTCACCAGCCCAAGCGTACCCCTCTCCAACAAACCCCCAGCACATCCAGCTGAGCCTCCCGTTAGCTGGGCTGCTTTCACAGCACCAGCCACACACCAGCTTGTTCCAGTGCCTGCCCCTGGCACACAGGAAAACTAAGTTGATTTACATCATGTACAGCATTCAGCCTTCCATTACCACTGCCGTTCTGCCCTCCCTGACTGACCAACAGGTAAAAACTTGGCTCCCCTTGATTCAGGGCTGTGTGACTCTGCCCTGCTCTTGCAGCAGTGCTCCCCCTTCCATGGGGTTGGTGTTTGGATGTGTAGTGAAGGCTTTGAGTTTGACCTTCCCAAGGACCATGGGGGCTGGAGGTATAGCAGTGGTGCTGGCCACAGGTCCTTCTTGTGTTTAGAACCTGTACTTGAACGCAGATGAAGTTTGTTACTCTAGTTTTTTGCCAAAATAAACTATTTCTGAAGTTGTTTTTTAAGTCTGCTGCCTCTGGAAGGTGATGGAGGGGAGCACAAATGATGGCACAGGCTCTTCTCGTGTCCTTCATTATGTACAGCTCACCCCAGTGAGTTCTAGCGGCCTTCGCGGCTCAGAACGGCTTGTGATTGAAGAGCTGTGTTGCCCACTGGAGTTCAAAGCCTCTCCTGAGTTCTCTTAGGAACCAAGAGGTGGGCATAAAAGATTGAAAGGAAGACACTGAGCTGGAGTAAACCATAGAATCCCAGCCTGGTTTGGGTTGGAAGGGACTTAAAGCTCCCCCAGCTCCAACCCCCTGCCACAGGCAGGGACACCTTCTACTAGAGCAGCTTGCTCCAAGCCCCTGTGTCCAACCTGGCCTTGAACCCTGCCAGGGATGGGGCAGCCACAGCTTCTCTGGGCACCCTGTGCCAGCGCCTCAGCACCCTCACAGGGAAGAGCTTCTGCCCAAGAGCTCATCTCAGTCTCCCCTCTGGCAGGTTAAAGCCATTCCCCTTGGCCTGTCCCTACATCCCTTGTCCAAAGCCCCTCTCCAGGTCGCCTGGAGCCCCTTTAGGCACTGGAGCTGCTCTGAGGTCAGCCCAGCACTCTCAGCCTGTCTTCAATCACAACTGCACCCCTCCACTCTCCCCTAAGTTTGCATGTTTCAGGTGAAGGATGAACAAGCTGCTATTTCTCATCCCTTTCCCTGCATTCAGCTTGCTCCATGCTCAAAGCTTACACAATTCAGTTAACTGAGAGTCTGATGCTTACACAGCAGCAGGAAGCCAGCAGGATCAGGGCAAAGTTAAGAGTGAACCAGCAGCACCTGGGTCAAAAAGGGAAGTTAGGAAGTGACTGGATGCTCCCTTCACCACCTCCTGCCCCTGGGCAGACAGGCACTGGTACTCAAACCCTGACCTTGCCTGGTCCTTCTCATGCCTTCACAGATCAGCACAGCGGCGACGTGAGGACGGTCCAAGTAGCTACCTGCTGCTTGATACACAAGCACTGGCTGCTGCTGGCCCCAAGGCACGTGCTGTGAGCGGGTTTTTGTGTCCCGTGAAAGCTTTATTCAGGTAGATACAAACCAGGGGGCTCTGCTATTGAGGATCCTCGCCGTGCTCTGAATGCTGCTGCTCTTCATCCTCCTCTTCCTCCTCTGCTTTGTGCTTTTCCAGTTTTGCCATAAGCTCTGGAAAACAGGCATGGGCAGGATGAGACCCAGGTGCAGGGCCTGGCCCAGGCCAGGACGGGGAGTTCCAGGCCCAACACCAAAATGATCCACCAGGAGCTGGTGCTGCTCTGCTGCTTCCCCGGAAGCTCCCAGTGCCCCATGGGTGCCCGTTACCTTTTGCTGGGTTGAAGACTCCGTTGGTTTGCTTGTCACACACGTAGCAGCGCTGGGATTTGCGGTAGTGCTGGAGGGCACAGCTCTCACAGAAGTAGTGCCTACACCTGGGAGGAGACACAGAAGCCACTGCAAGTGACCACGACTGTGCCCAGGAGTTAGACACTGTTGACTCC
The DNA here is from genome assembly GCA_039720435.1 of Amazona ochrocephala. Classification (NCBI taxonomy): domain Eukaryota; kingdom Metazoa; phylum Chordata; class Aves; order Psittaciformes; family Psittacidae; genus Amazona; species Amazona ochrocephala. The sequence goes on from CM077897.1 coordinate 753,994, forward strand.
ACAGCCCAGGGAATGCAAAGCCAGCTGCATGCAGAGCTCCCTCTGCAGCACCGTCCCCAGCAGCATGGGAAGAGGGCTGGCAGTGCAGCCTGCTCCTCATCCTCACCCTCCCCATGCTTCTGTTCCTCTGCTCCCACAATGCAGTGTGCCACTGTGTCCAGGAGGAACGAAGGCAGGAAAACAAAGGCAGAAAGATGGAAGCATCTGGTGCCTGCACAACAAAGCTTGAGGTCCCCGCCAAGGAGATGCTCCAGTTGCAGACTTCCTGTACCAGAGGGTTTCCCCACCCACTGAAAGCCCTGGCAGACAAGCAGCAGGTCCCACCCACCAGCCTGTGGCACTGTTTGTATTTGCCTCGACATGAATGACTAATGGACTGGCAGCCGCACTGCTCCTCCTGCCAAACCCACCACTTACTTGGTGACCACGGGGTTCTTGAAGGAACTCCTGCAGATGAAGCATTTGAAAGGCATATCCTCCTCATCGCTGCTCACCTCATAGTTCTCCTCATCTGCAGAGGACAGGGGTAAGCAGACTGGAGCAAGAGCAGAGGCAGCCAGACCAGCCCATGCGTGGGGCATGAAGTATTAACTCCAGAGAGTGCAGCAGGTGGGATTAAATCAGTGCTGGAAACAACAGCTCTGGCATCTGGGTGCTGCTGATGTCAGTGACACACGTGGGACTGAGATATAATTGGGTCTAATGAGCCAGCTTGCTTGTTGCTCATCTCCCAGGAGCAAATTCTTTCTCCCTCACCCACTCACTGCTATAAAGAGCAATATCCTCCAGCCCCCCCCTTCTGAACTTAGATTCTCTTCCACAGCAGCTGCCACCAACCTCTGTCACCAACTGAGCAGAGAACACCCTTTCCCCCACCCCTGCACAGCGGGTGATGAGCCCTGGGCCACAGCTCTGGACACTGAGTGAATCACACAGTCAACCAGGTTGGAAAAGGACATTTAAGATCATCAAGTCAACCAGGGACACCTTCCACTAGAGCAGCTTGCTCCAAGCCCCTGTGTCCAACCTGGCCTTGGACACTGCCAGGGATGGGGCAGCCACAGCTTCTCTGGGTACCCATGATAGAGCCTCAGCACCCTCACAGGGAAGAGCTTCTGCCTAAGATCTTAGTGATCCAGTACCCCCAAGGCATGCGAAAAGCAGGACCTGGGAACCTCTTCCCCCATGAGCTCAGGGTGAGCAGGGAGGTGGTGCCTTACCATTGACTCCATAGCGACCCTCATCCAGCTCCCGCTCAATCTGCCATCCGTGCTTGTAGTCCGAGCGGTCGTGGAGGAACTTGCAGCTGTCTGAGGAGCACAAAGAAAGAGGAATGAGCAGCCAGGGACGAGCAATGAGCAGCCAGGGACGAGCAATGAGCAGCCAGGCTGTGCAGGGCAGTGTTACCAGGACATTTCCTGCAGGGGCAGCCTGAGCTCTGCCCAGCAGAAGGGGAAACCTGGTTGCTTCCTGCCTGTCTGTGCTCTTGGAGCAGGTGCAGGATCACTTTCAGGGTTGTGGAAGTGCCACAGGGACACTTCCAGCACTGACACACATGGGAAGTGGTGGAAGGAACAGGAAATCCATTCCCTCATGTGGCCTCAGTGCCCAGAATACCTGTGGGAATCTGGCACATCCCAGAGGTCTCCCCAGGACTTGGATAACCCCTGAATAGAGGCCAGCAGCTCTCAGAAGGGCCACAACTGAGCAGAACATCACATAAACTAACTCTGCAACACCAGCTCTGCAAACAGCTGAATGTCCATCAACAAGTGCACATCTCAGTGCCACAAACACAGAGCCCAAGGTGGAATGCACCCCTTTGCAGGCCTGGAGCAGCTTCTGCTCACCTCCAAAGCCACAGAAGCCAGTCTCTTTGTAGTCCTTGCAGATGTCGGGCTGATAGTCCCATCGCACCGTGGCCCTCAAGTGCTCTGGAGCTCGGATGGGTCCTTTTCTGAAAGGGTGGGAGAAGGCTCAGGCCGGCTCTGCAGCTGCAGTGGAGAAGGCCCCTGGGGGCCTGGTCAGAACCAGACACCAAACTTGTTAGAGAGAAGCTGGCAGCAACAGTGATGTTCAGGCCCCAGAGAGGTGCTTTTGGGGATGGTGCCTGAGCTCCTCTGTGGTGCCAGTCCTCCAAGGCTCATTCCGACCTACCTGACCATTCCTGAAGAGGCATTTCCCATGGATGTGTCCTTGGGCTTCACATACTTCTGGTAGTTGTTAATACCACGGTAAATTTTATCATCTTCCTTTCCTCTCAGCTCCTAAGCAAGCAAAAGAAAGGTGATTAAAGATTAGGAAAGCTTCATAACATGGATTAGCTTTCACCGCTCTGACACCATGTCTCCCTTCCCAGCCCTGCCATCCTTAGTAGCAAATTCTTTGCACTCTTGGCTCCTCATATTTCCAGAGAGGAAATGAGGGATGAGTAAAGCCCAGGCACTCCTGCTGCAGAGCACCAGCTCTTCAGAGAGGAAGAGCTCACTCACCTCCTGGATTTTCTGGCTGCGCTCGAAGATGGCCTGAGCATCTTTCTCCTTCTCCGTGTCCAGCTCATACACTGCTGTGGCTCCCATGTCCTCTGGTCCAACAGGCTTCTGCAAAGCAAGAAGAACTTGTGACATGAGTGAAGAGAAAACCTGTACAAGGCCGAGAGCTCTTTGGCTCCTGAAGGGCTGGTCACAGCGCAAGTACTGGACATGGCTGCTTCACCTCCCAGCACTTCCTACAGTTCCTTAGAGAGAGAACCCCTCATGGGCTGGCTCCAGCCTTGTGCTTGCAGGGCTAATGCCCCACTGCTCCCAGGTTTTAGCCTGCAGGGCAGGAAACACTTGTCCTTTACTCCTGTACCCTCAGTCAGAAGCTGAACTCAGGTCTCTGATACCCAACACTTCCATCATGAGACCCCCCCACCTACACACAGGATATTGTGGGACCTTTTAACCCAGCTGTGGGTGGCCTACACTCAGCTTTAATACAGTTTCAATCGGGTTTAGATTTCTCTTTAATGGAGCAAACAGACACTCAGCCCAGGTTTTATCTTCATTAACAGAAGCACGGTTACAACCAGCCTCGACTAAAACCAGATCTAACTGAGATGCCAAAAGCTTCTGAAGCCCAAAAGCTGCTACCTCTTCGTTCCCTCTGGGCAGGAGGGCTAAGAACACACAGCCCCCCTTGGCAGCAGTCAAAGCACAAGGTTTGGTTCATATTCACCTCTAATGTGACAAGGAGACCTTGGTCTGACCCTGCAGCTTTGACTGCAGACTGTTAGGCATTATTGCCACTTTACACAGAGGGGCAGAAGGAAATAGGTGTGAAGGGGAATGTGTGTTGACAGCTGCTTTTGATCCTGCTTATACCCTGTGCAGGCTCATAGCAATGGGCAAAACTTCACTGGATCAAGAGGAAAATGAAGAGGAAAACCCAGTGGGAACAGCACTTTGAGCTGTGCCCAACCCTGCACAGCTGATTCCACTCTAGATGTTAGCAGGACACCCAGAGCCATCAATCCCAAGGAAACGACCTCTCTCTGTAGCTCCATCACTGCTCACAAGGATAAAGATGGGTGCACCCTCCGAGTCACCCTGAATCCCTTGTGAAGGAAGATGGCCTAACCTGGAACCATGCACCCAGCACTAAGGCACACCTGATTCAAGAGCTCCCCCTCCTGTGCCACGCTGGGCAAGTCCAGTGGCCCCTTGGGGCTTTAATTCCCACCTCTACGAGAGAAAGGCCAACTTCCACGGCCTCCTGGGGACGCAGGGGGCAATGGGAGAACAAGCCCAACACCTTCTATTAATAGGGAAGGGACAGGGAGGCGCATCTATAGGAGCGGCTGATCCCACACTGGCAGAGGCCAATTCCAGTGTGGGATACCCCCTTCCTCACGTTCTTACCGCAGACCTGGTGGATTTATAAGTGACTCCGATCTCCTTTGCCGGATCCTCCTCATCGCTGCTGCTCAGCGCGCACTCGGGCCTCTCCTTCGTGCACCTCCTGGTCTGAGGGGCGAGAAGACAGCGGGGATGAAGGGCAGGAACCCCCACGGCTGCGCCCAGCCCGACCCCGCCGCGGCCGCCTCACCTTCTGGACCATGGGGTTGGGGAGCTCCCGCCGCCGCTCCCTCCGCACCACCGCGCTGCCCTCCTCGCCGCTGCTCTCTGCGGGCAGAGCCGGGTCAGAGCTGCCCCGGGGCGCTGCGGGCCCACGGGAGGCCTCGGAGCCCTGCACCCCCCGGACACCGGCACTCTATAGTGGCACCAGGCCCCGCTTCGCCTCCCGGGGTCCCCCCCACGCTCACCCCGCTCCTGGTCGCTGCTGGGCCGCTTGCGCCGGCCCCTGCCCGCCGCCAGGCCCCGCTTCTTGAACACGAACGGGCACACAACAGCCTCCTCCGCCATCTTGCGCCACCGAGCGCTTCGCGGAAACCCACGGCAGCGCCCCCTGCGGGAGGGGAGGACTGAGCTCCCTGAGCCGCGGCTCCATCCCCTGTCCCCCTTCGCCTTCTGCAGGGGTCCCCCGCGTCGCCATGGCAACGGGAGCCCCAGTTCTGAACGCGCTCATCCTGCATCCCAAAGCGGGTGATGGGATGAGCTCCAGCCACGCTCCCGCTGGGACCTTAAAGCTCACCCAGCTCCAGCCCCTGCCACGGGCAGGGACACCTTCCACTGGAGCAGCTTGCTCCAAGCCCCTGTGTCCAACCTGGCCTTGGACACTGCCAGGGATGGGGCAGCCACAGCTTCTCTGGGCACCCTGTGCCAGCGCCTCAGCACCCTCACAGGGAAGAGCTTCTGCCCAAGAGCTCATCTCAGTCTCCCCTCTGGCAGGTTAAAGCCATTCCCCTTGGCCTGTCCCTACAGGCCCTTGTCCAAAGCCCCTCTCCAGCTTTCCTGCAGCCCCTTTAGCACTGGAGCTGCACTGAGGTCTCCCTGGAGCCCAGCTAACTCCTTGCTGCAACTTCCCTCTTCCCTGCCCTCATTTCAGGGCACTGTGGCAACGCCTTGGATGCTCTTCCCTGTGCCCAGATGACCACTGGCTTTAGCAGCCCTGCTGGTCTCCTGCTGTGACACGTGTGATATTGTTAGGCATGGACCTGCTTGGCAACAGCTGATTTTATCAAGTCAAATTCCTCTTGTGTTTGCTCTGGGTGGCAGAGAGCCTTTTCATCACAGATGCTATTTGGGCAATGCGGAGTGATAGAGGTGATAAATCCTACCCACGCCATCTCCTTGTCCAGTAAACACTGCCACAAATTCCTTTCTCGGAGTTTTGCACAGGGAATTACAGGCAAATTCCACACACAAGGAATCTGTAATTCCTCTGCCACTGGGGCCATCTCCAGTGCTGTCTGGCTCTTTCCAGCAGTGTCACAATGTGCTGAAGAGCCCAGACAAGACCATTTCTTCTTGCATCATCACTATCAAAGCTCTTCCCATCTCCATTGCACATTTTACTTCCATTCCTCTCCCACTGGAGGAGTTTGGGAGGTTAAGATGAAGTCCAAGAGCCCATGTCCCTCTGCCTTCCTGCTGCCCATGGCCATGCTGCTCCCTTTGCTGGTACCAAACAGCCTCTGAGTTCCACTCAGTTTTTAACCAATTCCTTCCCCACATCGTGTCCTGTTCCTGGGGTGATCCCAGCCCTCCAAACCTCAGTCACCGCGACCCAAACCCCAGGAGCCTCCTTTACCATCCCGGGCAGAGATTTTGCTCATCCCATGAGAACCAGACCTGGCAGATCTATGGAGCACTTGATGGAGTGGTCCCCATGGAGTAAATCCAGCTTTCCAAACCCTCTGGTTTTCCCCCTGGGGGGCGAGGAGCTGCAGGAATGGGGATCCCCTTTTCCTGCTGCTGCCTGATAACAGCCTTCCTCTGCAGTTTCCTGAGGCTGGGGCGGGGGGGGGAGTTTGGAGGATGGATCCTCCGGGATGCTGTTGGAATCCTCACACAAGGGGGTTAGTGCCACGCAGAGAGAGCACAAGGCCATGTCCCAGGTGTTGTGCCCATCTGCACACACAGAACATGGGGGGAGAGGCTGGGCAAGAGCTGGGGGGTAACTGCACACACGGTGCTGGTGGGGGGGGACACGGAGGAAGGGTTCTTGGGCTCGGTGGTGGGGAAGGCTGCGGGGGTCCGGGCACAGGGATCGGGGCCGAGAGGGGCTGGGGAAGGTTTGGGGTTAGAGGCTGGCTTCACACAAAGAAGCGAGCGGCTGGAAGCCGGTTCGACGCCGAGAGCCAATCACGGCGGCAGCCCGGCGATAAAAGGGGTGGCGAGGAGCCGTGGGAGCCCGCAGGAAACGGCTCCTGCTCCCATAGCCCGGCCTCTGCAAGGCGGGGGGAAGGCAGCGGGGACACCCGGACCCACCAGGACAGAGCCGGAGCCCGGCAGAGCCACCCCGGACCGGGGCGAAGCCCTCCCGCAGCGCCGGGAGCAGCGCACGCTTATGGTGAGGCTGCGCCCGCGGAGAACAACGGGGCTGGGAGGCGGCGGGAGACAATGATGGTCCCCGAGGTGTGCGGGGCGAGGGGATCATCACCCCCGGCTCTGCTCTGGGTGGGTGGGGGGGAAGCGAGAGCGAGGGGGGGGAAAGGGATGGAGAGGAGGGAGGAGGAGAGCCCTGGGCAGCGGCACCGCCGGGCAGGAGCCACCCAGCAGATGGGGGTTCACCCCCTGCACATCCCACCCTGATGCACCGGGAACTTCTTGGCTTGGGAAAGGGGGCTCGGCAGAGGTGGTCGAGGGAAGGGGATCCGGGGTGGGGAACGCACACACACAAAGGGGGCTGTTCTGGGCCCTGGGCAGCCTCACTGGGGTCAGGCGGGGGCAAGGAGATGCTGTCTGAGCTCCAGGAGTGATGCTGCTGACGGGGGGTGAGCACCCCGTGCCCTGTGTGAGCTGGGGGTGAGAGGTTTGCGTCCAGGGTACCGGGGTGGCAAGAGCAAGTGGAGGCCTTGAGGTTGCTGGATCTGCTGCTGTGGGCATCGGGGGTGCGGTGTTTTGGGGCTCATGCCCCCCATTTGGGCTGTAATCCCCTCTTTGTTGTGTGCTGCAGTACGTGCTGGAGGGGGGCTGGACAGATCCATGTTATTAAGCTGATCAGAAAGAGCAGAGACGGAAGAAAACCTGTTAGATCCTGACTTCCTTATCCCCGTTCGTTCCTGCCTGCTCATTCTCAGTGCTGAGACTCCTACTGCCTCACCCTGGCTTTAAATCTTGCCAGAGGCTGGTCCAGGGCTTTCATTGCTTCCCTTGGGATGCTGTTGCACAACTGTGAGGCTTAATAACAACACGAGCACCCTGAGCTCTGACAACCCTTAAGAGCCAGGGCTCACAAAGGAGAGCAGCTCCGTGCTCATCACTGAGGGGAAAGGAACACCCTCTGCCAGCAGTGGCACAGTTGGGAGTCAAGCCCAGGCCTCCCAAGCCCCATCCTGGCGCTGTCAGTACCCTGTTCTGAGCCAGTCTGATCTGTCTAATCCCTTTGGATCACTTGAAACCAGCTCAGCCTCCTTGTAGGTCCTATCTGTTGATTTTGGTCAGGGCGGGAGCACCAGTTCTGCCAGAAGGTGCTAATTCAGCAGCCTGGATCATCCCTTGGCAACTGGGCTTTGTCCACTAAAGGCATCGTGTGAGGGATGCACAGGGAAGACATCTGGTGCCCCAGACGTGCAGTTAAGGCCAGGAGGAGCACATCTGCAGCATTATTCATGTAGATTACAACATCATTGCAGTGCAACCCATCAAGTCAAGGCTGAAACAGCTCCGGACTAAACGGGAGCCCTGAAAGAAGACAATTCCCACTTAGGGTCTGCCAGAAGGAGCTTTGCAAAGTGAGCATCTTCTTCACACAGCTCAAAACCAGGTTCCTCCCCTTTCCTGGGCAACAAAGATCTCATGAGGCTTCTTACCAGGGAAGGGAGTTCCTCTTCTGGCTTCCTTCAGTCCCACGAACCTACAGCTACCCCCTGCTCCTACACAGTGATGGAGTTATTCCTGTTCCTTTTCCCCATCTTCAGCTTTGGGGGGGTTGTTGTCTATTGTCAGGTAGCGATGTTCCCCAAAGGTGGCTGCCCTTTGCTTTCCATATGCATCATTCCTCAGTGGGGGAATGCCATCTGGGGGTGTTGCAATGCTCACCTTGCTGTCAGCAGGAGCTCTGGGGTGGAAAACATGGAATATGGGTGAAGGGATGACTGAAGTGAATAGGAAGCACACTTTATGCACATCCCTTGCTCCTGGTGTGCCCACAACCCTTTCCAATGGCCAGCTCAGGGTACCGGACACAAGGAGCCTCTGCAACCTCCAGTGTGCTTCTCCAGAGCTCGTGTTTCCCACTGCTCCACTGAAATCCCATGGCCTTGCAGAGCACCAGATCCCATTCTGGGCATCGTAGAATCATAGAATATTAGGGTTGGAAAGGACCTTAAGATCATCCAGTTCCAACCCCCTGCCATGGGCAGGGACATCTCCCACTAAACCATGCCATCCAAGGCTATGTCCAACCCTGCCTTGAACACCGCCAGCGATGGAGCATTCACAACTTCCCTGGACAACCCATTCCAGTGCCTCACCACCCTCACAGTAAAGAATTTCTTCCTCAGATCCAATCTAAACTTCCCCTGTTTCAGTTTAAACCCATTACCCCTTGTCCTCTCACCACAGTCCCTAATGAAGAGTCCCTCCCCAGCATCCCTATAGGCCCCCTTCAGATACTGGAAGGCTGCTATGAGGTCTCCACGCAGCCTTCTCTTCTCCAGGCTGAACAGCCCCAACTTTCTCATCCTATCTTCATAAAGGAGGTGCTCCAGTCCCTGATCGTCCTTGTGGCCTCCTCTGGACTTGTTCCATCATGGGTCCTAAAAGGGAGGATGGAAGTGAAAAATAGGCAGAGCAGCTCAAAAAGAGCGATCCTTTGAGAGACTGAACCTAGAACATGATTTTGGTGGCTTTTTGGGACACTTGGACACAGCAGCTTCACAGTGGTGCCGAGGCAGGGACCATGGAATGTGGCTGTGCTGGGTTTTGGGGTGCCTGGGAAAGGAATTGCTCCTGCTGTGGCTGCTGATGGTGAAGCAGCAGAAGCTCTCAGAGCTAACCCACATGGGAAGCGCCAGTCCAAAGCCTGGTGATATTCCATGAGAGGAGATGAGCCAACAGAACATGGACAGGTTACGTTTGGGAAGGCAATTACAGGTTCATTAATCGGAGTGCTGTTAAATATGAGCCTCTGGAATAGGATTTGAAAGAGTAATCAAATACATGGTGTCGGGAAGCAGAATAGAAGTCTTTAACATGGATCATGTCAAGCTGGCTCCTTGTGTGTGACAACTGACCTCTGAAACAACGGGGCCTCATGCATCTGGATTCAAGACAAGCACCTGATGGAGTGCCCCAAGGAAATGATGGGTTTAGGTGGAGACAGGAAAGAGGCAGCAAAATGGAAGGAGGACACTTGGATCCTTCCCCAAGGGGGGATTTAAGGACTGAAGTTGGTACCAATCCCTTTGGAAGGTGGGAGAAAAGGCTGAAGAAGAGTTGGGCAGGAACATGGGGAGCTGCTGGAGCCTGGAGGGAGCTCAGCAAGAAAGAGGAGCGAGGCTCTCCGGCAGAGGTGATAAAGGAGGAGCACATCAGGCCAGATGTGTTCAGACGCGTTATGTGCTATTTAGACCATAACAGAAAGGGCTGAGATCTCCTTCACTGTGGTGCGTCCAGGCCCGCTCACCTCTGTGCAATGGGCCACGAAGGTGGTACTGTAGGAACCTTATAAGAGCAGATGCAAAGGAATTGGCTTCTCCTGCTAAGAGAGACTGATAAAGAATGATTCCTCTTTATGAACCCCCCTTAGAGGCAAATATTATGGTGGGAGAAGAACCAGGTAATGCCGGCATCATGGTCAATGGAAATGTATTGATGCTGGAAACCAGAAGGTGATACTTCCAGGTGGATCATGGTTTGTGGAAGAGACTATGTAAAACCTGAAAAGAGAAGGGAAGGAGCATGAACTATTTGCCTACCATGCTTATTTGCCTCAGGAGAGGCAAGAGAAGGCAGGGATGAAGGTGGAGAGCAGAAAGGGTGAGCAGGGGCTTCCCTCAGGTTCCCTCTTTGCTTGTGTGGGTCTCCCATTGTCACCCTACAAAGGCAGTCCTGTGTCTCCCCAACCGGTCCTTGTCAGCATCCCTCAGCTTTTTGGCTTTCCCACTGGCAGCCTTTCACAGGCACAGAAATGGATGTAAAGCAGATCAATGGAGCAGGATGGTGGAAGGAATCTCTGTGCCGTGGGGTGCAGGGACAGGTCCCTGCTGGGGATGCTCTCCAGCAACCTGATGGCAGTGGTGTCCACAGAAGCGGCCTGGCTGCTCCTCCCCTGTGTCAAGCCAATAGGACCTGCCCTGGGTCCCCACAACCATCAGCTTAACCCACAGCTCGAAGCCTCTCCGTGCTCCCAGGATGGAGGAGGAAGGGGCCCAGATCCCACCCCCCCGTGCTTTGCCTTTGGGAAAGCCTCCTGCAACGGTGCAGTGATCCCAGCAGTAAACACACACTTCACAGGGCTGCTAATGGGAACCAGATGGCAGCAAGGGGCCTCTCCCTCTGCAGTCACGCTGCTTTCCTGCGCCGGAAACCCATCGGCTTTCCGAGGGGCCATGGGGCTGGAGCGCTGTGACTGAGCGTCTCCTGGGATGAATATCGCCTTCCTCAGCCCAAACTGCCCCCCAATGGGTGCTAATGGGGAGCTGGGGCTGCTCTCACACGGCAGCAGGCACAGGTCCCCTGTGGGTGCCAGGCAAGCTCCAAGCCCTAAGTCCTGAGTCATGGAATCAACACAGAATCACAGAATAGGTTGGAAGGGACCATCTAAAGAGCATCTCATTCCAACCTCCCTCCACTGGACCAAGCCCAGTTCCCTTTGGAGAAAGGGGTATTTTGGTCCATACAAGCCATCAGATGCTCCCAGGAGGGGCAGGAAGAACAAAGGGGATCTCACCTTGTCCTGAGCCATATCCCTGGAATTGCTGGCTGCACGACCACGAGAGGACACTCAGTCCTACTCTTTGCAGGCTGTGTAGATGGCCAAGAGCCTTAGGGAATAGAGGCTTGGAGAAGTCGGATGTAGCAGTTATGGTGTCAACCTCCACTGTGGAGACCTGGACTTGGCTTTCTTGCTTTGCCCCAGGTGCTTTCTGCACCCCTGGGGGTTGCCCTAGCATTCGTGATTGCTCTGTAACACCAACGTGGCACCATGTCCATAAGCAAACCCTGTGTCACTGGGGTTCCTCTGCTTATGGTGGCTGTCTTGGGCTCAAATCCCAACCCAAGCACACTAATGCCTCCTTGGAAGAGCAATGAGAGCCTCCTCGTGTGGTTTCTAACTTGTTGTTTCCCCTTATCGCTTCGGCACAGCCTTCCCCCTTGAGATTTCTGCTCCTTCCTCATGCCCTTTGGCAGGAAGGACATTTAGCAACTGCTCACAAGCAGCTACACGGAGGGGACCTCTCACTTGAAACGAAGGCTGGGAGAGCACAGAGGGTACGTGCACAGGGGGGTGTTAAGAGAAAGGAGACCTGGAGGATGGGGCTGGCTGGAGAACATCAAGCCTTGCGGTAGGATAAGTGGGATGGAGTGGAAGGGAACAGGGTTTGGGGCAAGAGAAGCAAGGAATGAATAGGCGGAAGGAGCCTGTGTGTGCTGATGGGGAAGGGCTGATGGAGAGACTGGGGAAACTGAGGGGCTGGGATAGGGGAGGAAGATGAGGAGCAAGGGAAGGGGGGGGTGGAGAAGTGCTTGTGGCAAAGGCAGGGGCTAAGGGGGAGAGTTCTGCATCCCCATCAGTGTGTGAGGCGGGACACCAAGTTCTCTGGGTGCTTCAAGTTCCCCATGGGATCTGTGTTGGCCTGTAGGGACCAGAGTGAGCCTGGAGACGTGAGTCCCACGGGATGCGGGTTCTGCTCCTGGGCCAGCTCTGCCCTGAGCCCCAGCACCCGCTGCCTGTGCCTGCCACCGCCTGCAGCGCACAGGAAACAACAACCCAACCGCAGGGTGATGGGAGGTTATTTTGGTGAGGCAGGAGCTGTGCTCGGGGGGGCTGCGAGATGTGACAAGGGTTGTGCAGCCCCCAGCACCTCCTCATCGTTCCTTCACCTTCCCTTTGCTCCGCTGCTCCCTCAGCATCCTTTGCTCTACCCCACAGCTCCCGCACATGCAAACCAGGGCTCCTCACGCCTCATCTTTTCTGGGTGTTTTGAAGGGGAGGGCAATGGGGGAAAACCCCTGAGGCGCCTTTTCAAGCAGTTATTACCAAAAGGGGTTATTTGCGATGCTGCTTGGGGTTTTGTTTTCCTTTTCTCTTTCCTGTGCTGTGTTAAAGCTGCTCCAGGACCAATCACCTTCCACATGCGAGCAGAAGCCATCACATCACCTTCTGCTCGTGTTTCCATCACCCCCTCCTGCCCGATGTCTTTGTATGGGACTAGAGGAGGGTGATGGTTTAAACTCAAAGAGGGAGGTTCAGGCTGGATGTGAGGCAGAAATGCTTTACAGCGAGGGTGGTAATGGCACAGGCTGCCCAGAGAGGTGGTGGAGACACCCAAGGCCGGGCTGGAGGTGGTTCTGATCCAGTTAAAGATGTCCCTGCTCACTGCAGAACTGGATGAGCTTTGAAGGTCCCTTCCATCCCAAACCATTCTATGACTCCAGGATTAGAGCTACTGAGCCCAGTGCCCACATCACCTTCCAGCTCCCTATGAGCTGTGCTCCAGACCTGCACCTCCTGCCTGCATCCACCCTGCGGTGCCTCAAACTCTTGGCTCCCTCCAGCAACCCAAGAGGCTGCATGGAGCCCATGGAGGAAGCATCGAGCACATCACCATCGCACACCAGCTCTCGGGGTGATGAAACCAGCCTGCTCCTCTTGACATTTCCTTTCCAGGTGTTGCAAGAGGCTTGTCTCAGACATCGCCCCAGGGACCAGCGCCCCACGGACACCAAGCTCAGGATCAAACACACAGAGGAGGGGAAGGAGCCATGTTCCAGGCCACGGGATCTCCCAGCTCCCCCCCAGCTCATGTACGTAGGGGTTTCGTCTGGGTCTTTTCCCCCGGGTTTGGCCCTTGGGGAGGGCTGTGGGTAGAAGCTCTATTTGGACGTTTTAGGGTGATCAAAGGCACAGTCGCTGCTTCTCACCCACCAGAACTGGGGCCAGGAATGCTCCAGCAGAAGGTGCTGTTTGCTGAGCACATCCCAGTGCTCTGCTCCATACGGAGCTGCTCTCATTGCTCTCAGTTTGTTTGTGTTTCCATGGCTTTCTGAGAGCACAATCGGGAGCACGCGAAGCTGCTCGGGCTCGGAGATGGAAAAACATAAAGGCTCCAGAACATCTCCTGCTGGGACAGGATATGGCCCTTGCCCCGAGGGAGGACACAGCAGATATTAAGCAGATAGCGTTGCCTGCTCGGAGCCAGAAGGCTGCCGAGAAGTGATGAGCAGCAGTGGATTGCTGGAGCCTTGGGAACGGATATATCCAGCTCCAAAGAGGCGGCGCTTTCCTGAGCTCTGGAAGCAGCGCATGAAACCCCAACCCCAGGAGAGCACCTGCGGTTGCATTCCCAGTGCCAAGGGATGCAACCGGTTTTACACGGCCTGAGCCTCCCCACTGCCCGTGTCCCTCTTGTTGACTTTGGCTCATTCTTCCTTGAGGGAATGAGAGGGAAATCAGCGTCCCTGACCTCACTCAATGAGAGCAGCTGGGAAACGTCCGAGGAGGCAGCTCCGTGAAGTGAGGGCTTCCTGTGCGCCGCCTCGAGCTGTTCCCAAAAATACAGAGGAGAAACAATGGGGAAGGACGAAGCAGGAGGGAGAATCAGCCTGGGGCCAAGCAGAGCAGGAGGAAGGACCAGGAGGCAGTGAGGCGATGCTCTGGGATCGCCTTGGGAACAAACAGTGCAGAGCCAGAAGGCGGTACAGCGGTTCCTGCTTGGTCCTTGCTAGAAGTGGGTTTGTCCCTTTGCTCCTGCTTGAAAGAAGGGAGCATCTTCACCAGTGCAAAGGCAGGTTCAATACGTGCGGATGGCTGGTAGGGACCCAGCGGGTGTGCAAACAGCCTGGGAGGCTGCAGGAGTGTGGGGAAAGTGAAGAGCAGGAGCAGGAGGTGATTTGGGATGAGCTGCTGCAGATGGGAGAACGTGCACTGAGGCCCTGAGGGCACCTCAGCGCTTGGAGCTCTGCCCTATTGCTCCTCCATCCATGCCCCCCATCCCTCCTGCATCCCCCATGGGCACAGATGGATGCAAGAGCCTGCAGGGACTCCAGAGGCTTTTCCATCTCAGACGTTCCGTGGTGATGGGCTGAGAACAGGGCTCAGAAACAACACAGCTGCTGAGGGGAGCCAGCACAAGAGCTCCCTGAGAGCTGGGCATGAGGAGGGCATGGCCTCAGCAACTGAGTTCAGACACAGCCACCACGCAGTGAGAGCCAGGCAGAGGTCCTGCCCCTTCCCATCCTCGGCAGCTCCTCCTCCAGCGCAGCTCAGAGCCAGGCTTCTCAGCCCAGGCTTTCATTCTGATTTCTCTTCTCCCGTTCGCAGGAGGCGAAGAACAGCTCAGGAGGCAGCACCGTGCAGCGCTCCAAGGTACCTGTGATTACCGCATCCTTCATGGCAAGGAGGGAAGGACCAAACCCCATCCTATCATTCAGCAGTGGTGCAGCACAGGGAGGGTGAGGGGAGATGGAGATGCCTCACATAGAATGATAGAATGGTTTGGGTTAAAAGGGGCCTTAAAGCTCATCCAGTCCCAACCCCTGTCACGGGCAGGGACACCTTCCATAGAGCAGGGGGCTCCAAGCCCCTGCGTCCAACCTGGCCTTGGACACTGCCAGGGATGGGGCAGCCACAGCTTCTCTGGGCACCCTGTGCCAGCGCCTCAGCACCCTCACAGGGAAGAGCTTCTGCCCAAGAGCTCATCTCAGTCTCCCCTCTGGCAGGTTAAAGCCATTCCCCTGTCCTGTCCCTACAGGCCCTTGTCCAAAGCCCCTCTCCAGGTTTCCTGCAGCCCCTTTAGGCACTGGAGCTGCTCTAAGGTCTCCCTTGAAGGAACCTTCTCTTCTCCAGGCTGAACCAGCCCAATACAATACCCAATGGCAGTGTGGACATTAGGGAAGGGGCTGTGGGGGAAGCCAGGGACAAGATCCCCAAATCCCTTTCTCATCCTCTCCCCCTTTGCTCTCCCCTCGCGCAGTCCTTCAGCCTGAAGGCACAAGTGAAGGAGATGTGCAGTGCCTGCCAGAAAACCGTGTACCCCATGGAGCGGCTGGTGGCTGATAAGTTCGTCTTCCACAATGCCTGCTTCTGCTGCAAGCACTGCCACACCAAGCTCAGGTGAGCCTGAGTGGGATGCGGCCATGGTGCTTGCTGTTGGAGGGGTGGATGGATGGCAATGTGGTACCCATGGATGGGGGATGCCTTTCCAAATAGTCTACCCAACACATGCATGTGACCCCCAGCACATTCATCACAGCAAAACACAGGGCTTATGTGCCCAACTGGTCCCAAATCTCAGTGGGATCACAGGATCATAGGATGGTTTGTGTTGGAAGGGACCTTAAAGCTCATCCAGTTCCAACCTCCTGCCATGGGCAGGGACACCTTCCACAAGACCAGGATGCTCCAAGCCCTACATCCCTTGTCCAAAGCCCCTCTCCAGGTTTCTTGCAGCCTCTTTACAACTGGGAGCTGCTCTAAGGTGTTCCCGGATCCCAGCTAACCCTGTTCTCCTTCCCCAGCCTGGGCAGCTACGCAGCGCTCCATGGGGAATTCTACTGCAAGCCCCACTTCCAGCAGCTCTTCAAGAGTAAAGGCAACTACGACGAAGGCTTCGGGCGCAAGCAGCACAAGGAGCTGTGGGTGCACAAGGAAGTGGAGAGTGGGACCAAGTCGGCGTGAGCGGGACCGGCTCAGCCTTCCCTGGAGCACCGGAATGGTGCTGAGCCGGGCGCTAACTGAGCTGATGAAAACCAAAGGGGACCCCAGGGCTGCGGGTGGTGGGGGTGGGAGGCAGCCCAGCCCTCTCTGGAGGATGTATAGAGGGGTCCCTATATGCAGAGGTAACCAGGGACAGCCTCCAGGCCCAAATTCCTGGGACCAGACCTGATGCCCAGCCCTGTACATGCATTTCAGGTTTGCCACCATGGATAAAGAGATGATCTTGGAGGGGGCTTAACCCATCCTCCAAGTCAGAGCAGAGCTCCCAGCTCCTGCCACACCAATCCTGCCTTGCTGGGGCTCTGGCTAAGGAGGGTCCTTGGTTTACATCAGCTCAGTTCAGCTGGGAATGTTCAGCCTTAAGGATGTTGCCCTGCGACTGTTTCTCAGTGTCTGTCCTTTTCTATCTGCCTTTGGTAGGTCCTGCGCCAGGCGCTCTCTTATTTTTGTAATACAAGGTTTCCGAGCCTTCCCTGTGTTGTCCTGTGTTCCCGGGGGGCTGGGGAGGTGGGAATAGGGCTGAGGGCTGCCTCTTACTGCCCAGGGAGTGTGGAAAGAGCCTCTGTCCATGCAGGATCAACGTATTCCTGAGTATGTGTGTGCAGTGCGAGGATGGAGGCGGAGCAGTCCTTTGGGGCATGATGTCTGGATTTCAACCTGCACACCAGCTTCCACATGGAGCCCAGACCTCTCCCAAAGGGAATTCTCCATCCTGTGAATTAGATCCACCCCTTTGCCCCGCACACATTTTGTGGCTCCTTCCCTATATCAATATCAATGGGCCCAGCCTCTGCAAGCAGATGCTGCCTCCATTCCCTCTGGGCTGACTGGCACAAGATGAGCTCTGGTTTGGATGAAGCCCATCCCTCTGGACCCTTTCCAACAGGTCTGTATTCACCTCCTTCTTCCACACATGATGTGTAAGCCTTGCTTGGAGGAGCAGGCATTCAAGGGACCCCACGTCATTCATATGCTACAAGAATTCAGCTTTTCAGAGCCCACATAGCCTTTGGCATCACAGCAAGAGCCCCTATCCCATCACCAGCAGCTAACATCAGCTCCCATTGAACATGTCCTGTCTGGGGGACCCCAGAGCCAGCCGTGAAAACAGGAGCTAAGGATTGAAAGAGGGAACCAGAAGACGGGGGTAGTCCAGAGGAGCCCAGGAGGAACGGAGGGTACATAGAGACACTCTTAACCCAGGTCACAAGTCCCCTGGGGCTCTGGGTGGGCACTGACCTCAGAGACGCGTTGGGTGACTCCAGGAGCCCAGTGCCCCTCATGGTGGATAAATTACTTCTCCTTCAAAAGGCCAGGACTGTGAGCTCAGCAGGGACTGCCACAGAGACCCTGGCAAGGCCCCACTGAGCTTCAGCCTCACCGAGTGCTTTGACCGTCCCCATGGTGCAGGTGCTGCTGCGGGCTCCTCACACCGGTGTGCAGCTGACACCGTGACAGAAGCTGCTTCCTGCCCATCACAGCATCACTGTTGTGATGAACCAGCACCCGCTGCTCTGTGGTGCTGGGTGCGTTGTGGCCTCTTCCTGCCGAAGGTTGGCTTAGAAAATGAAAGCAAGCTCCTGGGTTTCGCTTCCTGTTCCTGCTGGCGTCACTTCTCCATCCCTCGCCTGCCTGCTGCTCTTGCCTGCAGAGCGGGGCCACCATGTCCAGAGCAGGCTGAACTGCACCAGAGCACTTTGGGGTAGGGAGAAAAACCTACCTTAAGCAAGAAGAATGATGTTTCAGTTCTCTCCTTTCCTCCCCAGAACTGCAACTTGGAACTTGGTCTAATGACAGTAGCATTCTAGTAC
Organism: Amazona ochrocephala; assembly: GCA_039720435.1. Taxonomy (NCBI): domain Eukaryota; kingdom Metazoa; phylum Chordata; class Aves; order Psittaciformes; family Psittacidae; genus Amazona; species Amazona ochrocephala. Next base: position 771,795 of record CM077897.1, read on the forward strand.
TATTAGTGCTAGTAGTACACTAGAACATCTCTAGAGCTGCTAGAACTAGGAGTACACTAGTACATCTCTAGAGCTGCCAGAACTAGGAGTACACTAGTACATCTCTAGAGCTGCCAGAACTAGGAGTACACTAGTACATCTCTAGAGCTGCCAGAACTAGGAGTACACTAGAACATCTCTAGAGCTGCCAGAACTAGGAGTACACTAGTACATCTCTAGAGCTGCCAGAACTAGGAGTGCACTAGTACATCTCTAGAGCTGCTAGAACTAGTAGTACACTAGTACATCTCTAGAGCTGCTAGAACTAGTAGTACACTAGTACATCTCTAGAGCTGCTAGAACTAGGAGTACACTAGTACATCTCTAGAGCTGCTAGAACTAGTAGTACACTAGTACATCTCTAGAGCTGCTAGAACTAGTAGTACACTAGTACATCTCTAGAGCTGCCAGAACTAGGAGTGCACTAGTACATCTCTAGAGCTCCTAGAACTAGAAGTACACTAGTACATCTCTAGAGCTCCTAGAATTAGGAGTACACTAGAACATCTCTAGAGCTGCTAGAACTAGGAGTACACTAGTACATCTCTAGAGCTCCTCGAATTAGGAGTACACTAGTACATCTCTAGAGCTCCTAGAACTAGTAGTACACTAGTACATCTCTAGAGCTCCTAGAATTAGGGGTACACTAGTACATCTCTAGAGCTCCTCGAATTAGGAGTACACTAGAACATCTCTAGAGCTCCTAGAACTAGGAGTACACTAGTACATCTCTAGAGCTGCTAGAATTAGGAGTACACTAGTACATCTCTAGAGCTGCTAGAACTAGGAGTACACTAGTACATCTCTAGAGCTGCTAGAATTAGGAGTACACTAGTACATCTCTAGAGCTGCTAGAACTAGGAGTACACTAGAACATCTCTAGAGCTGCTAGAACTAGGAGTACACTAGTACATCTCTAGAGCTCCTCGAATTAGGAGTACACTAGTACATCTCTAGAGCTGCTAGAATTAGGAGTACACTAGTACATCTCTAGAGCTGCTAGAACTAGGAGTACACTAGTACATCTCTAAAGCTGCTAGAACTAGAAGTACACTAGTACATCTCTAAAGCTACTAGAACTAATAGTACACCATTCTCTACCTATCCCGTTCTCACAGGGGCACAGCCAACCCTCACTGACGTGGCAGCAACAGAAGGGAGATGTGTGTGAGCACATGGTATGAGAGCCTCAGCCTGCTCTATTGGCTTCCGATTGTGTGGTGACCTGAGCCAGGCACCACAGTTGAGGGGAGGGAAGAGAATCCGGTGAGCATCAGATTCACACAGGGACAGAGACATTCAGTACAGCTACACCTGACAGAATGGCTGCGGCACACAGAGGAGCCAACTCCTGCTTCCCTGATTCACATGCCAGGCTCTGCAGCCAGCCTCAAATGGCTCCAAATGTGAGGTTTCTATAAGACAGAATAAAATAGAATAAAAGAAAGGCCAAACCATTGTCTCTGTGTCCCTAACGTGTAGCTAAAGTCCAGCTGATTTATGATGAGCTGGTTTCACACCACTGGGACTGGAACCCTCCTTTCTGAATCCCTCCCATCCATTGCAAACCCCCCATCTCTGAGCAGACAGAGTCACTTACTGCAACACTCAGAGCACTGGAGCTGCTCTAAGGTCTCCCCTTCAGGAGCCTTCTCTTCTCCAGGCTGCCCCAGCCCAGCTCTCAGCCGGGCTCTAGAGCAGAGCTGCTCCAGCCCTCGCAGCATCTCTGTGGCCTCCTCTGGACTCGCTCCAACAGCTCCACGCTCCTATTGTGTCTGTGGTGGAACTGGATGATTCTTCAGGTCCCTTCCAACCCAACCCATTCTATGATTCTATGTCTTAAGCTTCAAGTCATGACCTGGTCCCTGCTGGGGCTTCTTTGTGCTTCTCCAGCACAGCAAAAGCAGTGTAGCCGCTCCATAGAGAAATAGCCTCAGCAGAGAAGCAGGAGGCAAAGCAGAGGATTCTACAGCTCTCTGGGCTCCAGGGCGCTGCAGCGAGAGCTCAAGAGCAGCGGCTCTAATAGCAGCACAAGGGCTGTTCCCTTAATGTGAAGCACAGAAAGTGGCTCACTGCTGCCTGCACCTCCAAAGAGCAGACCTGGCTTTACCACTGAAGAGACAATGCAACTGATGAGCAGTGAACAACCACCACAACCTTTTGCATTCCCACACAAGCACGAGGCTTCTGTTACCAACCTGCCTTTGAGCTCAGCAAAGGACATTTCCCAGAGCCTGAAAACTCAAGCCAACAGATTCATGCAACAATTGGAAAACAGCCCATCAGTAAGAATCCATCTATATCCATACTGTGCAGATGTCCAGTTCTGGCCAAGATACAGAGCACCAGGCAGAGATCAACAGCAGAATAAGGGACACGACAGCTCACCGTGCCAGCATTTCCTGGATATAATGCAATACACCCACACCCAGGCAATATCAAATCCAGAAGACGTTGTTCCCAGTTTAGACTTCACTCTCCTCGAGCCACAGCAGTGTAGTATTAGCCATCCTCAATAGAGATTTGAAACTCTATTTGCTTCAGAAGGGGATGCAGAGAGGAAACGTACCTCGTGCCACCTTGCCCTGAGCCACACTGCACATAGAACACACACCACCAGGAATCAAGAAAGGCAGAAGAGGTTTTCAGCTGCATTTCTTTGTGTGTTGGTCAGTGCTTTGTGGCTGAACAACCTTCAACCCAAGCCTCCAGATGTTTGTCTCTCCCAGCCACCACCTATAGCCAGGTATGGTGAAGATACAAGTAACGAATATGAACTTGTGGAAAGCAGAATTACTACAGAGCTATTTACTTTAGAGGGGTGTGAGTGGGAGGGGAGTCCAGGCGCAAACACGCCATGGTACAAGCCTAAGGTGTGAATCTCGTGTTCATAAAGCAAATGTTAAGCACTGAACATACTGAGTGGAAAGGAGAATGAAGGCATCAGCTTTGGGAAGCGCCTCCTCAAGTGAAGGCAACTTCCAAGTTCCTCCTTCAGCAAAGGCAGGGTTGTCAGGTTCTAACACACACGGAGGATGGCAGGAAGCAGCAGGAGGTGGTTATTTCTGGTTCCACAAGCCATTTGTGTTCTGGGACAAGTTCGCTCGTCTGGTTCTCATCTGCTCTGGACCAGCCCACAAGCGCCATGCATCTGCTCATTTCATGCGCAGGGGGCTCTATTGCATCAGGTTGTTAACCATTTCTTCTCATTTGAGCATATTTTACACTTACAAACACGTCAGTATTTAACCAACATAGCAACGAGCTCTAACATGGCCTGGGAAAGGCGAGCAGAGGGAGGGTTGTGGCTAGGACCCATGGGACAGCATCTTGAGGGACCACGGTGGCATCCAAACCACTGCTGAAGTGACACCAAGGCTAGGACCAGCACCAGGGAAAAATGAGCATTTCAGCGAGTGATGGAGATGAATTTAAAGCAGCGCTGTTTGTCCTTTCCTAAGATAGTACTGCTGGAAAAAAGGAATGCAGCCTGAAAATACTTGGAAACGTGGTTACCCATTCTCTTGCCCTAGTCTGGGACAGCAGAGCTCATCCTGTCCCGCATCTTTCATATACTCAATGCAAGACCATCCGCTTCTGCTGGGAGCTTCATTTCTGGAAGGGAGCTCATGATACGACAGGACAAGGGGGAATGGCTTTAACTTGCCAGAGAGGAGACTGAGATGATCAATGATCTTAAATGGACTCAATGATCGTAAAGGTCTTTTCCAACCTAAATGATTCTATGGTCTCTGCATGAAGAGCCAAAAAAGCAGCCCAGCTCCTCTCCTGCAAGGTTGAATGTCACCTACCTCAGAGGCAGCCTTGTGGAGGACATGTGCTTACCTGATCCAGGAAGCAACACCTCACTGATAGGACACTGCTCCAGTTGTGCCAAAGAATAAATACCTGAAAGGAACAACACCTTCCATCAGTTCAGGTCCTTGGTTAGAAGGAAAACAAGTTGTCTTGTTCACTTTATCCACTTGCACAGGAAATTAGAGACACGCTGCAAACCACCACCAAACAAAGGCTTTCATATAAATGATAATTTTATTGTAAATAAAATGATACATTGGCCTGGCTTTGCACTGCAAGCCCCCGGTCGGTACATATAGACTACTGGTTCAAGGTCTTCTGCACAATCCAGGTTAAAGCAGTTCTCCTGCTCCACACTATGTCAGACAGGCAATAAAGTCCCTTTCTTCCCTTCTGAACTGCCCCCCAGGCACATTTACCTTTTCTAACTGGGAAATCAGAGCTGCTCAGTGAGACTTGCTCCTGAACAAGGCTGGGGTTTGAAGTCCTGAAGCCCAAACACCATTAAACCACAGAGGACACCTATTTTAGGTTGGGAATTAAAGACAGACTGAATGCTCCCAGCTCCAAGGGCAGGTACCACAGGACTGTATCCAAAGACAGAAAACCTTCCCATGCAGCAGCTATTAAGCTAAGCGCCAGTCCCTGGGATCTTATTCAGCCTCCTGGATCTGGCCTTTGCCTACCAGGATCAGCGTGTACAGCAGGGATGGGTGGGTTTATTGAGGAATCCCACGTTGTCCTGGCCCTCTGGGCCCTTGGGAATCCCATGTGTCACTTCAGCAGGTACCAATTCCCCTCTTGGTCAATTTGTTTTGCTAATTAATGACAATGGGAACTGTTTGTTTGGAGCATCAAGTCCTTTGGAAAACTACCTCAAAAATGGGAAAAGAATAATCGAAATTGCTGCCACTAGAATAGGCAAAGGTTGAATTTACTGGAGAACAAGCAAATAACCTGGAATGCTCAGAATCGTCACACCGAGACCAAAATGCCAATAGCTTGTTTCCTAATAATTCAGGGAGAGGCAAATTCCCCCATTCTCCCAGGTTCCTTTTTGATGGGAATCTCAGACATCTTCCTGCTCAGTTCCAACTGTCTCAGGATAGTTAGTGGGACTCCTCCAAGATATTTGTCTTCAAGCAGAATATTCCCTATTTCTGCAGCACCTTCCATCCAGGATTCAGTACTCAATATACCCCTCCCTGGAAGGAACAGCAGAGAGCACGGCATGACATTTGGAATAGAATCAACTTGGTTGGAAAAGACCTTTAAGATCATCAAGCCCAACCTTTACTCCAGCACTGCCAAGGCCTCCATGGCACTAAATGGATATATCAGCTCAGCGTCAGCCTGGCACTCTCCTGACTGAGTTATTCCCAGCTTTTTGTTCAATTCTACCAGGATAAAGAGGTCGGATGCAATTCAATCCAGAGGTGGCATTACATTTACATCCGCTTCAAATGTTTTTGCTGCCTGGGCCATGTATAAGTGTTGGTCCCAAGCTTATCCATTGTAGCAATGGACTTCAGAATCCAGATCTTCCCCATCCCCAGGAGGGCTGTGAGGAAACAACGGTGGCATTTTGGCTTGGCTTTACCTGTTCTAAACCATCAGCAAATTCTCTGCAAAACCAGCTGCTTTTTTTCCTTTGTAAGTTCATAAAGGAGTCAAAATGTATTTCCCCTCCTCCCCCCCGCCTCGTAACAGTCGCTATATATAAAAATTACCAAATATGATCTTTTACCATATAAATAAACCAAAAAAGTATGAGGCATCACCGTTTACATGATGTAAAAAGAGCTAAAAAAAGAGCGATAGAAACTACATTCATAAAAGTGCATCTCCAAACATACAAGTAATGCTTTGGCTTGTTCCTGTGCCGAAGAGATGGCATTGGGTCAGGTGCTGGGATACAGGAAGTCCAAGCTGGCACCCCATGTTCTCTGTCACTGTACAACTGCTATTTGCTTTCATTACTACACACCGGAATACAAGTGTATACAGAGTAGGCACATTTCAGCATAGGTGGTGGGAAGGACCAGACGCTCTGGTGGGGAGAGGACTGAGCCCATCAGTCCAGGATGCTCTTTGCTCTGCTCTGGAACAGCCTTCCATGATGCGTATGAGGTAAAAGCCACAACAGATCCTGAGGATTTAGTTGCTCTGAAACATTGAAAGTGACACCATTTCCTCGTGCCCCATTCTCTCCCAGAACACAGTGTGTGGGATAGCAAGGGACAACCACGGAAGAAGGTCTCAATTTGGTGAGGCCAAGCCAAGGGGAGAGAGGAACCTGTGCAGGCAGGATCACTACACTCCTGATTGCTGCTGTATGTCCGCAGGGTGAAGTGCCATGAATTCCAATCTTTGGTATATTTAGGTGCTAGTTGCAAGGCTTGAAGAGTGCTGCCTCCCCTATTCCTGTCATCCAGACTATAGGAATAACCTCACATTCCTCTGCAATATAGGCAGCCGTTTATCCCACAACAAAGTGGTGTAAAAAGCTCCCTATCACAGAGTAGCAGTGTCGTGCCCTTGCTTCCCTCGGGTGCGAGCAACAGTGAAGGGCAGGCTATAAGTCAGGCCACGTGTCTTGACAATGTAGAGTCAAGTTCCAGCTTTGGAACAGATTAACAGAAGTGCTCTCATTAGAATTAATAAATTATGGAACAAGAGCTTTCCTAAAAGGCATCCCCCTTAAGTGCCTACAACCTACACAGTGCATCCTTGTAGCAGTGCAGGAGAGCCTCAAAGTGAAAGCAACAACTGAGCACACATTGCTCCGAGTTTGGCACAGAAAAACCACTTCAGGTTGTTAAACCCTTTCAGGGAGTTTTGGCTATTTGGCATTTTGAAGGTTCTTTTTTTCCCCTCTTTGAATTCAACCCCATCCTTCTCATGTGTTCAAGGTTTCATTAAAACTTGCCTTATCCTACTACTGGTATTCACTTAAAACCTGTTCATTTTACTGCATTAGGAAAGCAGTTTTCAAGTTTTTATGGGGGAGGAGTGGAGGTTATGTGGAGCCTTAATATGGTTTCCAAACCAAGAGCAGAACACCTTCAGTGCTGCTCTATAAAGCACTATTTTACTTAATAGCACATTTCCTTAGCTTCCTTTCACAGAGATAACTTCTAATTACTCCATGAGTCCTCAGGAGTGCTGGTCTTTTAGGAGTGAAATAAGGATTATTAGTGCCCAAATCGAGTATTGCAGGTCAGTGAGCCCTTGGGAACTCAAGAGATTCGGTACCTTTCACTTGGTACCTGTGTGTGTTCTCCAGTTAATTATAGCAATATTCTAGCACTGCCAATGCTCTCTCTTGTTCACTGTTTGACTTAAAAGCTTCTTGAAATAGGGCTGTAATGTTTTATGGCAATCTTAAATGAACACTTGCATGCCTGTAAAACAAAGCACACGCACTGAAGGGTTGAGCTTGATTCTAACTTACTGTGCACAAGTAAAACTAGTGTCCAGCTCAATCTCCTCCCCATAAAAACCTCAGCTTGCTACTAGGCCAGGTCCTCCAAGAAACATAGACTCTTCCTGAAGTAAATTCCTGGGCACCAAATGAACTCTCTTTGGTTTAAAGGATGGTAAGAAGTTACCAGCCCAAAAGAGGTGTGACAGAAAGCTGTTCAACAGAACTCCCTTCCAGAGGGGTTTGTCTGGACCCAGCAGTCCAAGGGGGATGAAGCAGGAGCACAGATTTTTTGGCTCTGAGGACACAAACTGACACTGTCTTAATGCTAGGGCAGATTGAGCCTTGGAAATCAAGCTCTGGATGTGCTAACATCAGTGGCAGAGCCCTTATCTCAGGCCCCGGAGTGATTGATTGCATTCTGCTTAAACATTGCTGATTATCCTGCCATTGAGCTAGAAAGACCTCCCTCACCCCTACCCCCAAATCCATGGTTTCATTATAAAATAACACTATTCACATACTTTTGAATCAGTATTTTCTGAACACCTTCAGATGCTGAATACTTCAGAAGAAAAATAGATCATTATATAGCGAGCGCAAGCTCAATGACACATGGCTTTTTGCTGGAGTCATGCCCTACAGATGCCTCTAAAGCCGTAGCAAGTCTGGAGAACAGTGACCCACACGTAGAGAGCTGGTCTGGATGGCTGTTGCACGTTTCTCTTCTGAAGAGCATAGCTCTTCCAGTTCCCACTTTGGTTCAGCTGTTTTCTCCGTTCAACCAGTGAGATACTTCCCAATCTTGGGCCTGCAGAGAACATGCAGCCAGCTGCAATTTCACATCAAGGTAACTAGGGCAAAAATGCAGCTCTGTTTGGATAGCTGGCAGCAGAACAAACATCAGTCCAGCAAACAAAGGTATCAGGCACAAGAGCAGACCCTAGGTTCCTTGGCATAAACTTCCCCAAAGGACTAGGCCAGCTGAGTTGGCATTTGGAAGATGCAGCACCACAACGGGCAGTTGCAACTAGACCAGACGGGGCATGGAGAGCCCAGCAGGAGCTGCTAGCGAGGGAGGTAATTCAGTACTGGAGCTGTGCAAACTGATGTCTGAGCAGCTCTTCAGCAGAGGGTCTGTGCCTGGCTTCCACAAAGATCTGCTTTAGAAAGTCCCGGCAATGTTCTGATATGTGGGAAGGGAGCTGGGGGTTGGTGGGTTGGGTGGCGATTTTGAAGATGGCTGCCATGGCTTCGTACTCTGCCCAGGGTGGTTTCTCTGTCAGCATTTCCACAACAGTACAACCCAGGCTCCTGGAAAAGCAGGAAAGGAAAGCAAGGATTGACACACAGTAACACACAGAACGGCTGAGCAGCGAACAGCAAGGGCCAGGTCTGCTCTGAAACCAGCCAGAAGATGTTCAGCAAACCCCATGTGTGCACAGCGCCAGACCTGCCAAGGTTGCTGCTTTTCTTACTGTCAGCTCAGCAGTGAAGTGCTGAGACAGGGAGGCTGGCTCCTCACTGCACCAAGAACCCTTTAGTGCCATCTGTCCAGCTACTCTCAGCTCAAACTCTCCTCTCAGCCACCATCTGCATTAACAGAGGACACGAGGTGCACAAGAGATGTCCCGCAAGGTGCTGTTTGACCTCAGTGGCATTTAGGCGTTGCTGCTCCTGGTACTTCTCTAAAGCACTTGATATAAGATAAACCCACACTTTTTAACCAAGCTCCAGTGAATCCCAGCTGGTTGACCCCAAAGAGTCAAATTCCTTTTCAGTGCACAGCCTCAGAATGCCCCAATATCTCCACTTCAGAAGAAACCAACCATTGTAGGCAGTCAAAAAGTAAAGTCTTAACAGCTCCAAAGTGAGATGGCAGCAAGTTTAAACACTGGTGGGGCACATGCATCGTTATGATAAGGCAAGACTCCTACAGTTACTGGAGCTCTGCAGGCTACTTCAAGGCAAGGAGGAGATGATGAGGATGGACATAGCTGAGCCACCTCTCTGAAACGAGCATGATGCCAATATGCCACAGGGAAGGGTTTCAGGATTAATTGCTTCCTCCAGGCCACAGATTAAGCAAAAGCAGTTAGTGAAGATCTAATATCCAGTCCTTTTTGATCACATTGTTCCATGAAAAAGGCAAAACTGCCTCTTGTACCTTTAAACTAAACCCCCTTTTGAAGTGAAAAGCAAATCAAAGACATTTTCAGAGGCAGGCTTGCACCAATTGCCAAAGACAAGGAAGGAAAGGAATTAAACCGAGTGAATATGCAAGAAACGATTTCTTGACAAGGTTTAAAATCCAACGTGAACATTTTACACGGGTTTCCAGCCATTTAAGACTTACTAGAAGAGAGTACAGAAAATGCAAACCATGTGTGCTGAAGAGCTGGGGGCTTGCTCAAAAGCAAGCCGGGATATATTATTGTTTAGACTGATTTATGCCGTTTAAGCAGATCCGGTTTCTTTAAGATACTCAGCAAACGGCAGGAATGTTTTTCATGTCAAGTCACTCCAGCAATAACAAATAGCTCACATATTCTGCTATTTAGGAAAAAGAAAACTAGAGAGGGGCCTGCAGCAGTGGCAGAAAGCCAGAGGCTCAGATCTGTTACGTCTTTGAGCCTCTCGGCCATACACATCCACCCTGGGACTAATGCTGCACTGGAAACTTCTGACCCCCCTAAAGAACCATTGGGATTGTAGGAACTGGAGCCCAGCCAACAGCAGCGTCTCTTTGATGGGAATGGACCGATGTCAGCACCAAGAGGAAATCCACAACTGCACCAACCCAAGGGGAAAGGCACGTGCTCTATTCTCTCCCCAAGCATCCCATCTGGGAGAGTCTGCAGAACTTAACTCTTTCCATCCGAGACACATTTCAGCTGTTTCTACTCCCTGCTTGTACAGGAAACAGCACTGGCCTCGCTTTACTGTGCAGAGACAAACACACCTTTTGTGCTGTCATTTAGTTTAATCATCTCACCTTCTTAGGGCCTCCAAAACTAACATTTTGACACAGGACATTTTCTTTCAACAGAGGCTGCTTCTTGGCTATGCCAATAATAGCATGGCTACAGTTTCCATTCATGCATAGTTCAGATCACCTCTGATCTTGACCTGTATCTTTTGTGTTATTCCAGGTTTGGGCATCTTTCCCCTAAAGCTCAAAGTCTCCATTCTGTTCATTTCCAGTGTGTTATAAGCACACCTCTCATTTTATAACCAAATGAATGGATTCTCCCTAACCAACCCTCAGGCTCTCTTATGAGGGATATAAGGAGGAGGGAAACCTTGTACCAGTAAGAAAGCAGAAAATCAGCTATCAGTTTGAGGGAGGAATGAGTGGAAATTGTCCCCAAGGAACCATAGGAGCAGTTGCATGCTGACACTGCAAAGCACAGCCTGCAGCTTGTCATCTCTTGAGTTCAAACCAACTCCTCCACTTTGCCTTAAACTTCTGATCCAGGCAGAATCACAATCTGGATACACGGAGGACAGAATGCATGTGTCTTATCTGACTCCAGAAAAGGTGTAAATTGATCTATGGACAGAAGGTTCAAACCTCACCATACGTCAGCTTTTCTTCCATAGCCTTCTCCGCTGATCACCTCCGGGCTCATCCAGTACGGTGTGCCCGTGACAGAGCGGATGCCTGTTCCAGACATACAGATTGTCTGCAGCCGTTTGCTGGCCCCAAAGTCCCCAAGCTTCACATTCCCAGCAGAGTCACGGAGAATATTGGCTCCTGGACAAGAAACGAAGAATGGAGACAGCTGTTTTCATGCAATCCAACTGTTGGATCCACAGCCGACGTAGCTGATATCCAACCAAGAAATACCATGCTCATGGCACGGCTTTTTCCCTATTAAGCCTCAGGTGAGCTGCTAAGCATCATTTCTGTAATGCAGGCTGTAGACAAGCCAACTGCTAATGGCTGTAAATGGGAAAAACTTCAGGGGAAAAACACAAGGAAGTGAAGGGGGAAGGGAAATCAGAGCTGAGTCAGCACCATCATTGTTACACTGCCTGTAAACAGCTCAGCCTATGCAGGGCCCCCAGGCCAATGGCTGGATAGCACATAGCTGTGTAGGAAATACTTTTCTTGGGATGCTGCTTTGGTGAGTACAGTCATTGCTTTCTGGTCAGCTGGGTAACAGATGCGGCTAATGAAAGCACTCTGAACTCCTACAATAAACAAGTCGATCTCCACTCTACTGGGTCAGAGGTTCTGAACATGAAGCACCAGCAAAAAAGCAAACTGAAGAGTGTAGCTTGCTTAGCTGCCCCAAGAAGCTGTGGCTGCCCCATCCCTGGCAGTGCTCAAGGCCAGGTTGGACACAAGGGCTTGGAGGAACCTGCTGTGTCCCTGCCCATGGCAGGGGTTGGAACTGGATGAGCTTTAAGGTCCCTTCCAACCCAAACCAGTCTGGGATTCTATGATATGTGGACACAACGTAAGACTTAGACACCAAAACCAATTCTTCCTCCACAGGCACAATAAGACAAAGAACCCTGTGTTGCCATTATGTGGTGTGTGCCTGTGTGACATCCTTCTGCCCTTAAAGAAAATGCACTTCTGCTGGAGATAGTTTCATCACTTCCCCACTGGAAGAGCTGAATTCAGTGGAATACAAGGTGTTATTCAGCATCAGCATCATCTTTTCCCTTTGCCAGCCCAGAGGGCACTTAATGAAGGCAGAAACATCCCTCCTGGTCCCTCTAGAGAACAGAAGAACTTGTCTGGTGTCTGCCACATCTGTTGCCTTTAACTCTTAAGGAGACTGGATGGCTCCATGGGGTTATACTGGGAAAAGGGAGATTAAGAACTAATCACAGAAGCTCTACATGGAAGACTGGAGGTTTCTTACACAGAGGAGGCAGGATACTCACAAGAGCCAGATATAAGCAGGATTGTCAAGGACAGGCACAGAGTGCGTATGGCAGTTGGTATGCCTACCACCTGAGAAACAGGACTTTGGCTCTCAGGTCCTGTAGAGAACAGCCCAACCTTCCCTTACCCAGCCTAGGACATCACCTTCCTTAAGCTGTGCACATGAACACAAGACCACAATGAGACCAACTGAGCAAAGCAATGTTCAGAAGCTCCAACACTTGGTTTCTGTTTCCAGAGCTCCTTTAGCACGTGAGACAGACATCAGTCATGAGCTGCTCTCACCTTTTATGTCCCTGTGCACAATCATGTTGCTGTGAAGGTACGAGACTCCCTCGAGAATCTGGCGAGTGTATTTTCGGGTTACGTTTTCTGTGAGAGCACCATAAGCCTTCAGCTGGTCTTTCACTGACCCCTGCACCGAAAACAAACAGAAAGGGTTGGCAAAGAGATGCCAAACCACACACCTTGCAGTCTCCATTCAATTCCCATGAGCTGGAACTGGGTTATACACCCAAATGTCTCCTAATGAGGCTCTTACAGCATTTTGCCCTAAGAAGCCCCTTTTAAGAAAAGCAAGGACATGCCTTAGGGCAAAAACAGCTTAAGGAGGTTCTGCTTCCTCCACTCTTGAGCTGTGCTGGTACAACTGCTTGCGAAGACAAGCAATAAAATAGTTCAGCAGACTGATCCAGATCAAAACCCTCCCTTTTGCAGGGTCACTTTTAGCCTCATTTGCTGTGCTATATGACTGCTCATTCATTAAGCCTCATTTACAAGTTGGCCCAAGTCCTTTGAAGTACTTTGGCAGAACAAATTTAGACTGAAGAAAAGAACTGGCTTTAATGACTAATGAAGAGAGTTGGTGAGGCACTGGCACAGGCTGCCCAGAGAAGCTGTGGCTGCTCCATCCCTGGCAGCGTTCTAGGCCAGGCTGGATGGGGCTTGGAGCAACCGTCTCTAGTGGAAGGTGTCCCTTCCAATCCAGACCATTTTGTGATTCTGTGATTATAACCCAGTATGAGAAAGTGGCATAACTAAGAGGGTATTAGGTGGATTACATAGGGTGATCACACCAACTAATAAGCCCACTCATCTGACTGTATGATCTGTGACTGTACTGCTTGTGCCAGCTCTTACCCCTGGCATGTACTCCATGAAGATGGTTAATGTCTTCTCTGCTCGATCCCGTAAGCAACCGTAATACTGAACAATACGCTCGTGCTGGAGGTTCTTCAGCAGCTGAATTTCACACTCCAGGGCACTCACTTCCTATGGATGTTGAAGGACAAAATGAGGTTCTGGCACCAGAAATATTCCATCCTCATAAATGCACCCAAGTCTCTGACAATACAAGACCACCGCTACACTGAAGAAGTCTAATCCATGGCATTGGTTCACCTATTTCTTGGAACAGGCAAACATTGCTGATGTTTCGCATTAATCCTTACTGTATAATAAGCAGGTAAGTATTGGAGCAGAAGCTTTGATAGTTAGAACATGGGTCTACATCCAGAAATGGATTTAGTGCCAGAAAAAGCTGTTTCTTGCCTTGATTATGTAGCTGAATGGTTTTAGCCAAGTTGGGTGGAAGCATTCTTCATGAGCACCACAGCTACAACCTTCCTCCTCACCACCAAGCTGAGGACACTGAGTGTTGATTTCCAGTATGCAAAAGCACTGAATACACAGTTATAGCACTGCCTGGAATCCTTCTGTATGAACCTCAACCCAAGCAAGGGAGAGAGCAAGACTACAGGTGCTAAGAGCTTCTACACAGTCCTGTTCTGATTCCCACTGATGGTTTTACTTGAATCAACTCAGAAACAGCTTCCTCTCTTATTTACTTCACACGATCTGCAGCTACTGCACATGATCCTGATTCTTCGCTTTATTCTTGCCACAGAAAACAGGGCATCACAGCACACAGGCTATCCAACAACTCCAGACTGAAGCAGAGATGTTTGTTGCCCAGAAAAGGCATCATGTTCTTCCCGACTCAGGGAATGAATGGGATGAATAAAGATACCAGCGCATGAAGACATATGGCAGAATGATGGTTTCCCCAAAATGAGTCCCAGTTACCTCTCTCCACTCCTGCTACTGGAAGGTGCCAGGTTCACTTCTCTCCCTTTGGGAGAGGCTGCAGCTCCTCAAGAGCAAGGACCTGGCTGCTGCAGAGATGTGGGGAATCAGAGGAAGTTGCTTAACTGGGCAAACTGATAGTTTAAGGTTTGGAGTTGCAGTGAACATTCCAGGCTGCTCTTTTCTGGCTCAGAGTTACTGTCTGGTTTACAAGAGAGACACGGTATAACTTAGAACTGACTAAGTTAGGACTTGGCACTGCTATCCCATATAAAATCAGGATAATTCAATCTTCACAGATCAGTTATTCCAGCTCAAAGTGAATTTGTTCAACACTGGGAAATTGGTACATTGTTAAAATACTACCAAAGAACCTAACAGCCATTCCAGCTGCATCCATTGTGCAGGGAGCTGGGTGCTAACCTGTAATTTCAAGGTGCCCCTTCCCATCTCCACTGTTTCCAATGTGCTGTCACACTCCTGTTCTTGGCGCACTGACACACCACAGTTCAGTTTGTTTTGAGGACAGGGAGAATGAAGAAGAGGGAACAGGTAAATAACACACCTGATACAGGGCCTACCATATAAGCTCAGCAAGTGGATTTTCCAAGCGCATGCAGTCTTTTTTGTTTAGAACCAAATAAAAGTCCTATTTTTCCTGGGTTTAGTTTCATTCACATCCATGCCTAACTGGGAACACAGGGCAGCCTAGTATTCCTCAAGTAACCTGGCAACAAACCAAAAAGCTGAGAAAGGAGAGCCAAAAATGAAGCCAGAAAATGGATTTTAGTTCCAGGCTGAAGTTAATCTTACAGAATAATGACTCCTACTCCTCTCCACGCAACTTGAAACCCCAGGATAAACTAAGGAAGGTGCCAGCTTCGGAGGACAGACAGATCCAGGCACTTGAGAAGACCTTACAGGGTTTTAGAAGCTGTGATGAGAATTACCTTGCTTGTTTCAGGACTCTCTGGATCAAACTGGACCTGCTTAGCTGCAAGCTCTCTGCCCGTATCCACATCATAGCACAAATACACACGACCAAAGGCACCTTGGCCCAGCAGTTTCCCTCGCCGCCAGTTTATTGGAGCACTCGGAGCTGAAAGAGAGCAGCAATCATTTCTCTTTTCATTCGATTATTTCAAGATAATGGAGAGCTCTTCAAAGATCAATCTCCATCATGCTGAGATTGGAAAAGGTATTTTGCAGTGGGAAGGATTTCACTGCAAGGCTATCTCTGCAGCAGAAGAATCAGAAGTCATAATTCCCTACTAGAGAAAGATAAGGTAGAAGGCACAACATAAGCACAGTGCAGATATCTTCTTTATCTGCTGAACAATCAGACTCTAATAAATATATATCTGAGGACCAGCTAAAACAGCCGTCTCCAATAGCCCAGCAGGATATTACATCAGATGGAATGCTGAGTTCTCATTGTTCTACTGCACTGCACAAGCAGTGGTCTCCTGACCCAGAGATTAACCCAGGTTTTCAGACTGCACTTAATACCAAAGCATATCCTGCAAAGACCAGTGCTTTGAAAGGATACCACCAGCTCTGTGCAGTGCAATGCAGCCAATGATGATGAGTCTAACAAGAAACTCTAAAAATGAAGGCAGGAACCAGCCATCTGGACAGTGTGAAGATATAGAAGAGCTGAAAGATGAGCTCTGCCATGTCTAATGTAGTCAGATTTCCTGCCAGTGTTTTAGGGTATTGCTTACTCTGCTGCATTAATGTCTTCATTTTGATCCTTTAGTTTGTGCATGGGATAGCTGAAGTTCATCACAAATCATTTATTGCCTTATTTGTTCTTAATAATATAAAGTTTTACCACAAAACAACTCAGGGATGACATCAACAAAGAAGTAAACCTTTCTACTAAGGAGCACATGAAAGATATAAAGGCCTTAACAGATGGGTCTCAAAACACAGCCATGGAATTATAGAGACTGGATTAAGAGAAGCCCTGAGGAGAAGGACTTGCAGGTGCTGGGTAACGAGAACCTCCCCGTGACCCAGCTTCAGTGTGCGCTTGAGCCCAGAACCCCCCATGTGCTGGGCTGCACCCTCAGAGGGTGAGCAGCAGCTCAGGGAGCGGATCCTGCCCCTCTGCTGCGCTATGGGGAGACCCCTGCAGTCCTGATCCAGCTCTGGGGCAACAGCACAAGAGGGATGTGGAGCTGTTGGAGCGAGTGCAGAGGAGGCCACGGAGATGCTGCGAGGCCTGAAGCAGCTCTGCTCTGGAGCCCGGCTGAGAGAGCTGGGCTGGGGCAGCCTGGAGAAGGCTCCTGAAGCAGCTCCAGTGCCTAAAGGGGCTCCAGGAAACCTGGAGAGGGGTTTTGGACAAGGGATGTAGGGACAGGCCAAAGGGGAATGGCTTTAACCTGCCAGAGGGGAGATGAGATGAGCTCTTAGGCAGAAGCTCTTCCCTGTGAGGGTGCTGAGGCGCTGGCACAGGGTGCCCAGAGAAGCTGTGGCTGCCCCATCCCTGGCAGTGCTCGAGGCCAGATTGGACACAGGGGCTTGGAGCACCCTGCTCTAGTGGAAGGTGCCCCCGCCCATGGCAGGGGTCGGAGCTGGACAAGCTTTAAGGTCCTTCCAACCCAAACCAGTTTGGGATTCTATGATTCCATGTGTTTTTGAATGGCTTGTTAAAATCAGCTATGGTTATGTATTGGGCCTGGAGTTCATCTCTACAGGTCTTTCTTGCCTCTAACCCAGGAGGCCTTTCCTCAGTTAACACCAGGATGACTCCTACTTACATTTGGTGGGAATGTTCCTCTCCTGCACACCAAGGGCATTTTCACTGTCAGCGCTCCGCAGGCGGCCCCGGGGGTCCAGGTACTGCAATGCCAGGCCTAGGTTTTCCCCATTGGTGCTTAAGGAACGACTTGAAGGCACCAAGGTGAAGAGATTCCCTTGGTGACGCCGTATCCGGGGAAATGTCCTGCGACCTGAAGACAAAAAGGACCATTTTTAAGTAACATGCTTCCAAGTGAAAGGAAGTGCTCTAGAGGTTGAGCACTGAAGAGAAGGGAGAGAAAGAACATATTCTGCTCTGTTCCCGTGGAGTACAATCTACTGCCAAGCAGAGAAGATGCAAAAATATAACCACTCAGGGCTGATGCTGCTCGAGTTCAGTACAGCTCTGGATCATTCCCAAAGCAGAAGGGAGAGAAAACTCCCCTCAGATCTAAAGTTGCCTTCCAAAGTAAGAATCTGGTTTATGCAGGCTACCACCCAAGCTCCAAAGCCTCTTAACAGCTACACAGAGTGACTTTCTAGTTAACGTGCCTGAGTTTTCATTATGCAAATCAAAGTCATATACAGGGAAAAACTTGCAGCTCTTGGTTGAGAAATTCATTTGCATAAAGCCATCTGAAGAGCAGGGATGTGATTCTTTGTCACTGGTATATTTGAAAGACCCTGAAGGAAGTTTGCATTGTGAATTAGCAAAGCAAAATGAATCCCTAAGGTAGGGACCCACTATATACGACCAAGGCTAATAACTACATCCATTGCTCAACCCTCACTGGTCTGCCTGGATACCCCCAGAAGGACAAGCTAAGCACAGAATTACAAACAGGCATCGTGGCTTGCTATGGAGTTGCGGCATCATGCATGGCAGCATTAACTCTAGCACTAACAGCAAGGACCAGGGCACTTCCAGACTCTTCAACTTGGAGTTCCACTTGCCCCTAGAGGCTGCCATTGCCTCACCTTCTTGTTCAGTCCTGGAACTGTAGGTCTGGAAACAACTCACCATCGTTGTAGTCTTTGTGCTGCATTGAGACGTTGTAGCGCCGGGGGTAGGTCCCACCTTTCCCTGCTTTGTCATAGATCTGATTTTCACGGTCTGGAAGGAGATGTAAAGAGAGCAGTGAGGCTCCTGCATAAAGTCTATGTTCTAATGACACAATTCTGCTGTAAGAGCAGGATCCTTTTAGGAAGAGGAAATAAACCTCCCAACTTTGCAATCAACATATCCCCAATTCTTCTGTTCATACAATCCCAGCAAGCATGGAGGGGAGCCAGCATGTCTGGATCTTTACACTGGACACTGATATACCTGAGAACTCCTGTCTGTTATCAGGAAAGCTTTGTGCCCTGGACATCCGTGACTTCCGAAAAGAAGGACTATTGAAGAAAGAAAGCAAGGGTAAGTTTTATAATCCACTGGAGTAAAACCTACATGGACTTCAAATACAAGCTAATACATCTGCACACCAGTAACGGTGAGCTGCAAATCCATGTCCTTGCAATGACTGCACACTACACCTGCAGGGCTAAGCCCAGCTTAGCCCCAGACAACCAGACTATTTCCCAACACGGACAGTTATTTCTGTTCAGTCTGTGCCATTTACTCAGCTGCTCCCCAGTCTGTGGTATAAGAGCAAGTGCTTCCTTTACACACGTGATGTGGAAGGTTAAAAGCAAGGCTAAGAGGAGGAGCAGAACAGGGTATCATCCCCACATTGCTCATAGGGCAGTAGAGAATGCGGACTACTGTCCCCAGTGATTTACCACGAGGGTGAGTTCCTCTCATGAAAACCTCAGTGCACTTTCCTCTCTACTAGCAGCTGATGGTAGACAATGCTTATAACCCTCCCATTTCTCCGCAGTAAGCAGGACTCCTCAAGCAATCCTAAGTTTGGCCCCTTGTTTGGCAGAAGGTTTTTCCCATCTCTTAAGAGATCACACAGACTGCATCATTGCCAAAGCCATGTTATTTCACTTCTATTCTTGTTAACTAGTGGGAATGGAGTAAGCCTGATACAGCTTTCAGACTCCCAAGTGAGACTCCTTTCCTCCTACGCAAAGAACAGCAGCTTCCCCAGATGATGCCCACTCCTATAATAGCCAACCAGGAAGGCTTTCCCCCCTCCTCACTCCTCCACTCAGGGCAGGGAAAGGGGAGAGAAGGACAGGGAACAAATTAGCAATGCCCTTCCCAAACGAATGTGTGTCAACTGTAAGTGCCTCCTTGTGACTCCATAAACTGGAGGAAGTGAAGAGCTACAAACCCAAACCTTGACAAAAAAGCCTACACAGGGATCAGCTTGGAGGAACCTTAAAAACAGCTGAAGCCCAATGTTACAGGTGCTGGGAAGCCACAGTTGCTACTCAAGTTAACAAGTTCCTATTTCCCTCCAAGCAAACGTATGAGCTGGAAAACGGACTTTTGCAGAAGTACAACTGGCATTTTGATTTCAGCACATAAGTTCCTAACAGCTTGTACATTTGTACCTGTCTGCTGACCTGTCCAAGGACTGGCAGCTTCCTGATACTGAGTTTTCAGCACTGCTTAAAGGGTCCAGCATCTGCAACACAGAAGAAATCACATGGCAACATCAGTTCAATCTAATGCCTAAGAGGCTGTGCAGGAAGATCAGAGTCCACTACTGCTTGCTTAGAGATGTTCAGATAAAGAGGGCAGTCTAAAGCTATTTAGAATCTACATTTACCCTCTTCACAGAAATTAAGGATGTATCAGATTTGAGATATTGCTTTAGGTGTCAAAGTTTAAGTCAGTTGATCCCAACTGACTTTAGGAACAGAGTCTCTGCTGCTGCTGCTGCATTGCTGCCTCCACCTGCACATCGCCCTTTGGCCTTACTTCCTACTCTTTGAATAGAGAAAGCAGTTTGAAATGCAGGAGGGTCACACAGACCTGAGTGCACATGCATGACACCCACCAAAACTGCTCATTCAGAGGTGGACAGACAATGCCTGATTCACAAGGCAACTCCTTCTGGCACTGCAACAAAGGCTTTCAACCTGTACATCTACAAACGAGTCTGAAGCATAGTTCAAATGAACTGAACAGGTGCTAATGCAACTACAGCTAGTGAATATTATGAAGTGAGAGGGCACAGATTGTTCCTTAACTGCTGGACTTAGTTTTCCCCCCCTAATGCTCATACTTACACACTGTTCACTGGTTTCTGGGATGAATTCTCCTTCACTGTTTATGCTGGTGTAGGAACCCTGCCGAGCAATGCGCTGCTGCCTCTCTGGAACGTACCCGGGAGGTGGCGAACTTCGGCCTGTGTTCTGGGAACCTGGACCAGAAAGAAGCACAGTTTGGGTATGAATGCTTCTTGAAATGAGACTGCACGTGCATGTACACAGAATCCAAAGCCTCACTTCTAACATGAGACCTCTACGATCACAGCAACTCTGGAGTGAACCTTAACACTACAGTCTGGATAGAAATGGAACCAGGAGGTGCCATGGCAGAAAGGAGATTGTTCCATGAGCACCTGCACTGTCATTTTACACACTACGTGGTATTATTGAAGCCCCTAACACAGCAGTCACCTATTTCTAATCAATCCTGCCCAACCTTCTGAGGACAGGTTCAGTATCTAAGCGGGGAAGAGGACTTCAGGAATCCCTGGCTTTTGGACATGAACCTCATTGCTAATTTCCACTTCACAAAACACTTGTCAGAGCAACCAATCTTCCGCCTTAAGTTTGCTTTAACTGGTGCCATTTGCCCTGAGTGACAGCACTATTCCTGCTGGTCGTAATGAGCTGAGCTAATTATATGCACACTGAGCAGTTGCAGGATCACACGGGAGCACCGTTACCTTTGTAAAGAGCCCCCACATGTCTCTTTTACTGTGTAAAACCAAAATCATATAACTACTTTGGTCAATTCTGCAGTCTGTTACTTACATGAGGTCACAACATGGGCAGAGAGGATGTTTAGGGGCCCAAGGGGGAGAAAACCACTGTACTCGTCTATGCACAGTACTACCTAAAGAGTTTCTGCTGTGCTACCTACTGAGAGAAACTCTACCCCCTGGATTTATGTTTTTCCCCTGCAGATCTCAAAGCTGATGACACTTTCAAAAGAGGAAAATACAAAACCCCTCTTTGCAGTGAGCCATCCACCTGCAGCTCCCACCAAGTCACCCTGGGAGCTCCGAGATATGCTGCGCATCAGCCAATCTACTCAAGGTCACCCATGAAGATCTGTCTTAAGATCTGTGCTCCTTACCACGCTGTCTTTCATTATCTGTGTGTACTCAGGTGCTGTGGAAGATGGGTAAAGATCAGCAAATCCTCTCCCAAGGAAAATATTTTCTACAGCAGTTATTGTAATACAGAGAGAAGGCAAACATCAGCAGAAGCTCACTGCAAGGCAGGGACACATCTTCTGGAGGACTGCAGTAGGAAAAAGGGACTCAACAACTCAATGCTGGCTTAGAGTGCATGGGGGGTGAGCTCCAAAATAACCTATTGCTTAAAGCTACCAAGTGGCTCTGCAGGGCTCACGTGATGTTACAGGCCAACTGGTGTGGAGATAAACAAGAGAGTGTGCTTTGGGGCTGCACTGAGGCCGGGATCACACTTTCACTCCTTCCGATCCAATGGCATGGCTGGCCAAAGGGAGCCCGAGTCCTGCTGGCACTGGCCCAGCTGCTATTGTGGAAAGGCCACCATCACTGGGCAGGAAAAGGAAGTCGGCACTAAATCACTGTATATCAAAGGAAGTGAGTGGAAAAAACACAAGTGCTGCCAGAATTCTGAGCAGCTTTTTGCCTTTTTTTTTAATGTTTTAAACTAAAAGTTATCTTCACTTCCAACCCTCTGCCTTGGTGACTGCAGGCTCGAGGCCCATCCACTTTAGAAGACAGGAACTACAGATACATCTTCTTGCAGACAACTGCCGTTGAATGCTGCTTTTGACTTCTGTTGTGGTAGCAAATAGGAAAAGCCTCCATGCCTGAAAGACTACAAAACAGGGGCACAATCCTCTTCCCAATCAAAGATAGGAAAAGAGAAGGAAGGCTGAGCTACTGCCAAATTACTATCAGACCTCTGACAGAACTGGAGCTCTTAATAACTTAAGAGTCTGGCACTTTGACGTGTTCAGCAAAGAAAACCAATGCTTCCTTGATTGGTGAATGAATGGGTAATAATCAGAAAGCATCCATAAACTGGGATAAGAGGAAAGAGTCTGCACAACTGGAATACAGAAGGGGCCCCTTATTACTATACAGTTTACCCCTGACAGACACTCGGTACAGTCTGTTAGCTTTGGCATCATTCTTTGGATACTTCAGAGTGCCAATAAAGGAGATTCTTTTTTTGTTAATAGAATATTTCTGGCATTGAATTTGTCTGTGCAAAAAGAAATGTGGTGCTCAGACACATTTCCAGTGCGTGGATGCTCTGCCTTCTGCACAGGAACGAGGAATGTTGCTCCTTTCATGATTAACTTCCAACTAGAAAGGATGGGGAACCTCTTTTTGTCCCAGTTTCAGTCACGTACTTCACAAGCTTTCAGCACTTTGTCTGGTACTTCATAAAAGCAAACTGCACAGCAGACTCTAGGCAGGATACAAGCAGGTTTGCTGGAGCTACTGGTCTAGTTCTCCAGTCCTTCTCTACTCTCCCAATTACTTTTGTGTGGCTCTGCCTCCAGTTTAGACCCCCCAGTATGGAGATTGCCCATCCTAGTTTAACTGGATTTATTACTTGTCATTAAGATTGCACTGCATTGTTTTAATGCTGCTTTGAGCAGCCTTCAACCACGGATTTGAATAGGACTGTAGGGTTATCCAGGAGGTTGTAACACAAACTGGGACAACTCAGACATATCCAGAGATGGAAGGCATAAAAATCAGAGGAGTCTTACATGGACCTTTCCACTGACTGTGAGCTCACTAAGCCATCAGAAACAGAAAGGAAATGAGACAAAGGTAGAGATTGCTCTCACTTTTCTCATTACCTCTTGTGCACCTATGATATGAGCCTTGTGCTCTACTCATCTGGTAATGATGAGGATGAAGGGATAGGGAATGCAGTATGTTGGACACGCAGTGGCAATTCCCATGCTGCTGCTAAAATGCTTCATTACAGGAGTGAGGAGAGATTCCAAAACCCAACATAAAAACAAACCCCAATTCAAACCTAGATTTCATGAACTGGGATTGCCAATCTAAATAAGAAGCTTAATGGACTTGCATAAGCTTCCCAAATGTCTAACCTCAATGAATCTGGCTTTAGGACATCCCCTTTAGCAGCTCCTCAGCTGTTCAACAACTTAGTAAGGAACTTTGAAACATTCTATTGTAAACATATTAAGAGCTTTTGAAAATGAACTGCTTTGTCCTGGAATAACCTTTCAGTTTCTCATGGCTTTCCTAAATGCTATTCCATAAATCCTTGCACCCAAAAGACATGCTTCACAAAAGAAAAGTGGCAGAAATACTCACTGACAGACAGATGCCTACTTCTGGGTTCTGGCTGCTGATAGGGTGTGCTCACATCCCCCACAGACTGGGAAGTTTTAATCCTGACTTGTTTGGGCAGTCCAGAATGGGGTGAAGAACTGGTCTGTTGGGTAAAGGAAAATGAAATGAGCCACAGGAGCAGTCTGGCCACAGTTTCAAAACTCTCATTCTGTTTAGCAGCAGGAAAGTAGCTGAGAAACAGTTCCAGAGCCTGAAGTCCTATTAACTTCTCAGAACACAATAAAGGCAGCAATAGAGCAAGCTTTACAGTTCTGTAAGACAGGAGTCAAACAACTACAGCCGCAAATCCAATGCCGGATTGACAAGCCTCCACGTTTGTCTTCCACCTGCGAAACCAAGAAGGGGCTCCTAGCACCCCAGAGACCAGAACATGGAAGAACCATCAGTTTCTATCAGCCACCTTGGCCAGCAGAGGCAAGTTCTGAACCCTGCACACTTTCAGAAGCAGTCAGACACTAACCTGACTCTCCACAACCTTTACAAAGTGAACTGGCAATTCAGATGCTCTCAGTGAACATAAACTTTACAGAGTTTAAGAGCAGAACAAGCTTAGAGATGCCAAGATGAATGCTGCCTGTGCTGGTTTTAGTCAGCCTTCCCTAGACATAACATCATTAAGGATGGTCTTTTTCCATGGTGCCTTCAGCTCATTCATAGCAGAAAAAGGAATAAAAAGAGACATGTTAAAGGAGCTCTCCTTGATTTGTTTCAGAAGACAGAAGGGGTAACTCCAGCATGCTTGGTAGAAAAGGAACTGCAGGATGGGTTTGCAACTGATGGCACTAAGATGCTGCCCAAGAAGAGTTGCCTTCCTTTTGCCAAGAGTGACTGCAAAGCAATTACAGACTCCAGAGGATGCTCACTTGGAGTTATTGAGGCTGCAGCTTCAGGCAGGCAACACCTCTGTGTGATAGAGGGTGATACAGGGAACAGCAGCTCTTAACAGAGGACTGACCAGGACACCAGCTTCTCCTTGCACAGGGTAAGGAGGGAGCCTGGTTTAAATGACAAACTCTACCATGAATAGATTCATGGGAGCTGAACAGAGGGTGCAGAGGTGTCCCCACTCATGTGGACAGGCTGACTGTAGTATTATTATCCAGCTCTTCCCATTAGTTTCTAAACAGAAAGAAAGGACCAACAGAAGTGACTTGCTTGATAAAACAAGCACAAGTGAGCCCAGAAAAAGGCACAAGGCAGATGAATATAAATGCTATTCACCAACACAGGCTCTCAGTACTAGGCACACAGCCACTGCCGTAGAGTTCATATGGTTTAGATACTATTTGTGCCAAAGTCATGGCATTACCTTTCCATCCCCAGCACAAAAAACAGCACAACCAAAACAAAATCTGCATCCTGTACTGCAGGAAAAATAATGCTTCCCGCTCCCTCAGTGGGATGAGATCATGCAGCCAAGAAACCTCCTTCAGACTTGTGGGCTTTTGCTTTATCACATGTAGGGCTCTCCTGTCAAGAGCTGCAGAGGAAGCTGGAAGAGAAGGGGGAAACAGTGGCACTTACTGAAGACTTTGCTGTTTGTTTCTGCTTTGAGCAAAAGAGGAAAAAACAGCTAATAAAAGGAGAGCACCACAGTGCTGGCTCCTGGCTGGTGCAAGGATGAGATTCACTGAGTGGCTTATGTAAAGCTGAGATATTATCATTCAGCATCTGGTTTGCAGTCTGAAGACACTGAAATTAAAAGAGGGATGTAAAAGAGAGTTGTTTCACTGTGTTATAGCAAAAATTGAGGCCACCTTTTACAGACCATTTCCTGACAACACAGGACAAAGTCTGACTATGCTAGGTCAGATCAGAGGCCTTCTTGCCAAGTATTGTCTTCAGAATAGCCAGAAACAAATGCTAAGGGAAAGGGCATAGGACAAGGAACATCATCATCACCCCTCCTACACCTTTCCAGCTTCTGGCATCCAGTCATTTGGGAAAGGGCTGTTAACACTCCTGAAGGTCTTTGTATTTCTTTTAACATGGACTATCAAACAGCGAGAAGTGTATTTAAGCTCTCCTGACAGTTCCAAGGATTACAGGTGCAGAACTTGAACAGGGATGAACACTCAACATGGACAAGCTGCTACCAACAGAGCTTTCAAATCTCTTCAAGAGAATTTGGCAATCTGCAGCTAAAACATCAAAGCTCTCAAGGTTTTTGGCTTGAAAAGCTGTATGACCTTAACTGAAAACCAGGCACTGGTTGAGTGAACGAAGTTCTCCAGGAACAGATCAGGAACAAAGGAAAGTTCAGACTTTTTGCCCTCTTCAGCCTGTGGTTCAGTTCACTGTCCAAAACAGGCACCTTCGGGAGCTTGACTTAAGACTTACTTCTCATGTCATGATCTCTCCTACTGAAAAGAACAAACTCCACTGACACTCACTGCCACAGTCACCTGCGGTACCAGAAAGTGAACCGAGACACAATCAAATTCATCTTAAGTGTGAATACACCATTATCAGCTAAAAGCAACTTAGCTTCTAGGGAGTAAGGCTGGATTCAAGGCTACAGAACTGAAAAACCACTGGGAGCTGCCCTCAGGCTTCTCACCCAGGAACAAAGTGCTAATAGCTGTCTGCAAGGACAAGCTGTGCTTTCTGAAAGGTGAGATAATTACATACACTTCCAACACAGTGCTTTTAATCAAAGGTAAAATAAGTTATCTGCAGAGCAAACTAATGAAGTGTTTTCTGAATGCAGTTACGGGCTGCTACCATCAAGTTTCAGAGACTTAAAGGTAAGAAAGACCCGTCCATTTTGCTGCAGCCACAGAAGTTGTTACCTACATGGTTTCTGTCCGGAGACAGCAATAATATTCTAAGGCTTTTCACATTAGAGCTTCGGTCTAAGAGATCTACTGCTTTATCCAGGTCATCTTGGTTTTTCAAGGGAATAGAGAGCTGCAAAACAAAGAATAGGGAAAAAGTCATTAGAAAAGACAGGAAAAATAAACCTACAACAGGTATTTAAATAGACGTTGGGAAAAAATCAGACTATAAGATAGCATTTTGATGGCTCAATTATTCCCTTACGACGAAAGGTCTTCTTCCTGTCCTTTTCAACAAGGTTTTTACTCCATGCCAGAGAAATGGCTGACCCATTCCTTAGAGGAATTTACCAACCACACCAATATTAACTGCTGCCTGAGTTTACTGTCTGCAAAGAACAGGCAAGAGAATGTTGTCTCCAAATACTCACAAATCCAGACCTACGGATCAAGTGAGAACTGGGTTTCAGACAGCAACTGGTGTGAAGAAGATGAAGACTTTTAAAGGGGGTATCAAAGAAGGATTTAAACATATTCAGACCCCATGGAATTATTCTCAGACACCCTCTATTCTGCTCTACAGCCCACTCATGTCTTGCAACCTGAATGTTGTTAACACTGAAGAACCCCTTTCCTTTTTGTCCAGCTCCTCCTGGTGAATGGGGTTTTGCATCTTTCTCAGTGGGAGGGCACCACCACAACAATAAGAAACAAGGAAAAGCCTGGGTGTCCAGAGTGAGGAAGCCAACAAACACTTCAGATGATTAACAGGGACAACCCAGCTCCTCGGAGACAAATGCCATTCCCTGTGGCACTTTCTTTCCCCAGTGACAGTGCCCACATCCCCCTTCATCTCATACCAAGGAGGTCCCCTGCTCTTTAACCTCCCTTGTTCCTCTAATAGGTGGGCAATAAGCAGCAAGTGTTGCAGCCAGCAGGAGGTGTGTTACACAGGGCTGGTCAGCCTCTGTAACCACAAAATACTGCCTCTGCTATTGGGCAGCTGAAGAAATGACTCTGGGACTGCCTGTAGTCCTCAGACTGTACCTATATTGGCCTGCAATAGTTGCTTTCAACAGTCAAAATACTTCAAATACCTTGTTTTTACTTCCCACGGACAGTCTCCCAAGAAATACAGCAGAAGGAAGCAAAATGATGATGCTCATACAACACACACATCAGCATGATGTGCTGTCAGTATCAGCAGGTTTACCCCCAGAGCAGTGATTCCATTATGGTTGGTATTAGAGGGAAGAACTGAAAGTTAAATTTAAGGCTAAGGAATTTAGGATGGGAAAAGGAGGTGTCTCCAGCGAGTGTCATACATGCTCTGAGCACTGATACCAACGCTCTGTACCTCATTGTTCATGTAGTGGAGGTCCAGTGGCTGCCCAAAGGCTGTTTTCACTTTCTGTTGCACATCTTCATAGCGCACAGGACGGACAAATGGGATAATTCTGGAACGAAAGAGATATTCCTGACATTGCAATCAAATTAGACGGCTGAGCCATGAAAGACACATTTAAGTGCTCTCCTTCCATCCTCAAACTGACCCTTTCTAATTTGAGTTGCTATGCATCACTTTGACAAGGAATTCTTGAGCTCTGGCTCACTTCCAAGTGGTTTGGCAAAATGCAATATTCAAGTGAAGGTATCAGAGTGAATGCCTTTATCCCTAGATAGAAAAGGATCTATGAACAAACGTCATTTACATAACAGGATATGGATCTCCTATGCACTTTGGCTTAAAGAATACTGCCTCAGGCACAAAACACAAATACATTCAGTGAGAGCTGAATTCAAAGTTGCAGAAGGCCCAAAGGAACAAAACAAATGTTTGCTTTAGGCAGTGCAGTACCCAAACTCAAAAGGTGCTCCCTAAAACCCTCCAAAATGGGTTCCGGTTGGAAGGTTTCAACATTCCCCCAGCAAAGGTAGTCCTGAACTCCGGAGGGAAGCGTCAGCAGGAGGATGCAAAGGAATGTGAAACCCCCCTTTCCCAAGGTGGTCAGGTTTTCCTACTGTTTTGCCAGAAGTAAAATATCCTGGGTCAAGACTGGAGGATTCAAACGTGAACTACACTTGACAACCCACTATTGTTAACAAACCAAGGACATCTACTGCTCAGAAACCCATCTTTCATCTCCCTGCTGCACAAGGCCCAGATGGCTGCTTGTTCTTGCCTTCGGGCTCCTGCAACCAGACTTCTCACCATCTGCTTCCATGGGCCACGAGGCCACACGGTCCCCACTCTGGGCAGTCTGAACAAACAGCTCCGGGACACAGCTGACAGCCACCATCCTTCTGCAAGCTGTTAGAAAACTTCGATAGCTGCTTACCTCTCTGCTGCAACTCACATCATACCACAGAATGGTTTGGGTTGAAGGGAGCTTAAAGCTCATCCATTTCCAACCCCTCCCAAGGGCAGGGACACCTTCCACTAGAGCAGATTGCTCCAAGCCCCTGTGTCCAACCTGGCCTTGAACACTGCCAGGGATGGGGCAGCCACAGCTTCTCTGAGCACCCTGTGCCAGTGCCTCAGCATCCTCACAGGGAAGAGCTTCTGCCTAAGAGTTCATCTCAGTCTCCCCTCTGGCAAGTTAAAGCCATTCCCCTTGGCCTGGCCCTCCATCCCTTGTCCAAAGCCCCTCTCCAGGTTCCCTGGAGCCCCTTTAGGCACTGGAGCTGCTCTAAGGTCTCCCCTTAAGGATCCTTCTCTTCCCCAGGCTGACCCAGCCCAGCAATCTCAGCCTGGCTCCAGAGCAGAGCTGCTCCAGCCCTCGCAGCATCTCTGTGGCCTCCTCTGCACTCGCTCCAACAGCTCCACATTCCTCTTGTGCTGCTGCCCCAGAGCCGGATCAGGACTGCAGGGGGGTGTCCCCAGAGTGCAGCAGAGGGGCAGGATCCCTGCCCTGAGCTGCTACTCATGCCCTGAGGGTGCAGCCCAGCACATGGGGGGTTCTGGGCTCAAGTGCACACTGAAGCTGGGTCACGGGGAGTTTTTCATTGACCAACACCCGCAAGTCCTTCTCCTTGAACCTGAAAGAACTCTGCTTTGGCATAGCTGAAATCCTACCACAGAAAGCTTTACTAGCACTGCTTAACAATTTTACCATCAGACAGATACAGGAAGACCTGAATGGAGCACAGAAACTCAGACTCATCTCACCCCCAAGGGCGACTCTCGGAGCTCAGTGAAACTCCAAATCACTTTTGGGGAAGCTCCCACAAGTTCATGCTTTGGATAGAAGGCTCAGTTGCCAAGATGCCCATCAGCCTGCTTTGCCAGCACTGGGTATCCTTTCACAACGTGCAGCTTTTGTTTTAAATAGCTCCAGTGTTCACTGGCTTCCTCACCCCTTCCCAGGAAGGGCTCATCTTGCTCCCAGACCTGCAACATTTAGCTCTTTAGAAAGAATTGTCCTTGTTAAAAAGCAGCCCACAATAACATTTTCAATGCATTACCAAGAAACCCATCCATGAAATTACACTGCTCTGGCCCCATACAAATGTAATTTAGCTCTGAGTTGAACTGAAGACCCTTATAAAGGCTTCCATTCTACCCTCAATGCATTCAAAAGCAGTGCTGTTCTCAGGTGCCACAAACTCTATTAGTTTAAAAACCCTCTGTGCACTCTTCTAACGCAAAATCGTGGACTGCAGGGTTTAAGGAGCCCATTCCTGCCTGACCACCTTAAATACTTGTGGTTAGATCTGGCAGCTCCTCTGAAACCAAGCACACACTTACGTTCTCAGTGCAAGCTCGCTGTCTGTAACTGCATACCACTTTGGGAATGGGGAATTCAGGCGAGGGTCACTGCATAATTAGACTACCACACAATCAACCTTTTCATTTTAACGTTACTTCAGGAAAAAAGCCCACCCTTTCTTCTCCATCTGTGCCATCTGAAAAGCACTCAGGCAGAAGACAGGCAAGATGACAGCATGCGGTGACAAGATCTTGCTTCTGAGTCACCTTGTCCTAATGTGGCAGCACAAGAACTTGTGACACATCGCACAGTGCTTTGCTGTAGTCTTAGAATCATAGAATGGTTTGGGTTGGAAAGGACCTTAAGATCATCCAATTCCAACCCCACACTACACCACGTCATCCAAGACTGTCCAACCTGGCTTTGAATGCCGCCAGGGATGGAGCATTCACAACTTCCTTGGGCAACCCATTCCAGTGCCTCAGCACCCTTCTTGCTTAGATCTAACCGGAGCTTCGCATGTTTCAGTTTGAACTCATCACCCCTTGTCCCATCACTACAGTCCCTGATGAAGAGTCCCTCTCCAGCATCCTTGTAGCCCCCTTCAGACACTGGAAGGCTGCTATGAGGTCTCCACGCAGCCTTCTCTTCTCCAGGCTGAACAGCCCCAACTTTCTCATCCTATCTTCATACAGGAGGTGCTCCAGCCCCTGATCATCCTCGTGGCCTCCTCTGGACTTGCTCCAACAGCTCCATGTCTTTCTTACGCTGGGGACACCAGAACTGCACACAGTGCTGCAAGTGAGGTCTCACAAGAGCAGAGCAGAGGGGCAGAATCCCCTCCCTCAACCTGCTGCTCACGCTCCTTTTGATGCGGCCCCGCACATGGGTGGTTTCTGGGCTCAAGCGCACACTGAAGCTGGCTCATGTTCAGTTTCTCATCAACCAACGCCCCCGAGTCCTTCTCTGCATGGCACACAATGCCTTTGACACAGGAGTGCTGACAAGATCTGGCTGACAAAGGTGGCAGCACGTTCCAGCTACGATTGCTTTGCAAATTTCTCCTTGAGCACCAAAGGGTTTTTTTGGTGACAGAATTCACCATCTGAAACTTTGGTGACTGAAACAGCGCAATGACAGAGAAAAACTTTACAACTTACTCTAACTGCCTGCTTTGCCAACAAAAAACTACCTAAATTTGACAAAGAATACTTGAGGAGCTTAAGCAGCTCAGGCAGTGACCTTTGATAGCAATGGGCTATGAGAATCACTACACACAACTTGCACTGTTGTACTATCAAGATTAAATCGGCATTTATTGTGGAGCGTGACCTACTTCAATGTTGAAAGCAGTATCTAGGATGGGAGAAACCAAAGGATTCCCATAGGATGTCTGTGAGGAGCAGCACATAAGAAGAAATAAACTTCCCTTGGTGTATGTGCTGCTCAGCCACAGCAGGACAGTGATAGTGAGAGGTCATCAGGAAGTGAGAAACTAGAAAAGAATGCCACTAATTTGATCAGTTTCATTTGGCTTTAATTAAATGAAACCAAAAGGGAACATATCTGAATTAGGCTATCAGCTTTTTAACGTTACTGCTATTCACAAATAGCGCTTGTGGAAATAAATCAAAGCGTTGTACGACACACCAAGCTGCGTATGGCCTGTTTGCTATTGCCTTTACTGTGTGTTTTCCACGCAGGAACAAGGAAAATGAAGCCAAAACCAGATTGAGCCTAAATTATTGATGTCTAAATTATTCTACTAGGCAAACTATCAGAGTAGTGAAGACAGACTTACCGTCTTTCCCCATTGTGCTCAAACTTGATCCTTACATCGTTCTGCGTGAGAAAGAACAAAAGGTTAATTCACAATGCACACATAATAGCACCCAAATGGATCAGAATATGATCTTAAGGCCCAAACACAAAGCAGGTCAGTTTGTGATAGCTGTTGGCATCACCTCCTCAAAAAGCTAACCAAGACACAAGTCTGATAACTCCCTCTATGGAAGCAGACTGTGGACAAGTGGCTGATACCATGAGGAATGGAGAAATTACCAAAGAAGAAAGAAAGGAGCAAAATCAGCCTGGAGAAGAGAAGGCTCCTTAAGGGAATAGCTTAGAGCAGCTCCCATTGCCTAAAGGGGCCAGCATCAGAAACTGCAGCGACAGGACAAGGGGGAGTGAGTTTAGACTTAAACAGGGGAAAATCAGGCTGGGTATAAGGAAGAAGCTCTTCCCCGTGAGGGTGCTGAGGCGCTGGCACAGGGTGCCCAGAGAAGCTGTGGCCGCCCCATCCCTGGCAGTGTTCAAGGCCAGGTTGGACAGAGGGGCTTGGAGCAAGCTGCTCCAGTGGAAGGTGTCCCTGCCTGTGGGAAGGGTTGGAACTGGATGAACTTTAAGGTCCTTCCAACCCAAACCATTCCATGATTCTATGCTGAAACTAAGCTGTGATTTGAATTAAACAGAGGAACTACAGGGAAACCTAATCTATCTTTTATACTGCATGGCAAAAATCAGAACTAGATTCCAACTGTGTACTCAGCTGAACTGAAGCCAATTTTCTTTGTGCATTCTCAAAGCAGCCATGTTTTCTTCAATGGCAAAAAGAGAAAGATCCAGGGAACGTGCTGCATTCTTTATTCTTAAAACAGATTAAATCTCTGCTTTTGCAGAAATGCAGCCCCTGAAACCCCAAACTCTGAAGTTACGAAGAAGTTAACTATTACAGTGCAAAGGGGTCATCACCCATATCTGGCAGCTGGTTACAAGCACTGACCATGCAACCTGTGCACTTCACTCCAAAGATGCTCTGTGGCACGGAAGAGCCAGTGCTCTGAACTGTCAACTCTGGAGATCAAAGTTCAAATCCCAATTTAGGTCACAAAGATAAAAATAAAAGGGCAAAAAATCTGCTCTGATACAACTCCATCATTCCTGCTGCACAATTTATGTGATTGGAATAGATTAAGCCATCTGTGAAAGCCTCAGACAATAGGCAATCATACATCGAGGAACTTCAAAAAAATGGGGCCAGGAAATGCTCTTTAGCTGGAGGAAGTATCTGGCAGGCCCAGTGGTCAAGAATGCAGTTCAAAGGGACCCATGCAATCACCACGAGTACACGGTATTCCTGCAGCAGCACCCTGGCTACAGAACAGAGCACGACAAAGGAGCTTCCCCATTAGAGCAACACTCATCTGCAGGGGATGTACACAGAGGTTTAGTAAAGACTTCTCCAATGTGGGAAGAGAAAGAGAACTACTTTTAACTGAATAGTAAAGATAAAAATGCAACAGACAGCATAGGAATAAAGATGCCTGCCAGATAGCCACCGATGGAACAGCTGCTCCTTGCACATAAAGGATGGAGGAATGATCCCTTTATATTCAGATTTGCAGGAAATCAAGGCTCTTTGGAAACCTTTCTTCAACCTAAGGTACCTAAGGAAACTGAAGTACCTTTCTCAACTCCACTGCATGCTTTCAACGCTGTAATCTGTAACAAAGGGAAGGTGGGGGGGTTGGAATATGGCATCTCTCTCCCCGTGTTTCTTCCAAAAGGATCAGACATTGGCCATTCATGCCTAAGAAAAGGTGTTCAAAGTGATCTTGGCTTTTACACTTCAGAAGGAACTTGGAGGAGTTAAACATCAAGTGCTTTTGGTGTCCTTTGAAAGCAGTAAACCTACTACCTGTACAAGCCACTTCTTAAAGCAACTCACATAAACTATCCTAAGAGATGAGTAAAAAAAGCAAATCCAAGTTTAGCACTCTGGCACTGCAGTTCTGTGGTGCTGCATCATTGCTAATGAACACAGATTTTGATTTAAGACATCACTGAATTTATGTTTCAAAGTGATTTGGAAGGGATTTTGTACTCCTCCATCTACGGATTTGTCCAGCATATTCAAGGAAATCCCAGCTCCCAGCTGAACAAGGAGATTATGAGCAGACAAAGCATAAGGAAGAGACAGACATGAACTATAAAGCCTGCTCCAAAAAGCTTAAGCCTGTAATACGAATAAACCTGGAAAGAGTTACTTTACTGATACAGGCAACTTCTCCTGTTAACTAACGTTAGTCTAACTGCCAGGCACTTCATTTAACTCAGGCAGTAATGGACAAACAAGTCTTGACTGAAATTGTTGCTTTTGCATTGAGGTGTTTCACTCAGATGACATGCAGCATATACTGACAGAGCAATATGATTCTGTCCTTTCTTGCTACCAGAAAGCCAATGCAATAGTTTTCTCTACAAAAAGAGTCTCTAGCAATGCTGGATGAACTTAGAGAGATTTTAACGCACTGACCCTGTCACTTACTACCTTGGGAAAAGTGCTTCTTTTGGAAAAATGGACTTCACATCCCCATACTCAAATAAATGAGTTTCATTCCTGTCCTCATGTGACATGTGATGGGTAACTCCAGAGAATCTTCCCCATTAAAGACACTGACTCTGTTTATCCACCTGCAAATAGCTGTTTCCTTTTTCACTCCAGGTTTAGTACAGTTCCACTAGAGCCAGTCCTTTCGGACAATCCCTTTCGCTGTTCTTCTTAGATCGACTTCAGTTGAATGACCTTTTACCAGGATCTTCATTCTGCATTCACATGCAGCCCGAGTCATGTGAAGATGAGACCAGCATTAGTTCATTATCCAACTGACTGCCTTCTGCAGCTTTAACCTGCAGTGACTTCCTTTTGCATCAGAAATGGAAATCCTTGATTCCTTTTCATCCTGGAGCTTTTCAATTCCCTGCTTTGAATGGAAGTATTACTTTCACTATAATGAAAAGTGCATCATACTGCTACATTGTGGCGGAATGGGGAAAGAAAAGCTTTCCTGGCCTTCCACACCTGCTTAAATGAATTCCATAAAGGTCACTGCACACAACTTCCAAACATGCTCCTCAAAATCGCTAATATTGAAGTGGAAACCACTTTTCTTACCGGGATTTTCTTTTCCTCCACTGCAGAGGCACACTGGCTGGTGATTGCAGGGCTGCCCAGGACGGGGGGACTGCTGGCATTGTGTTTCTTCTTTAATAGAAGGCATTAAAAAGAAAATGGCAAATATCATCACGAAACCAGAAAACCACCTGGAAAACCTTTTAGCTAATCTCCACAGACCAAACCCCATCAAAAACATGGGTGGGGGTGAAAGGCAGAGTATAAAGTAAAGAGCTACCAACTTGGCAACATGGCCAGAGCAAGAACAGGGAGCTAATCCACCGGTGATGCCCTGGCTGGCAAAACCCACAACAGACCCCCTCTTAAATTACTCTGTCCCTTCCACCTCCACGTAATGATTTTGAGGACTCACCAAGCGGCTTCTTACCTGTTTGTTGGAGTGAGCAGTGTCTTTGTTCTTCATGGTATCATATCCAGTCAGTCTGTGCCGTCGGCTCATCTGGAGTGCTACCAGGTCCTTCATGATGGACTTCAAGGCCTCTTGTTCATCTGTGATGCACAAGAATTTTATTAGTAAGTAGGTAAGTAGCAAGTAAGTATCAACTATACACATCTGCACTTGTTTTCTGTTGGCTCATAGAAAGACAATCCTTTTGAGGATACAAATACACGGGAATTTCATTTAGTCATTCAAAGCCCAAACTTAACCTCATATCATGAAGTAGTAAACAGACAGATGACATTTAAGCCACTTGTCCGATGTCACAAAAGGATGTGGTCATAGTAAGGGTTAGAATAAATCTTCCCAACCCCTAGTTCTGTTTTGACAGCTTCACAACCAGCAGCACAACTTGGACAGATGTGTTAGATCATCAGAGGGCATTTCGGAAGAGCAAACTGATGTGCTTCTGCCAAGGAAAACCTGGGAAGAATCAGTTCTTTCTAATTTTATATCCTGTTAACTCAGAATTCTTGCTTCCAAGCAAGAATTGTGGAACAAACCACAGCCAGTAGAGAGGAAAATGGGAATCTGGACAAAGAGCCACCTTCGAATATCCCTGAATACAAACCCACTTGCATTTGTTTCCCCAACGCATTCCTCTCTGCCCCCAAAACAAGCTGATGGAACAAAGTTCAGATCATTTAATGAGACTTCAAGATCTACTGAACAGACCTGAACTGCAGAGCATTAAGAACAGTGTCTGCTGGCAGGGCAGCAGGTTCAGTTCAAAGCTTCTTGCAAAGGCAGGACAACAAAAACCACACACTAAGATTTTTCTTAGACATCCTACCAACTGCAAATGACTTTCTGCAGCTCAAATTCCTGATGTAACCAATTGAAAGTGTTCTTCCAAGTGTCTAAAAGCCACTGAAAAGAATCTTCTGGTTCTGCAACCACAACAATCCTAAATTCCTCCATACTGCAAAAGGTAGAAGAAGTTGACACGAGGTTTGGATCAGAATATGACTGATACCAGTGTAATACCAGCATAACACAGCACATCAGCTGTGATCGCTCAGGACCTGCTGCTGGCACACACATAGAATCCCAGACTGGTTTGGGTTGAAGAGAACTTAAAGCTCATTCAGCTCCAACCCTTGCCATAGGCAGGGACACCTTCCACTAGAGCAGACTGCTCCAAGTCCCATCCAACCTGGCCTTGAACACTGCCAGGGATGGGGCAGCCACAGCTTCTCTGGGCACCCTGTGCCAGCGCCTCAGCACCCTCACAGGGAAGAGCTTCTGCCTAAGAGTTCATCTCAGTCTCCCTTCTGGCAGGTTAAAGCCATTCCCCTTGGCCTGGCCCTTCAGGCCCTTGTCCAAAGACCCTCTCCAGGTTTCCTGGAGCCCCTTTAGGCACTGGAGCTGCCCTAAGGTCTCCCCTTAAGGATCCTTCTCTTCTCCAGGCTGCCCCAGCCCAGCTCTCTCAGCCTGGCTCCAGAGCAGAGCTGCTCCAGCCCTTGCAGCATCTCTGTGGCCTCCTCTGCACTCGCTCCAGCAGCTCCATGTCCCTCCTGTGCTGCTGCCCCAGAGCTGGACACTGTGCTGACTGGACTCCCGGGCTTGCGTCTCACATAGCAAGCTTCGACAGACTTTAGGGATAAAGTATTCTTTCCTTGGCAAGTAATACATCCAGTTAAATAATTTCTGATACTGAAGCATAATTTAGGCATGAAATTGGAAGCAGTGATTAGATCAGCTCCGAGTGTGCCCAGAAGAATAATCGGGAGTGAAAGCTACAAAAATTTAGCAGCAAAAAGGGGGGAAACAGACTTATTTGTAAGGAGCCATCATCTAAAACTTCAGTCAGAACTAAAGTTCACAACTGACAGTTTCTGCTCAGAGGTTCTGCTTTAGCATCCTGAGAGTACCAAACACTAGAGCAGAGCTCTTCCACTATGGACTTCACTATGTACTACCAGAAACAACAAGCCCAGGCCAGATGACAGATGGGAATGGAAAGAGTCTCCCAACGCCTTTGCAGGTGTTATTTAGAGTAAAACTCTACAAGGAGAAAGCTGAGCAGAGAAAAGTTACTTCAAAAGATTAAGAAGCAAAATCGAAACCCACCAAAGCTCTGCTGCCCAAAACAAGCCAAAGGAGACAATAACTACATTGTGGCAGTGGGGAAGGGAGAGAACTCCTTGGAATTCCAAGGGCATGGAGAAGAAGTGAGGAGTGTAAGTAACACAACCAAAGCAAGAGGTTGCTGTTTGAAAAGCACATCAGCCAAAGGAAATAATTGCTGGGCTCTATCTCAGCACTAAGTAACCCCTTGTGGGAGGAAAATGGGAAACCAGGGCTGTGAATGAAGTGAAAGTTCCAGGTAACCAACAGCACAACTTCCTTCTTTGTTTCCAGCTTTCTATCGGAATGCTTAACATTTTACCTTGCTGGAGAGGTTCCAACTGACTTAGTCTTTAATCTTCTTTGATATTAAGCATAGCTTTGGAGTCACCCCAGCAGACAAAGCCAAGAAACCATGGCCTGGCATATCCCTGGAGTGCCTACCACCCAAAACATGCTGCAAAGAGCTGGGATACAAGTTTTCCACTACAGTGCAGTTTGGGTTTGGCCAGATACCAGGAGGATGAAGAAGAGCTTGTCTTGGCAGAGCTCCTTTGGGCAAGAAGCAAAACAGCTCTGAAAGCAGTGTATAACTAAGCACTCCTGACAAGAAATCAAGTTAATCACAGAATACGGATAAGAATTCACATCTAAACAGTACTGGAACATCACACAGAAATAAAGATCAGTGTTTGCAACACAATGGTTGGCTATAGGTGCTGGATCCCAAAGCCTGGGTGCTTGCAGCCCAGAAAGCCAACTGTGTCCTGGGCTGCATCATCTCCTCTCTGGCAGGTTAAAGCCATTCCCCTTGGCCTGTCCCTACAGGCCCTTGTCCAAAGCCCCTCTCCAGGTTTCCTGGAGCCCCTTTGGGCACTGGAGCTGCTCTAAGGTCTCCCTTAAGGAGCCTTCTCTTGTCCAGGCTGCCCCAGCCCAGCTCTCTCAGCCTGGCTCCAGGGTAGAGCTGCTCCAGCCTTCTGTGGCTTCCTCTTAGCATATTTATTAGTATTTATAATACACTAAGACATGAAACTCTTTAGGGCAGCACCTGGGGACCATCTAAACCCCAGTCAGGGCACTGCCAGCCCTGCATCCCACCCCCTGTGAACTCAGATTCCTCTGCAGACAAGTACTGACGCTGAAACCCGACGTGTGTGCATGCAGAGAGGCACTTACTGCACTAACAGAGGCTGGTGGAACAGTTTCAGGTGAATTTGAGTCTTACGTGGTTATACACGTTATAATAGCTACTGGCTTTCTGGCACCAAAACACACCTTCTGTAACTCAACCCTATGGTGGTGAGATAGGAAATGATGGAGTATTTAGCTTTTAAAAACATAAAAGAAAGGTCAAATATTGATCCGAGCTTATGCAGGGAAAGAAAACACTTCAGTTAGGACACTGCTGTGATGGATTGAATGTTGAGAAGCACAAGCACTGTATTTCCATCAAAACAGAAGATTTCGACTTTAAAGCAGCGCGTGCAGCAGTATCCCATTAATCACACAATGCAAAAGCCCTCCCAGCTGAAACCCCAGCAACTCCTGCAGTGCACTGAGAACCCCTGTTTCCCTCGGTCTCCAGTAGGTCTGGGAAACACAGCTCTGCTTTGTGCGGGAGAGATGTTGTCCAGGAAATGCTTCACATGTTTGAAAAACTACACTCAAAGATCTTTATAACATCGATAAAAGGGAACTGCTACTCACACAGAAAGCTGCTCCTCTCCACAGAGCTAATACCTGGTTTACACCAGGTCTGAGCAAGTCGGTGTATCTGCTATGGCAGAGATGGAAACAGCTCCAAAATCACAGAGTAAAAGCATCTGCACATGGGTAAAAGCAGGAAGCCTGTGCACCCCTCTAATGCAGGATGCTCTTTAGAAAGCACTACCACAGAAGACATAGAATCACAATGATTTGGGTTGGAAAGGACATGATGCCACATTGGTTTAAATGAAAGACATAGAATCATAGAATAGTCAGGGTTGGAAAGGACCTTAAGATCATCCACTTCCAACCCCCTGCCATGGGCAGGGACACCTCCCACTAAACCATGCCACCCAAGGCTATGTCCAACCCCACCTTGAACACCGCCAGCGATGGAGCATTCACAACTTCCCTGGGCAACCCATTCCAGTGCCTCACCACCCTCACAGCGAAGAACTTCTTCCTCATATCCAATCTAAACTTCCCCTGTTTCAGTTTGAACCCGTTACCCCTTGTCCTCTCACTACAGTCCCTAATGAAGAGTCCCTCCCCAGCATCCCTATAGGCCCCCTTCAGATACTGGAAGGCTGCTCTGAGGTCTCACACAGCCTTCTCATGAGCAAGTGAGTGCGTTCTCTCCTATCCCAACAGTGAAGTTGAAGGCGCAGGTGATCAGCAGAGCCAGCCGTAATGAGGAAATTCCTCAAGAGAGGCGCAGAAACCCAGTCTACCTTAAAGCTCTGAAATAAAAGCCTTGGAAAAGGTTTCATTTGGAGTGGCCAGTCTCAGTGGTCACAAAGCACTGTTCTGTCCCATCATTAGGAAACCACAAGTGAGCTTGTTTGTGGACTTCAAAGAAAAAGCAGAGCTTCTACACCTTCTGTATCTGGGGCCCCTCTCCTCACCCCCAAATTCAACAGAAAGGTTGGGATTTAAGCTGCTCCTAACCTGGAGGCTGAGCCCTGCTTCCCATGTCACTGCTGCTGTGAAGCCGGGAGCTTGGAGCTCAGCTCTGGGTGCATGTGAGAGCCAAGGGAAGGAAGTGACACAGGCAGGAAAAGAGAGCGGATCGAGGGAACGACTCCGGGCCTGCCGCACAGCGAGCGCCGCGCTCCCCTCCGCTGCCCATAGAGAGATGGATTTCTTGGAATCAGAAGCAAGTGGCTGTGCTTTAAACGCTGCCAAAGGAGCTCTCTGTAGGGAAATAAAGCTCAATCACAACGCTGCCAAAGGAGCTCTCTGTAGGGAAATAAAGCTCAATCACAACCCCTGCAGCAAAGGGACAGGGAATTGCTCCCAGTGAGCCAGAGCTGCACCAAAGGAGTGATGACAAACTGCAATGGCAAGATCCTGCTGCTGCCCACCCCAGGGGGCTCTCAGCCCAGCTGATGGGAAACAAGATGGGAGAGAAGCCGAGTGCAATCCAGCCTCTTATCCAGTATTATTCATCTATCTGATCCCAATGCTTAACGAATTCAGACCTTTCCTAGCAGGAGTCATGTGCTTGCAGCTGGAAAACACTTCCACGGAAATTCAACCTCTTCCTTCTCAACTATTCTGAGCTTCTGTACCATCTGGTTGCTTTAGAGGAGATGCAGGCCCAACACTTTCCACGGGAGAAGCCTACTGATGGATCTGGATGTACTCGTTGCACTTGCAAACACAAAGGAAATGAAGCTGCTGGACTTTTGCTTTGAGCAACCCAACGTTTTATGGATTGACAGTGTAAGAACTATAGACACAGACTAAGGAAGGCCAGTCTCGGAAAGCTTAGTTGCAGGGAAGAAACACTGAAGCTGTAACCCACAAAGCCACGCAGCTCCACTGAGGACAGCAGTAGTAACTCCCTTGCCAACATGCACACAGGAGTAAGTCCTGCTTTAGAGCAACTATATTGCTAATTCTAGTACACGAGACCCTTCTTTAAACCAAAAAGGGATCCAGACAACTAAAAAGCCCTCCCCAAGCAGCTCTTTATGTGGGCTATACAGGCCAACAACAGAATTAATCACTCCATTCACTCATGGCAACTTCTGATAGCAACGTTTTACTCCTGAAACAGGGCTCCTCTGACTCCTTTACTTGCTTTTACGTATTACTGACAGGGTTAAGTGTGCTAAATGAGA
This sequence comes from Amazona ochrocephala, assembly GCA_039720435.1. Lineage (NCBI taxonomy): Eukaryota > Metazoa > Chordata > Aves > Psittaciformes > Psittacidae > Amazona > Amazona ochrocephala. The sequence goes on from CM077897.1 coordinate 813,141, forward strand.
ACTCAATGGCAACCTCACAGAGAACCGCCTGTTGTGACACTCTCAGCGTGCAATTAATACCGCAGTGAAACTTCCCCCTATGAAGTTTAGCACAGAAATTCCCATCCCCTGTTCCTGGAGGCTGCAAAACCCCCTTCACCCCCGACCCTGCCCCCCGGATCCCCCGTGACTGCGGCCGCTTGCACTGAGGCTCTCCGCGCCCCCTGGCACCACACGGCGGGGACGATACCCACAGCGAGCGGCCTCCGCCACTGCGCTCTGCAGCCACCCGGGGCCGCGGAGCCACCGCAGCCGCCGGAGGCCGCATCCTGACGGACAGGCCGAGCCCGCGGGTCGCCCCCTGTCACCCGGGGCCTGGCCCGCTGCCCCCCGCCGCGGCGCGGCCCGCCCTCCTCCGCCGCAGGCCCGTGAGGCGGCCGCGGGCCCCCTCCCCGCCCCTCAGCCCTCCCGCGGCTCTCACCCATGTCGGCGGGCGGCGGGCCCGCGACGGCGGGCAGCGGCGCGCTGAGATGCGGGGCTGTCACCGCCGCGGCTCCATGGCGGCCGTGCCGAAGGGGAGGGCTCAGAACGGCCGCCACATTCCCAGGCCCGCGCCGCCGCCTGCTTCCGGCGGCCGCGCTCCCTCCGGGGGCCGCCGCGGCGGCGGAGCGGGGCTGCGGGGCGGGGGCTCGGGCGCTCCCGGTCGCCCCCCGCCGCCGCCGCCACAGCGCGCCCGGGCCGCGAGCAAAACAAACCGCTCGGCGGCCGCCGCGCACCCGCCGCCGCCTGCCAATCACAGGGGCCGGCCCGCCGCCGCCCGCCAATCCGAGCCAACGAGACGCACCACCTGGCCAATGGGCGTGATAACAGCCGCGACGCCCGCCGCGACGCCCGCCAATGACAGAGGCTCGTTTCGCTCGCGGGTTAGCCCCGCCCCCTTGCCTGCCAATAGGCGGGGGCAGCTCAGAGCCAGCCCTCAGCGTGCTGCCAATCAGAGTGACGCCCTTGTCCAGCAGCCCGCCCGGGTCCTAGGGCCCGCCCGCATGAAGAGCGTCCTCTCTTCCAGCAGCCAGGAACCAGCATCATCCCCGCCCATCACCCGCAACGGGACACATCGCACCGCCTCGGCCTTCCCTACCTGTTCTCAAACGTCACCGTCCTGTCCAGCCCAAAATCAGGTCTCCCTTTAAGCCACCGTTCCGGGTAGACAAAGTGGCCGGGAGGAGGAAATGCACCCTGTGCAGTGTCCCTGTTGTTTTGCTCTCCTAAGTAGAGCTCAATTGTTGCTTTAAAACCACTTTGTTTTAAGACAGGGAAAGAACGAACCAAACCCCAAAACCCAAGAGTGTTATAAAGCCCCAAAGACACTGAAAGCAGGAGTCTTTTGGTTTCAAAAGTAAAGAGTGAGACAATCACCCAGAGCATCGCTCTGCATCCACGGCAGATGTTACCTCTAGCAGCTCCCCTAATAAAAGATGCTGTTGCCACCACAGGTCCCCCACTGTATGAGGGTTTTACAGCATATTTGCTGCCAAACGGACAGCAGAAGGTTGGTTTCTCATAGAGAAGCACAGCCCTTCTTTCCTGGTGTTGCAATAGGCACCCTGCTGCTGGGAAACCCACCTCCAGCGATGTTTTAGCAGCGGCCTTTCAATCTGGCAGCTGTCTATAGCAGCAAGTGCATTGGGTTTTAAGTGGGTTTTGCTCACAGGCAATGCAGCAGCAATGGCAAAGAGGTTACATCAATCAGATAAGGCACACAAAGAAGAAAACTAGATTGGAAATGGCTCAAAAGGGTGGGCAAGTGCAGGAATCCAAAGCCCACAAAGCAGGAGGAAGTTGGGACTTGGCCAAAGCATGACAACACTATCTGTGATATCATTGAGTAGATGGGATAATAACAAGATCTCACAGTCTCATAGTGGGTAGTCACAAAGATGTGTAAAGCAATGCTTAGATCAAAGGATGTGGTCTCTCTAGAGCAAGCAGCTGTGGACACAGCCAACAATTGAACACTGAAGGTGGCCTGCTTTGAGCAGAGGGCTGGACGAGACGACTTCCAGAGATTCCAGCTGGAAATTCCCAAACCAGACTGATGCTGATAGTGTTTTGACTTCTCTTTCTTCCAGGACTTCTTTTAATGCTGGCTTATTGCTCTGATGCTAGAAAAGCACTTCTAGCTTTCCTGTGTATTCAATCCCATTTTTGCGGCCAGCTTACAGCCATTTGTTTTCATGCCAAGATTATCCTTTTACTTAAATAATCCTTTCTTCTTCTCTGGTACTTTCTCTTTAAGTACATCAAGATAATCACGTTGTTGTAATACACAATTCGCTCTCTTCATAATCGGAGAAGCCCAGACTGGTTTGGGCTGAAGGGACCTTAAAGCTCATCCAGTTCCAGCCCTGTGGCAGGGACACCTTCCACTAGAGCAGGTTCTTCCCCCCTGTTCCAATCTGAATTCCTCTCTCCTGTATGACAGCACACAGAGCTGCTCTTGGACCAACTTTTCTCCATGCTTTCTCCCAGCTTCACAGTGGCTCATCACTATCCTTTACCAACTACTAAATCCCAGCTTCTTTTCCTCACTCATTTCCAAGATGCAGGAAAACTCTCAGCATCCTTCACAGTTTTCTCCTTCTGGCTAAAATCACAGCCTTGCACTTTCTGCTGCTATATCTCATCTCATCTCTTATTTCTCACTCTTCAAAGGCATCGATTCTCAAAGATATTCCACTTTTGTTCAGCACCACATTTAATTATCACACTCGCTTTTTGTGCCAAGGTCATTAGAAAAAGGCTTTAAGTGAGATTACTCGTGGGACCAAACTGGAGGAACTCGGTATTAATTCCCCACCACAGCAGCCCTGATGTCAAAACTCTCCACTGTCACCTCACCAGCTGGGATTTTTGCCTCTCTTCCAGTTTGCACATACCATTCTCAATTGAACTCCTGCTGAATGAGACTGACTGCGCTGCCCTTGTGTAGAAGCTTGGTTCAGGTAAGTCCAAAAGATGTCAGACAGCTTGTGACAGTGAGCAGGAGCTCCCAGCAGATGGAAGGATGACAGCCATGCTGGTAAAACATGCTCCTTCCATCTCCAGCTGCCCAGGGCATCTGGATTGCACTGAAGCTTTTTGCCTCTCCTTTGCCAAATTGAAGATAGAATGATTTAGTCTTAACAGTTCATTGCTTCTCCCACATACCAAACCTCGTCATGGAATGGTTTGGGTTGGAAGGGACCTTAAAGCTCACCCAGCTCCAACCCCTGCTATGGGCAGGGACACCTTCCACTAGAGCAGCTTGCTCCAAGCCCCTGTGTCCAACCTGGCCTTGAACACTGCCAGGGATGGGGCAGCCACAGCTTCTCTGGGCACCCTGTGCCAGCGCCTCAGCATCCTCACAGGGAAGAGCTTCTGCCTATATCTGACCTGAACTTCCCCTGTTTCAGTTTGAACTCATCACCCTTTGTCCTGTCACTACAGTCCCTGATGAAGAGTGCCTCTCCAGCATCCTTGTAGCCCCTTCAGACACTGGAAGCTGCTCTGATGTCCCCTGAGCAGCCCCAATGTTCTCAGCCTGTCTCCATACGGGAAGTGCTCCAGCCCCTGAGCATCCTTGTGGCCTCCTCTGGACTTGCTCCAACAGCTCCATGTCCCTCTTATGCTGAGGACACCAGCTGCAAGCGGGGTCCCACGTGGGCAGAGTGGAGATGCCTCAATGTCTAAACCTGCATTTTTTAGATGCCAGTTTGTGGTTCTATTGCCATTTCACACACTATCACAACGCTAGGTACATTAAGCCTTTTGGCTACTGTAGACCCTTCTTGCCTTTTATTCCCCTGACAAGTGGATGCACCTTTCCTGAACTGGAATTCAAGTATCTACCAAAAGAGATGCCCTATTTGGTGTAAGTTGAGGAAAACAGGAAAAAGCAATTCAAGCAGGCCTTCATTGCCTACTTGATGCTGCTCATTTTGTGCATCAAAGTGACGTGAATCAAGTTTTACCCAGAACATTCCAGTACAAACTGATAACCCTGTGGGTTTCCACCCTCATTGCCCACATCCTTTCACAGCTGCAGCTTTGCAGAACAGAAGCTTCATTCCTGTCAACAGCAACAATAACTCTTCAACTTAAAGCTCTTCAGATTGTTTGAGGCCATTTAACATCAAATCAGCAGTAAAGACATTCCCCCACCTCTCCAGGAGCTCCTGCATTTCTGTAGTCAGCCCATTTGGTTTAAGGGAACTTTTATAGAGGCCCATCACGCAGCATGAAAAGGAAATGCAATCCCTATGTTAGGGATTTAAAGGGCATTGCACAGAGAGCCAGCGACTTGTTCAAAGTTACACAGGAAGTCTGGAACAGGATTTAACTCCTGGCATCTTTTCCAGTCTCTTTATCACCTTATTTTCTCTCTGGGGAGTGTTTCCATGTCTGCAGTGTACCTGTGTGACTCAACAAGCCTCTCCTCGCTATCAGATGCACTACTTCTTCTTTCCTTCCCTTGGCCCTTTTTGTTTAGGTAGACACATCCTTCCTGGGGAGCTGAGCAGTCTCCACATTGTGCCTTGTCCCATACCAAGACTTCCTTACTCTACATCTCAGGCTCCACAGCCAGAGACACTGAACAGCAGCAGTGAAAAGGACTAATAAATTGAAGGAGAGGAGGAGGAGAAGCCTGCAAATCTTCAAAGGACGATGAAAGGGTTCTGCACTCTTTGCTGCAGATCTGAGCGAAGAGTAATCTCGGCCATTTCAGGCAGTTCTGATGCTTTCTTCTTGAGCTCTCAGCTTTGAAAACAAAGTTAATGGAAACCCAACATCATTATCCAACTGCAGGACAGGGTGGCAGGAGATACATTGGCCAAACCTTACCTCACCTCCAGCAGCATCCATCAACCATGGGAAGCTCCTTAGAGCCTGCCTGGAGCACCTTTGCCCAGGCTCTGAAGAGCAGCTGCAATACCTGTCCTGTTCCTGTCCTGCTCCACTGTTCCTGTCCTGTTCCACTGTTCCAGTCCTGCTGCTGACAGCACTCCAGTAGAGGGGGCTCAGAAACTGCTTAAGAACCAGGAGCCGTTCTGCGGGTGGAATGGGCAAACTGAAGAGGAGGAAGGATGCTAAAGATGTTACACACTTTCAGATCATTCCTTCCTTCTGAGCTGGCAGTCTGGACTGTTTATAGAACAGCACTAAGGAAAAGGCACACAACTAAGTGCTTGTTACAGTCACAGGCCCCCAGACACCTCAGATACCACTGCTTCTCTGGCCCTGTGCAGAGTATATTCTGTTCCCATGGAGGTTTTCTTTCATTTCCACTGTTTTCAAGGCACTCACTGATGAGTGCTGATGTGCTTTTCACTTACAGCTGCCATCAGAGCAGTGACTTTCCCAGGGTCACAGAGCAAGTCAGCCAGAGATCAGCTGCCCAATACTTTTCCCTCATCTTTTTCTACCCATATTCCTCTACAGGCTTTTATGGCACTCGTTTCCCCCCACTAACAGACAATCTACTGCTCATCTCATCTACCTTTTTGCAGCTCCAAAGTTGCCTTCTTTCACTGGAGTGGAAGCTGAGAAAGTTCCTTCAGAGATCCAAAGCACAGATCCAGGGAAAAGAGACTATCCAGGAGGATGTAGTATCTAGGAGGATGTAAATACATCTCTATGGTAAAAGACAAACAATACTTAGAAGGAAAGCATCTTTTCCAAATAAGGACCACGAGAACAAAGTCCATATATAGATCAAAAACCACTGTAGCATCTTCGCAGGCAACTCTTTCCACTGTGGTCACGAAGCTTAAGCGGCTTTGATTTCAAAGCCTGTACACAAAGAGTTAGAGAGGAATTCAATGCTGTCAGACAACAGCTCGGCTGAACTGGAGTTCATCTAAATACTGACTGAAGGCATTGGTCCTGCTCACCAAGGCCTAAGGGAAACCCAAGTCTCCAAGTTCTGCTACTCTATTCCCCTCTAGGTCCCAGTTCTGATGACGCCAGTGACTGAGCCTGCAAAGAAAACACCCTTGAACAGAGCTCACCTGGACACAGGAGAGACTTTGAAGCTAAATCAGCACCTAAATGCTTTGTCTTCAATTTACCTGTACTCCAGAAAGCCTCAGAGACCAATTATTTGGGTTCATCTTAACAACAGGCAGGGAATTACCATTTGCCATGCAGGGAACAAGCACTGTGCAAAACAGGAGCACAAACACCACTCACACAGGGACCCCACAGCAGCATTTGAAGTCCACATGCATTAACCATCCCACCACAGTTCTAGTGTGACTGGGTTCCTAACAACACAACTGTTGGGAGTAACTTGCAACTCGGAGTAACCACAATGATGCAGTTTGGGTATTTAGAATGAGAGATCAATACACGTCAGCAGAGACAAGATAAAGCAACAGCCCTCCCCCTGACAGCAACAAGCTTCATTCAGCAGGGAAGGAGCTTGTGTCCCTCCCTGCTCATCCCAATGGATCCCAGGATCACCACACAGTGAACTGCAGTCGATCTACAAATGTTCCATTTTTATTACAAAGTATGAAAGGCAGAAAATACTGTACCTAATACACAGGAGGCTGAAACTTAGAAAGGAGGTTAAAAAACCGGAATAGAACTACATAGGAAGCAGGAAAGAGCATAAAAGGATGCACCGTTCAAGCCATTTCGGAAAGTTGCCTTTAAATTTACAGTTTCAACAACATGGTTCCATGATTCAGGTGTTAAAATCCATTGTAACAAAACTGGGTTTTGTATTTTCTCCATAAAAATAAAGGAATATAGGGACACTGCAGTTATCCATGTCAACAACATAGGTCTGTTGAATAGCAGGATACTAGCATTCCTCTAGGACAGCAGCAGTTACAAATCTCAATAGCAAAGGTGGAGAAAAGGAGGACGGAAGTAGAACTACTATTGCTTTAACATAGTTTAGTGAGAACAAGATGTCAGGAATCGTCTATGGATGCTTGTACAATCATGCTACAAAGATTACACCTTCAGGAAATCACCACAACGGGACGGTGAATGGGGAGAGCAGAAGGGAAAACACACAGAAAAGTGAACATCTACTTGACTATTGGCAACAAAAATGCTTCGGTGCAACAGGTTTCAGTCACGCTGTGCACTGCTACCAACCCAAGGCTAACAAAAGAAAAGGTTCCTTTGAAGGGGTAGAATTCATATTTACCAGGGTGTCAAAGGAAAAGTTTCTCAGCTGGACCAGACTCGCTCATTCTCTGCTTCTTGCATTTCTGCTCCTGCTCAGGCTCCACAGACTCATCCTCATCTCTATCCGAGGGGACTTGTGAGTCGCATGTCTTGCAAGCAGGAAAGCAGACTCCAAGGGATGAGAGCTGGAACATGGACTCACAGCTACTCGTGGCCACAGCATTTTCTTCAGCAAACAGCTTATTTCTTCACTTGGTTACATTTTCTGACCAGAAATCAACTTGATGGAAGCCACGTGGGTAACTTCGCACATTGGTTTTATGATGATGGGGATTCTAGTTTGATGCCAAGTATCAGAGGCTGCTCAAAAAGCCACTGGGATACTTGGCGAAGTGTTCATCCAGAATGGGGCAGCAGCAGGCCAGGCTCACATGTGCCTTTGCCTCTGGAGTCTGCCATGAATCACTAGTGAGTGACTGGGATTTAGCTGCATTGTATATTATCAGGTTTTAGTGCTGGTGAAAGGCGCTGATCAGAAGTCCTGGGGATGGCTTCCCTTTAAAGAGAGGAGTTAGGGGCATGCTGAACACCTCTCAATGTCCTTGAGAACCAGACTCTTCTGACTGTTCTCAAGGTAAGCAGGGGGAATGCAGCTGCATCTCCAAGTAAGCTTGAGAAAGTGCTCTGTAAGTGCCACATACAACTGATTCCTTGGATTCTCTGCAAAGATCAAGAGAAGCGGGAACATCGCTCATTCCAGAGCTGATTTTGGACACTTCCTTTTCATGTTCACTGTACCATAAGTACAGGCCTGCTCTGGAATACTGCTCTGACAGTAGAAAGCAGGAAATATATATCACCAAAAATATGTTAACTGATGGGGTAACATAGCCAGGATTTGGGGTGGTAGGACCAGTTAGCAGTAGGAAGACTAAACCCTTCAGTACCTTGATGGAACTGTGCAATCTATTGAGCCAAGAGCTTACCCTTGCTGCTGTTCATCCTTTGCAGGATGGCCTGAAAGAGTTTAAATACCACTAAGAAAGAAAGGACAAGTTCCAGAGCCTAGGTTAGACTTTACAGACAGCAGCTGCAGTTTGTCTATCACAGAAGTAAGGTAAGCAAAGAATCCAGCTCCATCTTTACACAACCAACTTCTGCCATCGTGTTCAGATGGCAGAAGACTCAAAACACCATCAAGGTCCCCAGCAAAAGGGACTCTCTGGGTGACAAACAACACGAGGTTGCTCGGGTTGGTTGTGGCAGTCTCAATACAGAGCTTCAGTTTCCCATTAACAGCATTGTCAAGTGCTCAGTTTTGGTGTTCAGTGGAACCAAAAGAGGGTCCACAACCACCACAGCCAGTTTAGGGTTTTGGCGACCGTGGTGTTTAACATTTCATACAACACACAGACAAATGCCTACCATAAAAGGGCTGAGGAAAAGATGACTCCCCTCCTAATCTCACCAAAAATATACTTGATAAAGTGCCATCTGCAAGAGAACAAACCAGACACACTCAGCTTTCTTCATCTACATTTAAAACAAGCACAAGAGCATCTGTGAATTCTAATCTATGGGACCCCTCCCCGCATCTAGTCTCTGGGACGCAGTGATCTGCAGTGGAGACTGATGCAGCTTTCTTATTGCAACACCAGGCAAAAATAGATCTTTTTACTATTATCCAGAACATTCAGGAGAGTACTTGCAGCTAAGTTTTGAAAGGATCATTAAGTTTGACTTATGAGAGGCAAAGCCTCCCCCGTTCAGTACATTTCAAGGTTCCATAAGGAACAACCTGTATTATCCAGTCTCCTTTTATATCATTCTTTGAAACCACTTTGTTTTCTTTCTAAATAGATTGTCAGAGCACTCAGATCCTTGCCTTTTAAATCCCTGCACACAGTACAATCCCCAGAGATGCAACCTACCATAGCCCATTTCATTTAGAGAATTAACAGAGCTGGCATCCTCTGCACTAATGCACCAGCCAACTTGTTTTCACCTTACTAATGAGTTTTACATGATCAAGATCTCCTGGTTGAGAGCCAATATATAAGCAGGAATCTACGATCTGTTTAAACCAAGAGAACTTGGTTTAAAACAGATTATAACCACCAAATATTAACTTAGGCTCTGGAATTAATCAACTGGAGAAGTAATACAGAACTACATAAGTGTAACTTTCTGCCCCACAATCAGCCTTGCCTGTACCAACAATAACATGTGATGTTCTGCTTTGCTAACCTGATGCTCACTTTTCCCTTCATGTACTTTGTACTTGAGGGATATGAAGCATTTGAAAGCAGTTGCTCTGCATCCTCTGCTTATGCAGTAAACTTTTGGGCAAAACTAATGGACCTATAAAGGTCCTTTACACTCAACATCATTGTTAAGCAGATAAAACACGACAAAAACTACCTTCTAAATCACAAGCTACAGTGACAAGGCTCAGAGGCTTATTTTATCTCGCAAATAAACTTGAAGCAGGAGGCAGACCATGAGTTTCCTGCCTCTGTGTCAGCAGGTGCTGGCAAAAGGGCACCGAAGCCTCTCACTTCCTTCTCTATCTGGAAGCGCCATTTGCACTACAGAACATCTCACCCATGAGGATTTTCATGTCTTTTCAGTCATTAACCTTTCAAGTGACTCCTTTGAAAAGAAGCTATTTTAGGGAACATTTCCCAGTTCTAAACCAGCCTCCAGTGATTTCAAATGTAACTTCACATGAAGAATGACAATGGATTATGCCCAAAGCAATATGCTGTGGATCCAGAAGGTACCCCAACTGGCTAAACAAACAGGATGCAGGCTTTAATTAGAACCCACTGGAGCCTGTTAGATGCTTTCACTTGTCTTTGACAAGTTTGCAACAGTTTTCCAAGTTCCACAGATAACTCCAAGCAGTTTTATGGATGGAAGAACTGACACTCGTCAAGTTCATAACAGGACTGTTTTCCAACAATAGCAAAAGCTTCCTGGCCTATTCAGACTATTAGCTCTTTTATACATGCTCTCTTCTTATCATCTTAGGATAATAGATTGTGTTCCTCTAGGAATAAACTGCCTTTGCCATTTAATATAGCCTATGGAGTCTTTTAGTGACTTTAAACTGTCTTTTGTCTTTTTTAAAGCACAGTTCTGCAGTTGCAAAAGCTGCATTTTTAAGGTAAGCCACAGATGTACCATCTTTTACTCGTGCCATCTACACAAGAAAATGGCTTTGAAGCATAAAGGGGACTACAGAAAGTATTAAAACTACAGGTAGTTACCTCTTAGTAACACAGCATATTATGCCTACCGTTCATAATTAAACAGTACATGACAAGTACAGATTTGTAAATGAGTATCTAAAGCTGTGAATGCCATTAAGTGCTTCCACTAAGGAAATCCTCATCTTCACTTCGTTCTGCACAAGTATTTGCCAGCTTAAGATGAAGTGCTACTGTAATAAGTGGTATCCTAATCATTCAGCTAACACTGGTCTGACATCTTGATCAGATCTATAGGACTCATAGCACTGCTGCTAGTAAGAAAAACCTGACCTTCAAGTCAAATCGAGCTTTCCATCAAGTATCCCACAACCAAACACGGAATGGCATTGACAAAACATGAGCTTGAATTGTGTGAGAGTCTCTTGGCTGTCTGATAGTAAAAGGAGTGATGGAATAAAGCTGTCCCTACTGAATTCCTAACAACTTCAAAGCCAGGCAGTGCTTTCCTGAGCTCCACGTTGAGAAGCAGCCTGTAGAAGAGTATTGCTGTATGTCCAGAGTGACGAAACTGCTCCTATTCTGTTCTCTATTTGACAGTGCTTTCAGTGTCACCGTCACTGTTTCACTGCAACCACATTCCCAACTCGCCCTTCCTGCACAAACTGCCAAGATCCACATTTGCCAGTGTCCTGCTGCCTCCAATTGCAGGTGAATACTCACTAGGTGTAAATGTCAGAAACCATCAAAGTTCTTTCCATCAAGACTCAGCTGGAATACCCTCCCAGAGCAGCTATGCTTGGCATGTCTTCACTGGGAGAGTACTGCAGAGCATCCATCTGAGTAGCTACATTACATTAAGACTTCAGTGATGACTTTCATCTTGCCTAACCCACTCAGCTTTGATTGAAAAGTGTTATTGTAGAGCGATCCACTTTTCAAAACTGAAACAGAAGCCCTTGGGCACATCCCCCAAAGTTATGAGGGTGACAAGTGCCAAACCTTAGCCTCAGTGGCACTTTCTTTCCTTCTACATCTATCTTTGTGCATTGCATTAGGGAATAATTTCTTTCAGAGAAGCAGCTTTTATCTCGAGAGCAAACCAGCTTTTCTGACTCATCTCCCTCATTCAACAAGACCTGACAGCACAAAGCAAATACACTTTGGAAAGAAAGATTGCTTTGCAGTCCTCTCAAGAACTCCCAGGAACACAGCCCAAGGTACGGGCCAAGCCCAAAATTTTGCTCAGATCATTTGCCAATCAAGCAAGCTCCAAAGTGTGAAACCATTTTATTTTGGTTTAGATAGGAAGTCTTCCGAAGGGAACTCATTCGATTGGAAGTGTCAATCCCAAGTCCATTACAAACCACATTTTGCCAGGAGTCGTTTACCTCCTGGGAGCTTAAATCATGCACGTATCTTCCTCCTGAAACCTATAACCATTCTGCCAGCTAACACAAGTGCAGGATACACACAAATCCAGTTATAAGTTAAAAATAAGGCCTACCATAGTAACAACTGCCTCTAGCATCAGAGAAGTGTAAAGAAGTTGTGCAACAAGTACTTGTACTTCACAGCACCAGGAAATTCTGCCCAGCTCACCAGGTATAAGAGCCAAGGCAACAGATAATTCTGGCAGGCCTTTACTGCCAGGGAGCCTGCAGCGTTGTATCAAGGAACAGATCCTGCTTTGGGCATATGGAAATGGATCACATATCAAAAGTAAGAATTAGGGAGGAAAAAAAACCACCTTACTCAATAGAAAGTTATAGCCCAATATATAAAAAACATACAAATGTTTCAACAGTTTAGAGGCAGCAACAACAGGAATGCTCAAGATTCCTGCCAAGGTGGCTGTTAACATCAGTGTCTTTTCCCCCCCCAACCTGGTTTTGCACCTGCATCTATTAAACTAGTTGATGTGCTACCTCAGCTGGCTGACACACACATGGACATATGCTGCAACTTAAAAGCCTGCAAGCTTCTTAATACAGTCAAACAAATATACAGAACTTTAACTGAGGGGGAAAAAGAAGGAAACCAGAACCCAGAAGGTCCAAGAGGCTCAGCACGTCTCTGCATTTTAGAGTCTTGGAGAGACAGGAGAAACCTGCCATTGATTCTTGTAACAGTTCCTTGTAACAGTAGATGCAAAGCAACAACAGATACTGGCCACTTGACTTGCGTTGTTCTTACTTTAGAGGGGAGGGGAAGTTATACAGCCCTGCCTCACTGTGGCATGAAGCAGTAAAGTTACACCCTCAAGATCTCCAGGCAGTTGTTGTAGCAGATAGCTATCCAGTCTGGCTGAGTTGATGCCCACTGTACATTGTTGATTTCTCCCTCTGCTGTATAGGCCAAGATAGGGTCCTCAATGGCACGAGGCATTTGCTGGATATCCCAGATGAGAGCCTGATGGTCATCCGCTGCAAATGGAAGAGAAAATTGGAAATGCAACCAAAGATCTCCATACATGGCTACTGACAGGCATGTAGTCCAGGAAGTTAAGACAGGATAGAGCTTTTGTAGTCCAGAGATACAACTATGCTCCCAACAAAATCAACTTGGATCATCATACATTACCCAGGACAGAGTTGAAAACCAAGTGATCAGTGGAACTCCTTCCAACTGAAAACATTAAAGAACTAGATTGCAAAAAGCTAAGGAGCATTAAGATACTCCAGCTTAACTAAAGCAGATGCCCAGTTTGGGCACTGAGCTTTGCTACCACACAATAAGCTATTAAGCGTCCACCTCATAGCCCTGAAAGACACTTAAGGATTCACCAATGCAGCTGGGTAGGGACGGATCACACTTACCAGCTGTGCAAATGTGGCAGGATGAATGAGGTGCCCAAGCAATTCCATTTACACACGCTCTGTGGTTGTTTAACCTGGCAACAGGAGTGCAGGGAACTCTGACATCTAGAATCACAACCTTCGGAAACAAAACCCAACCAAATTAGGAACCTGCATTTGTTTCTTCAGAAAACCAAACATTCTGAGCTAAGGCTATAAATACAGCCCTTTCCTAAAGGATGTGGCTGGGAAGCAAACACGGCTTTCAAAGAATAACTTCACCCTGCTCAATGTGCCAGATGTCTCAAAAGGAGTCAGACCTCAGAGAGAGCTTGCAGGATACACAAGGGCAAAGGAATTGTGTCTCCCTGAAGCAGCACAGCTGACAAACGAAGATACCCTGCCCTGTATGTTAAACCCAGAACAAGGTGACTGAAACACCTGCAGGTAAGATTTTATGTGGAAGTTATTGCTCAAGGCTCACAGACCCTTCTTAAAAATCAGCTCAAAATATACAGGCCACAGAGATCTTCAAGTTCACAATGCCAAAGTTACTTCTTAAGTTAAAGTTAGTGCTTGAAGAATTGGTGTTTAATCATACTCCAGTTCAGGTACTGACACTGCCCTCTAAAGAGCTGACTACTAAGCAGTACCAAGAAACCACAGCACCCAAAGAGGATGAGCTGTCACCTTACCTCCATACCGTCCATGGCCATTGTAGCAAGATAGTTGGGATCCTGCTTATTCCAGCAGAGACGCAGCAATGGATGGTGCTGTGGGTCCTCATAAATGATGGTGCTGTGCTCCAAATGACGGAGATCAAACATCCTCACTGAGCCATCTGCACCAACTGAAGCAAACATGTCTCTGCCACCGCCTGCCCGGCTGAAGGCAATGTCATAGACCTGTTCGGTGACAGGGCAGAAAGAAAACCTCAGCTTTAGTGAGCACACTGCCTTCTCCTTCACACCAAAACGGATGTTATCTATGGACAGCAGGCCTAGCTGGGACATAATCTGTAAAGTACTCGATGTTCCTAGCAAGTTTTAGTGATTACACTTGCCAAAAGGAGGAGGAAGGCCACGCTGCATGGGGCTCGGAGGAACCTGCTCTAGTGGAACCCTGCCCCGTGGCAGGGTGTTGGAACTGGATGAGCTTTAAGTTCCCTTCCAACCCAGTCTGGGATTCTATGACTCAGGAGCATAGCGCAATAAAACAAGCATTTAAGTCCAGATTCTACAATGAGTAACTAGAGTAGTTTTGATAGCCAATAGTAGAGTTTTAATGAGTTTGGTAGCACTCAGAACTATGTATCTTAATCCTAGATAAATGATCTTTTTGGAGCATTAGATCTTTCAAGAAAAAAGGGGGAAAACATAAAAGTTCTGCTCCTTTTCTACCACTTCAAAAGTACGTAATATAAACCACCAGAAAAAGCCCTGTCACCTCTTTGTCATGTGCAATAAGCTGGGTTTTCACATGGCCGGAGACCAGATTTACTCTCCCCAGAACTTGTCCTGTCTCCAGACCCCAAATAGTGCAGGTTGTGTCAATACTAGATGTACCTGAAACAAAAAACATGCCGTTATCAAAATTAGTATGATCATAAGGTATTTAATCACTTACTGGATTAATGTAATACCCTCCAACATCTACAGATCAAAATAGCTACAAGAACAACACACGACTGAAATCAGGAATGTCAAACAGCCAAGAGCTTACCATGCATTTAAATGACCCAAACCTTTTAGCTGCAGAAAGAGTCTTCCACACAGGAATAAAGTGTAAATAGCTCATGTCTACTTCCATCTATTCAGAAGCCTGATGGAACTCTGAGATGAGCTTTCCCATCCCCTAAATCTCATGTGCATGACAAAAGCAAAATTCAATCAGTGTTGCAATACTGTGTGATTATTAATTGGTTGTTCCTGTGCGCTGAAGGTGGGAGGAGCAGTAAAGCTCTTAAGAGATGAGAGATGCAACACACAAAAAATAAACCATGTAGTAAATAATTACTAAGACATATTATCACTGTTAATCTCTGGGCAAATCCCCCTGACATAAATGGCTGTACTCTTCTGGGAAACAAACCTCTGCTGGATCAGGCATCTCAGATTCACAATTTGTCTCATAGGCTATAATTAAACCTTAAGCATTCAGCCCCCTCCTCCAACTGAATTAAGGGCCCTTGGCTTGATTCCTGCTGCTGAAATGGCTTCACAAAAGACAAAGCTTGGTACACAGCTTTCTATCCACCCCAGAACACACTGAAATAAGCCACAGGAGTTGATGTACATCAGTACTTAACACCACAACAGCAGCTTACGTACCCTGAAGAGTAAGCCTCCCTATCTGCAAATCAGGAACATGCCTAATCCAACTTAACCAACCTATTCTGTATTGAACAGGGCACCTTTCAGTGCAGAAAGTCTCCATGAACTGCACAATGATGCAGCTTTATGATGCAGAAGTTTGTCCACTGGGTAGTTATCAGATTAACCATGGGACATGCAATGAGACAGCAGTCAGTCACAGCCCAGACTTCATCAGGCTGAACTCAGCAAGTGTGGCTTTTCCATGCCAAACATGCAGTGTTTGTCAGTCTCACCTAGAAGATAAGGATCCACTTCATTCCAGTCAAACGATGTGAGTGGAGCACAGAAATCAGAGTTCTTGTTGTTGTTCAGCAAACACTCCAGCCGGGTCTCTGTTTCACCCACCTTGAGAGAAAGTGAAATATCCAATTTAAACATCCACATCACACAACTTGTTCCACTTGCACCTTCCAAAACATAAGGTGTTAATCCTAAAGCTCTGGAAAACACAATCACCATCTCTATCTTCACTAAAGCAACTACCATGATAATTCCACTTCTCCTATAATGTTCATATTTAGCACATTTACTGCAATTAAGGAAATAAATCATCAAGTGCTCTGACTTGATTTTATGCCGTAATATCGTAGCAAGGGCAAGACACCCTGAAAGGAAAGTAACTCACTTCAAGAAATCTGCTCTCGAGTGAAAATGAGATCAAAACCCAACAAAAACCATAATTCATCTTTTCCTAGGAAGGATTTACTCACTCTCCACACTCGCAGATAGTCACCACTAGTTGCCAGCAGGTCTGGATATACTCCCTTGGTGTCTGGGATCCACATAAGCTTGGTGGTAGGGTAGGGGTGGTCAAAGGTGTTCCTGCAAATGAATTCTGAGCTCTCTTCATCCAAACCCACAAGCTGCACCTGTAAGAAGCCATATCCAAAGAAAGCATTTTATCAAATTACTCACTTATAACCACAGCATTAAGACTGAGCGTATACCTCAGAAAGATACCTCCTATAACCTCAAGGACAATATAAAAGTCCCATCATGCCAAGGAAATGAGAAATCATTAAAGCTTTGTTTCCAAGCTGGGGCATGTAAGCCAAGTGAAGTCCACATCATCCGCACAGTGCTTTGCTTTGAAGAGATGATCTCATATGAAGCAAAATCCAGTCCTAAAGGATTAAAGACCACCCTTCTCTTTTCCACATTGCAAAGTCTAGTTTAAATCACAGGCTTAAACTGCACAAACATTATTGCAACTCATCTTTAACTGAACTGATGCTGGCAATGCCATTTTCAGAGAGCAGGAGGAGTTGCAGTTTGCACGACAGCCACCCGCAGTTAAAGCCCATATCATGGAATTCTTGGCCATAACCCTGCAGATTGTGACAGACCCTGTCAGCTAATTAATCAAGCTGTTTTCAGCATCACATTACCTAAAATGTGCTGTCAGAACTGCATGAAATTAAGACCCAGATTAATCACATCAATGAGTCAGAAAGCAAAATAGAATTCAGACTTCAAAACAGAATTGGAAAGCTCAAAGATTTCCATCATTATCCCAATGGTTTGTGTGAAAAGGCCAAGAAAGCAGATCTGCTGAAGGATTCTTGATGACTGAATTCCAAGTTAGGTTTCTTGCACAGTAATGTGACAGGGGAAGGGCTAAATCACACCAGAGTGATGCAAGACAGAATAAACAAGAAACTATCTCCACATAGCTTGGTCATGACAACACCTGAAGTAATGCCTGAAGTCCTAGACATGATGTTATTAGAAAAATATTGACATATCAAAGTGTTCAGAGAACAATATAGTGCTGGGAGGATGCGTTTGACCTAGCAGTGACCACAGGACCTAAACAGGATAAAAGCCCCACTGTGTTCAATGCTGCTCAAACACAAACATCATGGGGACAATTCACTACAATGTGTCTGTAAGCTGCTCATGGTAGGAACTTCCTAATACTTTCCACACAGCAGCTTCCTCCTGGAAACAGTGGCTTAATGGATTTTGTCTAAGATGTTTATCTGGAAAAATCCTGAATATTGTGGGATAAGCAATTTGGTCAATAAACTACACATCTAAACTAGATCAGAAATCTACTGTTTTCTACATAATAGAAAACCAACAAATGCTTCAGTGGATCTTAAACTATAGCATTAGCAGTTAGGAGCCTATTTGGAGATGCTTATAACAAATGCAAACCTTGCCTCTGTCACGAGTCCTTTCCACACCATAACAAACCCTAAAAGACACTATAGAATGCTTCTAAAATCTGTGCTCTTTGTCTGCCTCGCACTCTATTACAGCTACTCCTTATTACACTTCACACCCTAGTGTGAATCAGTTACGAATCTCCCAGACTCCTGCAGTGACTGACACACAGCTTTCAAACTCCTTTAGGGATCACAACTACTAAGCGGATTTTACAAAGGAAGCAAATTGTCCTTGGAGATAGAAAATCTCATGGCAAGGGCAGGATCAGAAGACAAACGACCTCTAAGCATTTATTTTGCATTGCTTCTGCTAGTTGCAGCTCAGTACAAGCGTGTTAAGCCTACACAAAGCAATCAACATACTCGGAACCAGAAGCCAGCCTCAAACAGCAAAGGATCCACTTCCATTGCTGTGACTGTTCATCCTCCTGCACTGCACCTCCAGGTTTAACCCCTCAACTGTGTGAAAACCCAGTACCTTTGTGATCTGGGATGTTTTCAGATGTAGGCCAGTTTGGAGAACCAAACTTGCACTAACACCACTGGGCAAGAGCTGCAGATCAGGTGTCCGGCACTGGCAGCAGCCTGTGACAGGTCTGAGCAGGAGGCACTGGCCTGCCCAGAGACAGGAGCAGGAGCAGAAAATACTGCTTGAGAAGCTCTATTCTTTCCTAACTCGGCATATTCAAAGGTATGACTCCTCTCTTTGGACTTGATCACATACAGCAATTACAGAACCCCTCTATTCATCCTCTTGTGCAGGTTAAGCATGAGGAGATGGAATGCTTAATTATATTACAGCCCTGCCACTCCCTCCTGCAAGTGAGGCAAGATGTGCTGCTGCATGAAGTCCAGCCCAGGTAAGAGTGAGGGGACTATAACAGCAAAGTGATTGTCAGTCTGGATACGATTTGCATCATTCTGCATCTACCTGCAATTCATTCCAGTGGGAAAACGAGGACCACTGCGTTCCATCTCCATTAGTTTTGTAATTACACTGTGACAGTAGCCAGAAATCCTAAATATTTAATGTTTCTCCAATACATTAAGATATGCTAAAATTGGATCTGGATTATCATAAGGCTTAATTGCAAGTGTGCAACTGAGTAAAGAAATCACTTCACCAGCATTCCTTAACTTCTAAAAGAATGACATCTCTCTTCAACCTGATCCAAAAGAATTGGACACAGAATTAAACAATGCACAGTTTGGTAACAGCTTGCTGCTTTTTCTTGTGTGCTTTGAGGAAGAGTGAAGTGAGTTCAAATTACTTTATTTAACTATATCCCTTTAATCTAATTAGTAACTACTAAGAACAATGTTCTTTTAGGGTCAGGTACAGTCAGAAAGATCTCACTGCACCAATTCACCTTCAACGTGCAATCAAGTTTTCTTTGCATGACAGAAAACAATGACCCTCTGGTAAACCAACCACCCTGAACCCTCTTGTTTTGAGGCACTGCTCAGGAAAAGGTGGGAAGCAAACGGTCACAACAGTGCTTTGGTGCATGAGGAGAAGTGCATAGCATCATCCTCCACTGCTTTCTGAACTGGACTCCAGCTTTGCCTTGCAGACAGATCCCCAAACCAGCCTTTCCTGATGTTTTCCACACATGGTTCCTGACCCATGAAGCCACAGTCAGGAGTCTGTGGAACAGCATTACCAGTGAGATTTGTGAACAGCTCTGCTCCATCCCATTACAGTGACCCACAAGCCACTCTGAAGGCTGACAGCAGTTTCCTAATCCCAGAAGTTCAGGAAACATTACCTGAAATAATTTTAGTTCTTCCAAGCAGAGCAAGTCATCTCTCTTGTACCAGTGATTTATCAGCAAAGGTGTACAAGCTGAAACAAAACTCCTTTGGGGTTCAAGCAGCTCTTGGCAGCTAGCTTTTGGTATGCTACAGAGCCTGTTAGTGTGGGGGCCGACAGAGCTTAGAAGTGTCTGGGAATTGGGGATAGCAGTAAATTAAGGTTTGGCAGTCAATAAATCCAAGTTCTCCGTAAAAGAGAGATGTAAACGGGCATTTCACATATGTAACACAAGTATTTCAAGCTCTGGTAATTTCCACAGAAACAGAAAATCACAGCGACAAAAGAGACAAGAATCTCTCCTCTTCCTTTCACCGTAATTTCCTCGCAGTGAGCGCTACTGCTACAACACTTGGTGCATGAAAGTCTTCTTAAAAGAAGCCCTAAACTAGAAGGGGAATAAGGAAAAAGGTACATTCACCTATTTGGTTAGATTTTAAGCAAGCTAGAATGGCTATTCCAGACTGCTGGGGGTTTTTTAACATACTAAGGATAAGGGAGACAGCTTTGGAACAAACCATTGCAACATCAGCAACAAAGATGTTTGAAGATTGCAGAAACCTCAAAAGATTATAAGTGCAAACAGAAAGCTGAAATGAAACTGAGTTTTCACTATCCTTTTAATTAGTGCCAACTGCACCTGTAAGTGTATTCTGATGTCAGAAGTCGGCAATATAAAACATCTCAACTAGGAAGCGCAAATCATGCAGGAGGTCAAAACTTTCACACATACTCTGTAAAAATCACTGGTTTCTACTTACCCCAAAAGTCAGGTATAAACCCGACTGCTCCGGACCCTTTGCAGCACGAGGTTATGGGCCACTTAGAACAACTTCCCTTTCCCTTAGTTATACCACTGACAAAAGCTGAAGCTGAAAGAGTTTACAACCAGAGTACACCCAACACAATCACAGAGTACCTGTCCAGGAGTTCCCAATCTGGAGCATGATGCTATTCCCTGAGTGTTTCAGCATCCCCTAAAAGATTTGGCAAAGCTGTGAGAGTCACAGTAAGACACCATAAAGAAAGTGAAGATTAAACATCATCCCCAAGCTTGTTCTGGTCCCCAAAGTAAAGAGGACAACATCAATACTTGAAGCATTAACAACACTTGTAATTACCCATTGACTATCCTTCTGCAGTGGAAGGTTGTACCTGAGAGCACTACAAAAAGCACCAAAGAAAACCACACATACAAACACACAAAAATCCACCCCAAAAGAAGAAAAAAGAACTTTGAAATCCCAGAGACGCAGCAAACCATCTCAGCAAAGTGAAGGCTTCACATTTATTGGTCAAGTTTAATTTTCAATCACACATCATCTTTATTTCTTTTATTTATTTATAGCAGCAGAATCCAGACTGGCATTCCCTCATTCTCATACAATTACCTTCCAGCTCTTTATACCACATAAAACTCAAGAGCATGTGGTGCTTATGTGGACCGAAGTCACCGGAATAGTCAGTCCTGAAGTTCAGAGGGAACCATTCACAGACAGCAGTGATTTACATGGTCCTACGTGCCTTCTGTCTGCAACAACTGTGAGTGTGAAGGGCAGAAAAGAGAGGGGCTGACTCAACCTCTTTCCATGCAGAGCCTGAACTGGAAAGAAGACCTGACCACGCTGTCATCGAGAGCAACCCCAGGGAATGGGCCACACTTAAGGAGGTAAAGGCAAACACAAACGCATACTCCTTGATGAACCACTTCTACAACCTCTAAACAAGAAACCTGTTGGCAAGTTTGTTGTTTTGGCTTCTCAGTGTACACATTACAAAACCATTTCCAAGTTAGGCTTTAAAACATTCAGTTCTCAAGCTGCAGAACCTGCCTCTTCCCGGCAGCACTCCCAATGGAAGGGGACAACTCATCCACAGCCAACTCATCCTGCCTGAGCTACAAAGTGCCCAGCACAAGGATCATGTCTAGGGCAGCCGCAAGCGCAGTAATATAAGTACTGCAAGATGTCACCTAGGCAGTGCCTTCGCTCCCTCTCATTATACCCTGCACAAAGCTCAGTAATCCCCAAAACCAACCTTCTGACATGATTTTTCACAACCTCCTGACAAAGCCACAACGCACATATGCTACAAACACACAAAACTGCAGTTGCAAAACCTTTAGTTTCACACAAACTTCAGGATGCTCTATAGCTCATCGCCCTTATCTAGATGAATTCATTACACCAGACCAGCACATTAAAATCTGGTCAGAAATGACTGCACAAGTGTTTGGAGAGGTGAACATGTAGTCTCTATTAGTCTCATAGTCTCAACATAAAGTACTCCACTTATATCTGGCATGGAAACAATGAAGATACAATCTTATGCCTCATTACACTGTTGTTCTAAGAGCAAAGTAAAGGTACTGAGTGATCAGTGAACATGGTTTAGATACTCATGAAAAGAAGTTATCACACAGAAGTCTTGACAGCAAGAAAGTATCACGAGAACAGCAAAGATTTCCAACACAAGCAACTGTATGAGCAAACTTCAGTTCTGGCCACAAACCATCCAGTATAAACTGACAAAAAAACAGGCACGCTCCAGCAAAGGGCCCTTCCTTAGCAGCAGCACCCATGGCTTGTCCCACCCCAGTCCCTGTCTCCCATCAGCTGAGGACATGCAGGAAGGAAACCAGCCTGAATCTAGGCCAGCATCCTGCCCTTCAAGGGAATACCGAATCAACCAGGCTGGAAAAGCCCTTTCAGCTCATCCAGTCCAACCCTTACCCCAGCACTGCCAAGGCCACCACTGACCCATGACACTGAGGCCTCATCTCCACGGTGTGTGAACACTCACAGGGACGGTGACTGCAGCACTGCCCTGGGCAGTTCCAATGCTGAGCACCCTTTGGGGAAGGAATTGTTCCTCAGCTCCATCTAAACCTGCCCTGGTGCAGCTTGAGGCCGTTTCCTCTTGTCCCATCCCTTGTTCCTTGGGAGCAGAGCCCAGCCCCCTCCTGGCTCCATCCTCCTCTCAGGCAGTTGTAGGGAGCGATCAGGTCCCCCCTGAGCCTTCTCTTCTCCATCTGAACCCCCCAGGTCCCTCAGCCGTTCCCCATCACACTGTGCTCCAGGCCCTGCACCAGCTCCATTGACCCCACTCCAGCACCTCAATGTCCCCCTTGCAGTGAGGGGCCCACTGAGATAACAGTGTCGGCCTTTCCTCCCTTTCCTTCTGCCCCAGCCCCGTTGCCACCAGAGCCGGGCCTGCTGCCCACCTTGTTGTTATACTCCTCCACGAAGCTCCCCAGCGCCAGACGGAACCGCTTGTCCGGCCGGACGCTCCAGTTCATGGCGTACACGGTCCAAGGCGCCTCATACTTGTAGATCTCCTTCCGCTTCCCGTGCAGCGACATGGCTCGGCCGAGGGGGTCCCGGGCAGCGGCGGGACTGAGGGGGGCAGCGGGCTTAGCCGAGGCGGGAGCGGGCTCGGCGGGGAGCGATGGGCCCGGCTGACGGGAGCGGGAGGTCGGGGCGGGCAGGGCGCGGTGAGGCCGGGCAGGGCGCGGGGGAGGCCGCAGCTCGGCGCCGCGCCCCCAGGCTCCGGACCCCGGCGGGAGCAGCGCGGAGGCCGTGCGGGACTCGGCCCCTCACACAACGGGAACGGAAGCCACGCGGAAAGCCCCGCCCCCTGCGTGCGGATTGGCTGTCATTTAGAGTCTCGGGCGCCTATTGGTTAATTTATCCGTCCGTTTGGCCTCTTTGGGTTTCTATTGGTCTCTTTGCCCTTCATTCCTCACCCTCTGGCTGTGGGAAACCTATGGTCGCGTTTGGCTCCGCCCCAGAGGGAGGCCACGCTCGTTCTCGACATCTTATTGGCTACCAGTGGTCGCAGTGGCGCGGGGCGGGACCTTGGGGTTTGATTGATCATCGATTGGCTGCAAGAGGTGTCAGTCACCTCAGGCCGAGGCAAGCGGGTGGCGAGACCGCGTGTTCGAATCCCTCCGCCGCTGATTTGGTGACGGGTTTGTCTCTAATTAACCGAAGCTTAATTATGGGGTTTCATTTGGGGTAACCGGCTGCAGCCCCCCAGGCCCTGCCCTTCACCCCTTAGTCCCACACTCCCTGCATGAGGCAGCTGGGATTTGCCTGCAGCCTCCCGAGGCACATTCACATCTGCCAGGGATGAGTTCAGGGATGCTCCCAACAAACACGGGTGAAATCCACGTTAGGTGCCAAAACCATCTTTATTAGCAAAGTGTACGCTAAAACTCCAGAGGAAGAGATGCTCACAGGTTCACTACTCTCAAAGGGAGCTCGATACTTGAGCAGCAGCCTAGGACTGTCACAGCATCTAACCGGAGGGCAAGGCAGCAGTGCTAGAAGTGGGCTTCTCCTACAGGGAATGCAGCGGGACCTGCCAGGGAAGGGGCTGGGGAAGAGGAAGCGTCTATCAAACCTTTATCAAAAGAGAGAAGCGGGGACGAGGTGTTTGGGGCTTTCCGGGATTGTGCTTTTGAGTTTTGTGCTTTGTGTGCCCACACCAGCAACCGGTTGGGTTGATTTGGGTTGGGGTTTGCGAGGTGCCATCAGCCTTGCTGGAGACATCAATGCCCTAGGACCTGTACTGAAGCATGCTGAAGTGGAAGGGGCTGCTGGCCTGTAGTTTCTCTTCTGTCCTCTGTCCTTATCCTGGGCTTCCCACCTGCATCTCCCCCACTACCACACTATGGAGACCTCCTCCTGCGACCACCCTCTCTAATGGGGTAGCTAAACCCAGTGCCAACACAATGGTCCCTGCTCCAAGGAGCTGGCAGCAAAGTGGCCGCACAGCCAAGAGCTCTAGTCGCTTGTGCCATGCTCGATAGGAAGCCTTGGCAAGGAAGAGGTGGTGGGCACCGTTTGGCTGGTGGCTGTAAGAGAGAACTGCTCTGGGTTCACTAGGATGTGTGGATGAAATCAACCTACTCTATGGGAACCGCTGGAAAACGCTGACCTTGGAAGCCGGTCGCTCTACTCCTCCTTCCACGGTGGCAGAAGACAGCTACGAGTTATACCCCTGAGCCAATGGCATTGTCCTTTGTCGTACCCTCACAGTCAAAACCAACATCAACTGACCGAGCTTGCAGTTGAGGTTCCTCTTGGCTTGCTTCACAGCCCCCACGTCTCTAACTGCCAGGAAGCACTGGGTCGGAGCAGTGCCTCTGAATGTCCTGGTGCTCGGAAGATGCCTCCAAGTGCTCAGGGAGGGAAGGGAAACGAGAGCCCCGGCACAGTCCCTGTGTGTTTGGTGCCCTTTGGTGGGCAGGCTCTGGGTTCGGCAGAGGTGGGGAATGATGCTCCTGCTTGGAGCAGACCACCATGGTTTTGTCGGATGCTGCAGCCAGGTGCATCCCACTTGATGAGGAGTCCCTGGATTTCAAGTGGAACTTTTCTACCTCTGTGTAGCTCGGGCTCTGGAGGGAAAGGAGGAACCAGGTGGGTTGTAGTAAAACCAAAACCAAGGCACGCTCCCTCCTCACCCCATCAGCCTCCGAACCCCAAATGTTTTATTTGCATGAGCAGAGGAACCCACTCCCCTCCATGCTGATGGGGCAAAGGGGTAGTGCTGGGGATGGCAGCCTGGGCCCCCAAACCATAGAATGGTTTGGGTTGGGAAGGACATTAGGATCATCCAGTTCCAACCCCTGCCATGAGCAGGGACACTTTCCACGAGAGCAGGTTGCTCCAAGCCCTGTCCAACCTGGCCTTGAACACTGCCAGGGATGGAGCGTTCACTTCTTTAGGCACCCTGTGCCAGCAGCTCAGCACCCTCATATTGAATAACTTCTTCCTTATATCCAACCTAAATATCCCCTGTTTCAGTTTGAACCCCTTACCCGTTGTCCTATCACTACAGTCCCTGATGAAGAGTCCCTCGCCAGCATCCTTGTAGACCCCTTCAGATCCTGGAAGCTGCTCTGAGGTCCCCATACAGCTTCTCTTCTCCAGGCTGAACAGCCCCAGTGTTCTCAGCCTGGCTCCATGTGGGAGGTGCTCACTCAGTGATGTACCGGGCAGAAGCACATCCAGTACATCTGCTCCCATTTCAAGACCCTTGGGCTTTGCCTGGACCTGGGGCTGGGACACCAGGGGTGGCTTTACCTGCTCCAGGGTGGTCGGCTCCTGGTCCTCTGGAGGTGCACAGGGGGCGAGTGGCTCCAGGCTCCGTGGGAGGATGCTGTACATGGCCAGGCTGTGGGAGGACGGCGAGATGGGGCTGTATGCGGGTGGCACTTGGGAGAGCTGGCGCTGCAGGAGCTGGAGGATTATATTGATATCTGATGACATCCTGGACTCCAGCCTGGGGACAGAGCAGCCCGGAGTTAGCACAGTGCATCCCATGGGAGCCATAGCAGGATGTGAGGCACTGGGGTGGCAGCACCAAGTGGGGGTGAAAATGCTTTGCCTGGTGAGGTTTTAACAGAGATTCAAGCCAGTGCTGCTACAGAAAGATCCATCATAGAATAGAATCATAGAATGGTTTGGGTTGGAAAGGCCCTTAAGATCACCCAGTTCCAAGCCCCTACCGTGGGCAGGGACACCTTGTTCTAAACCGTGTCACCCAAGGCTCCATCCATCCTGCCACACTATATCATCCCCTGGCCAATCTTTTGTGGAGCCAAACCAGGATCTGGAGCAGGGACCTGAACAAAGCTAAAACTACCCTGGAGAGAGGAAAGAGTTGCAATAGTTTGGTTTAATGTGGATCAGTTCTCCAGGCCAGCTGCCTGTGCTGACAGATGGGGGGAAGGCAGCTTGGTGCCAACTGTTTTTAACTGAGGAACAAGGGATGGGACAAGAGGAAACGGCCTCAAGCTGCACCAGGGGAGGTTTAGGTTGGATATTTCTTATTTAGAGGGCAGTGATGCACACGAGGCTCGTGCCCAAGCAAGAGGATGCTCGAAGCTCTTTGCGGCAGCAAGAGGAGCCCTGCAAAGGGCTCAGGAGGTGGTTTCATGTCTGGTGTTGCATTGAGTTTGGAAGCAGCAGCAAAGCAGCAGATCTCCAGGGCCAGGACGTGCGGTTTGAGAAGCTGCTGCATTTGCAAGGTGCTCCCATCGCCTCCCCAAGGAATGCAGTGTCCCAGCGAAGACCCATAGAGACTCCATAGGGAGCTGCAGTGACCCATAGAGAGCAGAAGGTGCTGGCTCCCTGGTTTATCTCCATCTCTGCATCCCAGGGATGTGCCTACCTGCTGAGCTGAGCCTGCAGGAGCTCCAGCCTGGACTCGATCTGTCCTGGTCTGTAGTCACTGTGCAGGGGCACATCCTGCGAGCTGTGTACCAAGGAGATGTGTTGCAATGGCTCCGGGTGGTGGTTTGGCCTTCGGTCCTCCCAAAAGGAGAACACGCTGGGGATGTCCATGGGGGTGGCTGGAAGGAGAGGACACATCACTTCTATCAGCACTTCTGTCTTGCATCTTTCAGTCTCATTGGCATGGAGGTGCTCCAGAATCCACCACCCAATGCGATGGAGAGCCATCACCCTGACGTACGTGGTTCTCAGGGAGAGGGTATCACCCTAGCACCTGAGGTGCTTCTGGGGACCCAAGGTGCTCATGGACACTCTATCACTCTGGCACCCAACACATCTCTATAAGGCACATTTGGCCTCTTGGGATGGTTCCAAAGGGTGCTAAGAAAAACTGCAGGACAGGGGAGGGACAGAGCAGATAATACTGGGGACAAAAGGCAGCAAAGACTCTTGGCTGCCCTCAAATCCACTCTGCCCCGAGACAAGGCCAACATATTATCATATCCAAGCATCTTCCATCACCCTCCTGCCAGGTTTGGGCTACACTGTGGTACCTGCATAGGACAGGCTGCTCCCTGCTGCCTGCTTGCCAGCCTCCATGCTGCCAGTGCCTGTGGTGATGAGGCTGAGTGTGGGCAGAGCCAAATCCTCCTTTTTGGATGTGGGGAAGGGCTCAGCTTTCCTAGGGCTGCCAGTCTTGGCTTCATCATCGCTGGTCTGGGAGCAGGGAGTGGTGCTGCTGCCCCCATCTTCCCACTGGTCCTTACTCAGCAGGTCCTGCGGGTTGGTGAGCTCTGAGTAGGTGTGATACTGCTCTGCATCAGAGATGCCCGTGTCTGCATCTGTGGGCGGCACAACAGGTTAATGTGGGGAGTACCATGCATGGCAAAACCAGCCCCCATCCCCTCGAGGGTACCCATAACCTGGGGCACCCTAAGGAGAAGAGAGGGATGGGCACCCCCAGCACTGCAGGGATGGAGGCACCAAGAGCTGCCTCTGCTCTGGGGCTCCTCCAGAGCAGCAGGTACAGGATGATCCGCAGCCCTCAGGCCGAGCGCTGCTGGTGCTGCAGGACTCACCAGGCTTGTTGGGCTGGCACAGGGAGTGCTTGCGCCGGCGCGCCCGCCGGTACATGCAGTCGTACTCCTCACTGAGTGGAGAACGGGGAACGCTGTCTGCCTGGGGGGTGAGAGGGGCTGGTCACCACCGGGCCATGGCCCACCCATGGGTGCCATGGCCCATCCGTGCTGCCATGTCCCATTCGTGGGTGCGGTGTCCTGTCCATGGGCGCCAAGGCCCGTCCTTGGGTGCCATGTCCCACCCATGGGTGCCATGGCTCATCCAGGGATGCCAAGGCCTGTCCATGGGTGCTATGGCTCATCCATGGATGCCATAGCTCATCCATGGGTGCCATGTCCTATTGATGGGTGCCATGGGGGTTACAGCCCATTCAGCATCCTCTTTAGGGCTGGTTTCCAGCTCCCTCTGGCTCTCCATCACTGCCCTGTCCCACCCAGTGAGTCCTGGACTGGTTGCAGAGCTCAAGGGATCCTAGAGGGTGGCCTTGTTCCTGTGAGATTAAGTTGAGGGCCATGGGAAGGGAAGGAGCACGCTGAGGTGGGCCAGGACATAGAAGGGATTTGCCCTTCTTTTCTATCTCACCAGGCAGGTATCTCTGAAAACAACTGTGAGGAAAGGACGAAATCCAGTCATAAAGTTGAAGTCAAAGAGCAGTACCAACATGGCTTGGGGGGGGGGGGGCACCCTTCTGAAGAGCTTAGGGATGTGCAGCGTGCTGTGGGGGAAATCAGAACCCCATGGAGAGTACCTTGGGAAACGTGGCTGTTGGCCAATGAACCACCCAACTGAGTGAGGAGCGCTTGTTGGCATCCTTGCCTCAGCCCTTGCACTTCCCAAAGGCATTGACCCTCCCTGGGACAGCCCTGGCACTCACATCTCGCAGGTTGAAGGTGATCTCTAAGTTGCTCCAGAAGTTGTCAGAGAAGGCTGGGTACATGTCCAGGACCTCCAGCAGATCCTCCCGCTGGATCTTGTGCAAGTCGCAGTAGGTCAGAGCCCTCACGTCAGCGTTGGACTTCCCTGGGCGGGCGTAGAGGCTGATGGGCTCTCCAAAGATGTCGTTCTTCCCTGTGCCAAGAGACAGCTGTTAGGGTCTAGCTCCTTGCCCATCACCCCTTGCCCTCGCACAAGGAAGGACTTTTCCACCTAAGATTGCCACCACAATGTCTTCCCGAAGGATCTCGATGGAGCCCCGGGAGATGAAGTAGAGCGTGGTGAGAACGTCTCCGTAGTGCACCAGGGTGTCTCCGGGCGGAGCATGAGTTGTCTTGAACTTCATGGCCAGGGCACGCAGGCAGCCTTTGCTGGCTCCTCGGAAGGCTTTGCAGTTCTGGAGCAGCGTGCGGTTGAGGTGCAGGCAGATGTCTGCCTGCAGGCAATCAGGGAAGCCCTTCAGCACCTGCAAGAGCGAGGGAGAGATCATGCCACCATCTCCACCACACAGCATACAGTCATAGGATCATGGAATGGTTTGGGTTGGAAAGGATCTTAAAGCCCATCCAGTTCCAACCCCTTGCCATGGGCAGGGACATCTTCCAGTAGAGCAGGTTGCTCCAAGGCCCGTCCAACCTGGCCTTGAACACTGCCAGGGATGGAGCATTCACCACTTCTTTAGGCACCCTGTGCCAACTCCTCAGCACCCTCACAGTAAAGAACTTCCTTAAATCTAACCCTAAATCTAACCCTTAAAGCTCCCCTGTTTCAGTTTGAACCCATCACCCCTTGTCCTATCACTCCATTCCCTGATCAAGAGTCCCTCTCCAGCATCCTTGTAGCCCCCTTCAGATAATGGAAGCTGCTCTGAGGTCTCCAGGCAGCTTCTCTTCTCCAGGCAGTGGCTTTCCCCGCATGGCTGTGCCAAATGGGTAGCCCCTGAGCCCAGAAGCTGGGAACATCTCTGATCTTCCTGCATTGGATGCCTGCCTGCCTGTCCCTGCAGATGGCCAGGGATGAGGCAATAGATAACAACAATCAGCTCAACCTATCTATACCCACTGGTGGCATTTCCCCGTTCATCTTTACACCCACTAATCCTGCCTGAATGAGAGCTCAGAGTGGTAACAAAGTGCTGTCCTAATTAAACGTCACCTGCCTGAGTGCCAAGCAGCAGCACAGGCCAGTTGTGTGCAGCAAAGATACCTGTGGCAAACACCTTGTGTTGAACAAGAGCTAAATCTGAAGGTGAAATCAAGGTCAAACTCCCAATATGCTGCTGCTATTCATGGTGCTTGGGTAAAATGTGCCTGGGTTTGGGCTGGTTTTGGCCCTATGGCTTTCCTCTCTGCTCACATCCTGTTGGCAGTCGAATCTGGGACATCCAGGCTGCTCCATCAGGATCCCACAGGCTAATGGCAGTGCCTTAGATTCCCTCCCGGGAAATGAGGGATGGGTGAATTGATTGGGCTGTGGGGTGATTGATTAGCTTGGATTGCATCTCAGCAGCATCCAGCAGGAATTGGTGTGAGCGACAGCACGTCCAAGCTGCTAGCTCAGCTTGTCACAAGGGAGTTGTGACTTGGGTTTGCACTAAGCCAGGAGAACCCGGGCTTGGTAGGGTGCCATGGCTTTGCTTCTAGTTATTGCCACTGATGTCTTCTCCATGGAAGAGGTTTAACCCAAAGCTCTCCCAATGCTGCCCAGTTCTTTAATGTGGCAGCGGCAACTGAAGACAAGAGAGGTCGGATTTATGTAAATCTGTGTCCTGATGGTGGTCAGGGATGGAAGAGCACCAAGTCATAGGAAAAAAGGCGGCATGAACTGGAATAAGTGGGCCCATGATCTGCCCAGGGCCAAGAGATGGGGAGTACAAGGTCCCATCTCTCTCCTTGCCTTGTCCTTCCTTATTCCTCTCTGTATCTTGTATCTCTCGAGCCAGCACATTTTTACACCCTGTACCCATGAGCTGAGTCCTGCCCCCTCATCCCCAGCCCAGGACTCCCCGGCTGAGCCCCCTCCTCATCCTCATCCTGCCCTGGTGCCATTGGTACTAGGTTCCCTGCCAGGCTCAGAGACACGGCGCCACGGCCCCACATTGATCCCCCTTTGCCAACAAACATCCTCCTCTCTCGGCTCTAATTAAAATGGATCGAGGTTTATTTAAATGCCCTCCTTTCCCTGCCGCTGAGAGCGGGATGCACTTTGCTTAGCAACCGGTGGAGAGGAGAGGAGCTGGATCGATCCGTGCTCCGTGGCTCTGACACCAACAGGCACCGGCCGGGAAGTGCTTGGGGCTGGTGAGCACCCTGAGCTCCTAACCAGTGCACCAGCACCAAACCTGCGCTCCAGCCAAGAAGTGTCTTCATGGCCTCTGAATAGATGCATAGGGATGGACAGACAGATGGGGAGAAGGAGAAAGGGATGGGCAGACTCTGTCTCCAGCCTCCCGAGTCTTCTCCTGCCTCCTCTCCTCCTAATTGAAAGGATGGATTTGTTTGAGCTAGACCCTGGGTTGTACAGGACAAGGTGCTGTGAGGATATGGGACCTCCGTGCTGCGTACTCACCGCGTTCATGTCGATGCCGTTGGTGTAGGACCAGGCATGCTGGAAATACTCCTCCAGGCGCTGGCGCAGAGGGTTGGGGATCTGATGGAAGCGGATGAACTCCTTGACCCGCAGCATCTGTGTGTGGTAACGGGCTGTGCCTGAGTACAAGCGCTGGATGATAGCGGAGACGTTGCCGAAGATGCTGGCGTACATCAGAGCTGCAATGAGAGAGCAGGACTCAGTGGGACCGGCCAGAACCCAGATCTGCCACGGACCTGAAACCAGTGGGATTCTGAAACCCGTATCTGCACATTTGTCTGTGCAGAAGCAGCATAGGTGCAGTAAGATACTCTCTTAAAATCATTGAATCATAGAATGGTTTGAGTTGGAAGGGACCTTAGGATCATTCAGTTCCAACCTCCTGCCACAGGCAGGGACACCTTCCACTAGAGCAGCTTGCTCCAAGCCCCTATGTCCAACCTGGCCCTGAACACTGCCAGGGAGGGGGCAGCCACAGCTTCCCTGGGCACCCTGTGCCAGCGCCTCACCACCCTCACAGGGAAGAGCTTCTTCCTTATCTCTGACCTAAATCTCCCCTGTTTCAGTTTGAACCCATCACCCCTTGTCCTTAGTCCCTATGAAGAGTCCCTCTCCAGCATCCTTGTAGCCCCCTTCAGATACTGGAAGCTGCTCTGAGGTCTTCACTCAGCTCCTCTTCTCCAGGCTGAAAATCCCATGTGCTCTCCCTGTTTCTCCTCCAACCTCCAAAGCAGGGATGGGGACAGCAGGACACATGCAGGGCACTCACAGCCAATAAGCATAACACAGATGGAGAAGATCTTCTCAGAGTTGGTGTTGGGTGAGACATTGCCAAACCCCACGCTGGTGAGGCTGCTGAAGGTGAAGTAGAGAGCAGTGACGTATTTATCCTTGATGGATGGGCCGGAGGAGAGGTCGCTGTCATTGTAGCGTTTGCCGATCTGGTCACCCAGGTTGTCCAACCAACCGATCTTGTGCTCCATGTAGGGCCGCTCCACGTTGCCGATGGCGTACCAGATGCAGGCCAGCCAGTGGGCAATGAGGGCAAAGGTGCACATGAGGAGGAAGAGCACGGCTGCTCCATATTCGGAGTACCGGTCCAGCTTCCTGGCCACGCGGACCAGGCGCAGCAACCGGGCAGTCTTCAGGAGGCCAATGAGGGTGGTGGTCTGCAGGGGAGAGGTGAGATTCCTTGTGGATAGGCAGGGGGTAAATCTGGCCAAAGGCATGTCTCCAGCCTATCTGTGCTCCCTTTGAAGGATGAAGATGCATTTCTAGAGCATGAATCACCTTGTTCTGGAGGTGACATCTGAAATAGGTTTCATGGATCATGCCATAGAAAGGGCTGTTCCCCTCTACTGACCATAAAGGGGACAAGCTCTGGGATTACAGGAGAGCAAGTGACAGGAACCAAGGTTTATGTTTCCTGATGGGTTCTCTCCTTGCCAACTGTTGCTCCCAAACCAGCTGCCTTTCACCCACCCCACAGGCTCTCAGCTAAGGTGGGGGCTCCAGGTAGTGCAGTAACCACAGGGCCATCCCACTGCCAACATCCTGAGTCTGGCTGGCAATGCGACCCCAAATTCAGTCCTAAACTGAGCTTCCAGCTTGCTCTGCTGGGTCAGCCCCAGCAAGGGCAGTGGGCCCAGTTAGACACTGTCTTAGCACTTACGGTAGGGTCTGTGTGGTGTCTGACCCTACTCAATAAAATCTCAGCAGCTTAATAACATTCTTGTCCATCCCTCTGACCACCCCTTCTTCTTGTAGCCATTCACTGCTTACATCAAGCCATCCATAGCCCTTTCTCCCTCTCCCTCCCATCTCCTTGTGTCCACTCAGGAGTCCCCCCTTACTCCTGATGGACCTGCCTGTACCTCATCAGAGCCAGAGCGGAAGATGAGCAGGTCGAAGGGGATGGCAGCGACCATGTCGATGAGGAACCATCCCTTGAAGTAGTGGATGGCGATCTTGCCGGGGTGGCTCACCACCTCGTCGTTGATGTTGACGTACGTGGTACGGAAGTTGATGACGATGTCCACGATGAACATGATGTCCACGATGAGGTCGATGATGTTGAGCGGGTCGCAGGAGTAGCTGCAGTCCCAATGCTTCTCCTCCACTTGCTCCTCGTTGAGCAGGAAGGCGGCTGAGTACGGGGTGAAGACAGCTGTGTAGATGACCAGCAGAAGGATGAGCCAGTCCCACACGGCCTTGAAGGGGCTGTAGTGAAGGATGGTCCATCGGTGGATGCGTGGTGCCTGCAGCTTGTACTCGGGGAGGACATCAGCACCCAGGGACAGCACCTGCCAAGAGATGGGTGTAAGAAGGACCATGAGAGAAGTTGGATAAGGCCAGGAGTCTGGCAAGGGCCTCACACATGCAGAGAGGAGCATGCAAAGAGTTTCCTACATCCTTTTCACCTTTCATATGCGCTTGTCCAGGAGTCAACAAGGTGAGTTGACTGCTATAGAATCATAGAATCAGAACCAGCCAGGTTGGAAGAGACCCGTAAGATGAATTCAACCTTTACCAAGGTCTGCTCAGCTCCTTGTCTGTCTCTGATGGCCAGAGCACCCTTGGGGCAGCTCTTTACCTGCTTCATGCCCTTCAGACCCTACCAGCAGAGAGAAAAGTGCCTCCTGCTGTGAATTCTGGTGCCACCAGCCCAGGAGCTGCTGGGTGTCCCTTGCAGAGAGCACCCCCAGGGAGGGGGTGACCTGCCACCAGCATGTGAACACCCTCCCATCTATCCTCAGGTCTGTTTGCCCTCGCGGGGACACGCTCCCACGGCACCAGGGAGTTTCCACACGTCTCAGCTCTATCCCAGCTCCATCCAAGCTCCCCAGGACAAATGCCAGCTTCTGGTGGACTCAAGTCACCCTTGGGGACACAATGCAAGGGAGGGCAGAGAAATGGTGACAGAAAGGAGCTGGGGGCAGTCAGATCCTCCTGCACAGACACCTGCCTTATTCAAGGGCTTCCCAAGGGCTCCTGCTGCTGCAATCCAGAGTGGATCCACCCCTACAGCCCCATCCCACCACCCATCACCACTCCTCCATCCTGAAGCCCTGTTCTATCAGTGTACCCCTGCTCCTACCTGCCTGCAGCTCGCCCGGCGCCCCAGGTGGCAGCTGAGCCTCGAGGTGCGGGTGTCCAGCATGGGGGTCCCCAGTCCCACGCGCCCTGGCAGCAACCGGCACAGCGGGCGCAGCACCGGGGCCGTGGCATCACCCGTGCAGCCGCGCATGGTGGGACGCGAAGGGCATTGGGGAGCCCAGTGGGGATTAATCAAAGGCAATCGATGCCAGAGCCCCCGTGGGGATGGAAGCGCCAATGGAGCAGCGGGAGCTGCCGACGTCGGCTGGCACACAGAGAGGGGAGGGACTGGAAAAAGTGACCCAAACACAATCATTGCGCAGGGTAATGGGCACTGCGGAGAGGAATGGGATGCAAGATGGGATTGGGACTGGCTCCATGGGGAAGGGGACAGTGCTTGTTCCCAAAGCTAAGACGTGTCCAGATGTGCTCCTACACCTTTAGGAAAACCAGCAACATCCCTATCCTCAGCAGCTGAACCCCCCCCGCCCCAGTCCTGCCTGGCTGGAGGCAGCTCTGAGGGGCCAGTCCTGAGTTTGGGTCCCCATCCCTGCTCCTGGCACCCAGCTCTTGAGAGCAGTTCAAACCCCATTGTTTTCCTGGTAGGAATTAATAAAACAACCCAACGCCAAATATTTGAGGCAGAAAAGGGAAAAGAACCCCCAAAAGAGCATCCAAACCAATGCAGAGCCACAGCCTTCTTCCTCTCTGCTCCTCACAGCGGGGCTGGACATCCCCAAGGAACAGCCAATGTCTGCCTCTCCCTGCCCGCCAGCCCATATTTTTAGGTGCCATTAGTGGTGTCTCACCGCTGTCTCTGCCTCATCCATGAATTATTCAGCATCCAGGAGCAGGGAGCTGTGGCTTGGCGGGATGCCTGGGGGACCTTGGGATGAGGACAGGCAGGACCCTGGAGGCCATGGGTAGATGTGGTGGGGAGGAGAGGTCCATCCCATCCCCGTCTCCATCCCCACCCCATCCCCATCCCGCCTGGAGATTGAAAGTAAAGGCAGGATTGACCTCTGTGGGTGTTGCATGGATGCACTGCAGGGATCCCATTACCCTGCAATGGTCGGTGCCACCACCCCAGCATCACCCCAGCAGTCCCCACTGCATGGGTACCCCTTGTGATGGGGCCATGGAGCTGCTCACCGTCCCACCGGGGTGTTCAGGGGATGATCCCATGTCACTGTGGTCACTCCTGGATCCAGGGGGACTAAGTGGACTTTGGGAAGAAAGGGACAAACCGGGGGGATAGCAAGCCTAAAACCTGCCCCATGCTGCTGGGAGCCTCCACGGTGCATGGGAGTCACGAGGGGAAAGGTTTGCTGGCATTGAGATGGGAGGACAGCCCTGCCCTGATAGATCAAACTGTCAATCCCAGAGGATTTTCTGGGGTCACTTCCATTAACTGCTACTAGCACCAGTGGGAGCTGCCCCGAGGTGTACTTTGTACATCATGGCTCTCCCGTGCCTCAGTTTCCCCACTGGGAAGAGCTCCCTACTCACAATTATAGGATGAACCTTTCACACACACCGACATCCGTGTGTCCCCTGTGGGGCAGTGCAGGGCCATGCATGTCCCTGTTAGTGACAAGGCACTGCCACAAGTGTCCCCTGCAGTGACCGTGCAGTGCCATGCATGTTGGTGACCGTGCAGTGCCATCTGCTGTCCCTGTGGACCTTGGTGTCACCACTGATGCTCTCAAGCACCCAAACAAAGCCACAGGCACCCCCGTGTTCTCTTCAAGGCCACCATCCCACCATGAGCTGGTGTTCCCGTGACCATACATTACCAGAAATACCGATTTCGGGGGGAAAAGGAGCATTTGAACCATTCAGAAGAGATTTAAGTCAAACACAGGGATACTGGCATTTCCCAGGATAGAAACTCCAGGTATCACTGCCCTCTCTGCTCCTCGACTCCAAAACCCACAGGAACGGTTGTGACTGTACCCCAATGGCAGCACCACCACCCCACCAATGCCTTTGGTGGCATCTCAGTACCCACGTACCTGTGTGACCTTCTCAGTGACATTCTGGGTGCGCTCCATCACCTTGTGGGGAGCAATGATCTCGATCTCTGTGGTGGAGCCCGAGCGGTGCTTCTCCAGGTTGAACTCCACAAAGTTGAGCGTGAACTGGGGGATCTGGCTGATGGTCCGGTACTTCATGAGGTCCGAGTCCGAGGTGGAGTTTGGAGGGTTGGGTTTGACGTGGGAAGCCTCTGAAAGAGGATGGAGAAGAGCATTGAGAAGTGCAGTGTGAGCAGGAGCCAATCTGCAAAGCCCTGGCCACTGTGAAGGGCATCCAGGAGATGGGCACCACCACAAGGTGCCAATGTCTGCCTGGACATAAGGGCTTGGTGTCTTCAGGGTGGCTCAGACATGGAGCCCAACCTGGGATGCCCAAGAAGGACTGCTTTTCAGCCACGTCACCCATCTTTTAGCCATGAAACCTCCTTCAGGGGACTCAGAGCAGATGCCAGAATATAGAGGCACCCAAAATCCTTTGCTGCCTCTGAAGACTGTGACAGGATGGGGACCAGCCCCTGTGAGACCCGCCAGGGAGGGATCCCAAAACAGATGAAGGAGGAGGTGGGTCTCATCCACCCTTGCATGCTTGAGCCTCATCAACATAGCTTCTGAGCTGCTGCCTTGGTTTTTAGCCACCAAACAGCAGGAGATGGATGATGCCCCACTTGGATGTGTACTCCATCCACAGGCTCCAGGTAGGGAGGTCAGAGCTATCTCCTGAAGAAGAGCTGTAGTGGGGCTGTATTCCAGCAGTTTTCCCTAAGGATATGGGACCCGACTCTCTGGGTCACCCCAGTACAGGCGCAGGGAGGAAGCCCCGGAGGAGGTCAGTTCGTGGCAATGTGTAGTCATGGGAGGGAACATGTGCCCACATTCCCTTCAGGAACATCCCAAGGCATCATAACCAGTGTCTATCTCCTCCAGGCAGAGCAGGGTTATGTTTCCAGTTCTCTGCCCCTCTATCCCTGCACTCTGACATTGACTCATGGGCAGGAGGTGGCTGAAGACATCATGAAGGTGCTCAGAGAACTGCTGGCACCCTTCTCCCTGCTCACTCCCCTTCCTTCCCTCTATGTTGTGTCCCTTCCTGAAGGTCCATAACCTAAGGATCACAATTCCCCACCCTGTTTTCTCAAGGCAGCACCACAGACGGATCTCTGTCCAACCCCAGTTACTGAAGCTCTTCTTGCCTGACCTCCATCATATCTGTGGAGAACAAGAGGTCTGGACATGAACACCGTGCTGGAGGTACATTTCCTACAGTTATTGGTGTCTCATCCACCTCCAACACATGGACACAGCTCACAATGCACATGCCTGCAGACCCCTTCCTTCCCTCCCTCAAGGAGAGCCGGGATGGCGTCGGGATCCAAACACAACCTCCTGCAGTCTCACATCTCACACACAACACCACAGATGGCTCTACCCAAAGAACAGGACCTGCCTCCGAGGGGAATCACATGGACACCAGTGGGTTTTGGGGAGCAGATCCCAGCTTATCTCCACTTTACAGGTGGAACAGCAGGGTAAGAGACCTCCCCCCCGGGACGTGCTGGACCCACAGTAGCACCGACAGCTCCGGGGTTTTATCCCTACCTGAATTTGCCCTCCTTTCCCTGAATTTTCTCTGGAACTCAGACCTCGCAGCCTCAAAGTTGTCCAAGGAGGAGACCCTGCGGAGGCTGTGGAAGCTGCCCCCGGGCCGAGACCGAAAGAAACCCCACGCAGAATACGACCCTCGTGGGCCCACCAAGGGAGGCTCTTGTTTCGGGGACGAGTGTTGTAGAGTGGGGTCAGCCTCCAGGCTTGGCCTCCGCTCCTTTTCCAGGAGGGATTCGGTCTCTGACTGCACACAGTTCTCCTTGGGCGACGTCTTCAAGTCCCTCAAAATCAGGGAGTCACCACCAGGCTTTAAGACAGCCGGGAGAAAGCGGTTCATTAGAAGGGGTCCTCATGTGCTTGGGGAGGAAGGAGAGGGAGCTGGGGCAGGTAAGAGGAGGGGCAGAGGGTTGGAAGCACTGCGGTTCTGGAGGTTGCCTCCAATGGGATCAGGACCTGCAATGGGGGAATCAAAACCCCAGGGACTTGGCAGCTCCCACCTCCTACCAGAGGCTGGGGGATGCATTGCAAGGTGATGTTGCGCAGCTGGGAAGCAGGCCAGAGCGAAAAGAGGAGACCCTAAGGGATAGGCTTGCCTAGAGCTTCTCCATGGGTCCCTACATCCCACCACTGGAAATGCCCTTCCCTCCCCTGCTGCAAGAGCTCAAGCCACCACCAAGGGTGAGGGTTGGTGCCTTGGGGTCCTGTGCTGGTGTCTGAATAGGGGGCATGCTCTGCACCAGGAAGCACCGGAGGACCTGCTGGGCTCCATTTGTGGTCCATCTTCCCTTACAGGACCCCCTAGCCATTGCTAAGCCTCCTGTTTCCCTGGAGACCTAAAGAGCTTCCAGTCTTTAACGACTTCTGCAATGGGATGCACAAAGCAGCCAGCTTCTGGAACAGAAACCTAGGGGTCTATGCCCATGCCAGCTATGGCCAAGGGAGGAAGCAGGGCACTTATCATCATCCCTAAGGACCTTACTGCATGTTTTGGAACAAGGTGTCTGGAGGGGTTGGCTGCCCCTGTATCTGCTGGGCTGCCCCAACTTGACCAAGCTCCACCAAAGTGGTGGATCATCAGGTTGTCCTCAATGCACATCTTCCATTGCAGTGCCTCATGCAGCTTCAGCCTGGGGGTACCCAGAGCCTTGAGCACCTCTGGTGTCTGTAGCAGCATCATACCCAGAGCATGCGGCAATGTTACACACATCTTCAACTTGCCATAAGCACAACAGCCTCCAAGTGAACGGGCACCTTTCATCTCATATATCACAAGTTTGGGAAGCAGCTTTGTCCAGGCTGCCTGGATCCATCCAGCACAGCAGGAACCTGGCGCCTGGGGATGCATTAGCAGAGCAAAAGCCTCTGGCCCACAGCCCTGTGCCTTGAGCTGCAGCACTTCAGAAAACAAGACATCTTTGCCAGGAGCACTTTTGACAAGCCACCAAGAACAGCCATCTCCAAAGAGTTCCAACCAACATCATGCCAGCAATGCCAGCACCACCTCCATCACAGACAGCACAGTCTTTGCTGAAGGAGTAAGAAGCCAGAGCTGCTTGCCCACTGCCAGGAAAACAAGGGAATTGTGCCCTGCAAGTCCCTGCTCAGAGCAGACCCTCTCCAGTTGCCTGTGGCCATCACCATGTCCCTTCCTCGAGGTGGGAACAGCTCCTTGGAGCTCCACCATCCAGGATAACCTGCACTGCAGAGCCAGACCTTCCTCCCAGCTTCAGAGCTCAGCACATCTCCCGCTCCCCCCGCAGAGCGGCACCATCCAGCTCTATCCCACGCCACCAAAGCACCGCCACTCACTTCCAGTCTGTGCTGGGCCCTATGCCCAGCACTGACCCAGCACCGGAGCCCCTAACACTGGATCTGACCTGAACCACAGCAGCTGAGGGACAGCGGGATGGGGAGAGCGGAGGAAGAGCGCTGGGACCTGGCTTAGATCAGACAAAGGCTACGGTTACCTTTCCATAGTCAATGGCTACTCCATCAAACTCACTGGTGGGCAGAGATTTCCGCTGGACTTTGAGTCGCCGCAGGGACGGGAGACTACACTTCAACCTCCTACCTTGACCTTGTTAGAAAGAGAGACAAAACACAAGAGACACAGATGTAACCTAGCTGCATGCGATGGCTGGAGCGGGACGGGGCTCTGGCAGGGGAAGAGGCTACGGAAGACTTTGAGTGGCTTTGGGGGACATGGCCCTTCCTTCTCCAACTCACTCGCTATTCCCATGGCATCACATTGCTCAAGGCAGAGCCTGACCTGGCAGAAAGCACTGCTGGGCTGGAGGAGAGTCCTCTAGGACTACAGGCACAAAGTGGGAAAGGTGCAGAGCATCCCTAAGCCAATTACAGAGGTTAAAGCTACTTAAAGGATTTGGACCTGGAGGAAATCGAGCTTCTAAATCTCCTTGGTGGGGGGAAAAAATCAACACTAAAGAGGTGATGAGTTAGCAAGGAACGAAGACTTTCTAGCAATTCTGGCCCTGGAGTTGTTTGGGATGCCGGACCAAAGATGAGGGGTCCCTTGCTGCCATCATGGGGACCAGGAGACCATGGGGCAAGGAGCTGGGACAGAGGTTCAGGAGGGGAAGGGACCATATGTGGAGAGGAATTGGCAGTGCCCCCAATGGAGACACCCAGTATAAAGTCACTTGTCCTCTTCTAGTGCTGGTCTATGGAGAAGACTGCAGCAGAGCGAGTGTGAGCATCCTGATGTTCATGGCCTGGGCCAGCACCAGTTGTAC
Source organism: Amazona ochrocephala (assembly GCA_039720435.1). Lineage (NCBI taxonomy): Eukaryota > Metazoa > Chordata > Aves > Psittaciformes > Psittacidae > Amazona > Amazona ochrocephala. The sequence goes on from CM077897.1 coordinate 854,001, forward strand.
TCACTGACTGCACCAAAAGTGGCCTAAGTCCTGGACCACACGGGATGCACCACAAGCTCCCCATAGGGGGAAAAGCATAGGGGACAAAGAGCCCCGATGCTGCTCAGGCATCCTCAAAAGTGGCACCGCCAATGGGGGGACTCACACGAGCTCCCTCTGCTCATCCCATCGCCAATGCCCAGAGCAGCTTTTCAACTGGAAGAAGCAAAGGAGCCAGTGTTCCCTGCACACTAGAGAGCCAGGGAGCAGCAGTGCAGCTGCCTATGGCCAGGTAATGGAAGACTGAGCCAGAAAACCCACACATGAGAAATGGATCTGGGCTGGCATCAGCAGCTCTGGAGCGGGAAACCCAAGCAGCACTTCTCGGGATGCACAGTGCAATCTCCAATGCAAGGGAAAGCAACAGGTACCCTTTTATCTGGGTGCCTTCTGCACCACATCTTGGGGTGGGATGATGGATGCATTACAGTTCAACACATGCTCAGACCTGCAGGGGCTGCAGAGTAACACTGGTCATAAAATCACAGAATCAACCAGGCTGGAAAAGACCTCTGATAACCATTCCTCAGCACTGCCAAGGCCACCACTGACCCATGACACTGAGGCCTGGTCTCCACGGTATGTGAACACTTGCAGGGATGGTGACTGCAGCCCTGCCCTGGGCAGTTCCAATGCTGAGCACCCTTTGGGGAAGGAATTGTTCCTCAGCTCCATCTAAACCTGCCCTGGAGCAGCTTGAGGCCGTTTCCTCTTGTCCCATCCCTTGTTCCTTGGGAGCAGAGCCCAGCCCCCTCCTGGCTCCATCCTCCCCTCAGGCAGTTGTAGGGAGCGATCAGGTCCCCCCTGAGCCTTCTCTTCTCCATCTGAACCCCCCAGGTCCCTCAGCCGTTCCCATCACACTGTGCTCCAGGCCCTGCACCAGCTCCAGTGCCCTTCTCTGGCTCTGCTCCAGCACCTCAATGCCTCTCTTGCAGTGAGGGGCCCAGAGCTGAGCACAGGGTTCAAGGTGATGCTGGAATTTAACTGGTACTAAAGCAACACACCCAAAATACAAATCTCATCACTTCACAGACACAGGAACACATGCACAGGCTGTGTCTACATTCACACACGTAAGTCTGTAATTCCCGGGTGCCTTCGGGTACATAAAACCTTTCACCACACAGGGCATCTCTGCTGATACAAACACCTCAATGGCTCTGGGGGGTGGATTTGCATCAAACGTATTAAAGCTCACATTACCATACCAATACAATGGGCAGGGTCCCCATCAGTGATCACAGAACCATTAGGGCAGCCTGTTCCAGGGCTCTGACACCCTCAGTGGAAAGGAGTTCTTCCTCATTTTGAGGTCCATGATACCGTTGCTCCAGTGACTGGCACTGAGGGCCATATAGCAGGAGCTACAGCTCTTCTTCCCATGATCAGGTCTAACGTCTGCATCCCTGGGTATCCACATCCCCTTGAGCACCTCACCACAGCTTCCCTTTGACCCAGCCTTCCCGAAAAAGGGAGTTGGAATTTTCTACTGTCTCCAAAAGCCCCACAAAACCCCAGCATGAGTTTTGGAGCAGCCCCAAGCCAGGGCCAAGCCATCCCAGCGCTATCATCCTTGTGCCGTTATCCCGCAACAACATCCCCATAGCACAGCCATGACACAGTGACACCAGATGTTCCCGGCCCTCCCATTGACCCCACACATGAGTCCTGTCCCACTCCAGCACCTCCTGCCTGCAGGCTGCAGGGGCACAGTGGCTCAAACATCCTTTTGTCACCAGTTCTGGCTGGATCATTCCCTGTGCAGAGACACAAACCTCTGCTCCAGCACACAATGCAGGGCTCAGCCCCACAGTGCATCCTTCAGCCCTTACGAGCTCCTTTGAAGGCCAAGGGATGGGGATATCCCTGCGGATGCCATCACCCACCTCTGTGCCAGCTCTGGGACAGGCGCTGGTGCAGGCTCCGGCCGGTGCTCTTGGCGATGAGCTGCGCCAGGTCCTCGAAGTTGAGGATGAACATGATGACAACCCCTTCCTCGTTCTTCACTGGCACCACATCCACCAGGCAGCGGAAACAGGAGGCTGCGGAGCAGAGACTGGATCAGGAGCCCTGCACAACAACCCCTGCTGATGGGGAGCAGAGGGTTTGGAAGCTGAGCCCTGGGAAAGAGCCGTATCGCTGCAGCATCCCAGCTCACACCCATCACATCTTGCCTTAGATTGCTTCTGGTCCCAGACAGTCATTTATATTAATGTACTTGAGAGCAGCAATTAAAAGCGGGTAATTAAGAACTCACGAAGTCTCAGGTACTGGTTTAACCTCATTAAGCATCCTGCTTGTAATCATGCTGCAGCTAATTACCCTGCAATCAACAGGCAGGTTTTGGGGACTGGCTTCAGCTGTCCTGGATATGGGCAATGGGGGTGAGCCTGACCCATGCCCCATCCCAACACTGGGCAGCAGGATGTGGTGGGATCAGTGCGGTGGCCCCCCAAAGACATCCCCTAAAGGCACTGGCATGGAGTGGTCCATGGGGAAACTAAGGCGTGGGGTGCACAGGAACTGGTTCAGTGTCCTGGGAGTGAGGGGGACTGCATGGGCTCCTACTCCAAGCCTCTGGAATCGTAGAATCAGGACTGTTTGGGTTGGAAGGGACCTTAAGATCACCCACTTCCAACCCCCTTGCTCTAACTTCAACCAGCTCCAATGGGAGCTAGAAACGATGGAGCAGCCAGTTACCAGTGGCACAAAGCAAGGCACCTCCTTGCACAGCAGCTATTGCCGGGTGCGGATCCCTCATCTCACTTTTCCCTGATCACCAGTGATTAGCGGCTCCATCCTGCTGCCATCCCGCTCCGGTGCTCTCCCGCTCTCACCATGGCTCCATATCAGCCTTCCTGCGTATAGTTTTAAGGAGCTCAGGGCCTCCTGTAATCAGGAGCAGATGGCCGGCATCGGGCAACTTCCAAAGCTGCCCTGACGTCAGGGATGTGCACATCCACACACACACATGCACAAGAACGGGAAAGAAACAGATATGGGAAAATCTGTTTAAAGGGCCCGGGATTATTTCTTTCTTTCTTTATTTCATCGTTGTTCACCGCACGGAAAGGAAATCCACTTAAATGTGTGAGCTGGGGAGGAGGCGGGGGGGATTCCAGCAGATAAAGCTGGTTTGGAGGGATGCGCAGGCATGGGATGGGAGAAATGAGCACTTTCCCCTCCTTTTCTTAGAAACATGGAATGGTTTGGGTTGGAAAAGGGCATTAAAGTTCATCTGGATCCAACCCCTGCCATGGACCAAGTTGCTCCAAGCCCTGTCCAACCTGGCCTGGAACACTGCCAGGGATGGGGCAGCCACAGCTTCTCTGGGCACCCTGTGCCAGCACCTCAGCACCCTCACAGGGAAGAACTTCTTCCTTATCTCCAACCTGAATGTCCCTGTTTTGATCTTAACCCTTCACCCCTTGTCCTATCGCTCCAGTCCCGGATGAAGAGTACCTCTCCAGCATCCCTGTAGCCCTCTTCAGATACTGGAAGGCTCCTGTGAGGTTTTTAGGGACCTAATAGGTGTGTGGTGTCCTTTAAGTGTTGTGGAGTGAGGTGTTCTAAGGTGGTACATGCCTGGTGGGGTGATGCAGCGCTATCCCTGGGGTACCACGGCTCTATGCATGTCTGTACCTGTGTGTGTGATGCCCAATGCCACTGGATGCTTCCTACTTTGTTGTGTTATAAAATGAGCTGTTTTCCCCCCACAAGTAACTCTGAAGCATCACCAAATTCCCAGGGACCCACATCCCAGCATGGTTCATTGCCATGGGCAGCCATCAGCTCCTTGAACTGGGAATCCTGACTTAGATGGCCTCATCCTGCTCACATGCTCCGCCCTGCTGCATCCCTTTCACTGCTTCACTTTTCCTTCTTAAACCCTCCATGGTGGTGGGAAGGGATGGGATCTCATGGGATCCAGGTCCAGAGGTGGTACACAAAGTGTTAATCCCCTGCCCATGCTGAACAGCTGAAAACTGGGCCCAGTTACAGCCGGGCTGGAGGGATATAAGGAGCAGCTGGGGCAGGGTTTGGGCTGGGTTTGTGAGGCAGCTGGTGCTTGGTTTGATCCTGCAAATGTGGGAGGTGCTGAGCCAGAGTTATGGCTGCTGCTGCGAGCCCCTGGGCTGATCCTTTCTTGGACAGAATAAACCTATGGAAGGGACCTATGGTGATAATCTGCCCAGTTCAGGGCTGTTAATTCAATGTGGGACTCTCCAAACCCAGGGGAATCACTCCAAAGGTGACTCTGCCAGGCAGAGCCCTGTGTGCCAGGAGCTTGGTGCCTTGCTCCTGCATCCCACTGCATGGATGGCAACAAGGGGCTGACGGAGCATCAAGTTATATAGAATTAGAGAATCCTAGACTGGGTTGGGTTGGAAGGGACTTTAAAGCTCATCCAGCTCCAGCCCTCTCTCTGGTCAATGGGGATGGGAATGCCAAGCCTCCCCATTTATCCCCCCCCAAAACTGGGCACCCCCCTGGGAGGGACCCCAGCCCTGCTCCCATCCCCATTCCTCAATCACTGTCCCCATCCATCTGCCTGTCTCTTCCCTTCAGCTGTTCAGCTCCATCCATCTAATTTTATCCAGCCTCCAAATGATCTCCTGGAGGAGCCCCGGGGGCATTCACAACCTGCAATGAGCTCTGTGGGGCTGCTGCATGCCCATCCAGTGGGAAACCCAGCCTGGGGCTGTGAAAAGGGGTCTGCAAGAGGGATGCAGCTTTGGAGGCTCCCTCAGCCAATGACAGGGTGCTGAGGCATAGGGTGCCCGGAGAAGCTGCCCCATCCGTGTTCAAGGCCAGGATGGATGGGGCTTGGAGCAACCTGCTGTAGTGGAAGGTGTTGTAGTGGGTGGAACTGGATGAGCTTCAAGGTCCTTTTCCAACCCAAACCATTCCATGAATCCATGCAATGGGTTTGCATAGGCCCATTCCCTAAACCCCTGGGCTGGGTTTGATCCTCCCAATCCACAGCCCAGTTCTCCCAAGCTGAGCTTTGTGCTTCCCAACCCATCTTTGTCTTCTGACCTTGATAAAAGTGAGCATTTAATAACACTAAAAATGTCATCATCGGGGGCCCTCCCTCCCGGCTCTGATCCGCGGTGGTTAATGCCTTTGTTGGTATCATCAGTACTAAACTAATCAACAGGACACGGGGGTTTGAGAGCAGGACACAAACTGCATTGTTATGAATATTAAAATCAAGCTATTAATCTGCCCTCCGAGCTCTTCCTGAGTCCTTCCCTCCCCCCGGATGGGAGATTTAATCTGCAGGGTCTCATGGCAGAGTGGCTAAATCTATAGTGGTATTATATAAAGGAGCAGTGAAGAGGGGCTGGGAAGGGCATGGGGACAAGGATGCGGATGGGGCTGCGTGGCAATGCCAGGGAGATGCTTGGGAGGACCCAGCCTTGCTCCCTCTTGTTCAGGGAAATATCAGTGTCAGGGCTGGATAGAGACTTCAATGGGAAGCGCATATTCCTGGGGGATCCTATAGCAAATCCTGGAGGTGGGATGGAAAATGATGGAGGTGGGGACTGAGCCGGTGGGAGATGGGGCACCCTTGGGGTCTGGTGTGCACAATGGGTGCTGGCCTCTCCCCAAATCCAGGAAGGGCATCAGGAGACTGAAACCCACTGTCACACCAGACCAGCCATTAATGGTCCTCTCAGCAAGCCCCAAAGTGTTGAAAGGATCTTATGAAGTAATGGTGTGAGGATGGAGGTTATCCCTGTGAAGTGATGAGCAGGGATTTCCCTGGGGGAAGCAGCAGCGGGGTGGAAACCAGAGTTCTGGGTGGCTCACGGTACCCACCAACAGCGCGGCTTCAAGGAGGATGCCTCCAAGCACACTGGGATGCTTTGGATGCAGATGGAAGGATGCTCCGATCCCAGGAGCCAAAAGGGGTCCCGAATCAGTACAGGGGGTTGACAAAGTCAGCCTAATCTTCTTGGCACAGAGTGGCCACATCCAGGCCCATGGTCCTTCCTTCCTAAATCCCTGCTGGCTGCAGGAATTAGTCCGGCTTAGCACAGGGCTGTGCAGATGAAGCTGCAGTGCTGACAGTGATTCCCAGGGCTGTCCTGCCATCCCAAGGGTCCTGTCCCCATGGCATATGGGTCATTGGGAATGTAACCGCAGTGCGGATAGGGATGGAGAGTTTTGGGTGGGATTTTGGCTCTGCTGGGGCAGGGATTTCAGGGAAAAGCCTCCTTGGAAGCACGCAGGGGGTGCTGGGAATGCTCTGGGTCTGTCCCTCTGTTCTTGGGACATATGGGCCAAGCACAGAGCATCCGAGAAGCAGCAGAGGATGGAAAATGTGTCCCTTCCAGCTTTGTGCCCTGATCGTGCTGTCCATGGGGCAACAATGATGCTGAGGGTGGCAGAATCAGCCCCACAGCTCGGGATCTCCAGGAGCAGAGAGTCTGTCATTGCAGGGCAGGATGTTTATAAGTCCCAGCCTGGAGCTGGGCCATTGTGTGTGTCCTTATGGAGGTCACAGCCCGGCTCTGCTGAGCTTGATCCTTTAAGGAACATGAAGCAAACAGCCCCAGCTTGGCTTAAACCCACGTTTGAACAAGCCAAGAGCTCATGGCCGTGCCTCCCAGCCGGGACATCCCCTCCCTCCTGGCCTGTCCACCCCATGGATGGACAGGGCTGGATGAATCCCTGCCTGCCTCAGCCAGGGCTTCCTGGCAGCAGTAGCTGGAGAGATGGTTGCTGTGCCATGGACATGCCCTGTGCTGGGGACAAAAAGGATCTCTGAGGTCCCTTCCAATCTAAACCGTTCTATAGTTCTATGTCACACGAGTCCCGCTGTCCCCTTTGGGTGCAGGGGACACCCAAACCTGTGCCTGTGTGCCCCACAACTGCCAGCTCAAGCACCCCATGGGTGCCCCAATCCCTCTGCAACCTCCCCCCCTCCTCCTGGACCTCTGGGGGGGAAATCCCAGCTTATGGCACCAGTGTAATGAGTTTGCCAGCCTCATCCCCATCCCTAATCCCTGGCCCCAGGGGACCGGCACAAACTGCTCCATGGGCTCAGGGATGGAGCTGCTCCACCAGCTGCTCCGCCTGCCTTGGCCCCATGTCTCCCCTTTCATATTCATAAACATCGCATTCACGCAGATTAAGTGCTGCCAGCTGCTGCTCGGGCCATGCCAGCACCGTGGTACCCAGCACCTCTGGCCACCAGCCCCCAGTGGCTCTCGATGGTCGCTTTGCTGCAAAGCACATCACACTCAGGGGCTAGAACCCCATCCCTGCTTGTTGCCACCAGCCCCTTGGTGTCATCTCCATGGGATGCTCAGCGCAGCCCTGGCCACAACGGGGAGCGTATCCCTGGGGCTGGTGGCTGCGGATGCTCCCGATGATCCCATAATGACCTCCCAGCCGTGTAGCATCTTGTGAGGAAATTAACTTTTCCCTGATCTCCCAGCTTTGAGCTGGGGATTAGAGCCCGCACACGCCGTGGCCGGGCTCTCCCCTCTTTCTGAGGCTGCTGTGGCAAGGAGGAACAACTGCCCTTGTTGTCCCACACTAGTACTTGCTGCTTGGCTCTGTTTTGGCTGCCCAGAGCTGGGCTCATTGTCAGCTTCCCTGTTATAATTAGCTGATGACACATGGGATGAGGACAGAGCAGCCAGGCTGCCCCTTGGGACACGCATCACCCACCATGCCGCATCCTGCTGTACCCAGGCACCCACAGCTGCCCCTTTCCCTCCCTCCATCCATCCCTTCACCCATCTATTCATCCATCCCACCCTGGCCCTGCCGTGGGGGCTCTGATGGGTGGATTTGGGGTATAACATAGCCTCTGGCAACCAGAAAAGCAAGGAAACAACCCTGGGAGCTGCAGAGCCGGGAGTACCGCAGTAATAAACAGCAGGTTGAGGCTGGAGATTGGTGCTGCTGGCATGAAAAGGAGGACAGGCGGGTTCCGAGCCTCCGCTGGTTAATTAAGCAGCAGCTCCCTATAATGTAAAGGCCTTTTCTTTGCCGATAAGACCCATTTATAATGGGCTGAGCAGTCGCAGGCTGAGTGCTGGGGGGGAAACAATTGGAAAGCAGATTGCTGGTGGGGCTGGGGTTTAAAAATAGACACGAAGGGCTTGTTTCTGGCTTCAGTTTTCCCCTTTTTTGTTAATAAAGAAGAGAAGAAAGCGGCTCAGAGCTGCACTGAGAGTTTCCTGTGGCCTAGAGGAAGAGCAGGGCTCTGAGGAGAGCACTGAGCATCTCGCCAGCCAGGTGGGAATGCTTCAAAGCAGGCTTTGGATCAGGCTGCCCGCTGAGCGGTCCCTGTGGATGGATGGGGAAACAACCCTGAGGGAGGGGAACGGGGCTGCACATGTCCTTGCTATGGCCGTGCATCCACATTGGGATGGACCAGGAGAACAGGATATACCCACTTCTCCTCGTGCTTCCTTGTGCGCTGGGCTCCAGCACAAATCACAGCGGCCAAGTGGGGATGCGCAACCAAGCCCTGGCCTTGCTTCACCAGGGAAGAGCCTCAATCAGGGAGGATGGGAGGCAAATCCCATGGGAAAGGCAGCCAGTGAGCGGCGTGGTCCAGCCCCACCACGTTAACTGTGCGGGTTAACACGCAGGGTGCTGCCAGAGGATAATTCCTGGGGCTGATACACTGGCACCTGGATGCCAGCCCGGGAGATAGGGTCTGGGAGGGAGGCCAGGACACCCGTGTCCCAGCCTGGAGATAGCGCTCTGGGCGGGCAGCCAGGGCTCCTGCCTTCTCCTTCCCTTTGCTTCCAGTAGTTTCTCCTCCATCCTGCCCCTGCACAGTGCAGCCCCTTGCTCAGCCCATCATAGAACCCTAGAATGGGTTGGAAAGGACCTAAGATCATCCAGTTCCAACCCCCTGCCATGGGCAGGGACACTTCACCCTAGACCATGCTGCCCAAGGTTCTGTCCAACCTGGCCTTGAACACTGCCAGAATGGGGCATTCACCTTTGGGCACCCTGTGCCAGGGCCTCACCATCCTCGCAGGGAAGAAATTCCTTATCTCCAACCTAAATCTCCCCCATTTCAGTTTAAACCCATCACCCTCTGTCCTTCAGTCCCTGATGAAGCCATGGGAAAGCTCCACAGGTTGGAAAAGGGGAATACTTCCTCTTCTAACCTCTATTGAGCACTGGATCTGCAATCCCCACCCCCGGGAGCCGTGGTCACTGCTGGTTTGCAGCATCAAGCACTACATATGTATTTAACTTCCTGCAGCATTACCACTAATCACTCGTATGTGCCATCAAAGCTTCGTTTTCATCCTAGGGTAATTCCATCTGTGCACGCACAGCCGCCTCCTGCTCACTGCAATGGCAGCTCCGAGGCCACTGCCTGCACCCGCTTTTGGCAGGGGTGAAGGGTCTGTCTTGTCTTGGAGGATAGACCAGGAAAACTATGTCCCAGCCTGGCTCCTCCATGGGCTTCCACTGGATCCTCATTCGTGATGCAGGGAGTGATGCCATCGTGGCTCTGGGAGCTCTGAGCCATCACCAAGGGGTTGTAAATGACCCCATTCCCAAATAATCTGGCAATAATAGCTGAAGGGGGCTACAAGGATGCATCATCAGGGATTGTCGTGACAGGGCAATGGGTTCAAATTGAGACAGGGGAGAATTAGGTTGAGTATAAGGAAGTTCTTCCCTGTGAGGGTGCTGAGGCGCTGGCACAGGGTGTCCAGAGAAGCTGTGGCTGCCCCATCCCTGGCAGTGCCCAGGGCCAGGTTGGACACAGGGGCTTGGAGCAAGCTGCTCCAGTGGAAGGTGTCCCTGCCCGTGGTAGGGGTTGGAACTGGATGAGCTTTCAGGTCCCTTCAACCCAAACCATCCTGTGATTCTATGAACAACTTCCATCACTTGAGGTCCCCATCACGGCAAAGACGGCTCCATCCCAGTGACAGCCCCCATGGACAAAGCAATGTCCTGATAGCATCAAACCCCCTTCACACCCCACCACCCGCTCCTGACACCCCAAACCCAGGCGAGGTGGCACCTCCCAGCACCAGCTCATCCCATCAAGCCCCTCTTACTGTCTTTGCGGTAGTAGAGGATCTCGAGCTTGCACTCCTCGGAGCCGAGCAGGGCCTGGGTGAGCTGCGCGATGGAGCTCTTGGTGGTGTCGGGGCCGGTGAGGAAGTCGCAGGTACAGGGCTGCTGCATCACCTCCACTCGGGAGTAACCAAACATCTCACAGAAGCCGTCATTGCAGTAGATGATGGCGCAGTTCTCCATCTGAGCATTGGCGATGAGGAACTTGCGGTCTGCAGGGAGCCAGGAGAGCACCAGGCTTAGGGAGACCCATAGGGATGAAGGGCAGCCCCATCATAGGTAGAGGGTGCTTGGGCTTTTTGGTGCTACCAGCTGTGGGGCTAATACAGGGACACTGGGTAGGGGAGCCCCCACTACCCCGCGCTGCTCTCCCGAGAGGAGAAATTCCCCCAGTTTCCCTGATTTCATGTGAATTGGTGGCCATGGGGACACAAAAGAGCATCCTTGTTAAAGCCAGTTTCTGCTGGGGTTGGGCCAACCCACACAGCCTCACTGCTTGCATGTGGGGGCTCGCTGCTGTCTAATACATGGGCAATCTGTCCCCGGCTGGCACTGCAAGCAGAGGGAAAGGCAGCAGCGTTCATCTCTCCCCAGGAGCTCATCAGCAACCTGAGTTATCTCCGAGACTCCCCACCTTGGCTCAGATGTCTGAAGGCAAGGGGTGAGAGGAGGAGTGAGCGTCAGGCTCAGCTTCATGGGGAGCCAGGTGAAACCCATCACATTAATGATTCTCCTCATGTTTTCTAGGATAATCTTGCCTTTGGGCTGAAGCTGAAATCCAAACCCTGCTGGGCCCTGGCACTCAACAAGGAAAGGGCTCAGGTGGAGAAGAGGGGAAACTGAGGCAGGGAGTGGTGCCACTCCATCCCCTCCTGCTGCTGCAGCCACTGGGCTGGGCTTGCTGTCATGCTCAGCTCATGTCATCCAGCCCAGACGGAGCCGCTTTCATCCTTCTCCTGGGGGAGAGCCAACCTGGAGCTTTGATTTGGTTTCATTTTCATTGATTCCAGGGATTTTCATAGATTCCAGGGAATTCAGGGGGTGCTGGGCTGGGGAGGACCCTCTCCCAGACAGCTTTGCTGGGATGTGATTGTGGATGCTGATGTGATGGATGCTATGCCCCCCCCCCCCTCAACAGCATCTCCCTCTCCCGGGCTGGGGCCGGAGGCAGGTCAGGGTCCGTCTGGAGGCTGCCTCCCAGCCCAGACCCCAATTAATCTCCTGGATTACCCAGGAATGGCATCTGCAGCCTGCCTGCTCCAGAGCCGAGCTCCAGCCGCGTGGGGAATTCCACCCGAATGCGGGAGAGCCCTCCCCATGCTGTGGCACCAGGATGCGGTGGGATGGGGGGACCCTTCCCCAGCACATCGGGGCTCTTCCTCGTGTCCCTGCATTGTCCCAGCCTCCCAGTAAACCCAGTGACCTCAGGGATGCTGCACCGAGCTCTTCTGCTTCATCCCACCTTCTGACAGCCCTTTGAGGTCGGGAATTCCCTCCCCAGCACCTTTCCCTCTCCCTTACAGAGCTGGCACTGGTGCTGCAAACAGCACAAACCACCCTGGCCAAATGTTTTCCAGCTCCCTCTTCCCAATCCTTCTCTATCCAAAGTGCTCTGCCAGCTGGAAGGTGGCACAAGGAGGGGACCTTCCCCCAAGGCCCTGCTACTGGGGGATGCTATGAACGTTTCTCCATCCCGTGCCAGCACCACGGGCCGGATCCAGGCTGGATCCAGGCTGGGCTGGTGCAGAACAGGATTTATGGGGCTGCAGGGAGCCGGAGCCGTGCTGGGGATGTGACCAGGGCTGGGATGGGAAGGAGCTGCAGAGTCAGGGGTCCCTGGGGGTATTTTCACCTCTGGTTTGCTATCCACCCCTTGCCCCATGGCACTGGGGCTCAGGACCGGCACTGGGAGGGAAGTATTGGGCACCCATAGGAGCACTCCCTGCCCGTGGCAGCGATGTGACCAGGGGGGTTTGGCGTCTCCTCGCACTTTTCACACCATGAAGCTTCTGAGGGGGAGCAGGGAGTGATGTTTGGGAAGAGCCTGACTGGTGCCTGATATGACTGTCAGGGAGCAGGCAAGGATGTGGGAAGGGAGCAGGCAGGGAGCGGGCAGAGTGCAAGCAGGGAGCAGCCAAGGCACAGGCAGGATGCAGGCAGGGAGCGGGCAGGGATGTGGGCAGGGAGCGGGCAGAGCACAGGCAGGGATGTGGGCAGGGAGCAGGCAGAAAGCAGGCAGGGAGCAGGCAGAGCACAGGCAGGAATGTGGGCAGGGATGTAGGTAGGGATATGAGCAGGGAGCAGGCAGAGCACAGGAAGGATGAAGGCAGGGAGCAGGCAGGGATGTAGGCAGGATGAGGGCAGAGCACAGGCAGGGAGCAGTCAAGGCGCAGGCAGGGAGCAGGCAGGGATGCATGGGTCTGGCTGCCGCCCCGCTGGCACCGCCGCCCGTGTTGCCCCCGCTGCTCCTCAGCCGCCGCTTCCCAGCGGGAACTGATAGGAAGCAGGGACAGTTTTTCTCGCTCCCGTCCCCAGGGTCACGTCACTCACCGCCGGGGCGGGCGCCATGGGACCCCCCCGGCAAACCGCGCACAGGAGGAAGCCCACAGCGCACCCCCGAGCACGGCTTTTGGGGTGCCCCCACTGCTCCCCCTTCTCCCTGGCTGCATAGGGGGGACCCAGCCCCAGTGGGGTGCACAGAGAGTGGGAGCGGGACCCCTATTCCCACCCCCAAAGCGCTCCCGATGCTCCCGATCCCTTCACTCTCTTTGACGTGAAAACCAGCCCCCAAAATTCACATAAAGGGATTGCTCCGAGCAACAGCAAATGGCAACACCTCACTAGGGACGGCTGCCTGCGAGCAGCGCGGAGTTGAAGGCAAACAGGCAGCGAGCCCGGCAGGGCTTTTGGACCCCCTAAAAGCCCTGCCCGGGGACCCCCCCAAACCCCGGGGACCCCTTTTCCCTTGCCCCACACTGTGTGGGGGGTGCGGATCTCTGCCCCCCCGGCTCTGGGACCACTTTTTGCCCCCCCCTTTGTCTCCCCGTCTGTAACCGCGGGGCTGTTGCCCACCCCTGCGGGGTCACAGCGACACTTCCCCGGGGACACCCTGCGGCGGCTCCGCTCTGCCCCTTCCCTGCGCCCCGAAGTGGGGGGGTGCGATACTCACTTTGCCCTTCAAATTTGCGGATGATGGTGTCCAGGTACGTGTTCTGAGGGGCCACATGGCCCCGCCGGACCGGCATCGCTCCGGGATGCGCCCAACTTCCCTCGGGAGCGGCGGCGCAGCGCGGCGCGGCCCCGGAGCGGCTCGGCTCGGCTCGGCCCCGCTCCGCCTCACCCCAGCGCTGCCCAAGCTCTGGAGCGGAGCCGGCCCGGGGCTCCCATGCTCCCGGTGGCCGGAAGGGGGAACCCCGCAGCCCGCCCCGCACAGCCACAGGATGGGGCGGGGGTGGGGGGGGGATAAAGGGGGGAATAAAGGGGGGAGGACCCGGTTGAAAGGGAGAGAAGGTAACGGAGTAAACTAACAAGAGGAGATATCCCCAAAGTGCTTAGTCACCGCTCCCCGGCCCGACGGAGCTTCGGGGAGCCCACAGCACCAACAGCCCCCCCCCCCCGTACACCCTTAGGACTCCCCGGTACCCCCCCGGTGTCCCTCAGCATCGGCTCTGCGGTCTTGGGGTGCCCCGGGGGGAACAGGCGGGTCCTGGGGGGCAAATATGGGGTCCTTGAGGGGCTAGGACAGGGAGTGTGGGGGGGAAACTTGGGGGGCTGGGACATGGGGAGCTGGGGGGGAATGTGGGGTCTTTGGGGGCCTGGGACAGGGAGTGTAGGGGGGAACTTGGGGGGCTGGGACAGGGGGTGCTGGTGTCTGTGAGATGGGGATGGTGAAGGAGGGTGCGGGTGAGGTGCAGGGGGTGGCAGAGGAGGGGGTGCAGGGGAGTCGGGGGGTGTGCAGAGGTGGAGGAGGAGGTGCAGAGATGTCGGGGTTGGGGGGGTGCAAGGGTGCAGAAGAAGAGGAGAGGGCGCTGAGGGGTGGGGGGTGTAGCAGGAGAGGTGCCGGTAGGCACAGGGGGGTGGGAGAGGGGGTGCAGAGCGGGGTGCCGGGGGGTAGGGTGCTGGAGGTGCTGGGGGGTGTGGGAAGTACGGGGGGGGGTTAGAGGGTGTTGGGGGTTGTTGGGAGTGCTCGGGGGTGATGGGGGGTGTTGGAGGTGCCGGGAGATGTGTGGGGGTACTGGAGGGTGTTGCGGGGTTTTCGGGGGTGCCAGGGGGTGTTGGGGGGTGTGAGGGATTTGAGGGTGCTGGGGGGTGTTGCAGGGTGTTGGGAGGTGCTGGGGGGTGTTAGGGGTTGTTGGGGGTGTTTGGGGGTGTTGGGAACTTGTTGGGAGGTGTTGGGGGGTACCGGGGTATCATGAGGGGTGCTGGCGGGGGTGCCGGGGGTTCCGGGTGCGTCTGGCCGGGCGGGACCCCGCGCCCGGCGCTGTCCACCCGCCGAGGTGCTGAAGGGGCGGGAGGGGGGCGGCTGCTGTGGGGGGGCTGTGGGCACGGAGGGTGCCGGGGTCCCGGGCCCACAGCAGGGCCCAAGGGCTCGGTAGGACACAGGGGTCCCGGTGGGTGCCCAGGTCTCTGCGCTCGGGGGGTCCCACAGCAATGCTGCCCTGGAAGAGCAGCCCCAACCCCAGGTTCAACGCTTCCTCTGCCCATCTCTCCGTGCCCCGTGGGGGTCAGAGCCAAGGGAAGCAGCTCCCTTTGCTTCCAGAGAAATCCCCTCTTTTCCCAGGCCCATTGCTAAGGGCAGTGTCCACCGAGGGGCTTTCTATTATTACTTTGGTATGCACAATTTTTCAGGCATGAAATTGGTCTAAGAGGATTATGGTCCATTATCATCAGCAGGAGTGGTTTGCTGGGAGTTTCAATTAATATTCCAGTGTACCTCAGCAATACACATGGGGACCAGGCCATGCCCGTGGGGCACTCAACGCACAGAGTTTTCCTTGCCGGACCTGCCTCCTCTCAATGCAAGTAGCTGAGCAAAGGCAGGTGCCCTTTCAGCCCCGTTTCAGAGCCCTGGTACTGCTTTTATCTCTGTCTCTCATACAAGTCAGCCTTCCCCAGTGGAGAAAAACTTGTTCTATTGTTGAAGAGGGTTGAAAAACCCATTATCTCCCCCCCCTCTCCACCTTGAACAGTGCCTCTGCCATGATTTACTGCAATTCGTGGAGGATGTTTTGCTCTATATTACACAGATGCAGCTTAATAGCATGGGGGAGGGAGAGGGACAAGGAGCGCAGGCTCCTGCCTTCTCTGTTTTCTTGTTGATAGACTGGGTGAGTCGAGGGAGACAGCTCTGTGCCACAATTTCCTCCTTGGAAAACAATGGACGTTGGTCACTTGGCCTTGTGAAGCCACTCGGAGGCTCCTGGATGGCCAGTTCTGCAAAGGGAAAGCAAAACTATGATTACTATAGCTAATATGATCGTAATTGTGATTAATAATCAGCAGGCAGTCAGGATTTAAGGCTGGCCTCCTGCCCTCCTCTCATCCCATAAATCAGGCCGGGATGCTCATGGACACAGCACGTGGACACGGATGTGTTTGATGAGAAGGGCATGTGCGGGCTTCACCCCTCCCACAGAGAGGATCATGGGGGCACCAATGGGGCTTTGGGCATGGGGAGGGACCCCGGAAGTGTTGTCCTGCTCCAGCCATGGTGGTGGGACCACTTCATCCCCATTTCCCTGGCCACGGACTCCCATCCCATTTCATGGCTGAGGGAAGAACCTCTTTCCCATAGAGCCCTTGCATATGAAGTTGTTTCATTCTCTTTCACGTTATTATTGACTAAGCTCCCGTTCCTCCCATGGCTCTTCCAGCCACAGGGATGCCCGTCCATGCCCTGCCCTCCTTGGAGCACTTTATGCCAAGACTTCTTTCAATTCCTTGGGTCTTAAGCATATGCTTGCAGTTAATCCTGTGCTTACATTTATCCCAAGTAGGAAGAATTGGGGTGTCTGGGCAAATTCTCCTGCTGTTCAAGGAAGCTCCCTCTAATTCAGCTGAGCAGTAAATCCTCTCTCCCTACCCTGTTCTCTTCCTCCTCCTCCTCCTCCTCCTCCCCCCTCGCTCAGTTCTTTCTTCTCTTCCTCCTCCTCCTCAAGTGTTTTATTCCATTCTCCTTCTTTCCATCCTTTCCCAACCCTGGGGAATCAGCGGGAAGCCGCTCAGTTTCCAGGACAAAGGAGACCTGGGTGCTTCCCAAGGGTATCCTCCTCCTCCCTGCTCCTGCAGCACCAGAGAGTGCAGGGAACGACCATCTCCACAGGGAATTGTCACCCACCCGGTGAGGGACAGGTTCAGCCGTGAGATGGGCTGCAGGTTTGGGCTGGGAGATGTGGGATGAAGGGGACAGGACCCACTTGAATCCCAGCTGCCGGCTGACACTTGTCGGGAGAGATGTTTGCCAACGGGGAGACGGTGTTTTTCCACATGGCTGGAATTACAGCCGCACGGCAAACAGAGGCAGCGCAGGAGAAATGGGCTCGCATCATCCCCATGATATTCCCAGGCTGCGGAATATTTACAGGCTTCAGCGTCCCGGCTCCCTGGCACAGTGCATGCCTCTCCTTTGTCCTTCACTTTTGGAAGATGCTCCAGTGATGTGACAGAGGAGGGAGGACCCGGGGCTGTAGCTGGATTTTGCAGGGGAAAGGATGCTCCTTGCTCCCACCACTCCAAATCCCGATGTATTTTCCCACTTTTTCACCTCCACACTCTTTGTTTGCTCACTATAAAGAAACACACCCAAAACAAACACCATTAATTGCACAGCCAAAATTAACCCTCATCAGCCTGGACTTTCTACCACAGCATCCCTAAGGAGGCCTGATGGGAGGCTGCAAACATGGGAAGGACATGGCGACATTAAACTAAGTCACGGATGTATTTTCCTGTTAAAAGCCACTTCCCACTTGGAAGTGGCAGGAAGAACTGAGGGACTCAGCTGCGGGATGTGGCACATGGCAGCTACATCAGCATCCTCACTGCTCAGTGGGGGAAACTGAGGCACAGGGCAGGCTCCTGGCTCATCCTTGGGAATGGGATGAGCAAGCGGCTGCAATGAGTCATGGAGATGCTGCAGGAAAGGCCAGGAAGTGCAGGATGCAGAGGAGCCAAGTGCCAAGGGTTTGGCCCATCATTTAGGGCTGCAGCGCTGTCAATTCACTCCCCATGACCTGAAGGCCTCAATGGGGACAGTCCCCACCAGCACGAGGACACAGGCAGAGCCTGTACTGGGTCCTGCTGCCAAGGCATCCTAAGGATGCAGGATGGAGGGATGCTGCTATGGAGAGTGGGGCGTCTGTTCACCCCCACTGTAAAGAGCTTCGTTATATCTAACCTGAACTTCCCCTGTTTAAGTTTAAACCCATCACTCCTTGTCCTATCTCTGCAATAGGCTGGATCCCTTGGGAGGGAATTCTGGCTAAGCCATGGGGCTGGGGGAGCCTGAGCTTGCTTGGGGTGTGTGTGTTTGGGGTCCCTCACTTGCCCTTTATACCCTCTTTACCCCCTCTTCCTGCTCCCTGCAGGGAGGGAAGGGTGGGGACATCCATAAGCAAGGAGCTGGGATCTGGGATGGGGAGTCCCAGGTTCCAATCACAGCTCCCCAGGGGACCCACCCCCACCGCCTCCCCCCTTCTGCCCGGGGCAGCCCCTGCCGATGGCCCCCGGCTGCTGCCAAGCTGCGGCTGCGCATTTCCAGGCGCTCCTTGTCCCCGGGGAACGGGAATGTGAGGAACGCGGCCACCCGCCCGCTAAGAATAGACCCGGCTTGGCCAGCCCCAGCCTGAGCGGGGGCCACGGGAGCCCCCAGGCACCTCCCTGCAGTGGATAACGGGCCTAAACCAAAGGGAAAACCGTCCTCCGCGGTGTCCAAAGGGTGGCAAAGGGAGCCCGGGGTGTTTCTTGCTTTGAATTCCACGATTTTAAGGCAAATCCGTGCTCTGAGAGCCTCTGCGCAGGGTGCAGGGCAGCCCCCGCTGCTTCCTGCTCTCCCCATCAAGGATTTAGGTGAATTAAAGTGGAATCTACCCCTTTTGTTTCTGCTTTTATGGTGCTTTGGTGGTTTCTTTCTCTCCTCAGGGAGTAATTTCTCTAAGCCTCCTAATTTCAGCAGAAAGCGCAATGCAAGAGCCAGAAGGCAGCAAAACCTCTCCAGATGTTATCGCAGTGGGGAAGGGAAAATCATCCCGGGTTTAAAGGCATCTTGGCACCAGCACACCTTCATCATCCCAAAAGGATTCACCAGCCCCCCCATTCCCTGCTCCAGGAGCTCCATCTTAACTCAAGGCGGGACCTTGAGCTTTCCCCTGAGCTGGGCTTGTGGACCCGGGTGGACTTTGGACCTGTGTTGAAGGTAGCCTGGTGTCCAACCCCATCCCATCTGTCTCGTGGACCTTGGACCCGTGTTTCAAGGCAACCTGGTGTCTAACCCCCATCTTCTGATGGGCTTCGATTGTCCATCTGCCTTTGAGGAAGCCATAGCTCAGCATAACCATCACACATCCTTGTAGCTATGTCCAGTGTCCAGAAAAGAACCCGAGGTGGATTCTCTGGTGTCTAATTAGGGTTGAGCTTTTGTTCAGTGTTCAGTGTGGCTCCTTTTTATTTGTTCTTCCCCTCCAGAAAGCAGTTTCCATTAAACCTGTAGGATGTTGATGATTTTGGAGGCCTCTTTTCCCCCACTAACAGGGCAGAAAGGAACAAGAGGGAGCTCAAACGTACCAGTGAGGAGCTGAGCTGGACGGAGCACACCTGCACCAGCTGCTTTCCCAGGCTGAAAACACACTTGGCCTCAAATGCAGCTCTCACCATGCCAGGTCTGTGCACTGCTGGGAAGGGGGAGAGGAGGGTGCCTGGTGTGCCGGGATATAAAGCAGACACATCGGGATGTGGCCATGGAGAAGGACACGGGGTGAGTTGGGGGCTTCACCTCCCTAGGGGTGTGTGGTGTGGGTTGGAACCTTCTGCTCCCTCCCGGTGCAATGAACCCCTCCCAAGCCTCAGTTTTCCCACATTAAGACACAGCTTTGGGGGGGTCAGAGCCCATTCGATGGGGAGGGTTTGGGTGGATCATCCCAGATCCCTTCATTTCCCCTGCGGCTCCAGGCCGCAGCAGATCACAGCTCTTCAAGGCTGCAATAATCCCCAGGCTGGGATTAGTTTTGCACCTAATCACTGCAGAACAAATACCAAGTTTTATTTACAGAGGCAGAAGAAAGATGAGGGAGGGGGGGAAGCCTCGAGCTGCTGATCCCGGGATAATCAGGAGCTGGATGGCAGGAGGTGATCCCTGACCTTGGAGCCCCCCCAGCTCTTATGTAAAGCCACGTTTTTCCTGTGCTCTGAGCTTCATCCCTGTCCCAGCTTGGACATGGTGGCCCCCCAACACTTTAAGCCTGGACCTTAGGGACTTCTGGCCCTAATTGAGCCCCTTCCTTAGGCATGTGGTCCATGGTGCTTCCATAGCTTAGGGGAGGATGAAGATGCTGCAAGAAGAGGCTGAGCTTTCATGATGGGGATGGGGCAAGCTGGGTGCTGCAGTTGTGCTGCCCCCAAAGCCAGGCTGGTCCCCGGAGCTTTGTGTTTGCACTGTGCTGTGCTGCTCGAGAGCTCTGCCCCATTGAGGTCGCACCTGCAGGAAGGAGCCGAGCTGCTGCCCTGAGGGTGACAAGACATGGGTTTATTTTCCATCCATGCAAGCCAACAGCCTGGCATCAGGCAGAACGGGGTGGGAATGGACTCCACCCCTCCCCACGTTGCCCTCTGGCACTTGGAGTCTTTGTGGCTTTGCCTACAGATTGGAGATGGCTGATGGGAGCCCCGGCTCCGTGCCTGCCGGTACCTGAATTCCCTCTTTCTCCCAGTGCAGACGTTGACAGATAAATAGCTCTTTTCTGCTTTGGCTCTTGCATAGTGGCTAAGGAACATCTGACCTGGTTGGAGAGAGGAGTCCTGGGCTGTGGAAACCCATGGCTTCGTTGGCAAAGGTGCCCCTGGCATAGCTGCCAGCCTGGCCAAACACCCATGCTTGCACCCTGTCCACTCTGCCTTATTTCAGTTCCATTTCTGAGCTGGATTTGAAGGTCTTCCTCCTGGCTGAGGAGAACTTGACACCCAAGCAGATGGTGGTGATGAGGAAGATGAGCGCCAGGGCGAGCAGGACCCAGCTGCCTGCTGTGGCTTGGTTGCTGGCCAGGGACATGCCCAGGAAATCAGTTCTGCTGGAGCCAGCTTGGGCTCGAGTGGCTGGAAAATGGAGAAACGAGGGACAATGTTGGTGCTGGTGGCTCTGGGCTATGGGGTATTGGGTGTCTTGGATGCTCTATGCCCTCTAACTCAGCTCCATGGGAAATCACGGGGGAGCATCCAAATACTCCGTGCACTTAGGGGTGGCCAAGGGACACCAAGACAGCTCCACCTCTTCTGTGTGCCCCAACCTGGCCCTGCTGTGCTTGGCTGAGCCCTGCATACCTGTGTAAGGAGTCCAGCTGTACTCAGGCCAGCCCAGGACCTCCTCATTCTTCTCATTCTCCTTCACCAGCCATGTCATGAGTGGCTCAAAGTAGCTCATCAGGGCATCGGCTGACATGTTGGGCTGCCCCGTGATGAGCTCCATGGCTTCGGGCCATGGCTTGCTGAATCCCAGCTTCAGGGCTTCCCTGTGGCAGGAGAAATGAGATCCGGTGGGTTTCCCCATCCCACTCTTGGCCATCAGCCCTTCCCTTTCCCCAGGGCTTGGGGCTCTGGGTATTGGCAACCCCATGTACAGTCTGTACCCCCAGCACTGCAGCGGTAGGAAGTTTTGCTACCATAGGGAAGGAGGTTTTCCTTAGGGGAGTGGGGAGATTTACATGGATTAAAGCCTTCCAGTGAATCGAACCTGATGCAGAGCAGTTCCTGGGTGAAAGGGTTAATTTTGCAGGTGCTTTTTTTGAAGCAAGAAGGGTGTTTTCCCTAAGGAATAAGGGGTGGGAGGAGGAGGTGGGGTGGGAGGAGGAAGAGGAGTAGGAGGAGAAGGAATATGAGGAGGAGGAGGGGAAGGAGGAGGAGAAAGGGAAGGAGAAGAGAGAGGAGGAGGAGGAGGAGGAAGAGGGAGCCTTCTACCTGCCAGGGTCCCAGCTACCATCTAGTGGCTGCTTTTGCAATCACAGCCCCAGCACCCAGCACTCGGGTGCCCCCTGCCCGCGCCCAGGGCCAGGAGCACCCCATGCTGCGGATGGATGACCAGAAGCTGCGTTGCCTCCTGTGCTGCTGGGCTGGCTTTAAGGTATTGGAGACATAGAATCAGAACGGTTTGGGTTTGAAAGAACCTTAAGATCATCCAGTTCGAACCCCCTGCAATGGACAGGGACACCTTCCACTAAACCATGTCACCCAAGGCTCTGTCCAACCTGGCCTTGAGCACTGCCAGGGATGGAGCATTTACACTTCTTTGGGCAACCTTTGCCAGTGCCTCCCCACCCTCACAGTAAAGAATTTCTTAATTAGATCCAGCCTGAACTTCCCCTGTTTCAGTTTGAACCCATCGCCCGTTGTCCTATCACCACAGTCCCTAATGAAGAGTCCCTCTCCAGCATCCCTATAGCCCCCTTCAGATACTGGAAGGCTGCTCTGAGGTCTCCACGCAGCCTTCTCTTCTCCAGGCTGAACAGCCCCAATGTTCTCAGGCTCTGCCCTCCCCACACACCTACCCCAGGATCTTCCCAGCCTCCTTGGACTGGTAGATGTCACACGTGTGCAGGGGACCGCTGTGGTTGGCTGCCGCACACAGCGCCTGGTGGAACTGGAACTGGATCACGAAGCTGATGAAGTACCTGGAGGGGGGTGAGGATATGGGGATGGACATTACTAGTGGCTGTGCAAGAGAAGAAATGCCCCGTCTTCATTCCCTGGTGGCACCCTTCCAGTCTGGAGGAGCATCACTGCCTTTGGAGCTACACCTGCATCAGCTCAGTCCAATCTGGTGATGCCATTTCTCCTTCAACATGTGTTTTATGATTGCCTGTGTGGGTGAACCATCTTCCTTGGGTAGGGAGAAGTTTCCCCAAACCCAGCGTTCTCTGAAGCTCTGTCAGGGTTCCTGACACCCTCAGGATGGTACCATCACCTCTCCCAGCACTACCAAACAAAGTGCTGTCACTGGCCTCTCAACTGGGGATCCTGCTTTTGTGTCCAAGCACTGACTCTCCTGCCCCAGCCCTGCTTGCTCACCTGATGTAGGGAACGTTGGCAGGGATGTGGAACTTTGCACCGGGGTCAAAGTCATCTTCAGATCTTGGTGCTGGTGGGCACAAGCCCTGGTACTTCAACCTGTACCCAAGAGGAAGAGTTAGCCCAGCATGGGGAAGAGAAGGCTGGGTAATCCAGGAGGGAACACAGTGGGGTGTGAGGACAGCGTGAGGTGTTACGTATCCCATCATGTCCCATTGCAGCCAACTGGACCATAGGGACAAAACACCCAGTGGGATGGTGGCCAAAGCCCTGGCACCAAAGGGAGGCTCTGAATCCAAGCACACCTGAGGTTCCACCACTCCTGGTTGTATTCATCCTCCTTGATCCGCCCATCAAAGACCTTCCAGCGCCACTGGTCCATGAGGTACCCGAAGGGCAGGAAGGCGATTTTGTCCAGGGCGATGCTCATCAGGTAGTTAATGTCACTCTCTGCCCAGGGCGTGAAGGTGTGAGCAAGGTGGTACCATCCCCACCTCTCCACCCTGTATGGGTCATTCTGCCCAAGAGCAGGGTGTCCCCAGCAGGTCCTGTCCCCTTCATGCCTGTCCCTGACCCCTTCCACCCTGCCCAGCCCATCCTGCCCCCAGCAGCTTCCCACCTTTGCTGCCCCCTCACCTGTGTTGTCTGTGACTTGGTCCAGCAGGTTGATGCTGTGCAAGTGTTTAGGGGTGGAAACAGACAAGGCCATGACGTCCCCAACAGCCTCGTGGAAGCCAGGGTTGGCCCCGTCGCGAAAGGAGATGGGTTGGTCCATGTACTGCAGGAAGTACTGGACGTGGCCCATCTCATGGTGCACAGTGATCAGGTCGTCCATGTTCACCACGGTGCATTGCTTGATCCTGGAGCAGGGCATGGGGGCAGAAGGGAGGGCAGTGCTGGGGTGAAAATCACCAGGACCCATCACATCCCCTTGAGCTATTTTTCCCTTTGGCCTCCCTTCCCACATCTGATGCCAGGCTAGGCTGGTCCTACTCCATGGGGTTGGTACCGCTATTTCCCCCTGCACCTCCTGATGACCGTGCCCATTCCCTATCCCTCTTCATTGGCTTTTCCATTCTCCATGGCAGGGTAGGGAAGGCCCCAATTGCTTCCATCCACCATGGAGGGTTCTGTCAGCAATGCCAGCATCTTGAGTACCAGTGACAATGCCACAAGGCAAGAGACGCTGTGGTGACATCAGGCCATGTTCCCTTATACTACACTGCTGTCTGCCCTAGCACCAAATCAGCTGGGGCCACCATGTGCTCCCCATGGGCACCTGAAGTCCTTGCGGTTGTAGAAGTCCCAGGCTGAGGCATGACACACCACCTCCCGCCCATCCGCCGGCTTCTCTATCATGGATTTGTCCCAGAACTCCTGCGGCATAGGGATGAGGCCCAGAGAGGTGAAGAAATGGTCCGACTCTTCAAACATCCTCTTGGGAGTCCAGCCCTGAGGAGAGAGCAGAGAACCTGGTGAGGATGCTGATGGTGCTGGGGGCTGTGGGAGGGATGGGATATCAGGGACAACCTGGTTCCTCTGGGCAGGGGAGAGCTGAGGGCAGCTAGAGCTGGATCCAGCCCTTGTCATATCCAGGTGGAGAGAGGATATGGATGAGGCTTTTGGGTGGAGGTTTTTGGCAATAGCAAAGCATTTGGCAACATGGGTGGAGGCAATGACCAGAAGGGTGCTGGGTCCCACAGGTTCTCCCCCTGGAAAAGCACTGACCTGTTGTTTCATGGCTGGGGTGGCATCCACCTTCGTGGCATCCGGGAAAGGCATCACCAGGTCGAAAATGTTGGACCATGACTGGGCCCACATGTTCCCTGGGAAGTGCAGGAGGACAACACATGGTAGGAGGGAGGCAGGAAGAGGAGAGCAAAGGCAGCCAGTTACTCCCTACTCCTGCATGGGATGTGTCACCCTGCCTGGTTCTTGCCCTGCATCCACAAGGGTGATGCAAGGAGGAGCCTGTCCATGCAGGACTCGAAGTACTGTGTACAGTTCTGGTGTCCTTAACATAAAAAGGACATGGAACTGTTGGAACGAGTCCAGAGGAGGCCATGGGGATGATCAGGGGACTGGAGCACCTCCTTTATGAAGATAGGATGAGAAAGTTGGGGCTGTTCAGCCTGGAGAAGAGAAGGCTGCGTGGAGACCTCATAGCAGCCTTCCAGTATCTGAAGGGGGCTATAGGGATGCTGGGGAGGGACTCTTCATTAGGGACTGTAGTGATATGACAAGGGGTAACGGGTTCAAGCTTAAACAGGGCAAGTTTAGATTGGATATGAGGAGGACGTTCTTTACTGTGAGGGTGGAGAGGCACTGGAATGGGTTGCCCAGGGAAGTTGTGAATGCTCCATCGCTGGCAGTGTTCAAGGCCGGGTTGGACAGAGCCTTGGATGGCATGGTTTAGTGGGAGGTGTCCCTGTCCATGGCAGGGGGTTGGAACTGGATGATCTTAAGGTCCTTTCCAACCCAAACTATTCTCTGATTCTATGACAGGTGAAGTCACATTGAGTGTGGTGCCCATCTCATAAGGCCTTGGCCCTTTGTCCAGAACTGAACAGAGACCAGCCTCAGCTCTTGGTATGACTTGGAGTAAACTACACCCTGCTGGGACACAACTCTGCTCGAGCAGAGCCCCTACCTAGCAGATGAGCAGGGATGGGACCCTTCAGGTTTATGTACTCCTCTCCATACTTTCTGTACAAGGCTCGGCGTACGTAGGCATGCAGATTGAGGTACAGGGGCTGCAGCTGCAGGTACAACCTCTCTAGGTCTTCCTCAAAGGTGGATGTCTCATACAGGGATCTCCAGAAGGCCCCATTGTCTGAGTAGCCTGTAGGAGGGCAAGAGAAGCTGTCAGACACTGCCCTTCTTGGGCAAGAGTCTGTCTTGTTCCTCAGACACCCCAAAACCCCCATATCTATGAGTGTGTCTCATAGGGATTGGTGGAACCTCCACACCCACAAGATTTTGACCCTCAGTTGTAGGATCAGCCCCATCTTCTGCTCACATGGGCTTAAGACCATGGTGGGTCTCCAAGGGAGTGGGGCACTGACCATTGAGCACCGCCGCCTTGTTGCTCAACTCCACGTATCTCTTGTAGTTGTTCTTGATCTGCTTCCCAGAAGCATCCCGCCAGCCCTTCCAGGCAAAGAGGAGCTCATCATAGTCCCGTGAGGTGGCCATGATGTCTGTGAGGTCTGAAGAGAGAGTAATGGAGCCAGAGGGATGCTGTTGGATGGGCTAGACTGATGCAATGGTGTTGCTTCTCTTTTATCACCTCCACAAAGAAGGTGGTAAGGTCCTTCCATGACCTTTCTTCATGCCCCTATTAACTAATCCCTCCTTTCTGTTGCAGATGGCTCACTGCACACCCTGCCAGATCTTACCAGGTTCCAGTGGGTGGCAGGTTTTGTTCTCTCTGCAGACCTTGGCTACACTGTACGTGGTCTCCATATCTGAAAGGATGGTGTTATACTGCAAAGAAAGTTAGAGCTGGTCATCCTTGGAGAATGTCACCGCCCCTTATGATGTCCTCAGGTGTTTTCCTCTGAGTTGTGTCACCAAATGGAGGCAAAGTGGAGTCAATACTGGGGCCAACATCAGTGTGCCATTGTCACCCAAGCAGCCAGGGTTAAGGCAAACTTGGGGTGGGATAACCCTGGAGACAAGGATCTTGGAGCTGTGGAGAAGGTACCAAACTATCACCTTGCTCAAGGGTAGGGGATGGCTGCCCAGAGGCATTTCCTATAAGTTTCCTCTTGTCCCATCCCTTGTTCCTTGGGAGAAGAGACCGACCCCAGCTCACTACAACATCCTCTTGGGTACTGGCAAGAAATCCCCCATCCTGCTCCACCCCCTTGCAGCTCACCTCCTTCAGCTCATCCTCAGGCAGGGCTGCTCTCTCAATGACACTCAGCTTCTTGAGGATGCGTGTGACACTCTGGTCCTGGAAGTCGGATGGATCGAACTGCCTGGCCCTCATGCCATACTCAAGTGTGTGCCTGGACATGGCCAAGTTCTTGTCCAGCTGCAAGGGCAGGAGAGCACAGAAGAGGAGTTACTTTGAGGAGGTTCCTGGGACACAGCCCATCACTAGAAACACTACCTGGCATGCCATGACTGACACCTTCCCTTATGGGTACCTCATGGCATAATGAGGGTTTTCATGGCAAAGCCACCTCCTTTGAGAACATTTTTACTTGGCTGGGGGCAGATGCTTCCCTGGTTTTCAGAGCTCATCTGAAACATGTCCTGGGTACCAGCTGCCTGCCTTGGCTGATGCCAATCCCTGCACAGCCCTGGGGTCGTTCCCATACCATGATCTCCTTGTTGTGTTCGGTGATGTTGGTGTTGTAGGCCCAGGATGCCTCGGTGTAGGCATTCCACACTGCCTCAGCTGTGCTGTTGTACTCGGACAAGAACTCTTTCGCTTGTGTTTCATCTGATATTTTGTCTAGAGGAGGAGATAAATGATGGGGGGGTGGGGAGGGGAAGGTCAGGAGAGTTCTTTTTGCCAGAGCACCACCCCACAGAGAATCCATAGTTGAGCTTTTCCCTGAGCTACAGGTCTATTGAAGGATGCCACAACTTGGAAGCAGGTTGAGCCAAGATATGGGGGCAGAGGGGCACTGCTGGGGTGTCCCATTGGATAAAGGATGGGAAAACAGGGCAAGCTGCATGCCCTAGACCCTCCCGTGAGAGCAGAAAAGATGCCGCTGAGAACTGTGACCTGTCACACCATGACCGATGGTGTCAGCAGACAATGGTATGTTAAGGGGTTGGCTAATGGCACTGCTTCCTGGAAAGCAACACCCTGTGGGATTCCACAAGGAGATGGTCGTTTCTCTTTCCTGGTATGGGCACCTTCTCCTCCCTCAGCCTGTGGGACATGCCCCTTAAGAGACCTCTTTCTCCCCCTCCCCAGGTCTAGGATGGAGTTGCAGCCTTACCAATGCCTTCAGGGTAGTCTTCAGGGATAGGAGGACGCCAGTCAAACTCCGGCCAGCCCAGCACCTCATTGGTCTTGTTGTTCTGCTCCTGAAGCCACTCGGTGACGGGGCTGAAGTACTCCAGGAGGGCTCCAGCATCCAACCTATCCGTGCCAGTGAGGTTGAACAGTATTTCCTGCCACGACTTGGAAGACCCAGCTTTCAACACTTCCCTGCAGAGCAGTGGGACAGCAAGAGCGTGAGGCCATGGGATGGGTGGGACATAGGATGGGAGTGATGGTGTCTCAGCATCGCAAAGGTTTAAGACATCATTACTGAGTGGGACATGAACCTGGGAACCACCTTTGCATGTGGGGACTGAGGGCTCCCCATCACATACTCATGCATTTGTTAACAGCCAGGGAGTCAATAGGAACCAGATGTGCTTTAGTAACTTGTTGTCTGGGTGAGAGCTCACGACAGGGACAATAGCAGTACTCTGGTGAGGACCACTCACCCCACCCCAGTGCTTCCATGTATTTCCATCCATCCATCCATCCATCTGCAAAGCTATTTCTCCAGCCATCTCCATAGCCACTTTTCCTTCCTTCCTTTCTTCTTTCCTTCCTTTGCACACCATCAGCTTCCATGCACACATCTGCCCGTGGCGATTGTCCCGACCCTCCTCTGTCCCCACCTGAGTTTGTCTCCAGCCTCTTTGGACATGTAGATGTCACATGTGTGCAGGGGACCGCTGTGATTGGCCGCCTGGCACAGCACCTTGTGAAACTGGAACTGGAGGATGAAGCTCACAAAGTACCTGCCAAGGAAGCCCATGGAGGTGAGCAGTGGGGATAAAGGGAAGCAGACAAGTCCCAGGACCTGGGGGAAGGCATCCAGTCACATATCAGCTCCCCACCATTTGTAGTCCCAAGCACTGGATGCCTTGAGCAGGAGCAATGCATTCCAATCCCTGCCCACAGAGCTGAGCCCCATTCCTCTTTCTCCCCAAGCATCTGTCCCTGGCCAGCGCTTCCTCTACCTGATGTATGGGGTATTCCCAGGGATGTGGTACTTTGCTCCAGGGTCAAAGTTGCTTTCGTTCCTTGAAACTGGAGCACAGATGCCCTGGTATTTGGTTCTGAGGATGACAGAGAACAAGAGCATGAGCAGGGGGTCAGAAGAATCAAAGCAGGGAACGGGAGGGGAAAGCACAGTGCTGAAGAAATCTGCACAATTAGAGTGTGCTTCCATGTATTTCCATCCATCCATCCATCCATCCATCCATCCATCCATCCATCCATCCACTCACCTACCCATCTACCCATCATAGAATCATAGAATGGTTCGGATTGGAAAGGACCTTAAGATCATCCAGTTCCAACCCCCTGCCATGTGCAGGGACACCTCACAGTAGACCACATTACCCAAGACTATCCATCCAGCCTGGCCTTGAGCACTGCCAGGGATGGGGCATTTACTACTTCCACCACATCCATCCCATCCATTGTTCTCCAGCCATCTCCATGGCTACTTTTTCCTTCCTTTCTTCTTCCGTGCCCTCCTTCCTTGCACACCACCAGCTTCCACACCCCATCCATCCTTGATGACCGTCCCCTACCTCAGATACCACCAGTCGTAGTTGTAACGACTAGGGGGTGTGCGGCCACTGAACACATTCCAGCGCCACTGGTCGATGAGGTAGCCGAAGGGCAGGAAGGCGATCTTCTCCAAGGCCATCTTCAGCAGGTAGTTGATGTTGCTCTCTGCATGAAACAGAGCCTGAACCAGATTGGGAAGCAGTCTGACTGCACAGCACTGTGCCCACTGAACTTCTTGTGGGCAATGGGGTGAGCAGGTCTGGATGGGAAATGTGGACAGCATTTCAACATACAATATTGCCCCCTATGGAGGGCTGTGTAGGACACAGGAGGTTTCTCTAGATACTGCTCCTTCTTGGGGCAATATGTGCCTTTTTACTGATTGGGAACAATGAGAGTGACAAACATGGGGAGAGGACACCATGTTTGTCATTCCCAATCAGTAAAATGGCACAAAGTGTACTCTCTCCTTCAGCCCTGCTCTCAGAGGGAAGGTCTTTGTGAGTGTAACTCTAATGGTTCCCCCTTCAAATGTTCACTCTGGGGCCTCAGGGCGAAGGGGGTTGTTCTGCCACTGCAAAATCTCTTTTGGTTTAGACCCAGAACCGAAGCCAGCTCTAGGACAGTCACCACTGTGTCATGGGGAGCACAGGGGATGGTGGTACCTGCTTTCCCCATTGCCTCAAGCAAACACAGGGAAGGCAGGTTGGAAAAGAACCAGCTGGAGACCCAGCTGAAGCTGTGGGGTCAAAGAGGGGTTGGCAGCACTGCCCTGAGGGCTATTGGCTGCCATTACTATGGTGGCATAGCTGCCAAGGGCTGGTGAGTGAGCAGAGATGCCTTTAGGCAGGGACCATCTGCTCTGTGGTGTTGATGCAGCATTGGCCCAACACTTGCCTGCTGCGATGGCTTCCCTGTCACTGAATGTATTTAATGACACTGTCTTTGTGACTCTGCTTGTAAGCACTCAGTGCCACCTCTGCAGAGCTCGTGGAGTGGATGTTTCTTGGTGAAGGAGGGGGAAACACTGGGAAGGTCAAAGATGACCAAGCACAAAGATGCACACAAAAGCTCTGGAAAGCATGCCTCCAGCCCTCAAGGGTGAAGAGGTTGGAGCCATGAAGGGTTCTACACGGACCCATGGAGTCAAACATGGACCAGTGGAGCCAAGCACGGACCCATGGAGCCAAGCAAGGGTTGTGCAACGACCTGCGGAGCAAGCAGGAGTTGTGCATGGATCTGTGGAGCCAAATAAGGGTTGTGCATGGAGTGTGGAGCCAAGCAGGGGTTGTGCATTGACCCATAAAGACAAAACGGCTCCTACATGGACCCATGGAGACAAGAAGGGGTTGTGCCTGGAACCAGGCATGGATGAAAGGAACACATCAGCCATTGGGTCTTGCGTTGCCAGACTGCAGCCCACCCTAGCATGTCCCAAACCCTTCCTCCATGCCACTCAGCTCCCCATGGTGGCCACCATACCTGTGTCCTCCGTGGCACTGCTGAGGAGACCGATTTTATTGAGGTGGCTGGGGGTGGACACAGACAGGGACATGACATCGCCAATGGCCTCATGGAAGCCAGGGTTGGCCCCGCTGCGGAAGGACACGGGTTGGTCCTTGTACTGCAGGTAGTACTGGATGTGGCCCATCTCATGGTGCACCGTGAAAAGCTGCTCCATGGTCACTGTTGTGCACTGCTTGATCCTGGTGGGTGAAAACAGAGCAGAGTGAGGGACCCTGTAATGGGAAGAACCCTTCACAATCCCTGAGAGGGTGGCAGCACCCCATAGGGTAAGGAAAGGACCCAGTGAAGGGGAATGCAGGGCAACATGGTGCCCCACATAGACCATACCCCAGAGGGTGGCAGACTGAGCTGCACAGTGATGACCAAGGGGGATGGGAGGAGCATCTCACCCTATAGCCATTGGTCCCTGCATGGCCCCACACACCTGAAGTCCTTGCGGTTGTAGAAGTCCCAGGCTGAGGCGTGACACACCACCTCCCGCCCGTCCGTTGGCTTCTCCAGCATGGATTTGTCCCAGAATTCAGGGGGCATCTCCAGCAGTCCCAGGGAGGTGAAGAACTCGTCTGAGACCCGGAACATGTGCGTGGCATTCCAGCCCTGCAGACAGGAGGTTGTGGCTGAGGAAGGCGCTGCCCATGCCATAGGCACGGCTTCTGATGCTCTCGCAGCACCACAGGGATGAGGTGAGTACTTCCAAGGGACCAGGGTCCTGCCTCTCTTGCTCTGATGGGAAGCCGCAGACCCAGAATTGGTGTGAGCATCTCTCAGAAGCACCAAGCAATGGTGCTGGTGCCCAGCATGGACAGGAGAAGGAAGCAGGGCTGATGGCCCAGGGGTGTTTGGAGCTGTGTGATGGTGTGGATGCAGGCACCAACCTGTGGACCAGTCTCACTGCACTGCCCTTCTTCTTTGCCCACCCTCTGCGTTTTTGGTCATTGCCAGAGAGGGAGAGGGGTCATTTCTTTGCTCATTCCCCTCCCAGACATGGCTTTTCTGCTGTCCCCTATGCACGTGTGAGAAACCACTCCCATGGGGTCAATGTTATGGGTAAACCTTGGCCAGCACCCCCGATTTTTGTCCCCCCTGGTGCCACCAATGAGTCCCTCAGCCCATCACCTGCTGCACCATGGTGCTGGTGACATCAAGGTTGGGCTTGTCGGGGTAGGGGACCATCAAGTCGTAGATGTTGTTCCACTGCTGAGCCCACATGTTGCCTGAGAAGAGAAAACAGCTGGAGGAGAGCTGGTGGTAGGTTAGAAGGAAGAGAAACACAGTGATAACCGGGACCTCCCTGTCCCACTATGGCCTTGCATGAGCCCCTCTGGTAAGAGAAGGATCCTCTCCTCTTACCCAGAAGGTGAGCAGGGATGGGGCCCTTCAGGTTGATGTATTTGGGGCCATAGCGGTTGTACAGCTTCCTCCGGACAAAGGCGTGCAGGTTCAGGTAGAGCAGCTCCACCTGGTTGTAAAGATGCTCCAGGTCATCCTCAAAGGAGGCTGAGTCGTACCAGGAGCGCCAGTAGCTGCCTGTGTCCTCAAATCCTACCAGGGAGGGAGGGATGAGGTCCTGTCCATGATCCCTGAGCATCCCCTGCATCCCTCATCCTGCTCCTACCATCTGTCTGATAGGCTTCATTGCTGAGCTTCACAAACTCCTCGTACTTGGCACGCAATGGGTTGCCCGCAGCATTGTGCCACCCCTCCCAGGCATAGAGCAGCTTCTTGTAGCTGCGGGAGGTGGCCATGATGTCTGAGATGTCTAGGACAGAAGGAACAAGGAATAGGACATGAGAGAAGAGCAGGAGAAGGGGCTCACATCCCACAGAGGTGCCACCATCATCTTGCCAGACCCAAACACCCATCCGTATCCTGAGACAATCCTGATGACCTTGGGTGGGACCAATCCATTGGAGATGTAGTGACTTGGTCCCATAAAATCAACCAGGTTGGAAAAGACCTTGAAGATCATCAAGTCCAACCATTATCCCAGGACTGCCAATTTCACCATTAACCCATGGCCATGGAAAGGGACCATACCTGGCTCCAGCTCCCAGCAGGTACTGTTGTCCAGGCACACCTTGGCTGTGGAGTAGATTTTGTCCATGTCGCTCAGGATCGTGTTGTACTGCGGGGAAGTAAAAGACTTTGGGACTGGAAAAGGGGACGGGAATGGCCTCTCAGGAGGGCCCTACAGTCTGTGTGTGTAGATCCCAGCGCGGAGGGATGTGGAGGAGGAGTGGCGTGTTTACACAGAGTGCTTGTGGTGAGATAAGTGCGTTATCACTCAGGGGTTTCGCACCCCTCGCATGGGGGGAGCTGGGAGGCTCTTTGGGATAGAATCCATGGATGTTGACTTGCTGAACCTCCCTCGAAGGCGGCGCGAGCGCTCGCGGTGTCCCAGAGCGGGGCTATTTATAAAGCTCTTTGTCAGCGGGGCCGCGGCACAGCCTGTTTATGTGAGCGGGTAAAAAACAACGCTAAGGAAAGCAGGAGGAGGAGGGGGATTTATTCCTGTGAACTGCAACAACAGCAAACAATAGCAACAGGAGGTTTCCTGGAACCTGCCTGGGGAGCCCATTCCCAGGGAAGGAAATTCCTCGTGCTCTGTGTCCCTCTCTCTACTCTCAGCCCTCCCTCTGCTCCGGTTGGGTGGAGGGGACGGAGATGGGGGACGTGGTGATGGATGTGGGATGGAGCTGCCTAGGGAAGGACAAGACATGGTTGATGTGCAGGGAGGATGCTGTCTGTTATCTGCGAGAGGGCAGGGATGGGTTTCCTGGAAGGAACTGTGTCTGGGGCTTCCCTGGGAAGGGCTGTATCCCCATGGTTTGCCAGGGTTTCAGCGCGAGGGCTGTCAGGGAGCCATGGGGTAGGATGGAGGGGGTGACAGGGCCAGCCTCAGGGGCAAGAGGCTGCCAACCCCAGCTTGGATGAGGTTTTCATGCATGGAAATCAACGTCACATCACATTTAGGTAAGTGACCGTGATGGGGAAGGCTCAGGATGACCCTGGTGCAGCGCATCCCCAAGGCGCTTACAGGGAGTGCTCAGGAGCTGGGTGGCTGCAGTAATTCTCCTTTCCGGTGGGCTGCATCCCTGGGGATAAGGGGTTGAGCCAGCTGGCTCCTGGCCATGGGCACAGCCTGGCTGGTGTCCAGGTGATGACCAAGGCCGCTCTGTGTAAGCAGGAAATCTGCGCTTCCCACTGGGATAGTTCTGAGATGAGGTTAGGGCTGGATCACGGGGCCAGCAATCACCCCACAACCCCTGCGGGTAGCACCCCATCTCTCCCCCCATCACTGTGCAGAGGCCAGAGTGGCCCTTCAAAACACAATGGAGGGGGCAACAGGCCAGCAACAGGGTCTGGAGGCTTGGGAAAAATCCCTTTCAGGGGTTCACAGGGGCTTCACCAGCACCTCACCTACCTGCTCTCTCTTGTCCAGGGGCAGGTTGGAGGGTCCCAAGGTTTGGATGGAGCCAATGATTTTCCTTAGCTGTGTGTCACTGAAGTTGCTCCAGATGTTGCCATAGAGCTCCTTGGCTTTCTTCCCCCATACCTCCATGAATTCTTGCTCCTCCAGCGATGCCTTGACCTGCTCAGGGACATGGGGACGCGGGGTCAGCCCTGGGACGTGCCATCACCCGTGGTGAGCACACGAGATCAGGCAGGGCTGTCACCACTCTGTGACATTCATACATAGAGACAGCAGCTTCCAGCAGTTTCTGCAGCTCCCACTGGCCCCCAAGCACCCATTAAGGTGCCCTTTGAGGATGCTTTGGAGGGTGTCGTGGTCTGGATGGGATGGGGATGCTGGGATAGGGGTATCCGGCTGCTGCTGGGCTGGCTTCATCAGTCAGCTGCCAGACCCCAGTGTCAGAAGGAGCTCTGAGATCTGCCTTCATTTTATTCCCATTCCAGCTGGTTCTCACCTTTGCAGAATCACAAAGGAAAACTATGGAGATGCCACATTCACTTTTCTCCCCCCTAGATCTCTTCCCTTCTCCTTTGCCTATCTGCAGCCTGCGCCCTACAAGTGCCATATCTGGGTTCCACCATGCAGAAGGGCTCGCACCCCTTTGCACCAAGCCCCCAGTTTTGGGTCTCTCACTGTCACCCATCTCCTGCCAGCCCCGACCTCACTTCCCAGGGCCATGGGATGCAGGGAGCTGCCTGCACCATGGGGGGTTATTTAGGCAGCTGGATTTGGGACAGGGTGTATTGCAGGCGGTCGCATCCCAGTGTCCGCTCTGTTTTTGGGAAACATGGATCTTTTGGGAGCGTCCTGGCCAGGGCACTGTGCAGGATGCAGGGAGACTGTTTGCTGTCCGTGTGTCACCCCAGTGTGATTTATGGAGCTCATTAGCTGTTATTTGTGGCATTTTTAGCCTGGCTCCAAGAAGCCTGGTTTGTTTTACTTTAATCTGCACATTCCCTTGCGTGGCAGTGGGGAGGGAAGGGAGTTTCAGTGCTGCAGGGCTGGAGGCTGCCCGGGGCAGGCTGTGGGACCCGGGGATGGGGATACCAATAGTGCTGGGTGTCCCTGGTTACATCCCAGCACCCACAGAATCACTCTGGGAACCAGCCAGCATGGCAGGATATGGATACCCTGCTTCGGAGCAAGATGCTCTTGCAACCCCCCATGGAATGGGTGATGCCTTTACCCTTTTCAGACCCTGCTTTAGAGCCAGGGGAGCAGGAGGAAGCAGGGCCTGGCTGTGATTTGTCTTCTCCTTGCACAGGCGCTGTGTTTGGTCAACAAATTGTACCCTAAACTCTCTTGACAGCTCTGATGGAGGCCAGGGTGCTACCCAAGACCCCTGACCATGGCTGTGCCCCCATGGTACCCATAGCCCCCAAATCTCCCTACCAGCACTCTCTTGTGTGCACAGTGAAGATTCAGGGGTGCAGGATGTGTCCCTAAAGCTGCTGTGCCCCAGGAACCTGGAGAAGCTCCTCATCCATGAGCTGCCCCTGAACCCCAAACACCATTTTCTTGCCCAGAGCTTGCAGGAGGGGGTACATCTCCCTGTCTGTCATTCCAGCATCCTTCTGTCCATCCCTGTATGACTGAGATCTGCTGCCCTGCCTTTGGCTTCCTGCCCCACATGTCATTTTGTCCCTGGACCACCTTCTGTGGCAGGTCCTGGAGCTGCCCCCACCACGTATCCTGGCTCAGCCCCTCTTGTGTTATAGACACGTGTGGGGTTTGCCTGGCACAAGGCTTCCCAGATCCCCTACATTCAGCCTTTGGGGTCACACCAGCCCGTTGTTAACCCTGTAGTACTCAGTGCCACCCCATCCCAATGCAGATGTTCCTGCTGCCCCATCAGTGGGCTGATCTCAGGGGTCAGCCTGTGATCAGGGCTGGTTTTGGAACCTTCACATCACAGGGAGCTCCTGACCAGGATTATTAACACAGGAAAGGATCTGGCCTGGAAATGCCTCTTGAGAAAGGTGCTTTCCTGGTCCTAACCTTGGACTCAACACTTCTGGGATGCTCCTGCTCTGCCCTATGGTCACCGACCCCACTACGACATCTGCAGCAGACACTGGGTACCTGCCCAGATGTTCTGTCAGCTCACAAACAGAGGCTGAAAGGGCACTTGGGTGCTCCTGAGTGTCCCGCCAAGTTGGCAGCAGTCAGCCCTGATAGCGATCTCTCTGTGTTTCCTTCCTAACTCAGGGCACACTGTGCCCCACAAGCTCTATGGGGTGGTGGTGTATGTCCAAGCTGCTTACAGAGCCGTGGCTGTGCCTCCTGGGACAAGAGCAGCTCCCCGGGCACAGCAAGAGCTGGAACAAGAGCATCCCCTTCGTGCTGAAACTCCCTGCGCCACAAAATCCACATACAGATGCCTGTGGGATGCACACAGCATTGCTTCCCCTGGGCAACCCGGGCTGATGTCCAACTCCCCACACCCTGGAGTGCTTTCCTGAAGCTGGTTTTATCCCCATGGGCTGGGGATACAGGGGTGAGGGGCGGCAGCTTCGGACCCGATGCCACCCAGTTGCTTGTGCACACTTTGGGCTCCTGGTGCCTGCTCAAGCCGAAGTTGGGGACACAGCAGGAACAGGGACACTCGACAACTGGAAAGGGGGGGAGGAAAGTGGAAGGTGCTGAGAGGAGAAAAACACCTCTAAAAGTAACCCAGACTATGCTCCAGGACCAGGGATGTCAGAGCCTCCCCAGGGGTCAATCTGGGGCAAACAGTGCTTTACCACCCCGGGGTGCCGAGACAGGAGCCCATGGGGAGGAAGGGGACCGTGCCGAGTGTCCCCACCGTGCCGCAGCCTCCCCAAGGACCCATTGCTGGGGTGGCTTCATCCCCATCGCATCACCCACCTGCAGAGCCGCGTTCTCCTCCGTCAGGTTGGTGTAGTAATCCCAGCTGGCCGCGACGCTCCCGAAGAGGACGATCTCTGCTGTGCTGTTGTAAGCGCTGGCGAAGAGAGCGGCCCCTTCCTCGGTAGGGTCAGCCTGGGGCGGCTCCAGCCCGGGCTGGAGGGCACCCACCAGGCTCAGCCCCAGCAGCAGCCCCAGCGCCGGGGGCATCGCGCCGCGGGAGCGGTGCAGGGCGCAGGGGGGCTCCGGTCCGTCCGCGCTTCGCAAACGGCTTTGCCTCCCGCTGCCGGCGGTTTATAAGGCAGCAGCGCCCGCACAAACCCTGCCCACAGAGCCGGCCTCCCCTCGCAGATAAGACCGGAGCGCTTCCCTCTTCCTTTCGGCAGCTCCCGGGCTTGCGGGAAGGAGCAAGGGGTGAGCGCTCGCCTCAGGGTGCAAAGTCCCTTTGGCACCTGACCTGGGAGGGAAGGAGAAGAGGCTGGGATAGGAGAAGGGGAGGGAAGGGGAATCAAGGAGAAGGTGGAAAACAAGGGAAAGGAGGGGAAAGGCTGGCTGGAGAGGGTGGTGGTGCTGGAGAGGGTGGTGGTGCTGTCCCTCCATCCCCTCGCAGCTCAGCGCAGGGGGATCCAGCCCAACTGGACCATGGTGCGTGGCTGGGCTCCCCCTCTTCAAGCTGGCATTGTGCCCTTAGCAGTGCCCTTAGCAGCACCCTGGCACGAGGGTGAGAGCAGAAGGGAAAGCACTCACTTGGGGGGCGGCCAGAGGCCATCTCCTGTTGTTTCTCACCAAACCGACCCTGCTCCTGGCAGCACCTAAGATTTGCAGAGAAATGGAGTATTTCTGCTGGCTGGGAAGGAAACCCCATCCCATCCCATCCCATCCCATCCCATCCCATCCCATCCCATCCCATCCCATCCCATCCCATCCCATCCCATCCCATCCCATCCCATCCCACCGAGCGGTTTGGACTTGGAGGAATGAAGCTGATGACAAATGAGTAATGCAAAGTTCCCTTGAAATGAAAACCAGGCCCGTGCGGGTGGCCTTGATAGGTCCTGTCCTGTGTTTGTTTGGTTACTTCTATTTAACGAACTAAATCCCTTTTCCCCAGGGCCTGGCCCCAGCCCTGGGAACTGTGCCCATGCTGAGCTCAGACCCTGGGTTGGCTGAGCCCATTACCCCTCATTAGGGCCACCACTCCCATAGGGACACAGCCATGGAGGGGAGAGCTTTTTGGGGACAGCAGAGGGAACCCCCCTGACTTGTTGGCACTGCAGAGCAGCTGGGCACCACTACGGCTGCTTGGATTGAGCCCAATGGGTGATTAATGGGGACCTCATGGTCCCTTGACACAGAAAGAGTCCTCCTACCAGGGCTGGGGAAACTACGGAGCGCACAGAGCCATTTCCAAAGAAAAAAGGGATTTAGGAGCCTGCAGCCTCTGATGTCCATAAACCTCCCTCCAAAAATCACAGCTTCCCACCCTGCCCAACCACCCCTAAGGTGAGCATCCTTCATCCCCCCAAAACCAAACCCAAATAGGCACTGCCTGTGAACCTGGATAACATGGATCCAGGGGAAAAGCCTTCATCTGCCTGCACCCCCCTTGCCGACCCCTTTCCCCACAGTCCTCTGGAAGCTCCAGTTCACTGGGAAGCTGGAAAAACTGCTTGGTTTGGCTCCAGTTTGGCTGGTGCCCAAGTGTCGATGAATGGAGGTTTCCTGCGCCCCACCAGCCGCTGTTCCCAGAGGGGCTGGGGAGGGGTTTTCCCGGCTCTGGGGCTCTGCAATGTCCATGCAGTGCTGGTATCCAGAGATCCCAGCAAGGAAGGCCTTTCCCAAGGTTGCTGTTTCCAACGAGTGACAGATCTCCATTGTTGTGCATGTGAGCATCTACCAACCCTGGTGCAAGAGGGGCTGCTGCTGCTGTGGGACTTTGTGTTGGGCAATGGGTCCTCTTGATGGCTGCATCTCCAAAGATCTGTGGCATCCCATCCTATAAAGCTGTGGCTGGGATCAAGCAGAAACATATCCTACATGCAGCTGAAGTGGCCCAGGAAGGCAGGTGAAATGCTTGTAACCTTGAAGATATTGGTCCCTCTGTGCTGCCTTGAATCTATGCTGTGCCCCAGCTCTCACTAAGGATGGGCTCAGAGACATCCAATCTGCAGAGCAGAGGGACCGGTCCCCACTCTCCCTACCCCTCTCAGGGGTGCTGGGGTGGGTAATGGGCACCCATCTGCTCCCAGTGTGCAGTACCACAGAGGGATGGGAGGTATCCAAGGATGTGAGAAACGTGTTGCCACGGAGACAGATGCTGAACTGCTGGCAGGGATGCAGGCGCAGGGATGCTGGGTGAGACGCGGTGTCCCCGCCAGCTGCCCTGGGCCAGGAGGATGCTTCCCATCATCTTGTATCGCCATCACCAGCTGCATGGAGTCATTGTCCTCCCCCTCCATGGACTGCGTGTGCTGCCACACGCGTGCCATGGCCGGGCTCTCACTGCAGCGTGTCTGCACTTGTGAAGGAGCACAACTTGCTCCCAGCATTTGGGATAAGCTCCTTGGCTTGCCAGGCCTCCAAAACCCCCCTGCCAGAGGCAGAGACTCCCCCTGGTGCAGTTCCACACCCCGGAGTCCCCAGAAATAAGGAGTTTGACAGCAGATATTTCTTAGGGGAGCTGTAAAGCATCGCTCTGAGAGCAGTGGGAGAGGGTGTTCGTGCAAAGGATGCTCTTTTGGGAGTATTTGGTCCTGGTGCTGGCTGGGAAGAGCTGGTTGTTTTTCTGGATATATCCCAGCCCTACAGCTGGAGCCCATTTCCCCCTTCTTTTATCATAAACCACGGTTTTGGGTTCCCCATCCCATTTCTCAAAGTGTTGAAGAGTGCTTCAAGACCTCTATCTGTCTGATCCATCCCTCTGAGCAACCAAGTAGCTTCTGGAGGGAAGAGGAAGGATTCCCTCCTGATTTCAACCTCAAAAAGAGCTTTTCCTGTTGGCTGTGCAGCCTTATGTGTTACTTTCCCCAGTGGCTGCGGTTTCCTGAGCACAATGGCTCCGGCACCCATCGGTACAAATCACTGCACAGAGCACCCGTCTTCCTCTCCCTCCGGACCCTGAGTTTAAAGGCTTCTGCTTTATTTGCTGATGAATTCAATCAATTATCTCAGTGTATCATCCCCTAAGCTCCTTTCTTAGATGCAGTGATGCCGTGAGGGGGAAGTTAAAAATCCCCCTCAGCAATCCAAATATTCCATCTAAATGAACAGCTTTTATTCTGATCCCCCAAAAAAAGAAACACCCCAAAACCTGGTTTGTGTCCAGTTTTCACCTGTATTTAAAGCCTTAGGAGTCCTTTCTGCAGAGGGATGGGGTGCAATGGGCAATGGGAAGCTCACCTCCAGCCCTGGAGCAATGACTTTGCTTTATCACCAGAAGTGCGCACTCAGCTCTTGAGGGAAGCTGAAGGCAGCAGAAATGCTCCTTATCAGCATGATCCTCACCCCAGCGCTCACTTGCCCTAGGACAAGGGTTTTTGGCATCAGGAAGCTGGTCCTGGTGCAGGTGTCAGGGACACAGGTGAGCTGGGCTTGGCTGCATGGGGCAGCCCAAGTGGAACCATGTGCTTGAGTGAGGCTAGAGGTGGATGGGAAGGGGGTGGTTTCCACTCTAGGATCAACTCAGGCTCCATCCCCTGGGCTGGAACCAGCCCAAGGATGTGCACTGACATTGCAAGGCCCTTATAATGCAGTGAGCCATCAGCTCAGGGTCCTTAAATGATGCCCATGTCCTGGGAGGATACTGAATATGTGCAAGATCCCAATAGTCAGCTCCTGGGGAGTCCTTGGTCACAGAGCAGATGTGCCTAGTGCCAGGCATGTGGCTGGTAAAGAGTTAAAAACCTGGATGGAAATTGTCCCTCCTCCTTCATCCTTCATCCTTCCTCCTTCATCCCTCCTCCTTTATCCTTCCTCCTTCATCTCTCACCCTCCATTCCCATCATTCATCCCTCCACCTCCCTTCCTCACCAACCAGGGTAAGGAAAAAGGCCAACGTGTTCTTTCTGCACCATCACCCAATAAAACTTGGCAAAGTCGATTATTTCTCCCTTTCCCCCCTTTCTTTAATAACCAAAACCAACCTCAGCTCTGTGGCATGCAAGCGTGACTGCTCAGGGAGCATTCATCATCCCCTGTGAGCCCGCAGAGGGTTATCACGGCTCTTTATCCAAGCTGCTGTTAGAAACTGGCCATAAACGTGCCTTCAGCCTCTTCTGCAAGAGATGAAGGGCCTGCACCGGCCGCGCTGATGCTATAGCCCGCTCAGCTCAGTGGAGCTGTGTTCCCCGCCAGGATGAGGACCAGGCAGCTTAACTGCTGCCAGGAGGGGAACCAGGGTCTTTTCCAGCCAGGCTGCTCCTATCCCCAGCCTGGGAAGGAGACGGCTTCCCAAGGGAGCTTTGTTCCAGCTGGGAATCATCCATTTTCCAGCCTTCACAGGATGCCATGGAATTGGGGATCAACCCCCGGACGTGAAGCAGTGACAATCAGTGCTTCACACTGAGCTACCCCCTTGGAATAAATGGGCCTTTGATTCTTTATCCTTATATTTAGTGATAAGATGTTGACTTTGCCCCAGTGTTGGGGTTCTGTGGGGGAACACTGTGGCTGTTTCAGGCAGCAGCTTGGCTCCACTGAGGAGCTGAGCTCTGGAATCTCCATCCTCAGGGGAAGCTTCTTCCATGCGAGCATTTCTTAGCGATAAAAACTTGATTTAGGAAGGTAAAACCAAAGCAAAAGCAGCAGAGGAAAAGAGGTTGCATCTGCAAAATGGTAATTTGATGGTGTCTGGTGGAGGGAGGATGGGAACTGCCCGTTTCACCATCAGTTATCACTTGATGGTGCTCCTATTGATGCCAGGGAGCTGGCACTGCACCCACTGCAGTCAGGCACTGGAGCAGGGCAGTGCTGGAGTCACCATTCCTGCAAGTGTTTGCACACCACATAGATGAGGCCCTCAGCGCCGCGGGTTAGTGGTGGCCTTGGCTGATGGTCTTAAAGGTCTTTTCCAACAGAGTTGATTCTATGGAGCTGTGGCAGCCCCGAGCATCCCTGAGCCCCGCACCAGGCCATGCAGCACCGGCTCTCCTGCCCGACATCACCATCCAGCAGCACAGGTTGGATTTCATTCTTGCCAGCTCAGGCAGATTTAATAAAGCCATTATGCCCCTGGCAGTGTCTTTAATGAAAGAGCTGGTTACGAATGGCTCCTGTTGGGAGAGGAGGGTGCTCTGCATTGCAGGGGCTCGTTCGGCTCTGGAGCTGCTGCCGCTGAATCCCGGTGCATGTGGCAGTGGGTTTGTCTCTGCTGTGTGGATGGGACAAGCAACCATGTCCATTTAATCGCATTGGGTTGAGGGCTGTGAAGTCCTTTTGGTCACTGAGAGTCACAGAATTATAGATAGTTCAGCTGGATGCAGTTGGGAACATGGATAAAGCTGTTTCTTCATGTATTACTGTTCCCAGCCAAGGGCAGAGCTTGTTGTCTTGGCATATATCCTAACGGATGAACCCTCTCGGAGGCTTTTCCAAGGGTCTCAGCTGGATGGTGGTGCCTGACCAGGCACCTTCCAGCCCTTTCCAGCTGGGACACAGCAGCACAGCTCAAGGTTTGCAGTTTATGGTGGCTTTTATGGCTCAATGGATTCACTGCGGTAAACAACCACCGGTGATAAAGCCTGGCAGCAGATGGGAGGTGGCAGCAGCTCCCATGGCAGCACCATTCCCTGTGTCCTGATGCACAGGGGTTGCTCCCCAGGGTGAAGGATCAAGGCGGTGGCGATGGAACTCTGCCCTGGGCTGCAGCAGGGCCTGGACTTTGCTCTTAGTGCGACAGGTCCTCAGCATGGAACCATGGAACCATGGGATGGGTTGGGTGGAAGGGACCTTAAGGCTCATCCAGTTCCAACCCTGGGACCTGGATTCTGCCCCCTTACTTTGCTCAGCCCCTCCTGAGCAGAGGCACCCAAAGACCCCGTTGAGCCCCCCAACAACAGCCCCTCATCTTCTCCTCCCCACTGGGGACTTGTGCAGTGGGGCACAATCCCCCCCCCCCCCCCCCCAGGTGTGTTGCAGCAGAGCCAGAACCCGGGGGCAGTCAGGGAGGGAGATGCTCAGGGGCTGGAGCAGATCCCGTATGGAGACAGGATGAGAACATTGGGGCTGTTCAGCCTGGAGAAGCTGTTTGGGGACATCAGAGCAGCTCCCAGTGTCTGAGGGGGCTACAGGGATGCTGGAGAGGGACTCTTCATCAGGGACTGTAGTGATAGGACAAGGGGTGATGGGTTCAAACTGAAACAGGGGAAGTTCAGGTTGGAGATAGGGCAGAAGCTCTTCCCAGTGAGGGTGGTGATGCTCCAGCTCCCATGGGTGCTTTGCCGCGGGTCCCTGTGAGGATCCAGACTCAGGGATGCTTCCGATCGCAGCTGATCCGTGCCCGGCCTCTGCATCCCAGGGACGATCCAGAGCCGAGGATGAACCAGGTCCTGCCGGCATCGCGGGCTCCTGCTGACACCTAGCGGCGCCCTGAGGGACAGACAGAGACAGGCAGGGACAGAGACCGAGGCAGAGACAGGACGGGGAGGGTACGACGGGGGGACCCTCCAGGGGACCCGCCCGAGCAGGCCAGAGCCAAAAGGGGACCCCACATCTCCCCCATCATCATCTCCATCGTCCCCATCATCCCCCCATCATCTCCCCATCATCTCCCTCATCATCTCCCATCTCCAAGCCTTTTTCCCTCAGGAGCATCCGGGGGGGGGGAGGAAAGGGGGCACAAGATGTATTTGGTGCTCCTATGGGGAGGGACCCCCGGGGGTGTAAATGGAGGTGGGGGGTCCCCAGGGCCATGTCACCCATCCCAAACCCACGAGCCAAGGGTCCTGTAAAACATTCCCCCTCCTCCCCGGTGCTGCCGATGGGTGCAGGTGATTAACGGGGCCCAATCAAGCCACCCGCAGCATGCCCGGGGTGCTACCCCCCCCACTCCATCTTCCGTTGCCGTGGCAACACGGTGGCCGCATCCCAGCCTCAGACACCCTCACGCTGGGCCCTGCGCAGGCGGCACCTCCCGGCACCCACAGGTAGGTTGGGGGGCAAGAAAGGGGGTTCGGGGGGGGGCTGCTTCAAATCCCCCTCCAATGCATCGCTCAGACCCCCCCAGCTCTGAGCTGGATGAGCCCCATCCTCTGCATGAGCCCACATTGAAAGCAGAGATGAGAGAGCAGAGACTGCGGATGGAGGGGGCA
Organism: Amazona ochrocephala; assembly: GCA_039720435.1. NCBI lineage: Eukaryota > Metazoa > Chordata > Aves > Psittaciformes > Psittacidae > Amazona > Amazona ochrocephala. The sequence goes on from CM077897.1 coordinate 898,105, forward strand.
GAGATGTGGGGTGGGAGGGGACAGGCAGGGACCCACCATGGGATGGCTTTTCCGAAGGGCCCAGATGCCTCCGGCTCTCCCAGCACTTGGTGGGATGGGTTTAGGGATAATGGGTTTCCCAAAGGCACCTCCCCCTGTCCTGATGTGGATGGGGGGGGGTTTAGTCCCAATCCCTCATCCTCAGCATGGGACTGGGATGTCCCCCTGTGCTCAGGGCCAGATGTTGGCATCTGGCAGGATGGGTACCCATTGAGATTCCCATTGGAACCAGCAGCCCCATGGCAGTGCTGAGGGTCCAGCAGAGCTGTTGCGGTGCAGGAGGGACATGGTGCCTCTCTCTGCCCATCTCCCAGGCCTGGACCCCGTGTCCATCCCATGGCCCCAGGCGATGAGGCCGCCTTTGCAGTGCAACCTAATGGGATAAACCAATTCCCTTAACTCACTTATCCGGCTGATCCAATAAAGGTGGCTGGGAATAAAGTGTGTGCGTGGTCTAAATGCATCCCCCCTCCTTTCCCCACCTCCCCCCAGTCCTGGCAGCACCGTGGGTCTGGCTGCCGGGTGCTCCTCCCCAGGGGCAGCCGCAGTGGGGCTGGGGCAGAGGTGGGACATTGGCCCTGGTTGAAGCGGAAGCAGAAGTGGCAGCGCTGATCCCCAGGGATAACCCAGCTCGAAGCAGGACGCAGGTGCAGGTGGGTTGTGGGGGGCCATGGGGCAGGGCTCTGTGGGGCTGGGTACCACCATGTGTCCTTTCCCTGCCCAGCATGAGGGTTTGTGCAGCCCCATAACCCCAAGGGACACTGGTTTGGTCATAGAGGGGGGGTCTCGAGGGTGCTCATCCCTGCGCTGCCTTCCCCTAGCAGGGTTTGGGGGGTTTGTTGTGGGGCTCTGGGGATGGGTGGGCTGGGGAATGGGCAAGGGTGGGCCATGGGATGGGCCTGGAGTGGAGGGATGGAGATGGAGGGACGGGGATAGAGGACAGGGATTGGGATGGAGGGATGTGGATAGAGGGATGGAGCCAGGGATGGAGGGATGGGGATGGAAGGACAGCGATGGGGATGGAGGGATAGAGATAGAGGACAGGGATGGTGATGGAGGGATGGTGATGGAGGAATGGGGATGGAGGGATGGAGCCAGGGATGGACGGATGCGGATGGAGGGACAGGGACAGGGACAGGGATGGAGGGAGGAGGATGGAGGAGGGGGATGAAGGGATGGGGATGGAGGGATGGGGATGGAAGGTTGGGGATGGGGATGAAGGGATGGATGAATGGAGCGACAGAGATTGGGATGGAGGGATGGGGATGGAGGGATGGGGATGGAAGGTTGGGGATGGGGATGAAGGGATGGATGGATGGAGGGACAGAGATGGGATGGAGGGATGGGAATTGAAGGATGGTGATGGGGATGGAGGAGGGGGATGAAGGCTTGGGGGTAAAGGACAAGGGTGAGGAAGAGGGGACGGGGATGGAGGGATGAGGCCGGGCTGGAGGACAGGGCTCGGGGTCGGGGCCTGGCGCAGGCTCTGGGCAGGAGCAGGCAGCAGGAGCAGGAACCCGGAGCCACCTCCGGGTGCGGGTGACGCGGCGGCCCCAGGAAGCGCCGCGCCCCGCCGCAGGTGAGGGCGGAGCCGGGCGCTGCCCGCAGCGGGACTCGGCCGCCAGCGCTCGCTCCCCTCTGCCCCGCAGCATGGACGGGCCCGCGGCGCCCGCCCGCCCCGCGGGGCTCTCCGCGTACGTGGCGGTGTCGCAGGCGCTGGGGCTGACGCTGCTGCTCGCCACGGGGGCCTGGCTCGGCCGCTACCGCGGCGGCGTGGCCTGGCAGAGCGCCCTGCAGCTGAACGTGCACCCGCTCTGCATGGTGCTGGGCATGGTCTTCCTCCAGGGTGACGGTGAGCAGCGCCGCGGGACCCAGCGGGGAGGGAAGGGGACAGAGCGGTCACAAACGGAGACGGGGGAAGATGCTCCAGGACCCCCCCATCTCCGTGCGCGCAGCACCCCGGGGAGGTGGGGGACCCCCATGGATGCTCATGGGCTCTCTCCGGCAGCTCTCCTGGTGTACCGGGTGTTCAGGAACGAACCCAAGCGATCCACCAAGGCGCTGCACGCGCTGCTCCATGGCTTGGCGCTGCTCGTCTCCCTCGTTGGTGGGTGCCGTGGTCAGGATGGGTGCATAGGGATGGATCTGGCCCGGGTGGTAACGGGCTCCTCTCCGCAGGCATCATCGCTGTGTTCGAGTCCCACCGGGCCAAGGGCATCCCCGACATGTACAGCCTGCACAGCTGGTGCGGGATGGCCGCCTTCGTGCTCTACCTCCTGCAGGTGAGCGCTGGGGACGCCCTGAGCGCCCTCGGTACCACGCAGAGCTCCCGGTAACATCCCCGTGCCCCACAGTGGCTCCTGGGCTGCGGTTTCTTCCTGCTCCCCGGTGCCTCCTTCTCGCTGCGTGGCCGCTATAAGCCCCAGCACATCTTCATCGGCATCGCCCTCTTTGCCCTCTCCATCGCCGTCTGCTTGCTGGGCATCACCGAGATGCTCCTCTTCAACATCAGGTGCGTGATAGGGCTGGGGGGTTGCAGACCCCATGCTCCCCTGCAGCCCTATGGGCAGAGCCTGGCCCCTGCTCAGGCTGGGGCTATTGCATCTCCCCCCTCCAAGGCCTTTAATTCTGCTGCTGCTGAGTCACTGCCCAGCGGATGTTTAACAAGGGCTGGATCCTGCAGTGGTCTGTGGATGGGGATGTGCCGCTGCCTCTCTGCAGCCACGTGGTTTCAGAACCCCTCAGGCTGCTCTTGTCCCTGAGGCCTCTGCCCTGGTAGCTCCAGATGTGCTCCAGATGCACACTGGGGTTTCCATGGGGACACAGCTATGGGGCACCCCAGGAGCCACCTCCCTCTGGCTGGGGGAGCACATCTGGCAGGGCTGCCAACAGCCCTGGTATAGGACACTGCACCACCTTCCTCTGCTGTCACCAAAGCGAACAGCACCTGGGCACTTCCCTCTTGCTCGGATTTGGGAGAAAGGGACCTTTCCCATGGTGTGTGCCCAGAGGATGCTGAGGAGTCACCGGCAGGGCAGGGCCAGATCCATCCCCATCCCCATCCCCATCCCCATCCCCATCCCCATCCCCATCCCCATCCCCATCCCCATCCATCGGCTTGAGCATCCCAATGTGTCCCCACAGGGACTCCTACAGCCTCTTTGTGCCCGAGGGCGTCCTGGCCAACACCCTGGGGGTGCTGCTGGTGGCCTTCGGGCTGGTGGTGGGCTATGTCTTGACACGGGATGAGTGGAAGCGCCCGCCCCTGGCCGAGGAACTGGCCCTCTCCATGGACTTCAAGACCCTGACGGAGGGCGAGAGCCCCAGTGGTGGCAGCCAGTGATGTCCCTGGCTCCTATGGGATGTCCCTGTGTCCCCTCTCCCCGGTGTCCTGGGGCTCTGCCTGGCTCAGGGTATGAGGACCACTGGGGAAGGATGCGCTTGTTGGTGTAACGCTGGATTCAGCCTCGCTTGGCCTTCATCTTCCCCAGCTCTGCCCTATGCAGCCCCTGGTGCCCGAGCCTGCCCCCAGCTCCATAGGGCACAGGCAGGGTCTGGCTCTGCCCAGGGGAACAGGAGTGGGAGCTTTGGGTTTGGCCACACGTGGGGGCCTGGAATGCCGCCGGGGTCTGTGCAGGTTCAGCATCTTTGTGTCCAAAGTGTTCTCCCCTCTCGTGCGATGCGTTGTCTGCTCCATGGGTGCTCTCAGCCTAATAAATGTCTGCAGCCAACACTGTCCTCCTCCTGCCTCGCATCCTTTCATGGTCCGAGGGGCTGGGGAGGGCAGGGGGGTGTTTGGGGTGGGATTGTCCTGTGCCAAGCAATGGGCACTGCAGCACTTGGTGTCCATGGGGGCATCTCCAGGGGATGTCCAGAGATACAGCACAGGGGTCTTGTATGTACCCATGGAAGTGGAGGGGACCCACTGCCAGGAGGTTTGGGCTCATCTCCCGTATCCCAGCGCCGTAAAGCAAACGCAGCCCCTGGTCCAAGCCACATGTCCCATGTCCCATGTCCCACAGTCTCCCACTGCACATCCATCCTGGCCCAGCAGCCCCAGTGACACAATTCCCTGTTTTATTAACACCCCTTTGGTAAGGGCAGGAGCAGCGCTGCCTCCATCCCCTCCTGCCCCAGTGCTCCCCATCCCCACACAGTGACAGCCAGACCGGCCTCTGGTGCTGCCCTGATGTTCCAAGGTTATTTCCTTACCATAAGGACATGGAGCTGTTGGAGCAAGTCCAGAGGAGGCCACGAGGATGCTCAGGGGCTGGAGCAGCTCCGTATGGAGCCAGGCTGACAACACTGGGGCTGCTCAGCCTGGAGAAGCTGCATGGAGACCTCAGAGCAGCTTCCAGGGTCTGAAGGGGGCTGAAAGGATGCTGGGGAGGGACTCTTCATCAGCGATAGGACAAGGGGTGATGGGCTGGATGGAGCTTGAGGTCCCAACCCAAACCCTTCTGTGGTGCTAGGGCACGCATGGGAAGAACCCCAGGCCGGACGCCGTCTCCAAGTGTTAACCATTTATAAATAAGTACATTTGTTCATACATACAGTTTCATTGTACAGATTACAACCTGTATACATTGGGGGTCAGGGAGGGGGGGAATGCATTCTTTTGAACTTTTCACATCTATCTCACAGCTCACATGTACAGACAAGAAAACTCTGCTCAAGCAAATACAGCAAAGGAAAAAATATGTCTTCTTCTTTCCTTATACATGAGAGGCAAAAGCCTCCGCTGTCGGCAGGGGCTGCTCTTCCCACTGCACAATGTCACAACTGTGTGGTGTTCCATATATCGGTAGAGAGAACAGAACATGCATTGGATAATATACTGTACAGAGAGAGGAAGTCCTTTACATCAGTTATAGAAAAGCTAAAGGAAAACTGTGAAGTGTCTTAAGGATCTTCCCAGCAAGTGTCTCGGAGGATGGCAGCCAGGGAGTACAAAGCACAAGGTGCGTGTACTGCACGCGTCTGTACCAAACTCAGCTCCTCTCGGGTGTGAAGACAGAAGGGAGACGGGACGTTGAATGCAACACTATGGGAAAGAAAAGGCTTGGACAGGGCTGGCAGAGTCCACGGGAGTCTCTGGGTTATCGGTGTGGCAACAGAACAGACGTGACGTGGCGCACGGTGCTGCTCCCAGGGTCGGTTCGAGCACAGCGAGGCAGCGACCCAGTCCCTGGGCATGAGGCTTCCAACCCACCCAGCGTCACCTGGAAGGGACAAAGTCTTTTGGCACAGCAGCCATGGGATGCGATCCCGGCGGACGGGACCTGGCTGCTGCCTCCCCAGTACCGTGACAGGTAGGAAATGAGCAGGAGGGAAGGATGCAGCGGGTGGGTTTGGTGTCTGTTGGCTCTCCCGGCGACGGTCGCGCTGTGTTTTCTCTCGGGTCGGTGTGTAACAGTTGAGGTGAGATCCAGCTGCACAGTCAGGAGTTGGACACGAATGCATCTTGCTAAAGAATTGAGCCCTTAGTGGTTTGTATTAGAAAAAAGGGTTTGAGTGAACGCAAAGAAAGGGAAATCCCAGCAATTATTCACACACATCTGAAAAATAAAATCACAGATTCACTCTCAACCATTGTGCTTTGTGTCCAACGTGCACCCACACAGAGCAACCAGCACGGGGTGAAGGCATTTATCCGCAGAGGTCCCGGCGGGTACCGCAGCTCTTCCCCCTAAGCCCTTGGTTAAACACCATTGATAGAGGAGTTATCCTGAATTCCCAAGACTAAAAGCAAAGTACAACCAGCAAAGAGCTTGCTTCAGCTCGCTGCGGACCCCCCTTGGCGAGGAAGAGGAGGCACACTGGCTTGCTTGTTTCTCTAGGTAAGGCGGAGCTGGCACTTGGGTTTGAGCTCGACTTCTTCTGGGTTACCCTGAATATACAGCGGCCTTTGCACGAGGGGACAGGATCTCTGCAGCCAGCCTGGCTCCAGACCTAACCCACGCGTGGCTGAGGCGTCTGTCACCCGCACACACGGTGTTCCCACTCGCCAGAGGTTTCCCTTTACAGCCAGGTTAAAGGAGAACACCCCCAAAGGCTCAGTGCTCGGATGGACCCACGTGCGGGCACCAGATGGACAGATGGATGGGCAGACAGCCCCTTCTCTGGCACAGCCCCTGCCCTTCCCAGCGGTGATGCAGAGCAGGCGGCTCAGGCTGTGCGATGCCTTTGCCTTCAGAGACCGATCCTAAGGGATCTTTCTTGGTAAAACCCTTCCTTTACAAAGCACTAACAACCATCTCCAGAGCCTTCCAACACTGTTCCCAGCATCCTCCCAGCCTGGGGGACCAAGAGCCGGTGAACCCCCACCGAGGGACGTGGCAGACATGGACACCCCATGCTGGGAGAGAAGATTCCAGCTGTGGGCAGAGGACGAGAGACCCCCAATGGGAAGGTCACCCAAACACACGGGTTGGCTTCAGCATCGCCACCCAACGCGCCCCAGGAACCAAACCTGGGGGTTTCCATGTCATCAAGAACCTGGTTTCCTTGGTGCGCCCAAGAATCCTCCTCAATCTCAAGACAGGGGCTTGCCAGCAGTGCCACTGCAGCCAGGGAGGGGACAGAGGCGCTGCTGGCAGCATCATCCCGCACCTTAATTACTCCAGGAGTACTTAAATACACAGCATGGATGGACGAGGCAGCACCCTGTCTGTCTCCCACAGCGCAGCCTGCTTGTCAGAGCGACAGCTGAGATGAGAAGGTGAAGGGACATCAGTGAGACCTGAGCTCCACCGAGCCACGTGGACAACAGTGCGCTTCCCAACAGGACCACGCACAACAGCACAGCACACAACCACCTCTGCTTTTCCTCCCTGCCAAATCCAAAGCCTCACTTTGAGGATACAGGGAATGGCTTTTCCAGGGAGAGGTGTGCTCCTTATTCACCTGGGTACCACAGCAGCCACCCTGCCTCAACCCTCCCTATGAGAATTGCTGGGGAAGTGCTTTTAAGCCACTGCAAATCATTTTGTAGATACAAATTACTCAATCTGTTGATGCTTATATACAAGAGTCAGTTCTTGTGCTATAAATGGTCGGATTCATTGCTTCGTTTCTTTGCTTTTTTTCCTCCTTTGTGAAAAATACACTAAGAGACAAGAGCTGCTTTGCTATTTCTCTAATGAAGACACTACTCACGCTTAAATAGCCAGTATTTCTCATAGTAACAAACAGTAAAGTGCACCCATTTACAGAGAGAACAGATGGAAAACCATTAGTGCAAGAATCCTGTGAGAAATGTGAGCACGTGCTATGGTGAACAAACCTGCACACTGCAGCATTGAAGCCTTCTTGCAGCTCGGGGTTTGTGTTACAAGTGTGAGCTGCTGTCTTTTTCCCTTAAAACATCTTCATTAACCCAAAAGCCACACACAGAAGTGCTGCGAGGGGATGCTCCGGGACAGCGCTGGGAGCACGAGGCAGTGAATAGGGAAAGCAAAGCATAGGCTTCATTGCTGCTCCCACACCATCCCGTTTGCATCCCAGTGGAGAGAACCTCGCTTGGATGTGAGCAACAGGGATGGGGCTGAATGTAGTTACTTTTTCCTTTCAAAGAAGCAACTAAAGGGAGGAAGCAACTGGCTCAGAAAGCTGGAGGATGGGAGGCATTGCGCAAAGCGACTATTCCAGACCCACGGATAGGCACGTCCTCGCTACAGGTGCACTGTGTGGGAGAAGAAATGGGTTACTCCTTACAAAACAGAACATGTTGCTTCAAAAAAGAGAGGAAGGGGAACAGAAAGCGCATCACACCCCCTTTGCAAGGAGAGGAACAGTGCAAGGAGCTGCATGCCGCCACAGCCGCGGGGAGCCTGCCCTACCAAGGGGTCTCCCAGTCTAGAGAGCCCTGCAAGGAAGCAAAGAGTCAGCACTGGGATGCACCTCGAGAAAGAAAACAGCAACCTCGATCCAAATCCATTGGACAAATACCAAACAGCCCCAAAGAGCACCAAAATGGCCAAAGCCTATAGAGAAAACACCCCCTGCACGTCTGTGAGACACAAGCCCCTGTCACCCCAAGGCGCGCGCATCCCAGGCACAGGACAGCAATGAGATGTGCTGATCCGCACACAGAAAGAAACTGAAACAGCCCCACTGAAGCCAGCTTAAAGAGTTTCAGACCAAGTCCCGAGCTGGTGTAAATGGATGGAGCTGCACTGATGTGGTGCTGGGGATCAGCTCATTTACACCAGGTTGGACCCCATGGTTTGGTTCGAGAAGTCTTGCAATCTATTCGCATAGCCCTTTGGAAACACCCCGACTCCTGCTCAGCACTGACATCACTCTCAAGAGCTGATATGAGGGAGGTTCAGCATCAGGCAACAGGCACTATTTTGCTTTAAAACAAGCTACAGTTATCGCTCTCCCCCCTCTTCATCCCACCCTTCACTCTCTGCAACTGGAAAGGCAGATTACAAACCCACCAGCAATCAATGAGTCTGTAAAGAGAGTTCCCCCCCCAAAAAAAGTTGGAGAACAATTGACAGATTATGGAAAATCCTATGAAAATGGATTTTGGAACCGCTCCCCCTTTTCCCACTGTCCAATGGGATTTGCACTCGATTCAAAAAAACTGGAAAACCAACCTAAACAAAGAGATCACATCAATAAATTATAAATCGCTCTCTTTTAACTCCAGCTCCTCAAAAAAGAGAATGTGGTCTCTACCATGTACAGGTATGGAACATGGCAACTGCTTTCCAAGGGTTTGGGAATGGATCTTGGAGTGCATCCCTCGCTACGGCACCAGCTCTCAGGGGATGCTGCCTGGGTGGGTTTGCAGAAGAAGCCTTCCTGTCTTGGGAACCATCGTGCCACGTCATGCAGCCTCATCATCAAAATTAATACATAATAAAGCATTAAAAATTGCAATTTTCCTCCTCAAATCCCATTTGCTAAGTGAGATTTTTGGTTTTCCTTGCAAAACCCACCAAAAGAAACCCCAACGTCAAACTGTCCCAGTGGAAACATGGTGCTGTGTGTGAGGTGCAGTCATCTGCTCACCGAGTGAAGTGTTGCCATCCCAGTTCACATGGAAGAGGTTTCTGGCCAAGTCTCTCTGCTAGTTACAAGGCATACAAAGGGCTAACTCTAATCTCCCAATGCCTTTATAATGCCCCAGAGCAAATCAGCGTGGAGGCACCCAGCAGGCAGTTTGCAAAGCAGCAGAGCACAGCGTGATCCCACCCCTTCTGGCTGCTGCTGGATTAAATAGTGCAGGAATCCACTGAATCCAATTCGGATTGAAATGCTCCACACCAGATGAAGCAGGATGGTGATTGTGCATAGCTACTCGGTGTTAAAACACATCGTGCCTTTGCTCGCTGTGGGGAATTTGCTCTTTAAGGGGCAAAGAGTCAAATGACCTGGCTGTCAAATGACATTCCCAAGGATGCAGCCTTGGGAAAGGCTCCTGTGATCCCTGCTCTGCTCCCACTAGGAATGCCCTTCAGAATTGAGTAAGAGCTCATCAAGACAAAAGAAACCAACTTAAATTGAATGCGATTGTCTCTTGGTTACCTCCCGCTGTGGAGGGGAGATTGGGGGCCACCCCGCACCACGCACTAAGGTATCCCGGCTGGAAACTTAGCTGGAATTGGGCAAATGATACTGGCTCGGCTGCTGTTGGCTTCACGGTCGGCTGGGGAACGAAAGGGCTGGAGCATGTGCATGGCTGTCTGACCACCACACAAAGTACCGGAGAAACTTGGTCATGTAGCTACCAAAGAGAAATCATAATCATAATATAATAATAATAATAATATGCATGGAAATCAAGCTTGGAAGTGTGTGTGCTGAAAACATGAGGGTCTTACTCCAACAAGCGTCTTTCACACATTAGACTCCACAAATGGTCTCTTTGGTTTGATTGGGGATGTCTGCCCTTGCCTGGAGTCCCTGGAGAGCTGCCTGTACAGGTTGTCCTGGTAGGCCTGCGCCACAGGCAGCGTCCTTGCCACCTTGACGTCGGGATACGAGGAGGCTTGGGTGACTCTCTCCAGGAGGTCTCCCCGGGACCCATTGGCCAGCATCCCATGGGGGCTGTAATAGTCTTCCTCTAGCAAATGGCCATTCTGTGCATTGTTGGTTTTGTTATAAAAGGCAATGTTGCTGACTGAAGAAGGCGGGCTAAATGATTCCGGCTGGGGGAGATTGCCAGGAGACGTAGGACTAATGACAGTGTCCACTGATGACACAGCCCAGGTCCGGCTCTGCTGATGGAGATGGGGGTACTGCTGAGTCCGAGCGGTTTTATCTATGATTCCCATGAACGGCGTGGTCCGGGAACGGGCTGGCTCACTGGGATAACCCCCCTGAGTGGGAGAGACCGGTGAGAGTTCATCACAAGACCTGTCGTAAGCTGGCTTGAGAGGAATCTCCATTTGCTGAATCGAAGCGGAAGGGCGGAAGTTGGGAGTCAGGTTGGACGTGGAGGAGATGCTATTGCTGGAGGGAGAGAAGCGGAGGCCAACGCTCTGAGAGTGGAGCAGGGGCCTTGGAGTCGGTGGGTGAGGCTTGATTTCACTGGGGTTAACGGTGATGGGTCTTCTGATGAGATGAGACACATCCGGAGAGCCCAGCTGGCTGGCGGGGAGGGGAGAACGTTCCAGGTCAAGCTTTGAGTGACACACTGGATAGTAGGAAGCGGACTGGCTTCGCCCTATCTGGGGCGTCTGGCTGTATCTCATCCCCCCTCTGTACGCTGAGGATGGTCTCTGTGGAAGGTCTTCTTTGGCCAGTCCTCCATGCTGACAGATGGCTCCTGCGCTGAGGCTCGCCTGAACGTGCTGCACTGGTCTGCTGTCACCAACGATGCCCCCGATAGAGCCCTGGTACACCAACCTGCTCTGGCTAACCCCCATTTCCCCTGACGATGACTGGTACTTGCTGGCCATTGAGTGGGCAACCTGGCTGTAAGCACCGGTTGGGATTACAGTACTGGAATGGACGGCTGAGCTGGGCTGGTTGCTCCTCACAATCTGTGCCTTGGCTGGCTGCAGCCTCAGCCCCTGCTGTGGCACGGCCACGGGGAGCTGGGGCATCTGGAAGGACCTCTGCGTCATCTTGGATAACGGCGACTTTGGTCTACCAGGGAGCTGGCTGACCCCGCTGGGTTCTTGCTGATAACGAACAGGGGAACCAGACTGTGACCTGTAAACGCTCATGCTCTCTGCTGGGGGGCTGGCACGATACTGAGGACCTCTGCGAAGAGGAGAAGGTGGTGGGCTTTGATAGTCTTTCCCTTGGCTTCCAACAGGAGGTGGGCTGAAGCGGTAAGAGGAGCCCTGGTGGGCAGGGGACGTGTGTGGAGGACTGGGTCTGTAATGCGAGTTTTGGTGCGTAGGAGACAGAGCAGGAGATGTGGACTGGTACCCTTGCCTGGTTGGTGAACCCACGGAGCTATTGGACCTGAAATCAAAGACCTGATGAGAGCCAAGGGGTGAGCCAGAAATATAGGCTGAGTCCCTGTGAGCTGGGGATGGGGGTGGGCTCTGGATGATGGGCAGCCCTTGGTTTGGCCTGGACTCTGTCTGCAAGCCAATGGAAACGTTTTCTACATCCTGCTCCAGGTACTCCTCCTCAAAGATGTCCTGCACAGAATAGAGCTCTTCGTGCTGGGCTTCAGGCTCAGGCTCCACCGGGAGCGGCGGCTGCTGCTGCTGCTGCTGCTGCTGGACCTGCCTGCACTCCTCCTCCACCCGCATCAGCAGCCGCTGGATCTCCCGGTTGTTGGGACACAGCTTGATGGCCTCGTTCAGGTCCTCCAGGGCTGCTGAAAACTGCCTGCTTGACAGAGGGACAGAAAGGAGAACTGAAATTACTCTGGATTTGAATGGAGCCCTTCTCGGAGGCTCCGGAGGGTTAAGAGGCTCACCCCTGTTACTGTCTGTGATTGCTGCCATGTGCTGCGTCTCTCTAACTCTGCCTTAAGAGCCTCCCTTGGACTGAGTTTAACCAAAGTGAAGGAAAACACTGCCAGCCACTCTGGAGAAGAGGAAGGGAACACAGTCCTGAGATGGCACAACCCAGACTGGCAAACGCTCCTTCTGCATTACAGTGTGTGTTACAGGCTCATTACTTCTCACAGCACCACCATGATCTTTGCTCCTGCATTAAAGCAAAGGGGAAACCAATGCAGAGAGAACCAAGAGCCAAGCTCACCACTCCTGTAAACAAAAGCAGCTCTGATGGAGCTGCAACTGCTTACACCAGTGAAAATGGAACGTCTGCCTGATGCCAAGACCACACAGAGTCAGGGCTGGCTAGGGAGCTCAGGGGCTCCCAGGGTCAGTGCTTTAGGCAAGGCTTGGCTCTCCAATGTTGCAATGGATGTGGCTAACTTCACCTGAGCCAAGGAATGGAATCAAGGAATGTGGTCTGTGATTGCCCAGGGAAGCCTATGCAAGGATAGGCCAGCCTGTGACGAGTAAAAGGGAGGTGGGGGTTCAGGAAAGGGGGTTGTCATTTACATGGACACAGTTGGCTTTTGAGCAAAACCCTCTCTTTGAACACAACTGTCATCTGGGAGGATGATCCCAGTGGAAAACCTCCCCAGTGCCTCCCAACACCAGCCTAAGGTTCTGCACAAGCTCTTAAAATAGAGGTGGAGGAAGGAAAAGCATCCTGCTCCCCGGATTGTGCAGATCTCCACTGGGAAATGGAGAAAATTGTGCAGATCTCCACTGGGAAATGGAGAAAAGCCAAAGTGGTGACAGGTTCTGCTGGAGCGAGCCCGGGAGAAAAGGACGTTTGCATGTGGGGAGGATGATACCATCTGGAAAGGAACCTGACTTCTATACTTCCTTACAAGTGTTTTGGAAACAATGGAGAGGAAACCCATGAAAGGAAAGGCATCAGGGCAGTGTGCAAGGCTTAAACTCAAGATGTGTGCAATGACAGTGCCCTTGAGCCCAGAACTCAAGACCAAGCCCTCCTCATTTACGAATGGCACTGATGGGGTTTGAAATGAATCTGATCTCACATCTTTTAGCCTTCAGGGAGGGAATCCTCTGGGTTCCATCTGAGACACAGAGATCCCAGGGCTGCAGCTCTCTAGAAGCTGGTTGCTGTGGCTGACAGCTCCCTGGCTGGTGCAGCCACTGCAGAGCAGCAACTTCTGCCTTGCAGAAAGTGCTGTAGGACAGAGAGATTCACAGGTTTTAAGGGCAGAAGAGATCACTGTGATGACATGACACAGGCCACAGGGTTGCCATGAGTCACATCTTGCTTCGAGTCCAAGTTGTGCTTGAACTAAAGTGTAGTTTTAACACCCAACTGTGGCACAAAGGCTTCCAGTGCATTGAGATGTTCAGCGTTCAACTAAGAGAAACCTCTCCAAACATTTGCATTCAGCTGCCTCCAGGAACTGCCAAACGAGACCACCCCTTGCACTTGTCTCTCTCCTCACCTGCTGCTGCGTTTGGCCCTTGCTCTTGCATAGTAAGCTTCATAAGATTTCGGTTTCAACTCCAGTGCTTTAGTAGCAAATTCCTCCGCCATTCCAAAATCCTGTCATTACAATAGGTGTGCAGGTAAGTAATTGAATAGACACAGAAATAAAGATACATACAGTTTGGGAAGAAAACAAACTTCACACAGACATGTTTTGGTTTTCTTTCGCATGTACCATGGAAAACTTGATGGAAAAACTGGAAGGTTTCACATGGATCCCATATCACTTACAGCCAAAGAGCTACAATGGCATGTCCAAAGCCCTCTCGTAATGCCAGATGCTGTCAGCACCCACAGAGGCCAGTGCGCCACTGGCTCTGTTCTCACTGATTGTGTCCCCAGCAAGGGCATGCAATCCCTCTCCAACACCCTACAGTCCTGAGGAAACATCTGGTCTCGCAGAGGCTGGAATGTAATCTCATGAAGGACTTTTTTCCATAGTTGAAAGCAATAGGAAACCTTTCCCACGCCCTCTGCTTCCCACTCTGCAACACACTTGACCTACTTCGAAGGGGCTGAACATGAAGGAAGGGACTACAGCATTTCACTTGCTACAAACAGCATCTGCCTGGCAAAGGTCTGCTACCAGTGCCATCCATTCCACTGTTCCTTATCTCTCCCCTACACTCTGCTTGGGAGACTAGTTTGGGAGTGGGGAGGGAGAGGGTGATGGCATGGATGGAGACAGGTCCGGCCCCTTGCCTTGTCCCATGTGTTTCAGGTACCACTAAGCTCAGCACTTGTGAAGGAGACCTCTTTCCAGTGGAGGGGAGTGCGTTTCACAACCACTGCTTTGGATTGCTGACTTGGGCTATGACCTGAGCAGCTCTGGGAGAAAGGACCAAAGAACACTCCTGATCTGTTCAGAACTCAGGAACTAAACTCTTGCTACCTGGACTCTGCCTGGGGAAGCTCATACTTCTGTTTGCCCCTTCAGTACCAGTCACTGAAGACATACTGCCTAACAGACTGGGAATGCAGTCAGAGGTATGTACCTTTATGGTCACATCTATAGGTGCAAAAACTGCAGGAGCTATCACTCTGAAGTTTTCTATGGCGAAACCTGGGATTCTCAACCAAAAATCCTGTCCTTCCAGCACAGCTGGCTTGTTTAGAGAAGGTTCACACTTGTGCTACCAACTGTGCTGCTTGCTCACCAGCATTAAGATTTTACAACCATTGCTTTTCCTCTTTTCTCCCTCACCCCTTAAAGAAATGAGGGTGTCACAAACCCCTTCCCCTCCAGTGTAATCTCTGCTGGCTCACAGACCACTGTTTGAGTCTATGGAGGCTTTAAGCTTCTGTAGAAGTGAAAGCCCCTGCATGCAGAGCAAGGAGCAGGTAGCACTTGTCTGCTGGAAGAACAGCCACACTGCAGGAGCTGGTCGCTAGATGCTGCTGGATGGGAATGGGGAGAGTGACAGTGATGTGGCAGTTCTGGGAGCAGAAGGAGCGTGTGTGGGTGCTTCTGGATGAGTCAGTGCCCTGGGGAAGCACCAGCCCCCTAAGCATATGCTCCTTCATTTGAAATCAGCATTCAGAGGAGCCCATCTCCTGGCTCCTCCTGGCCTAGAAAGCTGGAAAACGCCTCCCCCCCCATGCACATCATCATCAAAAGGGAGCAATAAAAGATTCAAAAAGCTATAAACACAGCAATGAATTTTTAATCACCAGAAATACGCATTAAATCATTGCTTCTCTTGATGCAGAACACGTCAGTGCTCTGTGGAGGACAACCAGGTAAACACAGAGGGGAGACCTCTGCGGGCAAAGCGTGATTACAGGATGGACAAGTCTGCGCACAGCCAGAACCATAGAATGGTTAGGGTTGGAAAGGAGCTGAAGATCATCCGGTTTCAACCCCTTGCCATGGGCAGGGACACCTCACACTAGAGCATGTTGCCCAAGGCTCTGTCCAACCTGACAGGGATGGAGCATTTACCACTTCTCTGGGCACCCTGTGCCAGTGCCTCAGCACCCTCACAGTAAAGAACTTACTTATCCTTACTTATCCTTAGATCCAACCTGAACTTCCCCTGTCCAAGAAAACTGGCAGCTTGTGCTTAAGGCCACAAAGAGGGAGGAGACTTACGTTCATTTTCCTTCGACATCGGGACAGGTTGAGCAGGAGCGAGACCTTCAGCTCACGGAAGGTTTTCAGATCTTCTCCAAACCCTTCCCTTGGGAATTTCTTCAGGGCATACTGGTAGCGCTGGGCAGCCTCTTTCACTTTACCTTTCTAATAGAAGGAGAACATGTCAAAACACATCCTTGGGTTGAGTTGACTTCACTGCAGAGAACTCACTCGCCAGGCCCATGAATGTCACGGTAACGTGACTTCACTATTTAGCTCTTTTCTAGAAAGGAAAGGGAACATCTGATCTGGAAATGCAGATGCTTGTGCAAGCTGAGGTCTCCCACTTGGTACAGACTTGTCATGCTACAGTAGGAAACACAGCAGAGATTGTGTTAACTTGATACAACCCCATCTGGTTTCTGGATTGTCTTTTGAGCTGGGGGATCAGTAATCCATTTCTGGGGAACATCCTACACCCAAAGCTTAATAAGCACCAGGGAGGGTAAAGAACATGAAGTACAGGACTCTGGGTGGAGCTCCTGGGGCTCAGCAAAGCCCCTGCAATAGCAAAGCTAAATCTTATGGCAGTGATGTGGCTTTGAAGTTGAACAAATGGGTTCACATTCATCCATCTCCATGGCCTTTAGATGTCTAAAAATCAGGTGTCTACACCTAAGCCTGTCAACGGGGTTCCTTTTATAGTTATTGGGCCGCACCAGTCACCTTCAAAGGGTGACTCATCTTTGCTATTTTGGGCACCTATTTTTGGGATGCCCTGGGGAGGGGCAGCCTTGGCAGCCAGGGTGAAAGAAAGAGGGCAAAATGGGATCTGGGACTCGTGCAACTCATGGTGACCCAGACACACATTGTGCAGCTACGAACAGTAAGCTTTAAACCCCCGTAGACTCAGGTTTCTCAGCTGTACTACACATCTCTGGCAGATAACTCCAGTTACAATGCCAGCTTTGCATATTTTCTGCTTCGCCCTTAGAGCCCAACAGTGACTCACTGTTGTACTTGCACATTTTGTGCGTGTGTGTGCAAATCTCCAGGTTTTAAAGATCAGCTTAAAAGAAACAGCAAAAAAGACAACACTCCAAGTGCAGTGGTGGAGCATCTCCCATGAGCTGAAGGACACGACAAAGCCATCTGCACCCTGACAATCTGTTTGCAAGGCAAAAAGTGGATCCTCGACTTCTTCTGGGATCCACTCTGGTGCTGTGTGGTTCTACAGCAGTGAGCCTGCTAGGTAATGACAACACTGCCAGACCTGGTGCAACGACATCAACAGCGAACAAACACTTGGGTTCTGGTGCTTTCAAACAGGAAATGAAGCACTGGCTCAAGTCCAGAATGCACAGAGTTTGGCTTTGCTTCAGCTTCATTACAGATTTGGGCAATCAACCCCCCCCCCTCAAATCCTGCTAACCAAAACCAGTTTGCAACACGAGGGATGATGTGAGCAGCAGCTTTAACATGCCATGGGTTAAGGCAGCAGCATTGCTCAGTCAAAACCTCCCACTGGCTGCATCTGTTCAGTTCTTCCCCAAAACACTCTTCTCACCTTATAAAACATGTCTCCCTCTTCCATCAGCTTGCTCAAGAGGATGATCATGATGTCTGGTTTGGAGGTTGCCATCGCCCATGTTGCTGGACCTGTAGTGTACAGGATGCATGATGGGTAAAAAACTCATACAATGCAAGGGTGGTAGGAAGCTGGGTGGAAAAAATATCCTGGGGTGGGAATTTCTGCTGGAGAGAACAACTTGGCATGGTCAAAGGGCTGAGTGCTCCAAATGACTGAGCTGACAATTCCTCTTGCACTTAAATGAACGTCATCCACATTACAATGGTTTTCCTTTGCAGTCATTAAGGCTAATCCCAACGGCCACTCCCACAATGGTCTGGGAATGCCGGGAGCCATTTCCACCAGAGGGCAGTGCTGATTGTGGAACCAGCCAGGGCGGAGAGGGGGAAACAAAACATGTTCGAAAGGAAAAATCAAGAGTGGTTACATCAAAGCATCTCTAAATGAGAATCATGGAAGTGCGGCAGGAAATCTGCGGCTGGGCTGGTGATAGGTGTTTAACTGGGCTGTGATTGCCAGCTTCACAAGATGGGAAATACTGGAGTAGAAAACCCATTAAGGTGGGAAATACGACAAAGGGAAGGTCATGTCCAAGTGCTGCCGGTGCCGGAGCTGTGCTTGGGCTGGGGCCACGCTGGCTCTGCCTGTGCAGAGCCAGTTGTTACCCCAAGGACTAATACTGGGAGGGAAAGGGTGACAAAAATCTGGGGATAACTCATTAGTGTGGGTGAAGAATAAGTCAATGATATTCTATAAGTAGCTTCAGTACGTTTTGGGGGAAGGAAGTTAGTTTTTGAGTTCAAGTTATTCTCTGCAACAGTCATTAAAAAATTATTTGAAGGTGAGGTAAATTAAAAGATTAGAGGTGTTGGGGATGCATGCAGGCTAAATCAAACAGGAGAAAGCAAGGCTGACAAAGCTATCAGATCGAAGCTGATGCTGACAGCAATGAGATATACCTCGTGGGCGACTCGGTAACGTCTGACAACCTTCAAAGAAAGGAGAAAACAAAAAGTTGTAGGAGAGAGGGGAGAAAAAAAATGTATGAAGGTGAAAAAAAAGGAAAAGAAAGGAAACAAAAAGCAGCTGTGAGAGGCAGGCAGCAAAGAAGCCAATGCACCAGCAACATCCCCTTTCACAGGAAAACGTAACGTGAGCGGCTGGGCGGCGCAGTGCGGGTACCACTGAATCTGGAAGCATACACAGAGCGAGTGACCGCAGCAGCTCACAGCAATGCATGGACAGAGTACGTTTGCTGACTCAGACTAGTAAAGATAGAAAAAGCATTACCAGAGGAAGGACCTTGCCAAAGAAACAGTGGTTTATTGATTAACTTTGCTAGGTAATACGACAGCAAAATATATATATATATATCTCCCCGTTTTAACCAAGAGAAGAAGGCAGCCACCACTCGCGGGCTGCTTTCTGAGTCCAAAGCAGCAGTTGGGCTGAAGCTGCCTTGGTGTTGTATGTTCTAGGAAGCCAGCCCACTGCTGGGAGGCAGCAGGTTGTCCCCTGTCCCTACCTATCTTTGCTCCTTTCTTCAGGAGAGTGACGACCACCGAGGTGTTGCGGCACCCCACTGCCCTGTCGAGGGGGCGCATCCCGCTGTAGTCGACGTGCTCAATCATGGCCCCATGGTCCACCAGAAACTGAACCTGCAACAAGAAGCCCAACGGTCAGTTCACTGCTTGGGCTGAAACCACCTCTGGAGGGTCTGAGGGTACATCAGCCTCATGCGCTGCCCTCTGTGGAAGGGCCTGCATATATGGAAGGACACAAGAATGTAAGTGCCTGCACCTAAGAAGGACATGGAACTGTTGGAGCAAGTCCAGAGGAGGCCATGAGGATGATCAGGGGCTGGAGCACCTTCCATATGAAGACAGGCTGAGAACACTGGGGCTGCTCAGCCTGGAGAAGAGAAGCTGTGTGGAGACCTCAGAGCAGCTTCCAGTGTCTGAAGGGGGCTACAAGGATGCTGGGGAGGGACTCTTCATCAGGGACTGGAGTGATAGAACACGAGGTGATGGGCTCAACCTTAAATAGGGGAAGTTCAGGTTGGATCTAAGTAAGAAGTTCTTTACTGTGAGGGTGCTGAGGCGCTGGCCCAGGGTGCCCAGAGAAGCTGTGGCTGCCCCATCCCTGGCAGTGTTCAAGGCCAGGTTGGACACGGGCTTGGAGCAAGCTGCTCTAGTGGAAGGTGTCCCTGCCTGTAGCAGGGGTTTGGAATTGGATGAGCTTTAAGCTCCCTTCCAACCCAAACAAGTCTGGGATTGTATGATTCTATGCAGAGCCGTGACCCTATACACTTATTGCTACATCAAGCTGAACTGTACCATCTTAAGGCTTCTACACCAACTGCCTGTTGTCTTCTGCACGTTACTTACCACCTCTGCATCACCGTAGAACGCTGCCAGGTCCAGGGGAGTGCGTCCATTCTTATCCGCATGGTCAGTGGCAGCTCCATTCTCCACCAGGGACCGCACCACGGAGAGATGTCCCTTCAGACAAGCCCAGCTGAGGGCTGTCAAACCCTCCTTGTCCATCAGAGAAATGGAAGCACCTGGAAGAAGAAGAGAAGCTGTGGCTGCCCCATCCCTGGCAGTGGTCAAGGCCAGGTTGGACACAGGGGCTTGGAGCACCCTGCTCCAGTGGAAGGTGGCCCTGCCTATGGCGAGCGGCTGGAGCTGGATGAGCTTTAAAGTCCCTCCCAACTCAAATCAGCCTGGGATTCTACGGAAGGACAAGCATCAGTTCACTTGAGCTCTCTGCTGTTGAGTACCATGATACAGCAAACCACTTAGCAATGACAACTCATTCTTAGAGAGCTCTGTACATCATTATTAATCACTTTATTGCAGATCCCCCCCTCCACAGCAACTGCAAATGCACTGAGAGAAGCTGTGGAAAATGAGTTTATTCACACCCAACTGCAAACTTTTTCGCACCTAGCTCTGTAGGCTTTGCTGGCAAACATCTCCTGAGCAGCAGGGAGGGTTTGACATCCCTCAGCTGAGACATCAATCTTTCTTTTTCACTGGTTACTTCTTATCAAACCCCATTCCAGCTCGTGTGAGCCAAAGATGAAGGCCATTTTGCTGTTTCAGCAGGTCACGGCGTACCAAGGGGAACCAAGTCAATCCAGCTCAGTTCTCCTATAAAAAGCACGTATTTTCCCCACTTCGCTCCCCTCCCCTTTACCCAAATTGACACAATTTCCAGCAGCATTTCTCCCTGAACTTTACCCAATATAAATACAACGTTGTGGGATAAACTGCTGCCAACTGCAAGCCAAAGAAAGCGGGACTTGACATTTTCTTGGATGAAGAACTGGGCGCTGCCATACCAACGGGTCACTGTTGCTTCATACAGCATATGGAAACGCATCTGAGATCTGAACAGCAGCATGAAGTGAACACTCCTCTTCATGGCATGAAGACAGCTCCCGTTGCCATGGCGCAGGCAGGGCTCTGGCTCGCAAGCATGCAGAAGAGATCCATACAAGCTCTGCTCATCAGAGGGACTGCGAATACCTGCAGGATGCTCCTGCCAGGGGGCTGGGCTGAATTGCTGCTGCAGTGATTTAATCCTGTAGGTAAAGTCTAAACCACCCAGCATGAGACCTTCCTTGGCTCCAGGAAGCTCAGCAAGTGGGGGAGGAATGTGAATTGCCTGAACCTTCCTGTTCACGGGAGCTGCCATAGCCCCCAGTTCGCACCCATCGCCCCGCTGACAGCAAGCTGACAGGTCCTCCCTCCTGCACAGCTCCGTGTGCTGGAGGAGCATGACACAGGAGCAGTTGCTTGGGAGATGTTCCGAAACCTCCACCCAGAGCTCCCAGCACCACTGCAGGATCCTGCTCACTGCATGCCTCCAAATGGAGGTGGGAAATGACACTGGGACAATGCAGAGTGCCACAGAGGGACACTGGCTCCAGGGTACAGGCTAAGGGATGACAATATGACACTATGACAGTGGTGAGGAGCTGGCACAGGGTGCCCAGAGAAGCTGTGGCTGCCCCATCCCTGGCAGCATTCAAGGCCAGGTTGGATGGGGCTTGGAGCAACCTGCTCTAGTGGAAGGTGTCCCTGCCCATGGCAGAGGGTTGGAATTGGATGAGCTTTAAGGTCCCTTCCAACCCAAACCATTCCATGATTCTATAACATAAACACCCAAATTCTTGCCAGCCTTCTCTCACTTTGCCCACATTGTACCCAGGAACCCTTCAGAAGCTCTGTGAAAGCTCCTCAACTTCCCCAAGGCCAACTTTTGCTCAGCAAAGCAGGATAAAGTCTCACTTCATTCCTTATTTGTACCAGCTATTTTCTTGCCATCAAACTGTCAAAGTCTTCTCCTGTGCTTTCCCTCTGACTCTTCAGGAGCAGGTAAGACAGCTCCTGCAATAAGAGGGCAGGCTGGAAAGCCACACCATCACTCGACCTTCCCATTCTTTCCCAGCCCAGTGAAAGAGATGCACCATTCCACACTGTGGAATGCACAGACTTGAGGGCACCACTGCAGCAACACAAGCTGAAGGTCTAAGTGAGCGGACAAAGAGAAATGCTGAAACACCCCTCTAAGGCAGCGGGGGCATGAGCTCCAGATGCTCCCGTGGCTCCCAGCAGAACCTCCGCTTGACCCTGAAGGCATCTCTTGCTCCTTCAGGGATCTCAGACTTATTTAGCACTAAGGCAGGCAGACAGGAAAGAAATGGATGGTTTTGAGGGTAAGTGGCTTAAGGTGACCTCATGGGACTGATCATTGCTGCAGTGGGAAACATTTGTCTGGGTAAAGCTTGCTTCTGAGAAGGGGTGAGCTGCTTCTTCCCTAAGAAAATGAACTGGCTAAATGCAAGAGCGTCAGAGGCACAAGGTAGCCAGGAAGGAGCAGCATCCACACGTACCACATACCCCAGGTAGCAAGACCATCGAGGGAATGATTCTTGCAGGAAAATGAGATTCAGAATCAAGCTCTCTCCAAATAGAACAAGCATCAGGAATTATTTAGCTTTGTGAAAGGGCTGGAGCAGCTCTGCTCTGGAGCCAGGCTGAGAGAACTGGGCTGGGGCAGCCTGGAGCAGAGAAGGCTTCTTAAGGGGAGACCTTAGAGCAGCTCCAGTGCCCAAAGGGGCTACAGGAAACCTGGAGAGGGGCTTTGGACAAGGGACGGAGGGACAGGCCAAGGGGAATGGCTTTAACCTGCCAGAGGGGAGATGAGATGAGCTCTTAGGCAGAAGCTCTTCCCTGTGAGGGTGCTGAGGCGCTGGCACAGGGTGCCCAGAGAAGCTGTGGCTGCCCCATCCCTGGCAGTGTTCAAGGCCAGGTTGGACACAGGGGCTTGGAGCAAGCTGCTCCAGTGGAAGGTGTCCCTGCCCGTGGCAGGGGTTGGAGCTGGAGGAGCTTTAAGGTCCCTTCAACCCAAACCATTCTGTGACTGTGTAACACAGATCCATGTAAGTATCAGCTTTAGTAGAGCTGCTGCCAGGGAAGTTTAATTCCCCGTTTACACGTGTGTCACTGTTGGGTGTTCAGTGAGAGCAGCAGGTACCTCTCAAAATCTGGATTTCAAATTGATTGATGATTGCAACTCTGTTAATAAAAAGTGTTTACAAACGCTGTCTGTGTTAATCAAGTACAGCCAAATTAGATTTGCTTTGCAACACACTAATTAATGCTTATGGCTTATGATTCACACGCTTTGATTTTAATGAAACATTGAATGGGATCGTCAAAGGCCTTTTAATTAAAATACCTCATCTATCACTGTACTCTGCCCAGGCTTGTGCTAACTTTTCAGGACCATGTGTTATAGCATATCGAGGGGACTTTATTAAGCTATTTAGAAGAATGGACTTTTTAAAGTAAAAAAGATGGTTTTCTTTTGGCTTCTTGGGTTCTCGGTGTCTGAAGCACTAGGGAAGCATTACGAACATCAGAAAAGATTTAACTGAATCAGTCCCCAAGAAACTCCTGCCTCAAAGTGATCTTTGTCACATCCCTATGCAGGGTACAGACATCCCTAGGCAGTGGACAGCAAGGATCCCTCTGGCCTGGGGCTCAGGACACACAAAGAAGGAGAAGCTTGTTCCTGGAAGCCTGGCAATTTTACATGAAGAAATGCTCATACAAGGTAACCAAAACTGAACGCAGAATTACCTGAACAAACAAACACCTCCCGTTGGTTATTTGTCAAAAAAAGGGGAAAAAAGAACCTCGATGGAACTACAGAAATACAGAACAAACATGTTCACAGGCTGCAGGCAGTGCGCGGCTCTGACTCACCTCAAATATGCACAGCAGAAATGAGTAAAACTGAAACACGTTCCTGTTGGCTGAGTAACTCCTCTGAAGGAGAGTTATTACACTGAAAGCACTGAGCAAAATGACTGTGTGAGTGCAAAGCTGGAGCGCAGACTATCTCCAAACCAATCCTGCCTCATTTTCAACAAATACATTAAATCTTTGACTGTGTCAGAGCCTTCCCCTCCTGCTGATGTTGGTGTCAAAGACATGGGCAACAATACTAGCACTAAAAATGGAAGTGTTAAAACTCATCCCAAGCTCCAGCTCTGTGCTTGAGTCTTGCCTGGTTGTTCTATGGTGATGCTGACACTTCAATCATAGAATGGTTTGGGTTGGAAAGGACCTTAAGACCATCCAGGTCCAACCGCTGCTTAATCACATCACTTATTGATTGGGGAAAGCTCCAACCATGGGTCAAGGGCATACCCTTAACACACAAGGCACCCATGTTATGTTATTCCTAACTCAACTGCGTGGTTTTGAGGCTGCAAGCACCAAACACAGACAACAAAATGCATCACATTAACACTCAGACTATCCTAGCTTGCTCTCCGATAAGATGGGTTCAGTGCTGAGAACATCTCCCACTGCCCCATCCACCACCCTGATGTTACTAACTCCATCTGTGCAGAACACAGCGTGGTGGGACTCGCTGGGGCCAGCCTCCAAGACCCTTCCAAGCACCTGCTCTAACCTTGTGCAAGCAGAAACTCCACTGTGCCCAGGTGTCCCTCAGATGCAGCCATCATCAGCGGTGTCCGGCCCTGCTTGTCTGCCATGTTCACATCGGCGCCGTGCGTGAGCAAGAGATCTACAATCTGCAACACATGAAGTGAGAACACGTTATACGTAGAGACCAAGCTGGAGCCAAGGAAGAGCAGAGCTCTTGCCTTGAAAACTCATCCCACCAAGGCATGGTGCCCTCTGAGATTATTGTG
This sequence comes from Amazona ochrocephala, assembly GCA_039720435.1. NCBI lineage: Eukaryota > Metazoa > Chordata > Aves > Psittaciformes > Psittacidae > Amazona > Amazona ochrocephala. The sequence goes on from CM077897.1 coordinate 922,522, forward strand.
GGGATACAGGAGAAGCAACAGAGGTATAAAGACAGGAAAAATGACCTCTTAAGTCAAGAGCATCCTATTTGCTTCCCAAATGGTGAGATAACATAGGACTTAAACACAAGCTGCTCAGGGTGTTTGAAGCATCAGCTTTACTTCTTCTCACTCCCATCAGTTTCCAGAACAGCCTGGGCTTGTCTTCTCCACCCATGTTTCAGCAAGATGGAAGGGATGCCCTGACCATCCTGATAGCGTAAGGAACCCACTCACCTGCCAGTGGCCCTGTCTGACGGCACTGAAGAGTGGAACGACCCCACGGCGGTTGGGCTGTGCCACAGCAGCTCCCTGCTCCAGGAGGAGCCGGCACACATCCAGCTTCCCTCGGCCGGCTGCTGCCGTCAGAGCTGCAGGACAGAGAGAAGCAGTGAAGGGAAAGAGCCATGCTCACCACGGGGGTTTTCCTACCTGGAGGCATGTCCTTCTGCTGGGTGCCGAAGGGACGGTGTCTGAAATGTCAAACGTATCTCACAACAGGCAAATGAACAAAGAAAATCATGGACTATCAGGCTGGTCTGGGTTAGAAGAGACATTAAAGCTCATCCAGTTCCAACCCTCCTGCCACAGGCAGGGACACCTTCCACTAGAGCAGCTTGCTCCAGGCCCCATCCAACCTGGCCTTGAACACTTAGAGAATCATAGAATAGGTTGGATCAGTACATAAAATGGGTTGGATCAGTACATAAAATGGGTTGGATCAGTACACAAAATGGGTTGGATCAACACATAAAATGGGTTGGATCAGTACACAAAATGGGTTGGATCAGTACATAAAATGGGTTGGATCAGTACACAAAATGGGTTGGATCAACACATAAAATGGGTTGGATCAGTACACAAAATGGGTTGGATCAGTACATAAAATGGGTTGGATCAGTACATAAAATGGGTTGGATCAGTACACAAAATGGGTTGGATCAGTACACAAAATGGGTTGGATCAGTACATAAAATGGGTTGGATCAGTACACAAAATGGGTTGGATCAACACATAAAATGGGTTGGATCAGTACACAAAATGGGTTGGATCAGTACATAAAATGGGTTGGATCAGTACATAAAATGGGTTGGATCAGTACACAAAATGGGTTGGATCAACACATAAAATGGGTTGGATCAGTACACAAAATGGGTTGGATCAACACATAAAATGGGTTGGATCAGTACACAAAATGGGTTGGATCAGTACACAAAATGGGTTGGATCAGTACATAAAATGGGTTGGATCAGTACACAAAATGGGTTGGATCAGTACATAAAATGGGTTGGATCAGTACACAAAATGGGTTGGATCAGTACACAAAATGGGTTGGATCAGTACACAAAATGGGTTGGATCAGTACATAAAATGGGTTGGATCAGTACACAAAATGGGTTGGATCAGTACATAAAATGGGTTGGATCAGTACACAAAATGGGTTGGATCAGTACATAAAATGGGTTGGATCAGTACACAAAATGGGTTGGATCAGTACAGTTCTAGCTCTTGTCATTTTAGTATACTTCAAAGGTTAACTCTTCCAAGAAAAGATCTCATAATGTTATGGAAAGAGGCTGATGGGGACAATCAGTTTTTACTATGTTCTTTAAGACACAGTGAAGCTGGATGGGAACCACAATGTAGAGCCTTGTCTCATGAAACCTTCACCATCTCCCCCTGTGCCTCCTGCAGGTTTCCCCACAGGAAAAGCCACAGGCTGCAAGACTGAGTGTGTTTTAGTAATGTCCAGAGAAATAACAGGTCTTTAGGTACGTGCTGCCTCAACAAGATCTTCTGCAACCTGCTCTTGATTCATCCCACCATGACTACAAGAAAGCCAGGGAGGGATGAAGCTGGAGGCACTGCCAGATCACTGCCAGCCATTGGATGTCAGGCAGATTCATGGCTTTTCTCTGTCCAAACAAGCAGAGAGCAGCATAACTCCCCTGCAAGGGTCTTTGTGTAAACCCAAATCCATCTCTCATTTCCAGCATTACAGATGCTCACAGGATTACAGGTGGGAAGAGACAAAAAGCACCGTTAACTCCAAGTATGGTTGGGTTAGAAAAGACACATTCCATCTGAAAATAGTTCCAGTGCAGGCCCTGCTTTTGACTCATTTTTGGTATTAATTTTAGACTCTTCAGTTCCTCCCCTCCTCTCCCTAACTTTCTGTGCACTTGAGCGCAGCTCCTCTGCCTCGATGCTCCGCTGCTTCTCGTAGGAGTCGGAGCAGAAGGTGGGAGTCTATTTCGAACTGACGTAGCTTGTTTTTCCTCTGAAGTACAGTGCTGGGGGATGGCTGATTACGAGGTGTTGATGGTTTCCAACTGCAACAGTGCTCACGTTGGGGGATTTAATTAATTCTCTATTCTGTTCCACATTATGGTTGAGTTTGCTTCTCTTGGGGTTGAGAGATAGCAAGGGTTAAAAGGAAAACTCATCTTGCTGCCACAAGTAGAACACGCTGCAAAATCTATAATCAGATCCATGTGGGTTTTAAACGTAAGCTACAAATATAGAAGGAGGATGGTGTCTAATGTGCATGGCAAAGCGATTGGTATGCAGGGCTCTGGGGTTCTATTTCTAAACCCGCCTGCACTTGAAATGTTGCAAGCTCAGGAGTGGTGCATCCCAACTAGAAGGAAGTTCAGCAGGAGGGCCAGGAGACCTCCTTGGATGGATAAGGAGCTGCTGAGCAAAACTTGAAGGAAAAAAGAGGCTTATAAAAGGTGGAAGCAAGGTCAGGCGGCCTGGGAAGAATACAGGGATGTTGTCCGGGAAGCTTGGGACCAGGTTAGGAAAGCTAAGGCCCACTTAGAATTAAACTTGGCTAGGGATGTTAAGGATAACAGGAAGGGATTTTATAGGTACATTGCCAATAAAAGACAGGTTAGGGACAACGTGGGCCCTCTCCAGAAGCTATCGGGAGAACTGGCTACCCTGGATTTAGAGAAGGCTGAGGTTCTTAATGACTTCTTTGCCTCAGTCTTCACCAGCAAATGCTCTGTCCACACCACCCAAGTCTTGGAAGGCAGACGCGGGGACGGTGAGGGTGGGGACCCTGGGCCCACTGTGGGGTAGGATCTTGTTCGGGACCACCTTAGGAACCTGAATGTACACAAGTCCATGGGACCGGATGAAATCCATCCATGGGTCCTGAAGGAGCTGCAAATGAAGTTGCTAAGCCACTGTCCATCATATTTGAAAAGTCATGGCAGTCAGGTGAAGTTCCCGATGACTGGAAAAGGGAAATATAACCCCCATTTTTAAGAAGGGGAAAATGGATGAGCCACGGAATTACAGACCAGTCAGTCTCACCTCTGTGCCTGGTGAAATCTTGGAGCGGATTCTCCTGGAAGGCATGCTGAGGCACATGAAAACCAACAAGGTGCTTGGGGACAGCCAGCATGGCTTCACTAAGGGGAAATCCTGCCTGACCAATCTGGTGACCTTCTATGAAGGGGCTATGGAACTGATGGACAGGGGCAGAGCAGTTGATGTCATCTACCTGGACTTGTGTAAAGCCTTTGACACTGTCTCCCATGACATCCTTCTCTCTAAGTTGGAGAGACATCAATTTGATAGGTGGACCACTCGGTGGATAAAGAACTGGCTGGATGGCTGCACGCAAAGAGTAGTGCTCAGTGGCTCAGTGTCCAGCTGGAGACCAGTAACGAGTGGTGTCCCCCAGGGATCGGTGTTGGGACCGGTCTTGTTCAACATCTTTGTGGGTGACATGGACAGTGGGATTGAGTGCGCCCTCAGCAAGTTTGCCGATGACACCAAGCTGTGTGATTCGGTTGATACATTGGAGGGAAGGAATGCCATCCAGAGGGACCTTGACACGCTTGTGAGGTGGGCTGATGCCAACCTAATGAAGTTTAACCATGCCAAGTGCAAGGTCCTACAGCTGGGTCGGAGCAATGCCAGGCACAGCTCCAGGTTGGGCAGAGAAGAGATTCAGAGCAGCCCTGCGGAGAAGGACTTGGGGGTGTGGGTTGATGAAAAAATGAACATGAGCCGGCTGCAGTGTGCGCTTGCAGCCCAGAAACCAACCGCATCTTGGGCTGCATCAAAAGGAGTGTGACCAGCAGGTCGACAGAGGTGCTCCTGCCCCTCTGCTCTGCTCTCGTGAGACCTCACTTGGAGCATTGTGTGCAGTTCTGGTGTCCTCAACATAAAAAGGACATGGAACTGTTAGAACAAGTGCAGAGGAGGCCACGAGGATGATCAGGGGACTGGAGCACCTCTCGTATGAAGATAGGTTCAGAAAATTGGGGCTGTTCAGCGTGGAGAAGAGAAGGCTGCGTGGAGACCTCATAGCAGCCTTCCAGTACCTGAAGGGGGCCTATAGGGATGCTGGGGAGGGACTCTTCATTAGGGACTGTGGTGAGAGGACAAGGGGTAATGGCTTTAAACTTAAACAGGGGAAGTTTAGATTGGATCTGAGGAAGAAATTCTTTACTGTGAGGGTGGTGGGGCCCTGGAATGGGTTGCCCAGGGAGGTTGTGGATGCTTCATCCCTGGTGGCGTTCAAGGTGGGGTTGGACATAGCCTTGGATGGCATGGTTTAGTGGGAGGTGTCCCTGCCCATGGCAGGGGGGTTGGAACTCGATGACCTTGAGGTCCTTTCCAATCCTTACTATTCTATGATTCTATGATTCTATGATTAATTTGAGGTATCTCGGGTCAAAATGACTTCGGTTTGCAACAGTGAAATGACTATAAATCACCGAAGTGTTTGGTGTTCACCAGGAAATGGAAAAGACTACTGGAACAGGACGGTTTGAACCATGGGCATATCCTTCTCCACTCTGCCTTACAAGCCACCTGACCTGGGCTGATGTCTTTTTGCCGCTGTGTTCCTAAGGGTCAAAGCAGCCAGTGAGGGAATGTAGCTCCAGCCTTTCCTTTGCAGCTCCAACTCAAGGGAAGCTCAAAAGCTTCTGTGCTACACAGCCTTCAGCCCTTATTGCTTCAGGAAGGTTCCATGCTCACGGCCTGGCTTTGCTGCCTGCTGCTGAGAGGAAGCTCTCTGAGCTCTCCTTGTGCCATGTGCAGATATCCAAGCATCTATCCTCAGACACGGAGAAACAATGAGGGGTGGAAAGAGGGAGCTCAGTCCAACTGGACCCCAGGAGATCACCTCACTAAGGTACACTCAGACTGCATCCATGCCTCTGCTTTGAACAGAAGGTTGGACTAGATAACCCCCTGTGGTCTCTCCAATTGTACCTGTACCCTGTACCTCCAGCCTTCTAACCAAAGAGACTTTGACATCCCCAAACTCCCAACTCCATTGATCGCCACCTCAATCCCGTGCTGGTATCCAATGGTCAGCACTATCCAGTGGCTGGTATACAACTGTCCAAGCCCAAAAGCTCAAACAAACTATTTCAGGAAAAGACTCTAGAAGGACCTGCTCATTTAAGCCTTTTAGCACTCCTTATCAAGCATGGCCAACTTCAAGTCATCTCTTAGAAGACTTATCAGCCTGTTTCTGACACCACCAATGGCCATCCAACAGCCACTGGTCTCCAAAACCTGTGTGCTGAAGAGACTGGAAAAGCCAAGGAAAGGTGATGCGAGGAAATGAGAGAAATGGGTTTGTTTGAAGTTTTACTATTTGCCAGAGAGCTCCTATGGCCCAGCACGAAGAAGGCAAGGCCACCAAAATCAGCCAAGGAGCAGCGACCAGGATCCTGGGCTGGAAAACCAGAATGCTCATTTTGCAGCTTGCTTTTCTATAAGGATGCAGTGCCAGGAGAACAACTCACTGTGCAATAACAAAGTCTTGGCATGAAGAGCAGAGAACAGTTGCTGTGTGTCTCAAAACACAGCCCAAACAGAACTTGAGAGAAGCTTCAGGTGTGGATGTGCCCCTCTCCATCCGTCAGTGAGCAACAAGCCACAGTCTCCAACACCAGGGATGTGCAACAGCACCTTCTGCCCCTGCTGTTGTGCAGAGCAGGTCTGTTTTCTTCAAGGAAAAACAACTTCTCCGGAGAAGGAACCATTAAATTGCTCCTATACAGCACGTGGATCTGTTTCACGGCTTGGCAGCAGGACAAGAGCAGCTTGATGGAGTTGTTCTTTGTACCTCCAGCTCTGATGGAGCTATTACAAGTGACTCAGATACTTTTGTGCTAGGTTTTGGTATCAGCCTTGTCCCAGGGGGAAATACTCCATCTGGAGTTGGATACAGTGTGCTGTCAGCAATTCCTGAACTTATGATGTAACTTGGCACTGCCGTTCAGATGATATCAGGCTGACATCACCAAGCCAGGCAGTCAGCTCTGCTCTGCAGAAGATCAGACTCATGAGCAATAAGCATCCAAAAAAGACAAGGCATGATTCAGATTTTAGAGCAGATTGTTATTTTGAGGTGGAAACCACCATTTCTCTTCAAATTTATCTAAAGTTGCTATTTACTTTGGGGAAAATCATGAGAATAATCAGAAAACAACGTGAAGGGGAGTCTTGTGATTTGTGAGGCACAAATCCACATTCCCAGCTATCCCAGTTACTCAGAAACCCCTCTCAGACAGAGAACCTCTCAGATGTCTCTGTGTCCAGCTTCTGGCATTGATCAGGGAAAGGTATGGGAAGGGGGACAACATGACACGGAAAAAGCTTCTGCTGAAGAGTCCTCAAGGAAATGGGCAGGCTGGGAATGACAGAGCTGCCCAAGACACATGGAGAGTGGAGAGAAGAGCTGCATGTTTTCAGGACGCAGCTCAGCAAAGACCTATGGCTCTATACCAGGCTTCCCAGGTTCATCCAGAAACCCAGGACTATCTTCACTCCAGGAGTTCATCTGTAGTTCATCTGATGCTGCCCATGAGGTTACTTTGCAGGGAGACAACTTAGTGCATTTGATCAAAATCTGAAGGCATCTGGATCACCATCCTATTCACTAGAGAGTCTCTCTGGACCGAAACATCAGTGAACATTGTGGATGAGCTGTCTGGTCACCACTCCAAACTCTGAGCTCACTGGTAGCAAAGCCATTGTCCTATAACTACGCTCAGTCATTTCATTTGGCTAATTCCATATCCCATTTCCTTTTCCTCCCATGACACCCTCAGGGCACTTTTAAATTGCTTATTTGTCTGTGTTGCCCTGATTTCCACTAATAATGGCACAATGCCCTTGTTATCAGTTCTGTTCCTGTGGGAGCAGGACCTGGCTCCTTCATGCCCTGCAAGTGGCCCAGGGCAGCTCAGCCACCAGCCAGACAACCCACCCCTCTGTATTTGTCCTTTAAAGCTCAAGGGCAATATTATCTGATGGACTACATTCATTCAGCCTTCCAGAGCCTAAAGGGGTGACAAGGAAGCTGGAGAGAGGCTTTGGACAAAGGCCTGGAGGGACAGGCCAAGAGGAATGGCTTTAACCTGCCCGAGGGGAGGCTGAGATGAGCTCTTAGGCACAAGTTCTTCCCTGTGAGGTTGCTGAGGCGCTGGCACAGGGTGCCCAGAGAAGCTGTGGTTGCCCCATCCCTGGCAGTGTCCAAGGCCAGGTTGGACACAGGGGCTTGCAACAACCTGCTCTAGTTGAAGGTGTCCCTGCCTGTGGCTAGAGCTGGATGAGCTTTAAGGTCCTTTCCAACCCAAAACATTCAAGGATTCATGTGATTACCAGGCTCCAATAAGGCTGCATTTTGAAAGGTACAGGGTATAAACCAGCTCAAAAGATAATCCCACTTCCCTTTGTCCCCCTCTACCCAGAAACAAGCTGATCGAGGACCAAGCCACATGCCAGCCACAGTCTGTACCCTTGGATCGCGTCGTTAGTGAGCAAAGCTGACAGAATCAAAATCAGTGCTCTGTTACCCACAGAGGAACATTACCTTGGTGCATTAACTTGACAGGAACATTACCAGGGATACAAGGAGATTAGGGAGGTGAGTACAAAAGATTGTGGATAATATTTATGAGGTCACTGGAGTTAAATCTAACAACTCCATACTTGAGTATCTCGAGAAATGCAGATGATGGTGAGGATTGTCTCTAGGGAGTGGAAGGGGTGGATGACTGCTTTCATTTTAAGTGAGGAAAGCACGGCGTCTGGTTTATACCCATCCATATAAACATACAGTACTGTACAAAAGAACGTTTGTTTCATTATGAGGTGCTAAATAATGCCAAGTTTTAGGAAAATAAATGGATAATTGAACAGCTGAGCGCAAGCTCCACCCTGGCACCTGAAAACAAAGCAGAGGAACTGATCCTTCTGCCTTCATCCAAACAATGCCAGGGATCAGGATGCATCAGGTGATGGGGAGCCCACAAATACAAACACTGACATGCAAGAAGCAGCTACAGCAGCTACAGCAATCACCTGTCTCTCCCCAGAGGCTGTCAAAGCTGTTGATCTGGGCTCGCTCCACCTCCTCTTCGTCTTTTTCTGGAAGATCGAGCAGGTAGGAGACAATCTGAAACCAAACGAGATGTCAGCTCGCAAATGTCTTATGTACTGCTGACATCTTAACACGAGCTGCTCTGAATGCACAGTGCAAAAGGAACAGCCTTTGCCTGGCACCCTGAGCTCAAGCAAATGCTCTTCCAGAGATCAGTCACTGAACCTGATAAAGGAAACCCCCAAACACATCCAAGTGTCTTGATGCAACCGCCCATGGTGAGCCTGTGTAGTGTCAGGTCCTTAGAACTGGGTCTGTCCTGCTGCAGTGACCTGACGTATGGAATGGATGTGCCTCTGGGAGGAGGTGCAGCCAGGAGGAGGTATTTAGATACAGGGAAACCCCTCCTCAAGGGATGGAGAAGGAGAAGGGGCTGCTGTGGGCCTGGGCTCTGCTGTGGTGGCAGTGGCTGACCTGGCAGTTAACACTTGGACTCTGATCTTAAAGTTCTTTTCCAATCTCAGCAATTCTATACATCATTTCCCACATCACAAATCTGCATCAACATAACAGGACAAAGCTCTTTGGCTCTTCTCCCTCCTCCCTGACATACAGTCCAAAGCTACACGGTCTCACACCCCCCTAACAGCACCGGAGGAGCAGCGTTAGCTGCATGCTGTTTATCCAGCTCTGCTTAAAGGTTTATGCTAACAAGTTAAAGGCTTGTTAAGCTTCCTCTCCTGGACATCTGCCCAGGCTAAAGGATTTGTGAACCCTGCTGCCTGGGAAGGGAAGAGGAGGAAGAGTAGGACAGAGAGATACTGACCCACCTCCACGACCCTCTTTGGTCAATGTTTTGGCTAGAAAACATAGCCAAACCTTGGTTTCCCACCCCACAGAGGCAGGGCTGTGCTGGTAGGTCTTACCTCGGTGTAACCCATGCTGGCTGCAGCGATCAGTGCCTGCTGGATGGCGTGGCTCTTCTTAAACACTCCCTGCTGCTGCCCAGCCATGGTCCAGTCACACTGGATCAAGAACTTCACCACCTCCAAGTGTCCTCTGAGAGCAGCGTGAACCAGAGCGCACTGACCGTTCTTGTCCAAATGATCCACCTTGAAAAAGAGATGACAAAACACAATTAAACCAAATCACAGGCAAAATACCTTCATTTCCTCAGAGTTTCCATCCGGGATTCAAAATACTGCCACATGTGCAGTATGTGCATTTTTCTGGTCAATCATCCCTTCCATGACCAGAAAACAACTGTCTCCAAAGAGCTCTGCCCCAGGCTCAGGCATCCTCTTGGCCACAAATGTTTGCTTTGGGTAAGTTACCATTAAATCCTTAGCTTTCATCAGCTGCCTGCAGACTCAATGGCTGCAAAAGCGTTTTTCCCCTTTGCGTCCTGAAGTTGTGGTTCCCAGGGACTGAAATCATACACACTGCTCTCACCGCCTGCATCCAAATCCACACAAGGAAAACCAGCTTGTTTTCCAGATACCATTGCTCTGGAGACACAGAAGTGCCTCAGCCTGCAGTCGAATGCACTGACATGAACCCAGTGCAGGCAGAAGTCAACAGGAAACAGAGATGGCGCTTGGCAGCCCTATTAGAACTTCCCTGCTTGGCTTTTCAGGACAGGGCATGGTTTTCACTCGATGCCTGAATACATCAGCTGGGATTTCTAGGTCCTACCCCAATACCGGTACCTTGGAGAATGGGACAGGCAGTCCTCCTGCCAGTAAACCCTTGCAGTGCTCTGCACCATATTATTTCTCATAACTCCTATTATAAATATGAGAAATAATGACTATATCAAGACATTATACTTATTTTATAGTGATACAATACATAAGAGAGGTATTTCTTGTAATAGATTAACAGAACTAATACATTAACATTTCTCATTTCTCCACCCAGGCAGCAGTCAGTGTTGCAGTTTTCTATGCAAGAATCAAACATCTCAGCCTTCAAACCAAACCCCAAACCCAGCTGCTTTGGGGCTATCTCCTCAATATAATTATGGATCCTCAAGGAAAGCTACGAGTGGCGGCACTTTCAAGTTTCATTGTGTAGCCTAAATCTTCCTCTTAGAGATGGAACGCTGCTTCTTACCAAGGAGTGCCAAGGAGTCACCCACCTCAAAATATCCCAACAAAAGCAGAATTCCTGTTTTCCTTCGTATTGTCCTTGCATTATTACAGACAACATGGCAAGATTTAACTGTAGCCCTTAAGCCATTCCAAGTTTCATAGCAGAACCATACGAACCCATGTTTTGCTTTCTGAACTGCAGCTAAACATATAGAACAACCACAAATTGCTTCCAGGAGGCTCCACTTCAAAAATCAGTGCGATTGTCTTCTTCAACAACACACTGAAACTTGACTCATGCTATACAATTAAAGCTCCAAGCACTCACCACAAAGCTAAACAAAGGGTGTTTTTCTGGGATGAGCCTAAGAGGAGTGTTTGGAAAATGTGTCTCAAGGAGGCATCTCAAGAATGCCGCAAGAGCAACGTTGGCATTTTAACCTCGTGCAGTTCCAGGACCTCAAGCAAAGCAGAATCCTGGAGGATATGCTTTATGGCAAGCATCACGCATCCTGCCTGCAGCTTGTGCCCTGCCTTGCACCAACATGGACCAGCTGAAATCAGCTTTACAGGAACGTGGTCACTTCACCTTAGCCCGTTTCTTGCAGAGCAGCACAACGATGCTCAGGAATCCAGCAGCAGCTGCGTAGCCAAGGGGAGTGAGGCCACTTTCCGAAGCAGCGTCTACATTGGCCCCAAACTCCAAGAGCAATGCCACCATCTCAGTGTAGCCCAGGTGAGATTGAACACAGAGAATAGGGGCGTTGTTGAGAACCTCAGTGCGGTAATTCACGTTGGCGCCTCCCAAAATCAGCAACCGACTGACCTGCAGAGGGGAAGAAGAGCTCCTATTAGGTGGGCTTTATGGAGAGACACTGATTTATTGTCAGGGCACAGACAAAATGTGAAGCGGGGCCCAATGCATATCTCCAAGCAAACAGCAAAGGACTTAAAATGCTGAGTAGAAACACTTGCCAAAGAAATGGTCCCATTTTAGGCAGAAGGAACTGTTTAATCCTCCCCCTGTGGGCTGGTGAAGTGGCTTGAAGGGTGCAGAACAAAGTCACTACAGCAACGCTGCAGCTGGGGACACAGCATCTTCCACATGAGGATGGACCTTAAATAACTCAATGGACCATCCTTCCCACAGGATCCTCTCTCGGGATGGCTTTGGCTGTCCTCCTGTGCTGCCACGCTTGCACAGCTCCCTCTGCACTTGGCTGCACTAGAACATGCTCTATCTGGTGGTGGAGAGAATGGCAAGGAAGGGACATGGGGACAGACCCCAGGCTCACCTTGCCTGCATGGGAAGGAGCTGGGGTAAACTTCCTTCCACGAAACCCGTATCACTGTCTTGAGATCCCTTCTGCTATAGAGAGGAAGTCACTTAAGCAAACACATTCACCCTCACAATGCAAATGGGCATGAAGCGTCTGAGCTAGCACAGGAGCACGTGCTGTTGAGTTTGGTGTCGCCTCCGAGTCAATGCCTGTGACAGCCCCTTTCTGGGGCTGTCAAATTCCAACGCCAGTTGTCACATCCCACAGCTCTGGGAAGGAAAACCTCAAGTGAACCATTCTGCACAGGCACAACTTCCCTGTTCACTCACTGCTATTAAAAGGAGACCCCTGGCTGAAGTAGAAATGTTGAGGGCTCATCCCAGACAGTAACACAATCCCAGCTGAACTGATGGGCTCTTTCCAGCTCATGGGAATGCCCAGCACTGCCTGGGCAGGAGCACTGCCACAAGTAGGCAGCTACAGTGAACTGAGAGCTTCTTGTGTGAGTTCTGAACCACCCCAGCTCTCCTCCTCCTCCTCCTCCAGTACCTTTATATTTGGGGTGTAGAGATTCCTCAGAGATGCCAAAGCCATGGAAAGACCTTCCGTGCTGTAGGAGATCCAAAGCCCTTGCAGGATGGAGGAAGATACCCCAACTTTTTTACTCAGCCCCTAAAAGAGAAAAGATGACTTAGATCCAAGCTTACAAACATGCTCAATTACACAGGGTAGATCCTTTTGGGTCTCTGGACTTCAGAGAGTTTCAAGACACTAACAGCTACAGGAAATAACTTGCAAAGGTCCTGTAGCCGTTTCCTACCTCTAGGAAAGGCAGGATTAAACTGTGAGTAACCCAAACCCACTCAGTCTCAAGCTAAGGAGCACAGCAGGCTTCTTTTCATTATTTTCTGTCAGTAAAGTATGCATTATTTTGGCAGAACTGGTTCACAAAGTTATTATCCAAACTGTTACGCAAGACGACCATATCTGCTCCCAGTAAGATAAACTAAGGAAGTCTCAAGCTCAGCCTAGAATGGTATTCCCCTATCTCACATCAGACTGTCTCCAACCCTTCTGGCTGATGTCCATGATCACGCCATATGTAATACATAGAAGGTTTCCCTCCCTCCTCTTGAAGGAGCAGCAATTGCTCTGGAGCCAACAGATGGGAGCAAACAGCTGGATGGAAGAGGTGAGGAATGGGGTTTGCAACTCCAGCAACGAGCTTGATGGTGTGATGTGGGTACATCCTCGGTGCTGCTGTTCTGCCACCGATCTACCATTAAAGCCTGCTGTTTCCATGGAAACCCTACAGACATTTTTAATCCTGTTTTGATATGCAAACCCTGATTTCCATCTTCCTTGCAAGGCTGTGTGGTCATTTCTAGCTGTGCGAAGCAGCAGAATCCCATCTCGCTTTTGTATGACAGACTGACACGGATGGGGTGGGGTGGCGGGGGGAAAGCCAGCAGCAGAAGGTGGGATTTGTCTCCTCTCAAGGAAGATGCGCAGGAGTCACCATGTAAGCCCACTGCTGGACTCAGCTGCAGACCTCTAATACCTACGCATGAAAGATACTAGGAAGCATCGCACCAGCCATCAACAGATTTGTCACTTGAAATGGTTTTACCATGGCAAGAAGCAACAGATCAGACAAGCTCTTATAAATAACAGCTCCCTGTGCTTGTTCCCTTCAAAGCTCAGGCAGCTAAAGAGAGAAAAATATCTGCTTGTGGAAAGGGCAAAGAGCTCAGGAATTTTCGCCACCATCAGACGCTGCTCTGGAAACAACACAATGCAGGACATTAGAGGCCACTATTAAATTTCAGTGAACTCAGTACAATTGGGCAAATGGAAACCCAATTTGATAATCAACAGTTAAAACAACTTAAAAATAGCTATAATAGTACCAAACCCAGAAATAAGCTGTTTGAGTCACCATCAAGATCAAGGGAAATAGTATGTATTCTCAGAATAGCCATCTGTGAATAATCATATAAGCTATAAAAATCTTAACCACTGAATTAGAATATATACCCATAGCTATGAGTGCAAGACATAAAAGGTGACATTTATCCTTTACTCTGTAACAAATACATTCAATACCATTCTCATTCAGATACTGAAACAAACCTGCGCCAGTTGAGCAGCCTGGTCTTGTGGAAGGCCCATGGCACGGTGTTGGAACTGGGTGACCTTAAGGTCCCTTCCAACCGAAACCATTTTATGATTCTAGTTCTCTTTTTACAGATCATATATTGCTTTTTTAGCTCCCTTTTCTGCCCAGAACTGTCAGGCAGGTTGAATCCTTCAGGAAAAGCAAACCCCGGCTGGACACATCAAACTGAAATACCACCAGTGGGGGACAAGGGACACCTATTTCTTGATTACTGACATTTTAGCTAAGATGAAAATAAAGACTTCCCTTTGGTTGATTGGCAAAACAGATGCCAGCCTAGAGTTTGGGTCTTCTTGTGTCATTACTGCACATTTCTCATCATGCCCTTCGTTGCATGCCAGGCGTTCCAAGCTGGGTTTCCATATGCTCCTGTTAAGACTGGCAATTGCTTTTAAAGACTAAAACATTTGTACTTTTGGGGGTTTTGGTCCCCAAACTGTTTGAGGATGTTTGCGTTTAAAAGAGAAACCCAGCAGATCTCAGACATGAAGGGAAGAGGGGAGTGTGAAAGCTTCTTACCACCTGTGTGTTGGGTCATCACCCTGTGTCTGAGCATCACTGCTTTTTTACACCTGGGAATTCCAAGTGTCCCATCATTACCTTGCACAAGGTATCCCTGGATACGAACTAATAGGGATTGGGGAAGGACAAACAAGTTTTCCGCACTAATCACAGTTTGTCTCTAAACCCAGCTCTCAGTACTCCCTGGCTGGCCAAAATGCTTTAGCTCTGTTCTAATCCTCTGCTTCATGATGAGTACATAAAGTGGAATTCCAATGGCATCAGGCCTCCATAAATACCTTCAAAATTAGGATCTTTGTGTCTGCAGAAAGCTGCTATTATAACATGAGAACTTCAGGAGAAGCACACTGAATTGATGACCTGACACGCTCCCTGCTTGGCAGAAACCCCAGGCCATACTGGTAATAGCTGCAGCAAAAGATCAGGCAGAGTGAAGAGCTTGGATGGAAGAAACCATGTTTGTTTAGAAACAAATACAGCCAGGAACATCAGGAATGGGGATCTGTGTCCATGCTGTTGGAAATGCTTTCTTGAGATCCTAAACGTGGGCTGCAGTATTCCAGCTTGATGCCTCCTTCCGCACCTAATACAGCTTTTGTTTTACTCCGCAAACCTCAGTAAACACTTGCTCAAAACAGGAAGAAAGAGAAACCTCTTCAAGTGAAAGCTAAAGACAGAGTTTTACAGTGGTTTTAATCCAGCTAATCCAAACCCTGCGGAAACTTTATAGCACTTCTAAACAACATGCGGTTATGCTTATCTGTCACCGAGACATGAGTCCTGCTGCACCCAAGGACCGCGCTGAGTGATGATGTGAAACAGAAGGCTCTGCTGATATTTTTCATATGCTAATGGGCATTTTCACCTCTTGTAAATATTGCTCAATTAAATCTGGAGTCTACAGGCAACTTGTCCACTTAATGGAAAATGGCATTTGTTTAAAGCCCGAAACCCTAGGATGTGTTTCTACTACGGAAGTGTGAAGTGAAGATTTGGAACCAGATTTAGAACGTAAATGGCAGCTGAAGAGGAAACTCACTGCTGAATGTGGCCTTGGGAATGGAACTCCAAGTTTGAACATTATACACTAAGGGGGTAATGTACTGATCTGGGCTTCTTCCTCCTTGGCTCCAACCACTGCCTTCCCAAACTTTGCTACTACACCTGCTGGTGAATTCGGCACAGGGAGCTCAATAGATAACTCCAACATGACTGATGCAAGGCAGAAACTATCTGCTCTAGGGATATAGGCCTATTCAGTCTGTAAAATCATACACAGACCAGATAAAAATGCAGCCCCATTTTTGAGCTGTGGCTGCCCCATCCCTGGCAGCGTTCAAGGCCAGGCTGGACGGGGCTTGGAGCACTGCTCTAGTGGAAGGTGCCCCTGCCCGTGGCAGGGGTTGGAGCTGGAGGAGCTTTAAGGTCCTTTCCAACCCAAACCAGGCTGGGGTTCTGTGATTCTATGATTTCCACCTTCCAGTGTATGGGCCAACTGGCACAAGAATGATACTTAGTTTACGGGTCATACTGCAGCTCACGCTGAAGCTTGCCTTTCAGTTCTCCAGGTCCTAAATGTCTGTGAAGAGTCAAACGGACCAACCATTGGATAATAACAATCACATTTTCTCTTGACAACCTAAATGTTACAGATTCCATGGGAAGAAACCTCTCAGTGTAGAAGAGCAGTCTGAGGTAAGGAGGCTATCTGCTGAATTCACAGTCTGAAGGATGTGTTCATTTCATGGATTCCTCCTATCCCAGTTTCCTAAAGCCCCCTTCTACACATTTCAGCAGCCCGAAGCAATCACACTTCTTACAGCAACCCAAAACAGGAAGAGCTTGAACGCTGCCAGGGCTGGCAGGTTACACGCACTGGGGATGAGGTTAGCATAAGTCTTCATGTTCATTTTTCTTACCTTAAAAATATGTGCTTTGAGAATGTGATGTCCCAGTTCAATAGTTTGCTGTCGATTCAGTTTTCCTTCTTGACGGGAAAACCAGAAGGCAAGTAATGTGTGGCCACTCCTGAAATCAGAGGAAAGACTACATTGGGATTTGCTTGTTACAGCAACAAAACAACTTGTGATAACATTGTCCTGCTAAGCCTTCAGCCTTAGGAACCAGAGCTAGGCTAATTCTCAACACCAACTAATTGCACATCCTGTATTACTGATGCTCAGTGACACCTCAAACCCCCCCAACTACAACAGCAGGGGTACAATTTCATGTAGGGCTTTGTCACTTTGCAGAGGAGACCTGGAAGACGATACTTGGAACGCACATCACCAATCCCGAGGTCATTAGAAAATGACATATTTAACATAGCCACACTCTGAACACACATTCTTCACATGACAACCACATTCTCGACCCTCTGACAAGCCCTGCAGAGTGAAGCAACTTTTATTTCTCTGTACAACTCCTTCTAAGCACATTCTCCAGCTTTTCCAGTACTAAAGATGCTTCTGGCATGAGCTGCCAGGTTGACAACCAAAGCAAATTAACTGAGCCACACAGAGCCCGGGTTAAGGCAAAGCATAATAAAAGAGACAATAACTTCCTTGGCTAATGGTGATTTCTACTGACATTCGTTAAACACACAGACTTCCAGCTGGAATTCCCAAAGTTCAACATGGCTGAGGCTTCCCAAAGGTGCCAGAAGCTGATTCTCTGCACGCACACACACACAAAAGACATGGTGGAAAGATGTAAAGTAATGCAAACCACCTCTGTTAGAGCTGTTGTCCCATCCCTGCCAGTGTTCAAGACGAGGCTTAGAGCAACCTGGACTAGCTATAAATGTATAAATGTATAAAGAGCACTGGAAGTGGATGAGCTTTATGGTCCCTTCCGATCCAAACCAATCTGGGATTCTATAATTCTATGGATGTGCCCATGGATGCAACAGCAGGAGATGCAGCAAGCAGGGGAGGAGGCCGCCAAAGCTCCATGCTTGGACCTCAGTGGTCTGGGGGGTCGTGGTTTGCTTGGTTTTGCCACGAAATCCGTATTCTTCTTTAAGACTCTGGGCATTCCCAAAGGAGTCCTTTTGAATCCACTTCATTTCTGGAACTTAATGTGACTACACGTAAAAGCAATCAAACCCCTTCCAGCCAAAGAAAACAAAACATGATACCGACTGTGGCTTTAAAAGGACTTTTAAGGACAAGGGAACGTTCCAAGCTCATCACTAGTTCATAAAGCAAAGAAGTACATAGGATGGCCAAGCATTGAGTCTTACAGAACACAGGAATGCTCACAACGGTGGGGATTTTCCAGCGTATCCACCCCCAGGCAGAATGATTCATGTCTCAGAAGAAAAGGGAAAGACTCGCAATGCCATGGCCAGGTGTTTGGCAGGGGCTCCCCCAGCTCTGCCAATGAACCTCCTTTTGGACCCATGATACATGGATTCATTTGAATCCACGCTCAATGATGCTCTGCCAGACCTTGTGGTACCGGTAGGACATGGACATGTGCCCGCTGGAGGAGTGGGATGAAAACCAAAGTTTGCTTTCAAGGTAGGACTTGATTCCCAGGAGAGGTGAAAGAGCACCACATCCCATTACATGTAATAAACTGGTGAGTAATTCTATTGTGCCTCCCTCCACAATGCCATTAACTGTATAGAGGCACCATCAATGCAAATAATAAACTGTTGATACAGACTGACAGGACCCTTCACTCGGATGCCATGGCAGGATCCCATAGCACCACGCTTCCCATCACTGGAGGAGAAGCTCCTCCAGATGGTGACTCTGCCCATCAAGATGTAGCTTCGATGCCTTTGTGCACAGGGCAGTGCCACTGATTTCCAGGCATCTGTGCTGTGAGAACCATGGAGCACCAACAGAAGGGACAAAACATACAAAGCTCTGAAAACAGAAGGGCCTTGGGAAGTGGTTGTAGCACCTTAAGTTACTCACAGCTTGTTGCTTTGCCCTTCTTTCACTCCTTCTCTCTTTGCTCCCCATCGCTGGAGTGGGAGAACTTCAGGTCTCAGCCTTTTAAAGGACAGACACAAATGCACTTGCTCATGACACTGATGAACCTCCAGGAATGCCCATGGAAAGGAGAAATGGGTTGGAAGGCAACAAGTGACTATGAAACACAACAGCTTGAGTGTTGCTGGACAGAGCTGCAAGTGAAGGAGCGCAGCAACTGCTTGATGTTATCTGTTCCCCTTCAGCCCGATGATGAACACCTAAATTTGCCCTAGAACAATCAGTGCATCTCCGCAGCTCATCAGATTCACAGCGCTGCGCTTGTGGTTTGGAGAAGAGCCAATGCTGAGAACAACCGGCCATGGGAATGATCTCCCCAGGGAAGCGGTGGACTCCCCAGCACTGAACACTGTTAAGATTCACTGAACAGCGTGCTGGGGCACCCAGTCTGGGTCATGCCTTGCCTAGAAAGGTTGGACCAGCTGATCCCTGAGGTCCCCTCCAACCTGGGATTCTGTGACTCAATGATTCAATGTGCTACCCCCACTAGAAGGTTGGTGGTGCAAGTTAACTCAGAGCCACCAGCCCACTGCCCTTCTTGGGGAGATGCATTGGGAACCATGGCTTTCTGCTCCAGCTCTGAGAGTGGCTGCACACGGGACCCTGCAGCCATCCCTCCCTACCTCTGCAGAGGAGAAAATAATGCCTCTCGTTTGCCTGTGGATGGATCGATCTGGGCATGCTCTGAATGAAGCTGTCACTACAGGAATCCTAAGCATGAACTGAAGATCCAGAAGCTTCTAATGTGCCTTTTCTTTGCAGCAAGAGATGGAGTGCAGCTCCCTTCTGACACACAAGCCCAGGTTCCAGTTAGCTCCTATATTGCTTCTCAGCTGCAGCTGGCAGGGTATTTACCTACATGTAATTATGCATGGCTTTGGCTGTTATGAATAAGGCATGTATGAACTATTCCAGACTAAAGTACAGTACTCATGCGTAATCCATTCCCTCTGCAATGATTCCCAGACCTTGGCTTTGGGCTTGTTGATAAATACTTGCAGTCACTTGTTCTGTCAATGTTAACTGCGTGCTAAACCAGACTACAACAGCCCAGGCTTTTTGTCTGTTGCTTCCTTCTCCTTTCTTTAATAGAGGATGGTAATGACATCTCCATCAGAGAGCGCAGTGACGTGATTTGCTCTGAACTTCAGTGCTGCAGAGTTTAGCAGCAGAGATTGCTCTATTTTTAATGTAAGGTTTCTTGTGAAAAATCAACCATGCTGCCGGCTCGGTTCTGACAGCCTTTGGTTGCTCTCACAGGCTGCCTGTAACGGCCAGGGGTGCACATACAGGTATATATGTGCACATGCATGTATACATAAAACAAAGATGAGTTCTTCCTCCTTCCATGCCCCAGCAGAGCATGAACCGGCGCATGCGTACAGGAAGGAGAATGTAAGTGAAGACTACGTATGGACACAACGGGATGCTGGATTCAACAGTGGTCCCTACACCTCAGTTATTGACCCAAGCTGAGGCACACAGAGCTCTGGGAGCAGAGCAAGGTGATGCAGGGAGTTGGTACCTCAAGCACATCCCTCACTGTGCCTCCGTCCCTTGTGCTACAGATGGAAGGGGACAAGGTGTCACTTAATGAAGCGACCAAAGACGTGTGACAGAGCATGTGGAAATACAGAAGAAAATACTGGAAACTCCCAGATCTGCGCTTCCTCTACACCCTTCTTATCCCTCAAGCAGAGTAAAAGAGATTTAAAAGGGTGTAAACTGACTCTGATGTTAAGGCATCACGCTACCAGAGTGAAAACCAGGCAAAACAGTGAATGAGAATCAGTCCCGCTCACTTCTGAACACACCTAAGTCCAAATTCCCTGATTTACATCCACATATCCCTTCTTCCAGCTAATCCCACACAACCATTCCAGAGTGCAGAGATCTGACACTGTGCCCAGTGGATCTGCTCTTCCAAGGGATATGTGTTCATATTTTATTCAGCTCTGCAGAGTGCAATTTCATAACCTGGGCACAGAGAACATCTGCTCTGACAAAGCCGGAGCCGCCTTTAGAATCATAGAATCACAGAACAGTCAGGGTTGGAAAGGACCTTAAGATCATCCAGTTCCAACCCCCTGCCATGGGCAGGGACACCTCCCACTAAACCATGTCACCTAAGGCTATGTCCAACCCCACCTTGAACACTGCCAGGGATGGAGCATTCACAACTTCCCTGGGCAACCCATTCCAGTGCCTCACCACCTGCACAGTAAAGAATTTCTTCCTCAGATCCAATCTAAACTTCCCCTGTTTCAGTTTAAACCCATTACCCCTTGTCCTATCACCACAGTCCCTAATGAAGAGTCCCTCCCCAGCATCCCTATAGGCCCCCCTTCAGATACTGGAAGGCTGCTATGAGGTCTCCACGCAGCCTTCTCTTCTCCAGGCTGAACAGCCCCAACTTTCTCAGCCTATCTTCATACGGGAGGTGCTCCATCCCCTGATCATCCTCGTGGCCTCCTCTGCACTTGTTCCAACAGTTCCATGTCCTTTTTATGTTGAGGACACCAGAACTGCACACAATGCTCCAAGTGAGGTCTCACAGAGCAGAGTAGAGGGGCAGGATCACCTCCCTCGACCTGCTGGTCACGCTCCTGTTGATGCAGCCCAGGATACGGTTGGTTTCTGGGCTGCAAGCGCACACTGCAGCCGGCTCATGTTCATTTTCTCATGGACCAACACCCCCAAGTCCTTCTCCTCAGGGCTGTTCTGAATCTCTTCTCTTTGCTTCCAGAAGCTGCCTGTCCAGCCTGCAGAAAGGCCAAGCCCTGCTCAGTGAGCTCCTCCTGATGGATCACTGAGTCACCACAATTGATTTATTGCTTTAGTTCCCCTCTGATGTTGTAATTGTGAATTGGGAGGAATTAAGGTTCTACAAGAAAACTCACACAAAGCAGGGAACGTTCCTCAGCACACAATATTCTTCCCTAGAGAATGAAACCCTGCTTTAATTTGCTGAGCTAACTGGGACAGTCAAGTTGGAAGGCAAGAAAAACCTCTCCATCCCTCAGGTCATATCTCACTGCAGCGAGACAAGCTATGATCAAAACCCATCACCCTGCCTAGCAGTAACCAAGGACACAGCAGACGTGTGCCACCAATTCTATCCGCTTTAGGAAACTGCACACACATTCCTGATGAACAGGAAAAGCAACCTTTGGAGCATGGCTGCTGCTTGCTTTTTTCATGCAGCAGTTGTCTTCTTTGCACTGATGCATTCTCATCGCAATGGCAGAGGAACATCCAATGGCCTCAACTGTAAACTAGAAACCCATCATTCTGGGCTTTAAACATGAGATTTCAAGGCTAACAGGGCTACACCTGATTATCCAAGCTTACTTTTCTATGGTACTGATGATAAGGCTCAATCCGTACATGAACAGATGCATGGGTTAGACTTGCAAACCAAGTCCAGTCCAGACAAGGCTCAAGCCATGCGTCAACAGATGTGTGAACCACAGACCCGCACACCAAGTCCTGCACCCCGGGTTCATGAAGCAAGTGTCTTAGGAAGACATCTGGTCATGATTTAGTACTTCAACCATGATGTCACTGCTGCAGCAGTGCTGGACTGAGTACTTGTGCTTTACAGGAGACAAAGCATTGCACGAAGAATCCATATCCAGTCATCGTGCTCACTCTTAGCTCTTCATTACTGTTCCCCATGGTCTTGTGTAGTCTAAAGCAGGAAAAGCAGCAAACCCATGATTTGTGTAAAGCAGAGCTAAAGCGTTGCACAAACCACTCCGAGCATTTGAAAAGCAGAAATGGAATCACTTAACATCATCTGCTCTATCCTTAAAAGCAATTTAGTTTGAGTAACAGCATCTTGGTGATGGGGGACTTGAAAGTTTTTGACATCTCATAAAGTCAGAGGGTCACTGGATGTTTCCTTACTGCCAGGGTGTGACTTAACACCTGTAAACCCAATAGCACCTACACAGCTACAGTCCTGCTCACATCTAGAGGCGCAAGCTCTGACTTCAGCCTTGCCCCAGGCAGGCAGGGGAGGCTGACTAAGCCTCAGGTTATGTTACATACTTGGCTTATCACAGAGGAGGAGTCTGTAGTTTATCTGGGATAATAGAGCTGTGTCCACGTCAAGAGCTGATCCTGGAGAATCTCTACACTATAAGAAACAATGGCAGCTGGGTGCCAAGAGAAGCAGCAGAGGAAAACCACACAGCTCTGAGGGCACCCTTCAGATTTCAGGTAACAAAGGACACTTCCAATGACTTAAGAACAGAAAAGGAAGAATAAAGGAGATAAAAAAGCATTTCCAAATGCTTACAGTCCCTGACTTAATGAGAGTTCAAAAGCCAGATCCAGAGAGTGAAGATGCAATTCCCTTGGCTGCGTTCAGTTCAGGAGGCTGCTGGTTGCCAGGAGAAGATTACTTTACATTCAGAGAAAAGCAGTGCTGTCCAAGAGCAGTGTGAAAAGCCTGCTGGCATATTTAATGTTGGATGGGCAAAACCAACACCTTTCAGTGAGCTCTCCAGTGACTACACAGTTAACACACAGAGGAGATCTCAACAGAGCAACAGTGATACGCTTTCTGTTCTCATTCCACCTGACGTGACTTAAGATATATGGGGTTAGAGAAGAATGGGGAATGTTATTTGGAAGTGCTTTACTGCTGTTCTGACCAGGAGTAAACGACCAAGGAAGAAGTAAGATGGAACAAAGTCAGGGTTACTCTGTCCTGAGCTGCTGGGGGACGGCCTTGTGCCAGGAGTGGGTCTTAAAGATCTGAGGAATTAAATAGCAGGAAGGAATTAAGCAACGTTTCTTCCCTTGGTCAGCACTGCTACTGCCTCTGAGTAACTCCACTTCTCTCTTCTCAGTGCCACAGAACGCATTATTCTGTGACTATTCCTCTCCACGTAGATGTGGGAATGGAACAGCATGCACAAGTTTACAGTCCAGAAGAAAAGAGAAAGATTTTATGAGGACAGCAACTCGAGACACTAAATATATTCAAAACCCCCTCTGCATCCAAATGCTTACGCTGCATGTCTAATGAGCCAGTTAAAACAAGCTGCTCTACTGATGTCCTTTATGGTGGTAGCGATCACATCTGCTCTCCATCTCATCTGTCATGATTTATAATCTGTCTCTTCTCTGCTTCTCTTCCAAGTAACGCTGCAGCTGCAGCTCTGCCCACATTTCAGAGGAGAAACCTGCAGCTAAGGCAGTCCACCTCCTTGCTAGACACAGAGCTACCATGCGAGTGAGTCCGAGCTTCCTTCTCTTCTGCATGCATCCAGTCCTGAACGCCGTATGACACAAGCACTGGCTTCCGATGCTCAGAGAAGTCCCCTTACAGCCACCCAACTCGCTACCAGTGGCTTTTAGTTTTAGCCCTGCGTTTCTGCATGAGATTAGAGTTCACATCGAAGATGCAGGCAACAGATGCTTGTTCAAGGCCAGGTTGGACAGCGCTTGGAGCAACCTGGTCTAGTGTGAGGCGTCCCTGCCTACGGGGGAATTGGATAGGCAATCAAATCCCTTCACACCCAAGTCGGTCTGTGATTCCATGATAAACTGCTTCCTACTTTCATTTTACTGAGCTATTGCCCATGTTACATTTCAGAATGTACTCCTAGGTTGCAAGTCATGGAATCAGAAACCGTTATTGAGGAAGTCAGGTGGGAAGCCTGAAAGCTGTATTCTCGGAGTCAGCACTCCCTCAGGTCTCTACCGCTTGGTGAACAGATTGTGTTTGCCCCTCCAATTAACTGGAGGACACAATGATGGATTCATCTTTGCGATGCAAAAATATGGCACTTGCTATGAGCCGCTTGAGGAGTCAATTAAAAGAGCAAGAAACACTGAGCTGTCATTGTTATGCTATGGGTAGAGATAAAGCCCTGCTGCAAATCACAGCTACGCCACCACTTCTACCTTCTGCCAGAACTGAGCTGCGGAAATGATCTTCAAACACCAGAATTAATGCCATCAACTCAACACAGGCCTTGCACACGCTGCAGATGAGTGGACAGCAGTCGGGGCAAGGGGAACACCTGACCTCATGTATTGTGGTGACATGTGGCACCCAGCCCGCAGCTGGAGATGGCGAAAGAACAAATCACAACATATCCCTCGTGGCTCTGCTGATGCATCAAGTGCTGGCACAGACCTCGACCTGGGGGCACTCAGAAAAGCCCAGCGTGAGCTACAGCACATGCAAAGCTCAAAGGCTGCCACTCTGGAGCCATGAAAAACACATGCAAAGAAGGAATTCCAACAGTAAAGCAGCGCTAAATCACACTGGAAGCAGCTGTGCTCTGCTCCCTGCTGCACCTCAACAGGTACCCATTGACATCCCCATCCCCGCGAGCTGCTGGTGGGCACAGCATTAGTTTGAATTCTCTGCCAAAGTATTATGAGGGCTTCAAATAAATCCTAACCCCATTATTCTGCCTCACTTTGAGTTCAAACAGCACCTTTGCTTTGCTCAGTAAAATCCACCCCATGTGACTGTGGAGAAAGCACTTCATACATGAGTTTTGGTGAACATCAGTCTAGGCCATGCTCTGCCCAGATGACCAGATAATCCTTGAGGTCTCTTCCAACCTGGAATATATGATTCTGTCGTTCTACTATTTCAGCTAACAGTAAGGCTTTTCAGAACCTTATAACAGAAAAGAGGAAGAAAGTCAACAAATCCACGCACTGTAATGACCAGGTGAGCTACAGATAGGTAATTTTTAAGCAGCTGATGCATAGCATAAGAACCCATCCCTTGTTTAAAGCTGTTTGTAGTATCCCTGCATTTTTGTAAGTACCATTTCCACTGACTTCCTTTCCTATGAGCTTTCTAAATGACATATCTTTCCATTGGGGATCGTTAGCTGTCCATCACAGTAAGCATTCCATGAAAACTCTCCATTTTGCTGGGGAATAGATAAACCCATTAATTTCTGTAGGAGAAGTCTCTACTTGCAGCATGCCTCCTGAGAGAAAAAGGGAACTGCAAAATGCCTACACTGGATTAAAAGCCAGCTCTGTTGGAAACCATGGCAACTTGGCATGTTGGACTGGAGCTGTTTGGATTGCTGCTCCATGCTAACCCACGCAGGGTGCCTTCAGTGGGGGTTCAGGGACAGGTTTGGTTTGTGGATGTAGAATCATAGAATGGTTTGAGTTGAAAAGGACCTTAAGCTCATCCAGTTCCAACCCCCTGGATGGGCAGGGACACCTTCCACTGGAGCAGGTTGCTCCAAGACCCATCCAACCTGGCCCTGACACTGTCAGGGATGGAGCAGAAGAGAAGGGAAGAGATGAGGAGATGCTCCCACCACAGTGACGGAACCACCAGTACTTCTCCCTGATGATTCTTTTTGTCATAGCCCTGGTTATGAGGTACCTTCTAATAAGGTCAATGAGCAGGAGCTGCCTGATGAAGTTCTGGTGCACTGAAGAGGATATTTATTGCAGAGTATTGACTCCTCCTGCAGTATTTCCAAGGTGGGGTTTCAGAGCCACATCAGCCCAGACAACAAGGCATCAACACCCCAACTTTGAGAGATGCCTGCTGGGCTTTCCCCACACGCAAGCATTTTGCTTCACTGGGAACCCGGCCACAGATATCTGGGGCTTCAGAACAACACCACATCTGCAGTATCCATAAGGACACTTCGGCATCTCCGTGCAGTTCGTTCTCCCTGAGTTCAGCAGGATATTCCTCCAACGTTCTTTACCAGGAGACTCTCCTCCATCATCATGCCAGTGACTCCTGTCCTCACTGCTCTTGGTTTTCTTGTGGAAGGAAAAGTATGAGCTGCTGTCCCCATCCCATGGTAAATCACAGAGTAAGTGCAGTTAACCAACCACCTGTGCGACAGCAAGGAGACCAAAGCAGAATAGAGCCTTTGCTGTGGAACAGTTCCATTTCTGCACACAGAAAGCGTTCTTCACCATGCCTACTCTGGCTTTAGTCATTGAGCCAGCCACATGCAGGCAACAGCATGGAGAGTTTGCTGTTCCTTCCTTTGCTTTCCTGTACATGAAGAGAAAATGTGTGAATCTACCTCAAACCCTTGCGCCTTGGTTAGAAGAGCAGCCTGGAGAGATCCATCTCCTCCAGCTTTGTCAATACTGGAGACACCTCCTGGTGAGCCCATCACCCCAAGCTCCCTTCATGAACCAACAGGAGGAAGGCTTCCCAGACACTCTTCATCTGACCTATTTCAGCCTTTCAGCTCACGATGAAATGAATCATTCTTATTTCTCTGCTCTGACTACAAAGCAAGTCTAGACAAGTAACTCGGCTGTTGGTACTTACATCTGGATAGAGTGATTTCACTTCTGGGGTCCATATCTGACTACAGCTCTCACTGCCTTGCCAGGGCAGATCACTTCTGTCTCTCTCTCAGTCATCAGCAGCACAGGGATAGAACACTTTGCTAGCATTGTAAACCCATGGAAAATAATTGCATGGAAGTTCCTGATGAAGTACAGGCAGAAACCAGCACAAATTACAGCAGGATTCAAGTTCAGAAATACAAGTGTAAGTCTGAACGTACAACTATCACTAGGTTCAGCATCCTGGTCTGTACCAGCACCAGTGTGGCAGCAGGACCAGGGCAGTGGTTGTGCCCCTGCACTGGGCACTGGTGGGGCTGCACCTTGAACCCTGAGTTCAGCTCTGGGCCCCTCACTGCAAGAGAGACGTTGAGGTGTTGGAGCAGGGCCAGAGAAGGGCACTGGAGCTGGTGCAGGGCCTGGAGCACAGTGTGATGGGAACGGCTGAGGGACCTGGGGGGTTCAGATGGAGAAGAGAAGGCTCAGGGGGGACCTGATCGCTCCCTACAACTGCCTGAGAGGAGGATGGAGCCAGGAGGGGGCTGGGCTCTGCTCCCAAGGAACAAGGGATGGGACAAGAGGAAACGGCCTCAAGCTGCACCAGGGCAGGTTTAGATGGAGCTGAGGAACAATTCCTGCCCCAAAGGGTGCTCAGCATTGGAACTGCCCAGGGCAGGGCTGCAGTCACCGTCCCTGCCAGTGTTCACACACCGTGGAGACGAGG
Organism: Amazona ochrocephala; assembly: GCA_039720435.1. Classification (NCBI taxonomy): domain Eukaryota; kingdom Metazoa; phylum Chordata; class Aves; order Psittaciformes; family Psittacidae; genus Amazona; species Amazona ochrocephala. Next base: position 950,035 of record CM077897.1, read on the forward strand.
CCTCAGTGCCATGGGTCAGTGGTGGCCTTGGCAGTGCTGGGGAATGGGTGGACTGGATGAGCTAAAAGGGTTTTTCCAGGCTGGTTGATTCTATGATTCTACAATAGTCTTCCCTTTTGATGCCACTTGGTGTTTGCTTTGCACAGCAAACACACAGTGAGCATTGAGAGAAGGGGGTTAGCATCAAAGCAAGCTAACCCAAAACCCTTGAGGATGGAGATCTACCCTCCTTCCTAGGAGGACATGGGAACTCTCTCTAACGAAACAAGGAAGATTACCCCAGCTGCAGTGCTGTGCACGCAAGGCCCATTACCCCAATTCCCTTCATAACATCCTCACACCTGGACACTCTGTTGGGTAAGTCAATTAAAAGCAGCTTCATAAAACCACATTTCACTTCAAAGCTCTTCTCTTGGGGAAAAAGCCAGCCTCAGTGACCTGACTCTTCACACAGCGACATGGCAAGGTCACAAAGCTTCCCAGGAGCAGTGCTTCTGCACGTTTCCAGGCAGTTGCCTGTCTTCTCACATCCCAAAGAATTCCAACTGGCTGGGAACAAACCAGACGCAGGCAGATTTCCATAGGCCACTCCTACGAGCTCTGCCAGTGGCAAGCTGTGCTTCTTTAAGAACCAAAATGAAAGATCATCACTTAATCTTAATCATTGCCAAGGGTTTACCATGCTCTGAGCAAAACATCTCATTTAGCTCTTTCCTGAGAGCTGGACAGGAGGATTTGGAGAAGTGCAATTGCTGAATCTCAGGGGTCCCCTCTATTAATCATTGAAATGGATCCTGTTTCATTATCTACCATCAGAGTATAATGCAATTAGTGTCCATTATACATTAGAGACATTTATTAGTCCTACAGTACGTATGGACTCATACTCAAGGCAGTGGCAGCCCTTTAGACTCACTGTAACTTCTTTATCACCAGGGGTAAGGAGCTGAGCGGAGTTAGCTCTGCCGGGATTGCCTACCTGCAAAGAGCAGGAGTGCTGCTTGTGCGCATTGAAGTCATCATTAATTTATCGTAGGAAATGGCACATATGGGATGAAAAGTGGTATCTGAAAGGCTCCTGAATGGTCTTGAGGGCAGAGAGACGTGTTTGCGATGTGCATGAAAGGCAGCACCAAACCTAAACAGAGATGCCCTGCTGGTGACTGGCTGAGGGAATACAGGCTGATTTGTGCCTTCATGCCAAAACCACATGTGTTGCACGCTTGGTTTCAGTGCAAAACCACCTAAAATGCAGCACACGTTTGAGTTTCATTCCAGATTTGGCATTCAAAGAACATCCTCCCCCATCGCTGTGAGGATGAGGAGGAGGATTTCTGGACTCTGAGAAGCAAAGCACCCACATTACCGAGACGTATGCATTGCTGCCACACACGGCACCCAACCTATGGCGAGTGCCTTACCCACCAGTGAGCATCCTGCACCTTAATTCTATTTTCAGTTCAGTTTTGTCCCCTCCCTACAAAAAGACACAGACAGGCTGGAGGGGGTCCACAGAAGGGCCACAGAGATGATCCAAGGATTGGGAAGCCATGTGCGGAAAGGCCAGGGCAGCCAAAACCAGTAGCACTGGGTGGGAGCAACTGGGAGGGAGCAAGCTGTCACCTCCAGGCATTGCAAACAGGGTGGAAAAGCATTAGACAGTGACAAGAACTTAATGGCTCTGAGGAGGGAGAGTAAAGAACCAACATGGATTGATATAAAGGCACCTGCTGCTGTGAGATGCTTTACAAAGGGTTTGCTCAATAGGACTATTGTGCACAACCTACTAAACCAGAGAGATGCCCGTGGGGAGGAGCTATACAGTATTACCCTCCCGCAGCCTGTTTACCACAAAACCTAAAGTGGTAAATTACCCTGGCATTGCTAACAGCTAATAGCCAGGTTTCTATTCAGTTCCAGCAGATACCATCAGCCTCCTTTCAGACTGACCATAAGGTCTGGTATAAGCGCTGGCACAGCCTTCAGTCTGAGCATCTCCCTGATGTTTATCACCACATTTGAAGAAATAGGCAGCCAAAATGGAGCAAAGTTTGTGGGGATAAACCACTGGAACAGCAATCAGTGTCTGTTCCCACTCTTCAGTAGAAACAAAGATAACGTTGTTAATAGTGATCATTGGGTTTAGAGAACATAAATCTAACCATGATTAAATTCTGCTCCCTGTGAGCTAAGCCAACAGTCAGTTGCTATCATGAAGACTACAAATGCATTTACAGCCTAAAACTGCTTCAGCCTGATTCTGTCCCTGATTTTGCTTTCAAAATGACATTTGCGAAAGACACATCCGCACCACTCATCTTTCACCTTCTTATCCTCTATTTCATGTGGTTTTGGCATCTTTGAAGAAAAGGAGGATGATTTCCCTTCTCCAGCAGTGCTCTGCCAAAACACAAGACATCCCTGGTGACGCCCATATGGGAGATAGTCAAGTCTGGGCCTGCTGTGTGCCCAGGGAGTGCTTATTTCTTTCCATGAACAGAGACCTAAGGTGACTAGCACGGAGATAGAGATCTACAGACCAAAGTCAGGTAACCCCATCCATGATACAGATAACAGTGTGAACACATTTGTAAGCTCTTGATTTCTCAGAGCATTTGCTTACCTAGGATCACAAAGAAACTTGGTCTTTTCACCTTCTTCTCTCCAAATAAGCCATTCGCGAAAAGAGGGATGAACAAACATTCGCGTCATATCTCTACGTTTGATAAGAAACATAGAAAGGTTCTCCATCCTCTGCTGAAAGTCATCCCACTCCAAAGTGCCCTCAATGTTACCTGCATTAATGGCCTGAAAAATATGTTCATCTGTTAATGGATGCAGAGATGCCACTGCCACATTCAAGAGAGGCATAACCCGATCAAAGGAAGACTGCGTTGGGAACTTCATATTGCACTGCAACAGGTAAACTTCTGACAGAGACACTGGCACTACTTTGTAGCTGGAGCTTTTTAGTACTAGGTATCCTTTCTCGATGAGATCAAAAGTGAGTTTTAGGTACAGGTAGGATCCTTGGCTCAAGGTCTTGAGGTGAGAACTGAGTTTGCCAAACGTAGTGTTGTCCATTTTGCCGTTGAGCGAGATGTTGTTCTGGATCTCCGAGCTGCTGTGTATCCGATGAAGGATATATGCCTGCAGGTCCTGGTCTATAGCTTCATTCTCTTCCAGTCTATCCAAAAATATTCTGTGGAAGGGCAACAGCTTAATTATTTCCTACAAAGAAAGGACAAAAGAAAAGGGTACTCATGCTGGAAGTGTTTATTATTCATTAAGTAAATGTAATCCATACTACAATAGCACCTTTGAGACTCCTTTAAGACCTCTTCCATCAGGGCAGGCATGCAAGGTGGCAGTTTGTGCCCTCAGAACCTCACAATCTCATCTATAATCAAGCAGGTTGTGTGTGAAACATGACTGGAATAAAACTGAAGGACACTCTTCCTAAATACTGCAACCATGGCTGGCGAATTCACCCACAGCAGTGCCCATGTTATTCCTACCCCATTCCCACCACGTATCAACGTGGCATCCCTTTTGCTGTCATGGCAGAACGAAAGGACAACCAGATGACCAATGTGAGGTATTTTCCAGTGCCAAATAAATACGTCTATCTGCTGCAAGGTAGCGTGGCCAAGGACTCTGCTAAACTCAGTGATGATGCTTATACAACCTAAACCAAAGACCATCAAAGGCCTTTCCAAAGGAATTCTTGAATCCTGGGCTTTCAGTCCCTATCTAGGGAGGAGGAATGGCACAACGGAGCTGGACCAGGCAGATTCAGAAGCCATCAACTCCCCAAGCAAATGAAGAGGGTGAGCACAGCGCAAACCTCAGGCTCGCAGTGAATACTACAGGGCCGCAAAAGCCCCAATGAAAGGAGGGATTCAAGCCACAGGGATGAAGTTTACCTACAACTAAAAGAAGATTTCTTCCAAATGATGTTTAATGTACTCCATTAATGAGCAAAACCAAAGAACTCCAGCACAAAGCAGCCTGTGCTCTCGCGGTGTCTTGGGGCGCAGATGCTGTTCCTTGTTACCAAGGCAGCATGCAGCAGCTGCCTGCTTTGATGGAACCAGCACTCAGTGCCCTGTCAGGAGGACCACAGTAAATCAACCTGTGGATCTCAGTAAATATTAGTCAATCTCAGTAAAGGTGCTTAATGGAGCTCGGTAAAAATGAACTCCACAGCTCTGTGCTGCTGAAAAAAGGGGGCTAACAATGAAAAAATGAGAACTATGGAGCTGCAAACAATCCCTTCTGCCTGGAGCAGCTGGGCCAGCTGAAGAGCAGCCCTGAGCTGGAATCCAAATGTGTGTCCCATCCCTCCGACATCTGTCTCCTCTGGGCTTCTGGCTCTGACACTCAGCGTGAATGCTCCCGCAAGTGATGCTGCAAATCAACCAGCTCTGCTGTGAAACAGCTGAAAGAGCAGATCTGCGCTAACTGGGTCATTGTGTTTGCTCACAGTGGAGACAGGCTGAGATTGCTGGGCTGGGGCAGCCTGGACAAGAGAAGGCTCCTTAAGGGGACGCCTCAGAGCAGCTCCAGTGCCTAAAGGGGCTGCAGGAAACCTGGAGAGGGGCTTTGGACAAGGACCTGTAGGGATAGGTCAAGGGGAATGGCTTTAACCTGCCAGAGGGGAGACTGAGATGAGCTCTTAGGCAGAAGCTCTTCCCTGTGAGGGTGCTGAGGCGCTGGCACAGGGCGCCCAGAGAAGCTGTGGCTGCCCCATCCCTGGCAGTGTTCAAGGCCAGGTTGGACACAGGGCCTTGGAGCAAGCTGCTCTCTGGTGGAAGGTGTCCTTGCCTGTGGCAGGGGTTGGAGCTGGAGGAGCTTTAAGTTCCCTTCCCACCCAAAACCAGTCCAGAATATTATGATTCCAGTATCTGAAGGGGGCCTATAGGGATGCTGGGGAGGGACTCTTCATGAGGGACTGTAGTGAGAAGACAAGGGGCAACTGGTTAAAACTTAAACAGGGGAAGTTTAGATTGGATATGAGGAAGAAGTTCTTCACTCTGAGGGTGGGGAGGCACTGGAATGGGTTGCCCAGGGAAGTTGTGAATGCTCCATCCTGGCAGTGTTCAAGGCCGGGTTGGACATAGCCTTGGATGGCATGGTTTAGTGGGAGGTGTTCCTGCCCATGGCAGGGGGGTTGGAAATGGATGATCTTAAGGTCCTTTCCAACCCAAACTATTCTATGATTCTGTGACTCCCATCTTGCTCCAGTCATATGAGAAGTTGTGCTAACAAGCTAAGGTCAACTTAATCCTCCTGCCCAGAGGATGGTGGTGAGTAGCTAAGGACAGGCTGAAGGTAGAAATCTGCCCAGCAGCAAATGAAACCACTAATACTTCAGGACAACCCAAACCCCAAAGAACATTCAGAGCTTCAGCATCAGCTCAAGGTAGTCTTCTCTGAGCTGAATTATGTCTTGGCCTGACACTGACTCCTCCAGACTGAAACAATCAGAGCCTCACACTCTGGGTCGCACAGAAGGGGTATGAAGACACAGATTATTTTGCCCTTCCACATGAAGGAGAGGGTGTTCTCAAGCAACACTGACAGACATTAGGCCCTACCCTCCTATTATGCTTGGGAAGTAGCCTGTTGGCACTTGAGCTGTCTCACTGAAATGATGTAAACTCTTTGCTGATGCACATTTATTGACATGAATAAGCAATGCTGGATTACATCCATTCAAAGCTGTAGAGTGAGTCTGGGGACATGAACGTAAATCCAAGCACAAAAAAACCCCAAAAGGATAACCTGAAACAAGGGTCTAAGCAAATCCAGATATCCACTAAGATCTTTATCAAAGCCAATGACACAGCTTATCACAGCTCTTGGTCTCAACATACCTGTAGACTTGTCCTGACTGTCACGACCAGCTTCAGCCAGGAAGGGAACTTCCCAATCATCTTGCTCAGGAATGATACTATGGTGTCTCCATAATCTGGCTTGTGAAATTCAGCCTCATTTAAACCATCAATTAATATAATGAAATCTTCATCAGGGATCTTCCTCTCTGTGAGAAAGAGAAAAAGCCTTTATTTGAAAGACCAGACACGCAACTATAATGTACTGCAAAGTCACTATGGTGGTTTACAGCACCATCAGGTACTGCTAAAGGAGAAAGACACAGTAGCAGCTCCTTTTTATTAGGCTCACACATACACAGTTTCAATTCAACACACACAACTGATGCCCCTCAGATAAAACAGCTAACCCTTTTCAAACATTACCTCCTCCACAAAGTCCAGTGCTATTTGATGTGAATCAGTATCTTGTGGAGAAGCTTTACTAAACACACTATTAGTGGTTCTTTATAGTTTTAATATTAAACTCTCCCCCTGATGTCAGCCTGGCTTCATCTCTGCAACTGCTGAACGAAGCTGCACCAAGAAGTTCACCTCCCCAGCACCTCCCCGTCCTTCCAGTCTTGGCATCTGCACTCTGGGCGCTGACTTCTTGATGGATGAAGGTCTTTGCAAGCATTATGAAACAAAAGCAAGCCTGATTCACAGGCCAAGCCATTATCTGAGGAGAGTAAACCATCACTCTGCGTGTGGGGGGACGGGCATGCAACAGCCTGGAGGTTACATCCTCCGTTCAAAACGACTCGGACTTCCAGGCCTGTAAAGCACTTTGATCCCTCGCTTGTAGCTTTTATAAAGCCTCTTTTATAAATGAGTTCAGGGGAATAAAAAAGACCCCACAAAAAGCACTTTTTTAAACCAGGGTTATTTTGCTGCTGGTGAACACTGATGTAGACAACGAAGTCAGCGTTTCTACATCAGATGCTGAACATAGCTCCCGCTCAGCTATAATTAATGGAGCAGATTCTTCTTGACTTGCACCTTAAGCTCAAGTGGTATCTTCTCAGAGGTAATCTTGCCTAATAAAAATGGGTGGGAAACAGGACATCTGAGTCTGCTGTTGACATATGCCATTAACGTGTGCTACAGATGCTGAACTACATAAAGCTTGCTCTTCTTTGTGAAGTACCATGACTAAGTCTTGCTATCAAAAAGCTAAGTACTCCCAATTGCAGGTGGGCTCTTTAAATTGCATCAGGAAATGCTCTATAAGCACAAGATGTTCACTGATGACAGGAGCATCTCTGTGGTGTTCCAGGAAGAACAGAAACACGTAAACACCTTGTGTTCGGCACTGCTGAGCATCTTGTCCTTGCCTGATGTTACCCAGCTGCATTTATTTCCTAAGGTACTGTTCATATCCCTATGAAAAACATGTATTTCGCATGAAAATGACCACAGATTTCAGTTAACTTCTCAGTAAGGTTATTTGGTACATTAGAAAATACACCTTATGACCCTCTGAAACCTGGGAGTGAATACAGTGCTTGAGTTTTATACCCACATCTCGTGTTTCTCATAAAGCCTGAGGAAGAAAGGAGAAAGCAGGCAGCAGGGGAAGATGCAAAACTTTGTTCTACATATATACCTTAGCGAAACATGAATCCAACTTTCTCAGTGACATCCACCATAAACAGCTACACAATTTTGTCCCAGGAGCATTAACGCTTCAACAGCACCTTGTAAAAGACCTGGTGATACATTTACAGAGTCTTGGATGCGAGATGTTTTAAAGCCAATTTCCAGACACTGTTCATTTTGGTACAGAACACTGGGTGCAGATTAGCTCGCCAGTACTGTCCACCAGCAAGGTTGGAAGGTGGGAGTCCTGATCACTGGCTCCACTGGAGCTGTGTGTTCAGTGCAGAACACAAGAGGGGAAGAAGAAACAGGCTTTTCTCTACCCTCCAAAATTTAAGACCAGAATAATAAGCATCAGAGAATGGTTTTGGGTTGGAAGGGACCTTAAAGATCATCTAATTCCAGACCCTCTGCCGCAAGATGCTCTGATTCAAGAGTTGAAATACCGCCTAAGGATTTCCTGTAATAACCAGGAATTCTGTTCCTTTAGAAAAGTGGTTCCTAAATGTATCCTCTTATTTTTGCCAGGAGTGTTGGTAGGGAAGAGTAGCCACACTACTCCTACAGTGACATTTCTCCATGCCAGGAAAACCAACTGTGCTGGCTCCACGTCTGCTTTGTGCCTGGTGGAATCACGCGTGCTGGACCCAGCTGCTGCTGCTCAGAGTTTGGATGCTGTGTTTTGAAGAGCCGATTTGAGCAACAGTGCTTTGAATCTGGTGGAAGCTGCATCCATTTCACGTTGGCTCCTACACTGTGATATGGAGGGTGGTAACAACAAATTGTCTGAGTTATGATTGCAGCCAACCTGCAGCACAGTGTTTGGATAACCATGGCTTTGCAGGGCAACAGAGTCCTGAACTCTGCAGTGCTATGACAGTTTTCATGGCAACGAGCAAAGAAATCCAGCCATTGCCACAAGGAATTAGTTGTGTCTTGCAGAGGAAAGAAGGAAAAGGAGACAAAGCCCATGTTGCATTAGAAAAAGCTCTGAAGCCTGTAATCAGGATAAGGCTTGTTACAAACCTCCCTAGAGGCTTACCCAGGGGATTCATGGACTTTGATGCTATCAGCGCATTTGGTGAATGCTTCAAATTCTCAAAAGCCTTCTAAATAATAGCAGGGAATCATAGAATAAACAAGGTTGGAAAAGACCTTTAAGATCATCAAGTCCAATCATTCCCCATTGCATCGAGAGGAGAAGGGTGGTTAACCCCTTGCATCCAAACACACATTGTTTTCAGCTCCTGCAGAACCCGGCTCTTCCCTGCAGCTCTGGGGATGTGACACACAAGCATTTCTCTAGCAGTTCCCCAAAAAGCCCAGATGCAACTGAGCAGCATGTTAAAAACAGCAATAAAAGAAGGTGTGCGGGAGCTCAGGGAAAGTGCATGGAATGTCATGGGCTGCTTCAGCCTGCAAAAGAGAAGGCTCCTTAAAGGGAGGCCTCAGAGCAGCTCCAGTGCCTAAAGGGGCTGCAGGAAACCTGGAGAGGGGCTTTGGACAAGGGATGGAGGGACAGGGCAAGGGGGACTGGGTTAAAACTGAAACGGGAGATTTAGGTTAGATATAAGGAAGTTCTTCCCTGTGAGGGTGCTGAGGCGCTGGCACAGGGTGCCCAGAGAAGCTGTGGCTGCCCCATTCCTGGCAGTGTTCAAGGCCAGGTTGGACACAGGGGCTTGGAGCAAGCTGCTCTAGTGGAAGGTCCCCCCGCCCGTGGCAGGGGCTGGAACTGGATGAGCTTTAAGGCCCCTTCAACCCAAACCATTCCATGATTGTCTCTATGATTACAATACCTTTGTGCAGGTTCTCCAAGGGCTCCAGGACTCCCCTGCGGAAGGAGGCCATGGGGTCCTGCACGCAGGACCTCAGGCTGAGCATGCTCTGCAGGTGGGGCTCTCGCAGGAGCTGCTCCCTGTAGGCGACGAACTGGGGCGAGCGGCAGAGCAGCGCGGCCACGTTGTGCACGAACTCTGGCACCAGGCAGGTGTAGGCATTGTCAGCCTGGCAGTAGTGATAAGCAACGACCTGGTGAGGAGAGAAAGAACAAAACCCACATCTTCATCAGCCACGGGCTGGGCAGGGTGCTCAAAGCAGCGGTCTCTATCGGCTGAGCCTGATGCATTGTGGCAGGTGAGGTCTTTAAGAGCAGTGAGCGCTAACTCCCTGTGACATGAATCCCGGCGAATCAGCTGGTAAAACCAGGCACTGATCTGAGAAATGACTGGACCTGCCACCGGAGGAATAAATGAAATTAAGCCGTAGCTGCTCACAGAGACAGCCAGTGACAGTAAGTGACATAGCTGGAGCCCACACCGAGCAGGGAGCGCTAGGATTGCGCTCCAAGCCCTGCTTAAGTACTCACTGTCAGTAATAACTTGTGATTGTTTCCTTGAACCTATTTATTATTTGCTGTTTGCAAATGTCAAGCTCTGTACGAGCAGGCGGAGAGCACTCACTGAGGACCTGACATCAAGGCAGCATCTGCAAAGGACAGATTCCCATGAATGACAGGACATCAGGGTTACTGCACATTCCTGATCCACTGTGAGCCCTCATTCAGAAAACCAATTTAACAGGGAAAAGAGGGAAAACTTCCTCTTTTCCCAAGTCACCTGACTTCCCAGCTCCTGCAACTCTGCATCCACAAAACTGCCCACTCATTAAAGCCCAATGATAACTTCTCAGTCCAATCTGCCGACTGTCCTGCTTCTGTTTGCAACATTAATAGATGTCCACAGAGATCTCTCTCTGTTTGCAGTGCTTTGTCAGGCTGCTCCAGCTCCTCCTGTCCCTCACACAGCACTGCCTGGCCTTTTGCTGCGTGTGTCTGCCAGGTCAAACAGCCTCTTCCTGCTCCCCTTCATGGGTTTTCTCCCCAAATGTCACTGACAGCATCCAAAACTGCCCGGCAAGGCAGGAGGGAGCAGTTCAGTACCAAACCCCTCCAGAAACCATGGAGCTGCTGAGGGCTGGAGCAGCTCTGCTCTGGAGCCAGGCTGAGAGATCTGGGCTGGGGCAGCCTGGAGAAGAGAAGGCTCCTGAAGGGGAAACCTTAGAGCAGCTCCAGTGCCTGAAGGGGCTGCAGGAAACCTGGAGAGGGGCTTTGGACAAGGGATGGAGGGACAGGACAGGGGAGTGGCTTTAATCTGCCAGAGGGGAGACTGAGATGAGCTCTTAGGCAGAAGCTCTTCCCTGTGAGGGTGCTGAGGCGCTGGCACAGGGTGCCCAGAGAAGCTGTGGCTGCCCCATCCCTGGCAGTGTTCAAGGCCAGGTTGGACACAGGGGCTTGGAGCAAGCTGCTCTGGTGGAAGGTGTCCCTGCCCGTGGCAGGGGTTGGAGCTGGAGGAGCTTTAAGGTCCCTTCAACCCAATCCAGGCTGTGATTCTGCGAAGAGCACCATTGCCCTGGAGCATTGCACCACAGAATACTGCATAAACCCCATGTCTGAACCTGGGAACACCACACAGCCAAGGACACTGCACACATGAGATTGCTGTGGCTTCTCTGGATGCCGTGAGCTCACATGAAATGTGTCCCATGCTGTGGGCCGTGATTAGGGCTCTCTGGCTTTCCATCTGCAACAAGCAGCCCTCGGTTCACAACAGGCTCTAGGGCAGATGAGTGATGCATCCAGCCTCTGAGCTCTGTGACTGCGAAGCATGGTACCAAGAAATGAAGCCATCAGGCTGGGGGATCCTCACACACTGCTGGCTCAGTGCTGGCTTTTAACCTTAACTAATAATATATGATATTATCAATGTGGTCTAATGCAATAACTTCCTTTCACAGTCACAATGAGGTGTGATGCATAGAGAGCTGATAGAGGTAGGGTTTTATTTCAGTTATCAAGCCCTAACACATATTGGCTTAAGCTTCAGTGGATACCTCCAAATTCCTAAGAGCTTTTTTCCTACCAGCCATTTAAAATACAATGTATTCCCTTAGAGAACAGCACTGGGTAAAGCAACAATGAAGGTAGCTATTTCTTTTCAACAATCCTATTTATTTGGGGATTATAAGGTGTGGAGTCTACAGCATGAAGTTCTTAAGTGATATGCCTTGATATCAGGCACCGAGTAACAGAAACCACATTGCTGTGAGCAGAGCTCTTGTTCCCTCACAGCGAAGGTCACTGCTGGGCATTGGGACACACATCCAGTTACAACTCAGTTACTTTAAGCCCCTCATGTCCATTTTTTGATCCTTGTGCTGGATTTACTGATCTATTGACTAAGCCTTAAACTGGAGGCTAAATGCAAAGCTCAATAGGCGGATCCGAAGCTAAACCAGCAGCAGTGAAGATCTGGGAAAGGCAGTTTGAGAACATTAGAAATGTGACTGCACCAAATTTCATCTTGATGTTATTTATTCCCCGTGACATTTTCTCCACCTTCAAATCAAAGAGAAGCTGCCAAAAGCCAGCGCTGTGAGCTCAGCCTGGCGCCAGGAATTGAGCTCCTCACCAACAGAGCCAGAGCTGGCTGGGAAACACTTCTGTCACCAGAGAATCTTCCACCTTCCACTGGAGCAGCTTGCTCCAAGGCCCTGTGTCCAACCTGGCCTTGAACACTGCCAGGGATGGGGCAGCCACAGCTTCTCTGGGCACCCTGTGCCAGCGCCTCAGCACCCTCACAGGGAAGAGCTTCTGCCTAAGAGCTCATCTCAGTCTCCCCTCTGGCAGGTTAAAGCCATTCCCCTTGTCCTAGCACTGGTAAAACTTTCCAAGGTTTCAAAGCACTTCCCTGTTCCTTGGGAATGAAGCCAGGTTTAATGTGCAAAGTGAATGGAAGAGACTTCAGGACAACCAATGGGTTCATGTTGATGGGGCCCATCGTCAAATATGTTCAAACCCTATTCTTTCTCTCCTGTATTATGTGGACACATGTCCTGGGTTCAACAGCAGCAGCCATTTTCCTCCTTCTCAGTAGCTGATGCAGTGCTGTGGCTTTGACTTTCAGCCTGGGAACAGCACTGATAACACCGATGGTTTCAGTTACTGCTCAGTGATGTTTAGTCTGACCAAGGACTTTCTGAGCCTCATGCTCTGCCAGGGAGGAGGGGAAGCCGAGAGGAAGCAGAGACAGGACACCTGACCCAAACTGACCAAAGAGGTATTCCATACCACAGCATGTCATGCCCACTATATAAACTGGGGGCAGTTACCCGGAAGGGTTACATCACTGCTGGGGTCGGGCTGGGTATCGGTTGGCAGGTGGTGAGCGGTTGTATTCTCTCCCCTTGTTATTTCCCTTACCATTATTATTATTGGTGGCAGCAGCAGTGGTTTGTGTTACACCTCAGTTACTGAACTGCCCTTATCTCAACTCCTGGGAGTTACATTCTTTCGATTCTCCTCCCCATCCCTCTGGGAGCAGGGCGGAGGATTGGGGGAGAGTGAGTGAGCGGCTGCGTGGTTCTGGGTTGCTGGCTGGGCTTAAACCACGGCAGTTCTTTTTGGCGCCCAACATGGGGCACAAAGGGTTGAGATGACGACAGATCCGACCAGAGTGTGTCTGATCGTGTTTGTGATACGCATTCATCGTTTTGGATTAATAGTCACTCGTCACAATGCTGATTTACTGGCTCTCAAAGTTGTTGCTCCTGATCTCACAGTTTCGCATGTCGTACCTTACTTGCAGGTGGTATTTGCTGTATTAGTGCTTATCGGCTGGGGGCCTTGGGCTAAGGTTCTTGTTCCATTGCACTTTATGGTAATCACTTGTCATACAACAGAATCATTGATCATGAAACTGACTTGGCTTGCATTCCCAGTGTGGTCACCACCTCCATACTTTGGAAGGTATATAATAGAAGCGCTGAGCAATTACACGTTTTTTCCCCTCCTCAGGTGGTCAACCTATGAAGGAGACATTCCCTTATGTTCTCAGCCCCCCCACCAGACCGTTTACAGCATCATTTGAGAGTTCTGAAGGTTTTGAATGGCCTTTGGGTACCCTTGAGACCTTCCTGCTGGTTGTGATGGGGATCACCATGTTGGCACGCATACAAAGTGTGTTTTACCCACGACCATTTTGCCTGATCTCAAGAGGTAAGCAGAGTCGGGTTTGGGCCTTGTCTGGGGTTAGATGACGATGCAGGAGGACCAAGAGGTTTCCCCCGAGGCTGGGCAGTCGGGAGTGGCAGGGTGTGTGGGACAGTGTGGGTGAGTATCCAGGCCAGTGGGCCCCTCCAGGGCTCTGGAACTTCACCACTGACCAAGTGCAAAACCCAGACAAATGAGTGAAACACTTGAAGGAGGTGCGTGGTCATCCTGGTCACACCAGGGACGGACAAATCATGGCACCGTGCTGGGGCCTGGCCGACGCTTACAGAGCCCTGTTTGACACCACCCAGCACCTTCAAAAGGGAAACAATGACTGCTGCTGCTGAACCCAGGACAACACCTTTACGACCCAGCCACTAATGCTCTGGAGAAGGCCTTTTCCCAATTATTTCACTTTATATGTTTATATATTAACTAACTTTCCACTGAAAAACCGTGTTTTCCATAAAAGCTGATTTTTCCATAAAGCCAACTACTGTGCTTTCCAAAACTGCCTGAAAACATTCCAACCCTCTCTCACCATCAACGAAATCCTTGAATTAAACATTTCATTTTATCTAGGAGCTCTGTTACCAGGAACAGCGCGTTCTTCCAAAGGGATGGACATGGCTGCGTGTCCGGACCAGGAAACATTCACTGCTGTCCAATACAATTTAAGGCACCGTTTTTCACCTTTCAGTTTGAACTTTGTCATCACATAGCACCAAACGCTATAAACACTGAATTGGACTTGCAAACCTTTGACCCTATTCCAGCAATCAGGTTTGTTCAATCATTTTAGAGTCTTTGCTCTAACATCTCATTAAGCTTCAATCACAGGGCTGCAAACGTGAAATACATGACACCCACCAGTGACTCTAACGCAGAAGTGACAACGATGGGAAAAGTAACACCCAGATTGAGGGAAGTGCTCAAGAGATCTGTTTATGTCATCTTTCTAAGGGCTGAGAATGCAGTTTCAACAAGTGGAGTGGCTCCGCACTGAGCAAGCAAGGCATTATGTTGTTTATAGGAAACATCAAGTGCCAAGAAGTTACAAACTTGGACAGCTTCCTTTCTTGCTTGAAAGAGAGCTTCAGAACAATTCACACTCGTATGGGGCATGTTTCACTTGCAGTGGTTACCTCCTCTAGCTGGCTACACACCACATTCCATTTATCAGGAGCTGTTTGGTAGCCAAGTTATTCTAACCATTAATGATGTGCTCTGGAGCTTGAGAAACACCAGACGCGGTGAAGGCAGTGCAACGCCTCTAACAGACCATGGGCAATGGTCAACACAGCCCCATTCTCTCCTGAAGTGCAGTCAAGGAGCACCAAAACTCTCATTTCTTCACAAATGACACAAACTTCAGCTGCTGAATTGCTAAATTATGACAGACATTCGCAGTCTCTTTAGGTGTTAAATCCAGTAGATCCTCAGGACTCTCTTCTTTCAACCCTTCCAACACCAGCCATTCTATTCTACTCAGAGGCCACAACCTCTTCCCATTTCTCCCTTCATCCAGCCCCATGTAACCTTCAACTTCCCACCACCCTTTCTGCTGTCCTTCCACTGGGGTTCACAACTTCCTTGGATGCAGCTCTCATGTCCATCCTGACATGCAGATGTTTCACATTCCTTCCTGCACCTCTCCTCCCCACACCACACACACAGTGCTCCACATCTCCAAGGCCAAGCTACTGATTTCCCCTGGCTTGGGCTCAGCTGAGAAGGTATGGAAGAATTCCATGACATCAGAAAAAAAAGGGAGACACTTTCATACAAGTCAGGACCTAGGAAAACAGCTGGTGGATTAGAAAGGAAGATGCTTCCAAGGATAATGTAAAATGCCAGTGGAAGAGAAGGGGAAGACCTATGTGAACACAGCAGGAGAAAGAGGCTGAAGTAGGCACAGAGAGGGGGAACAACAAAGAACAAAAGAGATGGTGCATCACCTGCAAAGTAGAGAGGGAGAGGAGAAACTGAACTGTGAAGGGGGGAAGAAAACAGAAGGAGAAGAAAATGACGCGTCAGGAGAGCCAGGAGACGACAGCAGTATGAGAAAGGCTGGAAGGACGGTGTGAACGTCGAAGGAGAAAAAGGGGCTGGAGGTGGCTCAAGGGAAAGAAGTTATTTTTACTTAATAGGACAGGCCCATTTTAAGCAGGTCTCTGGCACTATTTGTGAATATCATCCCTTTGACATCCCACCTCTGCTGTCATTTAGGGGAGCTGGAGCACCTCCCATACAAAGACAGGCTGAGAAAGTTGGGGCTGTTCAGCCTGGAGAAGAGAAGCTGAGTGGAGACCTCGGAGCAGCTTCCAGTGGCTGAAGGGGGCTGCAAGGATGCTGGGGAGGGACTTTCATCAGGGACTGTAGTGATAGGACAAGCGGTGATGGGTTCAAACTGAAACGGGGGAAGTTCAGGTTGGATCTAAGGCAGAAGCTTTTCCTTGTGAGGGTGCTGAGGCGCTGGCACAGGGTGCCCAGGGAAGCTGTGGCTGCCCCATCCCTGGCAGTGCTCAAGGCCAGGTTGGACAGGGGCTTGGAGCAAGCTGCTCTGGTGGAAGGTGTCCCTGCCCGTGGCAGGGGTTGGAGCTGGAGGAGCTTTAAGCTCCCTTCAACCCAAACCATTCTATGACTCTGTTTGTCCTGGCTTGCTTTATTGTATTGTGCAAGGAGGCCATTCTGCAAATCACCCCAAAGGACCAACCACACAGATCTGAGCTTGCAGCAACACCCCAGTTCCTCTACTGCTCATACAGGGCTTCATTGTTGTATTTTAACCCTATTGCTGTACCTAATAAAATCTCTTTTTCTGGACCCATACAAAATAGCTTCAAATGAATTCAGCATAATGATTTATGTGTATAATGATTTGCCAGGCTGTAATAATGGAAATGAAAATCAGCACTGCTGTATTTTATCCATTGCACATGACCATGCATGGATGTGGTGACCCAGTTTATTGGGAATGTTCATTACTTTTACATAGTGGAGTGTGCCAGTAAATGCCCTCTGAAACTCATTAGTGTCGCAGGGCATCAAGGCTCAAAGTAATGAATCCCCCACCTCTATAAGGTACTCCCTCATTTTAACTATGCCTGTAGCAACTACAATGCCACTGTGGCCTATGGCTTGGAGGATGGGGAGGAGAGCATCCAAAGCCACCAACCGTGCTCAGCACCAGCTGAGTGCACTAATGCAATGGATGTACAGCTCCTCACCAGCTGCTCTACATAAGGTACAACCCATTAGTGCAGCACAGCTGGCTTTCAGGCCCATTTGTTTAAGTGCTGCTACCGCAAGTAACCACAGAGCATCCCGAAACCCAAAGAATGTAGCTGCTCAATGGGTTATTTAAAACTGCAGAGCAAATCCATTAAAAGTCCTCTGTGAGTAAAGGATAAAACCTTCAGGGAAAATGGAGAAGGTGACCCTAAGCAGAGAGGACACGGTTTAGGCTTCTTCCTTAGAGCTGAACTGATCTCACCTTGGACTGCTGTACCTCTGAACGGTGCTGGTGCCCCTTGCTGAAAGGCAATAGCCATGTATCTGTGGATCAGTGTTTTTCAATGCAGGCCTGGTGGGAAAGCTTCTTATTTAATTTCTCTGAGGTAAAGGACCAGCTCTGGACAAGCAAGGTTCAGTCACCATCCCCAGAAGTATTTAAAAGACATGCAGATGTGGCATTTAGGGACATGATCTAGTGGTGAACTTGACACCATGGTTAGACTTGATGATCTTAAGGGTCTTTTCCAACCTAAATGATAGAATCATAGAATAGTAAGGGTTGGAAAGGACCTCAAGATCATCAAGTTCCAACCCCCCTGCCATGGGCAGGGACACCTCCCACTAAACCATGCCATCCAAGGCTATGTCCAACCCCACCTTGAACACCGCCAGGGATGGAGCATTCACAGCTTCCCTGGGCAACCCATTCCAGGGCCTCACCACCCTTACAGTAAAGAATTTCTTCCTCATATCCAATCTAAACTTCCCCTGTTTAAGTTTAAACCCATTACCTCCTGTCCTCTCACCACAGTCCCTAATGAAGAGTCCCTCCCCAGCATCCCTATAGGCCCCCTTCAGATATTGGAAGGCTGCTATGAGGTCTCCACGCAGCCTTCTCTTCTCCACGCTTAACAGCCCCAATTTTCTCAGCCTATCTTTATACAGGAGGTGCTCCAGTCCCCTGATCATCCTCATGGCCTCCTCTGCACTTGTTCTAACAGTTCCATGTCCTTTTAATGTTGAGGACACCAGAACTGCACACAATACTCCAAGTGAGGTCTCACGAGAGCAGAGTAGAGGGGCAGGAGCACCTCCCTCGACCTGCTGGTCACACTCCTTTTGATGCCTAGTGTCATGCTCCAGCTAAGTGTATTGATCCAAGTTATACATTGCCCAGCATCATCTGGAGCAAGAAAGGTGGCCCTGCAAGGACAGCCAGGTGGAAATGAAGTTGGGAAGTATTTTAATGGATAAAAGATTAAACAGCGAAAAGGCAGAAGCAGCAAGATGTGACATGGGAGAGATGTGGAGCTGCCTTTGGATGGGATCTTAGCTTTAAAATCCTTCAGCTTCACAGCTTTTTCCTTCCCAGTTTCACCTTACAGTCATTCCATACTATCAGGTGACACGTTTACAAGCAGTAAGCAGAAGTAGATGGGCTCACAGTTACGTGAAGCTCCATGATCAGCTCTCTGTGGCTACCTCACCTGGAAAGCTGGTCTGCATCTATCACAGTGAAGGAGCCAAGTCTGGCCTGACTCGGTGCTGCAGGAGAACTGGCAGCCTGCTCACTTGAAATCCATTCAGCAGCCCTGCAAACGTATTTCCATGACACATGCACATATATTAAACCAAAAGACTAACCAAGCAGTTTTGCCAGAAATGCTTATGTTTTACTTGCAAGTGTCAAGATGGGTGTTGCAATGTGAGTAGTTTTGTTCATAACTTTTGAGAGCTTGCCAGATCTGGAAAGACAACCACTCTTGCTCTCCTTCCTTTAAGTGTCACTGCTCCATGCTATGGTACAAACCCCTCCTGAGACAGACAACCACTCTTGTTCTCTTTCCTTTAAGTGTCACTGCTCCATGCTATGGTACAAACCCCTCCTGAGACAGACAACCACTCTTGTTCTCTTTCCTTTAAGTGTCACTGCTCCATGCTATGGTACAAAACCCTCCTGAGACAAGGGATGGAGGAAAAGCTGCAGAGAAACTTTCCCAGCTCTGGAGTCCATTGCCGAGCGCTGGGGTCTGGTACAGGTCCCCATGCTCATCACCATAACTGGTGGGAAGTCCATCAGCAACCGCTGCCCCAGCTCCACCTCAGAGGCAGGAGAAGCTTATGAGCGAAAGGGAAAGAAGGGGATTGTGCCAGCTCAGTTCCCAGCAAGGGGGTTAATGTCACCTTTAAAATTAGGGAGCTTATCCACAGAAATCTCTCCTAAGAAGCTTTTAACGTTCCTATACCCTTAGTATCTTCCTTGCAAGGACATGGAAGGCAAAGCATTGCCATCTTGATGCCTCAAGGCACACTTCTTTATGTCCATCATGCAGCCCTGAATGTGACACTAGTGTCACAGCAAGACTTTGAACTTCCCCTTTCCCTTGACACAACCAAAATGATCACTAAGCGTTGGAGCAGATGGGACGATGTTCCAGGGAATGATGCAAAGGCATTATTGTACTTCCAGTCTTTTCGCCACTCAAGGCAGAATCGCTCTGCTTCCACTTCCAAAATGTGAGTAAGATGGGCTGGTGGGAAGAGGACTGACAAAACGAACAAAGCAATCCCAATATTAAACTCTTTGTTTTCTGTCGTCCTTTCTGGAGGAACCACTGCAAAGCCTGAGGAGGATTCAACCCTTCCTACCACCATCAGTGCGGCAAAAGTCTCCACTTCTGACCAAGGAGAGGGACTGAGACAAGAGAAAAATGGCACAGGGTGCCCAGAGAAGCTGTGGCTGCCCCATCCCTGGCAGTGCTCAAGGCCAGGTTGGACACAGGGGCTTGGAGCAAGCTGCTCTAGTGGAAGGTGTCCCTGCCTGTGGCAGGGGTTGGAACTGGATGAGCTTTAGGGTCCCTTCCAACATAAGCTATTCTGATTCTATAGATCATGGAGCACTTTGAGCTCTTCCGCAGAATACAACGAAGTAATGCTCGTTTCCAGCATGGGAAGACTCAGTGGGGCTTCTCCTGGGCAGACTTCAGCTACTTATTTCTAAAATGAACTATTTGCTCATCTCTGACAAGAGCTAAAAGCAACCCTTGCCCCCAAGAAGTTCCTGCATGAAGAACAGGCAGGAAAATCCACCCCTGAGTAACCCAGAGGAGGAAAAGCAACCGTTCCCCTCTCACTTCTGTCAGCAGAAAGACACCACTGCTGCGTTTTGGGGTAAGTGACATTTGCAGAAGGCATGGAGTGGGTGAGAGGGACGTCGTGCTTCCCACCGGCATTCTGGAGCCTGCACCTACCTTTACTTCAGCCTGTTAAGAGTGTTCTTAATCTATCGTAACAATCTGCACTTCTGTAGCACAGTGACCACAGCACAACCTGCTCTGCTCAGAGCAAGCAGAGGTGGAACACCGGCACACGGCTTTACCTGCCTCCTCACGCTTCATGCATCTCCTACAATATTCCTGACAATGGCAGTTGCCCATCACTGTCAACACTTTCCTCTCTGCTGCAATTCTGACTCTAGTCCTAATGCAACTGGAAACCACACCTGGCCAAGAAATACTTTTCCAATGAGACTCAGCTGTGGGTCAGTCTTTCTTTCCTTCGCTTCCTTGGGCTCTTTTTAGTTCAGCTGGTTGAATAAAGCCTGTTTTAACTAGGCCATCAGCAATTCCTTTTTACTCCACACTTACTGGTACAGGCATATGCTGCTCTTTCCCTTCCCCCTGCGTCAAAGGACCTCCCACTTCAGTTCTTTCCCTTCTTTTCTTTCTTAGATTAGATTTTGGAGAGCTTTTGGCTTATCCATGGGAAGGGTTTTCCTCAACTGTCCCCAAGAATGTGGCTCCAGACATTCAGATTAGGCAGCTCAATTATTTTAACTGGCTATTTTTACTACTGGCTACCAAGACATTCCGTGTATTCGCTCTGTTTAAGAGCTCAGCATCTTCAAAGCCTCTTATGAACAGCAAATTCTCATGATCTCTCAAAAGCAAGTGAGCTGTGATTTGAGTTGGTGAATGAGGCCATCGCACACGGAACAAAGAGCTCAACACTGTTATTTTAATGGATTTGCAATTCCCTTGCCAGGTCAGTAATCCTTTTTCTCCCAGTGTCACTCAGAGACTTCAAAACCAACAGCTGGGATGGAGTAGTCAGTGTTTGTTTTATCTAGCAGGACATCATACGGCACGGTTCCTCCTAAGCAAATCAATTTATCTGCTGTTGACAGCAAGTATTCATCAGTGGTGATGCTGAGCTGTACTGCTCAGGAGGTTACTAAGAGTGCACTAAGCACACGACTTCCAGCTATCAATGTGACAAAACAGCCTCAACCATTTTATTTGCCTTTATTTCCCTTCCTGAGGCTTGGTAATCCATCAAACTGACTGACTGTAGCGTGGCGTTACTGGTTGTAGTGTGCATGTTACTGTCTGTAGCACGCTGCACAGCAGGTCTGATGCAGTAAACCCAGAACTGTTCATGATAAAGAATCATCAGGACCAACAGAGCTCAAAAAAAACCATAACATGAAAACCATCAAACCAACAAGAAAACCCCTCCTATGCTTTCAGGTATTCGCAGACTCTGAGTGCTTTGGGTTGGAAGGGACCTTAAAGCTCATCCAGTTCCAAACCCCATCCAGCTTCCCCTAGTTCCAGCATCAGGACCTTTATCTGCATGGATCATGATCAACAGGCAGGGAAAGGGATGCAGGCAGATGAGATGCTGGTCTCCAAGGAACCCAACAGGGATAACGGCAAAGCTGGGAATAGACCCAAGGTCTCCGACTGCTGAATCAAGCCCTGCTGCTGCTTTGACTCATCCCAGGAACTGTTTGCTAAACACTATGGAGCCTCTCAGGAGCTCTGCATGCTGTGTCAGCTATTCGGGTAGAAGAAGCAATTCCAAGTACTCTAAGGTCAACTCCTCAGCCTTGGCATTGATCTTTTGAGGAAGACCTAATGTCTGGAAGCCAGTGACGGATATTTCTGGAACGTGCCTCCATTTACTGGGAGATTAACAGTCATACCAAAGGTCTGTAATCCTGCTGCTGGCACAAGACGTAGGACATCTTCCTAACTCATCTGTTAGGTTCTGACAGCAAAACACAGGATTTGCTTTGCAGAAGAAGTCTGGCATGCGGATGAGCAGGGCTTTAAAACCCTTTCCTAAAGGAGTCTGCAGCCAAGGGATAACCTATTTTGTCTTTCTTTTTTGGCTCTAAAGATTGGTTCTTGCTCTTTTCTCAAGCAATCAGTGATGAAAAAAGCTTCAGTGCATGATGTACGCAGTGGATGTGACACTGTTTGAAAGACTCATATCCCTTACGTTTTTCAGGAGGAAACTGAAGCTAGAACTGTATCCATTTATCAATTCCCCATCCAGCAGGATTACTTAAGCACTCAGGGGAAGAAAGTCGAGACGGATGAGATATCTGAAGCAGAGACAGCACACTTTACAGCCTTTCTGGTAGTCTGTAGCTTAAGATTTGCATTGCACAGAATATGATGACTAATGTGCCCTGACCAAAACCAGACCTGGCCAATGCATTCCTTTCAAGAACTCCATGTAGAAAAGGAGAATATCAAGTCTTAATATCTATTTTTGCAGACATCACACACTCTCTGGCTTGCCATCTGTGTGCAGCAGAAAAGCAGATAAGACAAGACAGTATCTGGCACAAAGAGCCAAGCAAAACATGTCCTGGTAATAATTTAGAACAAAGACTTTGGCTGATATTTTCCTCTCCAAAGGGGGAGCAGGCAACAGGAAAGCATTAACTGCTCACATCATCCCCAAAGGTGGAGGAGGAGCAAGCTCCTCAGATTTCAAAGCAGCAGAAGAGCACCTTCCCACCACCACCAAAGCAGGGTTAAATCTCAGTAATGCAATGAAATTCAAGCTGTAAATCTCACCTACTGTGACAGTGTTATATACAACCCACTCTTACAGAATCACAGAATGGTTTAGGTTGGAAGAGACCTTAAAGCTCATCCAGTTCCAACCCCCGCCATGGGCAGGGACACCTTCCACTAGAGCAGCTTGCTCCGAGCCTCATCCAACCTGGCCACAGCTTCTCTGGGCACCCTGTGCCAGCACCTCACTGCCCTCACAGTAAAGAACTTCTTCCTTACATCCAACCTGATCTTTCCCTGTTTCAGTTTGAACCCATCACCCCTCGTCCTATCGCTCCAGTCCCTGATGTAGTGCCCCTCTCCAGCATCCTTGTAGCCCCTTTCAGCCACTGGAAGCTGCTCTGATGTCCCCACGCAGCTTCTCTTCTCCAGGCTGAGCAGCCCCAATGTTCTCAGCCTATCTTCATACGGGAGGTGCTCCAGCCCCGATCATCCTCGTGGCCTCCTCTGGACAGGATGTGTATGGATAAAGTATGATGGCTGGGAAAGACAAACTCTCAAGGAAATAGATTTGACATAGTGGGAATTTCATTTTACAGAGAGAACTTTCCTAAGGGAATAAAACTTGTTCCAGAAGTTTTTCTCTAGACTCCCCAAGCAGGCACTTGAGCACACGCATTTCCCAGCACACGGGGTGATGTAAGGAAGGAGACCTTCCAACAGGTCCCATTAAAATGGGCATGTTCCCAAGCACCAAACCAAGCCCATTCCCATACCTGTGATGCGAGTCTCCTCATGGCTTCCTCCTGGCGCCGGCGCATCTCAGGGGTCCCAGGGCAGCTCCCGCTGGTGATGGATGAGTGGGCAGAAGGCGGCTGGGTCAAGGGCAGCTCTCGGTTTGCATCCACATCTGTCCCAAGGGAAGAGATGATGAATGGCTACAGGGCAAGCAGAACCCACAGCTTCCCTATTCCAGCCCAGGCTGGTTTCCATGCATGGAAGTTATTTAAAGTGCTTTCCATGAACACGATTTCAGGCAGCAAAAGACTGTGACACCATCCAGAGGCTCCCCAAGAAACTTCCCTTGGAAGCAGGCCCTTCGGGAAGGACTGCTAAGATAAAGTGTTGAGCTCATCTTATTCAACTTCTCCACTGTAATTTCACTGACTTTAATTACAGTAACTGAGTTGTGTGCTCTCAGAGGTATGCTCCATCTTCTCTAGGTTTGCTATGGGTTAGTGCAGCGCTCTCCTTCTCTGCAGCTCTGCCAATACACTCTCAACAAGTGCTGGTTAATTTGGTTCCAAGTCCTTTCGTGGCGACAGCCAAGTTTTCTGAATGATGTGTCTATTTTCTAACCTAAATAACTGGAGAGCCACAGCTCACATATCCATCTGAAGCCCATTAATGTACTCAGAGGCACAGAAGCAGGAGTAGCACTGGGATCGGGAAAAGGCTTGCACACTGGAATCACCTCTGCCAAGTTTAACAGCTTTCTATTGCATTTTAGCTGTTGTTTTTTGCCTGGCAAAGCAGCAGTTGGCTTTACCAGCAGACTGCTACAACAGGCCATTCACCTGGCCTTTGCGGGTCACCCAAAACAACAGTTTTCAATGACAGCACTTGATGATATCTCATTACTGAGTCCTCCCAAGTGCAGCCTGCACTAGCAAAGGATTTTCCTGAACGGATCACTGCAATGCATTCCTGAGCTCGACTTGAAAGCATAATGCAAACAACAACCCATTTAATGGCAAACAGAGGAGGATGACTACTGCCTACATAATTAAACCCTGAATGTGTGAGTAATGAGGCACACTCTTGTTTCTGAGCATGCAACACCACCTTCACCTATATTTCTAAGACAAGAAGTAAGAGGCTGTATTTATGCCAGTTTACGAATGCTGACAGCACAAGTGCTGTAATAGAGTCAGGTCACCTGGTGAAGCATTTATTATTAAACACAGATTTGACTAAGCATAATGGATGAAGAATCAAAGGAACTTGCAGTACAATTGTTATCTTCTACAGCTAGACTGAGACTTGTGATCTCTTTAGGAAATAAAGCCAGATTAGATGATTGATTCTGAAGGTCTCCAACCCTATAACTAACACTGAGGAATCACTCAGCTTTCAACTTCACAGACAAACCAGAGGGTGAACCGAACAACCGTGTGTTAACCATGACCAAGGACCTCTGTCCTTTGTGCATGAAAGATGCACCTTCTCCTTTGCAATAGCCCAGAAACAGTTAAGTACAGCTGTCTCTTCAATCTCCACAATCCCTCTGAGCAGACTGAGGGGTCGTACAGTCAGTGCACTGCAGACCTGCTGCTAAAATACAGAAACAAGCCCTGCCTTTCAACGTGCATTGGTCATTTAGCTCTGACAAGTGACACTATTCAGCACACTGACATTTGGTGACATTTCAGATATTTCAACATGGCTAAGACTGCTGCATTCCAGTAAGCAGATTCAACTACAGCTTCCCTGAGATACAGTGACCTAGATCCTTAAAGACACCTTTAGGTGCCTAACCCAGTATCTTCAATCCTGTCTTATTCACTTACTGAGAGCTGAATGATTTCTGAATGTTGTCATCTCCACCTGCAAACAGGTCAGGGCAGAGTGATGTGAACTGATGGCACCACAGGAGGTAGCACAAGCCTCGCTGAGGAGCCTACATGGGCTTGCAACCCCGCCTCAGCATTTATAGCGTGCTAAACTGACCTAAGCACTATGGGCGGTATAATGCACTGGCATGGATATTTGTGACAATGGAATATGGGCAATTAAAACTGGAATCTTCCCAAAACTGTGATGTTCCAAAGTCAGAGAAATAAAGAGACAGACTATAGTGACTCTTCAAACTGGAACAGGAGCAGAATAAATGCTGCTGATGGCTGCTCCCTCTGCTTGGCAACAAGCACCAAGCTGATCTCTCGGGCCTGAAGAAATGGGATCTTTTCGACCAACAACCATTCTAAAAGCGATGGAAAAGTTCCCTGATTCTGGATGGCCTTCATCCTGCCGCACTTACGTTTAGGGGAGGCATGGGGGCTATCAGAAGCAATCTGCCTCATCCTCGTGCCGTGGCAGCTGAGCGCCACCAGCCTGGAGATGATGGCGGTTTTCCCAAAGCCGATATTCCCGACGATGACGACGCCTCGGTTGACGCTGGCGTTCGAACTCTGGAGCTGAGCATCTATCTCATGGAACACCCAGTCCCGGCCAACAAAGACGGACTCGGTGGTGATGCTGGGCACCTCGAAAAGCAGCGGCTTCAGAGAGATGTCGGGAGGTCTGTAGGGTGCAAAGCGCACTGTAAAGAGAAACACAGGGGAAGAACATAAATATCAAAGCTGGCGCTAAGAATATCGTTCAGGAATTGCTGTTTCATCTTCCTCAGCAATCTATTAATGAAAAGATTAAAGGTGAAAAGAACAGAATCCTGTTTATGACCCACAGCTTTGTTTGTAAAAACAACTGGTTCATTCATAGCATTTGCCACCAAAGAGAAGGGGTTTATAGCAGGAGAAATGACATTTCTTGCTTAAAGTCACCATAATCCAAGGCCCGGCCACTGGCAGGAGGGTTCACAGTCCAAAGCACCCTGTGAGAGAGTGTTGTATGCCTGTTTAATAGATGTATAGATGAGAAGGCTCCTGAAGGGGAGACCTTAGAGCAGCTCCAGTGCCTAAAGGGGCTGCAGGAAACCTGGAGAGGGGCTTTGGACAAGGGCCTGTAGGGACAGGCCAAGGGGAATGGCTTTAACCTGCCAGAGGGGAGACTGAGATGAGCTCTTAGGCAGAAGCTCTTCCCTGTGAGGGTGCTGAGGCGCTGGCACAGGGTGCCCAGAGAAGCTGTGGCTGCCCCATCCCTGGCAGTGCCCAAGGCCAGGTTGGACACAGGGGCTTGGAGCAAGCTGCTCCAGTGGAAGGTGTCCCTGCCCGTGGCAGGGGTTGGGACTCAGTGAGCTTTAAGGTCCCTTCCAACCCATTCCATGATAATAGAACAGTACAACAAAACCCAAACTAGCCTTGAAACATTTTCGGGAACATTTGGGGGTGGAGGGAGAGGGGATCTGCCATTCTCTCCATGTGGCACAAGCTATCTTAGGAATGCACACGTAAAACCAGCAACAACTATGCACAGATCGGGTGCAAAGATGCTATTACAAAGATCAACTCATATGGCATGTTCTGATTAAGAGATCCTTAATTGGGAGATGATCTGCATAAATCTATTAAAACCACTTGCAGAAGTCATGGAAGCACTTCGTGCTGGCACAGACGGTCGCTCCACCACCAAAATGGTTTGCTAATTAAAACCTCCAGAAGGTGACCACAACGACAGCAGGTGATTCCCACTCAGGGGGAGGTTTGTCACACTGCAAACTTCCACTTCTAGAACGCAATTCCTTCAAGGCAGGGCTGGCGTGGATGGAGCTACATTCATATGACACGATTTCAGCCCTGGATCTGCTCTGAAGGCACCTTCCAGCCGCAATCCAAGTGTTGCACTTGATATTCAACACGTGGATTTAAGGTGACGTGGAAAGCTGGGGAACATTTGAGCTGTGGAGCACAGAAGCTGAGTTCAGTTTGAGTTGACATCAAATGGCCTGCTGCAAATGAAAGCCATCAGACAAAACGTAGATGTCTTCAAAGCACATTTCAAAAGCAATCTTAGGAAGCCCCAGGGGGGCAGTTCCCTGAGCTGCATCCAAAGTGGGTGTGAGGATGAGCTCCCAGCACGCTCCTCCTGGACCTTTCAGCCACCCAGTTCCAACCCCTACAAGCTCATCTCAATCTCCCTTCTGGCAGGTTAAAGCCACCCAGCGTGGCCTTGAACACTTAAATCCTGCACAGACCTGACCAGGGAGCTGATCCATTACAGCAGAGCTGATAGAGGGGCTGGGAGTTGATGTTACATCAGGTAAGCCTAAGGAAAATAGCTTGTATTTAAATATGTTAGGTATTTTGAATGTCCTTTCTTAACTGATACAGAAACTGCTGCAGACAGGAGATGCATTTCTATTCCCACTTGAAAATGATGAATGTGATTTAAATGCACTGAGGGTGGAGGCTTTTGAATCACAAGCTCCCAAGCAGCTTGTTTGATTCCCTTTGCTGGGCTCTGCCACGTGGGATGTGTTGGCATGGGAAGACCCTGGAGAAGCAACAGCACTGATGGTGGGAGAGGATGAGGCAGCAGGGCCATGTGTCCCCATGTGCCCATCACAGCTCCTGTCCCTGCACCAGCCCGGCTCTCAGCATCAGCAGGACTGATGGGCTTCCCACCAGAGGATGGCATATTGCACCAGCAATAGCACATGGACGTGGCTGAGAGAACCATCTGGAGTGGCCCGACTGATGCAGATTGAATGTTCCAGCAGTGCATTTGGCAAGGGGCATTTTTTGTTTGCATTATACCACCAATACTATAGACAGAAAATTACATCACCAAAACACCCCAAATTAATCAAAAACTCCATTTGGAAAACATCAAGCCAAGAGCTGTGCTTGATAAGCTACAGCTTTACTGTACTGCTGTGTGCACGTACATGCTATGGCGTGTCAGTGAGTGAAAACGTCCAATAACGCTCTTCTGAAAGCCAGAAGTCTAACAGGTACCAAAAGGCCTCAGGGGCTAATGCAGAGACAACAGTGATTACATCTAAGAGCAATGGGATCTAATAAGCTCTTGCTTAACAGGGTGGAGACCTGGGCTACAGTCTTGGTTTCTTTACAGAGCTGCAGATGGCTTCGAAGCTGTGTGAGCGAAACACACCAAACAGAGGATATCCTAAAGACTGCTCTTCACCTGAGTGGACATGAATGTACACATCTTGGTTGTCACCCGGGAATAGCCTATCTTGGCCTAAAAAAGGCTCAGGGAAACCCTGAGAAGGAACATATCCACTTACCTATCCCCAACCTTCCTGCGCCTCCAGTTCCACTTGACCATAGCCAAGCAAACCCCTCCCTGCACCAATGCTGACATCTGCTTTTTGGAGGAAAAGCCCCACGATGGCAACACTCAGGGTGTTTTAACACCAGTAACGACTTGGTTGCCATCTGGCTCCTGCTCCACCACAGTACACCCCAGTCACTGTCCTGCCCTTTGGGTTACAGCAACCCTGAACAGCTTCAAATCCTGCTGGCTGAAAACAGCAAGAGCAGAAATTGCCTTCACCAGCCTATTAAAAACCTGCCACTGGGTATGAGAACTTGTCATGCTCGGAGCTGTCGGGATTGCTCAATTACTCCCCTGGATAGAAGAACTGCTGTGACAAGAAATAGCAGGGATGCTCTCCTCTGCACTGGGATTCCTGAACCCTGGGAACAAAGCACTGGGCTGTGACACATCCCTCCCGGTAGAGAGCCAGGAATTGCTTTGCTATTTCAGTACCAAGAGTGTATTAAGGGTAAACCCAAGTTTCGGATTTCCAGTTGCAACGAAGAGCTGGTGATTAGAACAGCCCAGACCAATGCAACTTCACAGCAACATCCGGACCATGGCGCATTTTGGGGGAACACCCCCCTCATATATTCAATGAAGGGAAAATATTTCCAAGTGGCGGTGGTTTGGTTTCTTCACATCCTCTTCTTCTCCCTCTCCTTTTACAAACAGCACAGAACCTCAACTGGGATCAGAGGCAAATCCCCCCCAGTTGAAGCACCGCTGCTATTCTCATGCAACCTTCACAAAACGGGGGAAAACCAGACAAAACTGAGCAAAAAGAAGAAAGAAAAGATGCCGTGCTCCACGGTTTTACACAGTGTGTCTGGAAAACAACTTGATTCTGTTCCTACAATAAAGTTTAATGTTTTGGATGCAATCACTGTAAATTACGAAGCCTTGGCAAGCTGCTCCCTCGGAACATATGGAAATCTTGTCTGTCAAACTTTGCTTTCTTCCCTTCCTGCCTGTTAATCCATTTTTATAACTGCCTCACCAGCCAATATGATTTCATTAGGGACTGTGATCCAGTCATGCCTTTGGGAGGAATCCCAACCTGGCTGGAACAGGTCGTGCTTGTGGTGCTGTGTGAAAACCCACCCTGCACCCTCCAAGTACCTCCTTTGAGCTACTGAGCTGCATTGATGGGATCCCCTCTCAGTCTGCTCTTCTCTAACCAGGCCCAGCTCCCACAGTCTCTCCTCATAAGATGCTCCAGACCCCTGAGCATCCTTGTGGCCTCTGCTGGATCCTCTCCAGTAGCTCCTTGTCTTTCTTGTGCTGAGGAGCCCAGAACTGGACACAGGACCAGGATGCAGCCTCGCCAGGGTCAAGTAAAGGGAGAGGAATCACCTCCCTCAACCTGCTGCCACATTCTTGATGCACCCCAGGGTACTCTAGTCCCTTCTGGCTGCACGGGCACATTGCCCGCTCACGGTCAACTCCTCATCCACCAACACTGCCAGGCGCTCCTCAGCTGAACTGCTCTCTAGCAGGTCAGCCCCCAGACTGTGCTGGTACTTGAGGTCCTTCCTCCCCAGGGACAGGACCCTACACTTGCCCTTGTTGAACCTCATTAGGTTTCCCCCCACCCAGTTCTCCAGCTTCAGGTGTATCAGCCGCTGCCCATCTTCAGGAGGACATGGCTGAAGCGGCTGTAACACAGGGTCCTACCCCAGAGGCCCCCCCATGAACACGAGCCCCCCACATGCTCCTACCTCGCAGGTCCTGCTGCGTGCGGGCACTGGCCACGCTCTGCCGCGGCATCCGCAGGGAGGTCCGCAGGGGAGTGTGTCTCTGCTCATCCAAGTAAGCGAGATCTTCTAAGTGAGCTGAGCTGGTGGCTGCCAGGAGAAAGCAAAGAACCACATCATCCCTGGCTTCTGGATCTCATGCTCTGCTATGGCAGCTTTCATTTCTTAAATACCCAGAGTTGTGACCACAGTGAGCCAAGACAGCCGAAATGAACCAAGCCTGATTCCCCCTAGCAAGGAGTAAAAAGGTGCTTTGGTAACTTCTTCTGATGCCCCACTGGTATTTGTTCTGGTCTGGTCTCCTCTTGATGTGAACAAATTAAAGAGACCCATGGAAAATGGAGACACAGAATCTTTTATATCTGCTATAAGGATGCTGCTGGAGAGAGACTCTTCATCAGGGACTGAAGCGATAGGACAAGGGGTGATGGGTTCAAACAGACAGGGGAGATTCAGCTTGGATATATATGTTCTTCCCTGTGAGGGTGCTGAGGCACTGGCATAGGGTACCAAGAGAAGCTGTGGCTGCCCCATCCCTGGTAGTGTTCAAGGCCAGGTGGGACACAGGGGCT
This sequence comes from Amazona ochrocephala, assembly GCA_039720435.1. Taxonomy (NCBI): domain Eukaryota; kingdom Metazoa; phylum Chordata; class Aves; order Psittaciformes; family Psittacidae; genus Amazona; species Amazona ochrocephala. The sequence goes on from CM077897.1 coordinate 980,899, forward strand.
TGGAGCAAGCTGCTCCAGTGGAAGGCGCCCCTGCCCGTGGCAGGGGTTGGAACTGGATGAGATTTAAGCTCCTTCCCACCCAAGCAATGCCAGGACTCCACGATCTAAGTTTTCCCAATCCCAAACTCAATGGCATGGAAGCAAAGCTTGACAGTTCACACTCCTACTACATGCTGCGGGGCAGAGCTCCAAGCAGTGATCCCCATGGAAAATGCAGGAAATGAGCCTGAGTTTGGAGGTACTTCCCTCCAAATCCCATTGGCCTGAAGCACCCTTTTCAGCCAAATAAGGTACAGAATGTTGGAAATTGAGGAATGAGAGCTCCACTGCTTGAAATAATCTTCCCAAGTATCAACAGCAAGTGTCAAAATAGTCTTTGCACATCACCAGCTCTGGTCTCACTCTGATAACCAGTTCCAAAGCTCACATTAACCATTCACCAATGGAAACCATGCTGCTCAGTGCTCTGTATCCAATCCTGATTTAGCCTCAGTTTTTGGTCAATCACCATAACAAGATGAGTATTTTAAATGGAACTGATTCATTAAATAACTTCTTCAAAGACTTCCTGTCAAGCTGACATCGATTCTTCACTGTGAAACAGGTAAGCTGTTTGATACAGCTCTCTAGAGTAACTCATGGCACAGGGCTCTGAATCCTTCCTCCCTGCACCCAACATGAGATGGAACAACCAACAAAACTGAAAGGCAGAACTTGCCAAAACTGAGACTCATTTTGCTCATACAATACCCAATGACCACACAAAAACCTCTTCTAGATTGTGATGCAGTCATAGACTAAGCAAGGTTCAGACTATAACAAGGGGTGGTGAGAAAGGGCTTAAATTAGGCAGCAATTTTTATGCTGTTCTTCAAATTGCTTGAAATCTCTATGTAAGTATTAAGAGACACAGAGAGAGATGGGACAAAAGGCAAACAACAGAGCGGGAATAAAAGAGGAGATAAACCCATCAAAGTCTGGTTTTAGACGTCCTTCACGCTCTTCTTCTCTTGCAAAATTGATGAGATGCTCCCTGTGAAGGAGCAGATTAGAGCTGAAATGCTGCAATTAGAAAGATGTGGCTTTACCATGGATAGAAGTGATGCTCTGCACTGCTGAAGCCACTGCAGCCTGCCCCCAGCACCTCACAGAATCATGGAACCCCAGTTTGGGAGGGACATCAAAGATCATCTGATCCAGTCCTTCTAGGCAGAGCATGATCTAGACTAGATGAAACAGCACCCTGTCCAGCCCAATCTTAAAGGTGTCCAATGTTGGGAAATCCACCACTTCCCTGGGGAGATTATAACCGTGTCTGGTTCTTCTCCTTGCAGCCCAGAAAGCAACCGTATCCTGGGCTGCATCAACAGGAGCGTGACCAGCAGGTCGAGGGAGGTGATCCTGCCCCTCTCCTCTGCTCTGTGAGACCTCACTTGGAGTATTGTGTGCAGTTCTGGTGTCCTCAACATAGAAAGGACATGGAACTGTTGGAACAAGTGCAGAGGAGGCCACAAGGAGGATCAGGGACTGGAGCACTTCCCGTATGAAGATAGGATGAGAAAATTGGGGCTGCTCAGCCTGCAGAAGAGAAGGCTGCGTGGAGACCTCATAGCAGCCTTCCAGTGTCTGAAGGTGGCCTAATAAGGATGCTGGGGAGGGACTCTTCATTAGGGACTGTGGTGAGAGGACAAGGGGTAATGGGTTCAAACTGAAACAGGGGAAGTTTAGATTGGATCTGAGGAAGAAATTCTTTACTGTGCAGGTGGTGAGGCACTGGAATGGGTTGCCCAGGGAAGCTGTGAACGCTCCATCACTGGCGGTGTTCAAGGCCGGGTTGGACAGAGCCTTGGGTGACATGGTTTAGTGTGAGGTGTCCCTGCCCATGGCAGGGGGTTGGAACTGGATGATCTTAAGGTCCTTTCCAACCCTGACTATTCAGTGATTCTATGACTCTAATAATTCTCTTGTGTCCAGCTGGAATCTCCCGAGGAGTAACTTGTGGCCATCACCCCTCGTCTTTTCCATGTGACTCCTTGTACAAAGCGAATCTCTGCCTTCTTCATAGCCACCCTTCAAATACTGGATCATGGTGACAAGGTCTCCCCTGGGCCTTCTCCAGGCTGAACAGCCCCAGCTCTCCCAGCCTTCCCTCACACAACTTCCCAGTCCTTGGATCATCTTTATGGCCCTTCTTGGAACCCTCTCCAGTCCTTAGCCGCTAATCCTTTCTTCACAGTATTGTAGAACCATGGAATGGTTGGAAGGGACCTTAAAGCTCATCCAGTTCCATCCCTACCCTGCCATGGGTAGGGACACCTTCCATTAGACCTGTTTCTCTTGGAAAAAAGGTAAGAGAACCCAAAACTCCCCACGTTGGACTTAGTGCTAAATATATATGTTTATGTGTGTGTGTGTGGGTATATCCACAGATATAGATCTATATATATCTATCAGCTGCTAAAGGACATTTCCTCCCCCTGAATTCCATATTCAGTCCTTCTCTCCCATTTTAATTCTATCAGCACATACAGAGCCATCAAGGATGACCAGAAACATCCATCTCGATGGTAACTCAATTTCTTTAGATAAGATGATTCAAAGGAGCAACAACGCGATAAAAGCTTGTTTTTCCTAACGCCAGTGAAAACCAGGAAGTGACTCCTCACCAGTTATTCATCCACCAGAAATGATTTAGCTTTATTTGGGGGTGATTAGTCCTTGAGAAGCAATTTTGCAATATGATTATTGGAAATTCCTTTTTGACTTACATTCTGCAGCAAAATACCCTCATACAACCCAACCCTGGGCACACAGGAAACACTGCACTCGAAACATGCTGCATGCCCAAGAAATGAGACCTTGGAGACCTATGTGCAGTTCTGGTGTCCCCAGTATGAAGACATGGAGCTGCTGGAGTAAGTCCAGAGGAGGTCACGAGGATGAGCAGGGGCTGGAGCAGCTCCACATGAAGAACACTGGGGCTGTTCAGCCTGGAGAAGAGAAGCTGCATGGAGACCTCAGAGCAGCTTCCAGTGCCTGAAGGGGTTGCAAGGATACTGGAGAGGGACTCTTCATCAGGGACTGTAGTGATAGGACAAGGGGTGATGGGTTCAAACTGAAACAGGGGAAGTTCAGGTTGGATCTAAGGAAGAAGTTGTTCCCTATGAGAGTGCTGAGGTGCTGGCACAGGGTGCCCAGAGAAGCTGTGGCTGCCCCATCCCTGCAGTGTTCAAGGCCAGGTTGGACACAGGGGCTTGGAGCAAGCTGCTCTAGTGGAAGATGTCCCTGTCCGTGGCAGCGAGTTGGAACTGGAGGAGCTTTAAGGCCCCTTCCAACCCAAACCACTCTGGGATTCTGCGACCCCAGCAGTTTTACAGGGGTGGACTCTGTGAGCACGCTGATGACCAGTGCCCTGATTTACCGTCAGTCCTACGAGAAATGAGGAGTTATTCCTCAGCAGCCAAAATCCAGGCTCTCTTCCCACCTTCATCATCATAATCCTCTACAGCCACAACAAAGACATGATGAACTGCAGTCAGCAGGAGCTGCCAGATCCATTGCACATTTTGCCACGGGTTATTTCTGCAATTGGCAGTACACCCGTCCTGTCATTCCTCAGGCTGATGACCCGAGATTTATCTTCGTGACTTAGAGCTGAGGAGTAATTAAAGCGATCGAAGGCCAGAGGAGCTCACAAGTAATTTTTCCTGAGAATATGCTTCGGTTCTTCAAAAATTATGCCAGATCCATTTATCTTGGCAAATATCTTACCAAACTGTTGAAAGCTTCCTCTCAATGCTGAACCTCATCGTACAGAATAGGACGTAGCGACTGCAGATAAAGCACAATGGAAAAAGAGCACCTCCTCAGGAATAGTCTCTGCATACCACAGATGCAATTCTCCAAAGGAAATGGCAAACAAATAGTGGAAGATAATTCAATTTCCATGTACTATTTGAACAACAAGCACAAATCAACCTGACCAAAACCTGCTATTGGGCAGCCCAGGGAGGGGCTTTACAGATTGGGTCTTCTGAGGGCAATGTGGGGGTCACTGCTCATATCTGAATCAATTCGCTTGTCACTGCTGATGCACGGATCAGATTGGCATACAATCATACAACAGAATCCCAGAGTGGTTTGGGTTGGAAGGGACCTTAAAGCTCATCCATCCCAACCCCCTGCCATGGGCAGGGACACCTTCCACTAGAGCAGGTTGCTCCAAGCCCTGTCCAACATGGTCCTTGTCAAAAGCCTCTCTCCAATTGATTGTGTTATTACAAGGTATCGTACATGTACCCCAAATTCAGGTTCCTTAGAGATATATTATTAAATATGCTCCAGATTTAATGACTTTATATTTGGCTGGGTATCAGGTCTATCTTGACCAGGTATCTGGATATCTTGATATCTAGATAACTTGATGTGGTTTGATCAAACACAAACAGGGCAATGCCAAGGTTTTGGGGGTTTTATCCAAACCATCTTCATCTCATCTCTCTCCTTGGCATAATTCCTATGAAGAGCTGCATCTGATTCAGAGTTGAACCATACCATAGTGAATTAAAGAAAGGAAAAAGGTGCAGGTATCTGTTTCATGACCATGCAGCTCCTATTGCAGGGCTCTGCAGACAGGCACATGCTCTATGCCTGATCAACCAGAGCCTCCCTTCCCCCTGCTGCAGTGCCTTGTGTTAAATGTCATTTCTCTCTGTGCTATATTTGCATCAATTCTCTTTCCCTTCGGCACAGTTCAAGGCATTCTTGAAACCCTTCTGCCCTGCTTCCTCCCATGTGGTCCTCAATAGGTCTTGCTGCGGTTTCCCACCTTGCAGGTTGGTCACTCCAGCTGGGATCGCTGCTCTTGCCTGGTTTATGTGACCATTCCCAGACTCCTCCATGGGGAAAGAGGAACAAATGGGAAAAGGGAAACCATGGGAAAGGGGAGCAAATTCTCACAGTAAATAACCCATTGTTACGCTCAGTTTCCTCCAATCTCTTTCATCACGTGCTCAAACAGTGCCATTGACCTGAGGTTTTTCTGACCTTAACACAGAGAGGTGTTTACTTTTCTGACAGCCACGCTTTCAAGTCACATTTCAGAACCTTTCTTGTACTGTTGGCTTGTGCCTTTGCCTTGTGTGGTGCAGGCAGAGGCAGGCAGGCCTGCCAGACACTCAGCTCTCTGCCAGAAACACCTTTCGAGGACAAGGTGCCAGATATCAGGATACAGGATGCTCCTAGAGACAACCACTGCTCACCGTGCTCTCAAAAACACATGGTGTATAGACATGTGGACCTACTTAAGTGAGTCCAGAGGAGGCCATGGAGATGCTGCGAGGGCTGGAGCAGCTCTGCTCTGGAGCCAGGCTGAGAGAGCTGGGCTGGGGCAGCCTGGAGAAGAGAAGGCTCCTTAAGGGGAGACCTTAGAGCAGCTCCAGTGCCTGAAGGGGCTCCAGGGAACCTGGAGAGGGGCTTTGGACAAGGGATGGAGGGACAGGCCAAGGGGAATGGCTTTAACCTGCCAGAGGGGAGACTGAGATGAGCTCTTAGGCAGAAGCTCTTCCCTGTGAGGGTGCTGAGGCGCTGGCACAGGGTGCCCAGAGAAGCTGTGGCTGCCCCATCCCTGCAGTGTTCAAGGCCAGGTTGGACACAGGGGCTTGGAGCACCCTGCTCTGGTGGAAGTTGTCCCTGCCCGCGGCAGGGGTTGGAACTGGAGGAGCTTTAAGGTCCCTTCAACCCAAACCACTCCATGATCCTATGGAATAGTACAACCCAGAAAACAGAATAAAATCTTGAGATTATAAAAAAGCTTTGGAATTCCACAGAAACATAACTAAAAAAGTGCTGACAGAACATTCAGCTCCACCAATCCATGAGGAAAAAAAGTGCAAGAGAAAAGCTAACTCAACCAGATCTGTTTCAAAGATTCCCTACAGAGATCATAAATCCCTTTTCCATATCAAAAGACAACATGGGGGCAGGCTGGGCTATAAGGATGCTCTGCAAATGGGGCATGAAACCAGTTTCAAGAGCTGACTTGCATTTATAGCTGAAATGGGAAGGGGGAATGGCCTCGGTGCTGCCGTGCTGACTCAAGAGGGGCTGGGTCTGAACTACGGCAGCACTAATTGAAACGGAACAGAGAGCTTTTCATGTGGGATATGAAGAGAAAAGAATCAGCAGCTCCAGTCCCTGCATTCCTTTAAGTCCTTGCCCCTCAAGCACAATATTAATGCATAGAGGCCGTGCTCACATTCTGCTTAATTTCCTTCTCATTTATTGGTAGCACTTCACCTCGCAGCCAAGCTATGAGCAATTTGCTGTCCATAAGTTACATGTGACCCAGAGACCTTGGAGTTCTCCTGATACTCCAATAGAGATAATTTGCACTGACCCTTCCGCAGCACAGTTCCCCTTTCTCTTCCATGTGTGTCTTTAGCAACACTCACCGCCTGGGCATACAGCAGTGCCCTTCAAGCTGCTTCTGACTTAATAGCATAAAATTGCTTAATAACTTCTAGATTCCACACAGGAACTGGGTATTGCTCAGCAACGTGCTCCCACTGAGCCAGTGGGAAAGACGTGCTCTCTCTGCTTTCACAACCAGGCTTTCAAATATCACATAGACAGTGACCCCTGAATGTCAATGATTCACCCAGATGTGCTCTACCAAACCTAACATCTCACTTTGGCATTTTACAGAGCAAAGAAGTCTGCAGAGTTGGTGGTTTATTTTGTTAAAAGAAAGTACTTATGCCCCAAAAAGTGCTTTTAAGCACTTTAAGTGCTTTTTCTGTTCTATTTAGGATGCTCAGGGGCTGGAGCACCTCCTGTATGGGGACAGGCTGAGAACACTGGGGCTTGTTCAGCCTGGAGAAGAGAAGCTGCATGGAGACCTCAGAGCAGCTTCCAGTGTCTGAATGGGGCTACAAGGATGCTGGAGAGGGGCTCTTCATCAGGGGCTGTAGTGACAGGACAAGGGGTGATGGGTTCAAACTGAGACAGGGGAAGTTCAGGTTGGATCTAAGGCAGAAGTTCTTCCCTGTGAGGGTGCTGAGGCGCTGGCACAGGGTGCCCAGAGAAGCTGTGGCTGCCCCATCCCTGCAGTGTTCAAGGCCAGGCTGGACACAGGGGCTTGGAGCAAGCTGCTCTAGTGGAAGGTGTCCCTGCCCATGGCAGGGGTTGGAAGTGGGTGAGTTTTAAGGTCCCTTCAACCCAAACCATCCTGTGACCCTGTGATTAACTGTTTCTGAAGAAATATAACACAATGAAGCACAAGATGAGATCAATACATGCGGGAAAAATTGCACCCAGTTGTAAGCTGTTTGGTGAGTGAGGGGCTGCATTACACAGCAGTGACGGCTGTTTGTAAGCTGCTGTGGAAGAAAACAGTTTTGTTCTTTCAGAACAAACTATTCAGAAGATATTCAGGAAGAACCTTAAAAATGAAGAAGAAGAATAAAATAATGAGGGGCAGAGGGGGCAAGCCACAAGGTGTAAGTGCTCCACGCTTTGGTTCCCAAGAACACACTGTCTGTACAGTATTCAACTGCATACCACTAACAGAAAGGCAGTTTTCTGCCATAGTCTCAGCTACACTTTGCCTTAACACCAATAACCCTGGGGCTCAAAATTAATACACGTATTTTCTGTGGGATCAGTCCCCTAATCTGGTTTATCAAATGGCCACTCCATGTGTAGCACTGGCACAAGGATGGGGAGTTGGCAGAGAGCACAGGATTAACTCTTTGGGCAATGGCACACTTTGCAGATAGGCTTAAGTCAAACAGGAAACTACACCTGGATTCCCTCTCCCTTCATTTAAGTACACAGAGAATGAGGTTAACCACTCTGGGAGAAAAAACCATATCAACCTAAACCTAAAACCATAACTTTATCATGTCATAAACTTATAGGAGATAACATGGGATTATTCAATAACAAAGGTTAAGCCAAATCTTGTATTCTTGTCCACAGTTACTACCACAGTGATTTATCCTGGGCCATGAACTGTGTTTGCTGACATACTACTTAAAAGCAGCAAAAACTCCACAAAGCACTGAGGAGGAAAAGGTGGTTTTCTCTTGAAGCAGTAATTGTCTCTAAATGCATTCAGCAAGCCGACAATTCCAAAGTCAATTAAACCAATACATGTGTATTTGAATTCACGGTACTTGCCCTCTCTTATTTGGTTTACACCTGATCTCGTTGAAGATGCCCTTGCTCATTGCGGGGGGTTGAGCTGGACGAGCTTTGTTCCGAACTGTTCTATGATGCTGTAATCCTATCCTGAAGGTTTTATGTGGTTTCATTTTGTAAGAGATGGACCTAAAGTAACGAGGCTGTGCAAGCAGTTTCCCACTTTATTCCTACCCCTATTTCCCTTCTGAAATCACAGGTTTGTGGATGCAATTAAGTAGCACGTGGTGGTGTACCTCCATGCTTAGGATACCCATAATTTAACATCTACAAAATCTCATTCCTACTCTGCTGTTAGGCCTGTGCCTATCCAAAGTGGGATTAAAAAGGAAACCTAATCCAGTTATGCAATGCAGCCTGGTTGCCAAGAGATGCTGTTTTAACAGAGACTGTCCCAGGCTCTGTGCAGTCTGGACCTTCTGGAGCAACATCCTTGCTGCCAACCACAGGAGAATCCCGAAGGGACTCTATAAGAAGACAAAGCCTGTACTAATATATGTCCAGACATAGAGACCACCCCAAGAGAATGCTTAACCCCACAGAAGCCATCCAGCAAGTTAAAAATATGGGGCAGGACAGCAGAGGAGCATAATTCCAGGCAAGCACCTTTTTGGTAAAGCTTGAACGTTTTTAATCCTATCTCTTGCTTCTGTCCTGCTGCCACCAACTTCACAGGTTGTTAAGAGATATGTGAGATGTGTCAGAGCATCATTATTTGCACTGTAATGACAAATACTCTCCAATCATCTTACAGTTGTACAGACTTTTAACAAAGGGACAACCAACTGCTGAAAGAACCATTCAGCATCATCGGAACCAGTTTTCCCCACAGGACTTTTCCCTATAGATGCAGTAACTCAAACGAAAAGACAATTCTTGTCATGCTTCACAAGGATGACTACAGAAAGGAGATTTCTCTGTGGATAATGAGAACATGACAAAGGCCTTTCACCCAAAGGGAAAAAGGTTTATTTCTTACCTGCTACTGAATTTGGCCGTGGCATCAGGTAAAGAGGAATCGACTGCACTGACTGGGACAAGACCGTCTCCAGGTTCCTCTCTGGGATTTTGTTGAGGCTGTAGGTGGAGGCTGTCATGTTCTCATCCACGCGGTATAAGCACGAATCCATGCTGGATTTCTGGGACTGCCAAGGTTTCAGGTTTCCTCCAGATCCAAGCTCTTTACTGCTTTCCCCTCCGTATTTAGTGCGTTCCACATTTTCTGAGTAGCTTGTCAAAGTAGCTTGAAGGAAGAAACGAGAAACACAATGAGTAACAAAGAACGGTTTGCACACACGCTGCTCTATGCCGAGTAGAGCCAAACCCCGTGTTCATTAGGTTTTCCACATTCATATAAATCAGAGATTATGGAACTGGATTTATTGATACTGGTCCTGTTTACTACTTCTCAAAGACCATTTAGACTATAACATTCTGGCTCCCACTGTTCGAAGCCATTGGTAATTACAAAGAGTATTAAAAATTAAGTGCGGCAGTGTATTCGAAGCCACGATGCCAGAAAAGCAGAAATTGTTAAGGAAAAGCCATTATCATGCTCCTCATCTCTTCTAATTTGCATCAGTTACCACGTTTACAAAGATGTTTGCAGCAGTTTATAGCCTTGCAGTGTCTGACACCAAACACCAAGAGCTCCCACCTGACCTGCATGAACAACCAGCTCTTGTGGATCAGTTTGGTTCAGAAACTGAACCCGACATCTCATTTGATTCCCATCAGGTTTTTATGAAGCTTTAACGGAAATCCACGTATTTTCCCTTCTATTATTTCATTTTACAGATCAGGACTGTTGCTGTATTGACTTTCACATTGGGAAGTGCCAATACTATACTGACCCACACAACTAACATCTCTCTGCTGGTATCTTCTCGGTTCTGACAGTTATCCACTGTCTAACTCCTTTTGGGTTGTTGACCTTCCTTTCTCTTTAGTCTCCTACATATTCCTTCCAAGACCATAATCCAACCATTCAGTCACTGTGAGAAGATCCCAAGCCCACCCCCCCCAGCTCATGTAAGCGTGTCAAACTTGCCTCCTCCCCACCTGGGAGATCACAAACCAGAGCTCACTATCCTCTCATTGCCCCACTGCTGTTCAAACCCCCGAAATTCAACTTAACTCCCTGAAATCCATCACTTTCACTTAGCTGTGGTAAATACCTTCTCCAGCCCAAATTCCCTGCTCATTCTATGCGACCTCTTCCTGGACCCACCACTCCGCATCTGCAACACAAACCAAGTGGTGATGTCTCCTCAGGGTATTCACCACAGCCCATTCCAGAACTAAGGGCGATGCTCCCTCATTAACCAACAGCACCACATTGATTCTTATATTGAACACAAAGAGGAAATTACTCTGAAGACTCACATGCGTGCAGGCTCAAGCTTTTCCTGTGCCAAGCTTTACAAGCAAGCAGCCTAGAAAAACCAGGAGCACCTGGTAGTTGATGATGCAGTTGAACTGCAAATGGGTAAAGCAGGGAAGTATGTATTCCAGGTCTTTACATGTTGAGTAGGGGAATCATTTCACTGCCCAACATTAAGCATCTGATGTAAATCCTCAGAAATACCCATATATTGCTGACAGATATGAAGGTGATGATAGTTACTGCTGGACTCCCAAAGCAAAACCACGACCTTCAATGGCCAAGGACTGATCTGGCTTAATTATCCATGATGAATGCCATTATAAGAAGAACCAGAAAAATGCTTACATCTAACATCACGAAATCATCATTAAACCCCCAAATGAACACCTTTAATTCTCCCTGTGCCTCTTCTTTACCCGTTCCAACAAACTCCATGCACCTCCAACCTTTACCTCTGTTTGTAGAGCTTTATTTCTCAGTATTGGGTTTCTTGTCTCTGCAGTGGGATCAATGTCTTCATCTCTCATTAAGCATCCCCAAATTTAGCTGTCTGTAACGTATTTGGAAACTTAAACCCAACACACGCAACTGCTAAGAACTGGTATTTGTTTGTTGGCACTGAAACATAAGCTTGCTGTCAGGTAAATGCATTTACACTTTAGCATAGGGAAAGCAGACCGAAACAAGGAACAGATGTTCACAGATTCCCCCTGCTCCCTCAAATGGTTTAATACTGAGAAAGAGCTTTGGCCTGGTTTTGTAGAACAGCTCCATTTCCATGCGTCGGCAGTGCCAGGCTCACTACACATCTATCTACAGCCAAAAATCAATCCATTGATCCATTCAAATCCACTCATTTCAAACCCCTCTCTCAGGATCTAATGAATCTCTGTAGATACACATCGGCAGCTGAACTCATACATCAAACTGAGGAAAACCAAAATAACTTTGTGTCAACATGAGTTTCCTCTAAATGAAGCAACAGAAAAGGAAAAAGGAGCTCCTAAGTGCTGTTGGCCCCTTCTCTAATCCTCACTTTGTGCTCATTTTAAGCATCATTTTCACTGTTTTACACTGAAGTTGGTTTAAGTGCAAACTCTTCATTGAATCAGGTATTTAGGATTGTTCCCTGTGGATTCATTTACCTTTTGAACAGCCCTGGATGATACAAGTAGTGCTACATGGGCTGGAAGCCATTGCTCCATGGGCTTCATCTCATCCGTGAGCTGTTTTAAACCAAACCAAACTTGACTTCATTTAAAAGGCAAAAGCATGAAGGTTCACTACGAGCCAGCAAGACGGACCAACGATGCTGAGCACGTCTCCTGGGGGAAGCAACGCTTCCCAAGAGCACAACCCAGATTGCTGCTCACAAAGCACAGCTTCACAGTGCCAGGGCAGAGAAAGCAGCATCTCACTTCAGGAAAGCCACATTATCTGCATCTCCCAAGCCTGGAGCAGAGTGATGCACGGGGGTTGGAAGCTTGGAATGTAAAGTGGGTAAATACAAGGCAAGGGCAAAGATTCGGTCAGGCAGTTGGACTGGACTGTTCCAGGTCCCTCACCACTGAAAATACTCTGTTCTATTCTATATTCCATACTCCATATTCTCTATTCTAGTCTCTAGTCTGTTCTACTCTACACCGTTCCTTTCCACTCTATTGCTTGGGTAGACAGGACTCCACGTCAGTCCCCAATGGAATGAAGCCCATGAACACCCACAACCAGAAGCAAGTCTGCAAAAGTACCCATTATTCCTGCAAGTGTGCCATATTCATGCCCTAAACGTTCCAGAAGTGCAGAGGGTATTCCAGGACATACAGGCTGGGTGTGTGAGAACATCTCCCCATCATGCATTGGCCCAGCGGGGGATTAACTGAGCTTTCAGCAATATCTCTGCAGTGGGATGCATGGGGAATGGAGACCGACCCTGAGGATGGATCCTGCTGCAGTCACACCAGGATCCTGTTGCCTCATTAATGCACCTAAACCATATCTACATGTTAATAATATTCTGGGCCTTAATCCAGATGCAGAGAAGCCAACTGAAACAAGCGACAGCAGGTACAAACTAACATGACAACATCGCTGCCTGTATGCCTATTGTCAAGCACATCTTTGCATACAGGAGAGCATCAGAATACCAGATTCTATTAAAAATTGACCTTCAAGTGAAGACTCTTTCTGCTACCACAACTTTGGGGTTATACTGAACATCTAAACCACAAAACAAGTATTTTGTGCTCATACTTTGAGATCTCTTTGCTCTGTCATTCATAACGGTGACTCTGGCTAACCCAGCTGATGGCCTGTGGAAAGGAGGTCCTGAGGGTGAGAAATCCCAACAGACCCCACTCAGACATTATGTTGTCAAAATGGTGCCAAAAAGGGGCTGCACAAGCACACATGGACTCAGCTTAAGTGGTACCTGAGGTTTTCATCACTGGTAACATCCCTTCTTACAGGACACATTCAGAGGGTTGCAGGGTAAGAGGGGCACAGCCTCAGGAGAAGGAGAGACCCGGCCCCTGGGCTCACAGCATCCCTGCCACTGCTAACTTGAAAACAGCAAGGCAAAAATTCCTGCTCTTTGATGGATTTGAGGCCGACAGCTTATCCTTCCCAAATTCAGAGCATGCTGTCTATTAAGAGGTTAAATCACGGAATGATTTAGGCTGGAAAGGGCCTTAAAGCTCCTTCCGTTCCAGCCCCTGCATGGGCAGGGACACCTTCCACTAGAGCAGCTTGCTCCGAGCCCCTGTGTCCAACCTGGCCCTGAACACTGCCAGGGATGGGGCAGCCACAGCTTCTCTGGGCACCCTGTGCCAGCGCCTCAGCACCCTCACAGGGAAGAGCTTCCAAACAGCACCAATGCAGCAGCTCACCCAAGGCAGCCCCTGGATTCCCCTGCAGTCAGTACTACACCTCTCAAGAGTTTCATGCACTTACAGGATAGCAAACACTATTTCTCATTTGGCTGCATGTTGGCCTATGCCCTGGGGCACGACGCTTTCAGCTGCGCTTGTCTTGAATCAAACACACAAGGGAAATTTTACCATCCCAGCCAATTCTCCTTGAGCAGAGATCATGCCTTGAAAATGTCACCCTTCACGTTCACCTCCCATATGGAATTGCAGGAGAAAGTAGTTTTCTGTAGTTACCACTTCATGCTCACCAAAGGCTGTAACATTCATTCTATGTAAAGACTGATAATGTCCTAAGTAGGAAATGGAGCTTTTATTGCTTTAAAGAAACAACTGCAGCAACGCAGAGCTTCACATGGTGCAGTGCCAAGAGGTACTAAACCCACTCCTGCACACTCTGCCAGTTCACCTCATTTCCCTGCAGTAACACACTCCACCACGACCTGCCTTATCGCATTGGAGATGTCCTAGCTGACATGGACGAGTTGGCAAGGAGTGAAAGACATTCTTTACCCTCCTCTACATAAGCTTCCCAAACTCATCCACAGAAGGATACACCTAAATATAGCCGTGTCGCCCCAGAGCGCTCCAGGGAGCTTGGCTGCCAAAGAGAGCAACTTGGCAGGCACAAAGCATAAGCCCAAAGCTTTCCCAAGGGAAGGGAGCAGCTTCGGGCTGTCACGTGCAAGGCAAGTCCTGACAGCCCCCAAGCACTCGGTGTGTATAGAGCATCATTCTCTGCTGGACACCATCAGTGAGTTTAAAGCTTCTCCAGGGGAAATAAAACTCCAAACCCTTAAGTCTTGCTCTGCTTGAGGTCAAAACCCACACTGCTCTTCATAGGTTTAACTTCTTAAAGCACTGATCTCAAACGGGAAAGGGGAAAATAAAGATCACTGCTTAATTCATGTAACAAAGGATTCAACAGGTAACCCCATTTCTGCCTCGAGGCATTCTAAATCATGGTATGCACACAGAAAGTCTCAACACTTAATGAAAAATACCTTGATGGCAGCATCATGCTGACCCTGTATCTGCTCTGTTCTAAACCTGAATTCCTGCTGCAGCGCGGACAAGCAAGATGAAGAATGGTCCGAATGCCTCGAAGGGTTTGTACCTGCAAGCTCCTCAGACTGGGAATGTACAACCTGGCTCAAAGAAGCATTTTAGCAGAGCAAGGCACTCCCGTCCTCACAGAAAACTCACTGCAAACGCTGCGCTGTGAGACAGAACAGATCAGCAAAGCTGAAGTCTACAAACTTCACTTTATCAGCTGCAGAAACAAGGCAATGGACGAAACAAGGCCATCTGCCAGAGGGGAGACTGAGATGAGATCTGAGGCAGAAGTCCTCCCCTGCGAGGCAGTGCTCAAGGCCAGGCTGGATGGGGCTTGGAGCGGCCTGCTGTAGTGGAAGGTGTTCCTGCCCATGGCAGGGGCTGGAACTGGATGAGCTTTAACGACCCAAACCACTCTGTGATTCTATGACATGATTCTATGATTGTCCCCATCCCACTGGGCTGAGTGAGGGGCTCAGTGCTCCATTGCTGCTTGAGGTTAAACCCTAACAGTCAGCTCCAGGCACCACTCACTGCATGTTAACAGTGGGCCAATTTCGGAAGACATGCACACACGCATCCCTTTAACCCTACCTCAACTTCCATCACCTTCTTGATTCAGTGCGCTCTCTATCCACCTTCTACCACTTTGGACTCTATTTCTGCCTGTCTCATCGACATCAGTTCACCTTTTTTTCCTTCTTTAGCATCAGCAAGGACAATTCCCAATTTTTCTTCATTTTTTCAAGTCCACAGTCTTGAAACTGGTTTCAAAATGCTAAGATTTAAACAAGAGAGCAGAAAGGAGGCCTGCGTGGGGGTGTGCACAAGGGGAGGGAAGTGATCTATCTGTATGCTCGGCATTAACTTTCTGGGTGAGCTTGGATCACTGGGAAGCTTTTCATAACCACGAAGGTTCAAATCTTGCTGCTCTTAAAATAAAAGCTGAGAGTCCCATCTAACCTCACACCACCAACAGCTAAAACGTGGAAGAGAAGCCACTTATCACAGCATCCAAAATAACCCCGTGGGAGTTGACAGCACTGATTTTTCCTCTAGTTATCTTCTGATCTGCCTTTCCAGTTTATTCTTTCTTGCTTTTTATCACTCAGTTTTACTTCCATCTACTGGGCTGGACCATAAACTGAAGCAGATATCACTGTTTGCGTATTACATCTGTTCTGTGCCACTTCCTTTAGCTTTAAACACTCTTTTTCCTCCTTTTTCTTCTATAGCTGCCCCATGATCCGGTACTTAAAGGTCAGATTTTGGTGTCAAACCCAACTCTTGTCACTGGTTTAACTGGGGGAAGGCAGAACTGTTGTTTCATGACTTCATGGTTTCTCCCTCTGGTATCAACCACAAATCACATCACATACGCATGCACGTTTGATTTCTGCTTAATGCATCCTTTCAATGAAATGGAGGAAGAACTGAACTGGGATTCAGAGACGGTGCTGTCTTCTACTTCATATGGTTGGGATCCTGTGATCCCAATGATTTTGCTCAAGAGCTGATGTGATGCCTGATAAATAACCTCCATTTTCACCTCCTGAACCACCAGCCCTGTTCACCTGCAACATGTAGATGCATTAGTGAACAAAAGCTCATTATTCATCACTATGAGACATTTTCTAGGGAGCTCCTCCTTCGGGGAATGAGCCCAAATGGAAGCTGGTTAGATTGAAGCAAAAGATCTGCAATTCGTACAAATCTTATTCATTATTAACAGAGCATTTCATAATACTGACGAGAATGTCAGAATTCAAATGCTGTAGCTGGAAAAGCACAAAAATATTTAACCCGAGTTAAATTTATCTTCATGCGCCTTTGGAGCTGTTCTTTGCTCCCCTCTCCAAGCAGTTAAACTTGCAAACGAATCTCGCTTGTTTTATTGTCAACAGCATCTATTCTGCTTAGCACACACTCGAGATGAATTTATTCGCGGGTCTATTTTTAACCCACCAACACAGCAATCTGTAGAAAGCAGCAAGTTGATAAAAGCTCAGGAGTCACAGTAAAAAGCCAGCAAAAAAAGAGTGTGAAGATAGCTCCATGCCAGGGACATCCACGAGGGGATGGAGGTCCTTTACATGTCATTCTTCACTGTAAAAACCCACCAAATCTAAGTGAAAGCAACTGGTCCACACAGTATTAGATGTGTCTACATTGGTGCAAGAGGATTTATCTCTGCTTCCATCACACCAATTTCCTTGCTTAGGATGATCCTAACAATTCAGTGGGGAGCCCAACATAGACCATAAAGGACTCTGCATCAAGGACAAGGCTGGCCCCATTTCTTAGTGCAGTAAATGACAGCACTTCTCCAGGAGCATTCAACACAGAAAACAGGCGCTCATTTAATCCCCTTGGGAGACTAAATGCCACGAAGTGCTGTGTGAACATCACAAGCTTTACCCACCAGCGAGAAGCATTTGTGGGTTTATTGTGCAGGCTTGCTGAGATTGCTGGAGATTGGCGTATATTCTGCTGCGTTCAAGCAGCAAAACCTGACAGTCCACTTCTGTGGGCTGTGAAGTGCAAAGCTCCCCCCATAGCAGCACATGATTCACTGACCAGTTTTCTTTTCAGGGGCAGATTTTGAACATTAACAGTTGGCTGCTTCTACATAGTGAGAGCCAAGGAAAATCCTGGAAGCTCTTCCGAGGTTAAAGTCAGGGCAGCATTTTCACCAGCCATTCTGTTGTACACTAAAAGGATTTAGTGGCTTCCAGGAGAAAGGGCTGATTTGCTCCTATCGCTCCCCTTGGCTCACTTCCTCCCTCCTCCTCCCCTCATCACCATTTCTTGTCTCTCACAAATCAGTGTTTAAGATCCTGTTGCATTTTTTGTTACCCTTTCAACTGAAATAGCCTGAATTTCCCTTTACTACAGAGGATCCAAGCTCCCAAAATAAGTCTCTTCTAACCCAAGTGATGCATTTACTAAAGCCATCAGTAAGCATGAAACAGTCCCTGTGCTGTGCAGATGAGAGACACAACACACTTCTTCCCTAAGAACTGAAATTATGTAAGAGGTGACACACAAAGGGACAGGAATAACTCCAAGAGGACAAGTCACCTTTAACCCAAGACGAGTTAAAACCTGGTCTTTACATCCAGATGAGAACACCAAAATGCCCACTCTACGGACCTCAGTGGATAGTTACACTCTTAATGCAGTTCATATAGAGTCTAAAGAGCCACAATGATTTGGACCTTGACACGCTTGTGAGGTGGGCTGATGCCAACCTGATGAAGTTCAACCATGCCAAGTGCAAGCTCCTACAGCTGGGTGGGAGCAATCCCAGGCACAGCTGCAGGTTGGGCAGAGAAGAGATTCAGAGCAGCCCTGCGGAGAAGGACTTGGGGGTGTTGGTCAATGAGAAAATGAACATGAGCTGGCTGCAGTGTGCGCTTGCAGCCCAGAAACCAACCTTATCCTGGGCTGCATCAAAAGGAGCGTGACCAGCAGGTCGAGGGAGGTGATCCTGCCCCTCTACTCTGCTCTGTGAGACCTCACTTGGAGTATTGTGTGCAGTTCTGGTGTCCTCAACATAAAAAGGACATGGAACTGTTAGAACAAATGCAGAGGAGGCCACGAGGATGATCAGGGGACTGGAGCACCTCCTGTATGAAGACAGGCTGAGAAAGTTGGGTCTGTTCAGCCTGGAGAAGAGAAGGCTGCGTGGAGACCTCATAGCAGCCTTCCAGTATCTGAAGGGGGCCTATAGGGATGCTGGGGAGGGACTCTTCATTAGGGACTGTAGTGATAGCACAAGGGGTAATGGGTTCAAACTTAAACAGGGGAAGTTTAGATTGGATATGAAGAAGAAGTTCTTTACTGCGCAGGTGGTGAGGCCCTGGAATGGGTTGCCCAGGGAAGCTGTGAATGCTCCATCACTGGCAGTGTTCAAGGCCAGGTTGGACATAGCCTTGGATGGCATGGTTTAGTGTGAGGTGTCCCTGCCCATGGCAGGGGGGTTGGAACTGAATGATCTTAAGGTCCTCTCCAACCCTGACTATTCTATGATTCTATGATTCTAACTTTGACAAATTAATGCCGTGCCTAGGACAGAGAGGTGGTAAAGATGAAGAGATCTTCCAAAACCATTAACTTTTATCAAGAGGAATAAGAAATTCACTGGAGTTTATTATAGAAATACACCTTCTTGGAGCTAATAGTTTCAGTCATTCATGTCCCTGCCCATGGCAGGGGGGTTGGAACTCGATGATCTTGAGGTCCTTTCCAACCCTTACTATTCTATGATTCTATGATTCTATGATTTTGCGCAAGCTGGTCTAGTGGAAGGCATCCCTGCCCATGGCAGGGGGTTGGAACTGGATGATCTTAAGGTCATAGAATCATAGAATATTTAGGGCTGGAAAGGACCTCAAGATCATCGAGTTCCAACCCCCCTGCCATGGGTAGGGACACCTCACACTAAACCATGCAAACCAAGGTCATGTCCAACCCCACCTTGAACGCTGCCAGGGATGAAGCATTCACAACTTCCTTGGGCAACCCATTCCAGGGCCTCACCACCCTCACAGTAAAGAATTTCTTCCTCAGATCCAATCTAAACTTCCCCTGTTTAAGTTTAAACCCATTACCCCTTGTCCTCTCACTACAGTCCCTAATGAAGAGTTCCCCCCCCCGCATCCCTATAGGCCCCCTTCAGGTATTGGAAGGCTGCTACGAGGTCTCCACGCAGCCTTCTCTTCTCCAGGCTGAACAGCCCCAATTTTCTCAGCCTATCCTGATCCTATGATTTGGGAGGAGCAGCAGGGATCATTACTCAGGAAACATAAATACCCAGGGAAATGTTTATTCTGAACCTGATCTAGTTCAACATGTTCTGGCTCACTGCAGGCAGCATGGACTGGCTGACCTTTGAAGGTCCCTTCCAGCCCAAACTATTCTGTTTCCCTTCTATGATTCTTCAACACATACTTTCCAGCAGTGGAGAAGACCATTTTCCCCACGGTCTGATACAGGTGTTCAGCTTCTATCAAAGAAGGTGCTGAAAATGGTATTGCTAAAGAAAAGGGGGGAGAAAGCAAGGGGAGAAAGAGGCTCTTGTCTTCCTTTGAACGTGAACACTAGGAGAGGAAAGCCTTGCTTTTTGAAAGCCTGGCAAAGTGCTTCTCTTACTCCACACAAACAGGTAGAGCCTGAGAACATTGGGGCTGTTCAGCCTTGAGAAGAGAAGGCTGCGTGGAGACCTCAGAGCAGCTTCCAGTGCCTGAAGGGGGCCTATAGGGATGCTGGGGAGGGACTCTTCATCAGGGACTGTAGTGATAGGACAAGAGGTGATGGGTTCAAACTGAAACAGGGCAAGTTCAGGCTCTTCTTGTTTCTTTCTGTACCACATACACTTCTTTTTGTTTCTTTGAGTACTACATAAACTATTGGCAAAGTAAAACCTTCTTAGCTGGAGAAATGCTGAGCATGGAACACGCGGCAAGGGCAACCAAACAAGGAGCATCTTGCCTGATGTTACACAGACATCCCTTTCCTCTCGTTGGGCCTTTACAGTTATAGAACAGAAATGTGTGGATGCTGTTTGCTCAAGATCCTTCACACCTGCAACCAGCAGATCACTGGGATGAAATTCACTGGAACTGGTGATAATTTACTCCAGCTCCTGCCCAAGGCTGAGTTTAAGAGCAGCACTCATTTATGAGGCACAGAGTTACAAGGTGGCAGTGACGGTCACGGGGCACAGGAGGTGATCAGTTATAAAATCAGTGATCTTATATTTATGAGAATATAATCCAACAGTATTTGAACTATGAACACGATGCCATCATCTGTTTTCTTTCCTCTGACGTGGAAGTACAACGGCGGTGGACTAAATGGTCCATAACCTCCTTCAACAATAAAAACATGCTGAAAATATAGATGCCTCTAAGACTACTTGAGGTAGGAGGGGATGGCAGCCCCAGGTACCAGCCATCCTCCTTATCTGACCAAAAAGCTCGTGTCTGTGTAAATGAGCATCTCCGCTTCCATGAATGGGAGACCTTATTGCATCCTTTCAGTTCTTAAAAAGGACCCATAAGGAAGATGGGGAGAGACTTCTAGCAGGGCTTGTTTCAACAGGATGAGGGATGATTGTTTTAAACTAAAAGAGAGATTCAGGCTGGATGTGAGGAAGGAATTCTTTACAATGAGGGTGGTAAAACCCTGGCACAGGTTGCCCAAGGGGGGTTGTGGATCCATCCCTGGAGACATTCAAGGCCAGGCTGGATGTGGTTCTGGGCAACCTGATCTAGTTGAAGACATCCCTGCTCATTGCAAGAGGGTTGGACTTTGAAGGTCTCTTCCAACCCAAACTACTCTGTTATTCTATGAGTGGGCATGGGCAGCAGCTGAAGGATACAGAACACTTGCTAAGGAAACACCCAAGAACCTCACTACAATGAAAGCAAGGCAAGAATGCATTGAGAAGAAAGACTGCGAGAAGCAAAGAGGTGACGACGGAACACAGAAATAGGAGGAAGATGAAACTCTTCCTTTCACCACTTAAACAAGCGCCACAACTTTGCACCAATGGACTTCTCCATCCCAATTTTCACCAACTCCACGTAGTTTTCCCTGTGCTGAATGGGAGTGCATTTCACCCGGGTCACTGCAGTACTGAGTAATGCAAACTCATCCCATTAGCGAACGTGCGCATATCAGCTAGAACAACACTTGTAACACCGGCACAGCCGATGACGAGCTGGTTTAGCAGAGGAGCAGGGTGCCACTCACCTATGATGCCGCTGTCCCTGCTCTCCAGTGTGGAGGTGGGGCTGGTGACGGCGCCGTAGGTGCAATCCTTGGTGGTGACGCTGGTGCTGACGGGCGGGAGCGTGGAGCAGGGGCTGCTGGCGGGCGGCGAGGCCGTGCTGCTGGTCAGCGTGGAGCAGGGGCTGATGCGCTGCGTCACGGCCGAGCTCTGCAACAGGGGAAGGGGGAACAAGTCACTCACCGCTGCCAGGCACTGGGCGGGAAGAGTCTTTCTATAGCTCACGCTTGAGGATTTGCTTTGTAAGGGGAAGGTAAAAAGGGCTTTAGCGCTCAAAGTGACAAGGTCTGCTGAGCCTTCCCACCGTGTGGATAACACAGGCACCAGGCTTGTTTGCTGTGCCTTGCTTTAAAGCTTCCAGCTTCCATGTGCAACAGGAAACACATCAATAAAGTGGGGCTAACCAAATGCCTGACTCCTGACCTTATTGGGAATTTTGATCATTTTAATTGAATCGCAGACTGCTTTGGGCTGGAATGGACCTTAAAGCTCATCCACTTCCAACCCCTGCCAGGGGCAGGGACACCTTCCACTAGAGCAGCTTGCTCCAAGCCCCTGTGTCCAACCTGGCCTTGAACACTGCCAGGGATGGGGCAGCCACAGCTTCTCTGGGCACCCTGTGCCAGCGCCTCAGCACCCTCACAGGGAAGAACTTCTTCCTTATATTCAACCCGAACTCCCCTGTTTCAGTTTCAACCCTGTCCCTACAGGTCCTCACAAGAAGTCCCTCTCCAAAAAAGCCCAAATAAGCAAAAAACTATGACACAGTGAAGAAAATTTCATGCCGTTGTTTAAGTGGACATCTCCAGGGTGGTGATGATACAGCATGATCTCACCTCTACTTACAGCAAAACACATCATACACAGGAAATCCTACAAAGGCCTCTGGGCCATTTCCCTCTGCTCACAAGCCTCCGTGGGGCTTCAATTCTTCTTCTGCTCTGTAAAGGTTTCCTCCATTCAAGGAAACCAACAGTGGTTTTACACCCCTGCACCAGGAAGCTCGAAATCCCTTATCTAGATAGGAGACAGCCCTGCCCAGACATGCTTCCCCCACCAGATAAGGTTTAAAACACGTAATAGGGAAAATCTTGCTCTCCAAAGGCAGAACAAAACACAGAAATGCAGTAGCACAAAACCAATGGGTTTTAGAAGTATTTTGGGAAGATACTGGGTGCAAGAAACCTGAAGTGATTAGGGAGAAGCTGTGGCTGCCCCATCCCTGGCAGTGTTCAAGGCCAGGCTGGATGGGGCTTGGAGCAACCTGAATGGGCTGGATTAGATGACCTACAGAGGTGCCTTCCAACCTTGTCCTACACACCTGAAGTTTAACCAGCTTCTATAGGGGGTCTTTCAGAATGTGAAGCATTAGGACTATAACACTATTATGGCTCCTCAGCACAAGAAAGACAAGGAGCTGCTGCAGAGGAGGCCACAAGGATGCTCAGGGATCTGGAGCGGAGATTGCAGGAGCTGGGCCTGGTTAGAGAAGAGCAGACTGAGAAGGGGATCCCATCAATGCCGATCAACAGCTCAAAGGAGGTACCAGGAGGATGGGGCCAGACTCTTGCCCAGCGACAGCAGGAGGAGCAATGGCCACAAACTAAACCACAACAAGTTCCACCTCAACATGAAGAAGAACTTCTTTCCATTGAGGGTGGCAGAGCCCTGGCACAGGCTGCCCAGGGGGGGTGTAGAGTCTGCCTCTCTGGGGACATTGAAACCCACCATGGGCACGTTCCTGTGTGACCTGCTCCGGGTGGCCCTGCCTTGGCAGGGGTTGCATGGATGATCTCCAGAGGTGCCTTCAGCCCTGATGGCTCTGTGATGCTAAATTCTTTATAGTGAACTTTCGATGTCCTTCTTTCAACCGTTATTTTAAACAAATCCCTGCTGAAACTTCTCTCAGCACTGACAAAACAACCATCCACTGACCTTAAAACACAGACAACCACACTTCCGAGCGAACTGCAGGGCAAGAATGGCACTTGCAGGAATGAAGAAATCATCTCCATCCCTCCAGCTGAGGGGAAACGACTGTTTCACGAAATGCCAAAAGTGATAGTCTAAGTTCTTTCATGTGAGCTTTTATGCAGCTCCTTAAGAACAGCTACTTGCAACTGGAAATGACTGAGTAACACGGGATATCACTTGGCATTGATTGACATGTTGTATTTTTGTATTGATAGAGAAAAAAGGCTCCTCTGTGCAAGTTTGAAATACAAATTGCCATTGACAGAACATTCTGTATTCTTCCTGCTGCTGTTTCATCTGTCACATTTTCCCTAAGCTTTGAGAAATGACACTGTTCTGACACAGCCTCATTGTCCTTTGTGCTCCTCTGGCAGGCAGTGCACTTAAAAAAGAGTTTCCCCTTAAAAAAGTAGGAGAAAAAGGATTTCTTCTTCAGCATTTTGTGGTCTCTCATTAAGGAGAGCGTGATTAAGAGACAGCACAATAAGACACACCATTTCAGAGCACTCCGAATCACAGACTGGCCTTTGACATATTCAAAGTGAGGAAACTGAATGAAAATGCAACATGCCCATTGATAAATCAAGATGGGTTTAGTGGAAACACCTTTATTCCTTAGTTCCACCTTAGCTCCAGCATTGGCAAGATTGCAAATGATGATTTTCTTGCTTGAGAAAGCAAAGCATGGTCAGAATTCCAAGCAGCAGCCAAGCCCCAGCTTCTGATACAAAGAATGTTTTCTTTGCCCAGGCCTTGTCAATGGACACATTAAACCCTAGGAAATGGTTCTTGTTTTTAAATTCAAGTGCAAACTCTTGGTCAAAGTCTCCATCAGACTTCAATTAATCAATGATGAAGGGAAGAATGAATCGTCGCAAATCCCACATCTCGCTGCATGAGATGATTCTGTGATTTTCAACACTACTTGAAGCAGGGCAGCTGAAGAAACTCCGTTTGGGAAGGAGAACTGCAGAGGTTTGCAGAAGAGCTGCTGCAATTCAGGAGAGGCTTTCTCTTGGACAGGGTTTGTGCACGGCTCCTGCCCCAAAACAGCCACTGGTAGATGGCAAAAGTCGGAGAAGGGCCACCAAGATGGCTGGAGCTTCTTTTGAAGGAGGAGATGCTGATGGAGGGGATTCATTCAGCCTGGAGAAGGGACAGCTAAACTGCACCTAAGGACAGCTGCAGCCTTCCACTGCATGCAGCAGGTGAGAGAAGACACAACCATGCTCTTCTCCGAAGGCAAAGATGCGGCAGTCATAGGATGTATCAAG
Organism: Amazona ochrocephala; assembly: GCA_039720435.1. Lineage (NCBI taxonomy): Eukaryota > Metazoa > Chordata > Aves > Psittaciformes > Psittacidae > Amazona > Amazona ochrocephala. The sequence continues at coordinate 1,005,511 of CM077897.1, forward strand.
GCAATTTTGTGGTAGGCAGAAGACAAAAGTCCTTCCCAGGCAGAGTCACCAAGCCCTGGAACAGGCTGGCCTGTTCTCTGCCTGTGGAGATCTTCAAACCTCACCTGGACAAGGCCTGAACAAGCTGGGCCAGCTCTGAAGCTGCCAGCAGGTGGTTGGAAGAGATGGCCTCCAGGGATCATCCCCAACCTCGGGCATCCCATGACTCCAGGCAAGTGCTGACAGCAGGAGATGCTCACAAAGAAAGATAAAAAATCAACTCGGTAATTGAGAACCAGCTTCCCTTTATCTCCAGCAGCACATGAAGAGCATTCAAAGGCCCTGATAAAGCTTTGTGATGCAAGAATTAGCACATGGCCCAAGATACCCATCTATTTTAGAGGACAACTCTCTGCTGCTTCTCTTTAGGTTTCTCTTTTTCATTCTCCAAAGGCATCTTTTGCTTTAGAGAAAAGATGGGATTTTAATTTTTGTCAAAAGGCAACAACAAAAAGAACCATTTATAGTAGAAAGCTCTGCTTGGCTTTGAAGTATTCACTTCAAGCAGGTACCTGTTAAAAAGTACATTTTCTAGCACAATGTGCAGTGAAGTACATTTCAAATCCACCACAATTTGCCTAAAACACAGAATGAAAGTGTTAAAAGCTTAATGAATGTCTTAAGGGCAAAAACTTGACAAAAACATGTTTCTTGGCTCTCAAATGTCCATGCAGATCAAAAACCTTTTGGTTCAGTCTACAGCACAAGACCAAGCGCAGGACACAGCCCTGCACCCTGCTCACCAGGAGCATCCCCTGCTTTGCGCTAGGAGCAGACGAGGGCTCGTGAAGCAACTGGAAAATGGGAAACTGTAAGGAAAATGGGAAAACTGGAGTTTCCTTCCCATTGGCTCAGGCTGGGAGAAAGATTCACGTGTGCCACCAGAGCCATCTCCATAGAATCCCAGACAGGTTTGTACTGGAAGGGACCCTAAAGCTCCTCCAGCTCCAACCCCTGCCATGGGCAGGGACACCTCCCACTAGAGCAGGGTGCTCCAAGCCCCTGTGTCCAACCTGGCCTTGAACACTGCCAGGGATGGGGCAGCCACAGCTTCTCTGGGCACCCTGTGCCAGCGTCTCAGCACCCTCACAGGGAAGAGCTTCTGCCTAAGAGCTCATCTCAGTCTCCCCTCTGGCAGGTTAAAGCCATTCCCCTTGGCCTGTCCCTACATCCCTTGTCCAAAGCCCCTCTCCAGGTTTCCTGGAGCCCCTTTAGGCACTGGAGCTGCTCTAAGGTCTCCCTTTCAGGAGCCTTCTCTTGTCCAGGCTGCCCCAGCCCAGCTCTCCCAGCCTGGCTCCAGAGCAGAGCTGCTCCAGCCCCTGCAGCATCTTCGTAGATTCCTCTGGATCTGCTCCAGCAGCTCCATGTCATTCCTGGGCTGAGAACTCCTCCTGGCTGCCTCTTTTCATTAATTATTTTGTTCTTTAAGGAATTCAGGACCTGAAGCCAGGTCCTATGAATCATGCACATGTTAAATATCTAAGTGCAGACCCATGGGATGACTGTTAAAAGGAGAGCACTAGAAGTGGGCTTCTGAGTGTCATGCTCTTCTGTTACATACTGGACTATCCATTTCCATTTAAATGAAGGGAAAAACTATCTCCTGGTTTCATTCTCATCTCACCAGCACTGCAGGGAGTGGGCAGTATCCAGGCTTGAGGAGAAGGAGGAAGAAACTCAGCCACTTCCCACAACATCTCTGTTGTAGGCCTGAGCTTTCTGCTGTTCAGCCAGCCAGAGGGATGTAACAAGCTTGATCACAATAAAGATGTTATGATTTGCCTTCCGGCTCTGTTTGCAAGCATGAAATCACCTTGTTCAGCAAACAGGAGCAAAAAGTGTGACTATCTGCACAATCAGTCTATTCCTCCTTCCCTCTCCTCCCCGGGGGAACTGTGAGCCTTTACGTAACACTGCTGAAGTGTTCCTGAAGCATTCGATCCAAGATGCCATGGAAGTACAGATTATTTTGGTCACTATAACCTGATTAGAGATGCTGCCCACTCCTACAGCATTTGCGAGAAACAGAAAAACAACAGAAGCTGTTTCACACGGCAGCAGCTGATCCTGCACCACGTTCAGTGACGATGATTCACCGTTGGACAAGGAGATCGAACCCTTTACCTCCTCACTGTTGGTTCACTGCTAGGAGGCACTTAGCTGGCACACAACTGGAACAAAACCCCTCTCCCACGTGCTGTGCTCGGCTCACAAACCAGGCTGTGGAAGAGGAGGGATCAGAGGGCTCGTACCTGGTTCTCATCCTGCACCTCCATGCTGTACTGGGGCCCTGACTGAACCTCCGTGACTTTCTCTCCGAGGAGGAAGCCCAGGCGAGTCATGAGTGTATTTGCTGCCTCATCTACGGATGGAGGGGGTCCCAGCTCCTGCTCAGTGTCACCTAAACAGGAAGAAAAACAGGTTCAGTCATGCATTGTTTAGCTTGGCAACTGCTCAGTGGTTTTACCAACAAAACACTGCTAAATTCTCGTGCTGCAATGGCAGTATCCTGGTTTTCACAGAATCATTGAATCACAGCATGGTTTGGGCTGGAATAGACCTTAAAGCTTACCCAGTTTCACCCCCTGCCACAGGCAGGGACACCTTCCACTGGAGCAGCTTGCTCCAAGCCCCTGTGTCCAACCTGGCCTTGAACACTGCCAGGGATGGGGCAGCCACAGCTTCTCTGGGCACCCTGTGCCAGCGCCTCAGCACCCTCACAGGGAAGAGCTTCTGCCTAAGAGCTCATCTCAGCCTCCCCTCTGGCAGGTTAAAGCCATTCCCCTTGGCCTGTCCCTCCAGGCCCTTGTCCAAAGCCCCTCTCCAGGTTTCCTGGAGCCCCCTTAGGCACTGGAGCTGCTCTAAGGTCTCCCCTTAAGGAGCCTTCTCTTCTTTTTCAGGTCATTCATGCTACTCAGAGCTGTTCTAACGTTATGGTCCGGTCATTAATTGTAGTTCATGCATTGCTCCAGCTGCCAATACATGCTACACATTATTTCTCCTTTCATTGCTCACTATATTCCCAGCATCACCCATGGAAGCAAACCCACCTTGCTTTCCCCATACCAGAGGTACCAAAGCCACTAGGGAATGCAATTTCCTGGACCAGCAATGGAAAAGGAAGAGCCTTCCCCCTCCTCTCTCATGTAGAGACTATCTCCAAGTTACTCACAGAGAAACCAAGGCTACCCGTGCCATTCTGAACACACCCCATGGGCTGCAGAGCAGCCAACATGCTCTACCGAGGTGTTAACAGCAAAGACCAGGACAGTAAACCCATGTATACATCATCCAGTGTCATCTGCTGCTTCCAACACACTCCCTGTAACCTGGAAAGCACCACTGTCCAGACACCAAACTGCCTTGTGCAGTCACACCATGGCCACAATACAAAGCCAAGCCATTTCCTCATCGGGTCTATAAAACAGGTCAAACCCAGCATTCCAGAGCATTCTTCCTCCTTTATTCCAGCCACCTGCAGGAAGAGCAGCTAGCAATGCCCACTGGGAAAAGGCCAGGGATGTTTATTGGCATCATTTTACCTTTATAACAGAAATCTGCGGGGGTGTTTGACTTAACCATCACAAAAGGCAAGCTGGGTTCTGAACATCAAGCTTGTCCCTGCTCCCACCAGCAGCAGTTTAAAGCCTGAAGGTCAAGTTCTTTCCACGTTGCACTGAAGCAATACTGTGTTTAGTGCGGTTGTAGGAGACTAATTAGGATTTGCAATTAGTCTACAGTTAATTATTCATCTGATAATGTGCAACCTGGAAAAGAGCCCATCTCCATTTCCCAGCGCCGGCCTGGTTCGGGGTGCTCTGACACAGCCTAAAGCTACAGTAAGAACACAGTGCTTCAGCTATTGCTTTTTGCTAACTGAAACCCACAAAGCACAGAACGTGGGATTTGCACAAGAACTTCCAGAAATTCCCACTTAGGTCCATAACGTTCACCTCAAGGAAGCTTGAAGCAATTTTCCAGTGCCTCACCTGCACTACTGCAAATTCAAACCCCTGGAGCACCTCACATGCAGCCACGTCTGCATCCATAAGCACCATTAACTCTGGGAGATGAGCATCTGGAGAAGTCCTTACCCAGTGACTTCACTGTTATGAAAATGGATTATGCAGTATGATAATAGAAGCTGTCTTTCAATTATTGAATCCCTATTGTACTGCTTCAAACCCTGCTGACGTGAATGCCATAGATTAAGAGAGAGACAAATTTAGATGGATGGCCCAATTTTCTCAGCTGCTGACCACCCACATCCAATCTGTGGGCATTTACTATCTCTGGGAGTCAAATCCAGAACATACATTTATGTAAAGTGAAAATTACCCAGACTTCAACTTCCAAGGTTAGGTTTTTCCCTGAAAAATGTAGACTTTTAGAGTTTATGCTAGAGATCTGCATCAAGGATATGGCTCTGTTCAGAATTAGTAGAAGTTTCTTATGCATTCCCCATCCTGCTTCCATGATATTAATAATACTCCAACCACACTGACTTTCACATCTTGGCACTAAGGAAAAGCTGGATCTACCCCTGCACTGCCTGGGAATGGGCCTGGATTACGCTGGGGCGGCTTCCTTGGGCTCAGCATTAGGAACCACTCCCAGACCAACCAGAAGAGCCTGCTCCTTGGAGGCTGGGTGTAAACTCATCCTGAAACCTCCCCTTTTAATCCTACCCCTAGAATATGCCCCAGGGCCACAAAGCTCTTCCACCTGTAACATAAAGGAAACAATGAGCTTATCTCAGGTCACTGAGTGAGAACATAGAAGATACAGAAGATTACAACTGCCTCCTTTGATAACTGCCCTAATTCACCTGTGAGACACTGCTCACAGCACAAGGGATCAACAGCAGCAACCAAAGCTGTTTGAGACTGTCCGAGCTCATGCAGAACCATCAATTCCCTTATAATACTGTGGCTTTCAAAGTAGAGATAACTTTGAACTTCAGCAAAGCGCTACTGGACTGGATTAGTCCCTCTTTCGGCTATAGGTCTTTAAAAGTAAGTGCAGGCATTTAATTGAGTGTCAAAGAAGAGAAAGAACAGCTCTGAGATGCCTGTGAATGGGTATTATGGAAAGAAGCTGGAACTTGCCTTTCAAGGTTGACAGTAAGCTCTAATACTCCAAGTTCAATGGAAGGGCATCACTGCGTTTCTTCTCCCTTGCCATGCGTGCTATCCAGTTGAGGCTGCAGCCAAGTGTTACACACACGTCAGCATGCTCTGCTCCCCCAATCCCACGAGGGAAATTTGAGCCTCAGTTGATAACAGAACTGACCTGAGGTATTTTTAGGTATTCTGACAGTATCACAGCTCAAACACACCTCCTACAGTCACCTCAAGTAAGTGACCTCCAGTACATCAGTAGACCCCAACAAGCTGCCCAGCCACGCGCATGCAATGAAGTCAATCAGCAGACCCAGACAGAGATCCATCAGGTGCTGGGTCTGGAGCTGCTGCATTCGCTATATGAGCTCATGCACTTTGTGCATCAACATTGGGTAATACTAAAAAGTGGATCAAAATGTGCCAAGAATTCTAAATCAGAATAAGAACCACTTAACCCCCTGACTCACTGCATGTGCACGACTAGTTCAAGGAGTTCTAGAGCTGGTGTCACTTTATGTGCCTTCATGTTCAGCTGAAAGCTTGGTTTTCTATACAGACACAGAGAAAGGCATCTCGGAGCTAGTGTAGGTGAACCTGATCTACCTACCACCCCCTGGGCCTCCTGCTTGGACCCCAGCAGCCACCAGACCACCTAACATGTATGTTCATGCCAGTTGACATCTTTAGTAAGCTGGTTCAGTTGTTTCAGTCTTGCTTAGTTTTCCATGAATCACAGAATCATGGAATCCCAGGCTGGGAGGGACCTCAAGGATCATCTGGTCCAGCCTTTCTAGGCGAAGCATGACCTAGACTAGATGGTCCAGCTCAAAGGTGTGCAGTGTTGGGGAATCCACCGCTTCCCTGCAGAGATGATTCCAGTGGCTGGCTTTTCTCATTGGGAAAAATTTTCCTCTGGTTTCCAGTCGGAATCGCCCCAGGAGTAACTTGTGCCCATCACCCCTCATCTTTTCCATGGGACTCCCTGAACAAAGGGGATCTCCATCTTCTTTACAGCCACCCTTTAAATACTGGACACTGAAAGTGAGAGGTCTTCAATGCTAAGCACTGCTGCAGTGTTCCAGTGTTGACAGAGAAACTTCTCCCCCCTTGGAATCTGTTGTGTTGAATTTCCAGGCAAGTGCTCCAAACCTGGAGTCAGCATTTCAGTGCTGGAGTCAGAGGCAAAACCAAAGACATTGACTAGGTGTCTGCCGCTAGTCCAAGGACTTTAACATCACAGATGCACACGCACAGTGCACTGAATTCCTTATTTCTAATACCATAAATAAAAAGCCATGAACTGTTCCCAGATGGATTGGCCTCAACAGCTGTAGCTTGGTTGGAAGGAAAGGAAATTTATCCAATCGTGCAGGGATTATTCCTTATGTTTTCATCATACAAATGTAAGCAACCAGCTTCCCTTTGCACTGCAAAGCCAAATGAACTCAAAAAGAAGCCATCAAGATTCCTTTGTGGTGAGCTACACATGAATTGGATGTATCTTCTATAAAGTGTAAGAAGAATAATATTCAAGAGACTGCATGAAACATGTAACTGATTTTAGGTAGGGTCCCCTAACAGCTACACAGGAAGATACTCCTTGCTTATAATCCTTCAAGTTGAGAACAGACGGGTAGCTGCAGCATTGTATGAAAAGCTCCTACAGAGATGAGAAGCACTTTGTCCATTTAGATTACACCACTGCATGTGTTTAGGCTCCCTGCCATGTTTATCTCCCAGAGCAGAAGAATCCTGGATCCTGGAATGGTTTGGGTTGGAAGGGAACTTAAAGATCATCCAGTTCCATGCCCTGGATTGGGCTGGGAGTTTTTGAAGGCCCCTTTAAAAATGCCACTTTAACTTCTACATAAAGGTCAGAGCAGGAAGGAAAAACCCTATAGTGGTGATCCAGGACTTGGGATAGATCTGAAACCCTCACCAGCACCACCCTGCCTGTGCTACCCCTGCTCTCTCTGAGCAGCAAGAAAGCCTGGGATGTCTCTCCAGCTTTTTCCATGCATTTTCCACTCCAGGTTATTTTCCCAGCTCTGGAGGATGAGTGGCTCCTGCAGCCCATCAATACTGGCCACAAGAGCTGTTATCGATGAGACTGTGCCCAAGGCTGAATGTGCACATCACTCCCTCCCTGTGCTCCCAGTCTGGCTGACCCACAAAACGACTGGTGCTCCTATGATGTCTGCTCTGCCAGCACTGGTCATAGAATCACAGAGCGGGCTGGGCTGGACACTGGGAACAGACGGAATCATAGAATCGTAGAACAGTCAGGGTTGGAAAGGACCTTAAGATCATCCAGTTCCAACCCCTGCCATGGGCAGCGACGTCTCCCACTAAACCATGCCATGCAAGGCTATGTCCAGCCTGGCCTTGAACACTGCCAGCGATGGAGCATTCACAACTTCCCTGGGCAACCCATTCCAGGGCCTCACCACCTGCACAGTAAAGAATTTCTTCCTCAGATCCAATCTAAACTTCCCCTGTTTCAGTTTGAACCCATTACCCCTTGTCCTATCTCCACAGTCCCTAATGAAGAGTCCCTCCCCAGCATCCCTATAGGCCCCCTTCAGATACTGGAAGGCTGCTATGAGGTCTCCACGCAGCCTTCTCTTCTGCAGGCTGAACAGACCCAACTTTCTCAGCCTATCTTCATACGGGAGGTGCTCCAGTCCCTGATCCTCCTCGTGGCCTCCTCTGGACTTGTTCCAACAGTTCCATGTCCTTTTTATGTTGAGGACACCAGAACTGGGATGGTGCTGAGTGGAGAGGAACAAGCAGAAACAAAGATCGCAGAATCATGGAATGGTTTGGGTTGGAAGGGACCTTAAAGCTCATCCAGCTCCAGCCCCTGCCACAGGCAGGGACACCTTCCACTACAGCAGGCTGCTCCAAACCCCTGTGTCCAACCTGGCCTTGAACACTGCCAGGGATGGGGTCCTTTCCAACCCAAACTTGTCTGGGATTCTATGCTTCCACGAATTTTACAGATCCTGGCAGCTCGCTCTTCCAGAAACCCTTTGTACTTCTGGAGTAAACTCTTAACACCTCAGTTAATGCCATCCACAGTAGGACGGAGCTCATAAATGCTTGTTAATGTTCACAGCATTTCCTTGGGAACCGAACATACCATTTTATAAGCACAGTTATAAGGTTTGCTCTCTTCAAGAAGCCTTCAAACCTGCACTGCTCTGGAACAGCATCATTCTAAAATACCATTTCCTTTCCATCCTTTCAGTCCCTGCAGTGAAACGTGCCACCTATTCCAACTGTCACTGCTTCCACACCACTGAAGTTTCTGTATGATTTACCTGGTAATTCTGTGACTTGTTTGATAGTTCCCATCATCTCATCTTGCAGATATATGGTGCAGGGCATTACCCCTGCGAGACACTAACAGTGCATCGACTCCAGAGAGTACGTTTGATTTCATGGTCACACTTCTACTTCTAAACCATCTGAAATCTGTTTCAGATGAAGGTCTGGGGAAGGGCTCACTTGGAGGCCCCCATCACACAATTGGCCTCAATGTAACACTGATTTGTCTTATAAAAACCTCAAAACATCTTCAATTAGCAAAGAAAGAACACCAGAATGTCCTAGGTGAAGAGTGAGAACCTCCGGAGCACCAGAAAGCAATGAACTAAATGATGTCATTGATGATTTTGATCTTCAATTACAGAACTGCACAGCTTTATCTAACAACTTCCCGCTCTCCATGTGGCCTGGCGCTGTCCCGTTATCATGTACATCTGATTGGAATTCTCCTGGATACCCTCGAGCTCTATGTGGACCATTTCTGCACATCCCCAAACCTCAGAATTCAGGGAAGATTTTCTCCATCAGCCTTGTTTCTATCAAGAAGAGGTTTTTAAAACTTCAACCCCATACACACTGCTTTAAAGGTCTGGTTTTGCTCTTCAGATACTCACATTAAGGGAGAGCAGTGGAAGATGGTCCCATCAACTTCAATCGCACCACAGGCATGTGGGGAAGGAAATACATTCTCCTCTTACATTGGTACCAAAGCTCTCCAGCTCTCCAAAACCCCAACACTCAGCTCTGGGGGTGTTCAAACCATGTGCCCTAGGTAGCTCTGTTTGCTTTAGTGCCTGTTGCTGCTCCAACCCCTTCTGTAAGAAACTGCAGAATTCCCCAGCATTAATCCCACAAAGTCAGTCTCTTGCCTAAGTTCATGGACAAAGCCATTCTCCTCTGCCCTCCATTTAACCGCTGTTTCTTCACGCATCCTGCCCACTGCCTTTGCTGTGATGTCCTTTAACATTCCCTGCAGTAGATTGGCAGAAAGTTATTTTTTCATCAGAAGCCATACTGAGATAGGCAATAGATAGGCAGAGAGAGGCAGGAAATGTAATTTCGGCCCCATCATCAAACCTAACTCAATGCATTTCATGTTCTAGAATTAAAACCCCCCTCTGCATGCACATCTGGGGATGGATTTTCCTGGATTTCAGCTCCCACTGAAGTACCAAAACAAAGCGAATGGGGGACAAGAGAGGACATCCAGTGCACTGATGACAATTACCATAAATCTTAGCCTGGGCATGTGGGATGCTTCCTAAAAGCAGGATTACATCACCTGCTCACAACCACAAGTCTGTGTTCCCAGCTCTGAGCACAAAACCTCCCTTCAAACCCTGACCAAGCAAAGGCCAGGACACTTAAATAAAGCTGTTTGGGATTTATTGTTTAGCTCTTGGAACTGACCTTTTCTTCCAGCCAGGTCTGAGGATGGGATCTGACACTGACTGATGCAGAGGGGGTTTTAGTCTGATCCACAGTCATAAAAGCACAAACACTCCCTTCAAATGCTATCAGTTTGCTAAAATCTGTGCAAAACACTTAAAGAGTATTTTCATTTCAGCAATTTCATTTCAAAACCTCTCGCATTGCCTCCCTTCAGTATTTTCCACACCATAAACCCGATTCGGGTCTCACACAACACATCATGACTGAAAAGAACAGGGAAGAAAACAAAAGCCACAGCTGACTCCTCTCTGCCATCAGGCACATTTAGGACCAAGTTTTATATATATACAGATATATATATTATATATATATGTGTGTGCGTGTAGTATTTCCATCACTGTATAAGACCAATTTAGGATACTCATTTCCATCCTCAGCAGCTGCAACAGTGGCAGAGGCTGCTGAGAAGGCTTTTTTCATCCATTCCAAGGCAGAAACCAGCATTTTAGGGGAGAAAAGGGAAGGGGATTTGTGCAAGTACCTTTTCTTCTCCCAGGATAGCTCTGCCAGGTCAGAACACAACTGGCATTTAATAGGACATAGCTTCAGAAAAGCAAATAATGACATTTTACTGTAGCCTTTGACCGCTATTAAATGGGAGGTCATGGGTTTATAACTGAGCAAGAGACAACAGCGGCATAAAGGCCTTGTCTTTGCGAGATCTGATGTAACAGCACATTCCCAGAATAAATGTTATTAATAGCAAACCAGACTAAATTATGACCTTCACTTGTACAACACTGACAGCAATCTCTAAAACCTATTAGCATTATACCATAGAATCATAGACTCCCCGGGTCGTTCAGGTTGGAAGGGACCTTAAAGCTCATCCAGTTCCAACCCCTGCCACGGGCAGGGACACCTTCCACTACAGCAGGTTGCTCCAAGCCCCTGTGTCCAACCTGGCCTTGAACACTGCCAGGGATGGGGCAGCAACAGCTTCTCTGAGCACCCTGTGCCAGCGCCTCAGCACCCTCACAGGAAACGGATTCCAGGAAGGGACAGGAATGCAGAACGAAGCCAAGGAACACCATGGTGCCCAACACGCTTCTCCAGGGATGCTCTGCTGGCAGCAGGGAGCAAAGAGCAGCACAAACGACCTGCTCCACGTGCAATGAGACAACACCTCCCCGGAGGAATGGGGACACTCCATGGGAACACAGAGCAGAGCCAGTGAGGACTGAACTCAGAGACAGCACATAATGGTGTCTGAAAGGAAGGGCGCTGCAGTCTCAGACCAATACAACCATTCTGTGCTCAGCAAGAAGTTAGAGAGGAATCTGAGGATAGGGCAGTACAAGGAATGCTTCCCAGCAAGGCTGCGCCTCCCAACTGGCAGCAAGCCAAGGTTTCCATGTCTGGATTCAGAGTAATTATTTCCCAAGTGATGAGGAGTCAAGTAATTAGTGCCATAAAATGTCAAAACCTCTGCTTAATGAAGCAGGCAATCTACTGGGGTGCAGGAGGTTATGAGCAGATTGATCTCCTGTCTTCAGCATGCAAGTGGAGCTGTGCTGCTCTGCAAAAAGGAATAGATGGGGTTGGGGGACACCAAGAAGCACAACAAATGACAGCAAAGGGAGGAACATTCACCCTGGGTAAGAATAAAGAAGTCCCTGTTCTGCAGTCCTGGGGAGGGTTAGGAAGCCAAGGCAACTGCTAAGGGAGCAGAAGTAATGGTGGGGCTTCCAGAGCACCGCACATTTTCCCATAGGAGAAGCTCTCCTTAGCATCATTGAATCATAGAATCACAGAATAGTCAGGGTTGGAAAGGACCTCAAGATCATCCAGTTCCAACCCCTGCCATGGGCAGCGACGTCTCCCACTAAACCATGCCATCCAAGGCTATGTCCGACCCCGCTGCGAACGCCACCAGTGATGGAGCATTCACAACTTCCCTGGGCAACCCATTCCAGGGCCTCACCACCCTCACAGTAAAGAATTTCTTCCTCAGATCCAATCTAAACTTCCCCTGTTTAAGTTTGAACCCGTTACCCCTTGTCCTATCACCACAGTCCCTAATGAAGAGTCCCTCCCCAGCATCCCTATAGGCCCCCTTCAGATACTGGAAGGCTGCTATGAGGTCTCCACGCAGCCTTCTCTTCTCCACGCTGAACAGCCCCAACTTTCTCATCCTATCTTCATACAGAAGGTGCTCCAGTCCCTGATCATCCTCGTGGCCTCCTCTGCACTTGTTCTAACAGTTCCATGTCCTTTTTATGTTGAGGACACCAGAACTGCACACAATACTCCAAGTGAGGTCTCACGAGAGCAGAGTAGAGGGGCAGGATCACCTCCCTCGACCTGCTGGTCATGCTCCTGTTGATGCAGCCCAGGATGCGGTTGGCTTTCTGGGCTGCAAGTTCAAGCTCTTTTTGTGTAGGACCAAATAAAAGCCCCAACCACCCCTTGGCCTCTTGTAGGCATTAAGATACGGGAATCAGTTCTCTCCAAACACAGGCACCCCTCCTTCTATTGTTAGAGCTGGTAAAGCTAACATTGAGGTTTCTGCCTCCAGAAGTTGAAACCAAACAACAGGATTGCAAAACACTGCAGGGAAAGCAAATGGAATTACTGATCATTTCCTTCAGACTATAAAGCATTCGGGAATAAATATCCAAGCCAGAAGGAAAAAGGGAAAAGTGACTGGCACAACTCCATCCCTGCCCATGGCAGGGAAGTTGGAAGTAGATGACAATAAGGTCCTTTCCAACCCAAACCATTCTATGATTTTATGATGCCAAAGAACTCCAGGAACCATCACATCCTCCCTTCTTGCCTCACTTCACATCCCACTATTTCCACTTAGGACAAAGGCTAACTTCAACTTGAACTCAGCTGAAAGGACTCCTGAAGAAATCAATAGCTCCAGGAGCTAAGAAGGAAGATGAGGTTTGGATAAAGCCATCAGCAGCACTGCAAGCAGGAGCCCAATGGGCAGGTCAGGATGGGCACTGCCTGGGACCCTGGGTATGTGCAGCCCACACCAAACATGAGCTGAAGCACAGCCAGTTCCTCCTGTCAAGTGCTGAGGACAAACAGGATTAGCACAGGATGAACAACACTAAAATCTTATCTGACAGGTAACTGGAATTACTGAAGAGTCTTTTCTCCCAGAGAAAGGTAAACCTGGGGACAATGATTTAGTTTTGCCTGGCATTTAGAGCTCCGAAAGGTGAGCGCAGCCCCAGCGCTCCTGTGACACTGAGAAACACCAGAGTCTTGAGCACCAGCTGAGCTGGGAGATCAAAAGGAACATTATACCAATCCAGTCAGCAATAAACTGAGATCCTGATGGTGAAGGATTTCACCAGGAAGACACTGGCAGTGGATGCCTTTGATGACCAAGCATAACAAATAGCCCAAAAGAAATGAAGCAGAAGGCAAGCATGGAGACAGATTTGTTACCTGTTACCTACAGAGGGGAAAAATCCATTCCAGCCTTTCCATATGAATGAGTTCTTGGTCTGGAACAGGATAGTTTGTGCTTCGCACAATACAGTAGGTTAGAGCTAAATCAGAGTCCTGTTTCCTAGGCAAGATCCGAAGCTCCTCACACTGAAATTCCAGGCAAGTTACCTGTCATTCGGAGGTCCAGTGACTGTGGTACTGGAATTATACAGTCCCAGCCTGGTTTGTGTTGGAAGGGACCCTAAAGCTCATCCACTTCCAACCCCTGCCATGGGCAGGGACACCTCCCACTAGAGCAGCTTGCTCCAAGCCACATCCAACCTGGCCTTGAACACTGCCAGGGATGGGGCAGCCACAGCTTCGCTGGGCACCCTGTGCCAGCGCCTCAGCACCCTCACAGGGAAGAGCTTCTCCCTTGTACCTAACCTGAATCTCCCCTGTTTCAGTGCTGGATGGTCGATCCAGGCATTTATTCTGGAACTCTTTCCATCTCTCAACCAGGCAGAAGCCGACACCATCCTCCCAAGAGGAGGGCAGGAAAAGTCAATTGCTTCCATAGCAACAGACACACCAAATTAACAGGAGTCTCTCCTGCAATTAAGGCTGATCCCAACGATTTCCCATTCCCTTCAGGTCAGTGGGCTTCATAATTCTGGGCCAACCACAAGATTCAGCAGAAAACCCATTTGTCAGGCCATGGCTGGGTTGATTATTCCCTTGCTTTCCTCCCAGTTCATCACTGTCCACTATGACAGAGGTTGGACAAGGATCCTGCTGGCTCGATCTGTCTGGGGGTTTGTGGGATTTTTTGGCTCATTGCTGTATTTTCACCATGAAAAAGCACAGCATGATGCTGATTCATTCATTCCCTCTGAAAGGGCTTTTTCTAACACCTGAGATGGGTTTTGCTGTGTTTAAGTGTCTGGTATGAGTAAAACGAAAGATGCACGTTTTACACGATGAAAAGAAGCAGCAGCAGCAAGGAGCTGTCAACCTCAACGATTCTTTAAGCAAAGGAAGAGAAAAAGGAGCCAGGAGATGCCCACAAATACCACTGCGATGGTAAATCACTGTCTGCGCTGGGGTACCAAACTTGATTAGGGATGGAAAGAGCTGCCAGCCTAATGGGTATCAAGCAAACATCCCCAGACCAGACGCTTAAGATTTGTGTCCCCAAATTTCTGAAGAAGGATTTAATCAAATGAAAAGATAATGTCAGAGCATACTCAGCCTTTGAAACATCACAACAAGGTAATAAATCACACAAAATGCAAACATTGATCCGAGACAAACAGCATTCCCTGAAAGCACCATCCATCTCGGACTGCTTCCAATAGGTTTCCTGAGCACTGACAAGTCTAAACATGTTGTAGCTCCCATACCAAAACCAAAAAGCACTTCAAAGGAAGATGCCCTCATGATACAAACCCAAGGAGAACCAAGAAGCCAGGACACCATTCACTCCATGAGCAGTGCCACCAGGCAGGAGGAGGGAGGTTCTGATATGCCTTTGCCAAACAGTGCTGGAAGGACTGGAGCAGAGACAGTGAGGAAGACTGATCAAAATCCATTCACACCCTCCCTATGAAGCCCTCACTAAGTCAAGGAAACAAGGAACAACTCCTTCTCTGCCATAGACATTCCAAGTCCAAAAGGGCTGGACTGAACTGACCGCTGCAATCACTAAAACTTCTACAGAAACAGAATTCTGATGGAAATGGTTTCTGAATGCCACAAAACAGCTTTTTTGTCATAGAATCACAGAGTGGCTTGGGTTGGAAAGGACCTTGTGATCATTCAGTTCCAAAGCCCTGCCATGGGCAGGGACACATCACACTAACCCATGTCACCCAAAACTCCATCCAATCTGGCCTTGAGCACTGCCAGGGATGAGGCATTCACAACTTCCTTGAGCAACCCATTGCAGTGCCTCAGCACCCTCATAGTGAAGTACTTCTCCCTTATATCCAACCTGAACTTCCCCTGTTTCAGTTTGAACCCATCACCCCTTGTCCTGTCACTCCAGTCCCTGAGGAAGAGTCCCTCTCCAGCATCCTTGAAGTCCCCTTTGGACACTGGAAGCTGCTCTGAGGTCTCCACGCAGCTTCTTGCAGGCTGAACTATAAGACACGGGCCCATTTCTGCTTTCACTTCAGTACATTAAGTTCACCTCACAGAATGCACTGGCTGCCTATGGCAAAACAAGGAACAGAATGCCACAGATAACTTTTTACCCAACTCAAACACTTCGCTGTGTCCTTGCTATTGGAACATCCCTCCAAAGATACCAGCACCAAGTTCTTCTTTCTCCTTCCTCCCACCTTGCCCGTGAATGCATCCTGCGAGATGTCAGAAGGCAGAATTCCTGGGAGCAGCACAGAGGCCACAGGGTGGGTGCTCAGGAAACCACCACCCTGGAATGCGCTGAAATGTACCCAGAGCCTTAAAATAAACACTGTTAGCATGGAGCAAAGTCTCATCTCCAGGCACCTCAAACCGAAAGCATC
The DNA here is from genome assembly GCA_039720435.1 of Amazona ochrocephala. NCBI lineage: Eukaryota > Metazoa > Chordata > Aves > Psittaciformes > Psittacidae > Amazona > Amazona ochrocephala. The sequence goes on from CM077897.1 coordinate 1,021,373, forward strand.
ATTTCTGCATGCACAGTAGATAATGTTCTCTCCTCTTTGCTATTTAGTGTTTTAAACTGCCTTTAAGTATATAATTAATTACATGACTTGTCAGGGATCATTTACAAACCTCTCCACCTCCACTCAATTGCGAGGCTCCAGCATATCTTCTGCCTTTTTCCCTCCTTTCAACTCCTATCATCCCTCCTGGAGACACTTGGGATTTAACACTGTGTGCTAACATCCTTCACAGGATGCACACGTTTTAGCAGAGGGCTAAAAGGAGCCTAACAGTGAAGAAATGAGCTTTATTTCCTGGGAAAACTGACCGTGCCTTCAGGCTTTGCTGCAGTTCAGGGCAGGACTCAGCACCTCTTCCTCCACCTTCCCATCAGGAGCTGGACATTAGGCCCAGACTCAAGGTCCTTTGCTCCCTATGACTTGTCCAGGTCTTTGTTCTTTCTTCTTTACACAAAAAGCCTTTCTCAGCCTCTGGGTTCTTTCTGAGGCCTCATCTCCACATGTTAACATACACTGAGTGGTTCCTACAGGTGATTGTGGGGGTTGAACCTCAACCAGCAATTGAGCACTGAGCCCCTCACTCACTCCAGTGGGATGAGGAGAGCCATAGAATCATATCATAGAATCACAGCCTGCTTTGGCTTAAAGCAGGGACCCTAAAGCTCCTCCAGCTCCAACCCCTGCCACGGGCAGGGACACCTTCCACTGGAGCAGGGCGCTCCAAGCCCCTGTGTCCAACCTGGCCTTGAACACTGCCAGGGATGGGGCAGCCACAGCTTCTCTGGGCACCCTGTGCCAGCGCCTCAGCACCCTCACAGGGTAGAAGGGAGCTGCTGCAGCAGTGGAAGAAGAAATCTGTGCATGCCATAAGCTTCCTTCTATGAACAGTCTCAGAAACCCTTTCCCAAGGGATTCCTCCATTCCCTCTTTACCTGCCTGTCCCACACAGCTAACATGAATATGGCTGGACTCTTCAGAAGCTCCATCCCAAACACCAGCTTCCCAGCTAAGACAGGTCCAAGTCAGTGCTGTTCACTAGTGTGTGCTGTGACAAACCTCTTGCTCTCACTTCTTTCCCTTCCTTAATGACACTTCAAGGCAGCACAGAGCTCCACCTTTCCTTTCAGATCACTGCGCTATTAGCAAGAGAAGGAGATCAAAAAGCTAAAAAGAAAGAAGTAATAACTGCAGATCCCATTGTCAGAGCTGGCTCCTGGGCTTGGCAGGAATCCTGCCCATCAGAACAGCCTGGCAAGTGGAGCTGGGGCGGGGGGGAGACACACGTGCGAGCACGCCTGCAAGAACTGGGAATGTGGAATTGATGCTTTTTAAGCCAAATTTACAATTCAATTATAATTCTCTGTGGATGCAATCATAATGAGTTTATAATTATTAACAATTACAAACATGACAGCAGAAGCTCTTTAGTTAGAAGAAGAAAGGGCTGCAACAGCAAAAATGTAATTGTAATTCATGATGATTGAAAAAGAAGGAGCACTTTTCACAGCAGCTCCGGCCTCAAAGGAGGCATTTCCAAGCACAGGGACTGGCTGTTATTTTTCCTAAGACAACTCCCCTTTCAAACACAATACATTAAAGAAAGCCCGGCATTCAAAATCTGGACAACGTTCAATTAATTCCTCCAATTGTGAATCCTCTTTGAGCATCCACAGAAAGAACCAGCAGCCTCATTGCAGAGAATCACTTATCAATATGACTTCGACTGCACTTCCACATTTAAGAGGCAGATTCCAACCCAACCCATTCTATGGGTTTATGTCACATATTTACATGCCATTTCCAAACACCCAACTTCCTTGTCCCCCATCCACAGCCTACACGGAGCACAGGTCCCTTCAGTTCACGAACGAGGGAAGAGGGAGCCGCTGGTGCTTTAGGACAGCACCTCCCCAGCCTCCAGCCCTCCCCCAGCTACAGCTTCCATTAGGAAGAATCTGGGAAGCAATTCCCACTTGGCAAGATGCAGCTCTATGAGGATTTCACATCTCAGACACATACAGGGTTAAGCCAGGGAGGGACACGACCCACTTCTATTTATGTTTCAACCAGAGGCCTCCAGCAAGATGTATACTTTAAAGAGCAGTTACTACAGGATACAGAAATTGGAAGGTATTTCTTTATAATACTATAAAAGCATCAAGCAAGCAATATTCTTGGAGGCAGGTTAAGAGGTCCAGAGTTTTGCATTAGTTGATCCAATGCTATTTCTAAATATGGTTTTATTCCAGCCTGTCTGAAGACCAGCATTCAACATTTAAGGAGCCCGTTTCTTGGGCCATGTGTAGCATCTCAAAAGCAACTCAAGCTCTTCTAAATCATTCTGAGGGGAGCGAGGCCACACGCAAATTGCAAGTAACAGAAGTAAATGGGCATCAATTAGAAACTAATACTTGTTCAAGCTTCCAAGCCAATGAAACGTGGCTGGGGAAGGTTCCAACCACCTAGAAAAGGAGCTGTACTACATGTCTAAATCTTTGGGGCTGGAATTGCCTCTTTTAAGGGCGAGCCTTCGCATGCAGCTTACCAGGGCAGTATGCATCAGCGTCCAGTTTCTGTGCTGAAGAAAGTGTTGGGGAGCCAAGCTCAGACTCAGGGATTCGAGGGCTCTCAACAAACTTTGCTTTCCTCAAAGGGGCTAAGGAGAAGGAGGGGGAGAGAGAAAGAGAGGTCATGAGTAAGGGAAATAGCAAGCAACAGATGGAAGCACTTAACTAAACGACACTGTCAGACTCAGATCAGGTTACCCCTGGTTTCTTCCCCCCAGAAAGATTATCTGCATTCTTTACAAAGGAGATGGCTCTTGGTAAAGCCTCCAAACTGCACAGTCTTACTTTAAAGTAAGGCACATTCTTGATACTCTCAAACACTTCCTTTTTCCTCCTTTACTGCTGTCTTTTTATAGGAAGCAAATGGGCCTGGATTCAGCAACTGTAGAAAAGCTGAGATCCACTGAGGTACATGGAGCCCATCAGAGAGTTAACTCTAAATATCTACAAGGAACACACAAATTCTGTGTTCAGTAATTGCTTCCTTTGAACACAGAATATCAGCTTCCAAACATTCCCAATGCCTGACCAAACAGATCTGGTGTTTAACCCAAAGGATCAGAGTAAAGCTAATGCTGGCCACTGTTATCCCTGCAAGCCCAGAAACAGACTGAAATACAGAACAGGGAAAAGGTAAAGCCGCCTGTAACAAAGCACTGCTGACCACCAGTGCCAGAGAAAGGGGATTTTCCCCCATGTTTTAACAGTCTAAATACTCAAAACCACATTTGCAATAAATAAGTACTAAAGCACTTGGGTTAATAAGTTTTTAGACAGATATTCAGCCAGAGCAGAGAAACAGAAGGAGGAAATGCATTGCAGAGATTTAGAAGTGAAGCTCATGTGCCCATTGAAGTGAAAGGCTCCACAGACAGTGCTGTGGCTCAGCGTGTTTCATGCCCCCGCCCGATCCTCAGCAAATAACCTCCATTTACAGAATCCATATTTATAGTCCTGCAAATTAGATTTGGGATCTGAAACTCAAAGGACACACAGGTTTGTTCTCATGCACTCCTGCAATAAAAGCTCCATGGGTCAAACGATGACCTTGGTGGCAGCAATAAATCTCTTGCTTTTAAGGAGCCTGATGGCCCCACAGCTGAGAAAGGCTCAGCAATTTCAATGAGGAGGAGCCCAAAGGACAACACTCAACCTGCTTGCTGGAACTGAGCTGGTACAGCAATGATCACAGGAAGGTTTAACAGGGGAAGGGGATAAAGGCCGGGATATGGTTTTACAGCAAGAAATCAGCCCCCACCACTCTGCACCAAAACAGGTGCTGGACACCCCCCAAGGATCCATCCCAGGATCCCCTCATGATGAGGGGAAAGTGGTCCCATGCTATCATTCTGCACAAGAAACTCCCAGACGGGTATCAGGGATATTTACAGCACATTCCCCTCCATGCCAGGCAAGAGGAACGCGGGAGACACGGAGATAAGGGCAGCCTGAAGCCCCTTCTCCCCCATGAAGCTCGTGGACCTGCAGCCCTGCTGACACGAGTCAGTGGTGTTAAAACTGCTGTACCTGCACACACAAGCACCCTCCCAGCTTGCGAATTGGCCAGCAGCAGTGAAAACATGAATCACAGCAATCCCCTTGTGCCAGATGCTGATGTAATGAACACACGTAAATATTGAGGAGATTATTACCATGGCACAGGAATTGTTTAGACTAATGATCCTGCATGGGCCAATCTCTGCTGTTTCTTTTGCAATTGCAGTTGTAACCAATGGGTTCCTTTCACATCTTTTACCACAGCCCCAATAAGTGTCATTTTTGTATTAGAAACAGCTCATCCTTCACTTCTTTTTCATTTCTGGCTACCACCAGAACCACCCATCACCTGAGGCGATACCCAGCAGGGCTCAGTTGTTCTGCAACACAGAATGAAGATGGTTTGAATGGTCAGAGAGGTTAATGACTGCAGTGGGGCTGCCACCAGAAGGCACTGCACTGAGGATGATTTGACTTAGGAACCCAGAGAAGGAGGACAACCTCTTGCAGTGCCACCCTCACAGGGAAGAACTTCTTCCTTGTATCTAACCTGAATCTCCCCTAGGTTTGAACCCATTGCCCTTGTCCTATCACCACAGTCCCTGATGGAGAGTCCCTGTCCAGCAGCTCCGGGTCCTTCTCACATTGAAGATACCAGAACTGCTCCAAGTGCTCCAAGTAGAGTCTCTTGGGAGCAGAGTAGAGGGCAGGATTGCATCCCTCATCCTGCTGGTCACGCTTCTTTTGGACAAGACCTCCTCCTAACTCACACATAACCTGATTATATGACAGGAGGATTCTCATGTAAAAGCATGAAGCACTCCTGACTCCTGTCTAAATGATGATTATCCTGACGGATTCATCTCTGGGCATCAGACTTCCACTGGAATAAAGACCAAATGGAAATGCCATAAACCCCAAAATCTGCTTTGCCATGTTTTAGCCAAAGGTTCAAGGCTGACATTGATCTTGCTATTTAAGTGACTTCTCATTCACACCAGTTTGCCCAGATCCTGAACGTCCTCCTGTGAGGCACATCTCACCACCCAAGGCACGGGATGAGTATTTGGCCTATCCTTCTATACCTGCCTCAGTCCATCACACCTCCTGTTTCGCTAACACTTTCCTGTACAAATCAGGTTGACCCCAGACATTAAGCAGCACCAAACCTACCCTTCCAGTCCCACACCTTCAAATTTCTGAGCAGAGAACAGGATTTCTTCCAAAAACAATAGGGGAAAATAAGAGTATCTGCAATAACCACTTGTGAAACCACACTGAACTGAGGATGCCAGCAGCCAGTAACGCTGTCATTCCAGACTGCAAAATGCACATTTAATGCTGAAAAACATTCACAAGGAGCCTAAAGTCAAACCTTGTCACTTGGGTCCCACTGCCCATTCACTGGGCACAGCCCAGGAGCGATGCAGCAGCCCCAGCTGGATGTGCCCTCAGTGGCCAGGCCAGATGCCCAGGGCCCAAGGAGGAAGCGTGAGCAGCAGAGCAGGGAGGGGATCCTGCCCCTCTGATGTGCTGTGGGGAGACCCCCCCTATGGTCCTGATCCAGCTCTGAGGCAGAAGCACAAGAGGGACGTGGAGCTGTTGGAGTGAGTCCAGAGGAGGCCAGGGGGATGCTGAGGCCTGGAGCAGCTCTGCTCTGGAGCCAGGCTGAGAGAGCTGGGCTGGGGCAGCCTGGACAAGAGAAGGCTCCTGAAGGGGAGACCTTAGAGCAGCTCCAGTGCCTAAAGGGGCTGCAGAAAACCTGGAGAGGGGCTTTGGACAAGGGATGTAGGGACAGGACAGGGGAATGGCTTTAACCTGCCAGAGGGGAGACTGAGGTGAGCTCTTAGGCAGAAGCTCTTCCCTGTGAGGGTGCTGAGGCGCTGGCACAGGGTGCCCAGAGAAGCTGTGGCTGCCCCATCCCTGGCAGTGTTCAAGGCCAGGTTGGACACAGGGGCTTGGAGGAAGCTGCTCTAGTGGAAGGTGTCCCTGCCTGTGGCAGGGGTTGGAACTGGATGAGCTTTAAGGTCCCTTCCAACCCAAACCAGTCTATGCTCACATAGGAACTGACCTGCTCCTACTACCACAGGAATTAACATTAAAACAGCTGGACAAGCTATTTAAAACAAACTGTGCACATTTTGGGGGATGTTTCTGCAGTTCCTGGCAGGATCAATCCCCACCAGCCAGCAGCCAGTACCACCCAGGAGAGCAAAACTGAAACCCCTTCCTTCAGTGCAAATAAAATCCCCATTCCACTTTGACAGCAACCTTTCCTGGGCAAGGAAAGCGATGCTAATTCCAGGGGAGGAATTAACCACATCACACCAACAGTTACCAGGGCACTCAGAGAGCTTCATCAGATGCCCATGTATGCCATTTTCTGCAGCAGTCAGGGACTAAGACAAAAATGCTTTGTGTCTTGGCCTTCATGCTAATTCTTCCTAACAGCCACATGGACATTGGAAGTATCACACTGCCAGCAGACTGAGGGCTTCAAAACATACAGGAATAGAAAAGAGTTCAACAAATGTATGCATTTTGATATGCACATGTTCTGGTAAGGTACATGAGAGCAACCAAAAGGAAGCATCCTATTACCTGGATCTCAGGACTGCAGGCAGCTTCTTACAGCCCTATAATGGAAGATACAGTCAATAAACCCCAAAGACCTGGAGGCCCCACAAGGCTTCATTTTCTTCCCTCTGCTGACAGCCCGTCACTAACACTGCACTGTGGGTTAGGAAGCACACATAAGCGAACAGATATTGAGAGCAGACACACAGGACTGCAATAAAGCCCTGTTAAACACATGGGGAAACACTCTATTAGAGGCTGCAATGCCAAGCAGTCTGCAGGCTGGGGGGGTTCAGAGACTAACAACAGAGATTCAGAGGATTTGGAATGTATGCCCACCAGAGAAACAGGAACCGTCAGCCCAATTCATAGTATTCCTTAAACCTGTACACCCATAGCAGTCACTCCCGAAGCTCTCATACCATGAGCAGCACAAGAGAGCTGCGTGGCCCCTCCAACCCAAACCCACTTCAGATATCAGGAGCTGCTGCTGGTTTATCCCATGGAGCACTAGGATCAATCCTGGTGCTGTTTGCGATCCACATCAAGCATCTGATCTACTACCACAGGAAAATAAAGCCCAGAAAACCCAGGATGTGTTTGTTCTGTCCGAGTAATCATTCATCTCCATTAGCATTGTGTTCCAGTTCAGCCTGTTGAGCATCCTAATTCTACTGCCTTTGCTACGTTGCCATTTCCTTGCCACATAATTTATAGATGAGTGAGTATTTTAATTACAAAAGGGTTTTCTTTAAATTAAAGGCAGTGATAAAGGAAATTACCATGGATCAGCATGGCTTCATCTACTAAATGGAGTTTCAGCTCTGGAAGGAATGCTTAACAGGAAAGGGTTATTAACGCCTAATGACCTGATTGAACGAAGTAGGTTTTCAGGCAGTTACTTCAGTAGATCAAAATTCACTCCATGGTTTGGGCTGGAAAGGACTTTAAAGCTCATCCAGTCCCAACCCCTGCCATGGGCAGGGACACCTTCCACTAGAGCAGCTTGCTCTATGCCCATCCAACCTGGCCTTGAACACTGCCAGGGATGGGGCAGCCACAGCTTCTCTGGGCACCGTGTATATATGGACCACAACACCTTTGCCTGTGTATACAGCCATAAAGACACACAAGAAACAAATCTACCTATGGACGAGAAAACAACAGCTCTTCTTCCATTGCACAAAGGGTGGCCTGACTGCCCCAGGGTACCTGGGAGCCTCTCCTCATGTTGGCTCTTTCCAAGCGATGGAGGAATGTCCATTATGGTGCCCTGACCTGCATCAGTATAAACCCCCACAGCTTCTTGTTACAGAGACTCACACACTTCTTCATTAGCGATTCTCCTGACTTTGCACTAGAACAGTGTCCATACTGTTGGAACAGGCTGCCCAGGGCAGTCCTGGAGTCACCATCCCTGGAAGAGTAGAGTCCTCAGTGACATGGTTTAGTGGTGGCCTTGGCAGTGCTGGGGAATGGCTGGACTTGATGAGCTTAAAGGTCTTTTCCAACCTGGCTGATTCTATGATTCTTGTGATTAAACTCTCTTTGGAGAGGATGCAATCGCCCGAATGCTCCAGCTTTTACCAACTCCTACACCAGTTCCATGGTGACAGGAAGAGCCAGAGCACTGGTTTGAGGAACAGACTTCAGAAACTCCTATTCAAGGGGTAGTGCTTTGGCCATCACCCCTTCCCATCTTTAGTTAATAACAACGGTGGCCATGCCAAAGGCTGATTCACGTGCTGGAAGCTGCCCAATGGCTACGTAATGCTGCAGAGAGTAAGGAGACTTTACTGAAGTCTCCCTCGTACTCCAGTGTTTTAATTGCTGCAGTGCTATTGATCCATGGAGCTCCTGGAACAAGTAACTGTCAGATTCAACACGGCCGGATGACACCCAAAACACCAGAGCTGGGCACCCTGTGCCAGCACCTCAGCACCCTCACAGGGAAGAACTGCAGCCTAAGAGCCCATCTCAATCTCCCCTCTGTCCATTGCAGCTTTAAATAACCCAGCACTCTTTAATGGAAACCCCTGTGCCACAGCGCTTTCCCTCCTGTCAGCTGAGAGTATAAAAGCTGCTTTAATTACATTTCAAGCCTTTCTCCTTTCATCACCCTGTTATCGCAGCATCGTGGGGAGGGCAGAACATGCACGGAGTGAGAACAATGTGGTGTCTGGAAAGACCATGCTTGTTCCAAAACTTGCCGAAAATGTGTTTAGTTTGGGAGATAAGATCCTGAAACACAAAAATTGAAGGAAATGGAGGTGGAAAGAGGAAGAGAGCAAAAAAAGGCAGGAAGAGAGACCAGCTGCAAGCACAGCAATGGGACAGGAGGGTTAAAATAGGCAACTATCAAAAACTGGCTGTATCTAAAATCTAACATAAAGGTTTGGCCTATTCTGCTTCTGAACCTGGAGTGGATCCTGCAATCCTGTGGGACCACAGAGGCCGGCTGGAAAACCATCTCCCCCTCTCTGTCTCGCTCCGGATGAACAGTTCTGTACCAGGCACAGAACACAACAGCAAGCCGGAGCAGAAATGGCGCAAGGAGATGTTCAGTGACACCAGAAAGGAACGAGTCTCCTGAAGAAGCACTGCAATTAAACCAAATGACAGCTCAGTAACAGCTAGTACAATATTTGCTAAGGAAGTCATTTCACCTAAAATCCCAACCTGCTTCCAAGTTTCACTTCCAGAAAGAACTCCAGCTCCATTTCCACTTTCCTTATTGCCATGCGACTCTTCTCTGTCACTTGGAGCCACTGGAAGAGCAATTTGTTATCAAACTTCTCCCTGCCGGAGCCAGCAGACAGCAAACCCAGCCCACTCCTGGGGCAGCCCAAATGTTTGTGGCTTAGGTTAGACCAGTCGGAGCATCCCAGCGTGAATCTGCAGAGCAGCTGTTGCCTGGAATACTCTGGCAAGCCTTTAGGAAGACAGTTGCTCCTATTAACGATCCCAGAAACTAAAACCAAACCCTCTTTCTCCCTGTAGATAAGGTTTTTTCCAACGAGGGCTGCCAAGAAGTCATTATCCCCATAGGGGAGATATCTTTGAGGAGAAGCAGGAATTTAATTACCATATAGACATGGCAGGAGGAGGACGTGCTACTTGCATCTCCCCATTCAAACTTGTCAAATTGATTTTGGCTTCTCAGAGTAGACTTTTTCCACATCATTCCCCATTTAAACTTCTTCTTTTCAGCCTCTTCTGAAGTCTTTTAAAACTGCCTCTTTTAGTAGAAATTCCTCATGTGTGACTCAAGGTAGAAACTTGTGCAGAAGAGGAGGATGAAAGAAGGGAAAAGAAGTCAGCAGCACTTGCTCCAGCTTCCCAACGTCATCTTGCTATGAAAACAAGCAATTCCCCCCCGACATGTTGCAGAGATTTCTGTTGCAGTCAGTTTTCAAGCTGGAAGCTTCACTTATAACTAAAACCAGAGTGAATGAAGACCTGGCACTATGGAATGAAAACATCGCTGAAAACTTACCCCTGCATCCCATCTGCTCAAACGGCCAAAGAACCCTCCCAAATGGCAGAAAAGGGGCAGGGGAGAGCTGGAGGGAAGAGCGCTCCTCACGCCCCTCATATACCCCTTTCCCAACAGTTTTATTTCATTAAATGTTAAATCTAAACCAGATGAGGGGAGAATGCAACAGAACACAACTGCTGAATCGCATTATTCCCATTCCATCTCCTTCTACAATTCGGTGACTCAAATAATCTCCTGGGCACTAAAAACAAGAACTGTCAAAAAGAGACCTGAATAAACTGTGAAGGACGTTTGTTCTAAAGAACGTAGCAAAGAGCTTGGGCCCTTGAATCAAACTATGCAGGTAACCCCATTCATTTGCTGTTTAGAAAGAAACTGCTTCACCTTTTTCTAAGCATAAAGCTCAACTCATCAAAACCACTGCTCAGATTTCAACATACTCTTCCAAGAGTGAACTCAGAACTAATTCAACAACTACTGAACCAATCCCATCTTCCCCTTTTTCCATAGGAAGCTTATTGCTGGAGCTACAGGCTGGTCAGTCCCACCCTGGTGCCAGCAATGGATGGAGCGGATCCTCCTGGAAACTATGCTAAGGCACATGGACAATAAGGAGGTGCCTAAGAGCTCATCTCATCTCCCCTCCGGCAGGTCAAAGCCATTCCCCTTGGCCTGTCCCTCCATCCCTTGTCCAAAGCCCCTCTCCAGGTTTCCTGCAGCCCCTTTAGGCACTGGAGCTGCTCTAAGGTCTCCCCTTCAGGAGCCTTCTCTTCTCCAGGCTGCCCCAGCCCAGCTCTCTCAGCCTGGCTCCAGAGCAGAGCTGCTCCAGCCCTCGCAGCAGCTCCGTGGCCTCCTCTGGCCTCGCTCCAGTAAGTTGCACATAAACAAGATCTAATTCATTCTCCCACCACATCCCTAAGCTCACAACAAGATATTGTAACACCAGTGAGAGAGAAGGTTAAACTCTAAAACACCCTGCCACTCAAAGCTCAAGTAATCTCACATTAAGGCGCATATGGGACTAGATCCTATCCACTACACCATACCATGGTTTAGGACCAGGACTATATAGCACACGTGCTAATGTAAATTCACTGCAGATTTTAAATTGAAGGCAAAAGATGTCAATAGCTAAGGAAGGCTCAGGGGGGACATTATTGCTCCCTGAGAGGAGGATGGAGCCAGGAGGGGGCTGGGCTCTGCTCTCAAGGAACAAGGGATGAGACAAGAGGAAACGGCCTCAAGCTGCACCAGGGCAGGTTTAGATGGAGCTGAGGAACAATTCCTGCCCCAAAGGGTGCTCAGCATTGGAACTGCCCAGGGCAGTGCTGGAGTCACTGTCCCTGCAGTGTTCACACACCGTGGAGATGAGGCCTCAGTACCATGGGTCAGTGGTGGCCTTGGCAGTGCTGGGGTAAGGGTTGGACTGGATGAGCTGAAAGGGCTTTTCCAGCCTGGCTGATTCTATGCGCGATTTTCCTGCCCAGCACAGAAATCCTGCAATAGAAGTTCCAATGAAGGGGTCACAGACATACTCCATCCTCTGGCTGCTCCTCAGCTTGTTATATTCCACAAGAGCAACTCCAAGAAGCAGCACTTGTTCCGTAACCTGCCTCAGAAGTGATGCCTTATCTCAGCTCGCACCTACCTAGTTCCTCTCTGCATCTCCCACACCCTTATCTTCCCTTTTCACTTTATCTTTAGCCTTTGTCAAGCAGAGTGCTCTTTCTCCCCCGTCTGAAGCTTCTTTTTTTTCCATCTACACTTTCTCCCTTCCTGGATTTTCACAGCAGCTGATAACGGGCTCCATGTGAAGGCTGGTGCCTTCAGCCTCCAACCAGCCCCTATCATTCCAGCCTTTCTGCTCACGCTCCTCTTGCCCATTCCAAGCACACCAAAGCAGACCAGAATACAGCCCAGCTGCCTCTATGCTCCTTTTCCATACCCTCTAAACCAGAAAAAGAGACAGAAATTCAGTGTAAAAACTCCAAAAACAACAGGGAAAAATCCCACAGAGTCCAACAGCCCAACTGCCTCGGCCCTGGGCTCTTCCAAGCTCCAACCTGCCCGACAGCGCAGCCAGCTGGGACACTGTCCCAGGGCACAGCCACAGCAATTCCCAGTGCCTTTTGTATTCACTGATGGAAAGCCTTCAGGTTAGAGGTATCCCAGCGTGAAACCTTCTCTAGCTGGCAGTGATCAGGTTGGACTTGATCTTAAAGGTCTTTCCAACCTGGTTGATTCTAGGACTGCCATCAACAGAAACAGCATTGCCAATACTAATACTAATTTATCGGTTAGAGGGAGGGAAGCAGTTGGTTTTGTTGAAGCTCATTTTAAGTCACATTTAGTTCTTCTTTAAAACCAACCAGCTTGCTCATAAATAAGTGGTTACAGGAGAAGCTCAGCTTGGCAAGAGGTTGGATTCACTGTCTTTTTGGCACAGCTCCTTTTGATTTCCTGATCTAGCTGAAGATGTCCCTGCTCACTGCAGGGGGTTGGACTAGATGAGCTTTGGAGGTCCCTTCCAACCCAAACCATTCTGTTTAAAAACACTCCTAAAACATTCTCTGTAGTCATATAATCATTAAGCAGATAATTAGGCATTCTAATAGGAAAAATGCCACAAAGAAATTAAATCACTAACTTGCCTAAATAGAAAGTATCTGTTTATTCATCTAAATGCCTACACTGTCTAAATGCCCCATTCCAGGCAGTGTTCAAGGCCAGGCTGGACACAGGGGCTTGGGGCAACCTGCTCTAGTGGAAGGGTCCCTGCCCATGGTAGGGGCTTGGACCTGGATGAGCTTTAAGGTCCCTTCCAAGCCAAATCAGGCTGGGATTCTGTAGTCTTGCTCTGCAAGATTCTACCACTGAAGAGAAAGAAGCGAGTCTTGCTGCCTAAAGAAACAGGGTAGACAAGAATCCATCCACAGAGGATTTGTGGTATGTTTACGGAGGGGAAAAAATAAATCACAGTAATTCTGTAAAAGAATAAATCAGGTGAAATGAGAATGCAGAAGAGCAAGCCCACTTCCCTCACCTGGGCATGAACTAATGCGGTACCCAAACACATCCTGCCGAACACAAAGGGTCATAAACAGCCTTTGTTTTCTTAAGAGGTGAGCTCTCTCTCTCAAGGAGAGAACAATGTTGGGTTTAAATTAGCATCTTCTAATCCACGTTTACCAAGGCTCTGACCAGTACAGTTCCTCTGCTTGGATGTGATGGTATCTGAGATTGCAAAGCCAAGGGCACAACAGCTTAAGAGCAAGCCTGACACGAAGGTGAGTTGTAACTGCAGAATGGTCATGTCATGAAATATTTATAGTGCAAAGCCACTTATTTCTGAACTCAACCCATAACAGAATGCCATACACAAAACGCTGTTCCGATGCAAACATGATGAAGAAAGGTAATCCTGTGCGTATAAACAACTCAAACATGCCATGTTTAGAGGGAAGCACAGCACTGGTGGGTATCTGGCAATCAGAAAGCAGCTTTCGGCACAACAATGTATTTATACACATGCAAATGCCTTCTGTCCAACCAGAAACTTTGAACAAATACAATACAAGCTAAAACTAAGCCCATGTGTTCTATAGCAGTGATTCGTTTACCAGAAGACAACCACAGCATCACAGACTGGTCTGGGCTGGAAGGGACCTTAAAGGTCATCGAGTTCCAACCCCCTGCCATGAAATGTGCATTTATTCATGCTCACCCTTCTACACCCTGGCCCTGGATTAACCGGGCAGCAAGGACGTGTCTGCTTTCACCCGAGGAAATGGTGCTACCTGAAGTAGCACCAGGCGAGGTTCAGGCTCAACACAACCTGCTCTTGCTGTGGAAAGAGGTCCTGTGGCTCCTTCAACCAAGCCAACAGGAGCCCTCTGAAACCCTTCTGAACCCGGGCTTTCATCCCACAATCTTCAGCCAGGCTGCTGCCCACACTGATCCCAACGAATCCCAAGGGAGGAGGCACTTGGGCACCCATCACAGGACCAGACCTGCAAGTCCTGTGTGACACATCGCATTCACAACGTGGCACAGGGCAGGACCCTGAATAGCTGCTGTAATAAACACAAATACTGAACTAAATAATACTGAGGATTATTTCTTCCATCAAAGCACCATTTCTAAACAGTTTGGGTTGATTTGTTTTCTCCTCTCATCCTCTCTGTTGACAGTAAAAATGCCCATTTCTTCCTGCAGTATCTAAATCTCATCAGTATCTAAATCTAAACTGCTGTTTAAACTATTAAAAACTGGTGCTGGAAGAGGAAAGCAGCTCATTCAGAAAAGGATACTCACAATATGCACTTGGAAACCAATCAAGAATCAGATCTTGGGTACAAACAATATGTTATTTCTTAATGAAGGGCATGGAAGAGGGATGGATTATCCTACTGCATATTCTAAGGTGCAAGAACCACTGGCACAGGTTTCTGGCAACAGAAGACATGCAGGTAGACAGGAATACAGCTGGAATGCTGAACCAAAGACATCTCTGATACAGCTCCAACTCACAGGCATGTGGTTAAATCAGCAATATATCCAGGAACAGAATTACACAACACCAACAGCTACTCAAGGGAATCACCACAGAGCAAGAAAAGAGATGGGAAGTGCCAAAGCAAAGGTCCAGAGCCAACAATCAGTCTCAGTTCTCCACTCTCTGTTAGGATCTGTGATGAACACCCAGTGTGCTGGGTCTCCTGTGTGACCCCAGCATCACGCGGAACACATCCGGTGGGAATGAGGGCATCACTCCAAACTCAGTAATACCACCATGGGTCTTGGTGAGCCCAAGCAAACCTTCCTACATGAGGAGAGGCAACTGGGTACAGATCCCCTCGGAAAGGAACCTTTGTAAAAGTAATGGTGTGATCACGCAGGACATGGGAAGAAGAGTTTGCCAACCAGGTTGTCTCATTGTCACACAGGTAGGAAAGGGCTGGAAAACAAACAGTCCAGTTGGAGGTAAGGGCTTATTCCAAAGGAGAGTGTCCTGTAAAGCCCCTTCTGCCCACCAAGAGCTGCACAATCAAGCGCGCAGAACCTCTTTGACAGCATGCTCTAGGAGCACGAGGAGGAAAGATGTAGCCAAGAGAAGAGCATCGGCCTGATTTAACTCCACAGGAGGCTTCCTACACCACCTCCTCTTGCTATAGAAACCTCTGAGCTACGTCTGAAAATTCAAACCCTCACACAGCAGAAGTGTAATCGTGACAGATGCTCCATTTTGTGCAGCACCAGTGTGAAATAAGGACAGGTTTCTAGCTCCGAGCTTCTGGAAAGCCCTGGAGCTTCAGGGCTAGTTCCACTGCCTTTTTAACGTTACCTGCACTGAACATAAACCTCTGGGGCTCTCCCTTTGTTTAAACATCTCTATGAATATCTGAAATGATGATGATGATGATGCCCACGGCAGGGGGTTGGAACTGGATGATCTCAAGATCCTTTCCAACCCAGACCACTCTATGACTCTGCTCTCATGAGACCTCACTTGGAGTACTGTGTGCAGTTCTGGTGTCCTCAACATTAAAAGGACATGGAACTGTTAGAACAAGTGCAGAGGAGGCCACGAGGATGATCAGGGACTGGAGCACCTCCCGTATGAAGATAGGCTGAGAAAGTTGGGGCTGTTCAGCCTGGAGAAGAGAAGGCTGCGTGGAGACCTCATAGCAGCCTTTCAGTATCTGAAGGGGGCTACAGGGATGCTGGGGAGGGACTCTTCATTAGGGACTGCAGTGATAGCACAAGGGGTAACGGGTTCAAACTGAAACAGGGGAAGTTTAGATTGGATGTAAGGAAGAAATTCTTTACTGTGAGGGTGGTGAGGCACTGGAATGGGTCGCTCAGGGAAGTTGTGGATGCTCCATCGCTGGTGGTGTTCAAGGTCGGGTTGGACATAGCCTTGGGTGGCATGGTTTAGTGGGAGGTGTCCCTGCCCATGGCAGGGGGGTTGGAACTGGATGATCTTAAGGTCCTTTCCAACCCTGACTATTCTATGATTCTATGACCACGTTTCCCAGCGTTAGTGCTGTGATAACAGGTTCACCCACTCCTCTGCAAGTCTGAGCAGTTCCACAGCCTTGATGCAAAGAGCAAATCCTGAAGGTTCTTCAGGCCAGCTCCCACACAAACATCCAGGGAAAGCACATGGGATTTCTGCGCATCTCCATTACAATCCCTATGCTGTCAATACGGAAGGCAGCTGTGTGTCAAACCAAGGGTTCCTTTTGTAAGCAGTATCTGGGAAAATCCATCCTAAAACCAGTTTAGCACTTGCAGAAGCCAATAAACACAACATGCCAGCTTTCTCTTTCCCTCCATTTAAACTGCATCCAAACTATCCTGAAATGAAGGTAGAAACACCATGAGGTTGAACAGGTCTCCAACTGTCAAACAGAAAAGCCCACAGCACTGATTTAGTTGAAATCCAAGTTACCAATGGACACATTATTCAACAGTATCAGTTTTGAGGATTTAAGTGGGAAATTCTGCCATTGAAATGGCTAAATCATAAACATTTATGTTTGTTTAATGGAGATAAATGCCAACTGTGGGTAGCGCTGAGACACATTCATCCACCTGTTTGATTTCTGCTAGCCCAGTTGGTTTCCATTTCAGCCTATGCCTGTCACAACAAATCACAAGCCCAAAAATGATGGGTGAAGCATCTCCAAAAATGGGCGAGTGAGGATTGAAACAACAGGAAAATAAGAAGATATTCAGCATACATCTTTGTCAAGGAGAGAGAAGCCTCCTTCTCCAGCAGCTTTCATTGCTGGGGATGTCAGCGGCTGCCACACGCAAGTGCCAAACCCACACTGCTGCTTCCGTGTGTGTTTCACGTCATTATTTAAAGAGCCGACCCAATAATCCTGATAAAACACAAGTTTTGTCCTCCTTAAACCTCTGCAGAGCCACAGAGTGCAACGCCGGAGGGAACAATACATGGAGAATTCATCCTGCCCAGAAAGAGCTCCATTCGGCATCTTGAAACCCTCCTGCATCTAAAGGCACTTTGCAGATAACTCAGGCCTTGTCATCGCTCTGCGGTTCAGAAATGCAGTTGTGGGCCTCCCACCCAACTCCTACATGAGAAACATGAATTTCAGATCACTGTCATGCTGACAGCGTGACAGCTAAAGAGAGCAGTAAAAAGCAAGGCAAGCACACTGCCAATGGTAGCACAGAAGAATGCCTAAAAAGGAGCAAAGCCTGTCCCCACACCATCAGTTTCAAGCACAGCACCCCTCAGAAATCAGATACAACAGGAGCACCAGGCACTTGAACAGCTTTGCCTCAAATTACACCTCGAAAATGATGGCTGATGTATTTGTATTGCTTCTAGTAGCATCGAATTAAAAATCTCACTCTTTCAGTGAGAAACAAATCTCTGCCTCCCACAGCACACAGGCGTTTTATAACCCACTCGCCTCTTCTGTGGTCATTTGGCAACAGAGAAGGAAAAACCTTATCTCAACCCCATTATTCTAATATTTGACAAACAAACATTCCTGCTATCCACGGCATTTTCCAGCTCACTCCTCAGTAGTTCTGTTTTAGCAGTGCTGAAAGAGGAATGTTTTTCACTGCCATTTCTTTTGCCTGCACATCCCAGCAAGCTGGTGACCGACTCAGATTATGTAAAAGTATCACCAAAACAACTGAAAGACAGCTCATCCAAGCAGCACAACCCTGACCCACACCAAAAACCTCCAAATAATGGCTTCTGGGAGCACCACGATCCCCTATCCTACATGGATTTTCTGCGGAGTTGAAGGAGGCCCCGCAACACAACTGAAATCCAAGTCCATGCAAGGCAGATTGCTCAGATACTCACCAGGCTTTGTCTTCTCTCCCCATCACCCGAGAGCGCGAGCCTGGCAGCAGGATCTCAGCCCACCCATTAACTCACAGGGACCGATGCCTTGGGAACAGCACTCCAGTGAGGATCCTCCTCTGGTCCCCACCTCTCCCTAGCGCCAGCTCCATGTTGCTGCTCCCAACGTCAGGATGATGTTACAGGTGACACCTCCCGCTGCTGATGTCAAGCTCCGCTCCCAGCAGCACAACCACCATCTCCCTGCAGCGCTGCTGCCCCTAAACAAGCATCACTTCTGCATCCCCTCTGTCCTCAAGGAGCGGGCGCGAGGGTGATTTCAGAGCAGCGCACAGACACGGAGCGTTCCCTTTTCCTTAAGTCTCTCTGCATGGAAGAGCCTTTCCTTCCAGGATGCTGCAGCAAATGTAGACTACACGCCTCCCCTGGGGGGGAGATGAAGAATTTCTACAGTTTCTCTCTATGGCGCAGCTTAATTTGCCCTTTTCTTAGGGCAAACCATGGAGAAAATAGTAAATAACAGTGCCATAGGTACCGGAGTGAAGGATTCAAGGATGCTCCTCTGGCCGCTCCGGAGTCAGCCGAGGGCCAGCAATGCAGCCCAGGACCGGCGCTGATGAATGGTGCAGTGCTGCTGTTGTCATGGCAACGCCAAGAAAAAAAGCAGCACCAAATAAGGAGTTGTGACATGGATTCTGGGAATCATTTCTACTAAAAGGCTCTAAGCCCTTGGATGCTTCAAAGCTGCAACATCACCTTCGTGGTTAGATACGGGTTCCGTTGTGCAGTGGGCACTAATCATCACATGCACGATCACATCCATTCGAGACACGTTTGCATTACAAGCATCACACCAAGCCACAACCAAACACCACGATTTTGCAGCATTTTCCAGTTACTGAGATTGAAATAAGTGAAATTATTGAGTCAGGCAAATGGTGGGATGGTAACAATGACCCAAAATAACACCAGTGAAAAACAAGGTACCAAAGAGACCCCCGTTCCCCCACAGGCAGGCAGCTCTGTCTTTATGGGAACAAGCCTGAGCTGAACCAAACTGCAGCACCATCAGGTGGCTGACTCCCTGAGCAGCAGTGCCACCCACCACACATCCAGCCACTCCTCCCAGAGACAGGAAAACATCCCCAAATTCTTCTGGAAACCAGCCACTGCTGGGTGACAAAAGCTGCCATGGCCCTGATGCATCACAGATAATGCAGGGCAGCATAACTTACACACACAGCTGCCAGAGCAAGCTGTATACTAGACCAAGGTTCATATTCTATATATGCATAGATAGATAGATACAGATGCAGAGGGGGAAAACCCCTTTATTTTGCCCGAGCATCACCAGATCTCTTCACTCACTGCATGTGCTCAAACAGACGACACACCATGACCACCGCGACTGTTTCACCAAGCCCCAGCACTGTAGCTCTCTCTCTGCTCAGCAAGCAACATGAAAGCATTCAGGAATCCTTCCATCCATGACACTATCCTATTTCACCCAACATGCACCAGCTTCTCCCCAGTGCTCCAACGCTACAGCAGCAGCCACTTCCTCACCTCTCAGGTTCACAACAAGCTGAATTAGTGCTTTAGTTTGGAGAGAAGTGGTCCCGGAGCGCTGTGATGATTTATCTGCGTTTGTCACCATTAAACACAAAATAATTAAAGAGTTTTCCATTTGCTGAAGATACAAAGGAGGAAATTACAATCCTGAAGGCTATTCCCAAGAAATACAAAGGAAGATGCAGACGGATCTAGCCAGAGAGTACAGGTTTTCTTCAGGAAAGAGGATGCTGCTAATTGCCTGAACACACGGGGGAATGTTCACACTCGCTTCTATCAACTTTATTCCTAGGGAAAGCTCCCCCATTCCCAAAATGCACAGGAGAAATGCTCTCAAAGTGGGGGATTTGCACTGAAACCAGTTCCTCAGGCCCATTCAAAGATGCTGAAGCATCTAATTTGCTCTGGATACAGAAGCAACGAGGCCTTTGCAAATCCAAACCTGAAAACAGAAACGCTGGCTTGCGTTGAAGGGACCTTAAAGCTCACCCAGTTTCACAGGCAGGGACACCTTCCACCAGAGCAGCTTGCTCCAAGCCCCTGTGTCCAACCTGGCCTTGAACACTGCCAGGGATGGGGCAGCCACAGTTTCTCTGGGCACCCTGTGCCAGCGCCTCAGCATCCTCACAGCGAAGAGCTTCTGCCTAAGAGCTCATCTCAGTCTCCCCTCTGGCAGGTTAAAGCCATTCCCCTTGGCCTGTCTCCACCTGCTCTTATAAGAAGCATCTAGGCCACTTATAGAAATATATGATTTACTTCCTGAATTCCTTGCCAACATGCTCCCCTCCTCCCTCTGCGCACGGTGCTCACACACACATGCTCCTTCCGAAAGGCTCCTAAAGCAATCTGTCATTCAAGAGAAAAAAATAGAAATAGCCAAATATAGGGATGAATAAAATTATCCCTGTGCATATAAATGTACAGCCTGCAAATTACCCATCTCTCCTGAGGAGGAGTTGGGTGCAGCACAGGGTTTTGTGCACGCGGTGCTTCCACAGTGACAGAATACGACATTGGCAGCGGAGGCTTTCAGCCCAGTATCTCATCTATTAACCCAATATGAGGCTGGGTACCATTTCTGGCATGGATTCAGCGAAGCACTTAGATACACTCATGTCTAGAAGCACCCTCTGAAAAGCCATGCTTTCCTCAATGAAGGTGTACAATGCAATGGCATCACTTTCATTAGAGCCATGGTTTTGAGCCCTCAAGAACATGCTTTTGATCTACAGGAGAACATTTAACCCAATGGGTTTGAAAGTGGCTACTCTCCTTGTGCAGCAAGCACGGTAACATTTAAGTGCTAATTTCATTCCAGACAGAAAGCAAACTGGTGTTCCTACATCCTGATCCTGGCCTAGGAGGGTTTGGGGGGATTTCCTTCTTTTTGTTATATATTTTTCACATTAGATTTGCTAATAAAGCCACTGTTATTGTACAAAAATAGATATCGAACAGCATAAACTGAGCTTGAACACACTGATTTAAAGTACTTCCTTGGCCACTGCTAAACAATAGGCTATGAAGGCAGGAGGGGCAGAGCTGATTACTTATGCTTGCTATTACCTCACCCTGTAGAGCCACAATGACCTTAGTTTCTGTTAAACCACCAGACTATTCAGCAGTGAAAACTGCAGACGTACTGAATATTTATCAACCCTGAATCCAGCCAAGGCTCCACGCACAGAAAACCCGGCTAGCAACACCTCAGCTCCTCTGGAAGGAGAACCAACACACTGAGCAACGTGTTCCTATGGCTTCTTCCTAAAGGTGGACATTTTCACCTCTGTGTGGATGAAAAGCTGACCTGTTCACACATCAGCCAGGTTAAGGACTTTGGAATCAAACAGTTCCAGCCCGGTTTGGGCTGGAAAGGACCTTAAAGCTCATCCAGTTCCAAGGGACACCTTCCACTAGAGCAGGTTGCTCCAAGCCCTGTCCAGCCTGGCTTTGAACACTGCCAGGGATGGGGCAGCCACAGCTTCTCTGGGTACCCTCACAGGGAAGAGCTTGTGCGTAAGAGCTCATCTCAACCTCCCTTCTGGCAGGTTAAAGCCATTCCCTTTGTCCTGCCCCTATCCTATGAGAAAGGATTCTTGTCCTGTCCCAAAAGATTGCATTATAAATAGATAAAAAAGACATAGAGAGCCAGCATCGCAATTTCTACTGGGGAAGCTTCTCTGCACCATACAGGTTTCTTTTCCTTTTTTAAGGGTTAACTTAAACCCCAACTTCACATGTCACCTCTGATGCCCATGAAAAGGGGCACTGCAGTAGATGCTTTCCCTCCCCATCCTACAGGAACAGACACGTGCAGATCCAGAGTGACCCAAGATACTTCATAGAATCACAGAACAGTCAGGGTTGGAAAGGACCTTAAGATCATCCACTTCCAACCCCCTGCCATGGGCAGGGACACCTCCCACTAAACCATGCCATCCAAGGCTCTGTCCAACCCCACCGTGAACACCACCAGCGGTGGATCATTCACAACTTCCCTGGGCAACCCATTCCAGTGCCTCACCACCCTCACAGTAAAGAATTTCTTCCTCAGATCCAATCTAAACTTCCCCTGTTTCAGTCTGAACCCATCACCCCTTGTCCTGTCACCACAGTCCCTAATGAAGAGTCCCTCCCCAGCATCCCTATAGGCCCCCTTCAGATACTGGAAGGCTGCTATGAGGTCTCCACGCAGCCTGCTCTTCTCCAGGCTGAACAGCCCCAACTTTCTCATCCTATCTTCATACAGGAGGTGCTCCAGTCCCCTGATCATCCTCGTGGCCTCCTCTGCACTTGTTCCAACAGTTCCATGTCCTTTTTATGTTTTATCAGCTCTCAATCATGAGCAAATTGTCTTGTGAAAAGGATAAAATGTCTTTTGTATTTCAATTATCATCTCTGAAGAACTTCAGAAAGCATGAATGCAGACACTGCTACAGTCACACTGTGTTGCAAACGGCCTGAGGAATTCAATCTTTAGTAAAAGAATATATGCATACACAAGACAACAAAGTTTCTTATGTAACAAACGGTACCATTCCAGTATCCAACCACTCCACAGATATGGAAATCACGACATGAATGGCTTAGTCACACACAAATGTATATAAGAAGCAAACAGCATGAAAAAAGGCCCTACAATTGGATAATTTCTCAACAATTTTCTATGCTCTAAAGGTTGCTTTGAGAAAGCCATGTGGCAACTGTCAGCCGGACAAAAGCCTCTCTTTGCAAGCCTTCCTTTTCCCAGCATCACCCTCAGCCCTTTTCCAAAAGGAATCACTGCTGTTATTGTGTGGGATTAACAAGTGGACAGCAGAAGGAGACAAAGCAGATGAGGAAACGGTCCCAGGCAGCGACACATCTCCATGCCCTGACTGTCAAAGTCCTGGCTGCTTACTCCCGACACTGACAGGAGGGTTCGGAACCAAGCTGCTCCTCAACTCCACCACGTTCCAAGTCTGCCACAATGGCATTTACAAGGCTTCTGTAAAATGAGAGAGAGCATTGGGCAAAACAGGGAGAAAGCCAGCAAAAACCAGCACAAGGCTCTGAACGTGTCTTCAAAGATGCAATCTTAACTCCAAACCTTCGTTATTTTACGGATGATTGTGTTTTTCTAATGAATAAAACCAAGAAGGATCTTTACAAACTCATAGTCCATATCCCCCAGCAGAAAAACCCAAACTAAAACTTCTTACTAGATGTCCGTAACATATGACCATTACACATATGTATTATAACATATTATACATATATATAATACATGGGTTACATGTATTATATGACTGTATGACAAAGCATGTACTGTATGACCACAGTTTGTGGTCAGCCATTCAACAACCATCTCTTTCTGCTGCTGAGGGATTTTTTTCTTGCTCTTCTATCTCTCACAGTAGTGGCAAATAGAGACAGACCATAAGGAATAGTGGTAAATACTATGAATAAAAGAGCAGAAAGCACTACTTCCCCAGTTCCTTTCCATGTTGCCTTAATGAAAGCAAACAAACTCCTATAATGACTGCATGAGGATGGAAAATAAACCCCTTCCTTTTCCAATATCAACAGTAAATTAACCTAATAATTTAAAAACCCTGCTAATCCACCAACGCACCGAAACACACTCTGAATTCCAAGCGTAGCAGGAGCTCCACTGGAGTCATCAAGATCAGTAAGTGCAAAATACAAGCATGTGTTTCCACTGAATCATAGGATGCTTTGGGTTGGAAGGGACCTTAAGATCACCCAGTTCCGACTCCCTGCCACGAGCAGGGACACCTTCCACTAGAGTAGGTTACTCCAAGCCCCGTCCAACCTGGCCTTGAACACTGCCAGAGATGGAGCATTCATTACTTCCTTGGGCAGCCTGTTCCATGTTCAGGATATACGAGATTAGGTCCAACCAGAAGAGGATATTAAAAACAGAAGGACAGGAAAAGAAGAAGACAGAGTCATCTTCCCGATCAACTTCCCACTGGATTCTTGTGTATGGCCCCAAAACAGACTTCTGCACATAACCAGGTGGCTACACCTCCCTTCTCTTGCTTTTCCGTGCTAACGGTTATCAGCATCTTATTGACATCATCCCTGCTTGTAAGCACCTTGGTCAGGTCTAGACTCTGCCATAATTTAGGAATCTCTTCCTCCTGTCCTTTCACTGGAGGACAGGGAAAACAGAAGGTACAAAGTGCATCCGAGCTCACTTTTGTAAGCATGGGGCAGATTATAGCGGTAAAAATCCCTCTGGCTGTTTCTCTCACACCAACACAGGACTGGCTGACCATTTAATGACAGGCATCAGGGATGGCAGGGTTTAGGCAAGAAGCAAGTTTCTCACAACTGTAACCAGTACAAATACGATGTCAGGCTTTTAACCGGATGTTATAGACTCCAAGTGCTTTGACAATCCCACTATTGTACAATGGCTGTTCAACCCGTAATTCCAGCAGATTAGGTAAAAGTCTTTAAAACTAAGCACAAACTATGAAAAATAATGACTCTGATGCAGAAGTTTATAATTTTTTTCTGATGCACTCCCACAGCATTCAAAATTTGAGTATCAAGTTCTTTATAACACCTCCACTGTGCATCAACCGCAATACAAAGTGCAACTGAAACCCACTCTGCTCAAAGCTCCGCAGAGACCCAGACAATATTTGTACAACAGAGACACCCTTTTCAGCACAGAAAGATTCCTCTGTCAGCCTGAAATCCAATCTGCTCCTGGTTTTGCCTGAAGCATCTGCTATAACAAAGAAATGATGACAGAGAACCTTGGTCAAAGTGTTTTCTTACAGATTTTAATGACCAATGGACCTTAAAAGCCCCACTGAACTTTATTTAAAGTCCTTACCAGTTAACTTCTTCACAGGTTGGAGCCGAACACTGATAGACTGATGTGTGAGTAAGGGGGAGGATGGAAGGGAGCGGGACATGCCCTCCATAATCCGAATGTGCTGCATACCTTCGGTCACTGGGAGTGGCGGAATAGCGTAGTCTGGTTCAAAAGCACAGTCGTTCTCTGTGGAGGTGCCTGATGGGGAGAGAAAAAGGAACTGGTTAGAATACATAGGAGTCTCCTGCTTTCATCAGTCCTCAATGGAAGCCTGCCTGGCTCAGGTGAGCCCAACCATGGAGCCACCTCACTGCACATCCTACAGGTACCCAGTTGCTCCCTTGCACTCCCCTCGCACGGTTTGGACACTTCCCTTGAAGGCATTCTACTTCTAGAACTGCACCTCAACACATCTCCTTAGAGTATGAGCAGCAGAGCTATGAGGAAGTCATGAAGGCCAGGAAGGATGGGGCTTGGAACAACCTGGTCATGGGGAACGAAAGTGCCCCTGCGACTGGATGAGCTTTAAGACCCTTTCCAATACAAACCAGTCTGTGATTCTATGCTTATTTGGACTGGTTTAGTTTGTCTTTCAGAGTCCTGGAGCCACCAGTTTTACCTGTCATACAGACAAAGCAAACGGCCTTTTACTGATAGCTCCTTGGGCATTCAGATTGTAGGGCAGCCTCTTCCAGTGTTCTACCACCCTCAATGGAAAGAAGCTCTTCCTCATGTTCAGGTTAAACTTGTTGTGGTTTAGTTTATGGCCATTGCTCCTCATCCTGTCGCTGGGCACCACTGAAAACAGTCTGGCACCATCCTCCTGGCACCTCCTTTGACATATGTATATGCATTCATGAGATCCCCATGAGGACTTTTAGCCTAAAATAAACCCCTACCAAACCGACTGGAAAAACAAAAGCCTCCAAAAGCAGCCCCACCTCCAATCTGTCCCCTCACAATGTACAGAGGCACCCAAAGACACACAGAGCCAGGGTGTCTATAGAAGACATCACTGTGGAAGACACCAAATAACATGACAAGAAGTGGAGACGGAACAGGAAAGGCAGATATTGTTAATTGTAGCAACATTAATGACAAATGAAGAGCATCTGCTCCTGATTGGGAAGAGTTGGGAGCCATAAGGATGGAATATGGAAACCTCCGGCTCAAGAACACCCAGTTCTCCACCTCTAGTCAATGCTGAACAACCTGACACAGACACCTAAGAATTCATCTGCAAACCCAACTTAAAATGTTAGTGCTAATATTTCATTACTGAGAGTGTAAGGAGACTCCACTTGTGCCACACCTTGGAGGGATGGATTTCAGCTTTTAGTGCCGGCTGATGGGTTTTCTCCATAAAGACACTCACTATTTGATTTTCATGGAATAGCTGGGCTGTTCTCAATGGCCTGTGAGAGCGTATTTAAAGAGCAAATGAACTGCCAGACAGAGGGTGGACAGCCACAAGTGGGGAGAAGCCAAAAGGATAAATGCCTCAAAGACGTGCTACTCCAGAGGAGACAACGGACGAACTTCATTCCAGGCATCCAAAGGACAATGCGAACAACCCAACACAGTGTTTAGAATAAGAGGAAGAGCCCCTATTGAAGTAACAAGCTCCTGAAGCGTGCTCAGAGCTAGCACCATTCGTGGCTAAAATCCACCTACAGCTTCCAGGAACATCTCCCGGCATCACTGCATCATCCTTTACAAGAAACCAAACCCAACACTAACCCACTCCGCGCTATTCTTGCTAGCTCAAGATACACCTTTTCCTCTCTTGCCCTCTGAACACTCGCCAGCTATTGCGAGCGCCACACCTCTGCTGACTCAGCAAGTCTATTCATAACCATCCCTGAGTGCCAGGAAGGACAAATCTGGCACTGCCATTGACAAACCCAACCTGCGGTGCTTCTTCTAAATACATTTGGCACCAGATGTGCCATTATTGATTTGGATTCTTAAAAGGAAAGTTCTCATTTCCTCAGGCTACATCGAAGGGTTCGAAGGAACTCGAAACAACAGCATCTTCCAAGTTCTCATGTGGGACAGACCTGCAAGTCACTGTGTGTTCCACTGGTTGTTACGGAGTAAGATGTGAGTGTCTTTGACCAATCAAAACCCGAGGGCAAATGAGGGCAGGCTCTGGTACAGAAATGCAAGTAACTACATCTTTGCCAAGTTTCCAGGAGTGTTTTCCCTTTGAAAATTCCCATGCTTTACAATGAAACCAAGGAACTCACTAAATATCCACAACGTACCATTTGCATTCCACAGATGTCACACAAGCAAACTGGGCAACTGAAACGCTCCTGAATTTGTTCCAGTCAGGAAGGACATTGGGTTGATCAAACCCTCAAATTAGGGATCATTCACGGCCGAACTGGAACTTTGACAGTTCAAATATATTCAAGTAAAATGTCACTGCAAAGGGTATGTTTGAACAAATGAACTATTTCCTGATGTTTTCCAAGATAAAAAAGCTTTACAGATAGATGGACTACTTGGCCATCACATGTGTCTTCATGGCAGCTGGAGCAGAAGATAACTCCCTCATGTCAATTGGCTGGCTTCTCTCAGCACAAGAAAACCCCTTAACCCATCTTTACGAAAAATACATGTTAAGATGTCCCACAGAACAGGGCAAAGTTAAAGATAACAGTTTTAGGGAGCAAAGAGACTTGTTCTTCCTTGAACTGCATCTACAATTGCACCCCCTGACCCAAAGGGAAGCATTCAGTGTGGAAGTTTGCTCTCCAAGAAGTCAGAAGTACCTTTTTACCGGTTTCCCCCTCTATTCCCTTCTCATGCTGAGACGTCTTGCTTGCCTTTGCAATTCCTAGAGTCACTGAGGCAAACAGACAGGTCAGTCATTCTGGGGCAAGCAAGTACTTGCCAATACATCCTCGGCCCAAAAGTGGTATTTTTCCACAGCAGCTGAGATGCTGAATAAATGTAACCTGAGAGAATGAAGTGCCTGAAACAAGTGTATGGAAACCCAGCATGCAAGGAGCTGCTGCACCTCGTAATGCCAAGCCGGAGACGGACCCCAGACAGGCAGAAGGACATCATGGGGACTAAGAGCAGAGAAAACGGGCAAGGCTCAGCCTCCATGAGTAACACAACAGCTGCTTTATCTGAGCTGAGGGTCTGGAAAAGAGCATCCATTCATTCTGCACTTTGGAAGCACGGAAATGCGACTCGTATGCAAGCTATCCCGGGGTACACACAGTTACAAATCCCCTTGTTCCTTCCCAATTTTAACTCCTCTATTTTAAAGTAAGAAATTTGAAGGAACTGACTTTGCAATAGCAATAAACATCTCCTGTGTTTCAGCTGCTGATGTTTCACAGGGCTCTGCCTCTCAATTCCAATCCCCCTAATCCCGATCTCAGGCTTCAATCACTCACAATGATTTTACCCGGGGAACACTGGAATCCTGCCAAAAAAGAACAATGCTCTGGAGAAAACGTCGCCATGAGAAGTCATTAGGACACCATGACAGCAACAGACTTGAACCAATATGAAAGGAAAACCACTGCTGCAACGCCAAAGAGACACATCAGTCAATGCACACAGCACCTACTAGAGCCATGCTTCCAGACCCTGCTGCTTAGCCTCAAGAGCTGTGGGACATACCAGTGTCTCCACAACCCTCACGAAGGAGTAAATACTTAAAACTCAAAGTAAACTATTTCAAAGGACACAGAAGCCAGCACAGACCCAAGAGCTGCTGCTCTCAGTGCAGAAATCCCCTTTACACCGCTGGTAGTGGTGGTTTTAACCACCAAACCTATTGAGAATGATGGATACTCAACAGAAGTTTGTAGAATCAGCATTTAAATAATATTCAAACTATTTTTACGGCTTTCTGCCTAGGACCTTTTGCCCTGTTCCTGTAGGATGACACAACAAAGCCAAGGATGTAACTGGCAGATGCTCAGCCTGTCCGGAATGCACCGGTCCCCGCTCCATCCCACTGGAAGGACATCCTGGGTACTGCCTTTGCAACTGGGGGCAAGGCAAGCAAGCTGATTTGCACTGGGATGTACTGAAGACTTCTTCCACCACCAGCTCCAACAACTGCCCTTGTGTAAAGCTCCTGCAAAACAGAGATGTCACAGACTCCACAGTCTCGCACCACAAATGAGTCTGAACTCCTTCAACCTCCACAGAGGCAGTCTGCTTTGGGGAATGGTAGGAGCTTTGTAGCTCTGTGGGTAACAGTGATGGGTGCAGAACCCCGTCAGACTACACAGCCTGAGGAAAACCACAACATGGACGTGGAAGAAGGTGAACAGATGAGAAATGAGTCACTGAGGCAGAACAACACTAACGTTTACCTTGCCCAGATCGGCTCTGACGGGAGTCTACACTTGCCTGTCTTCGGTCTGGTGGCTCCTCGTTCCCTCCATCTGCATGAGAACCAAAACAGCACAAGTAGAACATCATCGTGGACAGGTCAGGCAGATGCAACTTTTCCTTGAGCACCATCACCTATGTTGTAGGAGCAGCAGAACAAAAGGTCCCTCGTGCAGGCTGGCACTGGGCAAACGCTGACTGACTCCTTTGCTGCTGCTCCCCAGCTCAGTGCAAATGGAATCTGTGTGGTCCTCAGGTATAAGCAGGCTTTTAATTCCTCTTACTGACCCCACAGACACGTCAATGAAATAGTAACCAAATGGTGCATCTTCAGTCAGTTCCTCCACTTATATATCAATATGAAAAGTATCAATCATGTGAAGAAAGAGATCCAAGGAAAAAGAAAGAAATAAAAAGAATATTCTATAAAATGGTTTCCCCTTAAAATTATTTGTCAGCTAAAACCCAGGAAGGCCAAGAAGAACAAAATCACTCTCATTATAGCCTCTGAAACTGTTTAGGAATGCAGCTATAGCTAACGAATAAAACAATCCATCTGGGTAAATGCAGAGTGGGACACAGTGTACAGTATCATACAATTAATTACATGCTGGTCCTCATTGATCAACTGACCAGATTAGAAACAATAGATGTGCACATCAATAGAGATGCTTGAGTGCACGGGGTTCATGCCAGCTGAAAGCAGAGAGAAGTTCGGCTATGGAGGCTGTGCAAAGGCAGAACCAGGCATCTACAGTGTGGATTGCTGCGGTTAGTGCACCTCGTGGCAGGGGAAGGGGAAGCTTTTAGAGCCCTTAAAAATAGGTTTGAAATAAGAGAACTGTTAAATAGCTGTTTAAAACCTCAACAGTCCCTATTTTAGCATTTATGGTTTTTGATTCTACTAAAAGCAGCCACATTCTGATGTGTTTCTAACTAAATATAGAGACACAGAGATGTAGATAGCAAGGAGCTGGACTTGATCCTTATGGGTCCCTTCCAACCAGAGATATTTCATGACTCTGTATCCTCAAAATTATCTGTTGGATGGGCCTATTATGCCATCAAGTAATTCAATTTCACCAACTCATACTACATGTGAGCTACATGTGGTAGCCCAGCTCTAAAGGGAAGCTGTGCATTAGAGCACAATGGGTAAGGGGATGGGAAACTTAAGTCCAACCCCAAAGAGCAGAGCCACAGCCCAGGCCATGGGAGGTTCCTTGTTTCCTCTTCCCCAGGGAATGTGACTCCATCCCTGCCCTGGGCAGTTCCAATGCCTGAGCACCCTCTGGGGAAGGAATTGCTCCTCAGCTCCATCTAAACCTCCGATGGTGCAGCTTGAGGCTGTTTCCTCTTGTCCCATCCTTTGCTCCTTGGGGGAAGAGACCAGCCATGAAGGATGTGATACTGCAAATCTGACTGCAGCTCTGACATGCACCCTCTTGGGATTAGCTGCACTGAGCTGCATAAACAAGCATTAACAGTTCATTATCTCTGCAGTTTTACTTCTAACACACGATGTTGGTTTTGAGCACTGCTTTGCATGGAGATCATCATCATCATCACTAAAGTCCCCCCAGCTACGAGCCCATGTGGACAGAGTTATGGAGAAAACAAAAAACTTCTGAGTCCCAAGCAGAAATCCACAATGCAAGATGGTTATAAGGATTGAAAGGTTTACAAGACAAGGGTTTACAAACAGGGATTAAAATCAGGAGTAAACCTCTGTATTTATCAACATCATCATCCCCAAAACCCAAACTCAATATCCCTTGTTTGCACGGTTATTGTGAGCGATGCTAAACCAACACCTCGCCAGGCCCATCCGGGTAAGCCACAAGCAGGTCCTGGCAAACCTCTGTCCACCAGTAAGGAGCTGGGAAGAGGCTGGACTGGCTCTGAGGGATGTGGATTCTAATGGAGGAGATGCTGCAGGATGCCACCTCACGGCAGATCACACGTGCCAAGGTCTGGTTACATGGCAGATGGACCACCAGCCCCATCCTCCTAAGAGCAGAACTACGGAGGTCCAGCACCATTCCCCTACCCACCACACTCAGAAGATGCCTGAACAGTAACACATCATTCCCTGGGACCCACAACCCCTCTCAGCAACGAGAGCCACCACCACTCGGTGCTGGGCTGGAGACCAAGCACTGGAAAACTTCTGTTGCTCTTATGACAGGAGGTGCCACGGGCACCGAAGCATCAAACTGCACTTCATCACAGCTGGTCTGCATCTCCTCCAAAACTTGGTTCCTCCATTAACAGAAGCAATGAGGTTTATCCTTGACATCATTCTTGGTAGGGAGGAAAAGCAAGCTGCCTTTGGAAGACAGAAGGCTTTCAGCCACTGGCTTTACCAGGAATCCAAACCCTATGTGGATTGCCTGCAATGGAATACATCTAAGACAAGCATGTTCTCTATTTTAGAAGAAAGAACTGTTAGCTTTTAGCCCAAAATGAGTAGATTTGGGTCTCTCAGAAGTCAGCTGCCCTACTGACATGAGGCAGGTATTGTCTAAACCCATTAAACTTAAGAAGTACATGATGGGACCTTAAAGAGATACACCACCACCAACTCCCCATAAGAGCCCAGCTGGAATACTTCATGCCTAAGTAAGAACTAATCTACTTAAAATCACAGACTGGATTGGGTTGGAAAGGACCTTGAGTTCATCCAGTTCCAACCCCTGCCATGGGCAGGGACACCTTCCACTCAAGCAGGGTTGAATCCAGTGGGAGTCCTCAAAACCATTCAGAGGTTTTCAATGAGGAACCTTTTAGGAACAAGCACAGGGAGTGTGGAGCCATCCCCTCACCACGGGACACACATGCATGTCCACACACTTGATGTGCACAAATAAACCCACAGGTTCACTGGATGAACCCATGTCAACCTGACCAGCTCGGGGCTGCTTCAGGAAGCCCCTCACCCTGTGCACCACCGACCCTTCCCATCTGCAGTGCTCTCTATAGCCAAGGAAAAGCAGCAGAAAACATGGAGCCTCCAGCAGGTACATCCCAATAGGATGCTCCTCCAGGACAGAGCAGGCAGGAACTGTGAAATGGTAGATACTTGCAAGGAAACATAACAATACAAACAGATCCACACCAGGAAGGCTGCAACCTGCAGGATCTGAAGTGTGGGGAGAACAGGCAGAGGACTGCAGGAACACCAGGAGCAGCCTCCAGCTAAAAAGCACACTCCAGTCCCTGCAGCGGAGGAGCAGGGCTACCAGGGCATGATCCCATACATCATTCCAGAGTAATCTTCATATACACACAAAAAAAGGGGTAAATCACTGTTGCTAAGTGAACATTAATTCTCACGTCTTCAACTCCAAGTGCTCCAGTTTATGGCCTTGACAGTGCTCACCTCTGTGTGCGCATCAGAACTCAGGTGTTCTAACGAAAGTTATCTTATTTATCCATGATTTTAGGTAGCTGGTAGTATTTGCTTTATTACTCATAGGCATGATCCACTCTTTGGACAACATACAGCAGACTGTATCACCTATGGAAGTGTAACCAACTCGGTTCCTGTAACCACTGTCAACATGGTGACACACCACAGTTACTGACAACACCTTGGATGCAACCAGCTACCAGAAGTAAACCAGCTGAGAAATCACTGCTAGAAAGCACAGCTATTTGTATCCATTCAAAATAAAGATCGGAACAGACCAAGACCAAGCTGGATAAGGAGCTTCTACACAAGTTGCCATGAGAAATGCCCCAAGGGAAGTGAATGACAGTGAAATACTGTCTCAGGAATCCATGCCCTCCTGCAGCTGGCAAGGAGAGGGAGGAAAACTTGCCTGATGTGTCATTTTCATGTATCTCAGTGCTAAAAAAGGCCACTAAGCTCTACACACGATTTGAATTGCAGAAAGATGCTGTCTCATCAGCACCGAGCATCCCTCAGCTGGGACAGGAGACAGAACTGGGGGTCAGCTCTATGGAAGCATACAGTGAACAGAACAGCTATGAACTCTTCCTCTCAACTACAAAGGGATTCAGTGATCTCAGCGATCACAGCTTCAGAGAAGCTTCTCTCCTGGTCTAAAGGGGTCTGAGAGGCTCCGGCTTCCCCTCCTTCCTTACCTGCTTGTCACCCCCCCATCCCCATTCCACCAGTTCTCCATTTAAAACCAAGGACACACCAATCCTCTCCCATACCCAGAGCTGTTTTCCTTGAACAGGAAGCTCCTGAAGTGAAAAGAGAATCCCAGGGGTTTCAGCAATGATGCTCAATAAATCCACCACACAAAGCACCACATCACAATCCATCAATCTGCGAATCCAAGCGGGATGCATCTGCAGCAACACCATCCATGGCAGCGAGAAACACAGCACCTTCAGCATCACCTCCCTGCCAGGTGCCCCCGGGAAAGGCAAAGACAACAAGTTCTACATCAAATCAAGGGCCAGCAGCCCAGAATTCCTGCTTCCCTGTTTAATTCAAGCAGCCTCTAAAGCCACAATGTGACTCTTCCCGGTTTCTTTTATCTGACAAAGCAATTTTTAAGCAGGAAAATAACAGGGTGGGTCAGCAGCTCCACGCATGCCGGGAAATCTGCTGCAAGAACCGACTGCATTAGCTGTGCCGCTGCTCTAACGGCAGCCGACAGCACTGCCCCACTGCAACAGCCTCTAAATCAACCCTTGGAATCTGCATCCTATCAAAATCCCATTGGGAAAATAGACGGAAGACTCACACAAAGCCAGTCCGGCCCTTAGGAGCTGCTCCGGTTCCCGCCCAGCCTGGCATCCCTGCGGAAGGGAGCGTCTGCCTTGAGCCCGGCGGAAGGCGAGGAGATGCTCCCGAAAGACAGTCGCAGGCAGGAGAAACGAAGCCGAGGAGCCACGGGGGGTGCGGGAATGTCGGACGGGAGCTGGACCTCGCGCATCGCCGCGGCGGGATGCAGCGCGAGCTCGTCCCTGGAGCCGGCGCTGGCTCAGCCCCGCCAAGGAGCCGCGGCTGCAAATCCTGCTCTCAGCATTCCCAGCGGATCCCAGCCAGGCTGAGGAATGACACGTGCCGAAAGCAACCGCCTCCTGCTCTCCCAGGGGGATCTGTGCCTGGAAAGAGGGACTGTGTACCCAAACCCAGCAGGAGCGGGAAGCCTGGCACTGAAAGAGCTGCCTGAATCAAAGCGTCTTCCTGATTATTTAATTGGGGGGGAAGTCTCCAGCTTCAGAAAATAAGTATAAAAATCATTATTGTGCTAAAATTAGCATTACTGTACACATTATGATGATATAAATTATTATTATATACATGATTAAGAACTGCACTAATTTACTAACAGGTAAAGCCACCCCGGAATAACTGCCAAGGGCAGTGCTGAGGGGGGTCTGGAAGACCTTGTGGATGAAACTGCAGGCCCAACCTGGGTTATTCATCACAGGACCAATAAAAAAGAGCTCCCTAAGCACCTCCCGACATGCTGAATCCCTTAGGAACAGCCCTGGGAACTCACTAAAGTCATTGAAGACGCACAAGGCTGCTGCTCCTGTGGAGAATTATTCCTCTGCAATTCATGGTAAAGCTGAAATTTATAAAAAGTATATAATAATAAAATATATATATAATATTATATAAACCACTCTGAATTCCTAGGCTTTCACAGCCTTCAGTGATCCAAAAGCACACTCCAAAAGTAGGTATTTCCCAGAGGTACTGAGAGTAGAACTACAACACATCCAAAAGGAAAAAGCCCACTTCAACTAAATCACTGCCCTAATGGTAAAGAGAACTACCCCCAAAGAACCCCAAACACCCAACACAATAAGAGCTTTCCGGCTGTGTGCAGTTTATTGTGCAAGGAGATGGGAGATGGAAGCCACCGAGATGTTTCCATAAAGAGACTATTCCATTGGTAACTGTTCACTCGCGTCTGTTGGAAGAATTTCTCCCTTTTTTGCTAACAAAAGGTCAGTATTTAGAGAAATGTTCTGAAATACTTCAGGTAAAGCGCAAAATTAACACAGATTTAATACAGGGAAGGGACTTTATCTCATTCTATGTCCAATATACTCCCGCTGGACACAGGAGCAGTAACTAAACAAGAAGCCACAATATGGATGTGCAGACAGGGCTCGGAGCAACCTGGTCCAGTGGAGGGTGCCCCTGCCTGTGGCAAGGGGCTGGAGCTGGATGAGCGTTAAGGTCCCTTCAATCCAAACCATTCCATGATATGATGATTCTGTTGTCACTTTAACACACCTAAGGACCAGGTTACGAACACAAATGCTGGCTTGGTTATTCCATTAAAATTTATGAGCTCACATGACAAGTTTTATCCATAAAAGCATGTGTACACTTTACATACGCGTATCTATATAGGAATTTCTATTGGAAGCATGAGTTTTCCTACTGAGGATTCCAAAGTCTGAAACACCCACGATCTTTTAAATAGAACATTGATATTCACAAGAACTCTCAGTTTTTTGAGTGTAGACATCCCTACATGGATCAATACATACTGCAATCCTGCTCCTATGAAATCAGCCAGCCACATTCACTGCATCGAACAGCTGAGATTGACTGTTCACATTCGCAGTACTTGTCCCTAAAAGTGTTTTAAGAACCAGTCTTTCAATCGAATTACTAAAAGGGACAGAAGTCGCCTCACTTGCGCACTATTTTCATCATTTAAATAAATGTAAAGCTGGTCTCTTTTGGAAACTACATAGAAGTTAATGGGGCAGTGGAGGAAGCAATCAGCTGAATGTGCTGTTTACTGTCACGGAATCAGAAAGGTACCAATTTGCAGCAATCTACGTGCACCAACTTGGAATTCTTTGCCTGAAATGATGTTTCCAGCTCCTATGGGGCCAATGCAGAATCCACCCAGGAGGAGCAGATAACAGAGCCACAGTTACAGCTTCCAGATAGAAGAATAAGTAGCGGTCACCTCTTCAACAGCCATTGTGAGGAACCACAAATGCGGATGCAAGAGATGGAATTTAATCCACCCGCTCAATGAATGCTGAGGAATGGTTTGGACAAGGCTGAACAAACCCCCAACATCAGAAATAACCTCACTGACGTGGGATTAGGAGTGAGCATTATCTATTCTACAAGACAAGACAATGAAGAGGTTGAATAATTGGATGGAATGTTGATTTGATGATAGAAAGGGGTTTTTTCTCTGAGCCAACACTTCAAACACTGTCGTGATGATTGCTATGAAAGAAATTTAAAGTTCATCCTTACATACAGGAGGTGGAAAACATGGCCAATGAGAAAACACTTATCACATTGCTACCAAGATGAGAGGACCTGGTAACTCGGGGCAGTGTCCAGCCAAATACTACCAGCGCATCATTGTCCTCCTAACCTGTAGCGTGTTTGGACAAGCAGATGAAGACATTTTGTTAACACACAATGTGACACCCCGAAGATAAACGAGGTTAATGGCTCAATGAGGTATGTGGCCCCAGACACTCTTAACCTGGACCGTCTCTCCCCTGGATACTTCTCTCTCAAAAGCAAACTGCACCAGCACCACCCAGGCCATTTCTCGAAGCCCAAAGGGTCCTTCCCAAGTGTTTCTCTGTCAGAAATGACAGGCTCTTCATTAAGAGCATTAAATCATGCAACAAAAACATAACTCTGACCTGAGAAACACACCTTGGAATCCAAGTTTCCACACAATTTATGCTGGAAAACTGGTATGGAAAGAACCCATGGCAGCGCCGGTGCCTTGTTCCTTCCTGCTGCTGGTATGGACTGAGGAGGCAGCTTGAGCCATAGCAGGGCACCGTTCATAGAATCCCAGACAGGTCTGGGATGGGAGGGAGCTTAAGGCTCATCCAGTTCCAACCCTTGCCAAGGGCAGGGACACTGGAGCAGGTTGTGGCCAACCAGAGTATTTCAAAAGCCAACCGAAGAACAATCACAGACAGTACAAGTCATTCATTGCTTAAAACTCATTGCAAGGTGGGAAACCCCTCTGCTCCATAGGTCAGAGCTTTCTGTGTCTGGTTGGGAAGTGTATGAAACAAGGGAAGGGGGCCTGTAAGGATGCTGGGGAGGGACTCTTCATGAGGCACT
Organism: Amazona ochrocephala; assembly: GCA_039720435.1. Classification (NCBI taxonomy): domain Eukaryota; kingdom Metazoa; phylum Chordata; class Aves; order Psittaciformes; family Psittacidae; genus Amazona; species Amazona ochrocephala. The sequence goes on from CM077897.1 coordinate 1,058,711, forward strand.
GTAGTGAGAGGACAAGAGGTAACGGGTTCAAACTTTAACAGGGGAAGTTTAGATTGGATATGAGGAAGAAATTCTCTACTGTAAGGGTGGTGAGGCCCTGGAATGGGTTGCCCAGGGAAGCTGTGAATGCTGCATCCCTGGCGGTGCTCAAGGCGGGGTTGGACATACCCTTGGATGGCATGGTTCAGTGGGAGGTGTCCCTGCCCATGGCAGGGGCTGGAACTGGATGATCTTAAGGTCCTTTCCAACCCTAACTACTCTATGATTCTATGATGAGAACAAAGGAGGATCAGCCATGAGTGACTTCCACATTCCCTCCTTGTCATCACTGCCTCAACGCGCTTCTGCTCTCCATCTGCAAATGATAAACTACTTGTGTACTCTATTAAGGCTGTCTGGAACCTTGAGCAAACACAAGCATCTTCAGCATCAAATCAAAAGCATGACAGATACCCTAATTATTCCAAGTGGCTGAATATGTTAAAATAATTAATAACAATTAACAGTAGCTACAACACAGGCTTCTCTTCATAGTTCCTACCAGTTACCTGCTTTGGAGGGCAAATTTTGTCTTTGCACTCGTGTGTGCTCCCCTAATTTAAAGTTCAAGCAGCATTTTTAGAACAGCTTAGTGGTCATCTGTCCTAAAATTAGCTGAGAAATTGGTACAAGTGGCTGAAGCTCAAAATAGGTTACCCTAACGACAGGCAGCCTGCTGCTAGCACTCAGTGATCCCAGAACGACGACAGAAAGGGAGCAGGGAGAGGGATTTATTATGGATACAAAGCCCTTCGGCAGAGGAAAAGGGCTCCAAGATCCCTGAATCCATGGGTTCAGCCCATGGGAATCCAAAAGCCATCCAAGCGCCTTCCCCGGGCATTAACAGGGCACTGGACCTGCTCAGACCAGGTGTCACTCCCCAAACACCACTGCTGGCACTGAGAGCAAGAGACAGGAACCACATGGGACAAGCAAACCTGAGCACATATGGGTGCAGGGATGGGGATGCTCACACAACGCTGCCAGCTCCTGCTGCTGCCGCCTCCAAGATACTCTGCTCAGGGACTGGAGTATCCGCCCTTGGGAAGCAGAAGAGCAGATAACAAACCTCAAGCAAAGTATTTCGACTGCTTGGAAAGGCTTAAGATAACCTTGGTTTGGAACTCAAAGCATTTTTCCTTGTATAACACGAGTACACCACATTCTACAGTTAGAGCTGCCATGGCCAATGTGTCCTTCCCACACCTTTCATTTGCTTCACAGCTCCCAAATGTGAGCAGCAGGTTGAGGGGAGAGACCCCCCTGCAGTCCCAATTCCAGCTCCGGGGCAGCAGCACAAGGGGGATGTGGAGCTGCTGGAGCGAGTCCAGAGGAGGCCGCGGAGATGCTGCGAGGGCTGGAACAGCTCTGCCGTGGAGCCAGGCTGAGAGAGCTGGGCTGGGGCAGCCTGGACAAGAGAAGGCTCCTGAAGGGGAGACCTTAGAGCAGCTCCAGTGCCTAAAGGGGCTGCAGGAAACCTGGAGAGGGGCTTTGGACAAGGGATGGAGGGACAGGCCAAGGGGAATGGCTTTAACCTGCCAGAGGGGAGACTGAGCTGAGCTCTGAGGCAGAAGCTCTTCCCTGTGAGGGTGCTGAGGCGCTGGCACAGGGTGCCCAGAGAAGCTGTGGCTGCCCCATCCCTGGCAGTGTTCAAGGCCAGGTTGGATGGGGCTTGGAGCAAGCTGCTCTAGTCGAAGGTGTCCCCGCCTGTGGCAAGGGTTGGGACTCAGTGAGCTTCAAGGTCCCTTCCAACAGAAACCAGGCTGGGATTCGACACAAATGTTCATCCTGCTGCACCAGCACAAGGAAGCAGTGCTGCTACTGCTCCTCTCAGTGATCCCAGAGCAGGATCACAGAGCAAACCCATGACTGTCAGTGGTGGTAGAGACTGAATCCCTGCTCTCACCTGCAGACTCCACTTTGCTCGACCAGCTTTGCCTACCCAGCTGTACTTCATTCAATTACCTTGTCAACTGTATTGATTCATCTCTGACTTACTCCAGGAAATTGACTTCTGACACAGCTTCCCAGCGCTCTTCTATTAGGATTTGTCACAATGACCATGCAGCTTCTAACAGGGTCTTCCAGCTGCATGTGATAATCACTGTGGCACTGCACAATTAAACACACTTGGACAGGCTGGTACGGAAAGTGCTGCCACTCCCCAAGCAATGATGTGGGGCTTAGTACTGCAAAAGTCATTTAAGCACTGAGTTTGATGACACAGTGAAATTAGAGAAAGAGACTACGGAGATGCAAAAGGGAAAACAAAAATCCCACCTGAAAACCTCGTCTTCCTTAGCATTTCATTGTTTTCTCAAACACTGTAGCACTGAGCGTTATTCTCCATCACCAGCTCGTTCCATTCTGCACTCTCCCACTGCAGCTGGATGAATTCTCCCATTGCCCTCCCACTGAAAGCACTACCAAGGTTTTTAGAGCACATTACTCCTTTTTACCCCAGGTGTTTCCACCAGAAGCAACCAGAATGCAGCCTCTTACCTCCTGGAAGGCAAATAACTACATTTTAGGAGTCCAGCTTCAACACCAAAGTAGGACTCACACAACCCAAGCACCCTCTGCAATTCTGACTTACGGCTCTACACTGCAACAGAGGAAACGTCACAGACGGATGCAGTCACAATTCATGGCCTCTGATCATAAATGCCACTCAATCCCCAGCTTTAAACAATGAGAGAGTAAAATGGTTCTATTCAGTTGGAAGAATGAGTAATTATTTCTGAGAATTATTTTCCAGCTCCTACTCAAGCAGTAGTAAATTCATGTGCACATTAACAAATAACCCAGGCAGGGCTTTAAAGACAAAGTATTCATGGAATTCTGCCCTGAAGATAAAACATAAGAGGAAAAGCAATCCACAGATACACAGCACCCTTTGAGCCAGCACCAGATTTCCTATCCACTGAACAGCTTCTAGATCATAGAACCATGGAATGGTTTGGGTTGAAGGGACCTTAAAGCTCACCCAGCTCCAACCTCTGCCACAGGCAGGGACACCTTCCATAGAGCAGCTTGCTCCAAGCCCTGTGTCCAACCTGGCCTTGAGCACTGCCAGGGATGGGGCAGCCACAGCTTCTCTGGGCACCCTGGGCCAGTGTCCCACCACCTTCTTAGTAAAGAATAGTAATATATCTTTATAATAATCTTTATAGTGATTTCTATTTCACGTATCAACCTGGAGGTACAATCGGTCTCGTATCAGCACATTATGCATGACAGCTTAGAAACACTTTTTGCCAATTAAAATGATGTGCTGTGTTGCTCACATCCTAGTAATTAAGAAAACATCCCCTTCTCCTCTAAAGGGACTGACACATTCACAGACAAGGGCAAAAACTGCTGGAGTCCAAGAAAACCCCTTTAGAAACAAAGAACTTGTCCTGCATGGATATTGCAGCAGATTCCGCTGGATAAGCCATCCATTTGAGACAGCATTTTGCAAAGGAAGAAGCCCATCCTCTAAGAAATGCAAGTCATGGAGCACAGATCAATAACCAGCCTGCCATCAAAGGGAAACAGAGGTTCATCCCCATCACAGAATGCTCTTAATGCGCACGGCAGCAAAAAACAACCCTTCTGAGTGACAGAGAAGCTACGACACTGCAAATAACGATTCCTGCAGATAGAAAATGTCATCAGGAACAATGGAGAAGTTACTGATACGCAGCCTAAACGCAAAGTGGTTCCAAGTTACTGAAAGTGATAAGAATTGCCTATGGCACAAGCCCTGCCTTGCATCTTGGGGAATGGAAAATCATTCGAACGTGGGTAAAACAGTGTGCTGCTTTGTTTCCACACGCCCGGCCTGCATCTTATCACCACGGAAACAAGCATCTGACCACAGGAGATGGCACAAAATCCAAACGCAGAACCTGTGTCTGAGGTCAAGTCAAACCTGACTGCGCCAGGAAACTCCGAAAGACAGGAGCTGCGTGGCTGGAGGGGCGCTGCAGCAGGGATGCGCTGATCTGCTGAGGCGCTGGCATAGGGTGCCCACAGAAGCTGTGGCTGCCCCATCCCTGGCAGTGCCCAAGGCCAGGTTGGACACAGGGCTTGGAGCAAGCTGCTCCAGTGGAAGGTGCCCCTGCAGGGGCTGGAACCGGATAAGCTTTTAAGGTCCTTTCCAACCCAAAGCAGTCTGGGATTCACGATATTGGATCACAAACAAACTTCTTTGGCAGAAAGCTTATGGTGAAGATTTACTTAACCATGCTTAAGACAGCAAAGAACCACCAAATTCCATCACACAGCTGACCTTCATGCGAGAACAAGGCTTAGCACGGGCAACCCACATGCATCAACCACAGGGTTTCTGCTGCATTAGCTCCTCTTCCGGAAGAACATTCCTCTACCTTTCTGGAGCAAAGCAAGAAACACCCATCCCACAATAACCTGTTACAGCCCCAGGTACAGAAAAGCCCACAGAACAGCAGCATGCTTCAACAGAGAAAGCTCCAGACATGCTGGAGTCTTTTAGGTGAAATGAGGATCTACCAATCAGTGCCTGGACACCCAAGGACTGGTGGGTCCTCTGAGGTGCTCAGCAGCAACGTTTCAACAACATCCCAGTTTTCTCTGTGTGCCTCAGTCTTCATTACATTGGTGCCCTCATACAGTGAAGCTACCTAGCTGGGACTTCACATTCCCACTAATAACAGGCTCACCATCCATAACCAGAGATGTGACTCTGTAGGTATAAGCTCCCCAGGCCTCAGTGGCTGCTGCAGAAACTCCTCCTGCAGCACTCCTGTTCACTGTTCCAGGCAGGACTTGGCAAGGAAAGGAGGGTCAATCTGAGGACTTCATCTGGGAGAACATCCTTAGGCTAAGGAACTCCCATTTTCTCCTCCAAGTGATCTCCACACACACTTACATGCACAAGAAAAGCTCTCTCAGAGCAAAGCAGACCTCATGCAGCCCCAGCACATCAAACTGGGCACCTCCCGGGCATAATGTGATGGGAAGCTTCAAGAACTTCCAAATAGGATTAAGCCTGGCCAAGGAAAACCACTGTCAACACTATGAGAGAAATGAAATGTGAGTGGAAACCCACCACTGACCCATGGCACTGAGGCCTTGTCTCCACCATGTGTGAACACTCACAGGGACGGTGACTGCAGCACTGCCCTGGGCAGTTCCAATGCCTGAGCACCCTCTGGGGAAGGAATTGTTCCTCAGCTCCATCTAAACCTGCCCTGGTGCAGCTTGAGGCCATTTCCTCTTGTCCCATCCCTTGTTCCTTGGGAGCAGAGCCCAGCCCCCTCCTGGCTCCATCCTCCTCTCAGGCAGTTGTAGGCAGAGATCAGGTCCCCCCTGAGCCTTCTCTTCTCCATCTGAACCCTCCAGGTCCCTCAGCCGTTCCCATCACACTGTGCTCCAGGCCCTGCACCAGCTCCAGTGCCCTTCTCTGGCCTTGCTCCAGCACCTCAATGTCTCTCTTGTAGTGAGGGGCCCAGAGCTGAACTCAGGGTTCAAGCATTGCCTCCAGATGGACCTTTCAACCCCACTGCACTTTCCAACCAGCTGTGCATTATGTTCTTTCTAGCCCAGCCAGGTTTGCTTTCAGACCATAGGGTCCTAGGGTGTAATTTGTCTCTGATAACCTTTCAAAGCCATTCCCTGGTCACAAGAACAGACATTCACCAGCACCACTCCTCTTCCTGCTGTGAAACCCACTGAAAAATGGATCTACACAACCACAGTCAGTACTTTGGGATTCAAACTAAACCAGGACCACGCATACAGATGTATCTCACCGTGTTGACTTCTATTGTTATTTATATTGTGAGAACCACCTGTAATCTGTGACCAGTGACTACATTCCCTTCACCTGCCTTTGTCAGCACTGCTGAATCACTGTTATGTTTCCCTCCTGCTCTCCACTACCTGGCTGAGGTGTAAATTACCTGCTAAAAGTATTGTTTATACACTTATCTTTATTTTCCTTCCCAATTGAAAACGGAGTCTGCGGAGCATTTCCTTTAATGAGGCCAAGCTTTGCACCGCCTCCCATTACGGCGAATGATTACACTTTCAAGCTGACTGCTCCACATTGAGGGAGAAACCTGCTAGTGCTGAAATGATTCTATTTCTGTAGCCCAACTTGGAGGTTTATTAATGCAAGTTTGCAGTGAAACAGCTGTTCTGCTGATTAAATAAATTATGACTAACTTTTCGGGTTGGCTTCCTCGAGCAGGCAGCTATTAAGGCAGCAGACAGACTAATTGTGTGACGCTCACAAATGCAGAGAGCACGTGGAATCGGCAGCACAAGTCCAGCTCTCCGGTCAGTTTAAGCTGCATTCAAGGTAAAGAATCCCTTTTTGCTTGGAGATGCTGATGAGGAACTCCGCACACCACGACCTGTGCTGCAGTAACCTGCAGACTGCAGGTAAGGGAATCACAGTATGGTTCATGTTGAACATTTAATGATACTTGAGTTTGACTTAGAAAACTTCATCATAGGTTGGAAGGGTCCTCAAGGATCATCCAATCCAAGCTTTAAATGGGAAAGCAAGTTCAGAATGCACAAGAAGCTGTCCTTGATGAAAGGAGAGGCAGTTTTCCACAATAGGGCACAAGTAGAGAAAAAACACTAAAAAAGGAAAAATAAACCAACAAAACCCCAACTGAGGTGTCCCTGCCCATAGCAGGGACCGGAAGTGGATGATCTTAAGGTCCTTCCAACCCAAACCATTCCACGATTCTATGAACTGCCCCCACTTAGCTCTCATGCCCTCTGTACCTGGTGGCAGAGTGAGACTGTATCAGCTCCAAGCATTAATTATCACCCATTAGGACAGAGCTTTAAGGGCAAGAGAACAAACTGCAAATGCCTCGAAGAGGTGGATGCCCATTTTAGCTCAGCTTAGTCATAAAGATGACCCAAGGGTTGATACAGCACTAACGAACTTGAAAGGTTTCCAGCGACCAGGAGCAGAAATCAAAAGGAGGGAGACTTAACCCAAATACATAATGACCAAAGCCTACATCAAAGTATTTCAGCTTTATGGGCAGGTACAAATCCATCTGATGATCGCATTCTTTTCAGGCTTGCAGAGATCCAGCTGCTTGAAAAGAAAGAACACAGAGTAACTCGAGTGCTTTGCATGAGGAATGCTGGACCTGCCTCTCCCACATCTAGAGAGGGCTGCAGAGCCCATGCGCACAAACACTTGCAGTCTGAGAGGCAACTGCCCAGCCTCTGGGAAACAGAGGGCACAGGAACCTTCAGCAAGGAGCAACCATGCACCGAGGGTGCTGAGAAATTGCCCTCATAGCACAATATATATAGGAGTGATAATATACATATATGTGTATATATATACACACACCCCCCTAATCTCTATATACATAGGCACATGTTGCTGGTTTTCTCCTGACAATTACTTATCTCTTAAAACAGGACTGATGTTAAGATCCAGGAAGGCCCATCAATGACCTGGCTTGGCTTCCTGCACTGTAGAAGCCACAGATTTTCATTCATTTCTGTTTGACTGAAGCTCTCTGCTCCTCTGCTGCCAAAAAAATCACTTCCATACCGTCAGTGCCAACGACTATTCATCCCGTTGAAGCACTGTGCATTCCTGCAGCACTTCCAATTCTCCTTTCAGATTGTGCTGTATATCCTTGTGCTTGATTGAGCGGCCTCATGGCCCCTTAGTTTCAGTGTTAAGTCAGCTCCCCCCTCTCTGGTAGCATCCACACCCAGAACTCCTGATCTCCCAGGCTGGGAGGTTTCAAGCCCCACACCCTGACATGGTTTCCTCTGTTCTCCCTAATTCTGCAGCCCCTTGTTTGAAGCGCTGGCACCAGAAGTGACTGCGGTGCAGCCCCCCCGACCTCACCAGTCTGGCATTGAAAGAGAAGAAACACCTTCCTTCTCACCCGCCTGAAGAACATCTTGCACACACACTCATACACTTCATCAGCCCTTCTGCAGTATCACAGCCCGCCTTGGGTTGAAGGGACCTTAAACCTCATCCAGTTCCAATCCCCTGCCATGGGCAGGGACACCTTCCACTAGAGCAGGTTGCCCATCATCGATGAATGCAGGACTGCAGGTGGAATCACTACAACTACAAACCCATCCGCTTTCAGAGGCATTTACATGCGGGTGCTTTCAGTGCTTGGCAGGAGCTTCAGCTGAGCTGCTTCTCCCACAGCTCCCTCACCCCACTGTGCAGCACAGCAAGAGTCCAGCGCTTAAAACACTGTGCAGAAACAGAGGAAAACGAAAGCATTTAGCTGCAAACCATTAACAACTTGCACCATATTGAGCATTTGCATCACACTGTAACCACCACCCAAATGCAACTGTGGCCATGGAGGATAAGAGCAGGCAGGAAAGCATCATCCCCCCATCTCTCATCCTGGGCTGCTGGCAGGTAAACACATATGTTTATTCAGGAACAGCCTGAATGGGAAACTGCACTTAAGGAAAACAAACAGGGGAGACTCGGGTAAACCCCAAGTAGCAATTAGCTGTGTGAGGTGGGGAGAGGCAGCATTATCTGTCCATCTCTGGCTGTCTCACTCCCTTAGAGTATACACATCTTTAATCTGTTTACACAGGTTTCAAACACAGATGCCGACAAATAACCCCCTTATACATAGGGATTTTGTGGTGTTTCTGAATTTAAATAGCACTGAATAATCAAAACTGAAGTAGTTCACGCCATAAACATGAGCACGCTGCCACTGATCCTTAAAACGTGAACTCACCCAACGTGGTGATGCTCTCTGTGGATGTTAGTGGCAAAAAGCTGCGCACAGTCTCAAGTAAACCACATAGCCCCAGATAGCACAGTTGCTGTTCTCCGGGGATCAGCGGGAAAACCCAAATCCTTTTAATGGAACTAAATTGCTGATGCCATAAACATACCCTGTAATCCAAACCGCATTGCTGCGCCGAGACAGTCCAACTGCTTGCTGGGGAGAATGCAGTCTGTAGATAAAACCTCCCACACTTAATCCCTACATTGACATTTATGGACAAAACAGCAGCCCTGGGTTGTCTGGCAAGTGGAGCTGTAGGCACAACACCACTGCACCTCCTGAACACAAACCTGCCTCCATCACACCACGGCTGCCACGCAGCAAACACATTCCAAGTTAGACAGAGCCTTCAGAAGCAAGCTGCCTGCTCCTCCTAGAAGCAGGCTGTGGACAAGGGATCCAGGCCATGGCGGGGGGGGGGGGTCTTCTGAAGGATCAATGCACAAGCTGAGATCCTGCCAATACACACGGTTCAAGGTGAAAGGCAGAGATCAAAAGGCCACCACTATAGGCTGCATCCAAATGGCTCTGCAGCATCACCTCTGACTCAGCATCCACAGAACAGCTCCTCTCCCGACATTCCTGCTCTCAGAGAGCACAGCCTGAGTCTATAAATACTCAGGTAGATGCACAGGTCTATTCTCTCTGTGGACTTGGCTAAAAACACTCAGTTCCTGTTGGGGTTTGAGCCAGGTGTGTAGGACAGATGTTGCTGGAGCACTCTGGGTGTTAAGTCCAGCAATCTAAGCTATGAAACGGTGCTATCAGGGTAAAAACCCACTTCAAGATCTACTTCTTATGTTTCCTAAGGACAAAAGAATCCGTTCTTTGTGGTTTAAGAACATTCCCCCGATTCCTCAATGCTACACAGAGTATAACACTATTCTGTGTTCAGCTCCATGGGGGGCTGCAGGGGAGAGGTAACAAGGAAATCTGATCATTTGTGCACACCCAGACTTAGCACGATCAGGTTTCACATCAATACAGCCTCCTGTGTCCACCTCTTCTTGCGTGTGTCCTGTCATACAGCCGCTAGTGCAACTAATGGAAAGTAAGTCTTTCCAATAGCTACATCTTGTATTTAGGTTAGTTACAACACTCAAATATGTTACACAACCAATCTCAATCCTTTCCTCTTAACTGACAGCAGGCATTACCCGGCCAGTAATTCATCTCCAGTAAAGGACAGAGGGACACTGACCGGCTGCATAGCTCAGTCTGCACAGTCCTTACTACTGCTGGTAGTACAAGGACAACAAAGCAATCCCTGAACCCTTTTTCCAGAGCCCCATTTCAGCCTTTAAACAGTAAAAAAATCACTTTAGGTGAAGAAAAACCCCAAAGTCTGATTTGACCCGATCTCTATTGATCCTTTCCTTGAGCCACATACAGCAGAAGGCAGCAATGCATGTTGCTATTAGTTTTATTAACCTAAATGGTTTTCTGCTTGTCTTCTAAGTACTTTTGTACTGTGTCCCCTAAACCTTGGAAGCTGAGGCTCACAGAACCTGTGGGGACCTCTGGTGCTCAGAAGGTCCAACCCATCCTACCAAAGCAACACCAATTTGGAGCAGGTCACTGAGGGCTTTACAGGCAGCTCCCTGCGCCACTCAGCTTCTGCTCCATCACAGTAAGGGAACTTGTACCAAAGGTAAACCCATACGACAGAGAGAACCAGCAAGGCTTTCATAAACCCATGGGAGCAACAGCAAGCGAACAGTGCAGGGTGCCACATTCCATCAAAAAGGGCCCATTCATATTCCAAAAACCTTATTTCAAAGGAAATGTTTTGTTTCCCATGATGTACCTCTGTGTCACCTGCAATGACTAATAGCAGGAACGCAGACAGGTCTGCTTGTTAGCTGTAAGTGGAGCACACATCAATAGCCAGCCCGAAGTTTCAAGGGTGATAATACATCTTTCAGCCTGTCAGTAGGGATAATCAAGGTGTCAGCCCCACTCCAACACAAGGTACACCTGTAACACAAGTCAGAAGCAGTTTGGCTTTAAAACAATTTCAAAGCTTAAGCTACATTTTGATTACCTTTCAAAGAGACAAAAGCCTATTCAGAACTTTAAAGGGCTAATCAGCACAAAGCCACCTTCACGCTGGCTTCTTAATGGATCTAATACACTGCACAAAACAAAACAAAGCATGTTCTTTAGGAGGAAGGTGCCAAACTACTCCTTTTGTGTGGTTTCAGAACCTGCTGCAGACATCCACCCCTTCATGTAGCAATGCCACAAGGCAAAGCTTCCAACGCAGAGACAAGGGCAGCCAGGCTGAGCCCCCAAAACTTCTCCACGTTAGGTGGGTAACTGGAGTAAATCACTGCCAGTAAAACAGAACCACAAGATCCCAGACTGGTTTGGCTTCAAGGGACCTTAAAGCTCACCCAGTCCCAACTGCTGCCATGGGCAGGGACACCTTCCACTAGAGCAGGTTGCTCCAAGCCCCTGTGTCCAACCTGGCCTTGAACACTGCCAGGGATGGGGCAGCCACAGCTTCTCTGGGCACCCTGTGCCAGCGCCTCAGCACCCTCACAGGGAAGAGCTTCTGCCTAAGAGCTCATCTCATCTCCCCTCTGGCAGGTTAAAGCCATTCCCCTTGTCCTGTCCCTGCATCCCTTGTCCAAAGCCCCTCTCCAGCTTTCCTGCAGCCCCTTTAGGCACTGGAGCTGCTCTAAGGTCTCCCCTTCAGGAGCCTTCTCCAGGCTGCCCCAGCCCAGCTCTCTCAGCCTGGCTCCAGAGCAGAGCTGCTCCAGCCCTCACAGCATCTCCGCGGCCTCCTCTGGACTCACTCCATCAGCTCCATGTCCCTCTTGTGCGGTTGCCCCAGAGCTGGACCAGGACTGCAGGGGGGGGTCTCCCCAGTGTTTATATAGGGCCATGTGAAAATATAATGCTCTAGTTAAATTAGCAATACTTTTTATTACGTCGCCGCATCCAGTGAAGCACTGGGCACAAAAGATGGAGGGGGGGAACCTTCCTCCTCCCCAAACCCGGAGTTTGAAACTCCATCCCTCTCGACAAGGTGAGTTATGAACCTCCCTTTGGTGCTTTCCTGTGGCTGTGTCTCTGCACACACCCTCCCAACCGCCCCAGGATAACCGCACGTGCAGGGACTCTCCATGAAGAGCAGCACAGCCATGTGCTCGCACAGCTCTGCTGCAGTCAGTTACTATTGGGGAGCCGCTTTCAAAGAACTGACGGTCACATCTCAGACACCGGTGCTGCAAGCAACGCTCTGCGCACAGAGGACCCAGCTTGGTGCGCGCCCCAGACGCGCTCCCAGCTGGACTGCTGCTCCACACCCCCCCAGTTCATTAGCTGTGTTTCTCATCACCTCATTTCCCCCCCTCTCTTCTAATATTAAAACTAAAGCCTGACCACTCATGGATCTTCTGCCCAAATGGGAACCTGTGAGCAAGATCAGGAGCTCTCGGGGATGAAGCAGAAGCCATTCCATTGACCCCTGTTACTCTTTACTGCTCAACCACAAAGAACAGCGTCTCAACAAGAGATGGTAACAGGCAAAACCTCGCAACAAGAGCGCCCAACAGAGAAAAGCCACGCTGGTGGAGGCTTGTGCTGGGTATTATGTTGTGGCAGGGAATGTGATGTATTTGCGGAGCTCCGCTGCAAACCCACACCGAGTCCTACTTGTCTTCCAACACCACCCCAGAAATCAGCACAGTTTACCCAGTCCAGTGGAGGAAAGCAGATGGATTATTGATGCATTGCTTGTCTAGCCTTACCAGAGTCCCCTGTGAGCTCTTCACAAGCAGCAGCACCTCCCAGCACACACGATGCTCGCTGCCTTACGCTTACACACTAACCGCGATGTGCAAGAGAGAAGCTGCGCTCCAGTCCTTCAGTGCCTTTTCCTCCGATCCAGGTCATTCCAAACACAGTCCTTGTACATGTAGAAGCCTGAGACCGTGAACAGTTACAGAACATGATCTTCCAGATTACTCAGAGCCACTACATGGGCTTGGATACAACATGAACTTCACCACCAAGAGTACAAGTAGGTGGAATATGGCATCCTCCCGGGTACCAGTTAACCCAGTGATGCAGTTAGCAATGAACACACCAGCTCCCCACATGGGCTAACAGGAGTTTAAGACTGTGACACCCTGAAAACAGGAACTTCTCCAGTGTAACATTAAACCAAAGACACATTTATGACTGTAGCAGAAGCCTGTCCTCTTTACAGCAGCCACAACCAAGGGACACCCCTTCATTTCAGCATCTAGCCTTTACCTAGACTGGATTTTGGGGCTTGAGGTGCCTTTCCGTAAGATTTCTGAGTTATCAAATGCAATCATCCATTAAGATTTGCTCTAAAAATGAGGTCTCAGCAAAGACTCACCCATTTCACCAGGAAGCCACAATTGTTCCAAGTCCCAAAAAGCCTCTTGAGAAGACACCTACAGGACACTTGTCCATGTAAGTCAGAGTCTACTGGAGTGAAAATGGGCTGTCTTGGCTGGCCACAAAGCCCAAATACAAACTGACCTTATGGGGAGAGAAAATGAAAGACAGTGATGGGACCCCTTCAGCTAAAGCTGTAGCAGCTCAAAGAAATGCAAGCACAGCTTATACAAACACACCCTGGTCCCCATAACAGACCATCACTTCGGATAGGCTCCCTAGAAAGTGACATTCCAAAGCAAAGTCTGAACCTGGCACTGGTCTGGGTTGGAAAGGACCGAAGAGCTCATCTCAATGTAAATCCAGCTCATCCCTTGTCTGTCTGCACTACAGCTCTGAGGCCGAGCTGTCCTTCCAGCAAGTATAGCACACAGTGACCTACGTGTCAGCCATGTGGGCGCCACGGAGACACGGAGCAACTTCTTCAAACAGGAAAAACATGGGAGGTGACTGGAAGTTCCGACTGCGCTTTATGCCGAGATGATCAGCTAAAGGTTAATCCAAGACTTGCACACTTTAAGCCCGGCTCCCCCAGAACCTGTGACATTTCAGAGGATTACAGCGACATTATGTGCTATGCTTTTCATTTGAGATTCATTCCACACCTTGCCAGCTCTCCATCCCATCCTAGGTCCTGCAGACACTGCTGATGAGCTCAAGAGCTTCCAGACGAGGGATCTGAACTTCAGGCTTCTGGGTGATGGAAGTCTTCGCACTCCTCAGAGCAGATGACGCACTTGACTTATCCTTATAATGGCACTATGATAAGAGCTGAGTTTCTTGCCTTATATCCCACTAAATCAGCATCTCACAGAGAAGATAATCCTAAAGAGTGGCTTTTATTGCTAGACCTTAAATATTCACATATTCATAGAACCGCACACTCACAGAATGGCCAGTGTTGGAAGTGACATGCAGAGAATGTATTAAGGGAAGCATCAACGTCCTTTGTTTTTATTTCATTACTTACAATTCAAAACTCCTGCCCACATAAAATGCCATTACTGGACCAGCAAAAAGCAGGAAATCAGCCCCTCAGAGCAATGGTAAAGAAACAATCCCTGCTCTGGAAGTCTGTATAGAAATACCTCATGGTAGATACCGAGAACTGGACCTCCCTTCCCTAAATACCACTTGGTTCTCACCATTGAGCAGGAAGGAATCGTTCAACACACCCTGTTACCAACAGGTCTGATTCTCCTGCAAACAGGCACAGCCCTCAGGCGTGTTTGGAAATGAACTAAAGCTCACAATATCATGAACATCTTCTATTAAAACCTTTAAAAGAGAATCTCTTTCCATAGCCTGGACTTCTTAGATCAAAAGGGATTCATATCAAAGGCACTGTCAGAACCTCCACAATTTACATTACAGGGCCCATAGGAGGAAATTGCATTCCCAACGTCTCCACCAGCCTGGTGGACTTCCCAATCCCATTAACTCTGTACCTGTAGCTTTGCACAAAACCAACTTAAGGGGAAAAGATTTAACCACAACTCGTGTTTTGCAACACTTCAACTCTGAAACACTTCAGCCCTCAAGCTCCAGCATCCACCTCTTAGTGCTCCTAATGACAGCACCTGTGATTCCTTACCTTTTTCTATTCCTCCTTCAGGAAACCGTGTACGATTCCTTAGACCTGGACAACAAGACATTTGTCACCAGGCTGTGGATAAAAGCATATGCAAACACCAGCGTATTTATACCCAACAGATGCAGCATCGGCACAAAGCACTTCAGCTGAGCATTTGAGAATCTTTTCTAATCTTAGATTAAATCACATTCATCAGAGATGGACCCAAACCAAGGCTTAAATTAAACTTACTGTGAAGTTACTAATCCCAAATCATCCAACTCTCAGTATGCAGCTCGGTGAAGACCATTCTGCTGTAAGGGATTGAAAATCAGAAGGATGCTGGAGAGGGACTCTTCATTAGGGACTGCAGCGATAGGACAAGGGGTGATGGGTTCAAACTGAGACAGGGGAAGTTCTTCCCTGTGAGGGTGCTGAGGTGCCGGCACAGGGTGCCCAGGGAAGTTGTGGCTGCCCCATCTGAGCTCTGAGCTTTGGTCAACAGGAGTCCAAGAGTACAAGGAACATTCCACAGCTGCACTGCTGAAAGCACCCCCAGGATCCATTTCCAAATAGGAAAACCTTTAGATTTCAGCAGTAACTGCCAAACTGTTTGCAAATTTACTTAAATGGAGTCTCTCTCCCTTTCTTCCATCCCAATAACAGATGCCCAACAACCAGTCAAAATCATTGTCTTTTGCCTAATTTCTATTCAATAGAAATAACTTAATTGCAGTGAGCTCTTCAACTGCAATTCTGCAGCACTAACACATACCAACCATTTCGTTTTCAGCATGAAACACCAAGAAACAGCTGCCTCCAGCCTACTTCTCTCTAATGTATCAGAGAATGTACAACACTTGGCTCAAAAGCAGAACATAGCAGCCTGGAGAAGAGAAGGATCCTGAAGAGGAGACCTGAGAGCAGCTCCAGTACCTAAAGGGGCTCCAGCAAACCTGGAGAGGGGCTTTGGACAAGGGCCTGTAGGGACAGGCCAAAGGGGAATGGCTTTAACCTGCCAGAGGGGAGACTGAGATGAGCTCTTAGGCAGAAGCTCTTCTCTGTGAGGGTGCTGAGGTGCTGGCACAGGGTGCCCAGAGAAGCTGTGGCTGCCCCATCCCTGGCAGTGTTCAAGGCCAGGTTGGACACAGGGGCTTGGAGCAAGCTGCTCTAGTGGAAGGTGCCCCTGCCCGTGCCAGGGGCTGCAACTGGATGAGCTTTAAGGTCCCTCCCAATTCTAACCTTTCTACGACCATTACCTGATTTTTCTGGTTCACTACTGCTGGCTTTGATTCAGCGGGATGATTTCTTTTGCCTTATTGAATCACCATCACTAAGACACCTTTGTAATCTACACACTTCCTGAGTAGCTGGCTATTAAAGAGAGGACTGAAACACTGGTTTCAAACAGAAGCAGGCAGTTGCACTGTACAGCTAGTATTTTTTATACTCTCAATCCATGGGAAGAGGGCACTCATTTGATCAAGTCATTATAGCTGTGTTTCCCTGCACTATCTAACCATAAACACTAAAGATGTAAAGGCTATGAGGGGCTGCTCTCCCCTTTTCCAGGGTGGCCACACCACGGAGCAGGCACAGAACAATCCATCACCTCTCTGACTGCAGCATCCTGCTGTCCGAGTGCCAATTACCAAGTGCTCCCATAGGAAGTGTCACCGAGTCCAAAATGATCCATTTCTAAAGCCAAATTTTAATACTTTTGAGGCTAATGGTGAAAATGATTGTCAGGAACTGGTGCCTCTTGGTGCAAGGCTTTCATCAGCCCTGGCTGACAGCAAAAAGCCTCAAGGAGTTGTGGTTTCACACTTAATAGACTAACCTGAAAACTTCTTTTGTTCTGGTCTGAAGGATTTCAAGCCTTTGATCTATGCTTTGCCCATAGAAGCCAGAGAATAGGGCTGGCACAACCTGGTCTTGCAGAGCACACTGAGGCTTGTGTCCACTGAACACTAAGATGAACATTTCCAGGATGCTTTCAGGTAAGAAGAAACGGGGAGATGTAACAGTCAGAAGGTGACATCTGATTGAAGCCATTAAACCTCATTTTACTTTTAAACCTCATTATTACTATTAAAAATCTTAAATAAAACAAAATTGGTCAATTATTGGCCTTGCTGTTAACGTTGCTGTGACAGAGCACATATAAACTCATTATTGCTGTTCCCTGTAGTGGAGGTCATTCACCTCCTTTTGTTTCACCTGCAAGTCTCTGCTACGTAACTATTAAGAGATATGAAATGATTGATAATAATAATAAATAATAATAACAAACTATTAATAATGTCATAGAATCATAGAATAGAATCACAGAATAGTAAGGGTTGGAAAGGACCTTAAGATCATCGAGTTCCAACCCCCCTGCCATGGGCAGGGACACCTCCCACTAAACCATGCCATCCAAGGCTATGTCCAACCCCACCTTGAACGCCGCCAGGGATGGAGCATCCACAACCTCCCTGGGCAACCCATTCCAGTGCCTCACCACCCTTACAGTAAAGAATTTCTTCCTCACATCCAATCTAAACTTCCTCTGTTTAAGTTTGAACCTGTTACCCCTTGTCCTCTCACCACAGTCCCGAATGAAGAGTCCCTCCCCAGCATCCCTATAGGCCCCCTTCAGACACTGGAAGGCTGCTATGAGGTTTCCACGCAGCCTTCTCTTCTCCAGGCTCAACAGCCCCAATTTTCTCAGCCTATCTTCATACGAGAGGTGCTCCAGTCCCCTGATCATCCTCGTGGCCTCCTCTGGACTTGTTCCAACAGTTCCATGTCCTTTTGATGTTGAGGACACCAGAACTGCACACAATACTCCAAGTGAGGTCTCACGAGAGCAGAGTAAAGGGGCAGGAGCACCTCCCTCAACCTGCTGGTCACACTCCTTTTGATGCAGCCCAGGATACGGTTGGTTTCTGGGCTGCAAGCGCACACTGCAGGCGGCTCATGTTCATTTTTTCATCAACCCACACCCCCAAGTCCTTCTCCACAGGGCTGCTCTGAATCTCCTCCCCGCCCAACCTGTAGCTGTGCCTGGCATTGCTCCGACCCAGGTGTAGGACCTTGCACTTGGCATGCTTGAACTTCATCAGGTTGGCATCAGCCCACCTCACAAGCGTGTCAAGGTCCCTCTGGATGGCATTCCTTCCCTCCAATGTATCAACCGAACCACACAGCTTGGTGTCATCGGCAAACTTGCTGAGGGCACACTCAATCCCACTGTCCATGTCACCCACAAAGATGTTGAACAAGACCGGTCCCAACACCGATCCCTGGGGGACACCACTCGTTACTGGTCTCCAGCTGGACACTGAGCCATTGAGCACTACTCTTTGCGTGTGGCCATCCAGCCAGTTCTTCATCCACCGAGTGGTCCACCTATCAAATTGATGTCTCTCCAACTTAGAGAGAAGGATGTCATGGGAGACAGTGTCAAAGGCTTTACACAAGTCCAGGTAGATGACATCACCTGCTCTGCCCCTGTCCATCAGTTCCGTAGCCCCTTCATAGAAGGTCACCAGATTGGTCAGGCAGGATTTCCCCTTAGTGAAGCCATGCTGGCTGTCACCAAGCACCTTGTTGGTTTTCATGTGCCTTAGCATGGCTTCCAGGAGAATCCGCTCCAAGATTTTGCCAGGCACAGAGGTGAGACTGACTGCTCTGTAATTCCCCGGCTCATCCATTTTCCCCTTCTTAAAAATGGGGGTTATATTTCCCTTTTTCCAGTCATTGGGAACTTCACCTGACTGCCATGAGTTCTCAAATATGATGGACAGTGGCTTAGCAACTTCATTTGCAAGCTCCTTCAGGACCCGCGGATGGATTTCATCCGGTCCCATGGACTTGTGTACATTCAGGTTCCTAAGGTGGTCCCGAACAAGATCCTCCCCCACAGTGGGCCCAGGGTCTTCATTCTCACCATCCCCGCGTCTGCCTTCCAAGACTTGGGTGGTGTGGTCAGAGCATTTGCCGGTAAAGACTGAGGCAAAGAAGTCATTAAGAACCTCAGCCTTCTCCAAATCCAGGGTAGCCAGTTCTCCCGATAGCTTCTGGAGAGGGCCCACGGTGTCCCTAACCTGTCTTTTATTGGCAATGTACCTATAAAATCCCTTCCTGTTATCCTTAACATCCCTAGCCAAGTTTAATTCTAAGTGGGTCTTAGCTTTCCTAACCTGGTCCCTAGCTTCCCGGACAACATCCCTGTATTCTTCCCAGGCCGCCTGACCTTGCTTCCACCTTTTATAAGCCTCTTGTTCCCTTCGAATTTTGCTCAGCAGCTCCTTATCCATCCAAGGAGGTCTCCTGGCCCTCCTGCTGAACTTCCTTCTAGTTGGGATGCATCGCTCCTGAGCCTGCAGCAGGTGAGCCTTGAATATCAACCAACAGTCTTGGGCCCCCCTGCCCTCTAGGGCTGTATCCCATGGAACCTTACTGAGCAGGTTCCTGAAGAGGCCAAAGTCTGCTCTCTTGAAGTCCAGGGCAGTGAGCTTGCTGCACGCTCTTCTCACTGTCCTGAGGATCTCAAACTCGACCATCTCATGATCGCTGCAATCAAGGCTGCCCTGGAGCGTCACATTCCCAACCAGCCCTTCCCTGTTGGTGAGGACGAGGTCAAGCATGGCACCTCTCCTTGTCGGCTCCTCTATTACTTGCAGAAGGAAGTTGTCTTCCACGCAATCGAGGAACCTCCTGGATTGCTTGTGCCGGGCCGTACCATCCCTCCAACAGATATCAGGGTGGTTGAAGTCTCCCATGAGAACAAGGGCCTGCAAGCGTGAGGCTGCTCCTATCTGCCTATGGAGCGCTTCGTCCAGCAAGTCCCCTTGGTCAGGCGGTCTGTAACAGATCCTCACAATAATATCACCCATCGCTGTTCTCCCTTTAAGCCTGACCCACAAACTCTCTGTCGACTGCTCACCTGTCCCCAGACAGAGTTCCATACTCTCTAGCCTATCCCTAACATAAATAGCAACTCCCCCATCCCCGTCTGCCGGGCCTGTCTTTCCTAAAGAGCCGGTAACCTTCCATTCCAGCACACCAGTCATAGGAGCCATCCCACCATGTTTCTGTGATGCCTATGATATCATACCCCCGTAGATGTGCACACATCTCTAATTCCTCTTGTTTGTTCCCCATACCACGGGCATTTGCGTAGAGGCATTTGAGCCGAGATCCAATTGAAGCTGGCTCATTGGCTGGAGCAGCTGGAATATCTCTACATTGCTCCGAACGTGTACTGTAGGTGCTGCCAACTGACTGGGTGTGTTAGGATGGAATGATGCCCCCCTCCCCCAATACATCAAGTTTAAAGCATCCTTGACCAGCCTGGCAAGCCTCCTACCAAATCCCCTCTTCCCCTTCTTTGTCAGACCAGCTCCACCAGCCCCCAGTAGACCTGGCCTCCTAAATTCAGTCCCATGGTCAAGGTACCCAAACCCCTGACTATAGCACCACCCTTCTAACCATTTATTAACCTGCGCAATCCTCCTAGCCTTTTCAAGGTCCTGCCCTGTATCCTGGAGAACTGACGAAAAGACAATCTGAGCTCCAGAGCCCCTAACCACCTCTCCCAGAGCCCTGTAGTCCTTCTTTATAGTCTCCGGGCTACTGCTATCCATATCAGTAGCACCCACATGTATTACCAGGGGTGGGTAATAGTCAGTGGGACCGACTAGAGCAGGCAGCTTCTCGGCCACATCCCTGATCCGAGCCCCTGGTAGGCAACACACCTCCCTTGAGGCTGGGTCAGGCCGGCAGATGGGTGCCTCTGTGCCTTTCAGATTAGAGTCCCCGACTACTACGACCCGCCGCTTTTTCCTGGCAGCACCAGCAGTGACCTTCTTTACCAGTGCACCAGCTGGTTGCGCCTGGTGGGGGCGCTGTTGCTCATCAGCCCCCTGCAGGACAGCAAAGCGGTTCTGGGTGGGGACAACAGATGTAGGAGGAAGCCCCTTGCTTTTAATTGCCCTCTTCCTCCTTTTTTTGTTGTTTTTTTCTGTTACCTTTTCCCAGCTTCCTGGGTTAGCAGCCTCCTTTCCTGGGTTAGCAGCCTCCTTTCCTGGGTTAGCAGCCTCCTTTCCTGCATGGGCAACAGTAGACACTCGAGGCCCCGGAACATTTTGGTCCCAGAGCAAGCAGTGCTGCTCCCCCTCAGCTTCCCTGACACCTTTCAGCCTGGTAACAGCTTCCTGCAGTTCAGCCACCTGCTGCAGGAGGACCTCCACCAGGGAGCACAGAGTGCAGCCCTGCCCATTGCTCACCCTTCCCTTAGGATACCCCGAGCTCTGCACTGCAGCCTCCCTTCCCATCGGCTCCGTCTGGGTGCCTACGTTGGCCACCACCAGCGCAGCCAGAGCAGAGCTCCCAGACCGAGCCTTGCCCGTACGGCGAGTGTTCACCGGGAAAGCAGGTATCTAACAATAGGCAGAATACACCTTCAGGTGTACTGCTGCTGCTGTAAGCTACTGTAGCACCAATAGATGCCTGCCAGTTACAAGCATCAAAAAGAATATGATAATTCCGGCACAGAAAGGAGCAGGAATGTGTCTTTTTATTCAAAGTATTCAACTGAACTGGAAAATCTGCACTATAGAACATTATTCACTTCACACTGGAGCTTTTCTTCCTTGAACTACAGTTTACATTGCAATAACTAAGGGTAGGGAACAGGTATGTGTGATAAATGGATCAAAACTGAATGAATAAATATATTCTATTTCAGTAATGTAAGTAAAAGTATCATAACATCCAATCATCCATTTATATATAAAACAAACTTCTGCAATACAGCATTAAACACTGTCTGTCAATCACTGCATCAGTCCAAGCACCCCCTGTATCAAATCCTCTCTGAAACCTCTGTATTCATAAAGTAGCTACCACTAGAAATACTACAAGCAGAACAGAACTGTACTTCACCTTGTTCTTAGTAAGTTTCACAGCAAATTTATTACTACCACTGCTTAATGATCTAAATAACACTAAGTTAAACACACATACGTACATAAGTGCACCATGATAATGAAAGTTGGCTTTTATCTAAGCCTTTGTACCTCTGCAATCTGGGATCCTCATATCCCAGTCCCAATCCCTGCTTCCTCCCTCAGTGTGCAACGATGTATTTGTGTTTGATTTGAGAAAGAAAGGCAGTAATAATTTAAAGCCTTATTATCCACTGCAAAAACCAAACAGTGCACTCTGCTTATCAATCAAATAGGAAGTCTTCACTCCATCATTTTCCATGGCTCAGCTGAGACCCCTGTTAATACTCTCCAGCATTATTATACACACACAAACAAATTAACAAACAAACAAAATGGGGAAGAAAAGAGAGAAGAAAGGATGAGGAGATAATGCAGGGTGTGTTTAGAATCACAGAATAGTCAGGGTTGGAAAGGACCTTAAGATCATCCAGTTCCAACCCCCCTGCCATGGGCAGGGACACCTCCCACTAAACCATGCCATCCAAGGCTCTGTCCAACCCAGCCTTGAACACTGCCAGCGATGGAGCATTCACAACTTCCCTGGGCAACTCATTCCAGGGCCTCACCACCTGCACAGTAAAGAATTTCTTCCTCAGATCCAATCTAAACTTCCCCTGTTTAAGTTTGAACCCATTACCCCTTGTCCTCTCACTACAGTCCCTAATGAAGAGTCCCTCCCCAGCATCCCTATAGGCCCCCTTCAGATATTGGAAGGCTGCTATGAGGTCTCCACGCAGCCTTCTCTTCTGCAGGCTGAACAGACCCAACTTTCTCAGCCTATCTTCATACGGGAGGTGCTCCAGTCCCCTGATCATCCTCGTGGCCTCCTCTGCACTTGTTCCAACAGTTCCATGTCCTTTTGATGTTGAGGACACCAGAACTGCACACAATACTCCCAGTGAGGTCTCACGAGAGCAGAGTAGAGGGGCAGGATCACCTCCCTCGACCTGCTGGTCACACTCCTTTTGATGCAGCCCAGGATACGGTTGGCTTTCTGGGCTGCAAGCACACACCGAAGCAGCTCATGTTCATTTTCTCATCGACCAACACCCCCAAGTCCTTCTCCGCAGGGCTGCTCTGAATCTCTTCTCTGTCCAACCTGGAGCTGTGCCTGGCATTGCTCCGACCCAGCTGTAGGACCTTGCACTTGGCATGGTTAAACTTCATCAGGTTGGCATCAGCCCACCTCACAAGTGTGACAAGGTCCCTCTGGATGGCATTCCTTCCCTCCAATGTATCAACCGAACCACACAGCTTGGTGTCATCGGCAAACTTGCTGAGGGCGCACTCAATCCCACTGTCCATATCACTCACAAAGATGTTGAACAAGACCGGTCCCAACACCGATCCCTGGGGGACACCACTCGTTACTGGTCTCCAGCTGGACACTGAGCCACTGAGCACTACTCTTTGTGTGCGGCCATCCAGCCAGTTCTTTATCCACCAAGTGGTCCACCTATCAAATTGATGTCTCTCCAACTTAGGGACAAGGATGTTGCGTGGGACAGTGTCAAACACTTTGCACAAGTCCAGGTAGATGACATCAACTGCTCTGCCCCAGTCCATCAGTTCCACAGCCCCATTATAGAAGGCCACCAAACTGGTCAGACAGGATTTCCCCTTAGGGAAGCCAGGATGCATGTTTGAACTGCATCTGATGCAAACAGGGGAAGAAAAGACCCCCTGAGCTACACTGACTCCTCAGCTCTCACACAGTGATGCAAACCCCCCTCGGCATTACACTGAAGCTTTTCCTTTCAGAACTCAGGACCTACTGCACCGTTCCAACTGTTTTCCAAACAGAGCTGATGGAAGTGGTGCCAGGCGGCAGCCAGAGCCCAAAGCTCCAGCACAATCAGTCCCAGTGACCAGGCCCCTTCTGAAGCAGCTCTGGGCTCCACTCTCAGAGGGGCTTTGGACAAGGGCCTGTAGGGACAGGACAAGGGGAATGGCTTTAACCTGCCAGAGGGGAGACTGAGATGAGCTCTTAGGCAGAAGCTCTTCCCTGTGAGGGTGCTGAGGCGCTGGCACAGGGTGCCCAGAGAAGCTGTGGCTGCCCCATCCCTGGCAGTGCTCAAGGCCAGGTTGGACACAGGGGCTTGGAGCAACCTGGATTCTATGAAAACCATTTCAGGCTGGTTCACCTTTCGTGCTTTGCCTCACCTGCTAAATGATTTAAACTGGAAGCCGTATTTTTTCCTGTTGTATAATGGAAAAGAAATGCAAAGTCATCCGATGGAAAGCCATAAGTAAAACTTCCATCAGTGAATAGCGCATTTGGTGTCTTTGTGCTGTTGGATTTCCTGTGGAGCAAGCCATCTGCTGGGGGCAAAACCAGCACTGTTTGCAATACGGAAACATTCTAATTAATGAAGCAAAAATAGCACTTTGGCTTAAGAGGCTTTGGCAATTTATAAATGTACTTAAGTCCATCCATTTATCACACACATCCCTCCCATCAAGGAAGGGCACTGGAGCAGGGTATAAGTTATGGCTTCAGTGTGTTTGTTGAGGGAGCTGCAACACAGATCCAGTGAAGCATCACCCAGCACTGAGAGCACTGTTAAATGCCTCATAACCTTTCCAGTAGTTATTTTGGGGTTTGTTCTCCCTCCCCACTTCATTTTTATGCACTAACCTCATCTCTAGGAGCACGGAACAGAGACTTGCTGGAACCCTGCGTGATAGAACCACACAATCCCAGACTGGTTTGGGCTGAAGGGACCTTACAGCTCACCCAGCTCCAACCCCTGGCAGGGCAGGGACACCTTCCACTAGAGCAGCTTGCTCCAAGCCCCATCCAACCTGGCCTTGAACAGTGCCAGGGATAGTACAAATGCCTCATTAACATACCTTAGAACGTGAAGGTCCATTGCCTGCCATTAGACATCCCAGATCAACTACTCATACTGCTTACTGGTCATGAAAAGGCACAAGAAAACCCAACTCCCAGGGCCAGGGGCCACAAGGATGCTAAGAGCAACAGCAGAACTAAAGAAGAACTCTTCCTGTGCAGTCTGTTTGTGTTTATTTTTATTACTGCAGGGCTTGGAAAACTGGATTGGAATTAGGGTCCTACTGTGTTGGCAGCTTGTACTTCAACACAGTAAGAAAACAACCTCTGCCATAAGAAATTTATTAGCTGAAGGCTCCTACAAGAGCCACTGTCAGCATTGCTCCCCCTGACCTTCAGGACAAGGAGATGTGAGGATTTTCCATGCATGCACAGGTATACATACTTCTTAAGAACTCATATAACTGAGTTACATTGGAGCAGAATGAATCCTTCACATTTAGGTACCACTGACACAGATCAGTGCCTTCATCCTGAACCTTTGAAGTGGCACTGGAAAGAAACAGGTACCCCTGATCTGAGATACAATTCATCTTCCCTGTTTCATAGGGGGAAAGCAGCATCCCTGTTTCTCACTATTGATAACAAATGAGTGTTTTCTCCAGAGACACCTATACTGTATGAAGTGTGCGTTAATCAGAACCCAGACCCTCTGCTTTGCTGCCTTTTTAGTGTGGGAAGATTGTCGGCAGGTCTTTTCCAACCTGGCTGGTTCTACGATTAGGGAATAAAGCGTCACCAGCAAGGCCATAGGCTTCTGCAACCAAGCACCTGGACTCTCATGCATCCTTTCCACTCCTACAAACCCAGTCCAACGCATCCTTTTTCCATCCTTCCCTCTTCAATCCAGCTGTGGATCACTGCTCACTGTGCTAGGAGGAGACTTTGGCACATCATGGTGAGCACCTTGGCAAACACCTGCTTTAATACCTGGCCCTGCAAGCACAGAACCACCTAAACCCCTTGGGCCCATTGCTCAAACCTACTCATCAAATTCAGAAAGCAGGATTAATCTTAACCTCACCTGTAAGAGTCTGTCATGTCAGTTCCTAGCTGTGATTTTTGACTGGAAGCATGTATTTTCCAATTCAACCTCGAACTAGATAAGAGTTTAACGGGAAGTTTAGACTGGATATGAGGAAGAAATTCTTCACTGTAAGGGTGGTGAGGCACTGGAATGGGCTGTCCAAGGAAGTTGTGAATGCTCCATCCCTGGCGGCGTTCAAGGCCAGGCTGGACAGAGCCTTGGGTGACATGGTTTAGTGGGAGGTGTCCCTGCCCATGGCAGGGGGTTGGAACTGGATGATCTTAAGGTCCTTTCCAACCCTGACTATTCCATGATTCTATGATTAGCACATACAAAGCAGATTTACAGAGATTTAATTCCTATAAATATCACCCCAGCAGTGTGGCTCCTCGCACTCTCTCTTATCAAGCACTGCACACACTGGCAGCCCAGGACCTTCTCAAATCTCGCTTTTAGAGCCTTTACCTTCCTTCGCTTTCCATCAGTTTTACTGAGCAAAGCTCCCCAGACTGTGGCCTACAGTGACTGCAGAGGTCTGGAGCGCTCTATGAAGAAAGCAACAGTCATCTTTGTCAGCCTGTGCTTTATTTCCACACCACTAAATTGCTGCCAATGTCACCTTTTCACCACCATTTGATGAACATTGCCAGTCCTCTGATGCACACAAGCAACTGCTGCAATTTGAACATCAGTATTACATGACATGAAATAAAAGGGGTCTTTGAATAAGACCA
This sequence comes from Amazona ochrocephala, assembly GCA_039720435.1. Taxonomy (NCBI): domain Eukaryota; kingdom Metazoa; phylum Chordata; class Aves; order Psittaciformes; family Psittacidae; genus Amazona; species Amazona ochrocephala. The sequence goes on from CM077897.1 coordinate 1,085,171, forward strand.
GGCTGGCAGCAAACCACTGCTGGCAAAGGTTTCTTGGCTTCGCTCCTGTCTTACAGTGCACATCAGTATCTGAAAAACACAGTTGTTTCTGGCATGTACAGGTTAAATCAGGGGATGGGGGCTGGAATTTGTTTTCAGAGAGTATCTTTGGTGAACTGGTACCATCTGCGTCATGAAAATGCATCAGTTTTATGGGCTGACCTCTTTGCTGCCGTTACTTTACATGTATTTTTACATCACTACCCAAGCAAAGCCAAGTACCACAGCACAAAGCACGCCCTGAATAGAGAATCGCTTCCAGCCCTAAAAACTGCTCATGTGGCTGAGCACTCCTACAAACAGCACACACGATGAGCACACGCAGATGTGTAACATAATGAGATAGCACTGACTTCTGACGCTGGGAAATGCATTGGAAGTTTGAAGTTAGTTTTAACTTCAACTCAGATGACTGTTAACGCATTAAAGCTCATTTAAAACGTGAAGACTTGAGAACTCGGCAATGTTATAACCAATGAAGAAGGAGACGTTCTCCTGTGGTAAAGACACTCAGAAGGTACACCCCAACCTACCTGCAAATAGGGGGGGAAACAAAGCACACGCACAAAGAAACCAGGCTCTGGGGAGTTCTTTGTTCCTCAACCAAACCCTAAGCCAATACCTGTGGCCACCCCAACAGCACAGTGCTCACCCACAGAACCTTGTCCTTGCTCACTGAAAGGGGCTTCCACAATGAGGAAGTCAAAGGCAGGAGCTCTGCCACAGCGCTCTCTTCTTGCTCCAGCAGCCAAGGCTAATGGCCAAGCCACCCCTTTTGCTGTCAGCACTGTCACCCACAGCACTTAGCAAAGGCCTAGGCACCAGGAGCAGCACAAGGCAGAAGGACACCTTGCCCATAACCACGGCAAACCTACCAGCCTCCTCTCCCCATTTCTTCTTCCCTCCAAAGCCCAGAAGACCTCTGCCCTTCACAGGAGATTAACCCAGTTCCCTGGCCCCGAGCTGCCCCACTATCCATTCTCCCCAGTGCTGGAGCAAGGCTGGCTGCCTGGTTTCCTTCACGCACAGTATCCCAAAGAGACTTGTTTGGATAAAGCACCCTGGGATACATCACTGCTGGTGCAGAGTCTCCGCACAAAATACTAACAGACTTTGTGTCTTGAACAGGAAGAACCACCCCAAAGCTGACACTAACCCCTTGTGATGCCTGAGAACCTGTGCACGAAACACCCACTGATGGAACAACCACGGAACAACCCTAGAACAAGTTACAACGTGACTGCATTAAATCCGCATGCATCAAAAGATGACACTTCTTTCATTTCCCACAACAGACTTTCCTTTTTTGTGAGCCTACTGAACTCAAAAAGAACAGGTTTCAGTTTAACCTAATGCAGGTAATCCCACAACAGGATTTTATTAAGTGCCCAAGCAGCCTGCACATCCCTCCTCACCTATTAGTTAGGGCAATGGGGCTGGTGAAGGGCCTGGATGTGTGATGAGGAACGGCTGAGGGAATTGGGGGCTCAGTCTGGAGAAGAGAAGGCTCAGGGGGGCCTTATTGCTCCCTACAACTGCCTGAGAGGAGGATGGAGCCAGGAGGGGGCTGGGCTCTGCTCCCAAGGAACAAGGGATGGGACAAGAGGAACCGGCCTCAAGCTGCACCAGGGCAGGTTTAGATGGAGCTGAGGAACAATTCCTGCCCCAAAGGGTGCTCAGGAAATACTTCCCTCAGGAAAACAGGAAGAAAAATAAGAAAACTGCCTTGAATTAACAAGCAAATTATTATGACAAACCCCGCTCCGCTGTCATCACACTGAGAAGCAGCTTCTGTTTCATTTGGCTTCTGCCTCATTGTGCCCCAATCTTCCTGAAGTGCTTCCAGGTGTGGCTCCCGCAGCTCCCAAGCGGAGCTGCACAGGAGGAACATTTGCTCCCTCAGAACAAACAAGGAAGTTCTATTTTCACGACTCCACATCTCTTGTACAGTGACGATATTCCCACTGGAGCATCACACGGAGAGAGGTGAACAGTGCTGGTTGTACAAAGAACCACCAGCAGAGACAAACGTCTCCATTAAACAGGGAGGATGGATCTCAAGCACTTAAAGCAAGAATTTGGTGCTCACTGCAACTGTTGATAATCACTGAATGGTCTGGGTTGGAAAGAAAAAAGGAAGAGCAAATGCAGCGCCAAAAGGAGAATGGAACAATGACAGTCCAGACAAGGGCTCGCCAACACTCAGCACAAAGAGACGCTTATCTGAATGAAGGTAAACCTCTGTCTTCACAAAACCAGGACCTTGGTATCCATAGTCCTGAACTGGGAGCTGGAACAGCCACAGGAGAAAAGCCACCCTTGCAAAGCCCTAGAGAAACCCTGGAGGTTGGGAAGAGGATGCAGGAGAAGGGAATTAAGATTAACCTCCGCTGAACTGCACTGGATCATATTTGTACACATCACACACTAGAACAGGTCACTGTACATCACTAAGTCTCACATAAGCTAGCCAATAAGTGCACAAAAATCCCTCAAAACCATGAATCATACACAGAATATAACTCCAGGATGAAGAGAGATTGTTTCAACATCTGTCAATGTAATAAACAAATGCAGGAATCGGTATCATGTCCCATGGATAAGTCACACTGAATATAAATAATATTTATCTTTAGGAACGGGGGGAAAAATGTGATATGGAAAAATCCCACATCTTTGGTGGAAATTTAAGTAAAGGCCTGCTTAGACTAACAAGGAATAATAATGATGAAGGGAGCGAGATGCAAATGGAGCTGGTTAACAGAGAGGTAAGGACAGAGGGTTCAGCCCTGAAGACAAACCAACCTCTTCCAAATAGCCTCGGGCGAGAGCAGAAGAACAAGCAAGGTTTGCCTCTAGGCATGCTCCAAAGGCTGGGAGGACACCATAAGTGCAGCAATTGGGTACACACACAGAGACCCAACAGCAGTCCAAGGGCAAAGGCTTGGTCTTTATCAAAGTACGGTCTGGGCAAACACAAGCAGCACCTTCCACTGCACTTCTTGTACCTCCTGCAGCATCTAGCAACCACCCTTTATTAAGCAATAGAGGAACTAATGAAGTAGGCTTAGTTCCATTTTCTTTGGGAATACTCCCCTACCATGCTGTAAGAGAGAACACTTCCAGGCAATGCAGAAGGGTTTGACATCAGCCACTGCCTGCTTCAGTCAGGCATTGGAATAACCTCCCCAGGGAAGTGGCAGATTCTCCCAGTGTGGATTCATTGGGGATTCACCTTGACAGGGCACGGGGACATCTTGTTTAGACTGTGCTGCTCCAAAGAAAGGTTGGACCTGCTTGAGCAAGGCCAGAGGAGGCCATGGAGATGCTGCAAGGGCTGGAGCAGCTCTGCTCTGGAGCCAGGCTGAGAGAGCTGGGCTGGGGCAGCCTGGACAAGAGAAGGATCCTTAAGGGGAAACCTTAGAGCAGCTCCAGTGCCTAAAGGGGCCCCAGGGAACCTGGAGAGGGGCTTTGGACAAGGGATGGAGGGACAGGCCAAGGGGAATGGCTTTAACCTGCCAGAGGGGAGATGAGATGAGCTCTTAGGCACACAGATTCTTCCCTGTGAGGGTGCTGAGGCGCTGGCACAGGGTGCCCAGAGAAGCTGTGGCTGCCCCATCCCTGGCAGTGTTCAAGGCCAGGTTGGACACAGGGGCTTGGAGCAAGCTGCTCTGGTGGAAGGTGTCCCTGCCTGTGGCAGGGGTTGGAGCTGGAGGAGCTTTAGGGTCCCTTCCAACTCCGATTATGAGAAAACACATTATATATTCATCACACTAAGGTAAAATGGCAAAATCACCACACAAATGTTGAATGTTTCTAAATCCATTTCTTTAGAAACATTCAATATTTGGTACATTTCCAGAATTGTGGAAAACAGTTTGCTTGGATCAACGGAGAAATCTATTTTTACACTTTATTTGTTTTGGCTGAATCATGCCTTCAGCTCTACGAACCTGAGTTTGTTACTTACACGCGATCTGCCATCAGACATAAGTTTTCTTCCTGAATTAACAGATGAAATAGGTTCGTATCAGTGAAGTCAACTTCCTCCATTGACTTGTTTGGGATTTTGACCAGCCGATGATTAAGGTCTCCTCAGACATGCTGGAAAAGACATTCCACTTTCCTAACAGTGTGTCTTAACAAATCCCTCCAATTACTCCTAATAGTTTCTTTCAAGCAAGTGCCCATATTCCTCATGAACTGCGTATGGGAATTTTGTAGGTGAAGAAGAGAAGCCAAAGTCATTTGAGGTGCAAAATGTAACTTCCTCTCCTTTGCACGTCAGACGGAGCGTTTCAGCAGCTTTTGATACGTGCTTAGCCAGAAAACATCTGCTCCCTCTCCTGGCTCAGAGAGAGTAAGACAGCGATGGGAGGTTACTACAAACCTGTGGGTACCTGTACCACCATAAAACTCCAGACGCAGCCATAGTTACAGAGCATATATAGGTTTTATTGTCCCCTGAAATACCTGTGTCACAGTCTGACTGCAACAGTATACTGATGCATTTCTTTCCTTAGCAAAAAACTCTGCTAGATTTAGGAAGAGAACTGCTGCTCCTGCCTTGCTTAGCCTCTGTGCGGTACTGCATTGGAAAGCTCAACATCTTGACCCACCTCATACGCAATGAGAAGACTCTGACAAAACCAGCTGCTGTGAGGTCTTCTGCAGTACCGGTCATCAAAACACCCAAGTGCTGGACACAAATGGGTGCTCAAGCGCAAGGGCACAGGATGAGGTTATTACCCCATTTACAAACATAATCCTAAGGCACACAGATTCTTCCCTGTGAGGGTGCTGAGGCGCTGGCACAGGGTGCCCAGAGAAGCTGTGGCTGCCCCATCCCTGGCAGTGCTCAAGGCCAGGTTGGACACAGGAGCTTGGAGCAAGCTGCTCTAGTGGAAGGTGTCCCTGCCCATGGCTGAGGGTGGCACAGGATGAGCTTTAAGGTCCCTTCCAACACAAGCCAGATCGGGACTCTATGATACAGCACCACAAGATGACAATCAGGAAACACTGAGAAAGGGCTAAACTCCTCTATGGAAAAAAAATCTGTATATATGTCTGTATTTGATGGAAGCAAAAGAGATAAAGAATTAAACAAGAATTCAATCTCAAGTGGGTGGAAAAGGGCACAAAGAGGACATGCACCGCCTGTTCCTCACCACAGGATGCAGCCAGTCCCAGTCAACACTTGTGTTGGTACAGCTGGAGATGTTCAAATGTGTGAACACAGTCGCAAGGCCCAGGCTGACTGAGCTGCGTCACCCCCTGCTCCCCACACATACACAGGAGCACAAACCAGCACGGGCTGATCAACTCCAGTGTGACGGGTGAGTTAATAAAGCCATTACAAACACAGGGCAGGACTGCGCAGAGCTGTCAAGGTAGGATTACGATCCATGAGGCAAGGGGGCAAGGGATTAACATCTGTGGTGTTATAAAACACGTATTTGTGGAGCAGAAGCAAAGAAACGTGTGTTAGGACAACATGGGCAGTAGCTGCCAAAGTTCTCCGTGAGACAGCTGAGCAGGATCGAGGCAAAAGCTCTCTTGTCCAAGCATCCTTCATGTGCCCGGGAAGAGCACTCGGTATCTGAACAAGACACAGTCTGCCCAAATCAATATGCCTTACTAAGAACAATGTGTGTGCACACGCACAGGTCCTCCAGATCTACTTCCCCCTTCACAAGGCAAACCCTAAATTCTATATATGAAAAGCTTTCAGGCTCAGTTCTCTCTCAATAAACCCAAGGACAAGACTTCACTGTGGTCAGAGGAGCTGTGGATTTGTCAGCACAGCCCAGACTTGTTTCAAAATGCATTTCTGAACAAATAGCAAAAACCGTGGAAGAAAATGGTCTGAATTTGGATGGAATACCTTGAACATGTGGTACCACGAGGCATTCTCTAAGTCTGATGGGTCTTCTAATACCTCGCTTCTCATACCTCCTGTAGGCCACCAGCTGGATCTCATCACTCAGCAATTCCTTTCAGACACGAAACGCAGAAAGCAACTGTGACCCTCTCAAAGTCTTTGGGGGTAAAAATGACGCTTAGACTTCCAAAGGAGATCAGATAGATCAGAAACTGTGAGGAGTTCCAGCAAAGCAGTGATGAGACCTTCCGAAATGCCTTTTATCTTAGAAAGGCTGGAATCAAAAGAGAAGAGCATGTGACAGGGCTCTTTTAGCCCTGGAATTCAAACATAAAGTGGCAGGTTCCAAAAGGCCCTATAAATACATTGCAAGTTGGAAGTAACTGGCTCTCCTGTGAACCAGGAAAGAGGAGTAATAAAAACCCTACACCAAAACAGGAATGACAGGCAGCTGGTAAGCTCCAGATAAAAACTGTGTGCATTTTATTAACCAAGAACAAGAAAGATACAACCCCTAAGTAACCGGCAGAGCCTTTGGGCTGGCTGACAAAGGATTAGGTGCCTCAGATGCACTTAACATGCAAAAGAAATCAAAAGACAAGAATACTTTAAGAACCTACCTCAGCCTCTGCCAGAAATAAAAGGCAAATTCCTGGACTTGGACCCCACAAAATAAGAAGGAATCAAACGAAGTAAAACAGTTTTGCAGCTGATTTTACTAGGTTCTAAAGGGAATCTGAGCTCTTATGGTAGCGTCAATTAAATGTGATAATCTAAGAAGGAAATAAGCCGTCTGCTTGGAAAAGAAACAAGGGTAACTGCAATAGGTGGAAAAACTGGATCCATTACATAGGCTTATTTCATTAACATGGTATTGGAATGAACATATTAGCAGATTGATTAGATGGGAACTGCTGAAATACATACCCAGATCAATGGATGTTCAGCAGAAGCAAGCAAACTGCAGACAAATATGAGAGGTCCCTCCTGTGCTGCGGTCCCAAGCTGGATGCAGGACTTGCATAGAATTAGGGGGAAAGAAGCCTCAAGACCACAGCTGACGAGCAGTGACAGGCAGGAGTGCCTACCTGCAAGGTTTTAGTGCAGCTGCTTGCCCCAGCCATAGGGCTCCTGGCCACAGTAATCATGCTGGAGCTTCAACCAGAAGGAACAGAAGGATGGAACAAAGCAGAGTCCTTCAAAACAAACACATCCTGAGCAAGTTTAGCTGAGGATACAAACTGGAGTCAGAAAAGGTGCATGTCTGCATCCCTCTGTGAATTAATTTAGATTAGAAAGGCAATATTTAAGTATATTGAGATCACATTTCAGCTTTATAGATAGACACTGTGGCATAATGGAATATCCATTTGTGACAGAAGACAACAAAAGGCTCATCAAAATACTACTGTAGTCATCACGTGTCCTCAAGGCACTACTGAAAAAGGCCTCAAGTGCCTTTGAGTTACAAGGGATTAACTACATGTACGAGTACCCATGCACAGAGCTGTACCACATGCAGCAGGCTGCTACTAAGTCCTATGAGTTGGGAAACTACACACGCACAGAGAATTAACCACAGGAGATGACACCATCTCGTGCTGCAGCACAAGTGCCTTTATTTTAACTGGCATTACTGCATGTAACTGTACATCTAAGTGGTATTCTTCGTTGATAAGTACTGTGTGCGCTCCTGAACCACAACAGCATTAAGAGCAGCAAAGGAAAAGCATCCACCCCATCAGAATCAAAATAAATGGTAACCACAGCTCTTCAGAGGAGCTGCTCAGCAGCTGCTGAAGGAGGAATAATAAGAGGCATTTTCCTGTTCCTGCTACCAGTGCTCTTTTAATCATGGAGAATTATCAAAACCACATCACGACACCTAGGGACTGTTCGTCTGACTTGGCTGACCCCATTACTAACTGTGCTACTGCAAATGAAAGGCACTGCCAAGAACTCATTTCAAACCCAAGGTGCTCACTTGGATCCCCCCATAAAAGCCCCGCGATACCTTTAGCCCAGCACTGGAACGCAAAATGACCACAGTGTAGGAAATGAAGAGGCAGACATGGGAATTTCATCCAAACCCACACACACCAGAGACACCTGAGTGGGCTGACACCCACCGACAGAACTCACAGTCACTCCATGCAAGGTGAATCAACAGCAGACCTGAAACCTCCAACACGTTATATTCACAACACAGAACTTAAGACCTTGAGTTTGCTCCCAGTTCCCAGGGATGGGAAAAGCTCCATGATGGAGTCTGCCCATGAACAAGGGTTGTTCTGGCCTCATCTGCTTTGGCTGCTGGGGCGCTCAACCCTCCAGATCACATTTCCCCATGGAGAAACAGCTTCTGGGGCAAATCAGAGCACCAAGACCATCAGGAAGCTTCATTTCCAACTTCTAACTGGCAGTCTGAGTCATGCTAATAATGAGAACACTGTTTAAAAGTCAATAAATACCTCATCTTTTTGAAGCACCCCCAAAACAACCCACTCCAAATCCCATCAGTGATGGAGGTGACCTGAAGGTAGCACTCCCTGTGTGAAAACGTTCTAGAGAAGAGACCCTTGGACTTGTTACACACGTGCCTTTATCCCAGGGGGTGGGAGGATTCCTCAGGATCCACTCCCTTCGCATACCAAGAGAGCAGGAAGCACCAGAGGATGAAGAGAAATGGAGCCCGGAGGTTTAGGAAATGAGGAAGATGAGGTGTATCATGTCGGGTTGTTTAGACCAGTGCAGGAGGACTCTGTCACTGCCAGTGACAGGGTCACAAACTCCTTCTGTATATGGTTAGAGAAGTACTCTCCTTTTATATCAGCTTTCAAAGCATCAAATTTGCAGCCCTCCACAACTGCAAAGCAAATAATAAAGCAGCCAATTTCAGGCTTAGACTACTGCATGCTACAGACATGGAAGAGTTACTCATTTGCTTTTCCTTACTAAAGAAATAAGGAATTAAATGTATTTATGTATAAAATCTAGGCAGCAGTGAACCCATCTAATGTCATGTTAAGAGTTTGATAGATTGACACTTATCTGAAATATGATTTTCCAATGTAGAGAGTTTTCCATTTACACACTATTAATGTAACAAACCTCAGCTCCTTTCTTTATTCCCTCTTCTCTCCCCTGAAGAGCACCAGACAGAACCTCTCACTAAAGCACCTGATTTCAAAGGCAGATTTGTAATAAATTAAACATACAGGATAGTCATTAGGCACCAGAGAACAGCTCTTCCATTAAACACTGTCACATCCTTTCTCAAGACGCTCCCTCCCTGTTTTGCTCCAAGACAGACGCAGCCACATCAAATCTCACTGCAGAACAAACATTCTTCATTCACAAAAATCAGAAACACGTCTTTGCGAAGCTCTGCAAGTACAAGACCCTTCAAACTGCTTTGGGAGCCAAACCCAAAGGAATACTGGGGACTGATAACAGTATCTGACAAAGATAAAGCTCTGTACAGATACCACTATTTCAGATGATTTGGCTCTGCACTTTCCAAAGGTGGTTATCACCAAAAGACTTGTACTTTCCTGGGCTTTAAACTGTGAATGGGATACTCTGCAGGGATACTGACTCGCAGGAGGACAGAGCCATCTGCTCCTGGGTCTGCCCCAAACCTGTGTCTCATGCAGGCACCTCCCTCAGATTAACCACTCCTGCAACAAAAGACTGAGTTCAGAAGGAAAGAAAATCTCCTTCGCAAGAGCTGTGAATGACAAGCACGACCTCAGGCTCTTTGCAAAGCAGACATTTACCCACTGTAGCAGGTACACACCAGGTACAGCAACTAATGCAAAGGAGTCAACACCCACACGCACTGCTTGAACTTCCCATGACAAGGATCTCTAGGATCAACCAGCACAAACTGGGGCTCTCACCAGACACCAGGCTGACATTAGTGAGGCCTAAGGGACTCCAGCGCTGCCACTGGGCAACCTCAGGGCAACTTGAGGGCAACTTCCCCTTCCCGAAATAAAAGATAGGAAGATATTAAAAGCAAGGGGGGAAATTCCGGCACTGTGAAAAACACGCATTAACTTGTTTCAACAAGGGAAAGCAGCCCCTTTGCTCCACAGCGGTTATCACTGCTGTAATCCCTGCACCTCCACTCGTGCTTTCCCATGCAATGTACGTTCACGCTATTGACACAGATGCACAGGCACAAATAAAGGCTGTATCCCAAAATATTCGGGATGTGCTGCCAGATGGCTTTAAAAAGCGAAATGAAAGATCTAATTAAAAGCCCTCACGCTGCCAACACTCCACTTTTGGAAACAAATACAAGAGTTAAATAAAAATGTTTCTGAGGCATCTCAGGATTTCTGTACTGCTTCACTATTACAACCTCTCCTAACCTTCTCCATGGAGCAACCAGGCCAAGCCATAGGAACCAGGGCTGACTGTGAAGTCCTTTTCTGGGGCGGCAGAAAGAGGAGACTACTAGAAACGGTGACTAAACTTGGCCGATGCCTCTTTAATTCCATCTCTCCACATTCCTCTCTCTCCCTCCTGTTTAAAAATGTAAAGTAAAACCATTTGCTGCTGCTATCGCAAGTGCTGTCTGTGATGAAGATTTCATTGCCACAAGTCACCACAGTCACTGCAGAGGGGAAAAAAAGGTTTCTTTTTCACTTCCATAACTGGAATATGAGCCCTGATGTCAGTTTACTACAGGATTATGTAGAACTATGATTTGCTTTTCCCTACATCTTATCTCCCCAATAAAACAGATTATGGTTTACATACAGTTTAATAGCCATCTGTTTTTAAATACTGAATCACAGGACAATATTCAAATCACCTGCGATGATGTTTGAGTCTACAAGATCATCAACAGAGTACGTAGCCATTAAAAAGACCAAAACACACATGAAAGGAGCCTTCCGAACCCATCAATGACACACATGCAGGAGGAGGTGACATTTACTTACCACTGGACCTGTTTTTGCGGTTTGACTTCCCTCCTGTAAGCAGCATCTTGAGACTGTTTCGAAACATGGCGATCCTGTTCCACTGCGTGCAACCCAAACACTGTGTGAAGCAAAAGAACAAGGGGGGTAAGAAAGCAACGCTCCAACTTAGGAAATATCACTGAGAAGGAGGAAGAAAGTACTAAAAGAGACAGAAACTCAGAATGATGACAAACTATTTTGCCAATGCATTTTCTAACCATAGGAATCAACATCCATGCAGAGCCTTCCATTCTGTTTGCTTCCGTTCATCCAGGCCATTGCCAGGATGATTCCAGCTCTGTTAGCAGGACCTACATCTTCAGTGCAATGGTTTGATATAATTATCGTCCCATTAAACTGGGAAAGACACAGCATTTAGCCAACTGCCTCCACTGCCCATTACTATTAAAACCAAGCCTATCAGAATGGGTTGCACCCTCCTCATTGCCCAGAAGTCAATCTTGCCAACAGGTAGTGATGGGACAAGGGGGAATGGCTTTAACCTGCCAGAAGGGAGATGAGATGAGCTCTTAGGCAGAAGCTCTTCCCTGTGAGGGTGCTGAGGCGCTGGCACAGGGTGCCCAGAGAAGCTGTGGCTGCCCCATCCCTGGCAGTGTTCAAGGCCAGGTTGGACACAGGGGCTTGGAGCAAGCTGCTCCAGTGGAAGGTGTCCCTGCCCCTGGCAGGGGCTGGAACTGGAAGAGCTTTAAGGTCCCTTCCAACCCAAACCAGTCTGGGATCCTGTGATTTCTATGACAACACCCCACAGACTAGAGAAGCTGCTGTCTTTAGCTCCTGGGCAAGCTGACTGCCAAAGTCTTTTCAGAGCTGAATAAATTGCCATGAGGAGGAGAAGCCACTCAAACCAAGAGCTAACTGATGCAAAAAAAATCAAACTAACATTATCCATGTATTTCCCTTGCTCTGTATGTCCTGGGAAAGAAAAACACGGTTGTGTCTATGCTGCTGAAGATAAAAGACTGAGCTGCTGGTTCGCCAGACACACTGACAGCTTCTGCTGGTGGAACATCCCCTTATTAGAGTAGGTAAAGAATCAAACAGAAAGAACAAAAGCAGCTCCTAACCAGACCAAAGAAGAGTAAAGACTCTTTGATCAGGACACGCAATAAACCACAAGTTTCCTTCTACTGTACACACAATATTCCAAATTTACAAGGTAACACATTAATCTTACAGAAACACATTAGGATTTTCTTCCTGCAACATTAGGGTCTTCTTGGAGGATGCTCAGTAAATGCAATCTTGAGTTTCTTCACATTTCTCTAATACTCTGAACTATATCAACATAGCAATACCCAGTTCAAAAGAGCTTTATACGCATATTTAAAGCCACTGAAAGTCCTTTTAATATGACTTAGAGAGATACAAACATTCCAAGCAGCAATTTAGAGCACAGATGTACAAACACCACTAAGTGGGCACAGTGACATTAACTTCAGCCTCTCCTGCCTCTCAGCAGTTAGCATTCACTTGTTAGAATCCTCAAACAGCTTTTGGCGTATGTTTGTCTACACACATGAATGTATGAATGCGTGAACATCAAACAGAAAACTCAGTACAGCACCAGTGTTTCCTCTCCATCTATGAATCACTTGAGTATCATCCAGCCCTTGTGTAATGACTCCAACCACCACCAGCCAGTATTTAGGCTTATTCCCAGGGCTCCTAAACACGGTTCAGGCCCTTCTTCGAAGCATCCTACTGTTACATGACTACAAAATAGATTTCCGTCAGGGCACAAACGCAACTGTCTTCAATTTCAATTCTGTTTATTTAATTCCTTTAGATGGTTGTTATGTTCCAGCTCACAGCATAGAAAGAAAACTCGAGGGTTTGCATATCCTTCCCCTCCTACAATCTGTTACTAATAAACTACTTCACATACAACACCCTTTGCAACCTCAGAAGAAGAAAATATGAAGTAGACCTTACAAGTAAAGAGGAGGCAACAGTGTTAACAAAGTGTTATTTCCTTGACACATGATAATATTATAATCCCTCCAACATCCCGCTAATCCAAGTGTATTTATCCAGGCTTTGAGCAAGACAACAAGCAGGCAGTAAACACCTCCTGCTACTATCTGGAGAGCTGCCTGAATCTGAACCTGACTTAGCTTTTCCTCCTCTTCAGTACCGAGCATTACACTGATAACATCCTGTGTACACCTGCTTGATGGGTTTACTTAAGAAAAAGCAGACTCAAGTGGCTCTTCATAAAATCCCAGACTGGTTTGGGTTGAACAGACCTAAAAGCTCATCCAGTTCCAGCCTTCTGGCTGGAACTGGAACACTCTCCAGGTATCCATTTGGAGTTCCATTCAAGACTGGAAGAGTAATCAGCCTTCATACTGCCATCTTCCTCAGAATCAAACTCTCATGGTAGCAGTGGACAGCCCAGAACCTCAAAGTTCCAATGAATTAAGCAGCAGGCTTAAGGACTACCCCCACATCAGCTTGCACTGACAAGAGGACTGTGTGGAGCTGTGCCATCAGTGCTCAGGTATAACCTAATTAAACCTAATGATGCTGAAGAAGCCAATTGCACTGAGCCTGACCAGTGCCACAGGTGAGGACAACAGTCTGCTAATGATGTTCACCTCTAGCTTTCACATGGCAAACTGGTCCAGAAAGTACTGTGCTGCTACTGGGATTAAGTCTCTGCACAGGGGATATACAGAGCATCCAGGAATTTGCTCCAAAGAACCATGAGTAGAGAATAAACTGATGCCTTGCATTAAGACCCTGAGTTACCAGCCCTGGGATGTCTCAAGGACTAATTCGGTATTTGCAGAGCTCACCTGGAAGCCTCAGAGGATGGTTACAGCTTTAGTGACCTGTACCAGTGGGAGATGGAAAGAAAGGCCTTTCAGTAATAAAGCCTAATTTAGCCTCAACTCCTGATGTGGTTTCTCATTGTGCCTTACAGACAAGGTTGTAGTACTCTAAACGTAAGCACTCACTAAATTTATACCCTGCTTAGTTAAGGTTTTCACTAAATAGAGTAGCAGAAGCAGCAGGTCACCAAAAGCAACTGTTCTTTTCCTTTTGCATGCACCAGCACAGTGTTCCATCACTTGGTCACAGCTCCTCCTCTGTTTAGCTACTGCTCAGCCAGAAATGATGTGTAAGAATAATTGAAGGTTCTGTTGGTCATATTAGTTCATGGAATTAGAAGGATTAAATGGCAAATGGTATTATACTATTAGGAGGAGCTGGATCAGGCTTTTTTCATACCCACAGTGAACTCCAGGTTAATTCCCCCAGCCTCACAAGCAGCTGCGTCAGCAGAAGCTGAAGGTGCAGGGTGACGATGGGGATCCTTCACGCTCCCATTGCTGCGCTATGCTTCCAGCAGCAAACTGGGCAACCAAGAGCTATGAGACTTGGTTATTTAGCTTGCCATTAGCAAATCTAATGAAGACATTATGCAAGCAAAGGTCTCCAAACAGTATCAACAGGTAGGGAAAAGGTACTACCTCTACAAACTCTGCTTTAGAGCATCAATGGCGCGTCACCAAAGTAGCCTGTTCTAATACACAGCTCAGGTATCTCCTGGTTTATGTACAGACAGACTCTGGCACATGCTTTATCTTCTAACAAAGGTAGATTTCAATGCAATGCACACACAAAAACAGTTTCTGGAGCAAGAGAAAGCAGCAGTACCAATGTAATGAGAAAACCCAAGAGAGTAGAGACAGACTGAATGCTGCAACCTTCCACAGATGCTAAGCTGGAACAAGTCTGCAATCTCCCACTAAATCCTGCTGGATGACTAAGGCCTATTTCTTTGTTTTCTTAAAACTGAGACTGTTTGTAGACAGGCTGTGCGAACTAGCTCACATTTTAGGTGGCTACACATTAGGAGAGCCCACAGAAGTCATTTCTGCTTCTTTTTAGAGACCTCCTAGGGAAAGCCAGTCTGCTCCAGAATCAAAGCAAACTATTTTTGCCCCATATACCACCACTAGAACAGGCAGATCCCACTATTTTCCTCTTCCATGATTACTTCACTAAAAATATAATCATTTTTTATAGAAAGCTCATTAGGAAAGCTAAGCTCTTTGGTGAGAAAGCGTTTGATGCTCAGTGAGATGGACAAACATTACTTGGCCGCTGCCGGCAAGTTTTGTGCGAGTTGAAAGACATTAAATGTGTATTTTCAGAGTAGAACTTCATGGTTTTTCCAGTAGTGAAAAGCTGTTAACTATGAAAGTATTAAGGGAATGCAGTCTAAGTCATATGTACAATGCCTCCCTCAAAATGCTGGCCACACTCCGTTTGATGAAGCCTAGCATCGAAATGAGCTCGATGCTTTCAATGGCTGCTTTCTGCTATCAAATATATTTCCCAATGGGAATCACCACTTCAGTGATAGAACACTTCTAAAAGTCAGGAAAGCTTTAAAGTATAAATCTTACAGCATCGCAGCACTATACAATGCTTTGCCTAGCTGTAAACAGGAGCACTATAGTATTGTTTAGCAGCAGAGGCCCCCCAAATGTGAACATTGAAAGAGGAGAGAAGGCTCCTTAAGGGGGAACCTCAGAGCAGCTCCAGTGCCTAAAGGGGCTGCAGGAAACCTGGACAGGGGCTTTGGACAAGGGCCTGGAGGGACAGGACAAGAGGAATGGCTTTAACCTGCCAGAGGGGAGACTGAGATGAGCTCTTAGGCAGAAGCTCTTCCCTGGGAGGGTGCTGAGGCGCTGGCACAGGGTGCCCAGAGAAGCTGTGGCTGCCCCATCCCTGGCAGTGTTCAAGGCCAGGTTGGACACAGGGGCTTGGAGCAAGCTGCTCCAGTGGAAGGTGTCCCACCCGTGGCAGCGGTTGGAACTGGGTGAGCTTTAAGGTCCCTTGTCCCCAAACCCGCCTGTGGCTCTATGAAACCATGTTTGCTTACTCAGGGCAGAAGGCAGGTACACATTCCTAGATAATTTCTACCAGAATTACATTGAAGATGAAACAAAACTTAGTGGAGCACCAAGTCAAGAGATGAACCTGACAAACAACCCTGTAAAAACCATCTCACTAGATGAGCCTTAATTCCTGTACTTTTACTGCTGACAAATACCATGACAATATTCTGTATTGACAAGGAAAATGGTTAGTCCATAGCTCACTGCTTATTCCCTTATAGATCTACTTCTACCTCAGAGGATCCTGAGGCATCACATCTCTTCAATGCATCTTCCCTTAACTCCCAATAGGAACGATGGAGAGAAGATCTGTTAAGTGGGTATCTCCTTACTTGTTCTTCTGACAGGAAACAGAGGCAAAGCTTCTTATTACTTGTAAAATATCCCATCTTTAAAGTTCCTTGTAGCAGCAGATTCTCTCTTTTCATGAGGGAAGCTGAACTCACTACATTAGAAACTCAGAAGTGTGGCTATGAAATACAGTATATTGAGACTAATACACTAAAAGTACATTTCCTACTATTAGTTTTCAGGATTTAATAACACGTGAAGACTAAATTAACATTTAGTGAACAAATAAATACCTAACCTTTAATGAACCAGTGAACTGTTTCCAAAGAGCCTTCAAACTTCAGCCAGAACAGGTAACAAGGACGGGCTTAAAGTAAGTGATATTTCTAAAGCTAATTAGCACAAGATGAAAGAAAGTGGAAAATGAAAGGAAGAACACCCACCCCCCCACCCGAGTTCCGCTTTCAGGCATTTACTCCATGTATAACATCCATTGTACACACAAATCTGTTCACATTCTCCTGTGACAGCTGCTGGCTGGATCTCCCCATGCTCCCCAAAGAAATGATTCAGAGTTTCACCTTTGCTCTTAAATTGCCCTGACATCCAAGAGGATGCTTTGAGAGACAAGCTCCTGATGAAGACCAGTAGCCCAGAAGAATACAGTGAAGCCTCACTCCAATGCGTCACACATCGGCCTCACTCTATGGCAGAAGCACCACAAACTCCCTGTGTTAAACTCTGACTCAACTAACATCTTGAATCACAATAGGGGTGTGAATAACTGGTTACAGCAACCCTGAAGTCAAGGGAAACATGTATTTACGAGCTTAGTCCATGCACTTAAAAACACAGGAAGAGAATTCCGAGATTAAATATTTCCAGGAACTTTAAGGAAGAAAAAAGCTTTGCTGTAATCCAGAAAAAAAAATGCCAAGAGGTCCAGGATTACTGGGAGAAAGGAAAACAGAAGAGGAATTAAGGACTGAACCCTACCAGTTACAGCAATTAAGAGCCTATTAGACAAAGTTCTCTAAATTAATAGGCTTTACAACAACTGCATGTGAACACAAGTTAACCATTTCCTGTTCCTTCACAGAAGCCTGAACATTAACCATTATGATGAGGGGGCTTAAGATGAAGGTCTGCCTGATGTCATCAAAACAGATCTCTCGACTACCTACAGATACCCTCCAGATCCTACCTACAGGATCCTAGGGATCCTACACCACAACTCCAGAGCCCCTGGCACTTGTTCTCTCTCCTCTCCTCCTGTTAGCAGTGAGATCTGCCCCCACTGTCTTTTGTTTTGATGGAGATACATCAAAACAAATACTAACAATAACTGCAGCATTCACACCAGACAAATGTGCAGCAGCACGACATGCCCAGAGAACCTGTGGCTGCCCCATCCCTGGCAGGATGGACACAGGGGCTTGGAGCAAGCTGCTCTAGTGGAAGATGTCCCTGCCTGTGGCAGGGGGTTGGAACTGGATGAGCTTTAAGGTCCCTTCCAACTGAAACCATCCCATGATTCTATGGCATTGTCTCACAAGGAAGCAGGAAGTCAGCTTCAATCTCTGTTTCTCTGTTAGCAAAATAAAGCAGCCTATAATACTACAGTTAAAAGGAATTCTGAGAGTGTAACATGGTCATATTCCCATGCACATGGAATTCCCAACAACTGCCCTAAGGTGAATGTGGACAGATGAGCATCTTGATAAGCCTGCAGTGTTGACGTTCATAGGTAACTTCCAGTTAACTTTTATACAGTTAGAGCCTAAGAAGAATGAGACAAGTGCTGTATTGTTATCGAGTGCAATGGTCCTAACCCTGGGCTGGAGAAATCCCAAGCACAGAAACAGGCTGGGCAGAGACTGGATTGAGAGCAGGAGAAGGACTTTGGGGTGCTGAGCGGCAAATTTGCTCAACAATACTTTTCATGCAAGTGTAGGGATTTAACAGAAGAAACACTAAACAGCTTTTGAAAATGAGATCAGAAACATTACTAAAGGAACATGACCACCCATTAGAATCAAGTCAGAAGTCAGAACCAGTTCTCTGGAGCAGGAAAATGTGGCGACCTTGAAATTAAGGAAACTTAATTTTGAACAGGGCTTCATCATTTTGCATAACCTGGTTTCTAATTCTGGAGTAATGATACAGCCTGAATTCCTAAAGGACGCTTCCATTCTCCATATACAATGTCACTCGTACTGCCTCTGAGAGAAATGAGAACCAAAGTTAGGAATACCAGCACCTCACTTTCCTCAACTCACCTTCAGTGCTTTTAGTGGCTCCTGTGCTGCCTATAACAGGTGAAATCACTGGTTTGGTTTTAAATATTAACAGTAGCTGCCACCACCTGCAACCATCTGAACTAAGTATTTAGAGTTGAAAGGAAATGTGGCACTGTTCTGCAGGAGTCGAGCCTAGCTGAACTGCATCTAGTTAGTCTAGTAATGCCCTGGAAGTCATCATAGGGCACTTCCTACAGCTTGGAATCAACAAGCCCTACTCTGCCAGGCCAAACAGAGTCACAGAGCCATCAGGGTTGAAGGCACCTCTGGAGATCATCCAGTGCAACCCCTGCCAAGGCAGGGCCACCTGGAGCAGGTCACACAGGAACGTGCCCATGGTGGGTTTCAATGTCTCCAGAGAGGGAGACTCCACACCCCCCCTGGGCAGCCTGTGCCAGGGCTCTGCCACCCTCAATGGAAGGAAGCTCTTCATCATGTTGAGATGGAACTTGTTGTGGTTTAGTTTATGGTCATTGCTCCTCCTCCTGTCGCTGGACACCACTGAAGAAAGTCTGGCCCCATCCTCCTGGTACCTCCTTTGAGCTGTTGATCAGCGTTGATGGGATCCCCTTCTCAGCCTGCTCTTCTCTAAACAGGCCCAGCTCCTGCTGTCTCTGCTCCAGATCCCTGAGCTTCCTTGTGGCCTCCACAGGACCCTCTGCAGCAGCTCCCTGTCTTTCTTGTGCTGAGGAGCCCAGCACTGGACACAGGACCACCAGGGCCGAGTAGAGGGGGAGGAATCACCTCCCTTGACCTGCTGTACCACAGGATACTCTTGATCCCTCTTGGCAGCTTCTGCCCCAAACCCCCAGAAGACTGAAGCTCATCAGAAACCACTTGCATTCCAACATTCAGCTGTGACATGGAGCAGCCAGAAAGCCATCACCCAAAACACCAGCTACATGCAGCATGTTCTATGTGATCCTCCTTTCAATGTGGAGTAAATTCTGAAGATACAGCAGTATGACAAAGCGAAAACAAAAAAGTAGGCAACGTATAAAGTGGCAGCACTTGACTACTTTGAGACATTAGAGTGAACTTGAATTCTTTCCTTAGCTTTCAAATGATCAAAAATACATATTAAAATATAGACCTAATTAAAGAGCTGCTCTAAGCCTGTTCTGCAAAGCTCAAGGCTGAGGAATACTCAGTGTTGGAACCGGAGTTCAAACCATTGGCAAGCCAGGGAGGTTTCCACAGAACATAGGAGACTTTGCAGTAGGAAAAACCAAGCAACGATCAAACACAAACAGGTGAAAGCTGTTACACCTTCTTCTCTAAGCACACAACAAACCAGCCTGAAAACTGGCAAACCAATGCAGGAAGACAGTGTCCAATGCTCCATGCATCAATTCCAGGAGATCGCAGATTAGCCAAGAAACAGAGGACAACTGCAGTTGTATTTAAACAGTTAAATAAATACTTCAAGGAAAAACTGGAGCATAGAGAAGAACTTCTCCTACCGTGATATCTTTAGATGAGCGGAATCTCTAGGAAAAAGTGTCTTCCTCCATTCACTGGAAGTCCTGAAACACAAAACCAACAGAAATCAGCAGCATCTTCTCAGCCCTGTGCTGTCCCCGATGCTGTCTCGGTCCACACACATCCCAGGAATAAACCCACAGTTCTTCCACACTATTCCTGTATATCCCTGCTCTTGACCATCACAGTTAAAATGTTATTGCTCCTGCTTTTAGATTTCCATTAATGAACACTCGTTTCAGTCACTTGGCTCCACCCCCTCACCACTTTGCAAATAGGAGAGAAGAAAAAGCAGGTAACACTTGGAGACACATCACATAACACACTATTGAAGTAGTGTGTTACTTCCGAGTGTTTCCCCTCAACCTCGCCAGCTCTCCTGCTAAAACCCTGCAACCTTCCCTCCCTCTGGGGGTTTTCTTTTAAACTCAATCCTCAGATAAACACAACCCCCATAATGGCTTCAACACTAATGCAGGGTTCAGTACTCAGCCCTCTGCTCTCATCACGTACTTACAAGTTCTTCAACAAAAAGCCATGAGGAATGTATCTTGCTACTCACTGGGAAAGACCAGAGCACCTACTTTTGCACCAGCATGTGTGTTACTTGTGCTGACAATACTGTGTTACAGGCTCTACCAGCCTATACTTCTAGAAATCTCATTTGAGAAGCAGCAAGGAAGCACAGACACATCTCATTTGTCATCAAGCAAACATCAAAAGCAACCTGAGGCTGCTTTAAATTCACCAGGTTAAAGCAAAGGAGAAGAATGTTCAACCACCTCACCAGGGCTTTTTCATTCAAGCGGATACTGAAAAGCACTTGACAGCTTCACTTATAATTCCCAGTGCTCTCCAGAACCTTAAGAGAAACTTCGCAGATGGTCTTCGATGAATAATTTTGTATATAAAACTGTACAACATTCCATAAATTCATGAAGCAACCCCATCTCATTTCTCACGGTTGCTAACGACCTCCTGCTTTCCATTTTCCACTCGTGTGGAAGAACAACTGTGGAGCCGTAACCAGCCCGTGATGCTCACCATCACTGCGGCTGCTTTGGTCATCAAGCCAGGAAGATGGGCCAAACCCACACGCAGCTCTGATCCCACCACATGGACTCCTGCCTCAGCCCAGAGGATGGGTCCAGCCCTGGGTACCTGAGCTCTGCCAGAGTCGCCTTCAGCTCACCCACAGCTCACACACTGCAGGATGCTGTCCCTTCTGCAGACTCTCTTGCTGGGTGCTGCAAACTTCTGCTTCCTCTCTGACGCACCCAACTGCCTGAGCACATTTTTATTACTTCTTTATTATGTATTTTATGCATTTTATTATCACAAAAAAACACTACTACGTTCCTTAGATCCTAAGGAAGCCGAAAAAGGGTCTTAAAACATTTATCTGGCATTCCCCACAATTGCTCTCCCACAGAAGCTGTGGCTGCCCCATCCCTGGCAGTGTTCAAGGCCAGGTTGGACACAGGGGCTTGGAGCAAGCTGCTCTAGTGAAGGTGTCCTTGCGCATGGCAGGGAGCTGGAACTGGATGAGTTTTAAAGTCCCTTCTAACACAAACCATTCCATGGCCAAAAACTGAACATGACACCCTGTCAGAGAGTAGGACATGGCTTATGTGGTTAAGCTGCAGATGAGCGCTGACTAGCCCTAATTTGCTCAATAAACTTCCCATCTGCACTCAGGAAGCACATCTGATAACTGTGTTCTGCATTGAGCTTTTAAATAGCAGAGCTTTCATCTACTCCTATTATTACATTACAAATCTTTATGTGAATGCAGCAGATATTAGTGGGTTGTCAATAAAAACTGAATGTCATTAAAGTGCTTTTCTTCTTTAAATGCCTTTCACCCTCTAATTATATTTGTGAATTCCACTATTTAACTGTATCAAAGCTATAAAATCTGACATGTTGTAGCACAACAAATACATTTAGAGACCAATATACAAACAGTTTGAGGGGAGGGGCAATCAGGTTTAGAACTATCCCCTCTTGATTCAATACATCCATTGCAACCATGGTGCGCTCCCATCAGAAGCGACATACGTTCGGGACTTCTCCAGGTATTCCAGGAGTTTGGGATTTTCAAATCTCTGTCCTGTGGCATGGCTTCAAGTCACAAGATATTTAATCTATTACATTTTCTTACACCAGTACAGGGTTTTCAAGCCAGTTCTCTTGGAATTGGCAGAAAGGCGATAGTCCTCCTTCTGAACTCTTACTTTGTTCAGCCTAGAGACAAGGCGGCCCAGGGGGAACCCTGTCACCATGATCCAGTATTTGAAGGGTGGTTACAAAGAAGATGGAGATTCCCTTTGTACAAGGAGTCACATGGAAAAGACGAGGGGTGATGGGCACAAGTTATTCCAACCCTAATTATTCCATGATTCTATTCCTGGGGAGATTCTGACTGGACACAAGAGGCACATTTTTCCCAATGAGAACAACCAACCACTGGAATCATCTCCCCTGGGAAGTGGTGGATTCCCCGACACTGGACACTGTTAAGATTCACCGAACAGGGTGCTGGGCCATGCAGTCTGGGTCATGCTTTGCCTAGAAAGGCTGGACCAGATGATCCCTGAGGTCCCTTCCAAGATGGGATTCTGTGCTCTCTAAAACCAATACAAACAACTGACTGTTTCCTCCCCGCAGGCACAAGGTGGAGTATCAGTAACTCAGCACAAACCATCACAGAACAACTGTCTGGCATAGTCCTACCAGCTGCAGGAAGTGGCTCAGCCTTCATATTCTGCCCTGGCCTTTGGCCATCAGTGAAGAAGCCACTTACTGTCAACTGGGATTTCTGCCCATAAAAGCCAGCTAGAAATAGCCAGCAATGATTTCCAACTGCCATCCAAGTCTGCAATTTAAAACATGGACTCTTCCAATATTCCCAAGTTCCACACCTTCCATATATATGTATATATATACACATATATGTATGCATGCATGTAAAATGAATGGGTTTTGTCAGCAGAATCACGTACTTTATGTCAGTAACAACACAAACAAGAAACACTGAGATCTCACAAGGCCCTTTTATGACACAAACCAGACAATAATCCACCCATAGCACTCACTGACATTGAACCCAAATGTTGATTTCTTTTCCTTTGAACAATCACCAGCCCGGAGCAATATCAATTCAACTACACATCTCCTACACTGTGTTTGCTGTTCCAGCACATCCATCACTTCATTCAACTTCATCCAGTACAACAAAAATCACTGACTCGAAGTAGTTTTAGATAAGCCTCTGTATTTGGGACCTTTTCACTGATCCAGACAATTTCTGAATGAAGATGTTGTGGCCAAAAGCTGCTCCAACATGGGTGAATGAAAGGACATGATGTAATTTCCAAAACAAGAAAACAAAGGAATGCTATTAAAAAGTACAAGTGAGTAATAATGTCACAAAGCCAAGTAAAGAGAGTGAGGAAGTCCAAGAATTAAGGGTTAGCATGCTCAGCAAATGAGGTGGTTCAGAAGCTCAGGCACAAAGCATCCGTGTGCAGACCTGCACTCCCAAATCATTTCTTAGTTATACCTGCGTAGGTAACAACTACACTGAATTCTTCCACAAATGAACACCTCAGAAACAACCACAGTATAAACCAACTGCCCAAAGGAAGGGCTCCTACTTAATGTAGGAATTACTGGAACAGGCAGGAAGAACAGTTCATAGAAACCCACAGTATTGTCAAGACTTTGGTGAGAGAATTAAGCACCCTCCTGTTGTTCTAACCTAGAAAACAAGGACCCCCAAAAGGAACAGCTACTCTCAGGTGCAGTAAAGCACGTTCCAGCTGCACTGGTTTCCTCCCAAGCTAAAATCCACGACAGAAAGAAGACTTCAAGCTCTTAGATGTAAGAAACAAAACAGAAAACCTGCCTTCCCTAGCAACTCCAGCTGTAAAGAGGTAGAGTATGGAATGACACCAGGATGCCTGATTTCACAGTAACAAGTCTGAGAAGTCTCCTGAGAATGAAGACCACCCATTCAGTATTTGGAAAGACATTTAACAGCAGCATGGAGCAAGCTTCCAATTAACAGGATGAAATAGAAGACTCATTTTCCATTCATCTTAGAGCAAACAAAGCCATCTTTTTTCCCCTCCTCATCTAAGCAAGCAGATGTGGCATTTCAGCAGGTAAAAGTCCACAGCAATCTTACACAGCTAAATGAGTGGGAAGTTTCTCAACCATAGTATAGCTCACATACCCCCTGATCCCAGCAGCTTCATTGTATTTTCCCAGAGAAATTAACTACTTACTCAGACTTTTATCAACAGAACATTAATACACAGACATTAAACACAATGACCATCTGCCTTTGAAAACCATACACTCCACCAATGATCCAAACATGCTGCTCAACCAGTCCTACTGGAAAGAAAAAGCTCTGCAATGGTCTCATGAATAGGGATTTCCATCTTTAACTGAGGTTATTTTTCTCGTTTTGGCTGTCAGTTGCACCAGCTGGTATTCATCTGATAAACTGGGGGAGCTTGGATGCTATTCTAAAACCAAATCGAATCACAGTTGAAACTCTTTGCACATATATCCATGTTGGAAACAAAATACATACTGTCGAGAAGTCTTGGTTCCAGTTCTAACTCAGAGAAATTCATCTGTAAGCAGAATGGGTGTTTCAGTGATGCCTCACACATAACAAATCAACAAGCAGGAAAACAGCAATAGCCTTGAAATTCCAGTACTGTAAATGTGACTGACCTGATCGTATTAGGGATTAAGCTGAAAAACAAGGCTCATGTTTCCATCCTGCTCAAGAGTTTGTCTTCTCAACTTTTTAATCTCTCATTAAAAGTGAGGTTCGAATCATATGTTCCCAGCCATAATTGCTGTCCCACAGAGTTCATTACACAGGCACGTATACATTGATAAATCAAGAACTCCACAACTCCACGCACACAACGTTAACACTCCATTCCATAATTAGACAGGTCTTGGCTGATTTTCAGCATTATTAAGCATCCACTCCACCATATTCTAAGTTGGCAACAGTTTCTTCATGAGCATCACTCTAAATAACTATGGGAAAGCATCCAGACATCAATGGAATTATAAAGAAAAGAAGCAGGAAGTCATCTGTGCTTTAAACTGGGGGGTTTCTGCTCACCCCATGTGCCTTAAAACAAACCAACCACCACCAACCCCAAAGCTATCGCATCACCCTGTGTGTTAAGTACAGGTGACATTGACATTCTAGCACCTCGGACTCCTGGGTTCACATGAAAATTTGAAGAGTCCATTTGATTTCAGGCTTAACAAACAAATCCTTCCAATGGAGCATCCCTCTTTTTTAGCATCTTAATAAAGTTGAACAGAATTTACAAGCTTACCCGGTAGCACAGTGATCTGGGGGGCAGGAGCTGCTGCTGTTGTGCTGTTCCAATGACCAGCGCTACAAAGCCCTCACCTTTCTCATGCCTCCAGACACTGATTACCATAACACGTTTAATAACACTCCGTACAACCTGTTTGTTCACCCTCTGCTCTACGTACACATTGGTCATTATTTATTAACCAGTTGGTTTGGGTCCTACACTCATCCACATGTCAACGTGAGTGTAAAATGATGGGTTAAGCATGCACCATGAACCATATTCTCCTTCCAGAGTAATTTAAGGTTAGGAAACTTATTGCACTTATCTGACATTTTAACAGATACTATCAAATAAGTAGAAGAGGAGACTTAATGACCCATAGATATCCTGACACTGAAGAGACATCCTACATGGCAGTCATTTTGAACATTCCAAGCCTATTCCAACCCTTCCAACACTGCTGAAAGCTGGGCCAGGGATTTCAACACTGCTCAACCATAGGCAGCCTAACAAATCTAAAGATCAAATGACTAAAATACCAAGAGTGTTATTTACAGCACAGCTTCACTCCAAGGATCACATTTACACTCCTGTGCCCGCTTCCCCCCATCATTGCTAACGCTGCTTCAGCCATGATGGGCAAAAGCAGCCCAAGGACTAGGCAGCACCTTCTGGAGATGGGTGCTGGATGGACTTGAGAAGGGTCCTCCCTCCCTCTGCTCTCTTTTGGGTTTAATTCCTGCTCTAGCAGGGGAACATCTTCCGTGGCTCCTAACCTAAGGAGGCACCCTGAAGAGCTGCTATTGCGCTGCTTTATCTCAGAAAGCCCCTGGATGTCAAGGATATAAGATAACCACTCCAAAAGCTCCTTACCCAGTTTCTACTGAACAAACCAACTGCAAAGGCAGACGGTCAAAACCTTTCCTCTGCTCCTTCAGAAGAAGGAAACCACAACTCAAGCACTGGGAAGAAGATTCGGGTTTCTTGTTTTCCTTTTGCATCCCCCCTGCAGAAGCGGCTGTACTGGCACCGGGTGACCTCCTTAGAGCTCCGCCATCCAGCACATAAAGCTACAAGAGATGAACAAGACGATGCTTTCACCCTAATGCATGAATATGATCACACTGACAAATTATCTGTGACTTCCTGTGCGGTGAGCAAGTGACATGAAACACAGCAGCCGGGAAACAGGGGGGGAATCAAAGCAATCAAAGCCATTAAATGACATATTTGGGTTGGGTTTTTTTTTTACAATGGTGTTACAAGTAGCTTAATTCATTTTATTTGAGTTCATTTAGGTTTCAATTGCCAGCAGATAGAATTATCTATAGCTGAATGAAACAAAAGTAATATCCCAATGACAGTTTTCTTAGGGAAAAGTGTGTGTCCCTATAAAAAGACAATCCTCAAACACATTGTATAGTCACATTTGTTTTTCACACCTCTCCTGCATCTGGCACAGTCAATAACACTCAGGTTTAACACAAACAACTTGGGCTTTGGGTTGAAACAGAAGAGGAAAGACTGAAAGAAAGAAGAAAAGTGAAATACAAAGGACTTTTCATGTGGGAAGCCACACATACATTTAAAAGAACAGCCTTCTGGGGGTTATTAACTTAACCTGCTAACATTACAGACAGTATCTCAGAACCTGAGTGAAATACAGCAATGAAAAAAGGATTTAAGTGATAATTTGTTTCATTTGGCTTTCATTTTTTGGTAGCTGGCTATCTATATTCCATGCAGGAAAAGTGTGACTTCCCAGAAGTGCTTATTTTGCTTTACGTCACCTTCCAACAAGGGAACACATATATATGAATAACTACTTGAAGTGTGTATTTATATGCCTTTTATCTTTTATGAAGTATAAAAGTGATATTTAAAGTAGGCCTGACTACTTAAGACAATGTGTTCGAACTACAAGCAGTTATAAATGAAGCCATTGTATGAACACACTTGAAATTACAGCATAGAGCAGGCTTCAAAAGCATTCAGTGTTCTACATCTGAGCTGTGCTTCCAACTGTTCTTGTAAGCCAACAACCCTGAGGTTTCTGATTTCATCCTGCAATGGGTAGTGAAAATAGATATGTAGATATGTAGATATAAAGACTTACAGTGAAGAACTGCACTTCGTCAGCTTTATGCAAGTGAGGGCTGAAAACTCAGTGAGATATTTGTAACTGGAGAAAGCAGCTAACCTGAAACCAAACTGTTATGGGCCCATAAAGAAGTCAAGCTTCTCCTATGGAGCCATGCTGAGAGAGCTGAGCTGGTTCAGCCTGGAGAAGAGAAGGCTCCTTAAGGGGAGACCTCAGAGCAGCACCAGTGCCTAAAGGGGCTCCAGGAAACCTGGAAAGGGGCCTTGGATAAGGGCCTGTAGGGACAGGACAAGGGCTGGAACTGGATGAGCTTCAAGGTGTCTTCCTGTGCCAGTGCCTCAGCACCCTCACAGGGAAGAGCTTCTGCTAAGAGCTCATCTCACTCTCCCCTCTGGCAGGTTAAAGCCATTCCCCTTGGCCTGTCCCTACAGGCCCCTGTCTAAAGCCCCTCTTCCAGGTTTCTTATAGGCCCCCTTAAGGTATTGAAAGGCTGCATTAAGGTCTCTCTGGAGCCTTCATTTCTTTTGTCTTAGTCTTAAAAAGCAGCATATTCTCACCCTCACTGCAGCACAACAAAGCCAAAGTCTCTGATTCACCTTTGTTAAACACCGGAATACCCATGAAGAAACAATGGTCCAAAATTTCCTCAGGCATGTTTTGGAAGAAAACATTTCTGACATCAAGATGTGTTCCAGAGAACACAGTAATCTCTCCTGTTGTATTACCATAGAAAGCCTTTTTTCTGTAAGGAGTCTGAAAAAGGACGAATAGTTTAACATTCACAGTGTTGGAGCTAGACTGGATTATCTTAAACTGGGTACGGGTATCCCATTTTCCAAACTTCACTGCTTTTAAAGCAAAACAACGCAAACAACACTGCAGACACCACTTCAGCACAGTCCATAAAGGGCATTATTTCCTCAACTACCACAGAAAGCACAAGCTCTGTTGTGTAAACAGCCAGAAGGAAAGTGAAGGAGGAAGAACTCTGCTCTTGGCTTTGGGAGACTTGTTCTTACAGCAATGTTCATAATCCTTGTTATGGGATATGTTCACTTCACACCTTAGTCTTTAAGGATCACAAGACCCATTGAACAAATCCCTTATTAACCTATGAGTGAAGCAACTCTGGCTCAGAAACACCTCCCAGGAATGAAGCCAAGTCAAGAACATGCACACATATATACTAAAGCATTGGAGGAAACTGGCAAGACCTTATTTTCAGCCCTGATTTAAAGGGCACATTGCAAATGAGGATTTAAGAGTGCCTACAGAAGTGTTCTGAGAGATACACATGGTATTTGCCTACATTTCTCTTGAAAGTTGAGTTGTCTCTTCAGCAAATGATTGGTTTTATACATCAACTCTATCCTCTGCTGGATAGTTCATGTCTACTCAACCACTCTAGTTCTACATTTACACATCCTTGTTGCCCTGCTCTGAGCCTTCTCCAGCTCTAAAATAGCTTGAGCAGACCGAACTTCCCAGTCTTCAAGATGTGGCTATTCCACAAGTCTCCACACGGCTCTGTGATGCTTCGCTTTAGCCACTGTTTCTTTCCCATTAATCCCTAACATTCCACATACAGATTCGGGGTTTGGCTTTGTTTTCATTTTAAAGCTGCCAAGCAAGGAGCTGGTGTTTTTCATGGCCCTACCAGTCCTAATCCCAAGATCCTGAGTGGTAATAGTTTAGAACCATAACTTGTATTTGCTTTTCCTGCACCTGCAACACTTACATTTATCTATATTGCATTTCATTTGCGGTTATTAAACAGTAATTAAAGGCTTAAGGCCCTTCTGCAGCCCTTCAGTCACCCCTCACATGTATGGATCACCAGGGACACAGATCACCTCTGGCCTACTCCGTGTCTGAGCCCATTGATCCTCAGTACACGGCCTGTTGCCAAATTCTACAGGTGATATCCCCCTGCCCTGACAGCTGAGCATTTATTTCTATCCCCATTTTCACCTTAGCCCATTATTCCCCATGCCAGGACACTCATGCTCAGCTTTCCAAAATATCCTTGGTGAAAAACTTTAGGGGAAACTCTTATGGAAATCCAAGTGGATTCCACCAACGGGATCCTCTCCTCCATAATTAGTTCATCCAGGAGGAATTCCTTCTACAAACCCCCCTCTTCCTGTATTTATTCAGCTGTCACCTAAGTAACATCAAGCGCGATTTCAGGTAGCACAAAGCAACACACAAACACGAAGGCAGCACAACGTGACCTCCCTCGCTCTAAAGCCACAAGCCAGATGAGCAGTTTGTGTTTGCCGAGATAACTTCCCATCCCCCCAGAAGAAACTGATAAATCCTGAAGAATCTTTACGGCTTTTGGCACTTGCCTAAAAAACCTGTTAAGCCCCCAACATCCTCTTCCTAGAATCCTCTCTTCTAAAGGCTGCTCACAACAATGGCGCTTGCAGAACTCAACCAACTCCCCATTTCCAGGGCAGTCTGAGTCAAGTTAAAGCAATGGAAGTGCTCAGACTTAAGCTTATTAGAGTTGGTATTTCAGTACCTGTTATGATTACATTAACATAGATCTTAATTTAAAAGCTACAGAAACAAAATCAATCCAGAAGTTTAAACCTTAACTCTATCAGCAGACACTCAGACATTCACAGAGAGCTGCTTCACCTACCAACATTATTCTGCGCTGGTAAATGCACTATATTCTCTCCTTCAAACCTAAAACAAACAAGCTACTCCTTGCTTGCACAGCGTGTGCCTTGGTGGTGCCTCCCATGCCTCATACACTGAGGTGGGAGCAACACAAAGCCTTGCGGGACAAGGTACTGCCAGTGCCACACAGGAATCAGATTCCCTCCCATCACCGATGGGTGTGAGCAGGTTTATGTCTTTCAAAGGAAAGCCAATTCAAATGTTGCTTTTCCACACCAAGTTCCACTTAAAACACAAACACGGAATTTTTCTGAAGCAAGCAAGCATGGCATTGAAAGTCCCACAAAATAACGGAAAAGGCATAAAAGTTAATTCTATGGAAAATTCCTTGCTTTCATTTCTGTGTAAGATCAAGTCATTTCAGATGAACCAAACCACCGAGCCCCTACAACACACCTCCATAACAACCCACACGTATCCCAAAAACTCCATTAAGGTGAAACCACTAAAATAATAGCACAAACCACAAGAAAACTGCCAATTAAGAACCCATTTCTCTCCCCCATAAAGTGCAAGCAGTTAAGACTAGAACACATAAAGCGTGCAGCAAGCAAAGCCTTCCTTGTCCCAATCAGCTTGTTCTGCAGAGCTCAGAGCACCATGTTTGCATTTGGCTTTCCGGGTATAGGGAGTCCACTTCCTCAGCTGTGCTCACAGCCCCCTATAGGAGACATTCACACAGCAACCAGGAACAGAAAAAGAGGGAAACAGTCAAAATTAGGTCAATAAGGAACCTAAATTGACCCTTTCGATTCCAGGCTGAGGTCGCTCCTCCTGTTGAAAGGTCCCTCACTCACAAGTGACTCTGTGTAATAATTACTTTAGCTGCACTAACACACAGGCACAGTCAGGTTTCATTGTAGCCCCTGTGCTCAGCTTTCAAAACCACAGATCATTTCACTTGCATCAGAATAAAAAAGGCTTCTTGAAACCAACTTAAGATGCGACAGATGAAACGGGTGAAACCTCAACATTCCCACAGCCTCAAATTTCCCATGTCACAGGCCAAAAGATATTCCTAAATACCAATTTAGGCCAGTCAGTGCTTACACAAAACCTGGTTGCCCTGGAAGTTCAGAGTGATCCCTGCTGATTGGTTGGAAGGGTCTGGGGTTGACTTAAGTACAGTAAAGAATCTACTTTATTAAACATGAAAGCTGCCACCACTCTTTGCTGACCTCAGCAAGGAAACATGTGCAAGACACACTCAGACACACACCAGGTTACCAACTGTAAGTGGAATTCTAAAACCTAGAACATGAAGCTGTACCTGAGCATTCAGTCTGCCTCCATGTGTAACCAGCACAGGTAACATACTTTCAGATTAACGTATTTTTTAAGAGAAAACACAAGTAATATTCGAAAACAATTTAAATCACTTTCCTCAACACCAGCGCCTGCCTCTGCTTCATTAGAGCCCCCGTTTCTTTCTTTGCCTTTTTAATTATTCCTCCTCTCCAAGTCTCCACTATAATCATAGAATCCCAGACTGGTTTGTGTTGCAGGGACCTTAAGATCATCCAGTTCCAACCCCTGCCACAGGCAGGGGCACCTTCCCCTAGAGCAGCTTGCTCCAAGCCCCTGTGTCCAACCTGGCCTTGAACACTGCCAGGGATGGGGCAGCCACAGCTTCTCTGAGCACCCTGTGCCAGCGCCTCAGCACCCTCACAGGGAACAGCTTCTGCCTAAGAGCTCATCTCAGTCTCCCCTCTGGCAGATTAAAGCCATTCCCCTTGGCCTGTCCCTACATCCCTTGTCCAAAGCCCCTCTCCAGGTTTCCTGCAGCCCCTTTAGGCACTGGAGCTGCTCTAAGGTCTCCCCTTCAGGAGCCTTCTCTTCTCCAGGCTGCCCCAGCCCAGCTCTCCCAGCCTGGCTCCAGAGCAGAGCTGCTCCAGCCCTCGCAGCATCCCCATGGCCTCCTCTGGACTCTCTCCAAACAGCTCCACGCCTCTCTTGTGTTGTTGCCCCAGAGCTGGACCAGGACTGCAGGGGGGTCACCCCAGAGCACATCAGAGGGGGAGAATCTCCACCCTCGACCTGCTGCTCACGCTCTGGGGGTGCAGCCCAGCATACAGTTGGCTAAATCCCCCACTGCAGGCAGTAAGCAGTTCCCTTTGCCTGTATCAGGACCACTCAAGCTATTAAATAGGGTAAATGCTTTCAACAAGTTTTAAATCTCTGCAGTCTCTCTATGCCTTTCTTTGGGAAGCCCATAGCAAGGACAATGCTATTTCTAATAGAACAAGCACAGAATCACAGCCCCACCAAAATAAAAGTGGTACAAGACACATAATGATGTGAAACACCACCATTCTAATTTCCTGTGCTGTAGAAGTCAGCCCTTTTAAATGACAGTGAAATACCACGAAGAATACTATTTCAGATGTAAAATTGTGCTGGTTTTCGTAACTTCCAATTCGGATCACATCTTCCCTTTCTCAGGCTGAAGATTAATAGAGTCACAAGAATGAGGCACTTCCCGAGATCTGTGCTATGGGAAATCAGTCAGTGTCCCCCAAACGTGACTTGCTTAAAGCAGGAGAGCACAGCACCACTGTGCCCACCTCAGTGACCCTCCCTCCAAAACAGTCCCTGCAGCATTACCTACATAATAAAGCAACATTTCAAATGGCTTTAAAAGGTTCCGGTGGAATGCACTGTGAGCTTTAAAAACAATTCTCCTTCACGTTGATTAAATCTTCCTTCAGATTCAACCAGCTTGTTTCAGAAATGTTACTGCCACAGAATACAACAAGCTCTCCACATTCTGTTTTTAAAGGTGCAATGAAACATTGCTCCTTTCCCTTTCCATAGAATGTGAACTGTTATCTGGCATAACTATCTGTTTAAAACCACTTCCATCCATCTACAGCTGCATTTTGTCATCACATTAGTACGTGAATCCTACCCAAATCCTCAAATACACATTTTTAATGCTCAATATCATCTTTAAAAGAGTAATACAAAACGCCTCATGTTCCAGACATGGTAAGATAAGGTTGTAACCGGCCAAGCTTTGCAGACACGACGATGCAGAAGTTGCAGCAGCAGCGCAGCACAGTCCATGAGCACGGTACAGGGATGGAGACAACAAAACCGGCAGAGAGGGTGTCTGTGATCTCTCTGGCTAAAGACAAAGGAGTTATTCTTTCACACAACGGCTCTGACTACAGCACCGAAACCAACAGAAAAGAACAACTTTGGAATCATTTCTGCTCATGCCAAGTTTGTGTAGAGTGGTTTCACAAGCTACTGCCAGAAACTACCCCCAGAAGGACATGGTCCCAATGGAGCTCTGACTAATGCAGCAATATGCAAAACTTAACACAGATTCTGCACTAGGTTTAGGTCACTTGACAGTAGAGAATTCAATCCATAGCCTGAAATCCATCTAGAAAGTGATTATTATGCCAGAATTACCATTATATGACTCTGGCATCAATTCCCTGCCAGCAGGTTCAGAAACAAAACTCATCACAGGTTGCTTCTGCTGCAAACTCCACGTGCTTTAAGCACTCAGCCGATACTTAGCTGTGAAGTTGAACACTTTGCTTAATTTATGTAAGCAAAATTAAACTAACTACAGCAAAGTAATTAAAACAGAGGAAGATAAGGAATGAATTTCAGTCCTATCAGCAACACCCCTTCCTTTTCATTCTTAGTTCTATTTGTTTGCATAGAAATATTCATGTTAGGCTACATGTTATTAGTTTGCCCTAAAACAGCTGCAGAAAACTTAGGCAGCAATTAGACAGATTAATGTCTAACGCTGAAGAGTAATTTACTATGTTCCACGTTGCCATCTAAGAAGTGCTGCTCAGTTCCCTCTGAACATGCCCTTGCTACCTTCTTCCAGTATACAGTGAAATTATGGCCATAAATCCATGCACATACGTACAAAGCAAGGTGATCCATTTGCTAGGAAAAGGGAACTGCTGCAAAATTCTGTATTAAAGTTTGCAATCAACCTACTCCCCGACTCCCACAGATCTTCACACAGATGCGCATGAACAACACAGTCAATTCAGAACAACCTGAACAGAAATAGTCATGGTTTCCCAACTTCTAAATACTGAGCTAATAATTACATATGTGGAAATCCACTAAAAAGCCACTGTAAAGATGCTGCTTGGAGCAAAATGTGACCTATAGAATCTTTACTACCAGGATGTCTCAAGAAATGATGCCACCAGGCATTCCAGTTCAACCTCGTGGTTGCCTGCCTCGCAGACAAAAGAAATGCATCTGTAGCATCAGCTGATATTCATGTGAATCATATACACAGATACATTCCTTACAACTCTTGGAAATACTCAGTCCTAGCAGTGTACTACCATACCTACTCCTCTTCCCCACTACCTCACATAGGCGATGCTGAGATATATGTTTATTAAAATCATAGAACAGTCAGGGCTGGAACGGACCTTAAGATCATCCAGTTCCAACCCCCCTGCCACGGGCAGGGACACTACACCCTAGACCATGTCACTCAAGACTCTGTTCAACCTGGCCTTGAACACTGCCAGGGACGGAGCATTCACACCTTCCTTGGGCAACCCCTTCCAGTGCCTCACCACCCTCACAGCAAAGAATTTCTTCCTTAGATCTAACCTGAACTCACATTTCTTTGAATATTAATCATTTTTACCCCAAGCTGTCATGAAAGGGCAATACAGATGTGCTCAAGGAGAAAAAGGAGCTGCACACTCACCCACCTCTGGACAAGCAGTCACCATAAGCTCAATCACCTCTCTATTCAAAAGGATGGTGACTGTCATTTGTGCCAGCACAGGTAAAAATGAGTCAAAATCCTGTTTGACTTTCAAACCACTTAATCAAGTCAGTCTTCAACTCCAGATAAGGGTTGTTATCTCTAACCTCTTCATTATGAGATTGGTAGCCTTTTCAAACAGCCCTGTCAAAATCCATTACTACCAAGTTCACCCTCTTCCCACCAGCCCATCTGCATACTTATTTACATGCAATTATCTATTCAGGAAGCACATATACAAATACAGAAACATCTTGCTGCTGTTCTGTTTCTCAGTTTCATCTTCACTAATTTAGTTCTCCTCCAATCATTCATTTTCACATCTTCCTTCAGCCTCAGAATTCACAAGGCAGTTTTGAGAAACAAAAAAGATGGAGATTGCCATCCCGGGAAAAGATCTGCTGTCAGCGCACTAAAAGACACAGAGCAGAGGTCAGAGCTCCCAGAAAAAGATCCCTTTGGAAAAGGGATGTTATCCAAGCATCTTCTGGGGAGCCCATGGTGGTTGCAGCTAACGGCATAAAGGACAACCAGCACGGATCAGCTCAGCCCAAAGCTGTTCTGCAACATCATACTGCGCGCAGCAGACACGTTGCTCGAGGCCTCCAAGTGCTGGATGCCAGCAAAGGCTGGTGCCTCTCTGTTGTAATGACTTCCCATACACTTCCTGCTTGTCTCAAGACCAGGTAGAAACACTTTTTCATGGCTGGGTTTGTCTGGGTTTTAATGATTTAAAAGCTTACAGCAACCTTTCCACATCAATGGAAGAGAGAAGTGGGGAGAAGTGCTTGTGTGGGGGATCATTTTCTTAAACCCTTCCCATTACTAATGAGAAGCATCCTAAAATTCACCAAAGCCTGGAAAGGTGGGGACTTCATTGCATACAAAAGGTTCCATTTCAGAAGATACCACCACGTGTGAACAGAAAAGCCATCGGTGGCGCTTGGGAACCAGATACTACCCAAGCCTTTGCAGAAAGCCAGCACACAGCTCACACTACACTCGAGGGACAAGAGATCAATTTCTGGCCCTGCTACTCCAACTGAACAATGCTGCAAAGATAAAACAACAGCAGGATGAGAAGGGGGAGGGAGGAGGAAGAGGAAGAGCACAAATAAAGGACGGAAAACCAACCTGATGCTCCTATAATGACTAATATGCAAACGCTCACCATCTGATATCTATACCAGAGGTAAACGCAAGGCCAGTAGCAAAACAAACAACACACTTTGAAACCTCCCCGGTTCCCTCGCTGGCTCTGTTACAGCACTGCCGGAGCACTGCATATTTTACCTACAGTATTTCTAGACCTTACTTAGCAAAACCCTGTTACAAGCCACAGACAAATAAAGGCAACTTCCTCAAGGAAAACCCTGAACTCACAGAGGTATAAACTAACACAAAACAGAACCTGGAGACTTCTTTATCTAAAAAGCAACCAACTATTAACTATTGAATGTTTCAATCATGGCAGGCACATCAAACATGGAAACGGTGATTTGTATTCCAAGTGGTTTCTTATTTGGAGGCAGATCATAAAATTCAGTTTTACGAAGCATTCATACTTCCAACAATCATTTCCTATTTGTGTTTTATCAATAAAAAAATCAGATCAGCTTCCATCAGCAGATGATGCAACAGCCCTGACTCCAAGAAATAACATGAAGGGATGTAAACTCAGTCTTCTGCTAGAGAGCACTTGACACACAGAGCACTTTCTAGTGGTATTTTAATGATGTGTTACAGTGCATCTTAAAAACACAACAAAAAGCCCTCCTCCAGAACAATTACGTAGTTCCTTTGAATGATTTGAAATCATTCCAGACCAAGACTGAACACAGGCACACCAGAAAATGTGGACCCCATGTTATTCGCCTTAATGTACACAAGCACGTACTACATCAAACTAGAAGCTCTTTGTCCGCAAGCACAATAAAGAAGAGTCCAAGATTATTTTAACATAACATTATAGACATATTACTATGGGCTTTGTTTTTAAACTCTTGGAGCATGGTCTAGCCACTACTCTGTTTATTCCATAGACTAAACTGGTGGAGCCAGACTCTGTGTACCCTGACACAGAGTTACAACAGGCTCCAGAATTTGTTCTCCCTGTTCATGAAATATGGCGTATTCTGTGGATTACTTTGATCAATGCCTAATATTGGTAAATTAGAGCTTTAGCATTTATAAGAGTGTTTATGTCTCAAAGCACCCAAATAAAGTGCCGTAAACCAGCTCATAAGGAAGATGAAAATTGGACACAAGTAAAATTCCCTTCCAGTGCCTAAAGGAGCTACAGCAAACCTGGAGAGGGGCTTTGGACAAGTGCCTGGAGGGACAGGACAAGGGGAATGGCTTTAACCTACCAGAGGGAAGATTGAGATGAGCTCTGAAGAAGCAGCTCTTCCCTGTGAGGGTGCTGAGGCGCTGGCACAGGGTGCCCAGAGAAGCTGTGGCTGCCCCATCCCTGGCAGTGCTCAAGGCCAGGTTGGACACAGGGGCTTGGAGCAAGCTGCTCCAGTGGAAGGTGTCCCTGCCCGTGGCAGGGGTTGGAGCTGGAGGAGCTTGAAGGTCCCTTGAACGCAAACCAGCGTGGGACTGTATGACATCCCAGCTCAGTCAGTTTATGCTGGCATCACTACACAATAAAGGTTCTCAGAAAATCTACGCCATTTGGAAGTTCAGCCCAGGTTTGGAAAATCCCAGCAACAAAACCAGCCTTGACAGTCAGGGAACAAGTACTCTGCTGCAGCTTTGGTTTTGTCAGCCATAGGGTCAAGAAGATGTGGAGTGGGTTTTTCTCCTTGCAGAGAGCTCAGCAGCCACTATATACAACCTACATGAAACCAAACTGATCTTTTCCTCCAAGAGAAATGCCTAGGAGAAATCTTTATCAAAAAACATTATTTTATGCATTGCACCAACACAGCTCTAAAATAGGACAACATACCAGAAACACGACTCGATCCAAAGGAACTGCGAAAATCAGATGTACTTTCTAATGACAATAGATGACAAAGCACATCTACTGTCACGAGGAAATATATATATACATGTATTTATATACATGTATTTTCTCATGACTTTTTACGCACTTCAACTAAAAGCCATTATTTCTGCTCCTAATGCAGTGACACAGAGAATCAACGCGGAAACTGTTCTCACCAAACTGACCCCCAGGCACTGCTCCAGCTTATTTTCAATCCCATTCTCCAGTTCACACCAAACCTGGCCATGCAGCATCACTTCTTATGCAGAACATTAATATCTAGTCCAGTTTTCCTGAAAAACTTATCTTGAAATCAGTCAGCCAACAACTTGTCACGCTTTCTGCCTTTTATTTTTAATCCTGCCTATCCACAAAGAGCCTGAAATGAGAATATGGAAGAGTGGGACTGCTGCCAGCAGACTTCCTGCGCTCCAAGCTCGGAGCATATGTTTAAGTTCTTAATACAATACAGAAAGACAAGTTCTTGAATGTAAGCAGTCAGGACCAGCTTCTCACACAAGTTCAGCACAAGTGTCTAGACTATGAGCAAACTGCCACCAGATATGAATCTGGGGATTTATAGTACAGACGCTTGACAAGTATAGATTTAACTGCCCAAATTCCAGCACTGCTGGTTTTG
This sequence comes from Amazona ochrocephala, assembly GCA_039720435.1. NCBI lineage: Eukaryota > Metazoa > Chordata > Aves > Psittaciformes > Psittacidae > Amazona > Amazona ochrocephala. The sequence goes on from CM077897.1 coordinate 1,123,635, forward strand.
GTAAGCGCTCGATGCATCAGCTGCAAGAACACAGGTGGCAGCATGTGACGTGTGAGAAGGGTAAATCCCTCACATATGCCAGAGTCAGCCCAGTGCGTCCATAGCTAAATGGGTAACAGTTAACACAAGATTACTCTGCATGTACTATTACCCTTTAACTGAAGCTTTAACCTGCCAGAGGGGAGACTGAGGTGAGCTCTTAGGCAGAAGCTCTTCCCTGGGAGGGTGCTGAGGCGCTGGCACAGGGTGCCCAGAGAAGCTGTGGCTGCCCCATCCCTGGCAGTGTTCAAGGCCAGGTTGGACACAGGGGCTTGGAGCAAGCTGCTCCAGTGGAAGGTGTCCCTGCCTGTGGCAGGAGCTGGAACTGAAGGAGTTTTAAGTCCCTTTCAACCCAAACCTGTCTGGGATTCCATGATTCAATGAAAACAAACCCAAACCACTCATGAAAACACGGCACTGTAAAGACAGACTCATCACTTCAAAGATTCTTACTCTGCTTCCTGCTAATGATAAACAGCTAAATAATCTTTTGTCATATGATATAATCTTTCTCTATAGATGGTTTTATCCGAAGTTGGAGAGTTTTCATTTCCCTCCAGTATGAAGATGCATAATCTGCATCTATGAGCTTCATGCCAGAGTGAAAAACCTGGACTACACACAAAAGCATCGCACACGCAGAGCGGCAAACACAGTCTGCAGTGGTGCCTCAGCTGCTTTTCTGCCTGCAAACCTGTTTGTCTGCAAGGACAAATGCAACCCGTCCTGGGTTCAACAGCAGCAGCCATTTTTCTCCTTCTTAGTAGCCGGTGCAGTGCGGTGGTTTTGACTTTCGGCCTGGGAACAACGCTGATAACACCGATGGTTTCAGTTACTGCTCAGTAATGTTTACTCTGACCAAGGACTTCGTGAGCCTCATGCTCTGCCAGGGAGGAGGGGAAGCCGGGAAGAAGCAGAGACAGGACACCTGACCCAAACTGACCAAAGAGGTATTCCATACCACAGCATGTCATGCCCACTATATAAACTGGGGGCAGTTACCCGGAAGGGTTACATCACTGCTGGGGTCGGGCTGGGTATCGGTTGGCAGGTGGTGAGCGGTTGTATTCTCTCCCCTTGTTATTTCCCTTACCATTATTATTATTGGTGGTAGCAGCAGTGGTTTGTGTTACACCTCAGTTACTGAACTGCCCTTATCTCAAGCCGTGGGAGTTACATTCTTTCGATTCTCCTCCCCATCCCTCTGGGAGCAGGGCGGAGGATTGGGGGAGAGTGAGTGAGCGGCTGCGTGGTTCTGGGTTAAACCACAACACAACCCAAGAGTTTGAAGTTAATCATAAGAGAATACAGGGTATAGAGTTACATCAGGATGTAAAAATGCTGTCATGGATTGGGCTTACATGAATGCAGAAATTTCTTACAAAAAAGCAACTGAGGCAACTATTTCAAATGCAGTGCCTTCATATCCATCTAACTTACAATTTATCTCACTTAAACTGTATTCCTCAGTAGAAGTATCTTGGTAAACAGATTAAACTCAGAGGCTTACTAAATAACTTTAAGTCACTTTACGATTTGCACATTTACTGAATCCCAGACTGGTTTGGGTTGGAAGGGACCTTAAAGCTCATCCAGTTCCAACCCCCTGCCCCGGGCATGGACATCTTCCACTAGAGCAGGTTGCACCAAGCCCCATCCAACCTGGCCTTGAACGCTGCCAAGGATGGAGCAGTCACAACCTCCTTGGGCAACACCAGTGTTGCCACCAACTCCAATGCTGATTGCCATTCCTGAAGAGCAAAACTACAACCACTCAACGTGGAAAACGCAGTGCAAGGACTACGAATGCATTCAGTTGACTTAGACTGGATTTGTTAGATAGTCTTATGAACCTTACAAGAGGCAGAAGCAGTCAGAAAGTCCACAGGTAAGAGTATGATTCAAAGCTGATCTACTTCATGAGGACCGTGCAGCTACAGCTATGCCAGGGGGTGAGAAAACAAGATACTGGCAAAGGCCCCTAGCAGAAAGAGTGTATGATGACAGGGGAGTGACTAAATCTCCTACGCACATAGCTTAAGAACAACAAAAACCCTCTTTGAAAGCGCATCTGTGTCCATGGAGGAGCTCTGTCCACATTGATACAAGGTATTTTCAGGGTCAAGCAAGTCTGCAGCAAGAACCCCGCTCTGAAAAGTCACAAGTTCCCAATTCCCTCTGGTTATCCTTTGCTCTGGGTGCGTGCACGCATTGAGGTAGTTTAGTTTTCATTGTGGATGCCTTGCACAGCTTTCCTCTGTTCCTATTTCCCTGTATTTATACTACTGACCATTTTTTTATTCAGAATAAACTCCTGAGAAATTGATTTCTTCATATTTTAAGTTTACAATTTCTCAAGATCCTTTGGAATCCAATTTATTCTTCCTACCCTGCAACCTCTCGAGAGCTGCTGTCACCCACAGGTTTTGCTAGTACACTCCCAATGCCATCATGCAGGTTACTAAGCAACTTGCTAACCAGCTTGGCACCCGCTCTACAGCAGTTCTGATCACACTACATTTAACTTTCCAGCCAGAAGCATCTCAGGGCCCCACATCAGAAGTGCTTCCAAAAGCAAAACAGGGACATTTTCACTTGGTTGCAATGTCTTCTAGGTGCTTTGCAGCCGGAAGCAGCAATTGGTTCAAGAGTACTCAGTCATCTTGACTAGTTTTGAACAAATCAGACAAGGCAAAGGGCTGAGATCTTTCAATTCCCATTCAGCCAAGCTGAAATCAAATCAATAGATCACTCCATTATTCACTCTTTTAAAGTAATTCCTCAGTTTCAACCTGGCATGTACTGAGTTGAGGCTTACATAATACCACAGAGAGCCAACCCTTCCTAGCTCCTAGAAGGTGGTCTAGCAGGCATCACAGCCCATACTGCCCTGACTTCCTCCCCTCACACTTGTGCTCACATGGCCAGCACCCAAAACCTCAGCACAGACCCCCAGCACTGGAAATACTTCTCAAGTTGGCAAAAATAAATACTTGCATCTCTTTCTCATTGGAAACGTACACTGATTTAGAACGACACCATTTGGCCTGCGATCACAACTTGTAACTGGCAAGAACTCCCACTGTTATTACTTTTTGGGATCACTACTACCCACATGGTGCCAGATGGTGTATTGCACCTCTGCTGAGGAGGTGTAGGAGCACTGCCTGCTGTCAGCATGGCCTTCTCTTTACTTTATTCAAGACACAGATAATATTACCACTCTGAAGGGAAAGCGGGTGGGCATATGTAGCTCCATTACAGCTGAGGCCTTCAAAGAACAATATTCCTTTCTTTAATGAAGCCTGCTACATTAAATCCCTGCTCCTAAAGAGGGAAAAAAAGCAAGGGATGTCTTAACACATGCCCAACCATTAACCAAAGGTTGGTGCCAATGGAAAGCTGCTCATAAAGGTTTCAAGCAAACACTAATGTTGTAACTATGAAGCTGAGTATCTCATACTCATAACTGTGTGAAACAGCATGAAAGTGAGTTGGGGTCCTCAAATCTTACATTTAAAATTAAACAGGAAAGAATTAATCATGAAGAAAAAAAACATTAAATTAGTAAATGGGAGATTTCTCCCTTCATAAATAAATAGCTATTAAACCAAGATTATTTAGATGTGCAAAAGCTCCTGGAAAAGATAATAAGCATTAGACCCTAACGTGACGGCAGAAAGTAACATATTACTTCTGCATCTAACAACAGATCTGCATTCTGTTACTATCTTGTATCAAGATACAGCTGTGATAAACAGAATAAGAGCCCAAACCACATCATTTTGCAAATATCCTTAATAAAGTCACGTGAAGAACAAGGCAGCCTGCAAGCATGGGGCAAGCCAGCAAAATCCACAAACACTTATGGAGATCATACAAATCACTACATCCACTTACATCTGCACCCCTCCACAGGCTCAGGTTAACAACTCTACATTTCAACACACATACTTCCTTTTGGCTCTCTTCTCCTACCATCGTGTATTTCTAAAACCTATCCTCACGCCGCTTTCTTTGGTTTTCCCTCTCTCAGACCCTTCCACAGTCTATTCCATGACATCTTGGTGATCCTGCTCCTCTACTCTGCTCTCGTGAGACCTCACTGGGAGTATTGTGTGCAGTTCTGGTGTCCTCAACATAAAAAGGACATGGACTGTTGGAATAAGTCCAGAGGAGGCCACGAGGATGATCAGGGGACTGGAGCACCTCCCGTATGAAGATAGGCTGAGAAAATTGGGGCTGTTCAGCCTGGAGAAGAGAAGGCTGCGTGGAGACCTCAGAGCAGCCTTCCAATATCTGAAGGGGGCCCATGAGGATGCTGGGGAGGGACTCTTCATTAGGGACTGCAGTGACAGGACAAGAGGTAACGGGTTCAAACTTAAGCAGGGGAAGTTTAGATTGGATATGAGGAAAAAGTCCTTTACTGTAAGGATGGTGAGGCACTGGAATGGGTTGCCCAGGGAAGTTGTGAATGCTCCATCCCTGGCGGTGTTCAAGGCCAGGTTGGACATAGCCTTGGATGGCATGGTTTAGTGGGAGGTGTCCCTGCCCATGGCAGGGGGTTGGAACTGGATGATCTTAAGGTCCTTTCCAACCCTATTCTATGATTCTATCTCTGAAGGACAGAAGGTTGTTTACCTGTTTGCCCATTAATCTCCTCTTTCCTGAGGACTTTCTCTGCAGCATTTCCAAGAACTCCCCTTCCTAAGCCTATCCCAATTATCCACTCAGTGACTTATCTCTTATGGTCAGACACACACTAACCACTGAGAAGAGACTCATGGCATGGAACTAAAACCCTGCACAGTGTTAAGGGAGCCTACAGGAAGAGGAGTGGACACAGAGGGCTTAGGCCTGAAAGGACATAACTATTTTGACCACCTTCAAGTTACAAGCACTGTGCTGCCATGCCCCTACAGACTCCCTATGTACCACTGACCTACACAATGTGTACTCGCCCACTGACACCTCTCAGCATTAAAACACGTACCTCATTTCTACGAACACGCTCTCTACCTTTATCTTCCACTTACTAGGCATCTTCAAAACGTTATGTGCAACATTAACAGCACCTTGTTATCAAAAACAGTTTCTTAATGAGAATAATCCCACAGGACAAAATGGGATGCAAGGCAAAAGGGAAAATCACCTGTTATTAGAGCAGTAAATAAAAGGGACAGGAAACATACGCCCGCTTCTCTGTTCACTGCACTTTCGTTGTATAGTTTCTTTACTTTCTAGTAATACTTCTTCATTAAGAATACTAACTTTATGGGATCACAACCCATGAAGAGAAACATAGAATCAGTCAGATTGGAAAAGACCTCTAAGATCATCAAGTCCAACTGTTCCCCAGAACTGCCAAGGCCACCACTAACCCACGTCACTGAGGACCTCACCTACATGGTTTCTGAACGCTTCCAGGGATGGTGATTCCAGCACTGCCCTGGTTGTTAATAAAATGTCTTCCTTTTGAGTAGGGAAAAGCTACTCCGAAGGCTTCTCATATCTTCTTTTCAGCTTCTAAGCACTTGCATTGGACAAGCAGCTTCCTAAAGCTCCTTCTAGATTCAAAGATCTACAGTAAATATCCAGCAGCAGAACAGAAATCATTCAGAAAGCACAGGGATCTCCCTCATTCAGTTGCTTTGTAGTCATATTATGAAGAGAAATGCAAGACACAAAGTCTGACAAGTTCTTTACCATTACGGACCCATCCTTCAGTCCGCATCTTGATCATTTTTGCAACTACAGATTAGGAATTCCCAAACTGTGCTGTCCATATGTACCACCCTCATGCGATCACAGAACTCTGCCTATGTAAGTAGATCTCTCTTCAATCAACTATTTCATTGGAAATAGTAATACTTCACAAAGCCAGACAGAAGCAGCCCACTGAAAAGGCTAAGCCTGACATAAGAGTCCATAAATACAGCTTGCCAATATTCAAGCCAACAGTTAAAACACTGGCCACAGGATCTAGCACAATGAGTTTAATACTCCTCTACTCAAGGGTGCAAAATACACCTGCAAGGAACTTCAGAGACCATCACGATGCCCGGGAGTAAGCAGAAGAGGCCTTCCATGTCTCCAGGTTAAGGACACTTTCAAGCGTTATCAGTAATGATTTATAGCAATGGGAACCAATACACAACCGCTTTCTGGAACCACAAATACATAAATCTTCACACTCCCATTCTGAAGAGAATTCATTTTACACTGTCTTTCATTTTGAGGTGTTTCATATGCACTGATGGTTTCTTTCTCACATGCATTCATCAAGGTCCTCATCCAAACTCAGAGGGAAACACAAATTCTTCAGCCAGCCAGGTGAAAAGAACACATAAAAAATGGAGGAATCATCCACACAGATCCACAAGCCTCACCCCTTAAGGCAGCTAAAAAATATAAATCACAGCAATGGTGTTTCCTAGCGAAAACAAAAAGCATTTTACTTAAATAATCGGAATACAGACAAATAGCAGCAATCTGACAAGGCGTTATTCTACCTGCCCTGGAATCATACAGACATGAAGGGGAAAATGAAACAAGCACCCAAAATATGCAAGAGTAACTAAGCAAACAGAAGATCCCCTATCATAAAATACAAATTAACCATCTCTCACCCCAATTACTAGCAAATTCCCAGTGTGACTTGTATTGTAAATAAGAATCCACATATCCAAAATACTTCCTTCATTAATGAGATCAGTACAAATCTCGAATTTGAGATCCCTGCAATTCAACCATAATTAGCAATTAAAGCTGATGTAAGTGAAATGAGACTATAAAATATTCACCAGCAAAGTGAGGGACTCAGCATAAAGCCACAGATTTACCCTATTCACTGTTACTTGGGAATTTTACCTCAGCCTCTGTGTCAAGCTATTCCATATATCTTAATATCCCTTGTAGATCAGGGCAGAAGATGCCGTTCAACTATTCAGCTGAATTTCATGAGTGACGTATTTCTATAAGCTCCAGGTTTTAAGTAAGACACAACGGAAATGGAATCTCTAAAAACCAAATCCTCTATTTCAACCGCTAAACCAGAAGGTACGGAAAACAGGATATAAAGACAAATAACTCATCACAACAACCACATCTCTGCTGTTGTACATGCAAACTACTCTAAAAAAAATGATCACAAGCTTCCAGATTGAAAAACCTGAGGAAAGAAAAGGAAGGAAGCTTGTCTCCATCTTCCCAAGCGCTGGAAGGAGTGGATAATGGAAGATACACATTTGCTATTTGCATATACTTACAGCTCAACCCAGGAACAAACACAGCTTTGAGCTTCCCCTGCTTTGATCGGCATAAGGAGGTCAGGAACACTCATCAGATGATTTCTCAAGAAGTTGTGTGAAACGGGCCAACATGAATGGAACTGCTTGTGGTGCAAGAAAGGACAATTCATACATCCCGGGATGGCCACTTGGGACATACACCACTCTATTCTGTCTCATGAAATACAAGCGAACAACTAATGAGCAATAAGCTGCTCCGAGCCTTCAAAAGTACGAGTATGAAAGATCTTTAAGAACAAATCCCCAGCCAAAGAGAAAAATTCACAGCAACTCCAGCCTTCATACCACAGAGCTATCCGCCTGCTCTGGAAGATACTCCTCCAGTCACCAATATGTTCTTTTCATAAAGGACAAATAACAAACAAATACTGGTCACAGCTGAAATGTCAACATGCCCGATTCATCGCTCTCTTCATCAGTTATGCCAGTTGAAGAGAGAATACCACTCTCACAGATTACTTCCCTCCCCATTAGCTCATACAACATCATTCCTCATCAGCACAAGGGCCCCAGCTCAAGAAAGCAGCAGCATGTGGAGACTTGCCTGCATCGGAATAGTAACATGAACTCACCAGGATTCTTCATGTTCCTCAAGTATCTACATGTGCCTTTGCCAAATTGGTTCTTAAGGATTACTACTTCAGGTTACTTGTTTGCCAAAGCTAAATAATTCTCAGCTTTACAAAGCAACGGGGCTGGTGGGAGGCAAAGGGGAAAAAGAAAAAAGCCACTTTTCACATTTTAAATTCCAAACCAGCAGCATTTTTAGCAAATAAGCCTTTCCCTCAGAGCAAGAAAAAGCTTTACCAAGAAAATCATAAACGTGACTGAGGAAGCAAACCTTAGACCAAAGGTTTGCTTTACGCAGAATACATACAAACCCAGCTATTACTATGGTACTTTTTAGATACCACGAATAAGTGATGCTTCCTTTGAAACCAGTCATGCAACGTGACACAAAACCAACAAGAGTACTACACCTTTTCTTGTAGCATTACTAATTCATGTTCTCTTTAAGAGTATTTTTCAAGATGAAGTTTCTCACACCACAGTATAAATCCATTTATTTGCCACAGTTTGGAAAGACAGGCAATAAAGGCTGCCCAGAAAGAAATCAACTCAACCCATTATGCCAAGATTTCTCTTCCTGAAGACCTGAAACACCACAGTTCATTACCCCAGCACCAAACCATACAGCATTTGAGTTCAAATTCCAGTAAAGTGACTCCTGCTCTCCCATCTGAACCCCGCAGCCAATTCCACCCTAGGACAACAAGCTAAATTCCTGCCCAATTTGCCCATCATCTTCCTCAGGAAACTAGATCCTTTCATCACAGGTCACTTCAGTAGAACGTCAACAAACCCCATCAGACAGGGTGGCTTCATGAGGGGGAATTTTAAGACTGAGCTCTAAACTCCCAGTTTCTCCCTTCTTAATACAAATACACAACACAAGCCACTACCTTCTGTAATTAACACAGAGTTAGTATTTGAAGTAATTACTTTCTAAATGAACATAAAACTAACAACTGCATTTTAGCCCCATAAAATAATGGGACTGGAATAATTCTTAGTAACACAACCAGAATTTGTTCTGTAAAGCTCATAAAACCCAGCTGGCAATTAACCAGAGATGGATGATCTGCTCCACTCCACTGCTGCAAATATCTGCAGATGCAGTGAGCTTTAAACACCAATTTATCTCCAGTGAATGCAACAGGCATTCAAGAGGCACCTCTCTACCTTGAAGTTAAAATGAACACAAAAACCATAGAATCAGCCAGGTTGGAAAAGACCTTTAAGCTCATCAAGTCCAACCGTTCCCCAGCACTGCCAAGGCCACCACTAAACCATGTCACTGAGGGCCTCATCTATACAGTCTGGGAACACTTCAGGGACGGTGACTCCAGCACTGCCCTGGGCAGCCTGTCCCAATGCCTGAGCACCCTCTGGGGAAGAAACTGTTCCCAATATCCAATCTAAACCTCCCATGGTGCAGCTTGAGGCTATTAACTCATCTTATTCCAAGAGGAAGACTTCAAATTCCAAGCATCGGAAACAGCCTGCGGGCTCAGGTCTGTTTCACTGACAACCATGGTAATCTCCCATGGACCTTGCCAGGAACATCACCAGGTCCTGTACCACCACACAGCTTTTGCATGTTCAACAGATGCTGGAAAGTGCTCCTGGAGGTTGGTACAGATTTATTATATCGGAAGCAAAGTACAAGACAACCTGAAATTACCAACCACAAGGATTAAACTAGCAGCAGAAGACGTGAGGATTCTTTGTGTAGCACTAAACCAGAACATCCACTCACTGCACATCAAAAGGTACCATTTTAAGGCTTCATGCAAGTACTCCATGCACGAGTTCACAACTGAAATCAGCCAAAGTCCTCCAGGCTGCCATGACAGACAGATCCTGCCACTCTGTTCTATTCCTGCATCCTCCTCCTATCAGTCTCATGTTCAACAGGTCAAGTTCCTTTTATCGATCCAGCTAGAAACTCTGCAAATAAACAGCTTTTACTCAGCCAACAATGCCCAACATTTCACTTGATGCAAGAGAGAGGGCTCCAACACCATGAGGGTAGGAGGGGAAGGAAAGGACATCACTGACTTTGCACCAATTCTTTAACGCAGCTTAACCTCTTCAAGAAACTACCCTCAGAGCCATTTGCTTGTCTGGATGTCAACAGCAATCACCTTGCCGTATCATTCTGCTCTGAAGAAAATTCACACTCAAGAACTAAAGAAAAAGGATCAATGTGTGTACTCACAGCTTTATACATCAAAAAGACACAAAAATGGGAATTCTTAATTTCATTTTTGAAGCAAAAGATTTTGGTTGAATATTTCACAACACAGAACTACAGGCGCTACAGCCTCTCAGCTCATTGCCAGTCTCACCACAATCTTAGATAAAACATAAGGCAGAACATAATCATTCCTTAATGAAAAAAAACCATGCACAAATTTAGAAGGCTGGAAGTTATTTTGTCCTTTTTATGTGCCAAGGGGTTGGTTCAGACTTTTCTGGCTGCTTTTTTACTGTTTTCCTTTTGCTACCTAATAAAGGTAAGCTATACCATTACCAGTTTTAACAAGCATCCTGAAATTTATACAGAATCTTACATTTTCTTTAATGGAACTTAAATGTGTCATAGGCAAGCCAAAGAAGCCCTTGCAGATAGGGGAAAAAAAAAAAAATCTATATATACTCTGGAAATACATATATAAGCCAAAACTTGCAGAACTCAGTGTACTCGCTCTGTACACTGAGTTCTGTATTATGCAGATCTGCAGATCTCTTTGCCTAAGCACTATTACCTTTTTTTCCCCCACAACAGATTGTTCACAAAGCCATAAAATGGGATTTTGATCATGGTAAATTGCAGTATAGTGTATTACCATAACTCAACTGCGCATTCACCACCCATCTGTAGCTGAACATACCTTTTACACATATATCCATGGCCTAGGGTGTCTCCCACCACTCCAGCAAGAAAGCCTCACGTGACTGTCACTAGCAAATTCCCTTCAGCATGCTCACACCAAAAGGCACTTATTTCACCAGCTGCTTTCCCTTTTTCCCTTCTAACCCCCACCTTAGGAACGGATGTTTTCAGTTGCAGGTTTGCTAGTTAAGTTTTGAGGATTAAATAAGAAAACCAGACAACACCCAACCTTTAGCATTTGAAGACAGCATCCAAGCTCCAACCTGAGCCATGCTGCAAGCAGGGCTTCATGGCTGTGGTGCTCTCTGTGGCTGTACTTCTTCTTCTCCCAATTCCACATAAATTTCCCTCATTCAGTACACTGTAGCTATGCTATACTCCCCAGCAGCACTAATTATTCAAGCTCTCCAGATATTTCATATGCTGTTTCCCTATTATTTTGCTATAGTACCTGTACAAAAGCCTAAAACCCACATGGATGCATCACTCCCTAGAGCAGCTTACTGCCCAGCATCTGCTCCTGAACTTCCCAACGCAAACAGGGATGAGAACCCCTCTTTTCCCTGCAAAGCACACAACTGAGAGGCTGTCTGCCTCATCATCTCTCATTTCTCTTTTACATTTTAGCCCCCAACAACCAACCCACGCCTGTAACAGAAAGACACCGTGTGTCATTAGACTCCACACTCCTTACTCACCCTTTGGGAGGAACGAGAGGGAGAACGTTTAACCCTTGTTTGCCTGCAGCGCGGGGTGGGTCTGGCCTCACGTGTGCGTTACCTGCAGCACAGCCCTGTAAATACGGGGCCATTCTGCGAGGAAAACGCCTCCCTTACAGTCCTCACAGCCCGTAAAGGACTGGAATCCTGCAGCACGAACCGTTCACCACTTACCTTGCGCCGCTCGCTTAAAAATAAGGGATTTCTAATGGAAAAGATGGCATTTTGGGACCTCTACCTGCACCCCCCCGGGGAATGAACGAAGAACGAGCCCACCGAGCACCCGACGCCCTCCCGGCCCCCGCCCGTGTGCGGCACCGCGCTGGGGGGGGGGAGCAGGGGCGTGGCGGGGGGGTGTCGCGACTCCCTTCCCCGACTTGTCGCCGGGCTTCGCCACCTCACGACCCCATCCCTCCCCCCCACCATCTGTCGCCGCAGAGGGGCGGCGGGGAGGCGCAGCCAGCACCCGGACACCCGGACCCGCGCGGCCTCTGGCCCTTACCTGTCGCGACAGAGCTCCCGCGCCCCCTCAGCCGCAGCGCGCGGGGCGCTTCCCTCTCACCACATCGCCGAAGGAGAGGGGCGGGGAACGGCGGCGGAGCGCGGAGTGGGGGGGGGGAGCGGCCGGTCTCACCCCTCCACAGCGGCGCCGGCCGCGCTGCTCCCCCTTTCACCGCCCAACTACCTCAGCACCTCCCTCCCTCCGTGCCCGCCCGGCGCGGCCTGCCCCGGGCCCCCAGTGCCTCAGTCCCCCGCTCGCCTCCGGAGCGCGCCGCCGCCGCTGCCGCCTCACGGAGGGAGGAGAGCGGGCGGGGCGGGAGCGGCGGGAAGGAGAAGGAGGAGGGGAAGCGGCCGGGCGGGAGCGCGCGCGGCCCCGGGCTCGCTCCTTCCCTCCCTCCCTCCGTCCGCGCGCGGAGGTGAGGGGTGGAGCTCATTGGTTATTCATGAGGGGAGGTGGGCGTGGTTATGCAAATCAGGCGCCCCCCCTGCGCCCGAGCGCAACCTGCCCTGGTTGTGGGGGGCAACATGGCCGCGGTGCTCGTACCTGTCGCGGCCGCAGCTGCACCGTGACCGCCGCCTCCATGAACCCCGGTGGGGAGCGAGCGGGAGAAGCCTCACCGGGAGGGCCCCGGGGAGGGAGAAGGCGGGGTCCGGCTGTGAGGGGGCTGTGGCAGCGGCTCCAGTGAGGGGCGGACGTGGCGGCGGCGGCGCGGGCCGTGCGCTGAGGGAGCCGCCCCGCGAGGGGGAGCGGCGGCGGTGGCGGCGGCGGCGCGGCCCCCGCTGTGAGGGAGGGACGGCTGCGGGCGACCGGTTTGGTGGGAAGGGGCTGTGAGGAGCGGGAGGGAGCGGCTCCGGCATCGGGCAGCGCCTCCAGCAGGGCCGAGGCGTTAACACCGGCTCCAGGTCCCTGCAGGTACCGCTCGGAACGGGCCCGGGCTGGGCGAGGGATATTCTGGCGGTGAGATGTGGTGGGAACGCGGTCGCCGGCCACGGTCCCTCCCGTGCGGGCACGTCTCTGCCGTGACAGCATCCCCCTGCCTTCATGTCTGCTTTGTTCGAAGCAGACAGAATGGTTCACGTTGAAAGGGACCTTAAAGCTCATCCAGTTCCAACCCCTGCCATGGGCAGGGACACCTTCCCCTAGAGCAGCGTGCTCCAAGCCCCTGGGTCCAGCCTGGCCTTGAACACTGCCAGGGATGGGGCAGCCACAGCTTCTCTGGGCACCCTGTGCCAGCGCCTCAGCACCCTCACAGGGAAGAGCTGCTTCCTTATCTCCAACCTGAACTTGCCTTGTTTCAGTTTGAGCCCATCACCCCTTGTCCTATCAGTGCAGCCCCTGATGAAGAGCCCCTCTCCAGCATCCATGATGCAGATAAGAGATTTCTGCAAACACTACCAGAAAACCAAAATGTTTTGTTTCTCCTCCCCTACAAGAGGTCAGATGCAGCCGAAGACCAGGTGCAAAAGGAACACAGGAAGAGAAAAGCTATAGTACCTGTTAAAGCTATTAGCAGCATTTAAATTACCTTAATGGCTTAAGATGCACATTGCAATCCAGACAGCGTATCAGCATTGCTTAGTTGTCCGCTGTGAATGAAATAGAATAATGACAAATTTGGTTTTCTCATCAAACTAATAATCAACGTTATTTTTGCACAATAAAGCACATGGTAAACACAACTTCTGACTTTATCTGTTTATTTCCCTTTAAGATAGTAGTTACAGGAATCAGCTGATTATTTTGTTAACTAAGATACAACAAATTATTTTGTTGGGTTTTTAGTCAACCAAATAATCAGTTTATTCCAGTGAAAAATGTCCTCTTTCATTAAATGAATGAAAAGTATCTTCCCTCCCTTGGATGGATGCCTTGTTAAGCCTCTGGCCCCAGAATGGTGAAGAGCTTCTCATCACATCTGCCCCCAGTGCCAAATTAATGACCAAAGAAATGAAGCAACAGGATAATCTTCAGCTGTGAGTCAAGGAAATGACTTGTGCAGACAATGAAGTGCAATAGAAAGAATCCTACATGGGAAGTGTTAATAAAACTGGGTTGGTTTTTATGTGTGTTTGTTCGCAGAGCTGATAAACAAGATGCCAGGTTTCTGGAATTAAGCTTGGATTGGGGTGAGTGAATGTATCAGCTGTCATCTCCATGATGATTCTGTATGATGCCATCTATATGATGATCACATGCATTCTATAGTGAATATATCACTATACCATCTCTATCACCCGTCCCTTCAGTCCTTGGGTTTTGCTTTCAGAGGAGAGTGGCATTGCATAAAACAGCGCAAGAAGCAACTTAAAAAAGAACACCAGCACAGGAGGGAAATTTTCCAGAACTATTTCCATCTAAATCTGCAGCCTCCTTCCTGCCTCTTCCGTTACTTCCAGCAGAAGGGCTTGCTGTAGTTGCCTATCTTCTGCTGCCCTTTAGTCTTCTTAAACCACATGAACTGGAGGGCAACACATAGCCAGAATAAATCCTCATTTCTCCTTCAGCAACTTATTAGCATAGCAAATCACTGACTGTGCACGGCGACAGTACCAGGAGGAATAATAGTTCCACCTACGAGAAAATATTCTCAGAACTGATGTCAACTGCTTTATATATGTACCCGTATCATTCGTAAGCAAACACATTTCAAGACATGGGTTTGTCAAAGAGAGGGAGGATCTGAAGTTTCCAGTATGTAGCTGAGAAGTCAGAGGGAATGAGATAACAACAGAAGCCCAGCTTCCATATGGGAAGAGAAGCCACAGTGTGTAAATATTTAGGGACTCTTGTCCAGTCTGACGCTGTGTTAGTGGTGAAGTACCTGAGGCAGAGGAGAGGATTGAACAGGAGCATCCATGCTCTCCACCAATGGCAGCTTCCCCCGCGCTGTGCAAGGAGACAAATCCTGCTGGAACACTGAAAATCCCTTCTGGGACACAGAGGCATACTTAATTCCTGGATCCTGGCTGTCCAAGCTCCACTGTAAATACAGCACCAAACTGCCCAGACCTAAAGGCTGTCTTGGCCTGTACCTACACAGAAGCACGACTGCAGGTACTTGAAGTATATCAACACAAATCACCTACAGCATTTAGAGCCTTCAGAGATCAGCCAAGGTGCAAGGGGGGGGAGTTTTGAGGGTCACTCTTCCTGACTTTGGTCCAGAAATCCCACCCAAGTTCCATTTGGTCCCATGCACACCTTATTACATCTAGCCCCTTAGCACTCAGACATCCCTTTGGTGAAGTAGGAGAAACCCTCAATCACCTCTATGTTTTGTGTGGTTGTACCACAAGCTGACACAAAGTTTGCACAACAGCAAAGAAAGAAACTTGGCGGCAATAAACAAGATGTTGTCTCTTAAACAGCCAGAATCCCTACAGAGAGCTATAAAACCACTCGGTCTTTGTAATCCTATGTGCCATCAGGTCTTCTCTTAGACGGATTCTAAGTGTGACCATATAAAAACCAAATATTGCTTACGCTATTTGTTATCTAAGAAATAGATGCCTGAGGACAAAATATTTTAGTATAATCATGTAAATGGGAGATACTCATTTTCTTCACACTTCAGCAGGCTGGAAGAACACCGGCTCTGCCATCCCTTCAGTAACTAATGAAAGGCACATCTATTTGCGGAGCCTGGGGAGGTTGGAAATAGATTTGGGGTTTTTTGCAGAAGGAAAGGGCAATTTCTGGTTTGCTGGTTGTTTAACTTCAGTTTCTGCAGTTTCTGGCAAGAGCACCTTGAGGGGTGGACAACAGACTCTGGTTTGTCTAAATAAACGTGTGCTCTGTGCCCCTTCTCCCACCAGAGCTGCATTTCAAGGCCCTTCATCTGCGCAACAGCTGAAGTTTCTAACAGAGAAGAAATAAGAGTGACAGGATGAGTAAAAATACCTCTTTTTTCCTGCAGACACCTGTTTTGGAGTGGATGAAGTGCATTTTTGTAGTCTCAGAAGACCCAGGTTCTAGTTCTCTCAATAACAGAAGCCAACAGAGGCAAAACTTGCTGCCTGCAGAGCTCAGTTTCCTCAGAAATACATATAACCAAGCCCCAAACCTGCCTTCAACGTGCGAAAAAGAACGTTAAAGGCTATGTAGAAACAAAGAGCTGGTGACACGCCGCAGGATATCAATCTGACATCAAACGGCCCTACCCATGCCAGGAAGCAGCTCCAGCCGGTCCCATTTCCCTCCCGCAGTGGATGGAAGCACAGAAAGAAGGAGCCACCGTGTTAGAAGTGGTTAAAAGGTGTTTGGCCAAGAAAAGGTGCACCAAAGGGCTGTCCCAATGGGAGATTCCTGACCTCCAGAGGGATGAAAGTGTGATCAGAGGCCCTTCGTGGAAGGTCTTGCCCACTGTCCTCAGTTTTCAGTGAGAACATCAGTGCAACAAATGACCCTGTGAAGGAAGGGGGTTGTACAAGACGTCAGAGCGCTGGTTTGGGAACAGCGAGCAAGAAGTGCTTGTAGGTGAGACAGCCATGTCCCCTGTCTAGCCAGTGTTTCCTCCTGCCCTAAACCTCCTCAATTGCTGCCTGATGCTCTCGTGTTCTCTTCTTCAAATCAGGTAGCTGAGCACGAGTCCTTAGTGCACGAACCACGTGCGCACGCCTCCATTCAGAGCTCTGTCTAACAAAAAACACCCATTATTGTCCTTACCCAGCATCAGTATTGCAGGAGGCAATGTTGCATCAAAGCCAGGGTGGACAGGGCTTGGAGCAACCTGCTCTAGTGGAAGTTGTCCCTGCCTATGGCAATGGATTGGAACTGGATGAGGTCCCTTCCAACCCAAACCAGCTTGGGGTTTTGTGGTTCTATGATTCCAAAAGAACACTGTGTGTCAAACTGTAATTGCGATTTTGAAAGAGACCTATTTATGCAGCTCATAATTTAGCACCAATACCAATCTCACCATTTTCCTCTCCGGAGGCACTGCAGTGATGGCATGGGATGCAGATAACATCTCGACTGATAGAACGCACCTCTGACCCTCTGGGGAGTACCCATCAGCCTTGTAAACAGAGAAAAACCTTTGTAATTGTCCCTTCTGCTCTGTTAATGTGACCCAGTTATCACCCTCCTTGTAGACAAAGATTCAGAATTTGCATATACACTGGACCAAACCAAACCACCACCTTTTGGTGATTCCCCATTTGATTATGCCTCAGCTTCTCTGCTTTTAAGGAGGTCTTGAGATGGCTGTTACAGGCCAGGGATGACAATCAGCATGACTTGCACTGGGAGCAGGAAAACCTTCCCACCATTTCCTACAGCCCTGGCACAGCTCTTCAAGGGCTGTGTTCAGCAGCTACTGAAACACTTTGGGATTACATGTGATGTTTATCATCCTGAATAAAGACAAAGCTGCACTGAGAACAGCTGAAAATGGCATTTCCAGTTTGTCTGCATCCATTAATTAAAATTCCAGCACGTTATCCTCTGCAATCGATGTTCCAGCATTCTGGCAGGACACTATATATGGACTGGGATGGTCTCAGGACACAGGCAGAGCAGGACTCATGGGCAGACCAACCTGCGGAGCTGGAAAACTCGGCAAAGCTTTTCAGGTTTGCTTTGGTTGGTTGGCTTTTTCCAAACTCTTGCTACTTCTGCAGACAATGCTTGTTGTTAAAGGGGTTGTGCCCCCAAAAGCTTCCCTCGCTGTCCTGGTTACTCCCATTAGAAGACATTACTTCTACTGGTAAAGCTTGCTGAAGCTGGTGCCAGAAAAAGATGATGTTTCTGTGTTATTTGCTGCCTGTCCCCTTATCCCGGAGAGAAAGAGTGAACTAGCACGTTAGATTCATAGAATCAGCCAGGCTGGAAAAGACCTTTAAGATCATCAAGTCCAACTGTTACCCCAGCACTGCCAAAGCCACCACTAACCCATGGCAAATGTTTGTTCACTGAACCATGATCAGCCTAAGCGAAAAGACATCAACCACCTGCACATCTGTGTGAGGTCAGTAGGAGACACCAGCAGCCATTTGTTCTCCACGGCTGCAGTGAACAAGACAAGGGCTTAAAGTGCAGCAAGGATGATCCTGATTGGAAATTAGGACTAATTTCTAATTGCAAGGATGGTTAAGCATTGCCACAGACTGTGCGTAAAGATGACGCAGCCATCCATGGAGACCTGGAAGAGCAGCAAGCATTTGTCAGAATTAAGAGGGATGCAGTTGGGTCTGATTTTGGACACTGGGGTGACAACTTGTAGAGTTGATGTAAACCAAGTGTGTCCTTTTGCTCATGCATCAAGAGGCCACAGAAACAGTCTGCAGCAGACCCCTGGGGTATCTGTATGGAAGAGCACGTTGCTCACCTTCACCATCACAAAGCTATCACTAAAGCAGTGATAATTCTTTCACGAGCTAGCAAAAGTGCGTCTACCTGAAGTAAAACTGTCACGAGTTGATCAGTTGATTCAATATGCTGTGTTTTAAAGAGTGCAGGTTCAGTCATAGCCATTTTTCTGAAAGGGAAAAGCTTTGGTTCACTCAATTTGTTTCTGTCAAATACGCTGTAACTTGAGCAGCGATGGAGTAAATGATATTTAGTGAAACTGCTAAAATAGTCCCATGTGTTGCATTAACCCCTCGCAGTGCTAACAGAACATGTCAGATGCTTTTCCAGCAGAGCACGCCTCCTGTGCAGCAAGAAAACAGTATTGATGGTTTTACTGTTTGCCTACATGAAAATCCAACGCACTGCGTGAGAGCGCTGCCCTGAGCAGAGATTGTGTCAACTGAACAGCAGCACTGATGAAGGGGAAACAGCACAGGAACTGCTGCTGGACATCACAGCACCTGAACACTTCCTGCCTTCCCTGAATCCCTGGGTTTCAGCTTATGGTACTGAACCCACTGGAATCAGCCGGGGTTCCCACCACGCTCAGCAAGGACCCGGCACCTTTAGGGGCTGCTTTACATGGAGCTGAGGATCTCAGTCAAGACCTACCAAGTGCTCGGGTCCATGAGGTTTTGAGAACCCTCAGCTCCCACTGAAACGAGTTACAGGGACAGAAGCTGCCACACTTTGCAGAAGGGAATCTCATAGCGTCGAATGCTCCTGCCTGGAAGTTGCTCCAAGTGAAACCAGCACAAAGAGCAAAGAGGAAGCTTTCAGCCTCCATTGCTGCTGCATTTTGTGCGAGCACATATAAAAGCAGCCTTCCTACCTCCAGTAGAATCTCCCAACACCGATGCACTATCCCAAAAGGGCATCGTTATCACGAACCACAGCAAAGCTCCAAAGCCTTTTTTCATGACATTCCTAAACTGTTTGCTCCACCCTGATTCATTTTAGGAAACCGATAAGACAGCTGTGAAAATACAGCCCGTACAGCACTCTCGCACTACACACCAGCTGGCAGCGTTTGCACTTCTTTGTTAATCCCAAGGGAATAAGGATTGTTGTTTATTCCACTTTTCCAAAGGCACATGAACCAAGCTGTAACCTTCTCTTCATTAACACCACCGGTAACGTTAAAGTAGGTGTGCACTGATGTAACATTCTGGCTTGCAATGATCAGCGAAGCAGCTGCCTCCAAAGCACGGGTGGGCTCTACTCAGAGGGTTGTCTTATTATGAAGGGGCTTTGGGGCTTCCCTTTCCTGAAGTGCTCCTCATTGTCACTGTTCCCCTTCAGTGTCTCCTGCAACCATCGCTGCGTCTCTCATCGGACAGCTTCCTGTCATCAGGCGGTAGCTGTAAAGATCTGCCAAGCTGCTGTGCTCGCCCCAGCACATCCGATAACACCTGATAACAGCAGCTTCTGTCAGACTTTCCTCCACATTCCTGTGTCTTCCAGGCAGGAACGGGATGGAGGCGCAGCCTGCTCGGCCTCCTGCGCTGTGTTCCTGCCTCCTTCCCAACCGCTCCGGTGTTCTACTGAAACTCCGGATGCTTTCCTGAAGCAGTGTCTGCCGTCAAGCTGTTGTTTTACACCCCAGAGATGCCTGCAGTGCAGTGAGATCCCTCTGCTGGAAACACTGGCGCTCTGTGATGCAGTCCGGGAATCCAAATCTTTGGGGCAAATGATGGTGTAGACATCCTTGAGCTGAATTTACAAGTGAAAAAGGATGCTTTGATGCTGCAATTTCTTTTTAATGGCCTCCTCACTTCAGCTGATCCCAGCTAAGCAGTCACTATCCCAACCCTCCCCTTTCTCATCTCTTGGTTTGCACTGATACTTAACAGCAGCCCACACATGACAGTCATTACTTCCCCTCGGTCCAGATGCAGTGCCTGCAGCCTAGACCTGCAACTGAGAAACAAACTTGGGTGATGGGCTTACAACTGAATGAAGCAGCTCCAGAGAGCTCCAGATTGCCTCTGCTGCCTCTGCACTCGCTGCCTGCATGCTCCTGGCAAAGGATTCCAGGAACATCTTCGAACCTCATAGCAGCCTTCCAATATCTGAAGCCTCTTGGGCACAGGCTGGGCATAGGTCGGTTGGTGGGAAGCAACTGCATTGTGCACCGCTTGGTTTGTGTGTTCCAATTCCTTACCATTAGTGTTTTCCCTTCCTTTTCTATCCTGTTGAACTGTTTGTATCCCAACCCACAAATTTTACTTTCTTGTTTTTATCCCCAATTCTCTCCCCCATCCCACTGAAATGTTTACCCAGAGGAAATGTATCCCTTCACATGCAAACAAATACAGAACACAGCTTCTAAATCACCACGTCATCTTGCAGGGATGCTGAGAAACGGGAATCTGGGGGCTGGCTACTGCAAGGGATGTACTAGAGATGTTCTTCTGCTTGGGCCCTAGGAGGGATTTCCATGTGTAAATCCCTCTGGGAATATCACTGCTTTCCTCAGCATCCCTTTTGAAATCCACAAAGGGTCGTAAGTCAAGGGGACAAGGCCAGTGTGGCTGTGTGGCTCCTGCCTCTCTGAGCTTCTCCAGGGGTTCCTTCTCAGATAGAGGATGATGTGATAGAACAAACCACTCTGTAGACAACCAGTGCTGCTGGCTGAGGTGACACCAGCGGCTCAGAACACCACTTGAGCCCTGCAGCTCCTGCCCATCACTCGGTCATGCCATTATCCCTCCATTATGGGTATCTGTTGTGTAACATCAGATACTTTGCAGTTAATTTTTTTAAGGTAAGTCAGATTTGAACAGAATCAAAAATAAGCAAGAGCTAAAATATCTGCAGTGCTGGGGCTGTGCCAAACACCCACAGATTGTGTACCCTGTACTCAAGTCTTGTCAAGCAGCTCGGCACATCTTTATTCTAATCATTTACTTTCATTTTGTGCCTAACAGAGTTGTCCTGACTACTCAAGCAAAGCACAGCAAGAGAAGTACAGAGGCCATGGAGATGCTGCTCTGGAGCCAGGCTGAGAGAGCTGGGCTGGGGCAGCCTGGACAAGAGAAGGCTCCTTAAGAGGAGACCTCAGAGCAGCTCCAGTGCCTAAAGGGGCTGCAGGAAACCTGGAGAGGGGCTTTGGACAAGGGATGTAGGGCCAGGACAGGGGAATGGCTTTAACCTGCCGGAGGGGAGACTGAGATGAGCTCTTAGGCAGAAGTAGCTCCCACCACAGCCAGAGCCGTGGGGATCTGCTACTCTTTCACTTGGACCTCATGCAGCTGAAGCTGGCTTTTTTCCTAGAAACTCCCTAATATTCTCCCTGCTGCAGTAAAACAAGCTAAACTCATGACAACACTGCAAAACCCTTGTACAATGCCTTTACACACTATGGTATGCCCAACCAAATGCGACTTTGCCCCAAGTGATCATCGTACGCTGAAGGAAAGAGACTGGCCGCTGGGTCTAGGGAGCATGGATCAATGCCAGGCAGGATTCCTGCTCTCCTGTGAAAGCCACAGGAGAGCTCTGTAAGTGGAGCTGCTCTTTGTACCCTCTCCAGTTTGGAATGAAGAATGTTTCCATACTCAGGCGTAATATTTTTTCCACCTCTTCTTTGCATGCGAATGTCACAACAACAGCCCCTCACCAGAAACATCAGCCAGCTTCTTGCTTGCATTCACTTCTTGGTTTATACACATTTATACTGTTAGATATACATTTACATACATTTATACTGTTGAATGATTCTTCCTATCGAAGAAAGATTTTAGGAACAAATTTAGGGAGACAGACTTCAATCTTTTAAGAAGAAAGATCTGAAAGAATGAAGTAGCCCTTGGAGGCAGCACAGCCCAAAGGATGGCAACGACCCGGATGCACGGATGAAGCCAGTAGGCGCTCAGTATTCAGCTGCTCAGCGAATCTCAGCACAGTGAGTAGAGTTTTATTCCCCAGGGGTATGAACAAGCCTTGAGAAGGTGGCAGAAGACCAGGAGGGTATGGAGGTCTGTAAGGTAGGGCTGACACACACACTCTGCAGGTTTACACAGACAGACCGTATGCACAAAGGGTTATCAAGGGTTTGCTCTGCTTTTAAAGCATGTATGAGACTAGCACACTTCTCCCAGAGGTGTAGAAATGCTCATCCAACAGCATTGTGGTCTCTCAAAGTTAGGAGGTACCTTTCAAATTGGATTTCAATGCTGAGAGTCACAGTAAAGGCCGTGCGGAAACAAGAGAGGCAGAGCAGAGCACAGGACATGGTAACAGCAAGGTTTAGGCACACAGAGACGAAAATAATCCAAGGGAGCAACTCCTCTTCCACCAAGGAGCAAGAGCAGCCAGGTATGAAGGAGAGGAGACCCCTCCGATGTGTTACTGCAAGCACCCAGGATTAGGATCATAGAATCATAGAATGGCTTAGGTTGGAAAGGACCCTAAGATCATCCAGTTCCAACCCCTGCCACGGGCAGGGATGCCTCACACCAGGCCAGGTTGCCCAAGGTTCTGTCTAACCTGGCGTTGAACACTGCCAGTGGTGGAGCATTCACCACTTCCCTGTGCACCCTGTGCCAGAGCCTCAGCACCCTCATAGTACAGAACTTCTGCCTTATATCCAACCTAAACTTCCCCTGTTTCAGTTTGAACCCATCAGCCCTTGTCCTATCACTGCAGTCCCTAATGAAGAGTCCCTCTCCAGCATCCTTTTAGCCCCCTTCAGACACTGGAAGCTGCTCTGAGGTCTCCACACAGCTTCTTTTCTCCAGGCTGAGCAGCCCCAGTGCTCTCAGCCTGTCTTCATACGGGAGCTGCTCCTTTTCCTGAGCATCCTCGTGGCCTCCTCTGGACTTGCTCCATGTCCTTATGTTGAGGACACCAGAACTGCACAAGGCGCTCCAAGTGGGATGCAAAGGGAATGCTGATTGTGCCAAAACAAAGAAAACAATGATAATATGGTCAGCTCAAAGGTAGAGTCTGAAACAAGGGGAAAGGTAAGACCAAGGCAAAGTCAAACAGGAACAATATTAACTACCCACATTAGGCAAATGCCAAGGGCTGCTGTTGCTCTTGGAGTGGCAATGCATTGGACCAGTGGCTGCCAAAGGTCACCCTGAATTGGCCACAACGCATCCTTACATCTAGAGACCCATGAGTCCAACCCCACTGTCACACTAATGCTCTTCTATGGACAGTGCTTGAAGTTTGTCCCACCTCCCAGGCTGCCCACCCTCAGACAATGATTTCCAGCAGAGGTGACTTACATTCTGATATTGAGTTAATGATTGACTCTCCAAGTGTTCCTGAACTCATGTTCTTAATAAACCTGCAAAAGAGTGTGACCTGGGAGGCAAAAGTCACCTTGTAGCCTGGCACCTGTGTCCTGACAAAGTTTGGGTGCAAAAGATTAGGCGTTAAATCAAAGGTGAGATTGAGAACAATTAACTCGAGATAAAAAGGTTCCTGAAATCAAAGCCTCCAAGAGCTTGAAGTTTAGGGAGTCCTGAAAGGAAGAAGCCTGAAATACTGCTGAAGAATTCAGATTTGAACATGAACTGGAATATTCCTAGAGAGAATAAGCTGGGATTTCCATGTGTCCTGCTGCAGCATTACCTATGCTTTGTGCTTCATTCCTTACAGATGGGTCATAAAGAAGAGACTCCTCCTACCTTAGTAACGTGATTTCATAGAATCATAGAATAGTT
Organism: Amazona ochrocephala; assembly: GCA_039720435.1. NCBI lineage: Eukaryota > Metazoa > Chordata > Aves > Psittaciformes > Psittacidae > Amazona > Amazona ochrocephala. Next base: position 1,147,694 of record CM077897.1, read on the forward strand.
AGGGTTGGAAAGGACCTTAAGATCATCCAGTTCCAACCCCCTGCCATGGGCATTTAATCGAGGATGGATTTATTAGAATAGGAAAATTAGGTGAACGTAAAATACACCTCAGAAACTGAGTGACACTGATGGGAAAGCGCCATTTGTGGAGGCAGCAGGATGATTTTTCATTGTTGGAGGACAACAAGACTCTGGCAGGAGGTACGGGGAGCCCAAGCCATGTGTATGGGAGACAGGAGGTTCCCAAGAGGTGCAGGACCTTTTTTTGCTGGAGTACGAGGTATTTTCTCACTTATTATTCTTTCAAGCATCAAGCAGATCATTCATACACCATGGGGAAAAGGGATTATCTGAACTAGTGGCTGGTACCAGGATTTCTGGCAAGCAACAGAGCAGGATGCAATACTTGACCCAAGCCAACACAGAGAAGAACTGACCCAGAAAGTTTAAGATCTAGATATGCTTTTTGTGTGCCAAGAAAATGCACTTAAAAGGTTTAATGTCACCTTCCAAAATAGAGGCCTTCAGTACTCCGATTATCATCCATCATGTGGAAATTGCTTTTGGGGCCTTCTACAATGTCCAATGCAGTCAATAGGAAAGGGTCTTTGAACGACTTCCAATGGAGCCATTGAAGTTCCTTTTGGCCACCTTCAAAACACGCTGCAAGTTTCAGCTCTGGAACCGATGTGTATGAGCAGAAAAATACCTGAGCCAGGGGAAGAGGAACATTCTTTGTCACCAGTAAGAGCACAGCACAGCAGCACCAAAGGACTGAGGACACAGAAATTGTTCATTCCAGGAATCCATGTGATGTTCAACCATAGAAATAATATTTATGAGACTCAAGAAGCTTTAAAAGAAGAGAGAAAACAAGCCAAGCACCAGGAAAATCATTCACAAAGTGCAGTATTTGAGAATGAAAAATAGATTAAGTGCAGCAAAACGTGTAACTGGAAATGAGAGAGTAAAAAGCCTCAAGATTCAGCATTTGAGGAATATAGAACAGGTTTTGCCAAGAATTATTCACATACATCTGCACAAGCCCCAGCCATCTATTTTTACTTTTTTTGTGGGCCAATAAAGAGAGCTGCACATTGTCAATCCTAAAAATAAGCCCTTCAGCTTTAAAACCCATTAGTATCAGGGTACAGAAAGTAATGATTATGTTCAAATTCACCTTTCCCACAGCTTATTTACCTTCAGCTGCATTAGACCGAGGGCACTGCATCGCCTTTTCTTCCCCTTTGTACAGGAACAAGAGAAAACACACAAGAAAAAGGGTTGGGTGATCCTAGTCGGGGACCACTGTAACCCAATCTTCCTGGTGTGGTCCCCTGACCTCTTTTCTCTAGGGATTTTGATCCCAGGTCAGTTGGTCTACCCTGTAGGATGGGGGTTCTTCAAGAGCTTGTGCTAGATAAGTCCACTGCTGGCCTCAAAACTCAAGGTTAAACCCCAGCTCCATCCAAAAACTCCTTCAGCTATAAATGCTTCCCACTGTAAATTCCAGAGTGTAAATTCCCACCCCTTGTCCTATCACTACAGTCCCCTGTTCATCTGCTTTATCACTCGCCCCCGTGCTGGTTCAAGCCAGCACTACCTTCCCTGCTTAGCCAATGGTGGCTTTGCTCTACTTAGCGAATTGGCTTCCAGAGCATCCACTCTAGCCCATGCGGAGGTACTTCAATGGGCACCCTGGAAACAGCCTTAATAATGGCTAAATAAAATAAATGCTGATTTATTTCCCTATGGGCAAGGTTAAAAATCAGGTTCAATTCTCCAGCACAGGTGTACAACTGCCATAGAGACCCAGAGGTGATTTTCCTAGTGGAGGGACAGTGATTTCCTGGGCTAAGATTCGGCACAAGGTCTTCCCAGCGTTAGCTCCAGCTTTGCCAAGATAAAGGCAACACCAGTCCCCAACTCTCTTGGTTTACAATACTGGAGCATTACTGCTATCAACGAAGCCAACCTCCAGTGGATGCCATTAGATCAGTCGTTTATTCAGCCAACACCATTTCACCCCAGCTGGTTTCTTCAGTTGCCATTTCCTATAGTCTGTTTAATTCACCACAGTGATACCCATAGGTGTGAATGGGGCACATTAACCCCGGCTTGTAAAAGCCAACCGGAGCTCCCACAACTGTGGGCGGTTGTTTAGAACACAAAGGATCATTTCAGCAGCATTTCCTTCTGGTTGCCTTTTTTTTGCCCTCTTTTGTTTTTCTCTCTATTTAGAAAACAAACACTGAGCAGTCTTCAAGAGCTCACCATGAGCCGCATGTTAACCTCAGCAACAACAGGGCTGAAAGTCTCAGGTTATGGGGCAGAAAGCCAAGGAGACAAGTGGTGGGGAGCTGCTGGGACAGCCCTTGAGTTGAAGAGCTGCCAGTCTAAGGGGATTTTTGCCTTTCAGCTAACACTTCATTCACATAGGATCACAGAATGCTTTGGGTTGAAACGGAGCTCAAGATCACCCAGCTCCAACCCCTTGCCATGGGCAGGGACACCTTCCACTGGAGCAGGTTGCTCCAAGCCCTGTCCAACCTGGCCTTGAACACTGCCAGGGATGGGGCATGCACTTCACTACTATTTTCCAAAACTTTCTATTGGAAAGACAGTACCAATACGTGGGAAACGCTGTCAAGCTTTGGAACACTTTCCAACTGAAAATAACTTTCAGCTTCGAAAGTGACACTTGCAGTACTTACCAGGTGTTAAATGTTTGATGTGTTCATTTTTAAAGTGACAGCATGACCCTGAGGCTGTTTTTAGGCTATTTTGGTGCAAAATGTCAGGTTCCTGCTCTGAAGAAGACTCTGGAGCTCCTCAAGACCAACAGCCACATTTCTGGAATGGAGAAGAGAAGACACCTTATGCAAGGGGACATCAACACCTTTCAGTCTCAGCTGAGCCGTGCGTGGGGTTGAAGAACACCAACCTTACCAACACACCGAGGTACTGGTGTTATCACCACGTTGTCTTTGAGAGCTACAGTAAAAGACACAATAATGTAAGAGGAACCAATGCAGTTTTGCCTTCCTCAGGCATTAACGCAGAACCTGTGTGATTCTATGATGAATTTATGCAGTAATAACATGACCCTGCAATAAAAATAGAAACTCAGTGGGCAGTCTGGATACTGTGAGTTTTCCTAAAACCCAACCTGTAAATACCCACAGAGGAAGCTCCTTGGAAAACAATGAGTCAGAAATGGTTTTTTCTCTCCTTGACACACTGAGCACAAGAAAGAGCTAACATGGGTAGTAGCTGCGAGCACACTCGTCTTGCACTTCTTCCTTCGTGTCTGAGAAGGAAAGGAATCCTTTGCAAAACACCGGATAAATATTTGTCCTGCCGTGGATGAAGTGTTCCTATTTCCCAGCCACTTATTCCCTGTGTGTCTTGGCTTTTCATGTTGTGTTTCTCTTGCTCCAAGTTCATGGCATCAGCATTATGCCATGAAGAGATTCACACTGAACCTGGAATGCGTTCAGGTGACACATAAGGATGACCACCACAGTAAGAGGGCAGAGAATGTGGATATCACGTAGTCAAATGTGTGTGTCTTACCAGGATGGTGCCACCGGCAGAACTCCTGTTGGGTACCATGCCAACTTACAATGGATCCATTTAACCTAACAGCATGATTTCCATACTCAATCAGGGACAGGTTTGCAGCAATGATCACATCTGTGACGAGTATTGCAAAATAAACTCCTAGAGTCCTGGTTTTACCTGATGCTTTTGGGGTCTGGATCTTACCCCTTGATGGGAATACAGGCAGAAGAGTGATGAAGGCGGCAGCAGCGCAGATGTGTACACACAAACATAAGGGCTCATTCCACCTGATGCAGCATTAAGCTCATTGCATAAACAGAGGGAAAGCACCGCAGTAAATCAAGGCACAACCTAACCCTTGTCACACCCTTGTTTAAGCTTTGTTTCTTCATGCATGTGCAGAGAGAAGAATCAAGTATTCCCTTCCAGAGAAGCTGTGGCTTCCCCATCCCTGGCAGTGCTCAAGGCCAGGTTGGATGGGGCTTGGAGCAACCTGCTCTATGGAAGGTATCCCTGCCCTTCGTAGCGGGTTCGAACTGGATGAGCTTTAAGGCCCTTTCTAATCCCAACTATTCCATGATTCTATGTTTGATTCTACTACTTGCAACCCCATGTACACCACACACATGCAGGTCCTTGGCTGCTGATCCCAGCTACACCATCCACTCACCACCGATCCCAGCCTCTGTGGCTGATTACCAAGGAGATGATTTTAATCCTCCTCTATCTAGAGGCTTTCCTAGATAGTAAACCATGCATGGTATTCAGGCTGGAAAAGCAATACATGTGTAACTATAATGTTCTCACAAATTTAAGATGTATTTGTTGTTCATCTGATCCATTTCAAATACTACAATCATTTGTAATGCATACTCATACCTTATCACATTGCTATTGAATACTTAGCCTCAGATATTTAGCATGAAACTAATGAATTGAATGTAGACTTTCATTCAGAACCACTCTATAGAGACAAATTACAGAGGCAGAATCCCTCCAGAAGTACAGAAAAGAACCAATTTTAAACTGAATCGACAGTAGCGGTCATTCACAGGGAGTAAAGACCCACTCCTGGATCACACACACTGGGTAAATGGGAAATTGAATGTCAGTTCCTCACCTGACATTTCCTATGGGAGATTAAAAGAATCAGTTCCAGCTGACCACAGACTGGGTTGAAACTGTACAAAGCAGGAAGATTTAGGACCTGGTCTGCTCCAGTGAAGGCTGCGACCCGGGCCCCTGACTGAAATCAGGATGGGCACTGATTACGAAGGCAACAGAAATCTCCTTCCTCCAGAAAGAGATCAACTTTCACAATCTATTTGCTAAATAGGTGGGCTGTGAAATCACTGCCCTGACAATGAGGCCTCCTGAGGGAACAGCAAACGCACAACACACAGGAAACTCAAACTGGAAGCGCACGGGGCGTTTGGGGAGTCACCACTTGTTAGCGCTGCCGTATGTGACTAATCCCAGCCAACCGAGCGCTGATGTTGTCTTTTTTACAAGGCTTGAGTAATATTAAATATCACTGTGGGCAGGCGTGAGTGTTATTTCAAAGAGAATTGATACGAGGTACAAAGGGCCACATCCACAGTTGGTGTAACAAGTTAGTACTGCCCGTTTCAGGACCGCACAGTGATGCCACACTAAGTGACCCAGGAACCTGTCTTGCTGTATCCAGCCCAGTTCTGACATGCTGTGAACAGGCCCCACCAAACAAACACAAGGAAACCCACAATACAGTTCAAACCCAGCACCATGACGTCTCCCGTCCTCGGCAGGGTTTACACAACAAAGTCATTCGCGTTCACTTTAAACACGTGCGCAGTTCTACCAGCTTAAACAGAGGGTTTGTGTGCTGGAGGGTGATCACAGAGCCACAGAATCGACCAGGTTGGAAAAGCCCTTTCAGCTCATCCAGTCCAACCCTTACCCAGCACTGCCAAGGCCACCACTGACCCATGGCACTGAGGCCTCATCTCCATGGTGTGTGAACACTGCAGGGACGGTGACTGCAGCCCTGCCCTGGGCAGTTCCAATGCCTGAGCACCCTTTGGGGCAGGAATTGTTCCTCAGCTCCATCTAAACCTGCCCTGGTGCAGCTTGAGGCCATTTCCTCTTGTCCCATCCCTTGCTCCTTGGGAGCAGAGCCCAGCCCCCTCCTGGCTCCATCCTCCTCTCAGGCAGTTGTAGGGAGCGATCAGGTCCCCCCTGAGCCTTCTCTTCTCCATCTGAACCCCCCAGGTCCTTCAGCCGTTCCCATCACACTGTGCTCCAGGCCCTGCACCAGCTCCAGTGCCCTTCTCTGGCCCTGCTCCAGCACCTCAATGTCTCTCTTGCAGTGAGGGGCCCAGAGCTGAACACAGGATTTGAGGTGCAGCCCCACCAGTGCCCAGTGCAGGGGCACAGCCACGGCCCTGGCCCTGATGCCACGCAGGTGCTGATACAGACCAGGGTGCCCCTGCATAAACCATTTCCTCTTGTTCAAATCAAGGTGGCTGAAAGCTCTTGGCAATGTGGACTACGCCGTTGTGTCCATTTGTCAGTGGGAACCTCAGGTAGGACATCACTCCAATACAACTTCACAGTTTAATCTCATCATCCATCTTCCTGCTCATGTCCTAAGATTTACTAATCCACATTCCCATCTACAAGGCAGGTTGTAGTCAAAAGAACAGGGAAGAGAAAACCACAAAAGGAACCATTATCAGAGCAGGAACTAGGAGGAACTTCCAAAGAGCATTTCAACACCTGTGTTTCGGGAGGCTTTTCCTGAAACACAGCATCGGATCAGCTGCAGACCTGGGAAGCAGAGGATGCTCTGCTTTTCACCCGGTGCAGATGGCATCACTTTAATCACTCCTCAGCATCACGTGTTGAATAGGACATTTTTATTTATGGTTTATATATAAATGAGCTGTTGTTCCCGCATCGAACACCAAGTGAGGGGAAGCAGAGAGGGGGGAAACATCCCCATAACACAGGGCTCGGGCTGTAGCGCTCCACAGGAATTACTTCACCCCAGAAAGACAAAAGTTGACAGAAGGAACGCATGATCCAAATCCTGGGCAATATTAAAAGGCACCGGCTGCATTTCCTAGTTACGGGAGCACAGGACAAGTTGCTTGGTAACAGCTCCAGCCACGCTCTGCTCGGAAAGCAGCCATCAAAGGCGCTCCCATGCCACTGCAGCGTTGCCACAGCAACCCCCACAAGTGATGGATCCCAAGTTGGACACACATCTTCAGCAAGAATATGCTTCCTCTCATTTCAGACCCTTTCCAAGCCATAAATACATGGAGTCTGCCATCCTAAAGAGCTCGCAGCAAGGCTGACTTATGGGGTTCTTTGTCTGCACCCACGTCAGCTGAGCCTGTGCGCGTCAGAAAGCAATTTGCAAGGAAAAGACACAAAACCTGATGTCTGCAGTGCTGGGTTGCAAGGAGCTCATCAAGCAGTGAGGTACAACGGGGAGCAGACGTGCAACTGTGATCCCACAGTGCATAAAAGAACTGCGAGAGGAGGGTCTGAACCTGGCTGTGGTGAGCCATGGTGAGGGGGTTGGAACTGAGGGAGCTTTACGGTCCCTTCCAACCCAAACCATTCCATGATTCTGTGACTGATCCCATGACTTGCAGCCGAGTGGGACAAATCACAGCTTTGGGTGAAGGTGCTCTCCTGGACTTGGATGACCCAGGATAAGCAGCTCAGATGGAGACACCCATGTTCGAGACACCCATGCTCAAGGCACCCACTTCTGATGTGATGGACCCCACCCTTATGCCATCTCACTGCCTCACTGTAGGCAGCTGCCCAACAGCTATGCCCAGCTACAAACCTGCTGTGTCCTAAGCAGTCTGATGGGGAGTTTACTACGACCACGTAGAAGAGTAAGTTTGCTGACTCCGAGAAGTAAGTTTTCCCCTTGAAGCCAAGGAGTTGGGTGGGTTTGCAGGATATCAGCTGTAACCCAATGTGCAATGCCTTCGTTTCGGCATCTACCATCTACCACCTCACCTCTGCACAGTGACACTAAACCAGACACAGACCTTGACAGAGAATTCACTTTCCAACATCAGCCAGTGTGAGGTCCACATTCATCTCACTGGTGGTGCCAGGTCTCCAGGCAAGTACCAAGTGCAGATGATGAGGAGCACAGAGCTGCTCTTCCTGCTGCTGTGACATGCCAATGGCTGGCAACCGAGCACAGGGGCATTAAACAGAACTGAGGTCTTTGGGTTTCTTTCCTGAAAATGTCTAAAATAGCAAAATTATGAAATAATTACAGCCTGCCTTGAGCTGAACACAAAGAGGTTCTCACCACAAAGCCCCAGCAACCATCTGACCCTTAAAGAGCAAGAAAGCAGACTGCCAAAGCAGTCATGAAATGCCACCCAACTGTTAATTTCACGCCTGCTTTTCCAAGTCTGTAATAATAACCAGTAATTCCTTACAAAGCATCCATTCTTGTTCCCTAATTCCCACCTAAGGATGTTAAAAGACTGAACCATTCCCTAGCTGTATCTTTTTAGGAAGATAATGTCTACTTTATCCATTAAGGAAAACACACAAATCTCTTTGAAGGGAAATAATGACATTTATAAAGGCTCTATAAAAGTGCTTGACTGAGTCCAAAGGGCTTAGCAGGACCAGAGGTGACACTTGCACGTACAAACTCATTTCTCCTTGGCCCAACAAGAGGGCAGTTCAATGGCCTCAGCCCAGCACTTCCTATCAGGTCACCTTGCACACAGCCTTGGCGGCTCTGAAGTGCACTCCAGCAGGGAAAGCTGCACAGGTTTATGCTGGAATCAGCTGAAAACGTGCAATTCCATCATCACCATTTGCATGTGTTTCAAGAGTACATGTTATTTGCTCAAGAGCACGTGTTATTTATTACAGATGGGAGACAGCGGTTACAGCAATGGGAGACGTCATTGTGGGGATCTGTTACAGAACGCCTGACCAAGAGGACTCTGTGGATGAAGTGCTCTATAGGCAGATAGGAGCAGCCTCATGCTCACAGGCCCTTGTTCTCATGGGAGACTTCAACCACCCTGATATCTGTTGGAGGGATGGTACGGCCCGGCACAAGCAATCCAGAAGGTTCCTCGATTGCGTGGAAGACAACTTCCTTCTGCAAGTAATAGAGGAGCTGACAAGGAGAGGTGCCATGCTTGACCTCGTCCTCACCAACAGGGAAGGGCTGGTTGGGAATGTGACGCTCCAGGGCAGCCTTGATTGCAGCGATCATGAGATGGTTGAGTTTGAGATCCTCAGGACAGTGAGAAGAGCGTGCAGCAAGCTCACTGCCCTGGACTTCAAGAGAGCAGACTTTGGCCTCTTCAGGAACCTGCTCAGTAAGGTTCCATGGGATACAGCCCTAGAGGGCAGGGGGGCCCAAGACTGTTGGTTGATATTCAAGGCTCACCTGCTGCAGGCTCAGGAGCGATGCATCCCAACTAGAAGGAAGTTTAGCAGGAGGGCCAGGAGACCTCCTTGGATGGATAAGGAGCTGCTGAGCAAAATTCGAAGGAAAAAAGAGGCTTATAAAAGGTGGAAGCAAGGTCAGGCGGCCTGGGGAGAATACAGGGATGTTGTCCGGGAAGCTAGGGACCAGGTTAGGAAAGCTAAGGCCCACTTAGAATTAAACTTGGCTGGGGATGTTAAGGATAACAGGAAGGGATTTTATAGGTACATTGCCAATAAAAGACAGGCAAGGGACAACGTGGGCCCCCTCCAGAAGCTATCGGGAGAACTGGCTACCCTGGATTTGGAGAAGGCTGAGGTTCTTAATGACTTCTTTGCCTCAGTCTTCACCAGCAAATGCTCTGACCACACCACCCAAGTTCTGGAAGGCAGACGCAGGGACAGTGAGAATGAAGACCCTGGGCCCTCTGTAGGAGAGGATCTGGTTCAAGACCATCTTAGGAACCTGAATGTATACAAGTCCATGGGACCGGAGGAAATCCATCCATGGGTCCTGAAGGAGCTTGCAAATGAAGTTGCTAAGCCACTGTCCATCATATTTGAAAACTCATGGCAGTCAGGTGAAGTTCCCGATGACTGCAAAAAGGGAAATATAACCCCCATTTTTAAGAAAGGGAAAATGGATGAGCAGGGGAATTACAGACCAGTCAGCCTCACCTCTGTGCCTGGCAAAATCTTGGAGCGGATTCTCCTGGAAGGCATGCTAAGGCACATGAAAACCAACAAGGTGCTTGGTGACAGCCAGCATGGCTTCACTAAGGGGAAATCCTGCCTGACCAATCTGGTGACCTTCTATGAAGGAGCTACGGAACTGATGGACAGGGGCAGAGCAGTTGATGTCATCTACCTGGACTTGTGCAAAGCCTTTGACACTGTCTCCCATGACATCCTTCTCTCTAAGTTGGAGAGACATCAATCTGATAGGTGGACCACTCGGTGGATAAAGAACTGGCTGGATGGCCACACGCAAAGAGTAGTGCTCAGTGGCTCAGTGTCCAGCTGGAGACCAGTAACGAGTGGTGTCCCCCAGGGATCGGTGTTGGGACCGGTCTTGTTCGACATCTTTGTGGGTGACATGGACAGTGGGATTGAGTGCGCCCTCAGCAAGTTTGCCAATGACACCAAGCTGTGTGGTTCGGTTGATACATTGGAGGGAAGGAATGCCATCCAGAGGGACCTTGACACGCTTGTGAGGTGGGCTGATGCCAACCTGATGAAGTTTAACCATGCCAAGTGCAAGGTCCTACACCTGGGTCGGGGCAATGCCAGGCACAGCTCCAGGTTGGACAGAGAAGAGATTCAGAGCAGCCCTGCGGAGAAGGACTTGGGGGTGTGGGTTGATGAAAAAATGAACATGAGCCGGCAGTGTGCGCTTGCAGCCCAGAAACCAACCGTGTCCTGGGCTGCATCAACAGGAGCGTGACCAGCAGGTCGAGGGAGGTGATCCTGCCCCTCTACTCTGCTCTCGTGAGACCTCACTGGGAGTATTGTGTGCAGTTCTGGTGTCCTCAACATAAAAAGGACATGGAACTGTTGGAACAAGTGCAGAGGAGGCCACGAGGATGATCAGGGACTGGAGCACCTCTCGTATGAAGATAGGCTGAGAAAATTGGGGCTGTTCTGCCTGGAGAAGAGAAGGCTGCGTGGAGACCTCATAGCAGCCTTCCAATACCTGAAGGGGGCCTATAGGGATGCTGGGGAGGGACTCTTCATTAGGGACTGTAGTGATAGGACAAGAGGTAACGGGTTCAAACTGAAACAGGGGAAGTTTAGACTGGATATGAGGAAGAAATTCTTTACTGTGAGGGTGGTGGGGCCCTAGAAGGGGTTGCCCAGGGAAGTTGTGAATGCTCCATCACTGGCAGTGTTCAAGGCGGGGTTGGACATAGCCTTGGATGGCATGGTTTAGTGGGAGGTGTTCCTGCCCATGGCAGGGGGTTGGAACTGGATGATCTTGAGGTCCTTTCCAACCCTAACTATTCTATGATTCTATGATTACCAAGTAAAGAGAGGTCTGAAAAGAAGAGCGAAGCAGGGTTAGGAATAGCTCCTCTAATTGTGTTGCAACATGATGTCACTGCATCATGAAAAGGAATTGGGCTCCAGGAGTAGAGATCTCTGTGCAGCTCCTGTGATCAGCCACTTGGGAGAGAGAACTGCCTCCAAACATGCATCCTGCTGCCTGCCTGAGGACTGACACCACCGGCTCTGCTCACCTCCGATGCACAGAGGAACAAACCAGGCTGCAAAGGTGCTTGTGGCATCAGAACAGAAAAGCTTATTCACACATGGTACCTACTCGACAAACCCAGACACCCGCTCATCAACAGAGCGTGGATCAAGGATGCAAAAGCCTGGAGCAAGGATGCAAGGATCAAGGGTTCAGCCTTCTCCCTCCATAGTTATTCTGGTCGGCCCATGCTGCTGGCCAAGATATCCCCCCTCAATCACGGGGTTCAGCCCCCAGTGCCCAGCTCAGTCTGATGTTCCATAGGAGCTCTGGGTGTAACCTACAGCACAATGCCACAACCACTCCATTGCCGCGCACTGCCTACGAAGCAATTCAGTGAGCATTATATTTTTATTTACATCTGAAAGAGCTGCAGTAAAAAAATCCTGGGCAGGCTCTGCATAAGTACACGAAATTGCTCCTACTTCACTAATGAACTATTGTGTGTAATGAAATTAATCTCATTTCCAGCCATGATATAACTGCTTTAATTTCTGAAGCAGGGAAATTCAGACACATGTAATTTGTAGAAGGGGGAGCCAAAAATTCAAGAGATTCTCTTTAAATCCATCAGGCTTCGGTTGTTTTATTTATATAGCACCCTCCAGAAGAATTATCTGAAGGCACTTTACAATGCAAAAATAACTCTGCTTGGCAAACTCCCAGGAGGGTTGCTGCTGCTGACCATGCCCTGAGACACCATTTGTATGGCAAACAGGTTCCTTTAGCACTACATCCTTTTTCTACCCAATTTTGCTTCCTATCTTCAATTTCCACCTCCGCTGGCTCCGAGCTGGTGGCTGCTGAGAGCTCATTCATAGCGCGTTGCCTATGGCCAACGCCAGCAGGTTGGGGACACAGCATCCTGACCCCACTCCTCATGCTTTTAGGGCAGCAATATTCACCCCCATGCTCCAGGCAGGGTTCTCAGTCCCTTTATTCCTGCACTGAGGAAGCAATGGCAGTGGAAAGGAAGCTGGCTGAGCCTTTTGCGCATTCTGCATAGTCCGGTGCGACACAGACCCGTGTGTGCTTCACCCAACTGTGCAAGAAGGATGAGCCTCAGAACTAAAGCTCACATGAAGCTTTATGCAAAATACTTGCACGACAGAGTCAGACCAAAGCAGAGCTCCCGGAAACAAAGCAGAGCTCTGAAGCAGAGCCTCAGGAAATGCAGCTCTCTGCTGACTTGTGCCAGCAAGCCCTGGATGCTTTCATTATTTATAGAGAGCTTTAGATGAGCAGAGCACTGTGCTAGGTACAGTGCTCTGTGCAAATAAGAGGCAGCTCCAGAAACGTACAGTCTAACGGCAGCGGAGAGCACAAATCAATACGAAGCACACACAGAGGATGATGTACAGCATTTGGGCTTGGAAAGTGGCTAGAAATAGGATCAGTCTCATCTCTCTGCAAACTCTGCTTGGACAGCTATTCCAAGCACATGGAAAGGCATAGAACAAAGGGAAAAGCATAATGACAGCGATAGGGAGCAACCTTCTGTAGTGGAAGGTGCCCCTGCCCATGGCGGGGGGTTGGAACTGGATGAGCTCCCTTCAACCCAAGCCATTCCATGATTCTGTGAATTAAACCCAAGAGGCTACATCACCTCGGCAGCACCATTTTTCCACAAGTACAATACAAGCAGACCAATGGGTTATTTCCTGAAAGAAAAGGGCATTTTTGTACATTTACACCTATGCAGTAGTGCACCGACAAGACTCGAGCTTGCAACAGCCTCTCTCTCTGAAAACATTGCATACGAGATGTTCATTGAGCTCGCAAACACTTTGGGAATCGCTTTCAGAGGGCTGTGAGCAGAAACAGAAAATGAACCCCTTAATACCCACAGGGGGTTAACGTTTCTGTTTGCTTCTCCTCGCAGCTCTTCTGAAAACACTTGTTTCAGGCAAGAAAAAGCAAATCCATAGAAACACCTTGCATTGGCCTCGGATGCATATTACGCATCTTTCTGTTGCTAATGAAGTTACATGCAGAGCTTCTCATTAACCCCAACTGGACCAGGACTGATTCAGCAGTATCACAAACAGACACAACCACTGAACATCCTCTTTATCATTCTGAAAGTGTGTTTTCTCCGCTCACTGACAATACTGAAATTCTTGAGGCCGTATCAAAAAGAAACACTGCCAAAAGCTGCCCATTACCGAGCAATTAATGGACAAGCTTTAAAGTACAGGGTTGCTCGTGCCACCCCACAGAAAATCTCCTTTGCTGTTTCTCACTGGAGCCATTTCCTGACACAAAGCTTTATCTCTGCCAGGGATTTCAAGAAGAAGCTTCAGTTCTCAAGAAGAGGAAAGGCTCCACTTGCTCTCAAAATACTTGGACTGATTAAACTTTAATCGTAAAGGCTGTTTTCTGGCCCGCTTAACAACTGCTGTAGTAACCGAAATGACACCATTAGCATCTGCCAGCAATCAGAGCAGGGTAAACCAGGCCACTCCAACAGACATTGTCAATATGGAAATTGTGACGTGGGGACTTGGGGAAGGGATAAAAAAGTTCACTTCGGGCTTACACCATCGCATTGATGAAATGGGCTCATTGCAGCCACCAGGCGCTGCAGCAGCAGCATCTCTTTGCATTGATGACACTCACCACAGCAATGGTGCAGAGATGAAAACAGCCTTTGAAGAAGTTCTTCCTCACATCTGACCCCTCCGAGGGCAAGCGAGGGTGTAAGAAGTAGACATGGTTCTGCATTTCAGTGTCCCACTTGTAATAGCTACTTACAGAGGACTGACCATGGCTATTTCTGCTTTAACCAGAGGAGAGGCTGAAGGGCTGAGCTGGATTCCCCATCTGCTGCAGGGCTTCCACAAACATGGACTGTCTGGTGTCTGGGACCAGCCCACGATGCACCCATCCTTGCAAAGCAGACGTTAACCTGCACAGCAAAGCCAAGAGCAAAGGCTGAACCAGAAAACCCCATCAAAAGAGCGCAAACACAACTCCACATTCCTCAGAGGACAGAGGATTGTTGTGGGTTTCAAAGCAAAATATAGCTTACAACAAACAGCACCAAATGATGTGTTTGCCCTGGTGAAAACCAGCTGCAGAGCGGAGGCAATTACTAGCCCATATCTGGGAGCCCAACAGTATTGGAGCTCCTCCAGCCGCCCGATTCAGCCTTGCCAAGTGTCACTCAGATTGAAGCATGGAAGTTGTTTGGCTGTAAGTAGCAAAACCCAAAACCTTCACTGCTTCAATCCTGCAGTAACGGAGTTGTTCTCAAATGTGTACAAATGATCTTCAGCATGTTAAGGGGCACAACTGACCAAGGCTCTTTAGGTTTTGTGGCGTGCTTTGCACCTACACCAAGCCCACTGAGCTGTTCATGTCCAGTAGCAAAAGCTACTGACAGTTACAGAAAGCAGAGGCCCTGCAGCATATGAAGAGATTCTCTCACATCTCCCATCCCTGCATCTGGCAGCAAACAGCTAACAGGTTTCCTGAGCTGCACATTGCACTAGGACCATTGTATTATTCAGTAGTAACCGATGGGCCTGTCCTCAATCCATGTGTAGAATCCCTTCTTCAACCTATTCATAGTTCTTTTTCTCTATGGAACTACTTCCATATCTTAATTAAATGGCATTTCATTAGTTTATTTATCCAAATGAACACAAATTCTGTGGATAAAATTCAGTGGCTCAAACTTATTCATTTTACTTACCTTGAGATATACTTGAAATAAACCTATTTCTTCTAATTCAATGCCTTGTATCATAGAATCACAGAATAGTCAGGGTTGGAAAGGACCTTAAGATCGTCCAGTTCCAACGCCCCTGCCATGGGCAGGGACACCTCCCACTAAACCATGCCATCCAAGGCTATGTCCAACCCAGCCTTGAACACCACCAGGGATGGAGCATTCAAAACTTCCCTGGGCAACCCATTCAAGCGCCTCATCACCCTTACAGTGAAGAATTTCTTCCTCATATCCAATGTAAGCTTCCCCTGTTTACGTTCGAACCCGTTACCCCTTGTCCTATCACTGCAGTCCCCTCCCCAGCATCCCTATAGGCCCCCTTCAGATACTGGAAGGCTGCTATGAGGTCTCCACGCAGCCTTCTCTTCTCCAGGCTGAACAGCCCCAGCTTTCTCAGCCTATCTTCATACGGGAGGTGCTCCAGTCCCCTGATCATCCTCGTTTGGATTCTGCTTTAAAGGCAGCTTACTCTTGCTCCTTTGCCGCCTTCTTTTCTCTGTTTAAGCTTAGGATGACTGAAATACCAAGAGGCAGTTTCGGTTTAGCCAGCAGGACCTGATTTCAGTGTCCTAAGATGAAGTTGCTGCTGTTCAATTCTGCATCTAACTCCAGTGTTTCTGAACAACATCTACTCCCATTTATACTTGTACTTCAGTTTTCCACACACAAGAATCCTGCTTTAGAACACGATAAACAAGTTGTGATCCTCTGAGAATACATCAATTCCCAGATGGTGGGGAGCCCAAACTCAAACCAGAACTTCATGTGAACATCCAGCTCTTCAAAGATTCCACCTTAAGGAGCGTGTAGGCCGGCAAAAAGCACGAGCATAAATACCATGATGTTCTGGTTTTCCCAAATAGCGCTGTTCCCGCCTTCATTTGAGTTCCTGCCATGGCCACGCTGTCATTCAGAACAAAATCACAGCCTATTCACTTAACTTACTCAAACGTGACTTTCCAGTGAGTCAGATGAGGTTTGGGGCTGTTGTGGAAGATTTGGTACCACTTGGTCATATTTCACAATCCAATTTGCACTGTTAGCTTAGCACAACCTGGCAAACAAGGCTCTGAATCCCCTAGCCATTATCCCTATGTGACTTCTTAAATACACACCATTCCAAAGGGACCAATAAGGCTGAGACCTTCCCATTCTCATAGCCCTGGGCTGGATCTTGCAGTGTTTATTCCTAAAATAAAGCTACACAAAGGAGAAACCCAGGCTTTGAAAACCAGGCTTTGAAAACCATTTGATACCGCTCACACAGAGGCACGCTGGAGATATTTTGCCACACAAGAACTCTAAAAGCATCTTAGGGAAGCCCAAGCTTCCCCTCAGGGCATATTCCTGATTACATGCACTGCAGGACAGCAATTTTATAATGGCATCTCTGACTTGTATGTGTTGTACATTAGAGATTATCTTTATGATGCTAAACTATAAATGAATCATACACAGAGGCAAAAAGGAAAAAGATATAATGCAGAGCACAGACTGACATGTAAATCCAGAGATTCATGGGTGGGATAAAGCAAGCTGAAACAGCAACCGCAGTCATGTTGCTTATATAAAGGAAAAGCAACTTTAAATCATATGGATAACACCAGTTGGCTTTCATCTGTTAGCTCTTGGCCTTTGTCATTTGCCCAGCACAACCACTACATCAGCAAGCTAGTCAGCAATGAAAACTACTCCTGAGATACTACAGGCAGAGAGGGGAAGGCAAGGTCAGAAAAGGAAAGCAAAACCAAAGCATCTAAAGATTCCGTTAAAAAGAAGGCCAAAAAGATAGTCAAATAGTCAATAGTTTATAGTCAATTCTATATCCATGATGAAATTGAGCATGTGATCACCTGAATTATTACTAAAACCAGCTTGATTTCAGTGGAAAATGAGAAGCAGGGTCCCTATTGGGCACCACAATGTATTTAGAGGTGGTTGTTGTGCACGTGCTGAGCAGATGCTGCTCCCAGATCCCTGCTGTTCACGCACTGTAGATTATGGGCCAGATTTACAACAGCAGTTGGGGATTTAAGCACATTATTACATGTTACATAGGACTAGCAGGAGTGACGAAGGAGGTTACACCTCTTTGTTAGGTTACCTTGTCAGAACAGATAGGAGAACTGGTGCTGCCGGGTGCTGGAATTTGAATGTATCAAAACAATGCTGAAACTCTTTTCTATAGAGCAAAGTAAGAAGATGCTATCTAGAACTACCTGAAAGGAGGATGGAGCCAGAAGGCGGCTGGTTTCTTCTCCCAAGGAACAAGGGATAGGACAAGAGGAGAGCCAGCATCACAGGCAATATCCATCAGTGGGAACACCCTGATGCTCTTTGTTTGCTACCCACAGCCCTGCTTCCCTACAGTAATCGGCCTGAAGAAACACAATTGGGTCATCAGCTTGATCTTGACCATATGAAGTGGGAAGATTGGTGATAGAACAAGGGGGAATGTCTTTAACCTTTAATACAAGTTATGCTGATACAAAGCTGCAAGTGCTACTTGCCAACTGATTGGCAATTTGGTTGTCCCTTTGACATCCATGAATTAAAGGGATGAACAGGAAAGCTCATAGATTCCCATGATCCAAGATTAGAGAGGACAATGAAAACCAGTCAGCTCAATCTCCTTACATCCACAGAGCACACACTTTATCCCAGAAGCTGGGTCAAATGGTACCTTCTAAGTATGTAACTACCTGTGAATACCTGAGGTGATGGTGAGTTCATCACTTGGTAAACTGTTCCACTGCTCTATTATCCTCCTCATCAGGTAATTGTGTGTGCCTGGTTTCCAGCTTGCCTGCCAACTTTGCAGGCTGTAAACCTTGTTCTGCTTTTGTATTGCTGCAAAGCCATCCACTATCAGGTGCTCCTTAAAGGTGTGTGTAGATACACACAGTGATCAAGTCACCTCTTAACCTTCTTTTCAATTAAGCTGAGTAAGTTAAGCTCCTTAAACCTTACATCATTAATACTTGTTTTCCAGGACCCGGATCATTTTTGTGGCCCTTATTTGAACTCTCTGTCTTTAAGAAGAGGGATGAAAACCAGATACAGTTTCCTCTTGTTCATCCCATCAATTCATTGCAGAAAGGGAAACTTAGCTTAATTCCTTTCAGTACATTTTCATTCGTTTAAAGGTGCAGAAGGCATAGAGAAACTCTTTGGTAATTCATAATCATTTGAGGGAAAGAAAATGACCCATATGATCTGTGTTCTTGTCTGGTGTTCTATGAGTAGTTTTGTTGATGCTAGTATATACATCACTGATACGTATATAGGATTGCAGGCTTTGCCCTTGCAGGAGAGAATACAGTTAATACATGAGGGAAGATACGGAAACAAAATGTTATTTAAGTCCCTAGGCAACTGACAGACCTGGCTCTCATTTCTGTCTTCCCAGTGGAAATACATTCATACACAGTACTATGAGCACAATATTGTCTCTATAATTAAGATATTAAAGAGATTTGTCTATAGTTTTATGATGGTAGCTTATTAAATCTTAAATGCAGGCCTTAATCCTCCAAAACACTTGAGTTTCAGTTGTGAACAAGACTAGAACCAAGTTATGCTTTACTGCGCTTCACAGGATGTGACCTAAACACAGACAGTTCTTGGATTCCAGGTAATCCTCAGCATCAGCTTTCTCTTTCCCAGGCTGTATTGCCCTTTCACTTCAAACCAGCACCCAGACTGGCTTCAGCAGACTCAGTGATGCAATGAGGCTGATTTTAGCCCTTAGGGAATAACTTTAGCAGGTTGACTTAGTCCATCTGATATGGAAAAGATTCTCAAGCGTTGGCGTGTCACAGTTCCTAAAATATTAAGTCACTGAAAATGCCTACGTAAACAGTGTCTGAAGGAGGGAATCAGAGCTTCTGGCTCCAGAATCTCTTCCCTTCACTTCTTCAGCCTCCAACTGCCTATTTGCCCCTTCCCTTTCCTTCTTCACCTCTTCCCTTGTGATAAGGAGGCCTACCTTCATCAGAGAACCTGTTCTATAAGGGTAATACCATTGGACACCTACTAAATGGTGTACACTTACCATGCGTGATTTTCACTTTATGGAGATAAGCCCTTCCTTTCCTAATCCTAAAAAGTCATTATGAATTTTTGGCTGCAAATATGAATCCTGCAGAAATCCCCAAATCTTTCTTCTGTTATGAAGGATGTAGGATGTGATCAGAATCAGCGGCATTTTGTCCATGCCCTCTTCCCAGTGTGGAATAAAAACTAAAGCATGAGGTCATTCTTTACATCTTTCTCCACCCTTGTTTTCATTTCCTGAGATTGCCAACAAGCAATCACTTCATGCCAGAGAGAGGGAGGTATTTTGCTTGTCTGCTGCTGCTTAGCTGATGTATTTTCAATGTTACATTGGCCTTTTCCATGGGTGATGTTGCAGTTGATTGCTTGAGAGCAGCAAAAGCACAAATATGGGCCATGAGGGGTTTAATGGCAAATTCTGAGTGCAGAACGTGCGTAGGTTGTAGTGTTTGAGGTACTTTTGGAGATTGCATGCAATCAGTACGTATCACTGTGTACAGTGAAGGAGACAGTGTTAGCAGGAACACGGCTTTCACAGAGCCAGATTTGCTGGTGTCCAATTAATGATGTGGTGTCAACCTCTTTTTGTTGATGATATTTTGCCCTCTGGAAAGAAATCGCTTCATTTTCTCTATCAAACTATCTATTTTTATATATCTATTTATTTTCTCTATCAAAGGCCCTTTTGCATTATTAGCAAGCCCATAGGTTTGTGGATCTCAGACTGGCCAAGTTGACTTCATCCCTTTTGTTTTCGCCTCTTCTTTTCTAGATGCTACCTAGTTTAGGCAGCAAGAGAAGCAGTTCAAGATGGTTGCTCACTAACAACTTGCGTGATTCCTCTGATCATCTGTGATATCAATTCCTGAAATACATTCTCAGAATGTACTTTTTTTATATATCTAAGAAACTTGGATGTTGACATTTCCTTACATATCTTCGATTCCTTCAGGCAAATGTTGTCATGGTAGTTTCCTACAGACTGCATTGTGCTCTAGTCTGTGTGCTTTGCTATTAGCACTTCTGATTTATCTCCCTGGTTTCTCTGTGAATACAGCTCACATCATCTCCTCTGGTGCGTGGAACACATCTATTTTTACAGGCCACTTGGAATACTCTCTCCAGAAATTTGCATACTCCTTTGATTCCAATTTAGCCGAATCCAAGTGCTTAGGTACCTGGATACGTGCAGAAAATCAATGTTCAGGTGTGTGGAGAGCTTCTGAGAACACAGAGTTGGATTCTGCCTTTAACACGCAACTCGACCTTGACCAGACTTCAACTACAAAGATAGCGTTTAGGTATTAGCAACTTTAAAATCACCAAAGTAAAAGGGGCATATTAACCAATCCTGTGATTTGTACACATGAAATCACAACAGGAAACCACAAGGCTGCCAAACTATTGCTGTATGGCTCAACCAACCATAGGGAAAACGTCTGGTAGGTGCCCTCTCCTCTTCCACACCCTTCCCTATGGGCAGGAACATGGCTTTGTTCTGCTTGTATTGAGTCATCCAGGTATTGTACTTACCTTGTAATGTCATTCTCAGACATGTTAAGGCAAGATTTAGCCTTCAATAACAGTTGGCATGGAACACATCCTCCTTTTATGATTTGAATTAAACCAAACTACGAAATTGTTGTGTTGGTATAACAATGCACTTTGTTAAAACAGTCTTTATGTGCAGTCTGGAATGACAAATACCAGGACATGTTTATCATCATAAGGAGAAACAGAGTGAAAATGAGTAAAGGCAAAAAGACGGTTATCCTATGAAGCTGTAATGCTGTGTGATGAGGAAGGGCTGAGGGACCTGGAGGGGGTTCAGTCTGGAGAAGAGAAGGCTCAGGGGGGACCTGATTGCTCCCTACGACTGCCTGAGAGGAGGATGGAGCCAGGAGGGGGCTGGGCTCTGCTCCAAGGAACGCGGGATGGGACAAGAGGAAACGGCCTCAAGCTGCTCCAGGGCAGGTTTAGATGGAGCTGAGGAACAATTCCCTCCCCAAAGGGTGCTCAGGCATTGGAACTGCCCAGGGCAGGGCTGCAGTCACCGTCCCTGCCAGTGTTCACACACTGTGGAGACGAGGCCTCAGTGCCATGGGTCAGTGGTGGCCTTGGCAGTGCTGGGGAATGGGTGGACTGGATGTTATTAGAGGTCTTTTCCGACCCAGCTGATTTGATGATTCTATGATTGTAAGTGGTCTTTATGGCTGTGTACTTCCAGCTTGCTCCCTGCGCTGCTGCGATGGGGCTGAAGACATCTGCTACCGTACCAATCCTAGAATGTTTCAATTTAGCATTTTAGTAAAGACTTGATGAATCATCAGGGTCCAGAGACTGCTCAGAAAAGAACACTCATTCTGTCCATAGGATATTTTGGGTTCTGACAATATCTTACGTTACTGAAGTTCCCAGTGATCAGGCTCCTTGTTTCCTGCCTACGAAACGAACACTTTTGTTAGACTTTGATGCTACTAATCTCTTGCTAATGAACAGACCAAGCTTATTGAAGGAAGGGGGCAATTTTGCAACTACAAGGTTTAGAATTACCAAGACAAAGCTTTAATTTGCCACCAATGACAAACTCCTTCCCTTTGAATGGAATCAATTCAGAGAAAACAAACACACTTCCTTTGTGCACTGGCTTCCATCAGCTGGTGTGAGATTTGAAGCACAGGAAAGAGAGAAGTTTGTCAGCAGTGCTCAGTATGTGCAGGCAATGCCATACAAAATGGATTCAGAGTCTCAGACAGGCCAGAAACCAATAGAGAAAACCATGGCAGGACTTGTTTAAAGTTATTTCCACTTGGTTATATTAAGTCTGAGAGTCTTTTAGGATGCTTATTTCTAAATTACATCACTTTTATTTCATTACCCTATATCGTAGCATTTGTGGAAAGCAAGAGGCAAGCAGCAACCTTCCCATCAGCAGCTTTGTTCTGTACAGAGCTGCATTCATGTTACGCAGGGTTTAATGATGCTTCAACACATGCATTTCAAATGGCTCCTTCAAGTCATATCTGCACGCTGCACTACTGCAAGTGGAACTCCTGCTCCTAGTCATAAGATATTATTTACAATGCAGTAACACTCTCAAGCCTTTGCCAGGATTAGGCCCCAGTAGCCCACTTGCTGTTTAAATCCAGTGAAAGGCTGTGACTACTCCTAATTGCTTGCTAAGCAGCGATAGCTATTCATGACAGCATCTGGAGCCTCTTCTGCTGCGTGCATCATCGAAATAATTCTCAGCTCAATCCTGAATGCTCCTCTTTATTCCAGGTAATTATGTAAGAGGCAGAGAGATCCCAGTATGAATTTCAGAGCCAAGAGGAAATGGGTGAAGATGGCAGTTAAGTCATCTGTTGATCTGCAGATTGGGACAGTTTGATACGGAGTCACTGAAATCAGAGCCCCTAACACTGCCCGTTGACTTGCGCCGTGCGAATAGATCTTTAACTAAACTGGGAAGGCTAAAGCAGTGAACGAAACACCCAGCAGACGCTAGGATGGAATACTGCTGTACTGAAATAAGTGTATCTGTTTGCAGCTGCTATCTGATTGTCAATAATTTAAAAGCCTAAAGGGGAGGAGGGAAAATTGAGCAGCACAGAGGCTTTTGTTAGCAACAACACACTGCAGAGTGTCTCCAGGACGTAAATGAAGATAGTTTCTTTGGCAGGCAAATCCACTCACTCAAGCAGGTGCAAACTATAATATTTATGTGCGAGACTGCGTGCCTATTGCTTATATTTGTGAGGAGGTAAATAGAACTATTACCATTGATTTCATGATAGCTGTTCACTCTCTGCAACCCGCTGATATAAGGGACCTGCGACCTGGGTCTGACAGCTCCATTCTGGCAGAAGGGGTTTTGTAAGTAAAGAAAGGTTGCAGGAATTAGCATTTTCTGAAGGCTTTGGTTCAAATTTAAGTGTTCCCATTAACTTCAGCACAAACTTGGTTCTGACCAAGCTAGACTGTAACTAAATGCTCCAAGGGCAAACTTTATAGCATACATCCAAATAAAGACCCTGGGAGAGAAACTGAAGTTTCTTTTATGCACTTCTTTTGGGAGTAGCACTGTGAGTTCCAGCCAAGGCCCAAAAGACAAACTATCCATCTTACCAATAGATGTCCATTACACTCAAACTACAAGAATTTGCTCACTTTCTAAACTGAGCAGTATTTTAGCTTCCTGATTTTCAGTGCAAACAGTGGGTTTTAGCTTCTGCTATAGTTTCCTAGTAATTGCACACTAAAGCTGAACTCTGGTTTCAGAGCCACAGTAATACAGCAAGGATATGTTTGTAATACTGCGCAGATTCCCAGTGTTGAACAGTGATTTTGGCTGGTCACGTGTTGTCTGGACTGGTCAACTAGCTCTTCAGTGGCATTTAACAGGCCAGAAGCAGATGGTGTCTTTACACCTATTACAGGTGGAAGGACAGTGCTTCAGATTGGCCATGCTGCCAGCAAGCTTTGCTGGTACACACTCTGCCACTGCTTCCTTTTCCCCCTTTACTCTGCCAAGTACTGGTAGAGGAGAGAGGCTGCTATGTGATGTTCGTATTAACTGAAGATTCCTGAAGCAGGTGAATGCAATAGCTGTGAATATTCTACTTGGTCAAACTACCAATGACAGCGTTAAAACAGGCACACCAAACCAAACACCAACTAGCTGCGCAGTCAGACTGATCCTATAGACCACAATGCAATTGCACAGCAAGAACCACTTGCATCGATGGCAGCATTTCTGCAGTGTTTTAGCGTGAGAATAACCAGAAAACAAATACAAGGCAGAAAACAAATTCAAATATCATCCAGGAGAAGTTTTCCTCACAAGTAAGGCAAGGAGAACAAAAATCTCCATGGAAAGCATTAGCTCCCTCACTTACAGATTTTATCACTGGGATTTAGCAGTGGGCATCATTATATACAATACGAAGCTCCAACAAACCACTGCAGTGCTTGTTATTCCTATTTACCATGATTATTGCATTACCAGGTCAGACAGTTATTCTCATCAGTGGTGGGTTTAGTCATTCAGTGCATTAACTGCTTTATGACGTGATGCATCTCATCAAGAACATGGATTATGAGCACTCAGACATGAGATCATATGACCCAAGTGTACAACACAGAAAACTTCTCTTAGGCACATTCAGATACAACCAGAGAATATGCTAAAGAGAAACAAAAACATCATAGAATCATAGAATAGTAAGGGTTGGAAAGGACCTCAAGATCATCGAGTTCCAACCCCCCTGCCATGGGCAGGGACACCTCCCACTAAACCATGCCATCCAAGGCTATGTCCAACCCCACCTTGAACGCCACCAGGGATGAAGCATTCACAACCTCCCTGGGCAACCCATTCCAGTGCCCCACCACCCTCACAGTAAAGAATTTCTTCCTCAGATCCAATCTAAACCTCCTCTGTTTAAGTTTAAACCCATTACCCCTTGTCCTCTCACCACAGTCCCTAATGAAGAGTCCCTCCCCAGCATCCCTATAGGCCCCCTTCAGGTATTGGAAGGCTGCTATGAGGTCTCCACGCAGCCTTCTCTTCTCCAGGCTGAACAGCCCCAATTTTCTCAGCCTATCTTCATACGAGAGGTGCTCCAGTCCCCTGATCATCCTCGTGGCCTCCTCTGCATTTGAAAAACATCACACAAGGGAAAACCAGAGTGGGGAGCCCCAAAGCTCTGGGAAGACATAAACCCCTTATTGCTGAACAAGCTGTTGTGTGCTACGTGTTAGAAAAGGACTTGTGTAATGGCTGGATTAGCATCAGTCAGTCCAAGGGATCACTATAATGCAGGTGGTGATGCAGAGCTCCATGCGTTACCTTTCTGTTGTTCACTCAATATTTGTTCATCTGGTGGACCAGAATTGCAGCTTGTAACAACTACATGATGGGATGAGGTCTCACTGACACCAGTTCCTGGTGCAAGTGCTGAGAACTCAAATAGTCTACTTTTGATGAAGTATTAATACTGTTTCAGTCATCCATAGTCACAACACTACCAGAAACTTCATTATTTCGAGCATTCTACCCTATGCAATTGTTAATTCATAATACACAAACTGGGGCATTTCACTGACATTAAAACCAAACCCACTATAGCCACATAAGGATTGGTTCCCTTATAGGTTAAAACAATTCCCAAAGGTTTTCCATGGAATAGTGCACACCAAAAACTTTGCTTGAGTTTTACAGGGGGCAAAACCAAGTGATGACAGCAGGTTGAGCTGTGTTCATACTTGCCTGTCTTTGAGGGAAGAGCAGGCTTTGAGTTTAACTGAACACAAGCCAGGATGGAGGGAGCTACCACAACTCATGGTTTTCCTTGCTATAGGTTCCTTCTCAGCCACCAGTTTCCTGTGTTTCACAGGGTAGAGATTACAGACAAAAGAGATGTAGAGATTCAGAATAAATCAGGGAAGTCCTCTGGTCTTCTCTTATAGATGAATCTAGAGAAACCTTCAATCAGTGCTAGAACGCCAGGTACCCGCTTTCCTATGAACACTCTAAGTCTGCTGCTGCTGTCATCATTCTTCTTCTCAAATACCCTTTAACCCGCTGAGATCAGGCTGGCTGTGCTTATCGCCATTCATAGCCTGCTTTCCGTTCGCTGTCATCGCCATAAGGAGATTCTCAGAGTTAAAGTGCATTAAACATGAAAACCTAGTGCTGCATCTCTCGTCAGAGTATGATATTTCTCAAAACAGACATAGCTCATGGCAAAGGTTAATCTGTTTCCCAAAACATTCTTTGGTAGTTTCACTGAACTCTTCTCTTCATCCAAAATACCCTCAGAAGTTTGGTGATAGACTTCAGCCATTGGAAAAATGGCCAAAGTGTATTTAACACATGGAGTTCTTCGGGAAATCACTGGTTTATCATTTATTTAACAGGGAATAAAAGCCAAGAAGGGCTAAATCCCTCAAGAGCCACAACCATGACCTACTCCAGCCTACACATCTGGGTGCTGGAGTTTCAGGGAGGAAGGAGGAGGAAACATCAGACTGCTGCAGCTTAGATCTACTTCTCCAACAGCCACATTACAACTGGATTGACGTCTTCCTTAATCCTTACAAAGACATTGCCTCCAGGCTTTCCCATGTTATGGGACAGAGCCTGGATATAGTTCCCAGAGAGGGCTAAAGGGTGTGCGTTACCATGTTTCAGATGTGGAAACCCCATGTCTTCTACAATGTAATATTAAGTCTACAGAGTAGACACTGTCTTATGTGGTTGAGTCTGTTCTCAAACCAGGTCATTCCATTTAGGACAGAGTCATTCCCTAGCGTGCATACTGTTGGCAAACAGAGATGATCTTACTTTGACTTGACTGAGTCAAGCTTTCCTATTCTATGAAGCAAAGCAATCTTGCTTGAACTTGGCCAACACTACAACCTGCAACGGGTGAGTGTTTTGGCTGGGTGTGTGCGCCTCTCCCATACACTTTCTCTCTCAAGGGACATTGCTTTTGACATAGTTGTACTGGGCTTTTGATGCATATCTCTGATAGTAATTTGAACACACTGCTCAATTACCAACCTCACTCCTATTTTGGTTGTTATACTGCCATCATCAGTGTATTAGGTGAACAAAACAACACATAATTATGATTTCTGACTCACGAGGAGTTTTCTATCTTGTTTCCAGTGTCACAATTACATACCACAGTGTTTTGATCCATCACCACTCCCTTTTTTCACCTATTGTGATACAGATTATGATCTCCAAACCTATTGTGATACAGATTCATGGTAGAGGAGACCAAGTCAAAGGAGACCATCCAAGAGTTGGTAAAGAGGTCAGAAAAGGGTTTGGGACTGTCCCTACCTTCTGGAGGCTCTTGTCCCATCTTAGGCTGGTGTCTGGGTAACTCTGGATTACATCTTCATCAGGTGGTACGGTCACAGAGTTACAGAGTAAGAATTGGGGATAAGGACATAACGTAGAATAGTTAGGGTTGGAAAGGACCTTAAGATAATCTAGTTCCAAGATCATCAAGTTCATCCACAATTATAAGCATTCAAAGTGGTTTTTCTTCTGCCTATTGCCCAGCTGATGGTGTGAATGAATGCTAACTACCAGCTGGAGCCTGTCTTCTAGTTCATCAGAAAGGAATCACTATGTGCCCTCCCAGACTGCTCCACAGTGCAACTATAGAGTTGTTTTAAAAAGTTCAAGGCCCAAATCAGAACAAAATGCTACCACAAAATGCCCCCTCTGTCATAGAATCCCAGACTGGTTTGGGTTAAAGGGACCTTTAAAGCTCATTCAGCTCCAACCCCTGCCATGGGCAGGGACACCTTCCATAGAGCAGGGTGCTCCAAGCCCTTGTGTCCAACCTGGCTTTGAACACTGCCAGCGATGGGGCAGCCACAGCTTCTCTGGGCACCCTGTGCCAGCACCTCAGCACCCTCACAGGGAAGAGCTTCTGCCTAAGAGCTCATCTCAGCCTCCCCTCTGGCAGGTTAAAGCCATTCCCCTTGGCCTGTCCCTACAGGCCCTTGTCCAAAGCCCCTCTCCAGGTTCCCTGCAGCCCCTTTAAGCACTGGAGTTGCTCTAAAGTCTCCCCTTCAGGAGCCTTCTCTTCTCCAGGCTGAACCAGCCTCTGAATGGCTCCTGTAAGTTACACTTGATGAGGCAGCTGAGTGGTTCCCATGTGAAAGGGTATTGCTGGTATTCAGTCCTGCGCAGGACAGACTAAGGCCATCTGTGTAGCACAGAAGAGCACACTGAGGAGAACTTCATTCACAATGCAAATTCATCGCTAAATACCGGTCATCCACTCAAATACCTTGGCTGGAAACATTTACCAGCCCTATGCATGTTGCAGAGAAGAAAGGGATACCCAGCAATTTCGTTGTGTGTCCATAGTGAAACCCAGTAATACATTGATTTATAATGCATGAATATTCAAAGACTACAATTTTCCCAGTTTTAATGAAGTCCATAATGAGATCACTAATCTCTATAAAGCCTATTCTGCCGTCATGAAGATAGATTCTCAGATGGAAAGTAAAGATATGGTTGCATATGCTATATTTGGTGGAGTTACATGGGATAAGATCTCTGAGGTGGTGCTCTGGTGCAACTGAACCGAGTCTAGAGAAACAAGCATGCAACCTCCCCTTGGGTTAGTTCAAACCTTCCCCCCCACACGAAGGACTGTATCCACATCCAACATGATGTTTGCTCAGTGTTTCACAGGAAAAGGGTGGTGAACTGAGCAAATTCACAGTTGTTTTATGATTAAAACAGCAAGACCGTGGTCCAGAATGAGCTGGTGGCTGGTGAGTTGCACAAGAGGCTTAGCAGACAGCTCCTAAACTATGTGGATGTTTTACTTCAATGTGTCAGAGGGCTTTTGTGCCAACAAATATATTTGGCTTGTGCATATTTGATGTGTTAGACTACCTGATAATTCCTTTACATCACGCAGCTCTTTATGAAACGAAGTTTACCCTCCAGATAGTTCTGTTTATCTGACTTGGAAACTGTTGGGTGAGGAGTCGGGTTGTGGTGTTGAAGACTTCCTTTCTCAAACAAAGCTTCAGGATTTCTAATTTCCAATGCATAGCATTTCACAAGGCATTAGCTCTGCTGTTCTAAAAGCAAAATGAGACTGTTCCATGCATTGCAACTGAGTGACAGTGTACCCAGTATAAAGGTATAAACCTTTAAACCACAAAACAGATTAACTTAGGCTTTCAGTCATCCTCAGGTTTTCTTCCCTCTTTTGCTTCCTGCTATAGGGGATATAGGAGCTCTTAGACCAGGTAGCCCATAGTTCTGCCTTTATTAGCTATCCTCCCCTCCATGCTATTGCTGCCTATTTTGGACAGTGCTGTTGGGTTGGGGTTTTTCCCCCCTGAGAAGCGAGCGGTTTCCGAAGTGATTTCAGAGCCGAAGATAACGGCATTTATTTGTGCGTGATTTGTGAACAACGGCTCCCTCTAGTTTTTGTTCTGCTCCGCTTCTTGCCCACAGCGAATGGAAACCAGGAGAAACCTTCCCCCTAACACAAAGATTCACCCTGGTGTCTCACTCCTGCAGCCTGAAATACAGGGTTTATCACTTTGATCCCAAATTGGAAGTAAATGCCATTAAAACAGTGGAACTAAGTATGTTAAAAAGGACTGTGGGATTAGAACATTACACACACTTAAACAAACATTAAAACATATCTGTGTAAAAAGAAAGGAAATGACAATGCCCCTAAGGATCCAAATGATTTTAATGCGGAATAATGTGGTCTTATTTTTTAATCTGGAGGTACAGAACACAATTGTTTGTCTTTATTGGCTGAAGCTTATACCCCAAGCAAGCAACTGAGCTCATGGAGCTTTTAGGAATGTTTCATCCCTCCTCTGCTCCTCGTTTGTACCATGCACATGTACAACGACACTGCGCTTCACTCACCGTTCCAACTCAGAGCTGTGTTGTCCAGAGCTAAGAGGTAGCATCAAACACTTTGAAGGAGACCTTCAGCCCCTCAGTAGCAAGAAACAGCAAACATCTAGGCCGAGATGGAATTACAGTCCCAGACTGGTTTGGGTTGGAAGGGACCTTAAAGCTCATCCAGTTCCAACCTCTGCCATGGGCAGGGACACCTTCCAGTGCCAGGACACTGCCAAGGATGGGGCACCCACGGTTTCTCTGGGCACCCTGTGCCTGCACCTCATCACCCTCACAGGGAAGAGCTTCTTCCTTATGTCCAACCTGAACTTCCCCTGTTTCAGTTTGAACCCATCACCCCTTGTCCTATCACTCCAGACCCTGATGAAGAGTTCGTCGCACCATCCTTGTAGCCCCCTTCAGATATAAGGAGCTGCTCTGAGGCCTCCCAGGAGCCTTCTCTTCTCCAGGCTGAACAGCTCCAATATTCTCAGGCTGTCTTCATACGGAAGAGGGAAGCTATGGCAGGGTATGCTAAAGCCCTGCTTTGGTACCAACCCTTTTAAAACCTTTATAGTCCTTTAGTTAGTGCTCCAGTTTGGGGAGAACCTACGTAAAGCCAAGCTATCTGTTCTCAGCTATTTTGTTTGTCAGAGAGCAAGATCTGTGGTTGAAAGCTTAAGTTACCAAAATAAAATGTGAAGCAAATGTGCAAAGATTTTCTGATAGGCAGTTAATCATTGAACAAGTTGTTAACATTGTGGTAAACACTCCATCCTTCAGACTATTTAAATCAGACATGACTGTCTTCCTGAACGATAGCATTTAGACCACAAAAACTGCACTTCAAACCAAACAAAATGCTCTCCAACCAAACCAACACCACGCAGCACAAATAAGCAAAACGCAAAGTGAGAAAGCAATGACTTTGTGAGCTCAATGGCTGCAATACCATTTACTTCAGAAAGGTTCTTTTGTATTTAGGTTCTACCACTGCTATGGAGGGTTATCATGCAACAGGCCCCTTCCACTCTCTGCCTTAGCACTCTGAGCTCTGACGGTTGTCTCCTCCACTGCTGCAAATAGTGACTGGTAAATTAAATAACTCCCTCCTTTGAGAAGTGAAATCATATTCCCAGACAGAAGTGACAAAATATAAAGATATCCAAATATTAAAACTGGCCTTATCTACTGTCATTGATAAAGATGGAACTGCTGTGAAACTACAGCGTTCTAACCCTTTTCACTGCAGTATTTTTGACTTTAGACTTCTACTATGAGGTTTGCAAGACGTGTCATATCAACTTCTATTAGACCAACATACCAGGAGCAGTTCACTACTCTGGATGACAAAACGTTTTCTGCTCCTGACTGAGATACTGCTGTACCGCTCCCAACATGTCCAATGTACAATGTTCTTAAAGAATCTTCATTCAAATGTGCAAGTTCCTACAGAAAACAATTATCATCAGGAAAGTTCTTGGCAGAATCACATCGGAGAGATCTGAAGAGAAAATACTTCAGGAAGAATTAACAGTGTTGACTATCAGGCTGCAGTGGTTTATATCCATCACCATTTTGACAGTGGCCCAGCGGGAAGAGGTTTCTCGCTGGTTACTAATCTCAGCTCATACACCAGCCTTTCAGCAAGGTCATTAATCTTCTTCCACAGAAGTTTTCCTTCTGTCTTCCCAAAGAAGGCATCAGCAACCTTTTCTTTAGAGCATGTAAAAGGAAGATTACATTTGTGCAGAATCGCCAGATTGTGAGTAATGGATATGTTAGTACACGCTACAGCTCTTTGGCTCGATCTTTTTATGTGCATATAAACAAAACCCAAATCTTCCTCTTGCACACTCTATTCCAATTCTCTGTACTAAAGAGCTCGGAAAGAAGATGAAAAAGGAACCCTTTACTGCCATTGAAATTAAGCCCATCAACATGGTCTCTATTTCAGTCATTTTCACATTCCTCTCCTCCTACACTGATAGGTGCAGTAGGAAATTTGTTTAAAACTCACAGCCATTTGGGGAATTACTGGAGATCAAACCTTTCACCAGTGCCATATATGAACCTTCTGCAAGGGAAAAAGGGCTTCAGGAGCTCCATGGAGCATTTGATTATTACAAGTAAGATTAATAGGCTGACATTGGAGAATGCTGGGCCCCTGCCCTTACACAAGCTTCCGAAGAAAGGATTTTCCTTTCAATGACTGCTTGTTAGAACAATCCAAACAAGTGCCGTGCTCATGAAGCTGGTAAATGTAATCAGACATAATCTGATCAGCATTTACCCCACTCTACCAATAGGCCCTTGTCTCAATATGCGACACGTCGCCTCTCTCAGCTTTTTCTATGGATCCAAAGGTTTTAAGCCAAATGATGTAAAAGGGTATGTGTCTGGTGTGAAAGGCTGGAAGTACATGAAAGTTTGTTAGATTATTTGCTTTTTCCCTTTGGATTAACACAGCTTTTTCAATTCAGAAGTTGAAAGACTGGTGCATTAGCTATTCCACTTCACACATTACTCTAGATTTAGTGCTTCCAGTAGAGCTGCTCCAAGAATGAAGCTGTATTCGCTCCAAGAACTTGTTATATTCTTACCCTAAGCTGTGTAAGCATTGTCAAGATGTGTTAATTTGACAATTATTTGCAGTCTTCAGCACTCAATATTTGTATTTAAGCATCCAATAACGTAAAAAGTTATTACGGTTTTATCCGTTTCCAAAGAATTTTTAAAGACCAGGATTAATTTAGTTATTGACAAATGATCCATCCAAATGAAAAATGCCAACATCACAACGGCAAAGGTCATGCCAGTCCTCTGGAATACAGAAGGCAGGATTGTTTTGTGGAACAGGAACATATGAAGTGTTCCATAATTGAACCACCATGCCACGGTTTGAATGGCTCACATTGTAGTTCCCCTGATGATATGAACATGCAAAAGGTCACAAGTCCAAATTAGACTTGCAAGTTAAGAGATCTAATAAAGTTAACTGGAAACATGCACTTGTATATCTGGTTGTGTCATGCTGGGGCTTTTTTACATGACAGAATCACGGCTTTCAGTTTTATTCTTGTAATAGTGATATCACTCTGGCAAGTCATCCCCAAAACAGAGGAAAGACTTTTAACAGAAGGCCTTGATTTGTACAGTGAAGACGCCCATACTCAAAACATAGAACCCAAATAAAATGCAAACAGAAGAATTGAAGAACACGGTATGTTATGTGGAGCCATCTGATTTTAGTCCATGTTAAACACGTTGCGGAAGAGCTGAAAGAAAAGGAGGAGAAAAAGGTTTTCTACTCATAGATGGGGCATGTGTTTTCTTCCTCCTATTGGGAAGATTTGTTCTTATACTCCTTTATTTGTATTGCAACTTTGGGGATGTTCAGTCACCTCTTCTTCTTGTCTGGACCTTCACAAATAAGAGTGAACATGGATCTGTCATCAGATTTTCTGGGGACAGACCAGGCCTTAAATTCCTATTATAGACAATAGATCAGTCAAGCAGAAGTTGCCACATAACATAAGCTTAACACAAAAAGCCAAAAAGTGTACTTGACTCAAATAAAGTCACCTCAGGTGAGTATTGGGTACATGAACCTGAGCCATTTGTCCTGCTATTAGAAATAGCAAACTTGGATGGAAGCTTTGCAATTTAATCATCCTCATATTACTTTGCTTTATTTTCTTCATATAATCCAATCAGTTTAATAACAAAAGAGTTTCAAGATAGAGTTCATTTCTGGGTAGCATTTGAACCGCCACAAAGTGGGAAATTTAAATGGGAATTACTCTTGTAAGGGTACAGTTTGTCTTAGTGCATTAAGTGAAATGAGTTCAGGAATAAGGAATCCCAGCCATGGCCTTCAGTTCACTGTGAAACATGGGATCAAAGGCCAGAGATAAAACACATCTTCCAATCACCCTGTTCCTGCAGGGCACAAGCAAAGCTTTGCAGTCCTGTTCATCAAGCTTTTAACGAGAACAGGATCAAGTCCATATTTCATGCAACTTTCCAGTGGGTTGAGATAAGAAGGGGAATTTAAAACCAATTATTAGTGCTTCCAAAAAACAGTTACTTATCAGAGTTCATTTTAACAAAGCAACAGAGAAATCCTCCATCATTTCCATAGCAGCCGTTAAACAAGTTCCAACCCAACCATGTGCGTGAGTTCAAAAAACAAAGTGAAGTTTGCCAGGATTAGCTAATCAGTTTATTGTTTCAGTGAAGTCAGGCTGCATCTATGCCAGCAAGCTGCTTTTTCAAGTGCTAGTCCATTTTTAAGCACAAAGCTTCCAATATTTATAGAACAAAGATTATTCGCTCAATATCGGAGCAGATGGATGCTTTCTCCCTTCTTGAAGGGGGCTGTGGGAACACAGCTACATCTCTGGAGACAAAAACCAGGCACATGCAGACAGAGTTTAGAAGGAATGACCATCTTTGCAGGTTTCTGTCACTGTAGAAATAGCTTGCCCAAACACAGCCCTATTTTGATGCTGTTCTTGAAATGCAGGACTAAACTGGGGCTCTCCACCCGATCTGGAATGCCATTGAACATTCATGACTCAGGTGTTGGTTTTGTCAAGTTTTAGAGAGGAAATGGAATCGATCCTTTCCTAATTCTGATTTCCTGCATTCCACTGATGCAAACCCAACACCATTCAGCAGAAAGAAGGGGTTTTAAATTAAGGTTAAACCCATTTAAGTATGCATTAATGTAGGTCTGAGGTAATCCCACTGACATCAGCGTTATTTCATGTCTTTGACTTAATTTAGAACAGAAAATAGGCCTCGGGCATTTGGGGAAAAAGTAGAGTCAGAATTAACCAGCGCCCTGGTCCTATAACCGGGTAAGGACAAAATCTGATGCCATTCAAAGCTTCCCTGACATCAACACGGAGTCTCTCGAGTAAAGGGCTGCCTTTACTTAGTCAGATGGTCCTTTGCAGAGCAGGACCAGTCACCTTTCCCTGTGCTTCCAGCCAGGGGAGAAGAAAGCTAAATTAACAGAGAGCAGCACAGAAATAAAGCAAAATTCAGTATTCCCATGGACTCACATTCTCATGCATGTAACTTGCTGTTTGTCTGCAGGGAACAAACCTCACGCTTTCCTTTCATTTACCAGCAGCAAGTAGTTCAAAGGGAAGTTTATCTTAAAGGCCTATCCCTGTGGCCTTCCTGTCTGTTCTTTTCATACTGCATTAGACTGAGGAATATTCTCTTACTTGCTCATCACACTCCCAATATATAGCATCCTCATCTTTAATTTCTCTCCAACGCTCTTAACATGCATGCAGGTGTGCTGGCCTCATTATTTTACATGCTTATCTGCCCCTCACAATTTGTTTCTGACTCTCCTCTACTATTTCAATGGCTTTATCTCCACAGAACCCGTGGCCTTGTTTATTTACATTGGAGTGAGAAGCTAAAGCATAGCAAGTAACTTAGACAGGGTAAATTATAGCAGAGCACAAAACTGAACCCAGCCACCTCATCTGGCACATGAGGGTCCTGAGGACTGGTTGTATTTTCCATTCAAAACCTGTTTGAAGCCAGGAGAGCTCTGTTTCTGCTGGGGCCACGGGCAACTGTGAGAAATAACACAGCCATTTGTCTGTCTTTGATGTCACCACCTTGGAGCTACCGCTTCAGGAACTCTCAAATTGCCATCTAGAGAGTAAGCCTCTTGTTTTGGAGAAGAGAAAGAAATACCCACACTTCTGAAGACCAATGACATTGCTATGGCTCCAGTTAACTCTTACATTAGGGCGTTTTATGATGTCTTAGAGTTAGAAGTGAAATATTTATCGTCCAGACCCCATTTTAGTATATAATGGACCAAAAGAAGTACAAGAAAAACTACATGTAAGAGGAAACGTTGCCTTCTGCACCACGTCTTAGTGAATTCTTCAGTTGCTCCTAAGCTTCTGCATCATTTCTCACAGTAAAAGCAGTTTACTTGAGACAGCAGAACAGGACATGGCCACAGTAAAACACGGGAGAGCAATCATGGATAGAGCACACGTGGTTTTAAAACTGCATTACACTTGGAAATGAGAAAGAAATACATTCAAGTGCTCTCATGTAGCAAGAAGAAACATGATAACGCAGCCCCAAGCAATTTAAAACTATGCTGTGTGAATGAGCAGGCAGCCCAAGCAAAACAGTAGTCCAAATATCTCCTTGGGATAAAAGGCAAACACACACTTAACAGCCAAGGGACAAAGCACTGTGCTGGGAGAGTCCCGTAGGCTATAATTCCACACAAGCAAGTACAGAAGGATCATCTACCAGAGCAGTAGTGCGGGTTTGATCCAAGTGGTCTAATGCCCAACTAAATCAGAGAGAGGGTCTTCTCACCTGTAAGTTATATTCTTTCCTATGGTTCAGAGATGGCACTGCAAGAGGCAAGTCCCCAAGAAGACACAGAAGACGGGTGTTAGATCAGTGATCTACCATGAAGCAGACCGGTTTTACCCAGCCAACTTGCATTTTTGCGCTAAAGAAGACAGGACCTGCAGCCACCTCATGAGCTTCAGCACATTTCCTGCTGTTTGCTGTGACCTTTTGTATATAAAGTAATAATTAGAAGCTTTCAAACTTTTCCTTCCTTTTGTTACCATAACATATGGGGCTATGTATAAACGTTAACATACAGAGAGCTCTTCTGCAGGGTGCCCTTGAGGATTAGAACAAGCAGCAGACCTCCCCCAGCGTACATATTAAAACAAACCACTTCACGTTCAAACTGGGGCAGATCAAAGGGCTCGCTCAAAGATTACATTGCCATGTAAGAAGTGAGATCAAATTCTTCAAACTGAAAATCCCATCTCGCACATTACACAAGAAACCCCCCTCAGAGATGTTGGCAATGCAATTCCTGGTGCTTCCATAGAGGTGGTTCCTTCTGAAACTTCAACCAAGCAAGGAGGGTCAGAACACATCCCAAGAAGGAGGTGCCAATGCATCATTTAGTAGTACCCATTAATGTTCTTCACAGGTTCCTACATGATCAAACCAGAGCAGCAGTATTGATTTCTGTCTCTGTTCTAGAGAAGCTACTAAATAAATTCATATTGTTAACAAGAAATGGACTAGAATTGGAATTGCCAATAACCAACTGTGCTGTTACATCGAGTCCAGGATAATATTACCCAGGGAAATATTGGTGCCTCCATAGCAAACAACTTGAGTGGCTCATTCTAAGGACAGTGACAAATTATACCCTCCAGATGGGGTGCAGAAGGGATCTGCACCACAGAAAAACCCTTTTAGGTCCAGAGGGAAAAGCTTTTGTTCTATGCAGTATATAACAGTGGGAGAGTCTTTTAAAGAAGTGAAAGAAACTGAAGACACCAATCAGTTAAAGAAAGTCTTTCCCTGAGCATTAGCACATTTCCTAGGACTCTGTGACAAAGGAATAAATGTAGTGAAATCTATTTAGTACAAGGTGAGTGACATAGCTTGGAAGAAGGGGGAAATGATGAAGATACATCATCAAAAGGGAGTGAATCTTCCCACTGTTATTTAAGATTACAGAGTGATGGTCACTGCTGTAAAACTACAGCAGAGAGACCCTAAGGACAGTGACAAATTATACCCTCCAGATGTGAACTGTCTAGAAGATGCAGATCATTCCCAATTGGAAGATGGGATGACTAATCCATCTGTTTGAAAGATGCATAATGATGGTGATTACAGAGGTAGGACTAGAGCCCATACTTATTGCAGAGAATGGCATTCCTCAGTAAACCAGAGCTCAGCAAAAACTGGTACTTGGATGGTATTTCAACACTCAGCATGCATAGACCCTTGCCCTTTCTATGTTACAGGGACTCTTCTACTTCAGAAAGCTTTGATTCTTCATGCCTGCTCACAATACATGTAAAGACAGCATGTGTCAATGGCATCAATGCCAGCTGGAATGCTTCATCTCCCAGTGTTATCTCATAGAATGGTTTGGATTGGAAAGGACTTTAAGATCCTCTAGTTCCAACCCTGCTGCCATTGGCAGGGACACCTCACTTTAGACCATGTCACCCAAGGCCCCGTCCAACCTGGCCAATGTCAGGGACAACTTATGGAGTATATTCAATATAGGTACAAACTCTACAATTATCCATAAACACATGGGAGCTAAATCATTAACTGCAAGGAACTGCACTATAGCTCAGTGGCAAACCGTGTAGAACTCAAAGTTCTATTTTTATCATGGGTTGGTTTGATATTTGACTTGTTTCATAAAGAAAGGGCTCCATTGTTCCTCTTTCAAGTTTTTTATACAGCTGGAAACATTCCATTCCATCTCTATCTCCATCCTTCGTTATTGATGTGACTTTCAGCTGGTTCTGCTTGAGACACCAAGAACACTTGAAAAGGAGATGGTGTTTGCACCTTGATGCTTCTTCTACAAGTCACACACTCAGTTGCTTTATTCCTGGACATTAACAAACCCACCAAACCTTTAACCAAGCACTCTGGGGCAGACACATGAGGGACAGTTGTGGAGTTTATTGGTACAGATTTGGAAGCGAAATATAGATCCCACAATGTGACAGAGTCCACCACAAGCCACAAGTGTGTTCTTTGGGTACTGGTATACATGGCTAATAGCATAGTCATACAACTTGCCCTTTCATCACTTCATAAGGCTTCCCTTTGGGATAGATCCTATTTAACCCGCGTCTTCATGTATTCCAGCTGCAATCAGAAGTTAAGAGACACAACTTTGTTCATCAAAGTTATTTTTAATGGGTTTCTTGTCCTATTTTCTGTCTGTGGTCTAAATACAGTCATTTCTTTGACTGCAGACTCTTTCAAATAAGGCAGAATGAGGAAGCAATAGGTTTCCCTGCTGCTCATTGTAATCACCAAGCTGCTCACTCTGTCTCAGCAAACTGCTTAAGCAATTAGATTCAGAGATCATAACAGGAAAAACATTTCTGTTCCCAGCTTCATTGCAAATAAACCAAC
The DNA here is from genome assembly GCA_039720435.1 of Amazona ochrocephala. Lineage (NCBI taxonomy): Eukaryota > Metazoa > Chordata > Aves > Psittaciformes > Psittacidae > Amazona > Amazona ochrocephala. Next base: position 1,186,181 of record CM077897.1, read on the forward strand.
TGTCTGTACTCCTGCGTTTGTCAGCTCTCCCAGGGGACATGGCAGACAGCGAGGCACAAGTCTCGGAATGAACCTGTCCTCTTCCAAAGGTAAGGAAATCCATAACTAGGGGTGCCACAGCACATGGAGGTAACAACTGAGATGGAAGAAACATCTAGAGGGTTCTCCTGTTTTGCACAGAAAGGCTGGAAATGTGCATCTTTCCTGCTAAGCCAGCATGAAGCCTCTCTTCTATTGAGTTCCCTCAGTCTCCTGATGACAGTCACTGGAGTTAGGAATGGTACCCGTTCTGCACAAGAAATTTAGGAGCACATATGCCAGAAAATGGGAGAAAAAGGATAACCAAAGGGCAGCCTAGAAAGAAACTGAGAGCTGTACAGGTTAAGAGCTCTCCTGTTATTCCAGCTTTCGGACAAAAGCCTTTTCCTTCTTTCTCAACACAAAAAATGTAGGCAAACCAAACCATGGCTAGAAGGGGATGGAAAAAGAGAGGGGAAAAGCCTAACAAAATAAACCTGAAACAACATCCTGCTGGTCATGTTAACCAAAAGAGCTTGGTTTTCTGAGGTGTTATGTATGTAGCACCCACGGGGATCAGTAGGCAAATTTAAGGATGGAGATGGAACTGTGTGGTTAAGATTTCAATGTGTGAAATGATGAAGTCACAAACTGCTTTTTCATTTTTGTACTTCTACAGTATGAGTTAACCTAGAGTCTGATCCAAGGTCCAATGCTTTTGATGGCTAGTATTCTACTTATTAAGTAGGAACCCGATCCGCTCATCAGATTCCATGCAAAAAGCACTGGCTTACAAGCAGTAAACACTTTGCGTGTTTTCATCCATCACTCATGAATATAAAGCCATTTAAATGTTTTGCAGCACTTCTTTTGTTTCCTGTTCGGTTAAATAAGCACTCTTCACCAAGAAACGACCTTCTGCTGTGTCACCACGGATCTAGAGAGGTTTCTAGGAGGAAAGCCACTCGGGATGAAGATTCCAAACTCAGGCAACACCAGCACTGCTGAGAGGGGAGGGCATTTAACAGACCCCTTCTCTCATCTTTGGTAGGCAGTATTCAAACACTCATTCTTCCTCAAGAAGAGAAGTAGCTGTATTATTCATCATTGGGTTACACAAATGCATAAAAGGGATTTAGAGACTATAAGGCTTTTCCTATGAACATTTATCAGCTTTAAGTTACATATTAACTCTGAACTATTGGGTATTATTCTTTCAGGTCATCATCATGTGATAAAGAGCCTTAATAAAAGGCTCTCCAAATCCTAGAACATCAATGCTAAGACACTGTCCATTATTCAGCTGCAGCCTTTGCCAAGAGCAGTGTTTAATTTCTTCTGTTGTCATCATAGTCTCCTGGCAGAAGACTCAGAAGAGGAGGAGATCAGTGTCATATCTGTCAGATTGCCGGAGGTGCTCCTACAAACGCACTGCTAGAGCCACGTGGCTGTGTGGGAAGCCTCAAGTTTGTTCATCAGCAACGCCTAAAAAATGGGTCAAAGCTAAAATAAAATCAGGTGAGAGAGACCCATGAGATACAAAACACTGGAGAGATGCTTCTGCCACATTCACCTCTTAACTAATTCCCCTGTACTAGTGGAGTTGAACAAGATGAAGTCTTCAGATTTCCTCATTAGCTTGCTCACCACAGTACCGGTATGTAATGAGAAGATTATCAAAACCAAACCCATCATTTTCTGGTGCTTGGTTGAGATTAAAACAAGATCTTTGCTATTAAGTGCTGAAAGATTTAACAAGGCAATCTACAGCAATTAGGAGTGTCAGGCAAACAGCAAATTTTGCAGGGATCATAAACTGCATGTGTAAGACCGATATGCAAGAGAAATGTTTGAATGCCAAAGAAACCCCCCAACAATCTTAGATGGAAGCATTGGAAGAATTCAGATAGGGAGTGCAGAAGGAGTACGAGCAGGTCAAATTCCAGCATTCAAAAAGGTGACTTCCAGCTACAGAGGTGTCAGATTGATCATCCTTTGACTTCACCCTCACTTATGTCACCATGGGTTTCTTTTTTCTCTAAGCACTATTCCTGCTGTGCCATTTCTAGTTCCACACTGAATGCAGATTACCAGTGATGGCATACCTCTGACAGTTCAGATTATAGGAGCACTTGTACAATATGGACCCTATCTTTATCAAGAGATTAAAGGTAGAACCATAGACTCAATTAGGGTGGAAAAGACCTTTAAGATCACCAAGTCCAACCAAGGTAATCACAGCACAAGCTGGTTTGGGGTTTTTGAATTATTTAAAGCTGCATTCTACAGTGCTTGTAGACCACTTGTGTAGACATGGCTGCTGAAGTTCCCAAGGGAGCTGTATCATTTTCAACTTGCTCCTTGTAAGCCAGCACTTGAAAATACAAATTAAAACCCCCACCATCAGATAATAACCAGAGAATTAACCTCCAGAAAGGATACAAGTAGGTGTAGGATACAGACAAATACCTTAACCTCACGTGGATTGGGTAAAGTGCCAATCCTGTATGTGGGGAGATAATAGCTCATGCCAGCTTTGTTTCTTCAGCCTAAAAGGCAGATGATGTATCGGTGAAACGCTGTGTACTTGGGTCCCTGCCAGGCCTTGTTCATTTAAATTCCTGGCTTGTCCCCAGCTTAGGGAAGTGATTCACATTTCCCAAACCTTCCCCAAATCCTGTCCTCGGAGGCAGTTGACAGCATACAGGGACATGATCCCATTTAGAGGGAGCTCCTGAGGGCAGGAAACAGCACAAGAAAAGAGGTGGTGGTGTGTTAAGCAATGGAAGAACCAAGTGGAACCTTATCTCATCAAAGATGCTCCTTGGGACATCAATCTTAACACGCAGAACTTTTGCTCCTGGTTTCTGAATGTGTAGGGAGGGTGTCTTGGTTTGTGATGGGATTTTGGTTTGGGTGCACATGGAAAGCTCTTCCTCTTTGGAAGTTTCTATTCCACATCTTCCTTTGAAAGAAAAAGGGAAAAGGGAAACGGTTGATAGGGTAGGGGTGCATCCATTTATTTTACAGCAGTCAAATGAAATTCACTGTGGTCTTAAAAATAACAAGGGGAAGATGCAAGTAAATGACTCTACGCAATTCCTTGGCTTTTTAGGTGCTGACAAGGCCTTAGATACTGGTTTATATATGGAGTCCATTACTGCATTTTATATCAGCATGGCTCATGATCCCTGTAGTTTTATTCCTTAAAGGCTACAGACTTGGTCATTTTAAAAGCAAACAAGAAATCCAGTGCAGCCATATACCACTCAGAATTTAAGAGAAGACTGTTCCAGTTACCCCTCCTATTACATGTGTTTAGTATGAGGATGCAGTGGCTTCAAGATTCAAGAGAATTCCAATAAAAAGAAGGCAATCTATAGAAGATGGCTTTAAAATAAAACACTTTCCCATTCCGATTTTATGACGGGAATGATGTAGGTTGAGGTTAAAGACTTCACTGCTTGCCTTATTGCAGGGGCTGACCTTGTAGGAGACTGTGAAGACCTGTAATTTGCAAGCAAAACCTGATCACTGGTGTGGACAATTTGAAGGTGAATGCACATGACAGAAATCACCAGCAGTTGTGAAGAAACTGCTTCTCTCCAGATAAGAATCCATAACCCTAGTTCAATATTGCTGCCTTGCAATTAGTTCAGTGTGTAGTGAAGTGTGCACCCAACAGTAACCTGCTGAACTATGAGAGATGCTTACCAATGCAGATTCCATGGGATGTAAAGAGACTTTCTGAAACTTGTATAACCCCAGAGGATTTCTCTGCCCAATATCTGAAGGCTTTGCATGGAGAAAACCTGTAATTAAGTGTGGCCATGGGAAACAAGTCTTATTTGTTATGCAGGTACAACATTGCACGAGAGAAGCAGGGTAAAGGAGAGCAGCCGAGGGTTTCGTTGTCCTTCACAAACTGTGTTGGATGAGGAATGTAGCCGATGAAGCCACAGAAGAATCAAATATCTTCCAATGAACATGGAATTTTAAAGGAAGAAATACAAGAACAAGTGACCAAGATACTGAAACCAAGAGCCTCCTTTTTTAATGACAGCCAGGAATATCCTTGCTTCTGAGAAATAAATCTTACCAGATGCACTGGTTTCATTACACAGTGATGCTAGGACTGAGGAAAGAGATCAACGTGCTCAGCAACCAAAGAAAAACTCCTTGGCAACATTTCAACACAATGTTCTTCAAACCTAATGCACAAATTCTATTCCTTCACTGTTACTGACCCGTTTCCAGGACCTTTCTGAGTTCCAGTCGAGGATGGGACCCCACTCTGTAAGCTGGCAATAAATAAGGTGTTACAAGGTCTTTTAGCAAACGGCAGTAGAAATTGTCTTTTCCAGAAGCCTTGGCTTTCCTCAGAGTACCTGCTAGGAGTTTCAGTCCCCACTTCTACCCAGCCTTTCTAGTACTAGCAAGTCAAGGAACAAGGCTTGCACGCGACCCATGTGCACACAGTTCAGGTTTGAAGCTTTCAGAGCAGAGAATTAGAAAGAATGCCTGTATCATTCTGATTTGCTAATCCAACGCATTACGCTTCGACATTCCACACAAGGAAGAGCTGCCAGGCTAATTTCCCCCCTCAGGCACTGTAAAACCAGGATGAATTGCAAGGGCATATGCATTCAGAATAATTAAGATTATAGGTTATGTTTCTTTCTGGAGGTGTTTGATATATTATACTGCTATACTTCTTAGGGTATTGTTTGTGATGCATTCCCGGTGATGCCAGAAGCTTCCAAAACATATGCTTAGGTGCCCTTTTCAGTATTTCTTCTCATCTAAATAAATCATTCAATGTGCTGGATCTTTCCTATCAACTAGGAGAAGATGCACAATCTGGTAGAAGCGCCTTTCTCAAGTTATTTGCAGTAAACAGTGTATACTTCCCCATCTGCATGCCTTCAGGCCTTCCTTCCTCATAAAGAAAAGGCAAATGACTTCCCAGAATGCTTCGACAGAAGTGTTCACCAGCAAACTATTTTCTAGGTGATGGATTTGCTGCTCTGCTGTAACAACCATCTGAACAGAAAGCCTTTCACTAAGGCTGAGATTGGCATGCACTCATTGAAAGCCTAAAGGAGAAGAGCATCATGGCTTGAGATGTCCAAAAGCAGTACAGGAATTTAGAGGGAAAACAGTGTTTTAGTTTGAACCCACCACCTCTTATCCTATCACTACAGTCCCTGACGAAGAGTCCCTCTCCACCATCCTTGTAGCCCCCTTCAGACACTGGAAGCTGCTCTGAGATCTCCACGCAGCTTCTCTTCTCCAGGCTGAACAGCCCCAATGTTCTCAGCCTTTGTCTAACATAAACATGCTGGAGCACAGACTACTATAACACAAAGACCACACCAACCCAGTTACAGCCTTTCCAAGGCATATCAGAGTACCTATCCCATTAGAGACACACACCACAACCCCAAACCACCTAAACTGCGACAAAAAGGTGGTTTGAGCAAAGCTCTGTGGACCAGGGTTAAGGGTGATGCTGCTTCCATTCATAGGCTGGCTGCTCATGCCTCTTCCCAGAAGAGGACTGTACTTCCCAGAACACTATTAGCAGCCTAAGGCAGCCCTCATCAAGCTTGGATTCACATCCAGCGTGGGCATCCTCTAAGTGCACATATACAAAACTCCCTCCCTTTGCCATTCTCCCTTTTCCCCCACACAAATGCACTTCTGTATACAGATCATTTAGTGTCTCTAATGAGAGGAACACAGCCATCTCCCACTTGGAATGAGGGCTGCACTTCCACGCCAGCAATACCGTACAGTGTATTTACAGGGGAAATGATTATTAATGTCTATAGTTTGTTTCCCTATTGGCAGCTGGCACTTTAATTACGGAGGCAAAATGCAAACAAAACACTTGTTTGTGAAGAGGGAGACAAGAAGCAGTGCTTTGTCCCGAGGGTTGATTAGATTCACTGTTTTAAAAACACTATTCAATTAGACCCATCGAGTGGAGATTCGGGGAGGCAAAATCAATTACCCCCAGTGGAACATAGCCAGGATGCTGCGCTTTGCTTTATGACAGTTCCAAGCACCGTGAGATCTGCAGTACCTACAGGTGGTCATGATCTCCTGCTGGTTCGCACTGAGAACGGACACTTTTAGAGGCAGTCCACCCCTGTTTCATGATCTGGTTTAGGAAAGCTTCACACCACCTCATTCGGCACTTGGCTCCCCACTGCGCCAGGGTCTTACTGCGAGACCTTCCATCTAGGAACGCAGAAAATTCACCCCTTGTTGTTCACGTTACTGATGATTATCTACATTGTAGTTGATCTAGACTGGAAGAGAAAGCAGACACCTCCTCCCAAACCCCACACACAGTTCTAGGTAGTACATCTGTGGTTGTAATTGCACCCATTTCTCTGCTGGGACTTGCCAAGTTCCATTCCAAATGGGTATTGTACTCATTCAGTGTTATATCCCATGTTCTATTCTATACTTGAGGCCAGACTAAATGTTCATCTTTCAGTTACCTGTGCTCAAGACCTTCATTCTTCCCTTTTTAACAGGATATTATCCCAGTAAAAGCAGCAACCCTGCATTTTTGCAGGCCAGGACTCAAAAACCAAGAGAACTCCCTCAGCATCTTCCCTCCCTTCTGAGGATGCTGAAGCCCCACAATACCCAACAGCTAGGAGCATTGCTAGTTCTTACTAGGATTACCATCACACACAACATTAACTATGAAAATAAGCTGAGTTAATAAGTGAATTGCATTCAGATACTCAACCCACAGCCTTTTTGGCTGAATATGTCCCATATGCAGCTTCCTTCATTCTGAAGGCCTCTTGGATGCAGGCAGGAACACTGACATGTTAGGTTATTCTGGTCACCCCCTCCATCCTAGCCTCTTTGAGGCTCCAATCCCATTATAGTACTAGATATAGAATACAAAATCACATCCTACATGCTGAGCTATGGCAGCTACATACATATGCATCCCTAACTGTCACTCATCTGCCTCACAACTGTGGCGCCTTTGGTCATGCCTTTCCATCACTCAAGGTTTCACTGCACTCCTGTCACATACACGCTTAGTGTTGAACATAAAAAGAACCTGCTTCTTATTCATATAACATAAGAGAGGCCAATTAAATGCAAGCATAAACTGCTATCCAGGATGTCCCAGCAGTGCTAAAGACTCAGTCCAGTCAGTTCTGGCTTCTTTGTGTAGTTTAGCACAATGTAGTCACCAAGAGGCAAAACACAGATTTGCTTTTCACACACAGGCACAGCACAAAGAGATTCAAGTCTTGGACTGCATCACCTTTACAAAGAGAGATGTGCAGAACACATGAGACTGAACTATACATCCCGGTTACCAGAAAAAGGGTAAGAAGAGTACCAAAACCAACAGTGCTTCCAGGTGCCTTGTGGCTATATCCCATCCTCACTGCTTTCTTCTGAGAGCTACAGCACTTTAACATTCCTCTCCTATTGCCAAGCTCTTCTATCCACATAGAACCAGCAAAACAGTTCCAAACAAACCTTCTTCTTCAAACACCAGTCTGTCGCGCAGCTTCCTCACAGGCTCTACAAGCACAGCTGATCTTCATCCTTCTTAACATCCTCATGCAAGGCAGTTCATTCACTTGTTGTCTTCCAGTTACTTAAGTGACCTTCACAGGGGTTTGGGCAGCTTAAACAGAGTCACCTGTGCTTACCCAGCTCACCAGTCAAGTATCCAGGTGTATAGTCCTATACAATCCCAAAGGACTATATGCTTGGAAAATGCACCTGGAATGACTGAGGAATGAGAATGATGATGACTTTTTCAACAGTGGTAATTTAAATGAGCAGATATATCCCTACCAGCTTCTCTGGTTGATGCTAAAGAGCCACCAACTCCCTTCAATAGTCTGGGCAGCAACGCATTAGGGAACCTTAATTAAACTCATGGTGAAAATGAGGGTTTTGATGAGGCCTTTATGCCTCACTCCTCCTTAGGAGCATCTCAACCCATGTGAAAGCTTTTCTTAGCTATGGGTAAATTCTATTTACATCATCTTGAGAGCTCCTTCATTATTCCATTCATTTCACTCATGCGGACAGGAAGAGTTCCATCACATTTGTGGTGCTGTCGTTTGTGACCAAGCCAGTGGGGCAGCACTACGGACATGGCAAATTAAAGCGTATTTCCCCTGTTTTAGCTTGTTACGAATTGCAAAGCTGCAGATGTAACTCTGCAGTTATCTGACAGGAAAAACCCAGCATGAAGCTGGGCCTGTACCTTGCAAAGCTCTCTGGAATGAGACTTGTGGGGTTTTTAAAGTCAAAGAACATCTTTCCGCTGGGCTGTAGTTGAGCTCTTCTAAACAAAGGTCAAATGAACTGACCCAGTGGCTGCTTGTGGTTTGTCTCAAGTCTTTCATCAGCCATCTCGAAACTGCAGGAATAGGGGTTTTTGGTCCTGTCTGGAGGCCGGGAAGAGATTTAATTAGAAGCCAGGCCATGAGATGGTGGATTCTTGTGACTCCTTTCTAGTCCTGCCGGTCTGAAATGGTCACTCTAAAATAACACTGCCATAGTGATAAGAATAATGCTTTTCTTGTTGTCCTTATGATATGTTTGCCCTTACAATTAGTGGGTATTTCTGGATTAGTTACAGCTGAACATCACTAAAAAAAGACAAAAGGACTCAAACCCCCCCAGAGAACTGAGCAACCTCGCGGTTTTCTCCTGGCAACCCACGAGTTCAGATGAGAAGACAAAAAGGGAGAGAATACTTCCAGATGTAGCACATCAACCACCCGTATGTGGGGCATCAGGCCCTCCACTTCCACCACCTACCTCTCCTTTTCACCATTTATTAGAATAAATGATTTAAAGCCCTTTCCATTTGCCATTCGGAATGCAACACTTCCAAAAATCAGGCTTATTTTAGACACCCCCGGTATAAAGTCAGCATCCACTGGTCACAGATTTGTCCTACAGAAAAAGGCAAGTCTGAGATATAGAAATACTCCCTTTCATCCTAGGTATGGTTCATTGTGCCTTGTGAAGGGTGATTTAGACTGGTCATAAAAATACCTATGTTGCAGACATGAAGCTGAGCACAGATTACACCTCGAGTGGTTCATGATAATGACTGGAAAAGGGGAATCAAAGAGTGTCCCACAAAAACTTCAACTGCTGAAAGTTTGGGTTCGGGTGAGAGATACCAAATCCTGGAACAGAAGAGGGAATTAGGCCTGGAATCTGCTCTGGTGGATAAGTCCCTGGCATGGTGCAGTAGCAGGAGTGAATTAGAGCCAGAATGAGTCTGGTTTCTGAGCAACCTCAATTATCTGTTAATGGCCCAGCATTACATGGGCAAATGTGCTCTAAATTAGTCCAACTCCCTCTCCTGTAATATCGGCCAAGCCCATCTGATGGGGGACATTTACTGCAGGCAGGATAAATAGTTGAAAATGCTGAAAGCTTTTATTTGCCATTGTTTTCCTAAAACTTCCAGGGCTCAAAGTGACAGCTTTAGTGCCAAATGATCCACTGCTGCAGCACTAAGGGGTTACAGATGGCCTTGGTAAAAACCCTCATAAAGTCTATGGGCAACAGGCAAACACGAAAAAGAAAGCAGTTTCAGACAAGCACTTCAGAGAGAATCCTGAATTAAACCAGAGACCCCCGGGAGCAGTGCAGGGAAGCTTTTCACAGCCATTCATTAGTTACTCATTCAAATAGTTTGATAGAGAATCATGCACATTCAGTTCCGAATGGGGAGCTGAGTCAGCCCACTTGATGTGCATCCATCAGAGTGGGGAAAGAACTGAGCAGGCCCCAGAGGTGGCACAGAGGCAGATGTTGCTGCGTCACTGATGGACAATTAATGAGTGCTTGATCCTATTTTGAGTGCTTGATCCTATTTTTGCAGACATTCACCCTCAGTGCTCTGCTGCCATTGGGCTGCTGCACTGCGTAACCTTCCTTCGCCCCCCCCACAGGTCTGTGTTAATACAGTTTGGATGAGGAACAGCACATAAGCCTCCGGCTATATGAGACCCTTTGGCTTTGAAAACAATCCTCTCCATCCCCCAGCGTCACTCTGGGTTCACAGGGATGGCAGAGGCTTTCCCATGCTCCAGGTGCCATCCAGTGATGAAGAGGTGAAAGACCTTCAGCTGAAATTGGAGAGGGCCTTTGAACCTGTAAGGACAGAACAAGGGAATGGCTTTAACCTGCCAGAGGGGAGATTGAGATGAGCTCTTAGGCAGAAGCTCTTCCCTGGGAGGGTGCTGAGGCGCTGGCACAGGGTGCCCAGAGAAGCTGTGGCTGCCCCATCCCTGGCAGTGTTCAAGGCCAGGTTGGACACAGGAGCTTGGAGCAAGCTGCTCTAGTGGAAGGAGTCCCTGCCCGTGGCAGGGGTTGGAGCTGGAGGAGCTTTAAGGTCCCTTCAACCCAAACCAGGCTGGGATTCTATGAAACAACCACACAGGTTGCATCAGCAAGATGCTGTGTTTGTGCGTCTCTCCTCTTTCAAAGCCTCAATTCCTATTGGACTTGGAAATGAAGAATATCACCTACAGACGCCAAAGTATCTCCGCATGGATCTCCGAAGAATGCATGACTCCTAGGTTTGATTTCAATTGTCCTTCTGAAGGTTTGTGTATTATAGGCACAAAACCCTGATTAAATCCATACACATCTTTGAGGCAGTTCTACCCCACGTATAGATCTTATTTTATAAAACAACTTAAAAAAAGATCAGAAATCATAAAAAGAAAGCTACAACCTGACATTTTCTTGTGTTAGGACCAGCTGCTTACATGAAAGAGGTCTTTTGAAGGTAAAGTAAAACGTAGGTGAGTAAAATGTAATGGCAAACCAGTCTGTTTACAAGTCATTTTGACACGAGAGTAATCCAAAGCTTAACTGTATCTTAAGTATTAACAGTAATTTCCTCCCTTGCCTCTTGTTAAGCATTTTCCTGCTTTCATTTCCTTCAAAAGCATTCTCTTTGCTTTTTGTACCTATATTAAATTGTATCTCTAATCAGTGTTCAAATGGGGGAGCTTTATTGATTCTGGTTGCCTTTCTCCTAGTGCTCCAAAAAGCCTAAAGCAGAGGAAAATGAAAGCAAGCTTTGGAGCCTAAACCTCACTGTTACAACAGTCGTGTTTAATTGTTCTCATTAAAGATGTAGGAGCTCATGAATTGGCAAAAGCCATGAAAGAGACACATTAAACATCAAAAAGGGGGAGGGAACAAGCCAGGAAATGCAAGTTTCAGAAATTAGGAGAATTTACATGATATCAAATGCACGGGACAGGCGTTGAATTGAAGCTCCCCATAAAAACAGGGAGCAATGAGGAGAGAAAAAGACAAACCTCACTGTGTACAAGTTGTGGCTGTTGGGCTTCAGCCCTTTAATTCTTCAGCAGTCTATTGCAGTAGAGCTCGATCTGTTACACACCGGGTATGCTCACATGCCCCCTGATTGTTAGAGTCAATGTGATATTAAAACGCCTTTACCAGCATCTATGAGCTTTTGCTAGAACATCTAAAGAGAAGGCTGGCATCTTGTTAAAGGCTATTCATTCCATAGGGCTTTTGTTTTCATCTAATTCTGTTCCAACAAAGTCCCTGTGTTTTCTTTCCTTTGAGCTTCTCAGGAAATTCTCCATACCCAGCTCTAAAAGGGAAATGCTAACAGTAAGACATCAACACACACAAAAGAGGGCGATGAGCCTGATTCTGGGTTCAGATGTCATCACAAGCTGTACGAAAACGCTTTCCTTTTGCTTGCAAACTAAGCGTGGATTCTGTGGGGTAGAACACTGAGTGCTTACTCGCAACTCATCCCTATGATACCCAAGAGCATGCCTATAGCAAACACCGAGGAGGAGGAGCCCGGAGCTGTTTTCCACACTAGGTTCAGTGTCTGAACAACCAGCAAGTGGAGCCTCGTCCTCTGAGAGAGCTTCCTGCCTGATTCGGCTGTTTCAGGGGTCAAGACCCAGCACTGTATTAAGCCACTGGGTTTTTAGGTGGCCACCTCTGCTGAGCTCACGGTCCCCTTTTCTCACCCTTTCCAACTCTCAATGTCCTTGCAGCTTGTTCCTAACCATGACCACTGCTCCTGATGTCTGCAATCCTACTTAGTACTCCTAAGTTCATAGCAATATCCACCCTGGAGTATCTTCTGTGAACAATGGGGGTTTAAAGTGAACTAATGAGAAGAAAAGAATGGTTTTGAAAGGTAGCTAAAATACTTGTTTGAACTTATCTGCTCATTGCTATTTACCTGGTGAGTTTGGGATCATTCAAATCCCATATCTGAGAGTAACACATTTGCGTTTGTCTTTTGCCCTTTAAAACTCCTGCCTCCAAAGCTTCTAGCCCCAACCTTGACTTTGACCTCGACATTAAACGACCCATTGCAGAGATATTTGATCCATTTTCCATTACAAAGACATTTTTCTTTGTCTCAACTCTGATTTTGTAGCGGGTATTTAAACCAAGTAAACTTCATCTGTAGATAAGTTGTATAGACAAGGATTATCAGCTCGGAAGAGATTAACTCCCATTTCTGATGTAAATGCTGAATTGCATTGCAGAACGGGGGCTCTGTTTCTCAGCTGGTAGCAAGGACTTCCTTTTCTCTCAAAATAAATGGAAATAAAAGGGGAAGGAAACTTTCTTCTGCAAATCATTATTAAACTTAGCATGTTAATAGTCTCCAAAGGTGCAAAATTGCCTTCCTTGGCCAAGCCAGCCGGTTCCCTTTCACCTTCTGGGTCCTATTACAATTCATTGTCCCGGATTAGTGAGGAGCAAAATGAGAACGCATGTTTTAAAGAGCCGTTTTACCCGTGAACGACAGGCGCTTGCTGCCTTTGCAGATCCCTTTACCAAGGAGCTGATGCTGAGGTCTGAAATCGTGACGCTGCCGCGTCGTGGCGTGCGATTCCAACACGCACCAGTTACAGGAAAAAGAGCACATATAAACAGGAATTAGGACTCGTCATGGCTGGGAACAATGCGAAATGCCAAATGAGTTATTTCATTCCAGAGCTTATGTTTATAACAGTGAATATCTCAGAGCAAACCTCCTCCGGCTGGAGTGGGACGCGTTCCTTTGTTGGCCTTCCTGCTTCCAGGGGTGTTTGCCCAAGGATGGAAGTTTCCCTTCCCTCAACCGGGCCTGCAGTGACACCTAGTAACTGCGGAGCTCATTGCAGCCGAGGCGCTCCCAGGCTCTACCCGGCCTGTTGCATCCGGCAGGGAGGAATTCTTCCACTCCAGCAGGATATGCCTTCTCTACATCTCATGGACTGCCATGAGAGTCAGTGCTCTCCCTCAGTGAGACGAATAGCGCTGAGAAACAGCACTTTACCTGCTGACACCAACTCCTTGGGACGTAAAATCACGCCTTAGATCAGACATTATCATAGAATGGTGTGCGCAGAAGGGACCTTAAAGCTCCTCCAGCTCCAACCCCTGCCACAGGCAGGGACACCTTCCATCGGAGCAGGGTGCTCCAAGCCCCTGTGTCCAACCTGCCCTTGAGCACTGCCAGGGATGGGGCAGCCACAGCTTCTCTGGGCACCCTGTGCCAGCACCTCAGCACCCTCACAGGGAAGAGCTTCTGCCCAAGAGCTCATCTCAGTCTCCCCTCTGGCAGGTTAAAGCCATTCCCCTTGGCCTGTCCCTACAGGCCCTTGTCCAAAGCCCCTCTCCAGGTTTCCTGCAGCCCCTTTAGGCACTGGAGCTGCTCTAAGGTCTCCCCTTCAGGAGCCTTCTCTTCTCCAGGCTGCCCCAGCCCAGCTCTCAGCCTGGCTCCAGAGCAGAGCTGCTCCAGCCCTCGCAGCATCTCCATGGCCTCCTCTGGACTTGCTCCAGCAGCTCCACGTCCCTCCTTTGTTGCTGTCCCAGAGCTGGACACGGGGAGAATCCCCTCCACGACCTGCTACTCATGATCTGGAGAGGCAGCTCAGCACATCATGATGGGTTCTGGGCTCAAGTGCACCCTGAAGCTGGATCATGGGATGCTTCTCATCAACCAACACCCCCAAACCATTCTCCTTAATTTTAATTCATTAGTGATAGCATCACTTCTAAAGAGACCTGTTTATAATTTACATATCTCCTATGGCCACTATGCCAGCAGCTCATTCCCCAGCAGAAATACCTCTGCTAGTTACCTTAGTGAACAGATTAAATTTACTACTTAGGCAACATTTAAGGGTTAAATAACAATTCAAATGCTATAGACCCGACAAATCCATCAAATACATATCATAATAAAGTACTATTTTTAAGCAGAACGTGCTGTTTAGCATGATTCACAACCAGTGACTTGCAAAGGTTTTGCACCTTAAATCTTAACAACAGTACAGTAACAATCACAAACTTCCCATTTTAGGAATAAAGATGGGCACTTCAGTGATTTCCACACTGCTCATGAGATGTTTATGTGCAATGAGGAGGTCAAACTTCCCACCTTAACACACTGTAATTCAAACTGCATGAATCTGAAGGCTGTGTCAATAAATAACTCTCTTTCGGATGCTGGAGAAGCTGTTGCATCCTCCGATGGGCAGCAAAGTGAGTTCAGAAGGGACTGAGAACAGAACAGCAGCATAATAGTGCAGATAATTGGCAATCAAAATAATTACTCAGTGATTGTTCTCTACTTGCAAGCTTCAGAGGAAGCGATGGCATTCAATCTTGTTCAATGAGTGCTTTGATTCTATGATTCTATGCTTTTCTTGTCGATGAAGGTGTTCTAAAGCACCCTTCTTCCTTCATTTACAGATCCCGACTGAGAAAGCCAGGCACAACTCTCCCGACACCAGAATTCCACCAAGAAGCCTTTATATCGAGTACCCTTTTCATGGCCTTACTTTCATTAAAGCCAAAACAAGTGTGCTCAGGTCACACAGTCCTTTTTGGAGTTCTATTCATGTCTTTACAAGTCCAAACACTGACTGCCAATTCCTATGAAGGACCATAGGTCAAGGTAAGAAGTAGTGAAGTCAACGTGGCATTTCTATTGATTATGTCCTGGAACTGCCTCACCTAATTGGAACCAGTTGGGTTTTTAAGTGACCTCTTTTAACCTTTCAAATCACAAGCTCTGGAGACGCCTGTGGTTCCTTTCCTGTGTGTTTGGAGGCACAGACAACAAGGACATTCTTTGCTTCTGAGGTTTCTGCTGATTAAAGCTTGAGCTTATAACATGGTGCGATCATGTGCCATTTACACCCAAAAGGTCCAGAGCACGCTTCTGATTGAACGCGCATGACACCAAACCATTGAGGGCCTTGCCTTCAGCTTGAGTGGGATGAGCTTTTGGTTTAGTTCTTGTTTTTTGTGTTCTGGTTCTGCCACAGCCAGCACGGCCTCAACAAAGAGAAGTCTTCCTCCGTGGGAGACGGAAGAATGAAGGCAGAAGAAACGCAGTTACTCAGATCTTCAGTGCTGACAAAGACACCGAGTGGAATCCATGCAAAGCAGCTAGAAAATACTGCTGTTATACGGAAGTGAAGATAGGAAGCAGCCTGAAGGCTTCACTTGTACAGCAAGAAGCTTGGAGGATGTGTGTAACAGCAAAAACTGGGATTTATTGGTACAAATTTGCTGTATGAATTCTTTCAAGCTACGCTCAGATTTGTACACGAGCCCTCCAAATTCTTGTCTGATGAACGCACTTCCTAACTCCTCAGTTTCACATAACTTTGAAACCCATGACTTAATAAATTACAATTCTTTTGACTGCGTGTGATGAGAGGGTGTCATTTTGCAGGTCTTAAGGCACTTAATATCCCCTATGCTGCGTGCTAACACTGTGCTGGTTACTGTCCATCACTGGAAAGCTGATCTGGAAGGATGGCTGTGCTCACTTGGCTCCAAGTTGGTCCTTACAAACTGTCTACTAACTGGATTAGATGGTACTCATGACCTACACATGCTAATATGACCAATAACCTCCCAAGGGAAGAGCACCTAGCACATTTGTGACTATTCCTGAACAAAGTTACTTATTAAGCAGACTGCATCCACAGAATGGCGCATTCCTCCTTTTTCATCCAGCAAAGATGAATAACTTCTGAGTCAGACTTACGCCTGGATTCTGGGAATGAGGAAACAAAGACCTTGTGGTTACTCGTTGTGCACAAACTGGTTCTTGCCAGAGCAGCGGTTCTTAACATGGGGTGAAATGAAAGCTGCTGCCAACTGCAATTTGCTTCTAAAGGGCAGCGTCCACTGCTCACATCCATGCGCGGCTGCGGCTCCGAGGAGCCCAGGCCATGGATACACCACAGCCACCGAGTCTATTCTTTGTCCTGACCGTTTGACACTGTCAGAGCTGAGTGGTAAAGGGCAGGCTCCTCACCCTTTCCCTGCACACTGCTTACTACAGCTTGTAGACAACACCACCAGTGTGCCTTCAGCAGAGCTGAGCATGGCACAGTGGCTTCAGCGCTGGCACAGTGGCTTCTGCGCTGTCACAGGGCTTCCAAATGTATTTGAGCACTTCCCATGCACCGTGGATCCTGGGACCATCTCAGTGCAAGGCTAAAAGTACTCAGTGTAGATGACGAGGAAGTCCTGAGCAGCCCAGGTCTGCTCTCACACATCAGTGCAGGGAAAATTGAGGGAATTAACCTCTTAGGGTAGGATTCTGCTCACCAGCATCAGGTACAATGTAAATGCTGCAGCTCACCATCTGCCACAGGGTTCTTGTTCTGTTCAAGAGAACAAGGCCCTTTGGGTCACTGTTACCTCACCCAGTTAAATCTATTAGTGCCCAAGGAGAGCCTCAGAGTTGCCAACAACAAGGACCTAAGGCTGTGCCAGCACCCCAGATTGAGATGAAGTTGAACCCTGGAGCTGAGGTGCGTTGTGTTGTTGGACATGCTATGAAGTACTCCTGGAAGTAAACCCAACATTCTTCTTTGGAACCCTCACCACTAGTCCAGGGTCCGGCAAGGAGCATCCCTGACAGTGATTTGAGTGTCCTTATTGCCTGCCTCCAAGGTGCAGCCTTCCCTGTCTGATCCCTCAATAGTCAGTAGGGAAATTAAAGGGGATTAAAATAACAAGGTTATTTCACATTCTTCTCCAGATGAACCCAACCTGAAGCAGACCTCAGGGACTCTTATAATGACTCCGTTTAAGAGGACTGTGCTCCATCCAAGTTTAGAAAAGCAGATAAAAGGTGGAGACTTCATCTTAGTGAGAAAGGGCCTTTGGTTACAAGAAGCTATTATTTTCTCCAAAGGCTGCATTTCTTTTAGGTTAAATATATATATATACACACATATATATATTTATATATACATATAAATACATATATATATATATACACAGCATATTCTGTGCTTCACTATTCAAAACCACCAGTTCAAGTTTTACCAGGCTTCTTTAAAGAGAAACCCCCTTCCTGAAGCCAGGTCAGCTGAGAGCTGAGAGTGTTTCAGCTCCTGAAGGAGGATGCCTGGAGCATCCCTTCCCTTGCTCCAGGGTGGAGTCACTCAGCATCGTTTCCACTCCTGTTTGCAGTTAAATGGAGCAGCCCTGGCTGCCCCATGAGCTCCTCTCACCTCTTGGGCGATGCTGTCAGCTCTCTGCCTCAGGAGAGCTCCTGTGCCATGGCTGTGGTGCAGCTCAGCCCTGCAGTGCCTGCAATGCTGGTGCTATGGTGGCTGTGCCTGTTCACCGCTCTCATACAAGCTATGGGATCATAGACTGGTTTGGGGTGGAAGGGACCTTAAAGCTCATCCAGTTCCAACCATTCCCCCTTGACTGTCCCTATGAGCTCTTGTCAGGAATCAACACAACACCCCCCTCACCTGGGCAGCCTTTGAGCCTCCTCTGCTAGAGACAGGTAGGTGCAATTCCAGCTTTGCATTTGCTCCTTGTGAGGGACGCAGGGAAAGACAAGTTATGGCTTTCCCAAGTGGAAATGGGATAGAAAAAAAGGAGGAAAACAGGTGGGGAAGGAAATTTTATTTCCAAGCTTCTAAAAGGATCTTACAAACCACAGAGAGTTAAAAAAATGCAAAACTATATATATATATTATATATATATAATTGACAGGGTCCTTTTAAGCAATTCTTCACATTATTCTAATGGTGATAGGAAATACCACTTAACCATATATGTGTTTTTCCCGGAATCCTGATCACTGCCGACAGCTGATGGACCTCTTCCCACACAACATCTCCCCTGGACTGTACAGATTCCTTCTCTTGAAAGCAAAGAAGGAGGAGAGAGAACAAACTCATCAAGGAGGAAAAAAAGCCATTCTCTTGAACAAGGTGCTCCCAAGCGGGGCTGTGTGAAAACCAGGTGTGGTGCCCCTATGGGATCTTGTGCCTAACCCCAGCACTCCGCACCTCTCAGTAACTCATCCCATCTCATTCCCACCTTCCCAAGGTCTCACATCCTTCTCCAAATGAGCCCCAGTGCTGCCCAGCTGCACCCCTCAAACTCAGCGCCATTCCTTGCCCTCTCCTTCCCACCAATCCAATCCTCAACCTTTATTCTTCAGGTCTTCCCGACAGCTCTGCTCATCCAGGACGAGTTAATCCCAGCTCTCCATCCCCACCAGCAGCACTGCTTCCACCTTGGCATCCCTCCTGCAGGGACCGGCTGCTGGGTACATCCACACCCGCTGGGGATGAGGAGGAATTCACACTCGGCTGCTCAGGATCTGGCCCCCACATCAGGAAGCCATCGGCCCGTGGACAAAACCAACAGCTCCAAACCACAAAGGACCTCAGGAAATAAATGCAGAGAAAGCCAAGACAGAGAAATGGAGCCGGGGCAGCTCCAGATTCCTGCTCGCCCTGAAACATCGCGGCTGCTTTTGGACATTGCCAAAAAGTAAACAAAACCCCAATGATCCCTTGTTCCCCCCATCCCAGCCCCCCCAACAGTTAAACACTTAATGTCCAGCTTAAGTGAACTCACCAGGTCTGAAAACCCACACAGATGTCAAAAAGGAGAGCAACAACAACGAGGCAGTTCCTGTTGTCCTCACAACAAAAACCCCAACTCGAGCCTCGGAGGCAGAGGGCTAAACGCAACATCTCTTTAAGGGCTGTGCCGCCCCACTTCAGGGCTTTAAGGGGCTCCTTGGGTCCCATTCCCAGCAGGGAACCAAACGTCTCTCACTGTCTGCATCCTCTGTCCAACCCTAGCACCAGGGATGCTGCTGCTGCAGGCAGCTGATGGAGGATGGCTCAGCCCCACGGTACCCCGCTCCTGCCTGCACAGCTCAAAGCCCTGTGCCACCTTCCTCCTCCTCCATATCCTACAAGTAAAACAGGCAGCCACAAACACCCCAGCCAGCTGTGTGAAAGCACATATATATTCAGCACGCACTCAATACAGCATAGCAACAAAAGCTGTCGTTTCCTTAGAAAACAGAGGAACACCCAACTTCCAAAATAACCATCAAAGCTTCCAAACCTCTCCCCACCCTACAGCCCTGATACTCATCCTTCCGGCCCGAACAGGGCAACCAGTGACCCCAGCACCGCGCACCCCTGCCTGGCAAGGGACAGAGGGGGACCCTGCTGCAGCACCCAGCTCCTCCCGCAGAGCCTGGGATGCTCCCAATGGAGAGGAGCCTGGCCAGCAGTTTGCTCCCGTGCAGTTATTTGGGACACCCCCCTCTCCCCCCCTCAAAGGAAACAGAAAGGAGGGCAGGCTCTGGCTGCAGCCCTCAGCATGTGCCAGGGAAGAGAGGATCCCATCGGTGATGCTGGCAGGGTCCACGCTCAAATCGGCATCTCCGTGTCTCTGCTTTCTGCTGGAGGTGGGGGACGAGGCTGAGCAGGGGGAGAGGAGCAGCACGGTGGCAGGGACAGGGGCTGGCAGGGCCCTCACGCTGTGTGCAGAGGGGAGGTAGATCGGCTTTAGGGACCTCTTGCCCAGGAGGATGCCTTCTCGGACACCAGCTCCGGGGGGAACGAGCCCACCGCGAGGCCCTGAACACCCACACTTGACTTCTCCCGAGGGGAAGGCACCTCGGAGCCTGTCCATGCCATCGGAAACCTTTTTAGCCCTGAAACTGCCTCCTGCAGGCAGCTGGGGACCAGCCTGGAGATGGCAGCAGCGACCCGCGGGGCAGGAGGGACCCCAGCTCCAGGCCGGACCCCAACCCCAACCCGCGCCGTGGGGATAGCGTTTGATGCTCTGTGTGTGCCCCCCCCCAGGTCCCCGTCCCCAGCGTGCCCCCTGCCGTTAGTCCTGCTGCTCGTTCATCTCCATGTCGGACACCAGGATGTTCTTCTCGGCCGCCTCGCTGGGGTTGGACGTGGTGCGGCTGTAGCGGGCGCTCTCGAAGGCGCCGCGCTCCGCGCTCCGCCGCCGCTTGTACAGGTACACAGCGACCCCCAGCACGGCGCACAGCGCCAGCACCGACAGCACCACCACCGCCACGGCTGCGGTGTTCTCCGGCAGCGCTGCGGGGCGAGAAGAGGCAGGTGAAGGAGCCGGACCCCTCCTGCTGTCCCACAGGGGGCCTGCCCCTCTGCCGTGGTGAGACCCCCCCCTGCAGTCCTGCGGCTGGAGCCCTCAGTACAGGAAAGACACGGACCTGTTGGTCCAGAGGAGGGACACACAAGCGGTGAGAGGAAGGGAGCACCTCTCCCTACGAGGAAATGCTCTATGAGAGAGCTGGGGTTGTTCAGCCTGGGAAGAACTTGGTGCAGCCTTTCAGTTCTTGAAAGGGACCCATAAGAAAGATAGGGAGAGACTTAGCAGGGCTTGTTGCAGTAGGACAAGGAGTGAAGATAGGCTGAGAAAATTGGGGCTGTTCAGCCTGGAGAAGAGAAAGCTGCGTGGAGACCTCAGAGCAGCCTTCCAGTATCTGAAGGGGGGCCTATAGGGATGCTGGGGAGGGACTCTTCATTAGGGACTGTGGTGAGAGGACAAGGGGTAATGGGTTTAAACTTAAACAGGGGAAGCTTACATTGGATATGAGGAAGAAATTCTTTACTGTGCGGGTGGTGAGGCACTGGAATGGGTTGCCCAGGGAAGTTGTGAATGCTTCATGCCTGGCGGCGTTCAAGGTGGGGTTGGACATAGCCTTGGATGGCATGGTTTAGTGGGAGGTGTCCCTGCCCATGGCAGGGGGGTTGGAACTCGATGATCTTGAGGTCCTTTCCACCCCTAACTATTCTATGATTCTATGATTCTATGATCTTAACC
Source organism: Amazona ochrocephala (assembly GCA_039720435.1). Taxonomy (NCBI): domain Eukaryota; kingdom Metazoa; phylum Chordata; class Aves; order Psittaciformes; family Psittacidae; genus Amazona; species Amazona ochrocephala. The sequence continues at coordinate 1,207,404 of CM077897.1, forward strand.
CTAAAAGGGTCTTAACCTAAAGGTTTTTTTGGGTGATGGGGAGGAGAGCCTGGAGAAGAGAAGCTGTGTGAGACCTCAGAGCAGCTTCCAGTGTCTGAAGGGGGCTAAAGGGATGCTGGGGAGGGACTCTTCATCTGGCACTTTAGTGATAGGACAAGGAGCGATGGGTTCAAACCGAAACGGGAAAAAACTAAAGGTTTTTTAACCTTTTTAACCCTGAAGCTTTAAACCTAAAAGAGGGAGATTCAGGCTGGATGTGAGGAAGATTTTTACAACGAGGGTGGTAAAACACTGGCACAGGTTGTCCAGAGACATGGCGGATGCCCCATCCCTGGAGACATTCAAGGCCAGGCTGGATGTGGTTCTGGACAGCTGGTCTAGTTGAAGATGTTACAGAATCATAGAATGGTTTGGGTTGGAAGGGACCTTAAAGCTCGTCCAGTTCCAACCCCTGCCAAGGGCAGGGACACCTTCCATTAGAGCAGGGTGCTCCAAGCCCGGTCCAACCTGGCCTTCAACACTGCCAGGGATGGGGCAGCCACATCCCCCAGCCTGGCCTGGCAGTGTGGGCAAGGGCAGGATTGCCCGGCAAGGACTGGCTGGACACACTCCTCCATGGAGGGATGGCTCCTGCTGCCAGGGAGCCCTGACTGAGGGCCAAGACTTGTAGATTTCCCACCCGCAAACATCATTTCTTTGGTTACTGATACAGGCCAGGCACCAGGTCCTGGTCCTGTGCCCAGGCTAAAGGTGTCACTCACCTGCCCTGGAAAAGCTGCTCTCCTCCACTGCAACGGCAACACAGAGAGATGAGTGCATGGCCATGGCACCCTCCCCTCTTCCCAGTGCCAGCCCCACCAGCCCCACATCCTCCACTGCTCTCAGTGCCGCACCACATGGACATGAGGTGATGCACCTGCATCCTCTGGTGCTGCTCCACCACTGCCTTCATCCTGCCCCAGCCATTTGGACATGAAGAGTCTACCACTGAGCCCAGTGGGGACCTGCAGACCCCAGCCCCTACCCTTACAACCCCTGTCCTGGAACTGCTCAAAGCAGTGCTCTGCCCTGCAGCATCCTGCCTCGACCCCCAGCTCACCCCACATCATCCCCAGCACAGCAGTGGGGGTCCCTACCTCTGGGGATCTTGCAGATGACCCCCATGGTGACGTTGGTGCAGGAGCCCAGGCGCCACACGCCGTTGCTGCTCTGGATCCAGTAGCAACTGTTCTGGCTGAGCATGCTGGGCCCCGTGTCATGCTGGCCCCAGTTGGAGTAGTTGACGGCGGTGTTGTCGTGCCAAACCAAGGTGCCGCCTGGGAAACAGGAGAGTTACAGCTGAAGGGGACACCGCATCTGTGCCCCGGTTCAGAAAGCACTGGGAAGGTGTGACGGGGTGATGGGGAGGTGAGCCTGCAGAAGAGAAGCTGCATGGAGACCTCAGAGCAGCTTCCAGTGTCTGAAGGGGCTACAAGGATGCTGGGGAGGGACTCTTCATCAGGGACTGCAGTGATAGGACACGCGGTGATGGGTTCAAACTGAAACGGGAAGTTTAGGAGTGATGGAGCAGTAGGGAGGTGTCATGGGGCAATGGAGAAGACCAGGGGCTGCAGGTCATCTTCCTGAAGGTGCAGGCTCCAAGTGCCTTGAGGAGGCTCTGGACTTTAAAGGCACCACTGCCATGCCACCAAGCCAGAGGAGGACACACATGGCACATGTGCCACTGGTGCCACCACCAAGGACTTCTGCTCACTGAAGACCTGGCGGGAATTCATGGTGGTGTTTGGAATATGTAAGACCTCACTTCTTCCTTTGTACCTTTGGGGTTGAAAGTCATGCCCAGCCAGGCACCCTTGGATGGACCTTCATACGCCTGGAGATGCTCCCACACAAAGACGTTCTCCATCTCATCCTGGATGGACAACACTGTGCCGCCAACTGCAGAGGAAAGAGGGGTCAGGGAGGCACTCAGACCTCAGTGGATGGAACTTCTCCCTGCTCCATTCCCAAGGATGCATCACCTCCTCCACCACCACAGCCCCCTCTCATACCTTTCTGGCATCTCTTCATGGCGTCCTTTTGCCCCAGAGTGATCTCCATGTGGAACGTGTAGCAGTGGTCCCGGAAGGGGATCCAGGATGAGTCCTCCAGTGATTTGGGACAGCTGCCACTGTAGCTCCACTTGTGTGTGCGGGGGACACCTGGGGAGCACACAGTGCATTGGGGGCAGCAGAAGGGTGCAGGGTGTCACAGAATGGTTTGGGTTGGAAAGGACCTTAAAGCTCATCCAGTTCCAACCCCCTGCCATGGGCAGCGACACCTTCCACTAGAGCAGGTTGCTCCAACCTGGCCTTGAACGCTACCAGGGATGGTGTCAGCATCCTACAGCACGCTGGGGATAGCACAAGCCCCATAAGGACCCCCACACACAGTGCAGAAGATCCCTGGTGGGATGCCATCTCCAATCCTGCATCCCACCCGGTCTGCCCCACACCAGGCTCCCTGCAACCAGCACCTGCTTGGAGTTGGCAGATGCCCCCCTGGAGCTTGGTGTCACAGCCAGCCGTGCGCCAGGTCCCATCCACATCCATGTAGGAGCAGCCGGAGACCTGCTTGGGCTCCCCATCCTGCCAGTTGGCATAGAAGAGGTTCTCCTCCGTCAGCCAAGAGTAGCTCCGGCCTCCCTGGAGAACCAAGAGGAGGAGAAGCTTTAGGGACTGCTGTGACCTGGGCTGGGGACCCCCATTCCATGTATTTGCCCCCTTCCCTCACCTCATTGTTGGCCAACCCAATCCAGAGCGGAGCACGCAGGCTGCTGACGGCCTGGGTGAGGAAAGCCTGGCTGTAGGGGTCGGGGATGGTGGCCAGGGTGGCGTTGAGGGTCTCGCAGAGCAGCAGCGCCTCGTGCCACCTGAGGGGCTTCTGCAGGATGCGGTAAGTGCTGTTGTGGTAAAAGAGGGTGCCAGTGGGCGAGGGGGGGTACGGCGTTCGCGCGGGGCTCAGGGACGGGTCTGGGGGAGCAAAGAGACATGGTCAGAGGGCATGGAGGACACTCAGCTCCTCATCCCCATCCCATCCATCCCCCAAAGTGTCCATGGCAGTGGACCAAGGGACATCCCGGTGCAACCAGGGTGAGCAGAGATGCCACATCCCCATGGGCAATGAGCAGTGATACCCCAATGCCATCCCCGCCTTGGAACCAGCCATCATCCCTATGAGACACACCAAGCCAGGCTGGGGTGCATAGGTTTGGGGTTACCCCACAAACAGCTAGGACCAGAGACATCCCACACTGAGGTTTGGGGGGAGCAACCTCATGCTGAACCCAGTGCCCCACCGCAGCATGGGGCACCAGGGTGGTGGTGGCAGGTCCCCAGTGAGCAGTAGCTGGGGCTGTCTCCCTCGTACCTATGCTCTGCTGGCAGATGTAGCCATGCTTCTCCTCTGTGCAGCTCCGGTCATCCCAGCGTCCCGTGAAGTGTGGGGGGGAGCCGTGCCACACCACCACACAGTTGGTCTGCATGGACGAGCCATGAGGTCAGTACTGCCCTTAGCACGGCTCTCCCACCCCATGGATACCCCTACCCGGCAGGACTGGATCCCTTGGAAAGCCACCCCAGCACCCTAAAACCTTCCACCCTGGCACAGGGTGCCCACAGAAGCTGTGGCTGCCCCATCCCTGGCAGTGTTCAAGGCCAGGTTGGACACAGGAGCTTGAAGCAACCTGGTATAGTGGAAGGTGTCCCTGTCCGTGGCAGGGGGCTGGAACTGGATGAGCTTTGAGGTCCCTTCCAACCCAAAACCTGTGATCCTCATGGTGGGACATCGGGATGCTCTGGAGGGGTCACTCACCGGCTTGTCACGGGGGCTGGAGGCGCTGCATCCCGAGGGCTCTCCGGGTGCCCAGCTCACGTGCTGCAGCGGCTCACCCATCACCCATTGGAACTCCCTCTGGGCATCGTGGAGGCCGATCCAGAGGTCGAAGGAGATGTTGGGCAGCATGGATGTGATGAAAGCTGCAAGCAACTGATGAGACACCGAGGACCACCCCCAGCAGGTCCCCAGCCAGTGGTGCCAGGGGCAGGCAGAGGGGGTGACCTACCCTGCTCCAAGGGGCTGGCAATGGTGGCCAGGACGGCGCCCTGGCTCTCGCATGCCTGCTTTGCCTCTGGCCACTTCACTATCTCAGCTTTGTCATGGCCATTGAAGCTGAAACACTGCATGGGTGGGGGCATGCGATGGTCTGGGGGGTCCAGTCAGCCCTGTACCCTCCCCACTCAACCACCAGCTCCACACTGTCCCAAGTCCTTCTCCCCTTTGCACTCAGCTTGCCAGCTTCCCAACCCCTCTTGTAATCCCACACCATTCCCAGCATCCATGTACACCCTCCCCATTCCCTCCCACACCCACAGCGCAGCTCTCCCTGCATCCCTGCACATCCCCCAGCATCATCCCCAGAACACATGCACGTGTCCCTCTCCACCCTGCCACATCTCAGCCACCCCATCTCCACCTTGGAGCTGCTGTCCCCTCTCCATCCTGCCCTACCTTGCTGAGGAAGGGAAGCCAGCCACGGGGACAGCCCCCACTTGAAGGAGCAGGCAGTGGTGGGATGGAAGGCTTTGCCGTTGTCCCATTGCTCCGCTTGCAGATGTAGGGCAGCGCTGTCATGCACTTCTGGTCCCCCCAGTCCTCTGTGGGGAGGGACAAGCCAGGCATGACCCCCACCATTGCACTGTGGTGGGGGTATCTCTGCTCAGCTCCAGCCCCCCAGAGCCGACCCTGCCCCTCACCTCTGCTCGCTGTCATGTACACGCACTTCTTGTCCTTGTTGATGGGCCGGGGCTTGCCTGGTGCCCAGGAGACAAAGTTGAGCAGGGACCCATCGGACCACCTGGGGAAGGCACCAGTGGGAGCACAGAGCCAAGCAGTGACTTGGTGAATGGGACCAGCTGCACACCCTCACCACACCACTGCCCTCTCTTGGGTGAGGAACCTCCAGGATGAGACCCCTGGGATGCAGGCACTGAGCCGCAGCGCTCTAAGAGCTGGGGACAGCGGGATGGGGATGCGCAGGGATGCAGCGCCTCCATCTCTGACTTACTTGAACCTCCCATCGTTCTCATAGGTGTGCAGCCCGATCCACCAGTGCTGCTCCTGGCCCCTGGAGAACTGCACCAGGAGAGGACACATCAGTGCCTTGCAGGGACTGGGGAGTCCCTGGGGGCAACTGCAGCCACTTCAAGAGCCTCATCGTGACCCCAGCAGAGCCCGGCTGCCCCCAGGTCCCTCCAGCAAAGTAAGCAGGGGAGGGAGTGGAGCCTGACAGTGACACCCCCACCCCCTGGTACCTTCTTGAGGTTCTGGCCCAGGAAGCGCAGCTCAGCCTCGCTGTGCACTGACGCCAGCTCTGCCTGGAACCAGCTGCAGATGCGCTGCGCCTGCACCCACGTCGAGTGATGCTCAAAGAACTTGTACTCAGCCTCCTGGTACTTCACCCACTCTTTGCTGCCTGCAGGCAGGGAGCAGTGTCATGCCATGGCCATGTCACCCCCTGCCACAGCCACCAGCACCCACCGCCCTGTCCCTCAGTCCCCTGCTTTGCTTTTGCCCTGCTGCTGCGGCTGAGGAGCCTGATCCTGCCTGGTTGTGCAGCAAGGGGCAGCAGCAGGATGCCAGGGCTCTCCTTCCTCCTATGACCCTGCACAGGATCCATCCTGTGGACACACTGCAGGGATGTCCCACAGTGACCATGTGATGGGTGGCAGATGCCCAGGGAGGATGGCCCATGCTGGATGGACACAAGCCTGTGACCAACGCACCTTGGGTTGTGATCTCTGGCTCCTTCACATCGGTACCTGGTGAAAGGGGAAGGGGAGGTTGTCAGGGGATGCAGGTCTGGGGTGCAAACCACCCGCAGGCTTCAAGTGAGAGATGCCCTCCTGAATCCCCCTGGGATGGAGAGTGCCTCTCCCAGCCTCTGGATTAGGATCCATCACAGAATCATACAATAAAATTCTAGCATGGTTTGGGTGGGAAGGGACCTTAAGATCATTCAGTTCCAACCCCTGCCTCAGGCAGGAACACCTTCCACCAGAGCAGCTTGCTCCAAGGCCCTGTATCCAACCTGGCCTTGAACACTGCCAGGGATGGGGCAGCCACAGCTTCTCTGGGCACCCTGTGCCAGCGCCTCAGCACCCTCACAGGGAAGAGCTTCTGCCTAAGAGCTCATCTCAGTCTCCCCTCTGGCAGGTTAAAGCCATTCCCCCTTGTCCTATTGCTACGGTCCCTGATGAAGAGGCCCTCTCCAGCATCCTTGTAGGCCCATTTCCAATACTGGGAGCTGCTCTGAGGTCTCCAGCCTTCTCCCATAACAGTGCAACCTGCAGAAGGGAGGTGGCAGAGGGTCCCCCCACACCCTCTGCACCATCCCGCAGCCCATCATCCACCAGGTTATCCAAAGCTGAAGGGTCTCCTGGCCGGTACCTTTGGGCAGTTTGCAGATCCAGTCCAGCTGAGCCTCACACTGCATCGGCATCCACTGCAGGGAGGCCAGGTCCAGCACCACGCAGCTCCGGATGTCATCATCATCGTAGTTACTGCGGTCAAAGTTGTGGTAGAAAAACTGGGGGTCGAGAGAGACGAGCGGTGTTGGGCATTGCCACCAGGGCCCCATCTGCCCCCCACTGCACCCCAAATGCCAACCATCCTGCTGGCACGCCCCCAGACTCACCCCCAGCCCATCGCTCCACCTCCAGCTCCTGTCCCCCGCGGGGTCCCGCCGGTTCAGGCCAATCCAGAACCAGTGCTGCTCATGGAGCTCCGGCTCCGACTCCCTGCAGGGAGCCAGGGGGAAGGATGAGAACAAACCCCCCCATACAGAAGCGTTGTATTGATATACAAATACATGTACATTTAGATAAGGATATCCATTTATAACCTGGCCTTTTTGCTTGCTTTCAAAGCCCGCTCTCCCCGCAACACCCAAAGGCAGTACCTTGGGCACAGCAGCTCAGGGCTGAAGGAGTTTCAAACCCAAGCTCCATCCCCAAATTACACCAAATTTCCTGCACTTCTCCTTCAGTGCAGCCAAACTGAGGCACCTTCAAGCTCATGTTCAGAGAGCCACATCCGTGCTCCATCCACGGGGGTGTGGGCTCGTGCCAAGCACACTCGGGCAGCAGGACACAGGCCCAAAATCTCACCCAAAGATCTTGTTGAGGGTGTTGGCGACGAAGTGCTCCTCCTCATAGCTGCCCAGGCTGAGCAGCTGGGCCCCCAGCTCCCGGCAGAACTCCTGGGCTGCGATCCACGTCTTCTTCTCTTGCAGCTTCTCATAGTTGAACACCTAGGGCAAGGACCCTAAGATCAACCAGTTCCAAGCCCCTGCCATGGGCAGGGATGCCTCATGCTAGACCATGTTGGCCAAGGCTCCAACCTGGCCTTGAACACTGCCAGGGATGGGGCATTTACCACTTCTTTGGGCACCCTGTGCCAGCGCCTCACCGTACAGAACTTCTGTATATCCAACCTGGACTTACCCTGTAGCAGTGCCGGAGCTTGGAGTCGGAGCTCCATCCCGAAGGACAGGCAGCGGTGAGGCTGGGTGTGGGATACGGACCGGGCAGCTCAGGGTTCACTGGGGTGCCCAGGTTCTGCCGGCAGATGTACTTGGCTTTGAAGGTGCTGCAGTTCTTCACCTCCCACAGCCCCATGGAGCTGCCGGTGGCCAGGGCCACGCAGCCACCCTTGTTGTAACCTGGACCGCTCACGGGAGCAGAGGGATGTCTGCCTTAGGGTCGGACCGTGCCAAGTGGCACAGCCATCACCCACCCTGCATGGAGGGGATGTCCCCATCCCACCCACGGCCACCTCCTTACCGGGCTGGTCACGGTTCCAGTGGGTGTATGTGACCTCGTCGCCGCTCAGCCAGCGGAAGGCACCCGTCTCATTGATGTCCTGCAGTGCTGTCCAAAAGTACTCCCCATCCCAGCCATAAATGAGGCTGCTGACATACGCCTGTTCGAACCTGGAGAGGCAGCAAGGATGGGTGATGCTGCGAGCTGAGGTGCTGAGCAGCCCACCATGCAAAGCCCAGTTGTGGGGTCATACCCCGCCATGGGGGCAAACCCACCACCACTGGTGTGGCACCGACCTGTTGGTGATGGTGACCAGCGTGGAGCCGTAGTCAGAGCATGTCCTGCGGGCATCGCTGTAGGGGACATGGTCCTCACCCAGCCAGAAGCAGGAGGGGCTGTGCCACTTCCAGCCCTGGGGATGGGTGACAGGGAGCATCCACCACTGCTCACCCCAGCCCACCCCAGGAGGATGGGAGCGAACCCAGGCATTGAGAGCAGTCCCACGTCCCCCTGCCACCACTTCTGCCTTCTCCCGGGCGGTCCCTTGCCCTCGGCCACCCCAGCTTGACCCCGCTCAGCTTTGAGCTCTAACAAACCCCTGCTCCCGGAGGACGTGGCTGCAAGGAAAACAAACACCCAGGCAGCTTCAAAGCCAGGGAATGTCTGTCCCTGCCAATGTCCAGCCCGGCTGGGGTGCAGGGAGGGGACCACAATCCTCCTCTATACACCATGGGGCCGAATCCAGAGCGAGTCCCACCGCAGCCTGCTTTAATCCCCTGCCTTGTTGATGTTGGAGCCTCTCCGGGGCTGGAGACACAATAGCTCCTGTCTTCTGCCAGAGCTGGGAGCGGGGAGGCCCTGGGGCTGGCAGCAGCCGTGGGGAGGGACTTAAGAGATCACCCGGGAGAGGAGAGGAAGGGTGGGAAGGGTGAAGGGGCTTAGGCGGGATGCTCAGGGACCCTCCTGGCATGGCAGGAACCATCACCAGGGCTTTATCCCAAGACACGTGCCATCTGCAGTAGCAGCAGCGTGGTGGGGACGAAAGCACCTTTGGAAAACCAAGAGGGAAATTACCCCAAATTCAACTTTCTTTCTCCCAAATTCCTGCTCCCGCAGCCCTTCCCCAAAGTTAGAAGAATGGGCCAGGACCACCAACCCCAGTGCTGCCAGCTCCTGGCATGCCCCCGCATCCCTCTCCGCCTCTGCCTTTCCCACTGCCCAAATCTTCATCCCCCCCCCAGCTTCCTTTAAGGCTCTTCCAGAAGTAAAGAGAGCTTGAAAAGGGGGAGAAAAAGCAGCAAAGCCACCAAGAAAACCCAGCATGGGGGCCGGAAAGGACCAGGGACGACTGTCCAAGCAAGATGCTGCCTCCTCTCCCTCTGCCTCTGCCTCTGGGTGGCAAATGTGAGGATGAGAAGGATGGGAAAATGCCTCTCCTTGGTTCATGTATCATGGCCAGCTTGTTTCCCAGCGGTGCATCTCTGCTGGGCACCCAGGGTAACACTGTGGCTGGCGAGGCAGGAGGGTTATACCCGCATGGGGACACGCTATTAGACCTCAGGACAAGCTGATGGGTGATGGCAGCACATTGCCACCAAGCACCTTGTCCCCAGCACTGGGGTTCCTCTGGCTCTGGCTGGCAGCTCCCACAGAGCCAAGGTTTGTCTCTGCTGTGCCAGGGTGAAGGCATGGGAGGAGCCCACTGGGGCTGTCACTGGTGTGGATGCCAGCGCACGCTGGCTTGCTCGGAGATGCTGGGAGCCCTTCAAGCGCAGCGGCGATGCCAGCCTGGTGCTCGGAGCCTTGGGACAGGCACAAAAGCGACTTCCCAGCAAGCGTGGGAATGGGGTGGCCTCAGCTCAACGGCTGGGGAAACTGAGGCAGAGCACGGTCGGGTGAGAACCCACCACTTCGGTGGCGGCGTCCCTGGAATGCCCGCATCCCGCCTGGAAAAGGCAGCCTCCCATTGTGCCAAGCACGGGGCCGGCAGCTGCCTCTGTCCCACGGGTTTTGGCATGGAGAGAGGCAAAAGGAGAAAGGAATACATTAACGTCCCTGCTGGCAACCAGGCCAGCCCCAGGGGGAGGATCTTGGATGATGGAGACGGGAGTTCTGTCCCGGTTGCCTCATGCAACCTTGGAAGCGAGGGGCTGAGCCCCCAAGCACAGAAGCAGCTCCAGGCGCTGCTCATCAGGGCTGCCTGAAACGGGTTTGGGGAGTGGTCCCCCGAAGCCCTGAGCATCAGGCAGAGCCGCATCCTGCCCAGGTCCCCCTCACCTTTCGGCACCCGTGGTCATCCTCCTCCTTCTCCTGGCTCACCCTCCCGGGCTTTTTGCAGATGGATGGTAGGGTCTGGTTGCATGGACTGTCATTCCACCTCCCCTCCTGCACAGCAAGGAGAAAAGCAGGAGTGAGCTTATCCGGGGTATTTCCCAGACCATCCATGCCCACCTTGGTTCTACAGACTTTGCTTCCCTACCAAATCCCCAAGGATGCTATGCTGGATCTCCCCCATCCCAGCCACATCCAACCCCATCTGGAGATGCTCCCCAAGGTATCCCTCCCCTGGCCATGAGGATGCTGCAGGATTAACCCCTGCGCAGGCTCTCACCGGTCCCCAGATGGTCACACAGTCCTCCAGGCTGTCACGGAAGTTGTTGGGCTCGAAGGGATGCCAGTACGTGAACCTCACGGGGGTCCCATCCGACCACTCGAAGTTCATCTGCAGCTTGAGGTCATTCAGGCCAATCCAGAGCTCCTCCACATCTGCTGAGACAGGAGGCTTTGGGGGTGAATTCCCTCCGCTTGGCTGAAACCTTGCAGAACCCCCCCAGCACACGAGCCCCAGTGATGGGACCGGGTCCCTCCAAAGCACCAAACCCCACCGCAGGGCTCAGCCTCTCACCGCAGTGGTGCCAGCAGGACAAGGGAGGGCAGCTCCTGCCTGCAAGGAGTGGGGAAACACAGGGACGTCTGCCAGCAGTTTAAGGGCAGAACGGTCAAAGTCTGGACCCTCAGGCTCAGGTCCAATGGTTTTCAACCATTCCCTCCCATCCCAGTCTGCTCCCAGCCTGGGGATGTTCCGCTGCTTCACCCATTCTCCTATGGCTCCTGCCTCCCCCAGCACTAACTCCATTCATTCCTCAGCCCCTCCTCAGTCCCCATTGGAGTCTGGGTCCCCAATGTCTCCATGGCAGGTTTGGCTACCAGGCATTTCCCTTTGGACAAGGGTCGGGATGCAGGCTCACTGGATGGGCTGCACTCGTATGGGAGCAGCAAAACCCAACCTGAGGGTGACCCTAATAAGGGGATGCACGAGCAAGTTCTTCCCATCTTTTTCTACATTCAACCAACTGGGCCTAGCGCCATTCCCAGCTGCAGCTGTGTGTTTTCCTCCTAAACACTACAGGCTCCTGGGAACAGCTTTTCCATTTGCTGGATGGAGGATCCAAGGAACACATCACTCCCAGCCTGGGCTTTCCACTCCCTTCACAGCCACAGACTAATTCAACTTCAGAGCATCACGCAGCAGTGACCTTCCCATGCACCCCACCATCAGGCAGCAGGGATGCTGCTGACACAGCAGCTCCCCCCTACCTTGCTTGATGTGCTTGGTGACAAACTCCAGCTCTGAGAGGGTGTGGATGCTGACCAGGTCCCCCCCGCTCCGCAGGCAGGTCTTCTTCGCCTCCTGCCAGCTCTTCTTCTCTCCCACCAGACGGTAGCAGTTGGACTGGAAGGGCTGCCAGCTGGGCTCACAGTCCACCTTCACCTCTGACCATGAGTCTGGCAGGACACAAGGCAGCTTGAGGGCTCCTGTCCTGCTCTCCAGCCTTGGCAAGGAGGGTACCATGGGGAGGGAGTCCCTTCGGGTGCTCAGGACAACCAAGCCAAAGCAACAGTGGGAAAGCTACAGCTAAAACGTGACACACGATGGCAAGGTGCAGGCAATGGTGGCTTTAGAGCTCTGGGGACAAAGAAAAGTCCCTTTTGTTTGCAGAGAAGCAGCGCAGAGCAACCCACCCCATGGGGACCATGGGGCACCTCCCACTGCTCTCAATTCCCCTACCAAGCGCTACTCATCTGGACATCCCATGGGAGCTCAACCACTGCTCCACACATCCAGGGCACCAGCAAGCTGGGGACACCAATGGCCATCTCCATGGGTAGCATCCCCTGACTGTGCCAGGATGGGAGCCCATCCAGCTGCAATACAGGACCACCCACTCCCACGGTGCTCACCCGTCAGGAAGGGGTCCACGGTGGCGTTGGGCTTCTTCTTGCAGACATATGGGAGAGCGATGCCGCAGTCACGGTTCTGCCACCCCCCAGAGGACTCGGTGCGGATCACACCGCAGTTCTCCTCACTGGGGTTGTCGGGCTGGTCTGGGATGGGGAATAAGGGGGAACATGGTGCTGAGGAGCTGGGGCAGAGCACGCACAAAGTGCATCCTTCTGCCCCGTGAGCACCGCAGGGTTAGAGATGGGCGCTTGCAGGTGGGGATCACTCCTCAGCCACTCTCCAGTACTAAGTTTGGGAGCAACGACCCCTTCCTGCTTTCCTGTAGGACCCCTTAAGGTATTGAAACGCTGCAGTAAGGTCTCTGGAGTCTTCTCTTCTGCAGGGGCTTACAGGAAAGCTGGAGAGGGACTTCTGACAATGACATGTAGTGACAGGACACGGGGGAACAGCTTTTACCTGACAGAGGAGAGATTTAGAGGGTGGCTGGACACTGGCACAGGGTGCCCAGAGTTGGAACTTGATGAGCTTTAAGATTCCTCCTATCCCAAACCATTCTGTGATATGATTCTAGGACCCTCCAAACAAGGAAGCTCAGCCCAGGTTATCCATAAGGCCACCAGGCACTTGCAGAGGGACAATTCCCATTTCAGCTCCTTTTGTCCCCCTGTAGGTCCATGGATGTCCCAGGCTGCTCCACAGCCCCATGGTGCTCTCTGTTCCACGGGGCCATCCCCAGTGCCCACAGGCTGTTCCCAGCACCCCCATTACCACCATAACCCCTTTATCTCACCACTCTCCCAGTTGAGGTACTTGAGGGGCGAGTTGTCTGACCACTGCCAGCCTCCATTGATGTCCAGGTCGTTGAGTCCAATCCAGAGCGTGGAGCTGTACCCGGTCAGCAGCCCTGGGGCCAACACAGCCAGAAAGGGCACGATCAGTGCCCCCAGCCCCAGCTCAACCTGTCACCATCCCCAAACCAACCCTCGGGGCAGGCAGAGCAACCTGGCACCCAGGTGAGGATGAGTGCGTGGCCAGGCTGCCATTGCCTCACCATTGATGTAGGTCTGCTCATGGATCTCGGTGATGCTCAGCAGGTTGGCCCCTTGCTGCTCGCAGCTATTCCAGGCCTCCCTCCAGGACAGCGTGGACTGGAAGTTGAACTGGTAGCAGCTGTTGGTGAGGTGGTCCTTGTCCCAAAACGTCTCACAGTCGTTGCCTGTGGGGCCAAGGAGGGTGAGCACCCAACAGAGTCCCATCCACGGCTCCAAAAACCCCCATTAGCCCACTAACAAAGCCCCAACACCCAGGCTGCTCCAGCACTGCAGGCAGGAGCGAAAGGGAGAGGCAGGAAAGCTCCCAGGAGGGATGAGCACCAGGTTTCTGCTTTTCCCCATGGGATGCATCCCCAGTGCTTACTCTTTATGGGGCAGAAGCCCCATCGCTCATCCTTGCCGTAGTCCTGGGTGGTGGCACACCACAGATGCCCATCTTCTCGCCCAGTGCTGGTGCACTCGTGAAACCACTGGTTGTCATACTTGAAGGGGATGGTGCAGGGCTTCCCGTGTGAGTTGCCCTGGATGGTGTAAATCTCTGGTGGAAAAGAGGAGCCCTTGCTTGAGGCTGTGTCTATGGGAGACTGGAGGGACTTTGGGATGAGGGGTGCTGGCTCGCCTGGTGTGGAGGCTACTGAGGTGCCCACTTCCCATCACCCCAATCCAAGTAACTCGGACCAAGCTCCCTAGGCAGGACACAACTGCTCACATTTTGGGGTTGGTTTTGGTTCATAGAATCATCGAATGGTTTGGGTAGGAAAGGACCTTAAGATGATCCAGTTCCAGCCCCCTGCCATAGGCAGGGATACCCTCACACTAGGCCAGGTTGCTCCAATCCCCATCCAACCTGGTCTCTAACAGGGATGGGGCAGCCCCTGGACACCCTGTTTGGGTTATGGGATAACATTAATGCCCAATGAGGCATTACCAGAGTAGGGCACGGAGCACAGGTCCTCCTCGGTGCCATACGTCCTCCACTGCGAGCCACGTGCCTGCTCCCCTCTATCCAGGGAGGAATTGCCCGGGCGGGCACTGAGATGCTGCGAGAGCTGCTCCCCGAGGCCACGGCAGCTCCAGCGCATGTTGACGGACTCACGGTCGCACTCGTACGTGGCCAAGGGGTGCAGCCCCACCGTGGCGTTGGCCCCGTGCCACGACACCCCCAGGCACTGCATGGCCCCCACATTGAAGAGGCGATTTCGGGACACCCATTTCCACTGCTGGGCCGGGGCGCTGCTGTTGCAGCCCTTGGAGAGTCGCACCAGCGAGTCCTTGGTCTCCAGGCAGCCCTGAGCACCTGCGTTGTAGATGAGGAAGACTTTGGAGTCTGAGAGGGAAAGAAAGGTGAAAAGGGTTACAGCAGTGAATAAAAATTGAGAACATTGGGGCTGTTCAGGCTGGAGGAGAGAAGCTGCGTGGGGACATCAGAGCAAGGGGTCTGAAGGGGGCTACAAGGATGCTGGAGAGGGACTCTTCATCAGGGACTGGAGCAATAGGAGAAGGGGTGATGGGTTAAGATCGAAACAGGGACATTCGGGTTGGATATAAGGATGAAGTTCTTCCCTGTGAGGGTGCTGAGGCGCTGGCACAGGGTGCCCAGAGAAGCCGCGGCTGCCCCATCCCTGGCAGTGTTCAAGGCCAGGTTGGACACAGGGGCTTGGAGCATGCTGGCTCCCCTTCCATGCACAGCAAGTTTCAGGGCGCATCCCTGGGTACAGCACCCAGCACGCTGGGGACCACCACTTCCCTGCAAAAATAACCCCAGGGATTCATAGAACCATGGAATGGTTTGAGTTGGAAGGGACCTTAAAGCTCATCCAGTTCCAACCCCCTGCCACGGGCCTGTCCTCAATGCCTGTCCTCAGGGTGCTGGGCTCCAAAGATGGGTGTTCGCACCAAGTGTGGCATCCCCACAAAGCACCAGTGTTTGGGCATCAGAGCCAACAGCATCATCAGAGCTGTTCAAAACTGAGCTCCCAGCAGCAGCAGCACCCGGCTTGCAGGAGCCCACGCCAATGGCTTCAGCACCGGCCATCTGCTCTGGATGGAGGGAAAGAGCAGGGAACAGCGAGCGCATCCATCATCTTCATGTGTATCTGGGGACCTGTTACAGCAGAAAGAACTCCGGGGTGAATCTGCCATCGTGTGAACAGGGCGCGATGGAAAACGCCTGCAGGCAGCCACAGCTCCCACGGGCACAGCCCCAGCAAATACGGAACGTCGCGTCAGGACCCTCCGAAATCCCAGCCCAGGCACTGGGAGGCGGGAGCAGAGCGAGGAAATCGCTGCCAGCAGATAAAGCACCAGTGCAGCTGCAGAGGGGGAGAGCCTGATCCCAACCCCGGCTCCACGCACGTCCCACGCTCCAAGCCTGCATCCCCACGGCAATCTGAGCCCCAGCATCCCCCCGGTGGGTGAACCCATCCCAAAGCCTGGATAAACCAGCACAGCCGGGACGTTGCACTGGGACACATGGCTCCAGCTGACGTGTCACTGTTAGAAGATATTCTTCCAAACGCATATTTCTAAGCCAAAAAGCCACCCTTGGGGACCCCA
The DNA here is from genome assembly GCA_039720435.1 of Amazona ochrocephala. Taxonomy (NCBI): domain Eukaryota; kingdom Metazoa; phylum Chordata; class Aves; order Psittaciformes; family Psittacidae; genus Amazona; species Amazona ochrocephala. The sequence continues at coordinate 1,223,114 of CM077897.1, forward strand.
AACAGCCACTTCTTGCCTCACCAGCCCAGCACAAAGCAGCACATCCACAAGACAACTCCTGTGGGGTATTCTCTGTTTTCAAAGCAACCCATTTGCTGCTCCAGCACAAGCATCCACCAGAAGTCAAGGCGAGCTCTCAGGCCCTGCTATATTTAGCTTGGGTTTGCTTTGGGTTTTTGCCACTGTATGAACGTTTTTGGGCTGAAAGCTTTTCATTTCCTATTCCCCCACAACCTCACCCTGCCCCAGCTATGTTATTGCAGGCGGCTCTGCTGCATTCGAGCAACAAACACCCCTGCTCAGCAAACTTCCCTGTGCGGTCTCTGAGGGGAAATACAAAATGGAGGCAGGAAAGACACCCCCAAGACACCCCCGTTCCACTCCAGAGCTCCAGGAAAGCGCTGATGGAAAATGCCCCTTCCCCAGCAGAGGTGACATCAGTGATGACCTCAAATAAAGCGAAGCGAAGCCCGTTCGCGCCGTGGTCCCCGGGGAGCAGAGGCTGCGCACGTGCAGCAGGAAAAGGCAAGGTCTGGGAGAACCATTTCATTTCTCAGAAAACATCTTTCAAATCATGGCAAAATAAGCAAAAAACCCCAACGGGGCCAATTTTGGCTGCCTTCAGTCCCTTAAACTGGGGCCGGCTTGACCCCAACCTGGACATCAGGAGGCATCATCGTCCTCCCCAAAACACCCACCTCACCGTGCCAGCATCTCCCATGGCATCCCCATACAGCAGTGGGTGGTGCAACCCACTACCATCACTGCAACCCATCACCAGGGACACGGGGGACACTTCAAGCACTTCCGCATCAGTGCTGCATCCCGACGGACCCGAGTATCAGCACTCAGTCAGGATGAGGCCTCCCTGGGTCAAAGTGCTCTCAAAGGAGCCAAACACCAGCCCGTTGGTACTGGGAATAGGAAAGGCTGTTCCACCAGGAGCATCAGTTAGCAATTAGGGTTGAGCAGTGGGACACCCTTCTCCATTTATCTGCCAACCTGGATTTGAGGGAAAACATTAACAGCACATTGGGAAGCCCTGAAGCCACCCTAGGAACGGGCATCAGGGTGCTCAGCACCGCACTGGGGCTGTGCGGCACTGTGCAAGGGCGAAGCATGGGGCTCAGAGGAAGCTGTCCAGACTGCAGGGGCAGCCCCAGGGCTGGAAAAGCACAGGATAGCATTTAACTCTAAAAAGAGAAGAGCGGGAGGGAGGAAATTATAGGCTGAGGGTTTGGGGCTGCCTCCGCATGCTGCAGGCAGCTCAGCCATGGGCCCTCTGCTCAAAGCAGGGAGATGCCACCCAACGCGTCCCCTGCTCCATCCCTGCTGAGCCAGGGAGGAATGGGAAAGCTCCAGCACCAGCTCAGCCTTCACACCTCGCCGTGCCCCCATCTTCTCCCATTGCAAATGCACTGTGCGCTGATGTCAGTGAGGCTGGAGCATGGGGACCACCAGCATGAGCTCGACACACATCAACAAAGGCACATGCTGTGCTGCACCCAAAGTACACTTTTCTTTCATAGAATCACAGAATGGGTTGGGTTGCAAAGGACCTGAAGATCACCCAGTTCCAACTCCCTGCCATGGGCAGGGACACCTCACACTAGAGCATGTCCAACACTTATTTATAGGGAATTTGGGGCTGACGTGAGCCCCGTTGGTGTCCATGACATTGGACAGGCAGCCCGATGCACCTAAAGGAGCTTCCAGCCTCCCTGACCCCCTGAACCACGACAGGCTTCCATGTTGATGGAGCAAACGGCTTCCAGTGTTTTCTGCATGGTCCCAACCATCTCCCAGCCACTCCAAGATGCAGCCGCAGATGCTGTGCCACAGAGCTGCAGCACCACCACCAACCTCAGCACTGAAACCCAGCACCCAACTGAGCTCTTCCTTCTCCCACCCAGCTGCTGATGACCGGGATGGATGCAGAGTTGGCTGGGATGGGACAAGTTTGTATGGATGAATCCCTTCTCCCAGCCTGGTATCCCACAGAGCAAACACAACCCCATGCCTCTCCCTCCTGCATCCTACATCTTTGGAGCAGAGTCCTCTCCGAGCAGCTCTGCTCCATCATGTCCTGCTCCTCCTCCTGCTCCTCCTCCTGCATGGAGGAACTGTGAAAGCAAAGCGAAAACCCAGGCTTCCAGCAAGGATGCTGTCACACAGACACCGGGATGCTGCTTCTGGCTTCCTGGGATGAGCATGGAAACCAGCTGGTGCTACGAGGCAGCGTGATGGTGGGGACAGCGGGGAGCTGGGACTGATGTTTCCTCTTCCTCATGGGAAATACCGGGATGCTCATGCTCCAGCACAGTGGGAGAAATCAGCCTTGGAACCAGTGGCTGAGCTCTGCAGCCATGGAGAAGGTGCTCTCCTCTGGGGCAGCCTCCAGGGAGTTTTTACACCCTGTGCCTGGCTCCACGTTCTTTTCCCATTAAAAAAGCAGGTTTTTAGCCAGCAGGAAGTCAGAACTGAAGGAACTGAGCCCAACCCTTTCTCGCCCCACAGCAAGCAAGGAAAGCTTCGCAACCTGCAATTGTGGGGAGCGTGGGCAGCACCAATGAGCCAGGGAATGGGGATGGGGAAGCTCCAGGGGACAGAGGTGACCATCAGTGGTGGCAGACATGGAAAGTACTGCAGCACGGGCGTCCCTGCCCCAAGCGCATCCCAGCCTGGCCATCCACACCAGGACACCCAGAGCATCCCTGCTCTGCTGCGTTTGTCACCCTCCAATCACCAGCTGCAAATGCAGGGAGTAAATTCCAAGAGGGAACTGAAGCTATTGCTGGAGCCCAGTCCTGGTTATCCCGGATGGATACAGTCACACTGGTCCCAGCACGGCAGTGCCACTCAGCTTCTGTGCCCGCATCCCTGCCATCCCTTTGGCGCCTCTGCAGCATCATCGTGGTACCCATTTGATGGCAGAACCCCATCCGGCTCCACTGGTGAAGGGATTGCCCAAACCACCCAGCCCCAATGCTGCTTTGTGCAGGAGGCCGAGCAGCCAGCCCAGGAGAGGTTGATGCCATCCCCAAGATCTTGCCATGGAGAAGAGCAAAAGCATGGCCATTGCCATACAGAGCGGCACATCAAGCAACGGGGACGATGCTCTCCATGCCGCAGACATGGCCATGGATGTGGTGTGCTCCAAACCACCTGGCAAAGGCTGCAAATCCTCAAAACCCAGCATGGTGCCCCAGGCACAGCAGCAAAGGGGGCTCCTAGAATCAACCACGTTGGAGTTTCAGCCATTCCTCATCACTGCCAAGGCCACCACTAACCCATGGCACTGAGGGCCTCGTCCACACGGTGTGTGAACACTTCCGGGGATGGAAAGGGAAGCCATGAGGGCTCCAAGACCCAGACCCCCACATGAGGAAAGCCAACCTGCTAACAAACGCCTTCCTTTGGATTTGGGAGCCTGTGGAAAAGCTTTATCCACCACATCCTGCAGCAAGAAACCCACCCTTCACTCACATGGTGCATAAAGAAACCTTTGAGCCTGAACCTCCTGCTTTCACATGCTCTCACCCATCAGAAAACAGGGCACAGGAGCCCCCTGCTCCAGACCACCAGCTTTCCAGCCTGCTATGCTAAGGGTGAGCAGAGGCTCCAAAATCCACCCTGCACTGATGGAAGGAAAGCTGTGGGAACTGGCAGCTCATCCACAAAGTGGGAATGCACCAAGCTCGGGGGGGAAGATCAACAGCAAACCCCCCTGCAATAAAAGAATACAACAGAAGAAGAAGAAGAAGGCGCTGCTCATTGAATACACAGCCCTGCAGGAGAAGAGGGAAGTGTTGGGATAGGGAGAGACCCAGGAAGGAGCCTGTGCACTGCTCCAAGGACTAGGAAGGGGAAGTGTTGCTACGATGCTCCAGTGAGAGCTCCTGACAGCAGAATTGAGCATCCCTGCTGCCATGGACCACCGGGTATGAGAGCAGCTCCAGCCCATGGGGAGAGCATCACTGCTCTGCCTCCCTCCACAGCTGCTTTGGGGCATCAATGGACTCCTATTGCCTTAAAGAAGAACTTCAGATTTAAAAGATAAATCTAAAGGGGAAGGAAATGCAGACACCAGCAGCCCAAGGCCACGCCGTGAGTTTCTGGCTCAAGAGGGGGCACAGGCGCTGCTCCTGTCTGCTCAAGAGCTGATGGCAAACACCAACCTCCCCACCTCTGATGCTCCTCAACTAGACGTCTGCATCCAAACAGTGATGCTGCCCAATGTCCTGAAGACTCCCCCCAGCCCAGCACATCCCCAGGGCTCAGCTGGGGCCAGAAGCAGCTCTGGGTGCTCCAAGCCCAGCTCCAGAATCAGAATCCCAGACTGGTTTGGGTTGGAAAGGACCTTAAAATGCTTCTGGATCTTAAGTTTCTCTGGGCACCCTGTGCCAGCGCCTCAGCACCCTCACAGTAAAGAACTTAGATCCAACCTGAACTTCCCCTGTTTGAACCCATCACCCCCTGTCCTATCACTGCAGTCCCTGATGAAGAGTCCCTCCTCAGCATCCCTGTAGCCCCCTTCAGACACTGGAAGCTGCTTTGAGGTCTCCACGCAGCCTTCTCTTCACAGCCCCAGTGATCTCAGCCTGTCAACAACAGGGGTCAGTGTCTGGATGTGCTTTAAAAGCACCCTCAGGGAGCAGGAGCAGATCCCTCCCTTCCCCCAGGGAAGAACACGAAGCTCCCGATGGCCTGGTCCAGGGTCTGAAGCCGCAGGACCTGCACTTGGAGCTGAGCAGCTCCTCGTGGCTCGCCAAGAAGCCGCTGTTTATACGGTGGGAGCTGCATGAGACAAGCTCCTTACTTGGCTGCGACCGTGCAGGCTACCTACCACCCTGCTCACACTGCGGCCGGTAAAGGTCTTGGATGGGGTCCCACATTCTGCACTGCAGCCTCTCTGCAGGCATTAAAAAGCCCATTCTCCCTCACCCTGCCTGGGATGCAAACACACACATCCCACAGGGAATGCTGGCCTATGGGCAAGTCAAGCGACGCAGCCACAGCCACTGCCAGGGACAAGGACCCCAGCATCCACCCTCTGGTACCCAGACCCACTTCAGGCTTCGGGCACACACCCAGAGGGAAAAATCCCAGGTTTGCTGACTCCCTGGGAATGCAGGGAGAGGAAGGCAGCGCCACCCATCTAACAGGCTACAGGACACAACGGCTAGGATCAGCACGAATATCCTGTCCCATATACATGTTCTCACCCAACCTGGCATCCTCAGCCTTGTCCTGGGGATGGCTCTGGCTCATCTGACCACCCCGACCAGTGCACCCCACCAGCACCACAGGCCCCCAGGCAGCAAATCCATGGCCACATCCAGGGGTGCGATGGGATATGTGGGACACGTTTCCCCATGGATGTGGCTCCAGCACGGCTGGCTGAAAACTCCCATTCTTTTCAATACTATTGAAACTTCCCCCCCTCCATCAATCGTGCTCTAAATCAGACATTTTCATAGCATTATCATGGGATGGTTTGGGTTAAAGGGACCTTAAAGCTCACCCAATTCCAACCCCTGCCACGGGCAGGGACACCTTCCACTGGATCAGCTTGTTCCAAGCCCCTGTGTCCAACCTGGCCTTGAACACTGCCAGGGATGGGGCAGCCACAGCTTCCCTGGGCACCCTGTGCCTCATCACCCTCACAGGGAACAACTTCTTCCTAATGCCTCATCTAAAGGGCTTGATCTCCCCACTCCCAGCTCCAGCATCATCCCGCAAACCCCCTGCTTTACATGGAAAACCCCATTCACATCCCTGTTGCGAGGTGCAGCAGAGGATTGAGCTCCAGCATGGAAAACACCCCGTGCCCCTTGCAAACAGCCAAACCTTCGCTCCAGGGCTAAAGAGCACCCTTAGGAATTTACAAGTCAATCCCCTCATCATTTGTAATCCTTAATTTATTAAAGATGGATCCTTTAAGGAAAAGCGCATCTGTGCGGGTCCCTTTTGGGCTCAGAGCAATCTGAAGAATGAGAAAAATGTTGATGCTCTGCGGGCTCGGCACAGTTCACAGCAACCAAATCCCTGCTCCTCGCCTGCACGTGAGGGACATCTCCCAACCAGCTTAAAACACCTTTAGAGGAAACAACAAGGGGCTGCTCCTGCTCCCACCTGGGAGCTGGGTGCACTGGAGCAGGGCGCGATGGACCCGTGATGCACCAGAGCTGCCAATGTGGGCAAAAGCCTTTTGCTGCCCTTCTCCTGCTCTGGATCTATCGGTTGGATTTAGCAGACAGCAATCACAGCCCCTTAGCCCCCCTTTGCTTTGATCTGGGGGCAAAAGGCTTCCCTGGAATACATTTAAGGAAGCAGAAGGCAGGAGCGCCTCTGCCATGGGGAAAGGTGCAAAACCCAGCCAGAAATGAAGCCAAAGAGAGAAACCTGCAACGTGGCTTTAACCATCACCAGGACCTCATGCCTCAAAACGCATTCCCATGTGCAAGGTGCTGCCTCAGGGTGGGAAACCTCATCCGGGGCCCACCACACGCCGCGGTGGCTTTGGGAGGAGGTTTGCACTGAAGGGTCGATCTCTTTTTGCTTCTCATTGCTGTGACTTGCACAATCTCAGTCTCAGCCTGCTGAGGCAGCGAGGTCCCACTGTCCCTTGCCAGGCACCCAGCCCCGGCTCTCTCAGCACCAAAACCAAGACCGCATCCCCCTTTCCTCCTAAATGATCCAAAGAAGATTGAGTTATTGCTTCTTGGGGCTGCATTTGCCAGGCAACAAGTTACTTCCACTGCAAAACAGGGGGGAGCTTCATGCAGAAGCTGGTCTGCTCGTAAATCCTCCTTGGGGTCCCTTCTGTCCCCTCCCCTAGCTGCAAAGCTGACACAGCAGCTCCCACCACGGTCCCATAGACACAGATGAAGCTGATCCACATTGGACACATGAAGCTGATCCAAAGCACCAAAACACCACGAGGTCCCACATCAACAGCAGAACCTCATCGTGCCTGCAGCCACAGCGGGACAGGAGCTGCAGCCTCAGTTTCCCCAAGACAAGAGCATGGGTACTCAAGTGATGCTGCAGACATGGGCAGCCGGTGGTGACATTCCACCGAGGAGCCACAAACATCCTGCTCCAGTTTCCTGGCTGTCCCGGAGGCAAGGATTTGGCAGGAACCCCTCAAGAAGCGACAGCTCCACAGGGAAAGCAATGCTGTCTGCTGGGCCAGCCCCCCACCAAGAGCATCCTTGCAAACAACAGCGATTCTTGGAACTAACCCATCCCAATCCTCAAAAACCCAGCAAGGATCCTTTTTGGGCTGCAAACCCAGCCTGCTGCTGGGGGACCTTGGATGCGGCACCTCCATCGGCATCCAAGCGAGGATGATGATGGGTAAAGCAGCGAGAAGTGGGTGCATTGAGGGTGCCAACACGGTGTGAGCAGCTCAGCACCGAGGGCTGGAGCCAGCTGAAAGCTGCCTTGTTCCTTGTCCTGCCCCGGCACAGGGACAGAGCTGCCTCTGTCCTGGTGCTCGCCAGACCCGGATCCCACCGGCATTTCTCAGGGTTAAACAGCCAGAATGGGTCCTTACAGGTAGCTGAGCCCTGCTGGAATCAAGCAATCCCCTTAAAAACCACAAAAGGAGGAGGAATTCATGGCCCTCAAGTAACTCATGGGGAGGTTTAACGGGAATTCAGCTGCAGGATGCTGAGGGGTTCGGCCCTCTCCAAACCCTGGCAACAGGAGTAGAGGGGACTCCTTCCTCATCACCTCCTCCGTTCTCCACCTCCAGTTTCTCCAAGCCCTGAGCCTCCAAAGCTCATGGATCCCTCGTCTGGCATGGGATTGATGCCATCGGGATCACACCAGCAACACCAGGTCCTGCCCTGCCCATGCTCAGCCCAGTGAGCTGCTGCGCTGGGAAGAGATGGATAGACAGGGGCAAGGCAGGGAGCAGGGCAGTGCCTTCCCATGCTGCCATTCCCAAATCTGCTTTGGGTTTGCTAAATACACTTGAACAAACGAGGCCGAGGGGCTATTTTCGGGCAAAAGCAGCCAATTTTGCTCTTGTTTTAATCCCAATAAGGCCAAATGAATCCAAGGCAGCACCAGGAGCGGCTCCTCACTGCTGGGACAAACTATCCCGGGGTGAAAAGTGTCTTCAACGGCAAATCCAGGGCTGAGGAGCCTCAGGCGTTTGGCATATGGTGTTTCCAGAAGGTTTGAAACCCGAACACGACCAATTGACTTGCGACCAGCCCGATCGCGCTCCCGATGATGGGAATGGGAAGGGGGAGCAGGATGGGAGCCTCCAACAAAACCGTTCGGCCCCTTCCCGACCTCCAGCTCCGCGAACTGCGCTCCCCGGGGAGACAAAAGGAGCGGGGCCGCGGGGCGCTGCGGGCCGGCGGCTCCCGATCCCCCCCTCCCCGCGGAAGCGTTTCCGCCGTTTGGTCCAGACGCTGCGTGGCTGCGCGGCGCGGGAGTCAAACGGGAGAGCTCATCAAAGCGAGCGAAAAGGCAACGGGAGGGGGGGGGGGGGGGGAGGAGGGGGGAAGAAAACGCGACGCGGCGAAACTGGAGAAAACAAAACGCGTCGGAACGAACCGCGACCGAGGGAGGATGGAGTGAAACAAACGGCGATAAACGGCAACGGAACATCCCGGGAGGAAACAAAACCGGAGCAACGGGAACTGCATTGACGCGCACCCCGCCCCCCCCAAACGGGGTATTTGGGGGGGGGTACCCCAATAATAAGGGATAAGGGAGGGGGGTGTCGAGGTCCTACCTGGGTGCGCAGCGCCGAGCACCAGCTGGAGGCCGAGGAGGCAGCAGAGGGGGGCGCGGAGGGGCCGCGGTCCCGCGGAGCCGCGCCCCATCCCCGGCAGCACCGAGCTCCGCTCCGCGCCGGGCCGCGCCGTCCGGGCCGGGGGGCGGGCGGGGAGGGGGAGGAGGAAGAGGAGGAGGAGAAGGGGAGAGGAGGGGGGAGGGGCAGGGACAGCGCAAAGAGGGAGGGGGAAAAGTTTTAAAAAAAGTTAAATGAGGGGAAGAAAGGAAAGAAAAAAAAGGGAAGAAAACGCGGAGCGCGCGCGCCGGCGCCAGACGCTGCGTCAGCGGGACCCGCACCCGCCCGGCCGCGGGTCCCCGCATCCCCGGCCCCTCGTCGGGTCCCGCCTTCCCCTGCCCGCCCCCCGGCTCCTGCGGGCGTTCTCGGGTGCAGCTCCGGGTGTTTGCGCTCTGCCTGAAGGGAGAATGGAAGAGGACGGGGTCGGGCTCTGCTCCCGAGGAACAAGGGATGGGACAAGAGGAAACGGCCTCAAGCTGCTCCAGGGCAGGTTTAGATGGAGCTGAGGAACAATTCCTGCCCCAAAGGGTGCTCAGCATTGGAACTGCCCAGGGCAGGGCTGCAGTCACCGTCCCTGCAGTGTTCACACACCGTGGAGACGAGGCCTGGGTGCCATGGGTCAGTGGTGGCCTTGGCAGTGCTGGGGAATGGTTGGACCTGATGTTATTAAAGGTCCTTTCCAACCTGGATGAGTCCAGGATTCTTTCATCCCAAGCGCTCTATTGCTGAGCCAGCCCAGCAGAACCCTGCTCCATCCATCCTGCAGCACAGAGCTGGGCAGCTCCTGTCTCCCCTGTGGATGGTGAATGCTGAGGTCGGACACAGCTCATTGCACCTTCCCTACTCCAAGAGTAACCCCATCCCTCCAGCCATGGAAGGCTCCAGCTTCTCAGTACCCCAGTGGTCACAGGGGTCACAGCATCACGCAGCATGAACGATGCACTGGAGGAGCTTTAAGATCCCTTCCAACGCAAACCAGGCTGGGATTCTATGAAGAAAGCTTGGGAGGGGTGCGGGGAACACTCATGTTACAGTGCAAAGACTTGGTTGCATCCACAAGAGTGATGCTCATGGTACCCATCCCATAGGAGCATCCTTGAGGATGCAGGAGCCCCACTTCCTCCTCAAGCTTCCCAGGGATTTGGGCAGCCCTCAACACACAGGTTGTGCCATACATACGATGCCGTGATCCGATGAGGCCAAAGGGATGGCAGCGCTCCCTGGAGTGGGGAGCAGGATCTGTCCCCAGACACACGTTGTTTGGCTGTTCCTGCAGAACTAAATGAAGCAAGGCAGGAGGGGCCTGGAGAGCGGTGCCAGGATGGGCTTTAGGGATGCGAACCCTCTGGGAGGGCCCAATTAAGCACATCAGCATCTGGGCTGTTGGGTTCTTTAAGCCAGGGATTACTTTTAATTGAGGCAGTGCTTGGGAACAACAGCAGTTGCCCTCCATGGCCGGACACACACCAGGGGCTGCCTGCTGGGAATGAACCTGGAGGAGGGGAGGGAATCATCCGGATCTTCAGTCCCATCCCTAAACCTTGGAGCCTGCTCCTGGGGGATGCCACCCACCGAGGCTCCAGCAGCTGGATGTGATGGAGCCGTCAAATCCCATGAGTGGGACCCTTCACCCATCCCCTTCCCAGGAGCTGAATCCCATCCAAAGAAGGGGACAGTGCAGAGCTGAAAGGCTTCAGATCCCTCAGAGCATCTCTGCCTCCTGGCCTGGTCCATCCTGTGTCTTGGGTGTGATTAGAAGCTAATTAGCACTTCCTAATCATTAATTCCTCCAACAGGGGCCAACAGCTCCTCACCTCCTAATCCAGTTTAGTACCAGTTGAGCTGCTACTCGCTGGAGTGGATCGGGAGGAAATGCATTTTTCCCTTCCCCTGGGACCATTCCAAGCTGTCTGACCTCTCTGGCACTAAGGAACTGCTGCCAGACTGAGGGGATGTGGCCACGTGCAGGGGACAGACGACAGCAGTGCTGGGATTGCTCCTTGTCCAGGACAATGGATGGGGGCTACGAGCTCATCCTGGGGTTATCCAGCACCTGGGACACGCAGCGTCTGTGCCTGGTTCCTGCAGCCAGAGCGGGATCTGTGTCCATCCCCTTAGCTGGGAAAACGAATGTTTCTGGGTTTGGAAAACATTCCCAGAGATGGATCCGTGCCATTCACCCACCTTTGGCTGCAGGTCTGCCCCGGTCAGCAGCACTGGCAGTTGGGATGCTCAGCTTCCTGCAGGCTGGAAAATCAGTGCCACTAATGAACTGTGGGCCAAGCCTTGTGGGATGGGAAAGAAAACCCTGAGGTGCTCCATGGGTGCCCCTGCCGATGGCAGGGGGATTGGAACTAGCTGATTTTAAGGTCCTTTCCAACCCAAACCGATCTATGGGTCTATGGCACCCGGTGCGTTACCAAGTTTGGGGCTAGTACGGAGCTTGTGCCAGAGGCATTAGAGGACAGGATCTGGGGACCTATGGGGCACAAAAGCAGTGTCCATACCCCAGATTCGATGCTTTGAAGGAAGGATCAGCACCAACCCATCAGCAACCTCTGATGACCGGCTTTAGAGCCCAGGGAGGACATGGGGGTACATTCTATGACCAGGGAGGCTGCATGTCCTGCTTGATCGTGCTCTTCCATGTGTGTCCCCCTTTATCCTTTGCTCTCCACAGGCCCTGGGAGTGCAGCAGTGCCCTGGGCTTTGGGGACCAGCAGCACCTGCCAAGCCCCGCTGCGAGCTCATCCCTCCATCCGCACCGCCCCGGCCTCATCCTGGCCCCCGGATGGGACCGTCCAAGCCAAGATCAACACCCCCCTTGGCAGGCACCGCGCTGAGGTCACTGCTCAGGGAAGAGGCCGTCCTGGCGTCTGCTGGCTGCTCTCCCCCGCGCCGGCAGCAGGCGAAGGCCACGTCGCTCTCCCCTCATCAGAGGCAGGCGGGGGGCAGCCAGGACACAGCTGAGCATCACCCTCCTGGCTGGGATGCGGGGCTTGGTGCATCCCCAGCGTGGTGGGGGTTCACCCCCTTTGCTTTTGCAGCCTTTCCTTGCAGGGACAAGCCTGGGGATGCTGAGTGGGGGCTCAGCTCCTCCATGGTCCCAGCATCAGGATGCTGATGCTCCCAAGGGTTTGGTTTTTGCAGCACCAACGGGTTTGGTGCTGGGAGAGGGGTCTCGCTGCTGGGACTATTGGGGGGGCCTATAATGCAGTTTGCTCCCTGGGCTCCTCCCCTAAGCACAGTGTTTAAGATCAGCCCCAGCTTTGCTCAACACCCAGCTATGGATAGAATCATCCTGGCCATAAAAAAGGGCCGATTCCCTGCTCTTCCAAGCCATCCCCTCGGCTCTCGCAAGGAGCAGATGGGGCTTTGGCAGCCGCTGGAACCTTGGGTCAGACCCTCCTCAACTCTGCTGTCTCCCCACATGGCAAAGGGGGTCCCTTTGCGGGCGCCCCACGCTGCAGCTTTTGGAGCTCTTTGGCTGCTCTTTTCTTGCAGCCCTTCAAGAGTCAGGCGAGTTCAAGCTGCGGCTCAGCTATTGAAACCAGATGTGCTCGCTCAGAGCTGCCACGAGGAATCCGAGGGCTCAGATCCTGCCCTTCCGCTGCCGGGGCTGCCCAAGGAGCAGCTGCCCCCTGAGCCCAGCTGCTGCCTCTGCTTCCTCCCCATTGCTCCTGGGCAAAGGAATTCCAGCCCTTTGCAAGGATCTGCCTTTTGGACAACACTTTCTCCCCATGACTCAAGGAAAGCAGCTGGAGAACAGTGAGAGGACAGCACATTCCGAATGGCATCTTCCTTGTTCCGGAAGTGGGGATGGGACTGGGGAGTGGAGATCCCACCCTGTCCTACAGGAGCAGCATGGTCCAGCGGCCACTCACTGGATCCCAGCTTCTTCGCTTCCACCTCTGCTGTTGCCTCACCTCACAGCCACAAGTGCATCCCCTTCCACCTCCATCCCTGCCATTCCGTTCAGTGTGGAGGGGTTGTGGCACCGATCCCAGCCACCCTCCTGGGGTTGGGTGTGAGCGGGTGGATTTTCAGGATTAGCCGGAGCCGGGATGAGCCAGTGCTGAACAAAGCAGGTTTTGAGCCCTCATCTCGCTGCAGAGCTGAGCCAGGCCGAGAGCGAGGAGGATGCTGCCGACACGGCAGCTCGTGGCTCCCGCACAGCAGCGGCTTCGGTCAAGAGAGGACGGGGCTGAGCAGAGCTCTGGGTTTCTTCTTGCCATGAATGCAAACCAGAGCCAAGCCCTTCCTAACCCTGCTGCCTGTGTTCCCTGTAGCTGCTCAAGTGAGGATGGGAGATCTGGCCTCTGGTCTCCCCATCCCCACATCCTTAGCTCCATCCCATGCCTTTGGAGCTGCAGCTGGACCATTGCACAGCTCTGCCCCATTCCTGCAGGAGATGGCAGGGCAGGGCCAGGGCTGCCTGGTGAGGCTCATCTCACACCAGTGGGGCAGATGGTGGTTTACCTGCTTTCAGGCTATACTGGACCAGCTGGAAGCACTGCCCCAGCAGCCAACAGCATGTGGAAATGAGGAGCCACAGAAGAGTGGAAACACTGAGCTGCAGCTGAAGGGTGTAGGAAGAAGGGTTGCAGTAACCCACGCCAAGGCTGGGAGTGAAGATGAGCATAGAGGAGCGTGCAGCTCCTCACCAACAGCACATCCTGGTGGCTTTTCCCATCCTTTGAGCCCTCATGCAGCTAATGCATGAAATGAGTGTCTCATCCCTGGTCCTGCCTCCTGCTTCCCCACCCAGCGCAGACAATGGGATCCTTGTGGCCAAGACACCAGCTCCTGGTGCGAGGGTGGCGAGGGGAAGCTGTGTTTGCTTGGCCTCTCACCCCCACCCAGGGTGATGGCACCCGGTTGCCCCCAAGGGCACTGCTGGGGCCAGGGCGAAGCAGAGCCACGTGAGGCAGTGGGAATTCAGGGTCCTGGTGCATGGAGTCATCAGCATTTAGCAGGAAAAGGCATCTCCGGATGGATGGAGTCAAGGCTGTGCTGCGTCTCACTTCCACATGCTGCGAGTCTCCTCTTCCTCTCCATGCCAGAGGGTTTAAGTCCAGGCGTGCTTGTGTAGCACCCAGAAAATAGCATCCTCCAGCAGGACACCCCAGGGAGATGCTGTCGGTGGCACCAAAACCTCATGGGGAAGGTTTGCCAGGTCACAAAGCAAATTGGGACTGCCCCATTTGGCAGCAGGAAGCTCATTTCATAGCGTGACTCCCAACAGCTAATGCAGCAGACGAAGCATCCCTCCAGGCAGCCCCTCAGCCAGTCTCCCTCCTGCTGGCGTCAAGCTGAGCGTGGGATCCTACGCGCATTCCGTCTCCCGGGCATGCCACGAATGTGGAATCTGGTCCCAAAGCCTGACCATCACCGCAGGATCCTTGTGCACCCGCTGCCGCTGTCTCCTCCTGCTCCAATCTGTGTCCCATCATCAGCACTGGCACAGAGGGCTGTGAGATAATCACTTGCAGGAGCAGGGAGGGAGCTGAGCTGCGCTCAGTGTTCAGTTTCACTCGCCCAAGGCTGGCTTGAAGTGCAGGGAGGCTGACGTCAGGTTTGCTGATCCCTGATCCCCCTCTGGAAGAACCAGGCTTCAGGGGGCAGGGATCGCCCTGCTTCACAGGAGGAGGTCCTGCACAGAGGGTGTGATGTGTCTGTGGAGGAGCTGGGCAGGAACTGGTGCTCTCAGTTATTAACCCAGAGACGAGCAGACTCCACATCTGCCAAGGTCCTTTTGCATTTCCTTTTGTGTGTTTGTATAAGACAGGCTGGAGGCGTGCGCCCATGAGAACTCATCAAGTTCAAGGAGGCCAAGTGCAAGTACCTAAACGTGGGTGAGGGCAATCCCAGGCACAAACATAGGCTGGGGGAGACTGAATGGAGCAGCCTGAGAAGAACTTGGGGGTGCTGGTCAATGAGAAGCTCCCCATGACCCAGCTTCAGGGTGTGCTTGAGCCCAGAACCCCCCATGTGCTGGGCTGCACCCCCAGAGCGTGAGCAGCAGCTCAGGGAGGGGATCTTGTCCCTCTGCTGTGCTCTGGGGAGACTCCCCCTGCGGTCCTGATCCAGCTCTGGGGCAGCAGCACAAGAGGGACGTGGAGATGTTGGAGAGTCCAGAGGAGCCCATGGAGATGCTGCGAGGGCTGGAGCAGCTCTGCTCTGGAGCCAGGCTGAGAGAGCTGGGCTGGGGCAGCCTGGAGAAGGCTCCTGAAGGGGAGACCTTAGAGCAGCTCCAGTGCCTAAAGGGGCTGCAGGAAACCTGGAGAGGGGCTTTGGACAAGGGATGGAGGGACAGGCCAAGGGGAATGGCTTTAACCTGCCAGAGGGGAGACTGAGATGAGCTCTTAGGCAGACGCTCTTCCCTGTGAGGGTGCTGAGGCACAGGGTGCCCAGAGAAGCTGTGGCTGCCCCACAGCCTGGTTTTGTGTCTTAAACATATATAGCTTCTAAGCACAGCTACTACTCTATGGGAAATGAAGAACAAACCCACCTCTGACATCTATCTCAATGTTCCAGACCAAGATCAACACCAGTGATTCCGTGATTCCCGGCTCCACTGCAGAGATCTCACTGCTCCGAGCTCTATGTGCGGCCTTCCTCATCCTGCCCCATGTCACCTCCACGCAGTCACTGCAAGAGAGCTCCTGCCAACGCTATGAAGAGCAAAAGAGTAAGAGCCAAGCAAATGTGTTTCTTAAAACTTATTTTAATATCCATGTCTCATCTGTTGGGTAGAGCCAAAACAGTCTGGCCTGGTTTAAGTTACAAATTCTTCATACAATTTCCTTGAAGTAAATGAACAGTGTGGCAATGGGGTCTGTTACTGGAAGTGAAACCCATATTAACAAGGAAGGTGTCACAGGCAGAATTCTACCAGGGTTCTTCACCACTGCCAGCCCCAGGAGAGGCCAACGCTGTCCCCAGGCCCCTGGATGGGTGTCGTGCAGCAGGAAGAAATGCTTCTGACACAAAGCTCATCACACCCACAGGGACAGCGCACGCTGCATGTCCCAGAAGCAACAGGGCTGGGACAGAAGAACCCTTGTAGAATCCTCCCTGATGTGGACAGGCACCAAATCATCAGTGCCAGCAAATGGGGTGAAGCATCAACCCTGATTTTGCCTGCCACAGACACGTCAAAGCGCTGCTTGCTAAACAGTTAACTTCTGCAGCAGAGCAGCAGGGATGGAAAGGGCTAAGAAATTACAGCTGAGGATTTAAAGATGCAGTATTTCTTTGTTGAAAACACAACAGTTTAGAGACCACCTGAATGCAGCTGCGAGTGAAGAACATCCAATTGAAAGCCCAAGAGTCACTACAAAAAAGAGTAACAAAAATCAAAGCAGCAGAGTTCTCTCCACTTCCCGGGTCCATTGCTTAATTTCAACAGACTCCTCTGCTTTTCAGTTAACTAGAAGTTCCTGATCAAGGTTTAAGCATAGTATTTCCAGACGATGGCTTACAATAAGGCAGGCAAGCAGCAGCTCTCTGAAAGGGCATGATGGAGAACATCGCTTGCCCCAATAACACCACTTGAACACCAAGCATCCCAAACAGCTCACGTGTTGCTGGAGCTGTGGGGACAACCCTGGAGGTGCTGTAGAGGACAGTCCACCACATGGTGGTCTGGGTATTGGGTTAAATGTGCCCAGGGTGATTTGGTTTTTAACCACCACCCTGAACTGCAGTAGTGCACCGCTCCGCTCCCTCCACCACGAACCCTGCTCTCCAACACTGCATCTTTAAATGGCTCTGGCTCTGAGCTCCTGCCACATGTTCAGAGCGCTCCAACCTGGCTGCCACATGTTCAAGTGCTGTGCTTTTTGTGTGTGTTTTCAGTCTTCCTTCAATGGGGGTGGTGAAAGGGGCAGAGTGGGGACAAGAGGCTTGTGTTCACAGCAGGCAGGCTGTAAGACCCCTCTAGGCAGGTTATAGAAGGGAGACAAGAGCAATAATTACGGAGGTTGCTCCCTTCAAGAGCTTTCTCTCATTCCCTCTCATTTGAAATGGGCAGCAAGTTAGGAAAGTCAGCAAGTTTTGAAAGGGAAGTGTTAAGGAAGAGAGGAAGCGTTGCTGCCAAGTCACCTCACTGAGCCGAGATAAAGCTTCAGCCTGGGATTTGTATAACATGAACAAGATTATGTACAGTACTGTGTGAGCAGGGATCATACCTGTGATCACTGAGCTGTGCTCCCATTCCTTCCTGTCCATGGCCTGCCTTTTCACCAGTCAACAAGGCTCATGCTCACGAGAGCAGGGAGCACGTCCTGGGCATGTCAGGGGCGTTGGCAAAAAGAACAGCACTTAAGTAAGTTAAAAAGGAGCAACCGTTGTGAGAGCTGTGAAGCAGCAGCTGAAAACCTTGTGGCAGACGAGCCATGATCCACTCTGATCCCAGGAGAGCAACACAGCGCCTGTTCTCCTGTGGGCTTCGCCGCCCTCATCCCAGGGGAGCAGAAAGCTGCACCATCTGCAGCACGGGCACTGCCACGAGCCTGCTAATACGGGTTTCACTTTGAGACCAGAAAACTGTTTTCTTCCAAAAAAATTGTTATTTTTTTGTTTTTCTTTTAAAAATTGAAATTAATTAGGGGTAAAACACTAACTCTAGTGCCATGAACAGGCAGGATCAACTTTTTTCCCCTCCAAAGGGCAAAGAGTCATATACCATCCCCAGCTGAACCTTGGTGCTTCGAGCTTTTCAGGAGATGTTACCTAAACTTTATTAAAAGAAAAAGAACAATGTTTAAATATCAACACTGGACTAGCCCAGTCTGTTTCCAAAGTCCACATTCTTCATATGAAGCACACACGGCGTCCTGGATTCCCCAAGGCTGCATGTTCAGAAGTTCACAGTACATGGAACCATGTCTTTTTCGTTTGTATGTTCTTGAGTTTCCCCTCCTTGCTCAGAGCAGCCACCCTTTTGTGGTCATTTACTGGATAAACCTCAAGCCATCTCCTATCCACATGGCTTGGCCTAGATGCCAAAGGTTTTCTTGATGAGAGTTGATGTTGACATGCTCTATGGATGGAAAAAAGCAAGAGAAAAAAAGCACCTGGTACAGGTATCTTGAGACCCTTGCAGATTCCTCTATTCCAAAGCTGTTTCTCTAAGTCTTTTTTGCCCGTTTCTCAAGCAGTTTGTTTTTGGCCTATTCCTCTGTCTCAGTTTGAAGAGCTGTTATTGGATGATCCAGAGGTTGATGCAATGGCAGCTCCAGCTGGGCTGCTTGTGGATACAGATTTACGGATGTGAGGCAGCAAGTACGGGTCACAGGCCAGCTGCTGGACATCTATCCGGTCCTCCTTTCGGTAGGCCAAACAGCGTCTGATAAATGCCTGCAGACACCCCAAAGGCAAACCAAGAATTAGTAGGTGGGACACAGACAGGAAGCTTTCTCTGTCAGGTCACGCTTTTGGGAGCGGAGCCAACCTGACGATGCCAGCACCCTGAAATCCCTTCGCCAGTGACCACAGAGACAGCCTACCTCCTACACCAGAAGCTCATCTTTTATCAGGAAGCATAGGCAGAGGCACACACTGCACTGTTCAACTGTTCAGAACTGTGTACAGTTCTGGTGTCTCCAATACAAGCAGGACACGGAGGCGTTAGACTAAGTCTAGAGGAGGCCATGAAGATGACAACGGGGCTTGGAGCACTTCCCATACAAAGACAGGCTATGAAAACTGGGGCTGTGAAGAGAAGCTGCATGGAGACCTCATAGCAGCCATCCTGTTCTGAAGGGGGCTACAAGGACACTGGAGAAAGGCTCTTCATCAGGGACTGTAGGGACAGGACAAGGGGTGATGGGTTCAAATTTAAACAGGGGAAGTTCAGGCTAGATCTAAGGCAGAAGTTCTTCCCTGTGAGGGTGCTGAGGCGCTGGCACAGGGTGCCCAGAGAAGCTGTGGCTGCCCCATCCCTGGCAGTGCTCAAGGCCAGGCTGGATGGGCTTGGAGCAACCTGGTCTTGTGCGAGGCATCCCTGCCTATGGCAGGGGACTGGAACTGGATGATCTTGAGGTCCCTTCCAACCCAAACCATCCTATGATTCTATGATCCCCAGCCTGACATCTACAACAATGCAAAGCCACTGACCACTTTACCCAAGGCAAGCATTAAACACAGAGCTGCTGCTGGTTTAGGGAGACCAAGTGCTGATCACTGACATACACAGCTTTACCTTTGCTTCTGGTGTGACTACTGGCTTTGGAGGGAACTGCACCTCGGTAGCTTTCAGAATTGTGTTCTCCTGCAGAATGTCTTGTTGTGACTGGTTGTGACCGAAGGGCTACCAAGAAAACATGGAAGACAGCTGTTAAAAGGTTGGTGACAGGCCTTAAAACCCCTGACACCACTGCTCATCAGCTTGACATCAGCACTTTCCTGAGCAAGAAGCCCATGAATGCTGTGAAGGTGCTGCAGATTCCACCCAGGCGAGCAGGACGCATTGCTCCTGTACTTCAACTGAACAACAGGGACAAGCTGGAACAAGTCTGGGGTATCCCTGGCTCAGACAGATCTCCACCTGCTTCCAGACCTCACAGGTCAGCTTCCTTCTCACATGCAAGAGGACCTTCATCTATCTATGCTGACAGGAGACTCACCCACTTCAATCTTTGCTGGCCTGGTTCCACCATTTGTGTGACTGACAACATGAAGCAGCACAGCACATTTGTGGGCCATGCTTTCAAAACCCTTGGTTACCAAGCACTTGCAAAAACAAGGGCTAATAGAACCCTTCTCCAACCTATTTCTTTCGTTGCCATAAACCAAATTACCTTTTCTCAGGACCTGATCCACCCTCTTCCCTTCCAAAAGCCATCCTAAAGATCTTCTAGAGTGCGTCTTTGTACCTACTGTTCTTTTTCTCCTATAACACTTGCAGCCATCAAAGCAGTATCAGGCTCCACAATGACTTAGTGCACTGAAAACATCACAAATCAATGCCAGACAAAGAACTTCAGGTGTCTGGCCCTGAATGATACACTTGTCCTGCCCATAATGGCCTCAGTGGGAACATGCCCAGTAGAAGGAGATGCTCTGCAGAACAGTGCTTCTGAAGGAAGTGCTATGTAGAGCAAAACACAACCTAATAAATTCTCTCCCCTTTATTACCTTGGAAGGGGACAAGACAAAAGCACCTCCTAAGTCTAAGGAGGAGAAGGAAGCAGAAACCAGGGCTGCCTCCCAGAAGGTTTGGGAATTACCAATAAGAGGGGAGTTAAATGCTTTCTTACCTTTCTGCCATAGAGACACTGATAGAAGATGACTCCCACTGACCAGACATCAACTTTATTTGAAATCTTTGGAGGTTCTTTCCCAACCACAAAACATTCTGGTGGCAAATACCTGATGAGAAAGAAGGAAGGGACAAGAGGGTGTCAGCAGCATCTCCAAACACCTTCTATCAATTTCTTTAGAAAGGAAGGAACAAGCTTCTGAGATCAGGACTTGAGGGACTCAGTTTCATTCCTGTATATCTCTGGGCCAAGATCACCAGGGCATATCCCTTCTGGGAACAGTGATTCCCAAGGACTCTTTGGACACTTGTGGTCTGAGCCAGTCAGCAAATGAAATAGCCCCATTTTCTTTTACCTTCAGAAGTGGTATTTGTTGTTAAAAGGACTTAGCCAGCAATTCCAGCCAAAATACATCTTTCTAGAAATACAACCCCAGATGCCACATCCGACTTAGAGACACTCAGCCTTGTTCACACTAGTTAGCTTCATCTTCAGGAACAGAACAAAGCTGTGTGATACAGAATACCTTAACAAATGTTGCTGTACAACTGTTGCCCATAGTGACAGTCTGCGGCTTGGGTAACAGCTAAGAATCAGATTCAGTGGTACTTATCGTAGGTCTTGCTCTCAGTGCAGTGACAACACTTGGTACTGATAAAGTATTGCTGAAAGCATCTTTTATGTGACACTTGAAAGGGAAGCTCTGACTATAGACAGCACTGTGAGATTTTTACATCCTTTGTAAGAGCTAACTATGGATTTTCACCACCTCATTGCAGTGGAATACTCCTTCCATCTCCTGAGGTACTTATATTTCCAACAGCAACGTATCATAGAATCACAGAATCACAGAATAGTTAGGGTTGGAAAGGACCTTAAGATCATCCAGTTCTACCCCCCTGCCATGGGCAGGGACACCTCCCACTAAACCATGCCATCCAAGGCTCTGTCTAACCCAGCCTTGAACGCCACCAGCGATGGAGCATTCCCAACTTCCCTGGGCAACCCATTCCAGTATCCTCCTTGTTTAAACTGTTAGACAATGCCATTATGGACTGTGAAATAGCAGCCAACTCCACTCCAGAGCTTTCTATGTCAGCAGCATATGCAGTTTCTCACCAGGCCCTTTGGATAAGAAATGGTGTTCAAATGTACAAACACTAACCCACTGTAACGTAAAAAGCTGCTAGCCTCAAAAGAAACTGTGTGACAACAAGAGCAGTTTCCAGGGTCTCAAACCTCCAGTGTCTCAATCTGTTGCAGACAACAGCAGCACATAGCTGACATAAATCCAAAGCTGCTTATAAACCGTTCTTGATTTGTAACTTGCAAGTGCCCCAGGCAATGCTTACCAGTAAGTACCAGCCCCCTGCGATGTCAGTTCCATACCATCAACAGAGTTGTAGCTGTCATCATCCATGATTTTGGAAAGCCCAAAATCTGTGATTTTTATCTCTCCACATGCGGTACCATTGACTAGAAGAATGTTACCTAAACAGGGGAAGAAAGAACCCTTTAGGATACACATTAAGCAGGAACAAAAGCAGGATTAAAATTGCACTGAATTCTGGCACTCTGCAGAAGATGTTTTAGCACTCAGTACCCTGAGCTCTACACACAACTCAGCTCCCACCAAGTGATGGAACTGATCTGCCCATCCCTGAACCACCCTGTGGCCTGACATTACTTGGAGCCTCCAGATTCTGAGCCCTATTAGCCAAATGAGCTTCATGTCTGTTTTGACCCCTCCCAAAGGTCCCCTTGGAAGGGCAGGTCAAAAAGGAGGATTAAGGACAGAAGTACACATACACAGTAATGACTCATTCTGCCCAGAAGTCCTGACTTGCCCTGGTCTCTCGGCAAGCCAGAAACTCTCTCCTTCCTGGCACCAGTCCCCAGTGGCTTTCGAAGCTCAAAAAGGACAATTACTGCTTAGGCAAGAGTCTTTTACAAATCCATCAAGGATCAAGAAGCCCGATCATCACTGTTTCTCTCAAAGCCTACAATAAAGCAGCAGAATTGTGCGTGATGGCAGTGGATGAATCAGAGCTTTAGACAAACTGTAGGCAGAGCTCTGCAGCATGCTCAGACAACACAAGAACAGACATCTGGGGAGGGGGGGAAGTAACAGGGTCACTGGAACTAGTGCAACAGCACCACCTCCTGTACAGATTCCTCATGCTGATGCAATAAACCACAACAGACACCAGTTACACAATGCTGATGAAGTGCCACCAGCACAGGGAGATGAGCCAGGGATAACTGTCCAAACACATGGCTGAATTTTACTGGACTACGAGAAAATGCTATGTAGGCAATATCCATCACTCTAAAAGGGCACACTTCCATTTCTCCCCTCTTCATTTTGCCCAATGGTAAAGGGAAATCTGCAGTTTGGAGAGGACCTGCTACATGGCAGATGTTACTGAACGCAAAGGCAGACCTGAGCTTTGTGAGCTGCCACACGAGGCAAAAATGAACACTTCCAAGTTAGCTTCTGCCGCCGAGTTTTCAGGCAGATGATTACAGAAAGAATAAGCCAGAAGAAGGGGAGCATGAAACACAGTAGTAATTATGGGAACCTTTATGAAGCAATAACAGAAGCTCTCAACAGCAGAATAAAAGCGGGACATTAAGAGACCAAACAGACACTTGGCGGTTTCGAGGGCTCATTCTGAGCAAGGAGGCTACTTTTCCTGGAATGTTACTTCCCTGTTTTATGTTGCAATTCTGGGAGACAATACCCTTTTCACAGCATGTCCTACGCATTTTAGGGTTTTTCTCTTGTTTCAAGTTAGTTTTCCCAGACAGTCCTGTCTCCTTTCTGCTATCTCACCAAAGTAAACCTCCCCACGTTACTTACAACCCCATTACCTTTAGTAAGATCTGTAAACGCATCAGTCAGCAGCACAACATACCTGGTTTAAGGTCATAGTGTATGATGGGAGGCTTGATTTCATTTAAGTATTTTAAAGCATTCACAATCTGCATGATAATAGATCGTGCCTCTTTCTCCGACATTAACTTGTGCTGTTTCAGGTAGAAGTCCAGATCATTTCCCTCACAGTATTCTAACACCGTACAAAACCTAAAGGCAAAACAGGAGTTGCTGTAATTCAGGCTCCCAAGAGAAACCAGATTCATTTATTTAGTCATATATTAAATCAAGAGGCCTCCAGCCTATTAATCCCTTTCTAAAGATCAGCTACCAGAGGCACAGCCCTCAATGTTCAATAGTACAAAGGTCAGAGATCCCCCATTAAGTGCTAAATCCAGAAGCTGGGGCATTTGCCCAAGCCAATCAAAAGCAGGATCTACTAGTAAAGCACCACATCTGACATAATGCAGCACCAGAAAACCCACATGTGTTCAAACTGCCTCAGATATCTGCAGTACAGTCGGTAATATTGGCACGGACATCCTCTGGACTCTCCTTGGAAGTTTTAAGAGACCAAATACTTGGCAGTGAATCCACCAAACCAAGACAAAGGACACAGCAACATAACTTACGAGTCAGTATCCAGCGAAAAGTAGTCATATAGCTTAACTATTCGAGGGTGATCCAGTTCTTTGTGAATTCTGTACTCTCTACACGCATGTCTGAGAAGAGGAAAGTCTGAGCATTAATCATACAAGTGACTTAATTCTAAGTTCTGCAGATAGTGAACCCAGACATACCACACAGCAGTCCAACTTCAGTCCAACCCATGCCTATTAATCAGGCAGCAAACAAGGAACTGTGTTAAGAACCACAGAACCAGAGTGTGTCTCAAATGCTGGCCATGCTACAAAATAACTATCTTGATTAATGGTACTGCTTGCCAAAATAGAATAACCTCATAATTAACCATGAGGGGATCCAGGATAGTGATCCAAGATAGAACACAAAACTCAGCAAGTTCTAGAAGAATTCCATGATGCTCAACTGCCCAACTTCCAGGTTTCGTATTATTCAGCTTAAGTTTCTCCCAGTGACTTGTTGGGGAATTAAGATCACAGCTTTATCTTTGAAGCTCCGTCGAGAAGGCCTGGCTGCCAGTCTGCAGAGCTTAGCAAACCCATGGCCTTAGGGAGCAAGCATAACCAACACCAAAATGCTTCCTGTACTCCCTTCTAGGCCATGACATATGTACACTCCAAAGCACCTGTGAAAGGTTGAGTATTCTAGGGAAGGGGACGGCTTTTGGGGAGCACAGCTGCAGGTGTGTACCCAGAAGATGGGCATGAACACTGCTTCCCACAAGAGCAGAGCTTTGACATTTCAAAGAGGAGAAGCCACTTTAACGCTTTCCTCATAGAGCGCTACTGGTGCTTTGAAACCTGGTGTTTATAAAACACTGTCTGTGTGTGTGCACACTTAAACCATTGGATTAGGTGTCAGGGAGAAGCTTTTCCCTGTGAGGGCGCTGAGGCGCTGGCACAGGGTGCCCAGAGAAGCTGTGGCTGCCCCATCCCTGGCAGTGCTCAAGGCCAGGTTGGACCCAGGGGCTTGGAGCAAGCTGCTCTAGTGGAAGGTGTCCCTGCCCATGGCAGCGGTTGGAACTGGGGGAGCTTTAATTTCCCTTCCAACTCAAATCATTCCATGATTCCTAATCTGACTGTAACTTTTCCAAGTAGCTCCTGGGCCAGAGAGTGGCTGTTGAAGTGTGGCAAAACACAGTTAAAAAATGGCAGCCTGTTACTAGACACTGGCTAACCCAATGCAGGAGGAGCCTGGAAAGACTTTGCAGCCGTACTTACTTGTGATAATTTTCTTTCTTCTCATCTCTCCAGTTTTTATTTAACTGGTGTATTTTCACAGCTACGTATCTCTGTTCTGTTAAATCAAATGCCTGCAGAGACAAGAGCTGCAAATCAGTAGGAATCACAACTTCAAGTTAATACTGCAAAAGCAGACAAGCTCTAACAAACCAATATCCCCACCCAGGAAATCAGCATTACGACATACCAAGTGAGGAGCAAACCCACTTTTTGATGTAATTAGTTTCACTAATGAAACCAAGCAACTCTGAAAACAATTGAATATGCCTTGCTTTGATCTGACCTTCCCCATGGGATTGAATTAATGCTGCATTTATACTGACATTTTACCACCAGAGCTACAATGGGATCAGAAAAGCCACACTACCAAAATATAGACAGTTCATCACACAGGAAAAGGCTCTGCCATTATTTCCCCTAACTCATTTTCTACATTCAGTTAAAACAACCCAAAACCAATACTTTGTTTCACATTGGCAGCTCAGCTCTTGGTCTTGCAGCATGTTTCATCTTAATCAGAAGCTGGAGAATTCAGTGGCATCACTGCATAAATCTTGTGCTGTTATTTTCCCCTCCAGTTTCTTGCTATTTAAACAGTCTTTAAAGAATGGATCTCTGGAATCGTGCTCTTGTAGAAATGCAGGAAGCTTTTACCTTGTCTGAGAGCAGCAACAGCTAGTAATTACAGGATGGGGCAAAATCCTGTTGTAAGCAGACAAGGATAATCTGTGTCCATCTTAGAAGTTGTATACTTAATTCCTTATGCTTAGTAGATTGGCCAAGACCCTGGAGAAGAAGGGCTAAGCATCCCTTTGTTTCAATACCATAGTTACAACTCTTGAGCACAGTTCTGAAGCATTCATACCCTCTTGCTTTCAGCTGTGGAGCCAAGGATTTCTATTTAGTCAGCAAAGGCAGCAATTCAGAGCACATCTTGCACCCTCTTTTTCACTACCTGAGTAGTCCCACCGTCCCTAGTTTAGAGACCTCTTGTTGTACTGCATCAAGATAATAAATCACCCTCAAGTTTCCAATATTTGCATTGGCATAATTCTTTTCATTCTAGCCAAATTCCACATGGATTAAAAACTAGTGAGGACAGGTACAGGGAATATTCTGAACTGGAAAGGCTCTAAACGTAACAGCCAAATAGCAAGCATCAAAGCATCACAGGTCTTGGCCATGCAAGAGTGCTGACACACTTCCAAGGAAGTCCCAAGACTAAAACACACCTCCCCAGTCTGCTACTTCAGAGTGTAAATGAAGACACAAGGAAAACAAGGCTTCCACCCCCAGAAAATGCAGCCTTTGCTCTTATTACTGGAGCTATTTTCTCTCATTTATAGTGAGGTTCAGGCTTGCTATGCCACACTCAACAGAACATGGACACTTTGGGTATATTGTGTGCAGCACTTGTCTCTTCAAGTGGTTTGCTGTTCTGACCTGACAAATCTTGCAGACTTGGTGCAGTGTTTTCTTGAAGCCTGAAATCTGACCTCCTAGGACAAGGGCAGAACCTAAAAATCTCCAACCTGCTGTCCAATGCAAGCCAGACACGTGCTTCATCCTCCCTTCTTCCCTCTACAACCACACACACCATTGAGAAAACAAGCATAAAATGCTGCTTACTGCACTGCTTCCCTGCAGATTCAGATTACAGCACAAATTGCCACTTCACATTTACCTTATATACTTCACTGAAGCCGCCTCTACCCAGAAGATGTAGCAACAAGTATCTATCATTTAGCGTTGGATGGTCTTTAAATCTGGCAAGAAAGACACAGTTTAAGAGCACTGACAGAATTAATGGGATCTACTCACAACGGGTTACAGCTATTACGCAGCTTAGAAACACATTTTTACATTAAGAGAGAGAAATATTACAACTGTGTTAACAACTGACAGATCTGATCCGATATGATCACTTTCTACTGATGAACAACTATGTAATGGTACCTTGATGCACTTGGAAGCCTTTGTTTTACATGAACTTCAAGGTGATCACCCTGCCACCCCCCAACCAAGTGCCACACTAAGTTGTAACATCAATTTCCAGCAGATTGTTTCCCATTTGAAGGGGACGAAGACAGAAATTGTTCTACATTCTTGTCCCCAGATCCTGTGTGCTTACTGTGAATTATCTTCATTATGTATCCTTTTCAATTCCCTGATATGTAGATTCCTAACCCTCTCTAGCCGTTCCAACTCCGCCTGGATCTCTGCTTCTTCCTGCAGAAGGAAAAACAAAAGGAAAACACAATGCTGTGTAAGACAATGAAGTTAGCATTTCTGCCTCATTTGTGGAAACACAGATGTAATTCCACTTGGGAAGAAGTTACTGGAGACAGAGGACGGCCCTCAGAAGTAAGGAACTAGGATGTCATGATGCCACATGTGAAAGGGGCAGCATCTGGAGAGGACGGAGAATGTGAAAGGACATCGGGTCCCATTAGCAGTGGTGGTAGGACAGGTCAGAGTGTAACTTAGTGCCATGTGGAGGGTTTGATACCCTGTTTGTAAAGCTGGAAGTTCTAGTGCCCTCAAACACAACACTAAAATTCACATCACTGTGGACAGGGCTGCAAAACTCAATTGAAACACTTGCCTTGAGCTGTATTATTTGGTGTATATACCTCAAGGGACACAGCTACCCATTTGTCTTGTGACTCTGTTCCTTCCCTTCTCAACTTGATCTATTTTTAGGCGTAAAGAATGAGCCAGTTTCCAAAAGTGGAGAAGGATAAGCACAGCCTCAGACAATGCCACGATCCCAGAACATTACTTCATTTTCCATTAAGGTCCATTTCCAAATGGATTCCTCTGCTCCAGGGTGGCACACGACATGCCAGCATAAATGGATCTGCAATTAATCCACTGCAGCAATGTGGAAGCTGTAGAACAAGCATGCCTTTAGTGTGCTGCTGCCCATATCACTTATCTTTGCTCACAGGTCAGTAAAACACAATGAGCAGAGTGCCAGCAGATTCCATGCGTGCATTAACTTCCCCTTGCCATTGAAAATAACAAGGAGCACAGCAGCATTAATGAGGCCTTGCATTCAACTTGGGTGTCAAGGTTAAAGGAAAAAACTAAGTGGAGAATTCAGGCACCACCTGAGAAAAGAAAGGGGACTCCAGCAATGTGTGTGCATCCTTCCTCTTTGTTTCGTATGGGAAAGAAAACTCTACGGCCTCAGCAGAGATCATGGTTAAACAGGAAATCACAGAAGGCATCTATTTTGTTTCAGTACCTCATCTGCTGAAGTGTCACAGAAAACTTATTTATAGGTTATTGCAATCACTTTCAAGGTAACCAACGGCTTATTTAGAGAGAACCTCACTTGCAGGTACAGTTCCTACTGAAGCCAATGTATTTGAAAACAAACACGCACTACAACCACCTAAACAGTCCTAGTTTCCCAAAGCCCAAGAGGTTTTACTGGGCTGTTACTGATGATGCTGGTTACACGATATTGCAAAGAAATGGGAAGGTCAGTGATGGTTGCTGTTTTTGTTGCGCTCTCATCATTTTCTTCCCTTGATCCATTCATTCCTGTTCCCCCACATTAGACATACATAGAGCCCAGCACGAGGCAGGTCACAGTGATAGGATAAGATGCATCAAAACAGTGGAACTCCCTGCATGAAATGGTACGTAAGAACACAGGAATCTATTTATTAAAGCAAAGAACAGCTTCCCTGAGTACCACTGCCTCGGAAAAAAAAATCATTGCAAAATCTTGGCCATCCCTTTCAAGCAACAAAACCCTCTCAATTATCAGAGAAATGCCATTGCTCATAGAACACTGCATCAAACCCCACCTAAAAGCCTTTCCTGCAGATAGATCTTACCTTTTTAAGGTGACCTAGACGGAGTTTGAAGATTTCTTCCTGTTCATGGTATTCTGCTAATGTTAACCTGCATGAAAGAGATCCAATGCATTAGGTTTCAACACATGGGGTAAAGTGAACAGTCTGCAGAACACAGATGTGACCATAAAGCTGTGAAGCCTGTATCAACTGTGTCTGTTTCTTCTGTAAACAAGAATATGTACATGACAGCATACAACTATTCTTTGTGAAACTAAACTGAGGTCAAAACTTATCCCAGAAGGATTCCTCTTGCAATAGTTATGCTCTGCATAGTACAGAGGTTAGTGTATGTGGTCTCCATAGCATCAATACCACAGCTAGTTTCAAGAGGGGGCTGAGTCTTCGGTCTGTATGGGGCTGTGGGACCTTGGCTCACTGTGCAGCGAATCAAGAGAAGGCAGCATTAAGCTACATGCTCATCTTGAAATGCCCCAACTTCTCTCCACTGTTGATAGCAGAGAGGTTCCACAATGGTTGCAGTAAGTGCTTAAGCAGTTGTTAACTGATGCATTTCATCCCAAACTCATAAGCCAAGTTCCTCTTGAAAGAATCTCAACCATAAGGAACTGCTTATTACAAATTACAGCTACAAAAGACAGCCAGGGCCATAAATGTTTACATGTTGTCTCACTTCATATGAAAGCACCCTAATTCACACACAGCCCCGTCTCCATATCCACCCCTGACAGCCTGAACTTTAATCAGCTTCAGCTAACCTAAAATACCATCCCAAAAGTTTAGGTCTTTGGTTGGTGTTGCTGCATGAAGGAATAAAAAGACAGTTGAATCAGCCGGCAACAAGCTTCCCACATATCCTTGTGCACAATGAAATAAAGGGCTGAACACCAACAGTTTACTCGTTGAGCAAGAGATGTAATGAGTACCACCAGGCCAACAGCGCCCAAAATAGCTGCCTGTTGGCAGCAAGCATTGCAAGACTCAAGGAGGCTCTAAGACAAACACACTCATTCTAGTGCAGCTGAGGATTCGAAGGGTGCCCAACCTGCCCTAAGAGACCTCAAAAAGCCCCAGCACATTATTGTCCCTCAATGCAAATCTTTTTCTCATTCAGAGGCTAGGAACCAGCATCAGGAGAGCACGTGTTTAAATTTGCATCATGGGAACTTCCTCTCCTTTTTCAGCCAGAGCAACAACCATGAAGCAAAGAAGAACCGAAAATCAGAGGAAGGAATTTGGCTGGCTGCTTCTCATTCAACTTTCAGAAACACTTACATTCAACTTGCCTAAAAGACTCCCCCCAAACGCTAGAACATTTTGTACCTGATACATAGGTGTCCAACAAACGTATTTACACACTGACTATGATTAAGCAAGTAGTCAGTCAGGCCAGTTGCTTCAGCTGAACTGCAAACCCCATGTTTCCCTAAGCTAAAGCACTCCACATGAACCATATCCATATGCTGGCAAGCAGCTTTTCTCAACACCACCACTAGAAGCTCTTCAAAACCACAAAGATAAAACCCTGAATTATATCAGTGAAGGAGCAGAAAAAGGCTTCTACCAAACCCAGGTAAAGCTAGATTGGGTCAAGGCAGGCCCACAGCACAGGCAGAAGCTCACTTGGAATCACACTGTCACAGACATCAGGATCTGGGCTGCCATGTCTTCAGAATATGCCACACTACAGCTGCCCCAACAGAAATGGGGAAAGCCTCATCCTGCCCTTTGTAAGTGAAAGATTACCCCAAAGAACAGCACCATTC
This sequence comes from Amazona ochrocephala, assembly GCA_039720435.1. Taxonomy (NCBI): domain Eukaryota; kingdom Metazoa; phylum Chordata; class Aves; order Psittaciformes; family Psittacidae; genus Amazona; species Amazona ochrocephala. The sequence goes on from CM077897.1 coordinate 1,253,553, forward strand.
AAAATATCCAGGCACTGACATTCAATTTACTTCTCCAAACTCAAACTGCAATGCAAAAGGATGGCTTTAGAACTTGATTTAGTTCTTTTTAAGCTCTCTTAGCCAGAATGACGGCTCAGTGCCTCTATTCAATCCACTTACTTGCAGAAAGCACACGGTGCCCTCTAGTACAACACACCTGATCTCCAGGAACCAGCACCTGATTTGGGGGCTGAAAGCACCCTGAGTATCAGGATTCACCCAGCCATGCACCATCGCTGCTGTGACTGCAAGAGGCAGTGAGAACTTTTTGCTTCAATCAAGACCAAGAATTCAAAGGGCTCAGGAACTGAGGTCATGGCCAGGGGAAGTCATAGGGCAAGAAGAAAAGTGTCACTCTGAGTTATGGTATTAGCCAACAGCAATAAAATGAAGACTGTAAAGGAAACTGGTAGAGAGTAGTGGGAAATCTCTGATTCAATGGAATCCCACCCCACAAAAACTTCTAAAACTAATGCATCAATTTCTAGTGAGAAACAGCTTTTCTCCCCAGGAACATTGTGACTCTTAGAGCATCAGTCACTTTAAAAGAGGCGCTGGGGAGAGAAATCTTCTGTAAGAAGTAGCACTTCAATTACCTTTGCAGATACCCGAGTCAGGGAAATGGAAAGGACAGCTTTGGAGATACAGGACAATGCTTAACATGCTGTCTTTAGAGAAAGCATCATTTTCTTCAGTATACCCAATTACTTGCTTGAAAAGCCTCCCCAGAAATGACACAGAAAAAGAGGCTTCTGAATGGGTTTCCTTCCTAATTTTTTCTCCTTGAAAAAGCACCACGTATCAAACAGTGACACTGAAATCCATTCTGGAGTTGCAACGCTTTCCCAGCTTGATGCAACAGGAACACTGGAAAAGCACTGCATTCAGAAGTCTGGCCTCAGCAATGCTCCTTGTTTTACTCCAATGAAAACTATTTAGAACTGCAGCCAGCTGTTGCTGAATGCCAGGCTAATTCCACAATATTCATTTGTGCATGGAGCGAAGCCTGGAGGCAAGGGCAAGATTCCATTTCCCAGGAGAGGGTTTGTGCTCTGCTCAAAGCATGCAGCTCTGCAAGGCACAGAGAAGGCAAGGGAACCTACGTTTCATTTTCTGCTCCATTGGTCTTGTTCTTGCGCTGCTTCTGCTCGTTGCTGGCTGGAGGGGTCTGTCCCATTGCAGGTGGCTTCCGTTTTGCTAACATTTTTCGTTGTCTTTCTATTTCTTCCCGCTGGGAATTTATCCTTTCCTGTTGCCTGGAAAGAAGAGAGTAGGAAAAAACCCATGAAGCAGAGAACTAATGGTCTGTACTTGGTTGTTCTTCAGCATCTGTTCTGAACAGATTGGAGCAATGACTTTCCAATCAGTTGTACTTGTAAGATTAGCAACAAAATATTTTTGTACTGGGAAGGGGGATGTGCCAAGCATCATGACTCACATTTTTAAAGGTATTTTTACATAAAAGGGGATTCTTTTTCTGGCCCACAGAAACCTTTCAGTAAGTGAAAGGTTTTATTCATGCCGAGGATATCCAAACCCAAGAGTCACTAACATCACGGAAAAGCCAAGGATCCATGGTTAGGCACTAACTTTCCACACACTTTTTCCTAGAAGGCTCTGTTCTAAACCTCAGACTTTCCTGTTAAAAGTATTCCTGAAGTCTGGCACTGTCTGAGAAAGTATCCTTCTGCTTCAGGGGTGCACTTAAACTATCCTTAGCTCTCTAAAACATAAACAGCATTCCCAATTTCACCGAGAAAACAGTCTCTCCTCCAAGATAAAAGGACTATCTCAAAACATTTTACAGGGATAAAAGCACTCTTGACATTTCAAGTCTACATGACTTGAGCATTTACATACTTAATTCACCTTTTAAAGAGACTGAGACTGCAGGTAAATATGCCAGAAGTATTTCTTCCATGTCTTACAGCACAAGCTAAGGAAGAATTATGAAGTCCTTAATCTGCACCTAACAAGAGCTGCACTTCCCTATCAGACTCTGGAGAAGTTATATGATTTTAAAGGATCACACATAACTCTCTCTAATGCAATTAATTTGCGAAGTCCTACTTAAAGGTCTAGGCCAGGTGGGAATTGAGTGGTATTTCCATTAACATCCTGCATAAAAGGGTCTCTGATCTTCATTTCCAGGTTTCTGCAGCCCCTTTGATCACGGCTACCAGGAGGCAAAAGAAGTTTAGTAGCATGGATTTTCTCTTTCAAGCTTCTCTACTTTCTACTTAAAAAAAGACAAAAGCTAATTAGCCTTCATTGACTAATACATGCAAGTATGCAAATCAAACTGATTGACTCACAATGTATGTGAGTATTTAGTCCACTCCTGTGCCCTAAGCACTGCACAGCCAGGTAAGCGCACTGAGAATACCCAGCGGGGCAGCCTACTCCTTTCCAACCCAAAGGCCAGCTCAAAACCATCTGATTCCAGGCCAAGTCTCTGGAGGTTTAAGTGGAAACACATTTCTCACTCCAATGCCAAAACGCTCCCCATTGTCAGTAGCTGTGTTCCTATCTGATCCTTTCATGCATCAGTCACACCATTCTCACATTTTGACATGCAAGACATCACACACAACTGCTTAGCTTTTCTGTCTATGCCTCTGAAGTTAAAGTCAAGTCTGTCTGTCCTCACTTGATGAGGTTCTGGAAGGCATAGCCATCTGTCCACTGCTCGGTGAAAGACGCCCCGTGCCGCACCGTGGTGAAGTGACCTAGCCTCAATCGATCCTGCATGCTCTTATCTCTGCAGGCCATCTTCTCCTGTTTTGACTGAAAACAGAACAAAACACATGTAAAAACAGAAGCCATAAATCAGCAACTAAGAGCTGAGCTGTGCTTTAAATCACTGCCAATTCTTCCCGCTTCCTATTGTTCCAGTACTGCTTACCTGAAACCCAGCTGAAAATCACGGGGTGCTTCACACTGGTTTGACAAGCATTCCTTTGCCTCCTTTCCGACATTTCAGCCTCATTTTTATTTCCCCAAACTACTTGGGCAAGTTCACCCATTCTATGATAACTTAAAATCAATCTAGCAATAGGATTACAACTATCCCTTTGTACCAGTAGTTTAGCCAGACTCCCAAGTGTGGTTCTGATCAGCCCCTTTCTCACTCAAATGGGAAATGGGGGACAAAAATGCACCCTGAATCACTGTTAAGAGGAAGATACAGTGACCAGCCAGCTCAGTCCCAGGCTGGCACCACACCTGGATGTGACGCCATCTTAGTTAGGTAACCAATGCATCAAAACTGGGGATGGTGTCTGTCTCAGAGTGTTTCTGGTTAAGTAAAAGGAAATTTATAAGGCCTGAGATGAGAGCAGCAAAGTTTCACTCAGTTTGGATTAAAGATGAAGCAGCAAAGCTCCTCGCTGGAGCTCTAGACCACCTATGTGAAAGCCAGATGTACCTAACACCTAGCCCAGAGTTACAAATCCTCCCAGAGAGGGGAGTCAGCCAAGAACAATCAGGTCTGTGACAAAATCAGCTCAAACAGACTGTATGTACTGGCCAGCACCCTGGTAGTTTTGCCCATCCAGTGCCCACAAACAATAGATGTAATCGGCCCGCAGGTGAAAGAGCAATCAAACCCCACATTGTTTAACCACCAGGAAATCTGGAAATCTCTCGACACCAAAGCAGGCTGGACGCTGGTAAAGAGCAGCCCGGCACTTTCCTCAGTGTCTTTAATGTGTTGTTTTGTGTGTCACACAAAGCAATGATCTCCAATTCTGCTGTTTGGAAGACGGAAAGGTCTAAATCACTTGCACACGTCACAAAGCATATCTGGCAATTTCACTGCACAACGGGATACTGCTCTTGCGCTGCCAGAGCTGGACAATGTTGCTTTTCTGGTGCACGAGTTTCCAAATCAAGTAATGCTGCTGCATTTACAGCTCAGACTATTTCACTTCAGCAAGGGAGATCACTCCCTGAGACTGTGAAAAGCAACCAAACCAAAGCATTCTGAACCATTTCAGTCTTAATGACATCCCTACTTGCAAAGAAATAATTCAAGACACCAAAACAACAAGAGCAGGTTTTCACTGCTCAAAAGGAGAGAGAAGTTTTCAAGGGTGTGAACTGTGACTGCAGAGATGTGGCAAGTCCCTTGCTCACCTTTTCTATAAGCAGCTTCTTGCTCATTGTTACACATCTATTCAACCGCTCCTTATACTTCTCCAGCATCTTCTGCTGTTCATCTATCTGTCGTCTCAAATCACAGTTGGCCTAAAAGTGAACAGAGAAGAAAAGCCTTTAACTTTAAACCACTCAAAGAGCCAAACTAAGCATGGCTTAGGAAGAGGTTTCTCCAGTTAGCTCTAGGGATTAGATTAAAGTAAGCAAACCAGCAGGGTAACAAACGACTAGATTCCTTAGCAAAACACCCAAGCCAAGCTCTTCAGTCTTTAACCCATCCAAATCTTAAGAGCCCTCTAAAACAGGGAAGTGCCATCATCCTAGTTTACACAGAAGGAACTAAAGTACAGAGAGATTAAACACAAGCAAAAGGTGTTTAATTTTCATGGTTTTTAAACATTTAAGACCTTGCCACAGCTCCCAAGTCTCAAAACAGCTGAGTCACCCCTGATCTATCCTCGTTCTTTTGCCACAATACTGGCAGAGGAAAAGGATGGGGTAACTCCCTTTGTACTTTCAATTAAATTCATGTTTGAGTTACTATCCCTCAACCCCACTATGCAGATTGCTCCCAGCAACAGCTGCTGTTTTTAACACCACCACAGTGTACAGCAGGATTTTATGTGCAACTGTTTTCACTAAGAAGATAAATTTAACCATCCCCCTTCCAACCAACAGTCAATCTTGTTTCTGATTAAACAGCAAAGGGCGTCTCTACAAGTTTGTCTCAGCTCTTTCAGGCGCTGACACCAGACACACACTAACACAAGAGCCCCTTCCTTCCCCCTCTTCTCCCTTTAATGTGTTTTCTAATCCTTTGCAACACTACACAAGAGATGCCTCTTCAGCTGATGAAAGCTAAATCAATTAGAACTCCTCCATTAAGACAAGACCCTTGATTAAAAGGTTTTTATCTTTTATTGAAGAATACTAATGGGTTAAGAGGAGCTTTATTCTTTCTGTTTGACCAAAAGATGTTCTCCTTATCTGTATACGTGTCACTGACTCCCATGAACAAGCATTTCAGAATACAACTTCTCAGTCTATTGAGGGGCTACTGAACACGCTGCTCAACAAAAAGCAGAGACAGCTCCTAAGTACTTAGAAGAGGGGAATAATTCTGCAGAGAAACATATTAGGTTAGTCTGCAAAACACAAGTGTGCAATGCTGCTGAGGCACTAACGCTTGAGCTACAATTTCACTGCACAGCCACAGCCCCTGTGGATTCAAACAGGTATAGAGTCGCCACAAGCCACATAATTATCTTGCTGATTGTGGAGCTGACTCTATTTGGTTTACCTTGTGAGAGCTGGTTCTACAAATCATACACAAAGTCCTGCTCTGCAGCCTAGCTGGCACATGCATTCTAGGTATCTTTAAATAGCAGCTTTTTGAAGAGCTGTCCTACTTGAAATACTTACTCTTAATAAGTCATCTATCCTCCCCTCCTTCTTCTCCAAGTCAGAGTTCTTACTGTTTTCTAGTGCAGATATTTTTTCCATTGTGAGGTCAGACTGCAGGGAAAAAATCACCACAGACCACGTTTAAGGAAAACAAGTATATCAGACACTCAGCATGTAACACTGCATTGTAACCCCATCTGATCTGAACAGTTAGGTCTAAAAAGGAACTGACCTCCTGCATCCTAGCAGTCAGGGAAGAACTTTCTCCATTCTTCATTTTCTTACTGCATGGTAATACCAGAACACAAACTGCTAACAGATAAAGGGCTACAATACACCATGACCTGCAAATCTTGTCTTTATAATTGAGTTCTGCCCACTCCTTGGTGGTCTGTGACAGTCACTGTCCTCCCCTGCAGTGCTTGTACAGGAAAAAGGCTTCAAAAACCCTACCAACCACCGAAAAAAACACCCAACCCTCAGCTGGAATATTAAACATGAGATCTTTCAGGGGCACAGGCAACCACTTGCTAGACAGAAGACAAGACCTGGGGGCTCTAAGGAGATCTTGACATAAAACACAGGTCTTCATATTGAAATACTGTAACAGATTGACAGCAGGAATATTAAGCTTTTGTTTCTGACAAACTGATGTATTAGTGCCCACAAGGGACAGGAGCATCATAATTCTTGAGTGAAACCTATTTGGAAAGCTTTATGGGGTGCAGCACATCTCAAATACCTTCACCAATGAAGTGAGAGTTATACCCAGGAACAGAAGACAAAAGACATGTACTATACTCTCGAGCAGGAGGAGTATTTCAAATTCAGCACTCTCATTAATGGGTGGGGAAGCACAGTGTAAGAAGTCAGCGTGCACATGAACACAGCAGCTAAACCAGCCAAGTCAACACACAGGATCTCTCCATGACTGCACAGATGTCACATTTATGACTAGCAAGCAGCTACCCTGGTTCTGAGAAGGGTTAGCAGTGGCTTACCTATGGAGCTGCTATGGAACTGGTCCACAGATGTTAGGCTTGCCTTGAAGCTAACCCCATGAAGAAAGAGACAAACTTGGCTGAACATTGCTTCTCTACATATGCCCAGTATGGGAAAGACCAAAACCTGCCAGCATTGCACATCAAGCAAGATGAGCCTAAATCCCAAAAGACAAAAAGAAGGCCTGGGCAGGTTACATCATTTGAGCCTTAACTTGGTTTTCGCTTCCTGATGGCCTGCAGAAAGCATGTGCGACAAAAGGCAACAAGAAGGCTGGCTGTTGAGAACCTATTCTACACATCCTCAACCAAGCAGCAGAGAGTTTCTTTGGTGATTTATGTCATTTGCCAAATTGCCCAGATGTGCTTGTGCTGTGTCAGATGAAGTCATGTTTCAGGATGCACACTCTAAGGTGTGACTTCATCACAGCTCCCCTTGCCTCACAGCGCTGGAGGGCCACAGTACTGACTGAAACCGTGCTCATGCTGACTTGTTCCTCTCATTGCCAGAAATGAGTCCAATTGGGAATTACTGAAGATTACTTATCTTAACCCTATCAATTGCAAACAGGTTCAGAAAGGAAAAACAACACGTGTATTTCCTCATCATGCAGCCAAGCATCTTCCTGTATTCTTTGCCTTATATGTATGCTACATCTAAACCTCTGGAGAATATGATGAAGCTGAGCATTGGCAGAAAGCATGCTCAGGTAATATCTCACCCTTTTCAAAGAAGATGGATCTTGTGAGCATCTGAAGCACATGAGAGAATAAAAACATCTTGTCCACTTCAGGTGGGACCACTATTCTGAGTGTTGGGACAGCAAAGATTGAAAGGCACCTTTGGCAGTTTCTTGGGTTATGGTGCCATTCACACACAAGAATTCTCCATGCAGTAGCAAGAAACAGGAATCTCCACAGACAACAATACAGATGACAAATCTGACCCTGATGACACAGCAGAGCTCAGAGACTTAAGCTAGGAGGTATCCCCAGAAGCAGAATTGCTGTCCTTCATGCACAAAGAGCTTGTACCACCTGCTGGGGAAATGGAGAATGAACTTCCCCCAGCAATAAAATCATCTCTGACGCAGGCTGCTGTGAGCAAATGATTGACACAGAACTGATGGTTTAAACTCACTCAAGGGAAGGGTCAGTCACAGAGACGTCAGAGATGAAAATCAACAGAAGATTAAAAGCAGACTTGGAAAAGAAATAAGCAAGGTGCATTGCACATAAAGCTGAACATCCTTAGAAGCAACAGAAGATGACACAACTAAAAGCAAATCTTGACATCAAGTCACAAGAAGAATCAAAAAGGCACCAAAAAGACAGCAGTACAGTCAAAAGAGCTACTGCTCATCTTGATTCTAGGTCAGTGAAGGTGCTGAGAAGCACGGACAGGAACACACCACGCTCCAACTTGACAAGACAAACTATTCCATAGGTGTACTTTGCAGAGGTCAAAAAACTTCCAGCTAGACTGTGGATTTTGTACTACAAGCAGCATGGATGCACCCAGTGCTTGAATAGGCGCATTCACAACTATCATTCAGGTTTCCTTTACATCTTCACTTGCAGAGAGAGGAAGAACATTCAGGATATACCAGAACTGAAACCGCCAGGGCTAAGGTGTTACACCCCTGAGCACATTCACACATGGCTGAAGAACTGCCCACCATACTGACACAGAGAAACCTCAGTAACAGATTGGGCCAATTACAGTAGCAGCAATTGAAAACATCCTCTACAGAATCAGGAACAAAGTTCAGAGTGATTTACTTCAATCAGTAGTTACAGACCCAGTTGGGACTACTCTTTTCACTGGAAACATTACATTTACTACAAGTAGTACCCTTTGGCGTGGAATACAAGCTGCGTCAAGCTCCACTCTCATATCCAAGAGATGTATCATCTAGTGAGCTATACCTGTGACTGTTTGTGCTGGATGGAAATCTGTTTTTGGGAAGTGCAGGAATGCTCAGTGTTCCCTGATCCGGTAGAAGATGGGCTGCCTTGCTGGGCCTGTAAAAGAAAGTTAGTGTATTGTTATACGCTCCTCAGCATGACCACTAGTGCCCATGCAGACACACTTCTCTTTACACGGGAGGTGCAGCCTGGCCTGGGTACCATACTTTCATGCTAAGATTTAAGAACGCGCAAGAGATTTAGTTCAGTAAAACAAGAGTCAGTTTCTCAGGAAGCCTGGCCCAACCTGCTAAAAGACAAAGCTTTTAAAAGCCTAATATAATTCACGTCAGCTGAGATTAAGCGAGGCCAAAACAAACACTTCTCACAACAAGACTATACTTCATTCTTTCGCTTTGTTGCATCTATCAGATTAGCCTTTCAGATGCTATTATTTCGATCTACATAAGAGCTTGAGTTAAGTTAAAACTCATTTATTAAACAAGCAAAGCTTGGGACCTAGAACTCTTCTCAAAGATGAACTTACCAGATGATGATGGCCATCAGCATACCAGGCTGCACTTGAACTACTGCCTTTGAGCAGAAAAAGCTGCAAGTTCCCCATCCCTTAACTAGAAACATCCCTTAGGATTCCAATCTTTTCAGAGCTGCTCACCGAGACAAAAGTAAAACAGAGGCCACCTCCCCTCTGTGCCAGCTGCTCATTCTCTAGCCGCTGCTTCGCCAGCATCACCGACATCAGCGTTGGCAGAGCAGAGTGTTCCTCCTGCGGTTCCTTTGCTGTGCTGCCGTCTACCCCATAGAGCGGCTGCTCCACTCGCCGCTGTAACACAGGCAAGAAAAATACAATGAACTCTTTCCCCCCCCCACTTTCCTCTTTAAAATAGAAACAAACCAAAACCAATTCTCTGACTCTGCCAAAACTGTTGTCAGCGAAGCAGCAGCTCAGGAATGGGCAGGCAGCGTGGTGAGGATCTGATAACTCAAAACATGACTCCTTGGAGTGACTGTGCCAATGGCAGACATCAAAAAGATGATGAAGAATAACAAGAAAAAAACGAAAGGAACAAATGAACACACAGGACAGAATTCCGTGTCAGTTAACACCCCCTCTTCCTTTGCAGACACATGGGTTTCAATGGAGCAAACTAGGTTGTAGATCCAACAACCTCAGTGCATTGGGATTTTGGTCAATGCATTCAAAATTATACTAGGGGATGCTTTTTAAGGACTCATTTTAGAACAGCCAATGTCACCATAGGTTCATTCCGGTGAAGTAAACTGAGTCAGAACCGCTAAATGTCAGCAACCTAACCATGTTCAGGACCCAGACGTCACAGCAAGCTCATTACTGTCGTTATAGCTGGGAACAGCCTCCTATAAGATAAGCAAAGCACTAAAAATCTTTAAAGAATGCATTATATCTCTTAAAGGCCATCTCCTTTCTCCTGCAGCAGACTCATTTTTCAACTGTGATACAGGAACTGGGATCAGTAAGAACAAGAATCATCTGAGCTACACTGATTACAGCACTCAGACCTCATTGCCCCTGCTTTAAAAGCCAGCCCATCACTGCTAAAACTGGGTAGTAACTATCAAAGTCCTTCCAAGCTGTAACTCTGGGCCAGGCATATGCCACATCGAAAGCAAACAGTCAGGTCAGACTTCAGTGTTTCCTTAACAACCTAAAGTGTAACCTGAAGCATATTTTTTGCCTACTATTTCAAATGTCAAGAGCATGCCTTCTACCCCAAAAAGAATGCTTGTATATGAGAGCGACCTTGCAAGAGTCTGAAGACCTGCAGATCATTCTTCTGATCAAAGGAGAAGCAAGGCAATTCAAAGCAGTCAAGAGATCTGAAGACAAGAAGTAACGTCCTGAAGCCATTACAATTCCTCTGCAAGTTCTGACTACGGACAATTTCCAGTCCTGTACAGATTAACTCACAGGTTTGGAGGAGATCTGGCTCATTGTGAAAGACATTTTAACATTCTGCTCTCTTCCTAAACCATACTGACACCTGCAATGGGTAAGATGCTCAATCTTCTCCAACTTTCTCTCATCCCCCTCTTTTTGGAGGCTTAACCATTTCTATTCAGTTTGTAAGAAGAGGATCTTGAAAATGCACATAATAGTTCCTTATGAATAAGCAAATATTACAGGATCAGCTGCAAGAGTGAAGAACAGAAGAAACACAAAGAGCATCTGCATGAGGAGAGACATGATCTGGCCTAGCTGAAACTAATTGCAACATCAGTATTCACCACATGAGAAATACTCTGCTCAACCTTTTACCTACTCAATACATACACAGTGTAGGACACCAGAGGAAGAATCTACCTGTCCCATTATGAACATCTTGAGGGTATCTCATCTGCTGGAATAAAGCACTGTTCCTAATACCTCACACATCTGCAACATCCAGACACAGTATTTCTTTCATTAACTTCTCTTTAGAGAGATGTATTAGTGAATTAATACACAGCAGGAGGAAAGGCCATTCAATTAATGAGGTCTATTTCAATTTTTAAACATGTTAAGTATCTAGAAGCATATGTGAAGCTCTCCCTTAAAGCAGCATTACAAAGCTTCCAAAATCTAGCAACACACTGAATTCTGAGCAGAGCATCCAGTGTTGGGGTTTACTTCAGCATACACTGATGAGATGTGCAAAGGTCTCTGCAGAACAATGTCATCAGGAAACACTCTGCATCTGGGTTTTGGAATATCAACCTTTCCCACAGTCCCAAACTGTGGGTTTGGGACACTCAAATCCTGCGAATTAAAGGGGAGCCCAGGCAATGGCCAAAACTAGAGCTCAGACACCACAGCTTCTGAATACTGCTTTGCTAGTTGAAAGCAATGCCTTTAGCTGCTCAGTGCTAAAACAGCTTAAAACTCCTGGTTCTTTCTTCACCTTCAGACCTTGCAGAAATGCTGTGACAGCAAAAGGGAATTACGTAACAAAAAACAGCAACAGATGTGCATGTACACACATTTCTTTACAAGCTTTTGGCAATCCTCCTTACGAGTCACATGCACATAAACAGAAGTAATAGGCCTTCCCAGCATAATTATGGTAGGCACGGTTTTCCATATACCCAAAGGGTTCAATCTAGATCAGAGTATCATCGTACTAGTGCCATACAAACACAAAACATCCTCTCTACTCTATGGAGAAGCTCATGAGCTACAACAGAAAACAAGATAACTAGTAAGTGTGTTCCACCTTTCAGTAATGACAGTGATCTATCTTCATGCTAAAAACATTCATCTTGCATGCTTTAAGCTCAGTTATTCATATCAGTTACAACTGGACCAGCCACTGTTACAGCATCTCGGACATCTGGCTTTGCTGCCAGAATCCAGTTTCAGAGACACTTCTTCTCTATTCAGAACCTTTATTACCTGTCTGAAGCACAGCCACCAACCCAATCAGTGCCGAGGCACCGGCTCTGTCCCCAGGGAGACACTTACCGGCAAGGGGTTGGATAAGGAATGCTGCGGTGATGACCTGGCGACAGGAGGCACGCTTCTACCAGGACTGGTTCCAGGGCCACTTCCCCCAGCAAACTGGCCAAAGGAACAGGTTTGATCATCAGTAATTACAGAGATACTATATTGAAGCAAATTGAACAGAGACAGATGAATCAATCTTAAAAATAAAGCCTTACAGGCTCTAGGGACTCATTACAACAAACTGCAGAGAAGCAAAGAGGAAACCTTCACATTTCATGCACTGTTCTCAAAACTAATAGCAAAAGTGCTTCAGACAAACATTCGTATTTGCAGTGAGTACATTTTTAACACAAAAAGATAGAAACCTGCACACTTGGCTACAGATCTATTATTTACTGTATAGAATTATGAAGCCCATTCCCTGTTTCTAACTGCACCACAGGAATGGTAAGAACTGTACACCTCCACTGAAGCAGCAGTGCCCATCACCACTAAAGGCAGGATAAGTAAGCAGGTGGGCAGCTGGTCTAGTTAGTACAGAAATCCTTATGTTTCTGCACCACACTGTGCACCAAACTTACAAGAAACTATAGCCAGGAATGCAGCAAACACCAATAAGCACTTGATTTCTGATTAGTCAGCAAAATAAAGAACAAACTTCAGAGCTTTGGGTTGTGCAGACCTAGAAAATCTTCAGAAACTACACAATCGAAGAACAGTGATTTTCAGGGTGTTCATCATTGGTTTGGGAGGGTCTCCATCTCCCAAGTGGTGCCAGCATCCCATAGCAACCTTTTCTGGAGAGGGAACCCTGTCAGCAACTTCCTACTTGAATCAAGACTTTGCAGGTAGGTTCTTTTGCAGCACTGGACACTTATCAGCATAGGTTTGGACGCTCACAGATATCCCCATCCCAGATCCAGGTTCCAGTGGAAATCAATCTCAAACCTGTATTTATGTGGCTCCTCTGTTAAAAAATTGCTCTATCAACTGTTCTAAAAATCAACTCCCAGAAACCTCATGTCCTCGATCTAATCACACGTGAGCACATCAGGTCAACACCATCAATCAATAACTCCAGTGATGGATCAGTAACAGAAGTCACCAGACATCTGACAATGTAAAGAGGCTTACCTCAAAATAATCACTAATTTTATGTCCCCTAGGGGTGCCTTTTCCTAAAAAGAAAAACAAAGGATGAAAAGAAGAGTTGTATTTGTAAGAACAGAAGTTATGATGCCATGTTAAAACTACTCCTATGTTTTGACACTCCTTTCCCTGTAGAAAGGGGCAACACCTTCCACAACAAAAGCTTCTGCACAACAAAAGACTGCCCCAGGGTTATAGCTCTTGTGCTGTTGTTGGGAGGGTCTACAGCTGACAATTCAATTAACTCCCAATTCCAACCATGTCAAATCCAATCAAACAGCATTTGCACTTTGCTAAAGTACTTAGGGAACACTAAAGGGACATTGAAAGTTGTGTAGGTTCACGGAACTTTCCTTCAAGATAAGGACAGAGCAAAGGACAATTCTACCTCTCTGCCACCGTGCACATTACTGCATATTAGATCTCTCACAAGCATTCCTCTAAGAGTTAGAGAGATCATTAGTGGTGGTTTAATACCAGCTCATTAAAACTTAGCTCTTTTCCCTTATTATAATATTATCAAAGCAGCTTTGTCAACACAATCCTTGTTACTTGCTTGTTGAAGAATAAAAGAAATAGAAATCTGCCCATTTGCTGGAAAACCTGAACTTGGACACATTGGGTTTTTCCTAGTACTCCAAGGCAGCGCTGCCTGCCTGACACTTGAGCACAGCTTGTTCTCTATTTGTTGTGGTGAGAACTTACTCTACCAAGGCAGGCATACAACTCAGAAAGCAAGGTAGAGGGTACCGCCTGTATTTAAGTCTGGCTGTTGTATATGTAGTGATGTGGGACCAAAACAACACTTCAGAGAAGCCATATTAAGCCTTCGGGCAGTCTGTGCCATGAAAATGCAAGAGTTTGCGTAAATAAGCTGAGTATTTTCCTGCCAATGAGGATAACAAGGCTCCCAGAAGAAAACTACACCATCATGGCATAGTTTATAACAAGCTGCCTGACACATCCTTGAGAAGAGCCATTCGTTTCCTTGGACACTGACTGTGCACAAATTACCAACCATTGCAGACTCCTACAGCAGGGTCAGGAGAGTGAATTACCTTGACTGGTCTCATAGGCTTCTGCTTTCCTTTTCCTATTCCGCTGGTCATTCTGTTTTTTCTCAGGAGTCTGTTAAACAATACTTCAAAATTAACATTTCTGCAGTTATTCCAAGACTTAAAGAAAAAAAATGTCAAAACACAATCATCTGCTCCATCTCCCCCGTGGCCATTTCATTTCTCTGGTGCCTTTATTTCTACTGCTGGTACTTAAAGAAACAATCGCTCTCAAATAGCTGCTGCCTTATGATATATGTGCTGCAGAAGGGAGAGAACATGGTTAGCAGTGAGGTTAATCAGGTTTCTCTCTATTTCAGCTGCAGCAAACCAGCCTCTACTGCCCAGTTACTTCAGAACAAGTTCAAACACTCACAAAAAGCCTGTGTAAACCATTTCAGAGTGATCATAGTATTGGTACAAGAGGAGTTTTGAGTACAACAAGGAGGTTTGAGTACAGACAGCCAAATTTGCAGTCCAGTGGCTACTCACAGTCTACTGGTACAATTCATTACAGCCAATGCTTCTTCCCAAGGGCCTTTGCAGATGGTTACAAGAACTATCCCGTCACTGGTGCACAACAGCAACCATACACAAACCAAGGCAGATCTCCCCAAAACAGGAGAAAGCTGCAATTCACCTGGCCTTTGGTTTATTCCTCATCTGCTCCCATTAAAGTCAAGGGTCAGCTGCATCTGCCATTTCTGTGAGAAACCAGAGACCCGAGGAGCAGCTTATCAGTGGACAGTGATTTATTTATGCACAATATATAGCACAGGCCTGAAGGCTCCACAACTGTCCTGCCTATCTGCCTAGCATGCCTAAACACGTGAGAGTGGAGGAGACCCTGCCACGGTGCTTTCCCCATCACCAGGGTCACTTATGGGGCCAAACCTGCTGAAACCATTAGGAAGCACTGTGCTAGAAGCAGCCTACTGAGGTTTTTGGAAAGACAGATTATCTTGTCATTTCCATCACCAACATCATTAGAAAAACATCTCTTATCCCAAAGGGTCCTAAATAATTTCTGAGCTGTATGCATTACAATCACTGCAGCTACCACTAAACTATAGCCTGGGGGCAGGAAGAAAACCACAATGTGCAAAACACAGCTCTGGGGGAGGGAAAACTAGGGCCAGAAAGTTTGTGGTAAACCTAACTTTCATGCTCTTTGGAAACCAAAGTCTAAAGTACCCTGTTTAAAGATCTCTGCCAAAAGACTTGCACACAGGAAGCACAGAGATCAATCTACCTCCTTTAGTAGGACAAAAAGGATAAAGCTGACACAGCCAGAATCTAAACCTGGCTGCTGGACATCTACAGCTCCATGTTAGCAGCTGGGCAGTCAGTGACATGTCACTGCTTTGGTAAGAGGATGAAGGGGCAGGCTATCATGTCTGCAAAGAATGAGGGGACTGAAAACTCCACAGCTATCTAAAGACTTGCTGTACCAGCTCCTGTATGTGTAAAAGGAGGTGACATAGCCTCCTCTCTGCGTAGTGAAGAGCAACTCCTGAACAGCGTTGGCGTGACTCTTAACACCACAGGCTCCATTACAGCCTCCATGGAGCTGTGAGCATATTAATGAGATTCATTTTAAGTTGTGTTTTCCATTCAAGTACTTACATAACAAAAAATTACACACAAAATTATCTGTTACAGCCTGAAAAAACAAGGAATGGGAGATTTGATTACGTTAACTTGGTCACTTCAAATCACTCCACGGATGTGCACAAAAAACCCAAGTAAAAGAATACTCAGTTTTCCACTATTGACTATACTTACTTGCAAAGAATTTAACACACTTCATTCTCAAAAGACTTAGCTTCACCAGACACCTCACACCAGTACTGCCATGTAAGAGAGGGAAATACAATCCCAAACTTACCTGATAACCACGCAGGAAGTTCTTTCAATGCATACGAAGTTGAGATTTTGCTTTATTAATATGGAATTGCAAAGTAAAAGTGTAACTCTACCATTGAGTTTGCTGCTTTAGCTAGCGTTTCAAAGCAGTTAATCCTCAAGCAGTGGGATTAAACGGAGACAAAGCATAAGTTTTCACCTCCCTACACTTGCACAGAGCGATTCATAAAAATGCTCTCCTCTTTGTCCGGACTTCTGCAAATTCACATGTTTGACAGGTAAGGCAAACTTTTGCATTAATGCTCTCTCGGCCCAAAGCGTATCCAAAGTCAGCAAGCAAATCACAACACAGCCAAAAAC
This sequence comes from Amazona ochrocephala, assembly GCA_039720435.1. Taxonomy (NCBI): domain Eukaryota; kingdom Metazoa; phylum Chordata; class Aves; order Psittaciformes; family Psittacidae; genus Amazona; species Amazona ochrocephala. The sequence goes on from CM077897.1 coordinate 1,269,956, forward strand.
AATTTAATGAGCTGAGCTTTACAAATGCTGTGTTTTTGGGGTTGGGTAAGATCTGTGGTAAGCTTCCAGAATCATTTCATAGCGCGGCCCAAAGGCTGGAGGGGTAAGATCCAGACTAAATACTTCCACTAGTCCCTTCCACAACCCAGCAGAGGAATATTGGCACTCACTATCACACAATTCCTTCTCCGTTTTGTGTTCAATCATCTCCACCTTAAGCCCAATTACCATGAGGATTTGTGCCTGCTTACCTCCAATTCTTTATCACTCAGAGAACCCACGCTGCACAAGCTCTGGTTGGAAGATTCACTATTTAATGGACCCTAGTGAAAAACAAGCAGACTGTTAGAAACAACTTCCACACAAGGTAGATATGTCCTATCAAACACTGCATCTCTGTGCTAACTACACTGCTCTAAATCGTATGGATACAGCAGTAACACTGGTAAATACCTAGACACAGGATGGGGCACTAAAAGCTTCAGCAGTTGTTTGGAGCAAGACAGGTTGGACTGTCAGCTGGACAGTCTCTTCTCTGTATACTGATCCAGCCTTTGTAATGATATTTCTGTATCAATTTCTATCCCAACTGCTCAATGTAACCACATCCACAAAAGAGCTAAGGCAGTACTCATGGAAGTCTAAGACGACTGGTTTGAGAAACAAAGCTTGTGATTTGCTGAGGAGTGGTAGTTCCAAGCTCAGCTCTTCAGGCAAGCATCTGCTTGACTCTGGGCTAAGAATTCAGAAGCATCTCCCACCTGGCAAAGCAGCTATTACTGTTATCAGATGCTGGCAGTACCGCTGGTTTTGCTTTCAATGCGCAATTTTGATGCTTTCTTTAACACTAGGAAAGTGAATAAGTGAACCCATAGACAATCCCTCCCACTAGGCTACGTTATGGACCCATGGCTGACCTGCCAACAGAGCACAGTTGCTCCTATGAGGCTAAAGCATAAATTCAAGAGGCTGGAAGTGATTTACCTATGTAGTATCCAGGTACCTACAAGCATCTGCCTGCATCTTCACAGGCTCTACTGGATACACATCTGCATTTCTACATATCCAAGCAGTCTTAAGATTATTTAAGCTCTGTATCAAAACTGGTCTTAAAAGGAAAGACAAGTGAATCACGCAAAGTCACCGTGTCTTAGCCTAGTGCTCTGACACAAAAGTGGCCTCCTACAGATCTAACTTAAGAAATCCAAATGAATTTGACAAAGACAGAAAAACAAGATACACAGTTCCTCCTGGAACAGTGACACAATAAAGCCACCTCTTCATTAAGGACTTGTGAGCATCTTTCCCCAAAAATTCAGTCTATTTTTCGCATTCTTACTTTCGTAGTTACCACTTCCCACCAGTCAACCTTTACTGAAGGCAAAGCCACTTTACCATTAAGCAGAAAACTTATGGGAGGGGCGGGGAGAAGCCTTCACACCACAGAGAAATCCCAGAGATTATTTGTGAGGGGAGCAGTTCTCCATTCCCACAAACACCACCACCAGATTACACTTGTGACACAAGCCAGCTATTACTAACCCAAATTTCCAAGCAGGCATCCACAGGAAGTAACGGTCCTGTTTGCCTCCTGCAGGACACTGTGAGCGTTAACTACATTTGTTTCTCCTAATAGGACATGCTTAGTTGCTTCAACAGAAAAAACCCCAAACCAAACTCAAACCCCAAAGAAGCCAACAAACACCACTTGAACAGCTTAAGAAGCTCCACATTTAGGATTCCATTTTAAAAGCAACAAGCTCTCAGAAACACTGCAGATAACATATAAATCTTTATACTCCTTAAGCCCTCTCATTACCCCTTCCACTCAGCCCGCAAAGAGCTCAACACCAGAAAGGTATTTTACCTCATCTCTTCACCAAAGAAGCAAGCTCTCCACTACCCAAGGTGATTGGTACAACTATAGGCTTGTTCAACTGGAGAAGAGAAGGCTCCAAGAGACCTTAGAGCAGCTCCAGTGCCTAAAGGGGCTGCAGGAAACCTGGAGAGGGGCTTTGGACAAGGGCCTGTAGGGACAGGCCAAGGGGAATGGCTTTAACCTGCCAGAGGGGAGACTGAGATGAGCTCTGAGGCAGAAGCTCTCCCCTGTGAGGGTGCTGAGGCGCTGGCACAGGGTGCCCAGAGAAGCTGAGGCTGCCCCATCCCTGGCAGTGTTCAAGGCCAGGTTGGACACAGGGGCTTGGAGCAAGCTGCTCTAGGGGCAGGTGTCCCTGCCCATGGCAGGGGGCTGGAGCTGGGTGGGCTTGAAGGCTCCCTCCAACCCAAACTGGTTTGGGATTCTATGAACTCTGGGTTATTCCAGGGATTTATTCCTTGGCCGACATGACTTAACAGCAGTGCCAACAGTAACCTTAGCTACAACTACATGAAGGCCTCATTGATTAATAAAGAGAGTAACAAATATCTTATGGCAAATGGCAACAGAAAGTTAATCTTTTCACCCATGTAAAAAGCTGGTTTACAAACTGCACAAACGCTGTCCTCTAAACTCCTTCAGTTCCTCTCATGAACTCAGACCTGAGCAGCATGTCCAAGACACGAACCTTCTGTGCAAGTGTGAAAGCTTTATTAGGTGCAGGAGCATTTGCTGGTCTCAGATGGACAGGCTGAGGTTCTGACATGATGAAGATTAAAGTGAAAGTTGTTCCCACATTTGCTTAAACCCAACTGCCTCCATGTTACACATGGATAGCAACTGACAGGAACAGCTGCTCCCAAAATGCCACATTGGAGCTTTTCAGGAACACTGTGGTTGGCAGGATACATCAGTGGCTTACGAAGGGCCAAAATCTCAGCAACGGAGCTGTATTCTAGGGTCACCTGGAGAAATAAACTGATGAGACCATTTATAGTTAGAAATCCAACTTTATCCTCTCTCGTACCAAAATTCCCACTGATTTTGCATCTGAATGTAAAGTTTTGGAATGCAAGCAGCTGGAAATAGGCCCAATACAAAATCCACACTGTTTTCTTACTTCCAGCACCACAACTACCTGTACTGACTATACTGCGTGCGAAACCTCCAGCTCCAGCAGTTGGAATCAATCCCATTTTTCACATCAACAAAAAAGCAGTTCAGTTCTGATCACAGATCCTGGAAGATCAAAGAAACCTATTTTCCCTTTACTTCAAACTTCCTCCAGACACTAACATCATAAAATTGACCTCAATGCAGTAGTCGAAAGGGTGTAAAGGAGCTAACTGCTCTGTTACAGAACCAGGAAAGAACAGCTTTTCAGCTGTCTACAAGTATCCAGCAAGGTCACACTCCTGTGTATTGATATTGTGCATAAACGCAGAATTAATTCTTTGTAGACATGGTTTGACTCATTTCCACTGCATGAGCTTTCCTTTCCCTTGATTACCTTCTCAAGGGCCTTCCACTGATGCTTCTCTCACGGTATTAGACCTCTCTCACACACGAGGAGCTGCAGCACCTCGTTCATGTCAAAGTTGGCAAAAAAAGGTCTTGTTTTGAGGTGATCTGGCTACAGAAACACAACTGCTCAGCAGAACATGCAGTAAAGATGCAATACCCAGGATCTTTAAGGAGCATGGTCCCTCAGATGCACCTCTTCTCTCGTACAGTTATGCAAGGAAAGTTGCTTACACCAACAGGTTTAGACAATGGATATGAGAAAACATCCATCTGAGTATCTCCCCCTCAACTAAAAGTCAGTGAGTGTGTGTATAAAAAAACCCCCTTCAAATTGATGTTTTATCATTCCTGTTTATATTTAACTCAGCAACTGACATTGGATAAATGTGCAGGCCTTAATTTAGCATCCCATTTAAAGTGGTCATGACACAAAAGGAATTAAAGGAACGAACATGAATTTGGGGAAAAATATGGTAAGTAAGCAATGGCAAAGAATACAGAACAGCATCAGAATAGTGCCAGGGAGGTAGCAATTGGGAATAATAAAATGCAATAGTTTACACAGGAAAGGGCTTATGAATTTTGTTCCAGAAGAAGTCATCTGCACTGGCATCTGGCTTTTCTAGCACCGACTACTTGGGGGTAATACTGCACTTCTCTGCTATCACTTCCAGCCCACTCATCCACTGTACCCTGTCAAGAGAATCGGTGATGGGGCTCAGCAAAAATGCAGAATACGTGGGTCATCTGGAAGCAGCTAATAGTTTCTATAGTGTTTACCCAAATGACAAGCACAAGAACAGCACACACTTCCTCCTCCGCAAGGAATTTCTTTCCGAGATAAGCAGGCATGCTCTTTTCCCTTGTGATTCACCTATCAACTGCTGCTCCTAAGTCCGTGACCTACCTATGCACGACAAACCCTCCATGTCAAGAAGTGGATGCAGCAGCAGCAGGCGCTTTCAAGACTCCTACTCAAAGGCAAGCATTTCGAATCTGTCCACTCACAAGAGCTGGTTAGTCATTTCTCCTTTAGCAAGAGCCCTGGAAAGGCCACAAATGAGGCACAATGACTGAAGTCTCAATAGGAACAACCAAGCCTGATAATAGCTCAAATTGGATCTCCCATAGAAAAGCCAGCCTGACTCAGACTGCTCTTACCCATCTCCTGTTCAAGCCTATCTATCTACTGCTTTGCATGACTTGTGCATTCCCTCAGCCTCTCCAAGCTCCCAAAATGATCCTTCAGGCCTGTCAGCAACTCTTCTGTTGGGCAGTCTCCATTTTGTGCTCTCCAACTCCCTGGATTGAAAGGGAGCTCCAGGAATTCAAGCTGCCTAGCCAGAATCTCCAACATGGACTTACAGCAACATGCATTGCAAAATCCTCTTGCTAACTAAATGGCAGAGACATGCTTCATTACCTCAAGCCAAGGTAATCTGAGTTCTTCTGAATTCTGTAGCAAATCAAGAGATTTCAAAGGGAAAAAGGCAATCCTTAGTTCCACTAAAAGTTAGTGCTCACTCCACAAAGGCTCACACCAAAGTGAAATGGTTTTCCAGTTACTCTGCTCCAGTGCTACTGTGTAATATGGGTTTAATTGACATACTCTTATTTCAAGCATCACATGAGTACGAGAATTACAGCCTGCTGCTTAACTGGGCTTTTAGAAAAGCTCAGTAGTATAGCCAATAATGAACCCCCCCAAGTCACGTAGGGCTTTTTGCCATGAGGAGTTAATCTACTCTCAGATGTTCACAGGTAACCTCCACTGTATCAGATGGGTAAGCAGATTTGCAACAGGATTTACCTGGCTTCCATCACATCTCAAGAGTTCTCTCAACTTGAAAACCAGTATTTTGGCTTTATCGATGGCAAAGTGAAGGGTCACACAATTCACCCCAAGCCTTAGTTCAGGGGCAGAAATAGAGCTGAGACCTGACAACTATGTCTGGACTCTAGTAGCCAGACAGCACATCTGAAATAAGTATGTTGCACATGGAAGCATCCAAGCAATTTTCAAGGATCTGGCATAAAGTCCTGGCACATTCTGTGGTAGCTGACAAATTCAACTCTAAGTTTCAGAACTCTCACTAACTAGTTTTGATGGCATGTGACACCTACTAAGGACCATGGCCATTGCAGCACCACTTTCCTCCATGATGATTCTCAAACTTGACTTCTCAACTTGGTAAATTTGCTGCTAAAAGTGTTGCTAAGTAGACCCCACAAGTGGTAGTTACTGAGCTGAGTCAGGCTGCTAGAGTGAGAGAAATGGTAAACCCCAAAATAATACAGATAAATGCAGTCCTTTTTTATGAGCAGCTCTCTTTTTAGAGGCAGATGCTCTGCAACATAAGTGACACTCTTCAAGTTATTTTCATTTCCCTCTTTACAATACCTCAAAGGAGGAAAGGGAGGATTAGCTACCACCGAGACCAATCCTTCTTCAGTTCTAGCACAGTCATCTGAATAGAGATCAACATGGTTCCTACAGCATGACAGAGAAGGTTACTCTCTAGAAATACTTCAGCCTTCTCAGTTTAGCTATAACAACACAACTTGATTTGGAGATCTTTTAAAGACCACAATTGTAAAAGACAGGTGTGCTTTTGTGATGATCCACCTGGTTAAGCCTGAGATAAGCCACGTGCAAATACAGAGTCACTCATCACAATTGCCTATTCCAATTCTTATCCACAAAAAGCCTCTGGAAATGACAAAACCCCTTTGGAGTTAACCCACCTGATACCTTAAAGGCAGCACCCAAACAGGGGGAAGGGAGGCTGAAGAACAGACCGAATTAAACAATGTTGTCTAGAGAAACAAACTACGTGTTGTGTTCTGTACCTACTGACCCAAGGAAGATGTCTGGGATGACTAGTCAGAATAACCTCAAGTGAATGCACTTAGATTTCCCCAAGTAAGTAAACAGAAACAGGAGCTAAATAAGCAGAAATACTGGTAGGTGTCAGAGAGTCACATGTTGATTCAAGGACTTGCTTTGCAAATTTGAGGAAGAATGGCACTTTACCATATGGCAAGAATAGACATCTAAAGCATCACTGGCTTTTTGAAGCTATTTAGTGACCTGGATGAACCACATGAGTCTAACAGTTGCCTAGAAACATTCCTTGCTCATAAATTTGATTCCATGCATTAACTCCAAGCTTCTAGAGAAATATCTTTTCCAGCTCCTAAGCAAGATAATTCATCACAGAATTCCAACAGCGTTTTGAGGCACTGGGGAGTGCAAATGACCTCAGTCTGTGAGTTGTGCCTTCAGCTACCATAAGAGGTGACACAGCACAGCCGTTTCTAAAGCAGTTTAGGTTTCTGTCCTCGACTACTGTTACTGGAAAGCTCTTCCAGAATCCCATCACTCTCCAGCTTTTTAATAGTTTCCAACCTAAAAATTTATTCTAGATGAGCTCAGTCTCATTCATTTCTCAGAAACACCTGTAATTATGCTTATAAAGTGGGCTTTAAAGCTGCAGTTGCATTAAGACTGTAAATTGGCACCTTAGTTTCATGCAGGTCCAAAACACAGCCTGTGCTTTTAAGCATTAAAGAAACCTAACCAAACACACTGATCCACCCAGTCAGCAGAAGGCAGGAAGCTCAGTTACAACTGCCTGCTGCCTTCACCCAATAGGAGAGCATCTAAGATGACATTTCTTCCTTTTATGCAATAAATAGCAACAGAATACCTTCTATCCCAGGAGGATGTGCCAGGCCCAGTCCCACTAGATGGCACTGCCTTACTCTACGTAGCTTTCCCTTAAACATTTCATTGGAGAGAGCTAAAAATCTTAGTTGAATCATACAAATTGTATCACAGCTTTCCCAATATATTCCCTTTAAGACAATGACCTACCAATGCCAGTGCGGAGCATGACGGACGGAGACTTGGGGGGGTAGGGAGGGAATTTGAAGCACCAACCTGGGAGGGAATGTAGTATCTGAGATTAATATTGCAACCAAGATTTGCTGCAACATAGTAGAGTCATGCTAATTCATATCAATGGTTGGCTGATCTATTGTAAATTACCAAGTATGCAAGTAAATAAATAGAAATTGTCTGAAGTAAGTGTAATGCACTTTAACAGTTTACTGACTAGTACAAAGTAAAACACTATACTGCATAACAACAGGTAAAAATAGAACGCAGTAACAGAACAGCTTTGCTCAAAGTAAAGCCTCCAAGAAATGAGGCTTTTTTACTTAGCTATGCCTTAGAAACAAAAATGAGTTTTTAATATTCATCCATACAGAGAAAGGGCATGTACTTTCTGCTCCAAACATATTGAAAACATAATTAAGACTTGCTTTCCTGTATCTTTTAAAGGTTATTCCTTTAAAAGGAATAGTTGCTAACATTCTTTGTGAGCGTTGAGTATGTTGGCACTGTTTTAAAGCAACAACAGCATCTATATGCTTAAGTCTTAACTAACCTAGAAAGTTGCTTGGCTTTACCTATACTGGTACAGGTAAGGGTGTTAAAGTGACATACATGGGGGGGAAGAGGCAAGAAACTGATGAAAAAGTACATAAAAAGTGGTAATGTTGCGTAAAACACATCTTTCAAGATCATAAATACACTGCGCACCATAAACTTTCACACTAGTAAAAATCTTCAGATTAAAGACTTAAGAGTGGCGGAAAAGATCAACCCTCTCTTACCTCAGTAACTGAAATTGTTACCTCTTAACAACTTGCAGTGTTAATCTTCCTTCCTACACTACCTTATACAGCTGAGCATTTTACTTACACTTCATTCCAAGCCTTAACCTTGTTTGAGTCCTGCCTGAAGCACAGAAAGGGAAGTATGAACTCAAACAAAATCCTTTTTCAAGCTCTAATTTGCTTTGCATCTACAAAGTTCCTTCTCCAAATAACTCTAAGAGGTTTCTGAATATTATCTCTCAGGGATATATTGTTTCACCATCTACCTTGATATTGCCCAAAACTCAGTATCTTCCTCAAAAGTCAACTCCTTCTAACTGACCTAGTTTAAGATGAGTTCTGTCACCATTACGCTGCTCAGAGACTATCAATTAATGCTACCAACAACATCTGGAGAACTAACAGCTTAGTGCTAATATATCAAGCAACCACACTGTGCTGTTAAGTCCCTCAGTCAGGAAAGGCAGTTACTGAACAGTTAGGAAGTTGTATGTGAGGACAAAGATGGGATTTTACTAGCAGGCTGTGGGTCAGAGACACAGAAGAGCTCACCTTCAAGTACTTTGTTGTGCGTGTGTTCTACGCGACCAAGTACACGATCTTAGCCCACTGCACCCACAAAGAACTGAACAAATTCCTGGATATGTTATGTCTGGTTACATGGCGTATCCAACACAGTAAACTTGAAACTGTATCTAACAAGTGGCCAAATTCAGCTCTGGAGCGCGCTCTTCGAGAAAAGAGGAGACAGATGAGATTCCCACTGCCACAGACAAAGTTGTCACGGGTTTTTTTTGGGGCGGGCATATGTGCTGTCTTAAGATGGAGCAACTCCTAAGAACTGAATTAGAACCCAAAATCTTCTGAATAGTAAAACGTCTGCTCACAGAGATCCCATTTTCATTCCTCTTCAACATACTTCAAGCAAGTTAGTGGTCAAAACACAACTACTGCTACAAAACATTCTGCTAGCAAAGCAAAACTATCAGTGTAGATGAAAGCACCACAGTGCAGTGCAGGATGGACAAGCAGTCATGCCTGTTACCAGAGACACTCACACTCACCTTAGCAACCCCGACTCCAGTGAACCTGGCCTCCAGTAGTTCCTGCCTTCGTGGGTCCAGGCTATGCAATTCTTCCATCATTTCTGCTGCTATGGGAGAACAACATTCAGATTATGCAATGCAAGGAAAGGAGAGAGATTTAATATTCCGTGCCACTGAGGAGACTCAAGACTGCCTGTTCTGCAGCATAACCACGTAGAAAGCATTCTTCTTGCGAGGTTACTGTGCAATAATAACATGACTTTGCCACCATATTACTGTATTTAAACAGTAACCCTGCTGGAGAGTCTCCTCTCCTATCTGTTGTACCAGACATTTCAAGATCTCTACATCCAAGAAACCAATTATATTGTATTTCTCCCACTGGATGCTTTATTAAAAGGAAAACATGGGACCAGAGTCTTAGGACTAAAACCTTCAGAGCCCTTCATCCGCGCTGCATGACGAGGAGGGCAAGAAAATAAAACAACATTCTTCACGCCATCATTTATTTTTGGCCAATCCTGGAAATCCTAGAGCTTCCTGAACTCCACATTTCACCAACAGCTCCAGCTCTTCCAAGCGCAGAAAGGGATTAGAAGAAAACAAGGCTCGTTTAAAGCTTTTAGAGTAAAGCATCAGACACCTTTAGTGAACCAGCTGCTTCTCTATACTGCGTGTACCTGGGGTACCTCTTGGCAATCCAACACAACAAATGCCATTATTTGAAGGGTTGCAAAAAACCCCCTCAAATCAGTATAAACAGGTTAAAAAAGAGGAACTGTACAATTCCAAGCCTGAACTGTGAATAAAATTGGGACAAATTTCAATGTTCATTAGAACTGTGAATCACATCTTCCCAACTGCACCAATCAAGTTCATTTCCAGAAATGTCTGTTCCAGTTTCATTTTCTGGACTAAGGTAAGGGAAAAAAAAAAAGGGAGGAAAAAAGGAAAGAGAAGATAAAGATTTTCTGCATGGAGAGCAGAGGCGATGAGGAAAGTTCTTGAAGGGCAGCAAGTGCCCTCTAGAATAGGCAGTGTACAATTGTTCCTTTTATTAACTGTCCATTTTGTCCCTGCCGTTTCCTCCAAATACTGCAGATCTAAGTTCTAGGGGGGCAAAGTGAATCCATCCCAGGGGGCACATACAACTGCTCGCCCAGATCAGCAACAAGCCTCCCAAACTAATGGGATGCTAAATGTGGTTATTAGAGAAACCTAATTGTACTCTGGGCTCTAAAACCCCATCAAAGCCAGCAGCCTAGTTTTCAAAACAGGAAATCTGTGCACCGAGGAAAATGACAGACAAGCCATGAACGCAAAGATGTTAAAGTACTCCTAGGTCTTTCCCCCATTACAGAGGGCAACCATCCGGGAGGGAATCACACCCCATCGCTGCGATGCTGGTCTGGGGAAGGGGCTGCCACAAGTTCCAAAGGGCAGAGCTCTCCGTTGGGGGGCTGCCCAGAGCCCCCTCCCTGCCCTTCTTGGCTCCTCTGTCCCAGGCTCCCTTCCCCACTACGGGGAACAAGAGGCAGGCGTTTGCACGCCCGCCGGTGAGTGAGCAGCCTTGCCCCGCTGCCAGCTGCTGCACCGCCTCGGCCTGCCTCCTCCTCCTCCTCCTCCTCCCCGGCACCGCCGGCAGCACCGCCTCAACTCCCAGGCCGGGGATCCACAGGCCGTGCCCAGCCCCTTCACCTCCCCCGCCGCCCCAAGGCCCCCAGGCCGGGCCCCCCCATCACCTCCACCCCGCTCTTACCCCCCGCTCGCCGGGCCGGGCCGCGCTTGGAGCCCTCGGGGCCTGCTCTGAGCCGTGCCCCGGCGAGGCGGCCACCCGCGGCCCAGGCCTCGCTCCCGCCGCCTCGGGGCACAGGCCTCGGGCCCTTCCGCCGTGACCCCGGCCCGGCCCCGTCGCAGCCACCGCAGGGAAGCGTTCCACAGCCTCCGCCCCCCGCGGCCCCCGCGGCCCAGGGTCGCTGCCCGGCTTCCTCCACCTCCCCCCCCCGCCCCTGCCCCGCCGCCCCCAGGGCGGCCTCGGGCCCGGCACCGGGGCGGGAGGCGAAGGGGGGGTCCCCGCGCTTCCCCCGCCGCCCCGGGGCTGTCTCACCTGGCGCTGCCGCCTTTACTGCTGCTCCTCTCCCCTCCTGCCCGGGCCGAGCGCTCCCCGGGCACCGCTCGGATCCCGCCGCCGCCGGGGGCAGGAGCAGGAGGAGGAGGAGGAGGAGGAGGAGGGAGGGAGGGAACCTGCTGCGGCGGCAGCAGCGGCGGCACGGGCGGGAGGGGGAGGCCAGGGGCGGCTCCGCGGCCTCTCGTGAGCCAGACGCCGCCGCCGCTGCGGGCACCCGGCCTCCACACTGGGGAGAAGGGCGGAGAGGATGGGGGGGCTGCGGCAGCAGGAGGGGGGGGAAGGTGGGGGCTCGCCCCTCGCCGGCTCCGGGGCGGGGAAGGGAGACGGGGCGGGTATGGAGATGGGGGTGGGGGGAGAGGGGGAAAGGGATGGATAGGCCGCGGATCCCCGGCCTCGCGTAAGGAACGTCGCCCGGCCGAGGTGGGCGCAGGCCGGCGGCAGCCGCAAGGCCTCGCGGCAGGACAAAGGCCCGGGGGGGAGGGCTCGGCGGGCGGCGACGCTGCCGGGGTCAGGCGGGGAGGGCGCGGGGCGCTGTGTGGGGGCTGCGGGCAGGGGCCGGGGCCGGTGCCTTCCCCCCCCTCCCCGCGGCGCTGAGGGCCCGGCCCGGCTCGGTTGGTGAATACACACGCACACACACACGCACTAGTGAAAGCGCGCGGAGTCTCGCGAGATTTGCACGGCGGGGAGGGGCGGGGAGGGCAGGTCAGCGCGGGGAGGGGGGCGGGGGCAGGTCAGGGGGGCGGGGCCTAAGGAGGGGCGGGGCTTTGCGCTGGAAGGGGGGGCAAGGCGGGTCTGTGGGGGGGTCATATAGGGGTGGGGGGCAGGAGGCTGGGGGGGGATCTGGAGTTTGGGGGCGGTCTCAGGACAGGTCGGGAGGGGGTGGACAGGAGTTTTGGGGGGGGGGTCAGGCAGGTTGTGGGGGGCAAAGGGCCTGAACGGGGGTCACATGGGCCTGGGAGGGGTTACAAAGGCTGGAGGGGGGCAGAGAGGGTGTGCCCTGGGGGTCAACGGCTCATCTGCCCCCCCCCCAGGATGCCCCATGGGGGGGTGACCATGTACCCCCCCCCCAGCTTTTCACCCCATCTCCCGCAGCCGCCCCATCCCAAAGCCCCCTTCATCCCACAGGGGAAGGTGCAAGGGCAGCCAGCACCCCCCACCTCGGGGACCCCTACAAAGCCCCCCAGGAGTGGCCCTGGCCCCGCTCCCCTCCTCTATGGGGCTGATGGTGTTTGGGTATCGCTTGTGAAGCGCAGCCCTGAGGCCAGCAGCTCCCGTTGTCCGCCCTCCCTCGCATTCCAAAGGCCGGGCACCGATAGGAAAAGCCCTTCCTCCCCCCCAGATTAACACATGACAAATGGGGGCTCGCACCGCAGCATTCACATCCCGGTTCATCCCCAGCGCTGGGGGCAGGATGCGGAACGCCGCTGCCGGGCGGGACACCGCGCTCGGCGCTAAGGCTGAATCAGCTTTATGGAAAGCAAACAAACCCGGGAGCAGGGGGATAAACCCGAGGATTGTTGGGAAAGGAACTGGCCAGGCCTGTCCAAGGGGAGGCAGGGGCGGGTTAGCGATGGATGCGGATCCAGCCGAGGGATGTCCGTCCACTCATCACCTCGGCTCTGCCATGGAGCAGTCCAGGACCGGGCTGGAAAGATGACAGAGGGAAAACTGGTGGAGCATCGCGGGAACACCGCTCTCTGAGGGCGATAGGGGAGGGATGCTGTGGTATCTGAACGCTGTGCTCCCAGCCTGGTGATGTTAACCCGGTGTCACAAACGGCTTTGGAGGTGCCTGCCTGTTCTCACAAGCTGGGTTTCCTGTGCTTTAAGCTGTCTTTTTAATGTGCGCTGTGTTTTTGGGGTGTTACTCCTGAATTTTGTCTTTCACAGCAATATTCTATCAGCTGAACTCATCACAGCCATTTTGGGGAGTGCCGATTGGTACCATTTCCACTAAACATTGTTCAGGGAGGTATAAAGTGCATTTGTGCCTTTCTGTTTGATGATGGGTGGAGGGAGGAGATGTGGGAGCTGTAAAAGGGACCACGGACTCAAAGCCCTCAGCTCTCCCTGGACCCTGCCCCACTGCCCCTAAAGCCTTCAGCTTTAATAGGAGCAGGACAAGGGGAATGGCTTTAACCTGCCAGAGGGGAGACTGAGATGAGCTCTTGGGCAGAAGCTGTTCCCTGTGAGGGTGCTGAGGCGCTGGCACAGGGTGCCCAGAGAAGCTGTGGCTGCCCCATCCCTGGCAGTGTTCAAGGCCAGGTTGGACACAGGGGCTTGGAGCAAGCTGCTCCAGTGGAAGGGGTCCCTGCCTGTGGCAGGGGTTGGAAATAGAGGAGCTGTAAGGTCCCTTCCAACCCAAAGCAGGGGACTGGGTTCCCTGGAACAGCAATGGTCTCCAAGGTGAAATCAGTGGTTAAGACATGGTACACTTGGATCTTTATTTTCATGGCATTATCTCCTGCAGGAGCTGATCCCCCAGCTTCTTTTCTAAATAGGAGAAGCCAACTTACTGGAATGCGCTGGCAAGAACAAGGGACTTTGTGAGGTTTTGATTTTACAGGGAAAGGTTTTCTAATTCAAGGTGGTTGAAACAGGTGAAGATTTAATCATTTTGGGTAAGAAAACTTCAGATTCCGTTAAAAATTCAAGCGTCAAATTTTAAGATGCTACTTCTAAAAGCTGATAAAGCACCAGAAGGAAAACCATTAAGGTTAGCAAAGCAAAATTGTGTTGATCTCAACTTGATTTTCCCCATAGTATTTCACTTTGGGAACAGTCTCAGTACATTTGGCTTTGTGGCCCAGCAGAAGAGTATTTGGACCTCCATGAATCTCATGCAGGAAAACTTCTTTCAGCCCATACTTGAGTGACACACAGAAACTACTGTGATTTTCCCCCTTTTTCATTCACTTTGTAAGAGCCCCTGAGCTCTGGTCCTTTCAGAGGAGCTGCTTTGAGAGCTGGTGACTGGATGGTTATGAGCAACACAGATGATACATGGCTGAACAAACAGTACCTCACTCACAGGGGCAAGCCGGCCCTCGTCCACCATCACCTCTGCCTGATTCCTCCTGCTCTCCAGGTCCACCATCAGCCGGTGCTGATGCTTCCTACTACATCCGCTGTGGCAGCTCTCACCTTGGATATCAGCAATGTCCTTGGCACATCGCATTTGTATTGTGCTCTCATGAGACCCCACTTGCAGCACTGTGTGCACTTCTGCTGTCCTCAATGTAAGAAGGACATGGGACTGTTGGAGCAAGTCCAGAGGAGGCCACGAGGATGCTCAGGGGCTGGAGCACCTCCTGTATGGAAATAGGCTGAGAACACTGGGGTTGTTCAGCCGGGAGAAGAGAAGCTGTGTGGAGACCTCAGAGCAGCTTCCAGTGTCTGAGGGGGCTACAAGGATGCTGGGGAGGGACTCTTCATCAGGGACTGTAGCGATAGGACAAGGGGTGATGGGTTCAAACTGAAACAGGGGGGATTCAGGTTGGATATAACGAAGAAGTTCCTCCCTGTGAGGGTGCTGAGGCGCTGGCACAGGGTGCCCAGAGAAGCTGTGGCTGCCCCATCCCTGGCAGTGTTCAAGGCCAGGTTGGACACAGGGGCTTGGAGCAAGCTGCTCCAGTGGAAGGTGTCCCTGCCCATGGCAGGGGTTGGAGCTGGAGGAGCTTTAATATCCCTTCCAACCCAAACCATTCTGTGATTCTATGTTTGAAGAACTACCCAGCTGCCACAGCAATTCCCTTTGTCACTGAACTGCACTGGAGCTGTCCCCACGAGCTCCCCTCGGGTAGCACAAGCTTACAAACAGAAGGGCAAACCCCTGCCTTCACACCACAGCTCCACTGTTAACACATGCCAGATTGGACCAGAACTTGGAAAGATTTGATAGATATTTTAACACAATATGTAACAAGCTCCCCCTATCTTGAACTTCGTGAAGCTTAACTACCACGAGCCAAGCTCCTGCTCTTTTTGATGTGTTTTTGGTGACCTGCATTTGCTTTCCAGGCTGTGAAATACTCTGAGATTTCCCCAGCATTTCTGTGCTGCCATGAGGTCTAGAAATGTATTGACCTAAGGTAACACATACACAAAAAGAGAGCTGAGATTCCTCAGTGATAGCAGGACACCAGGAGCTGGGGACTTGAGAAAAGCATCAAATAGCCTTTAAAACCTAAAAGCTGGCATGGGTCTCTCAAATCCAAACATTTTACAGCCATTAAGAGAATAAAGCCCACAATATTTCAGCTCTTAACATGTCTCTTAAGGCTTTAGCACTACAGGGTGACCTCACCTCTAAGCATCACAGCTGGAAGATGCCAACCCTTGTCTGCAGAGCAGATTCTCTCGCACCTAAGTTGCAAGGGAAGTGGGCAACACTTAGGGCATTCAAAACAGATCACCCTTGTGTGGATTCTCAAGTGTCCAATAAGGGTAGGGCTGCCTGCACAGCCTTTCCCCCTCCTTAGAACATTAAAAGGGTCTTTTCCTCATTTCCATTAGACAGGGAGAAGGTTGGTATCTCAGCTACTCAAAGATAACATGCCATCGCCTGACTCCTTCCCGAGGCCATTGGGAGAGCCTCCACCCTCCCACACAATGGAGTTTATCTCGGAGGTTGTTCCTGCCCCTCCCTCTGTCTACACCTTCAGGTATCCCATTAGGGAGGCTTTGATACCCAAACCCAGTAGGAACGCATCCAGGTCCCTCAACCTCCACACATGCAGCGAGCCAAGTGAACCTCAGAGCCGTTCCCTGATCCAAGGGAGCACATGTCCTGCCTGCTGGAGGAGGCAGCCCTTGCGTAGGAGTACCTGGATCTGCAAAAGCAACATGGCCTGGCTGAGGGGAACCAAAACTCACAGCCCTGTGACTGTGTCCACCTTCCCCAAACCACATGGCACTGGCAAAATCCACTGGTTTTCTGCTGCACGCTCCTGAAATGATGTGATTCTCCTTTGTGTGCCAGCAAGTCTTTCCCTCTCCTCACTATCAGCTTCCTAGAATACAAGAGGGTATTATTCTCATCAGGATTTGCCCCCTGCTTCTCTTCCTCCTGCCTGAAAAGAGCATAATAGCACGTTACCTTACAGGGCTTTTGAAAGGCTCAATTAAACAAACTGCTCTGAGATTTGTGTAAGAGGAAAATTAGATCAACATCCTGTTGTAAAGCTGGAGCATGCAGATTTCTTCTGTAAGTATATTCAGCCTCTGTGTGACTGTCTGTTAAATACATCCCAACCTTCACAAGGCCTGTCTCAGTAGGGAAGAAGTCATCTGAAGCTAAGGAAAAGCTAGATTTAGTTTTCCATGCAACCTCGATTGACATCGACCTCTTCACATCCACCCTTAGCACTGAGTGTGGAAAGAAACACGTGGCTGTGTAAAGACTGAAGGTTGTGTATCATGCCTTGTGCTTTGTCCCATGGATGATGATGTAGTCTGAGGGGAGATCAACCAATTTTCCTTTCTAAATGAGGAGAGCCACAGGCAGTGTCCCTGGAGAAGGGTGGCAGGGTACCTCTTCACTCACAGCTTAAGAGCAGACCACCCAGTGCTCCCTTCCACAGAGGTGTAAGCCTGGCCTGGGATGCAAACAGCAACTTCCCACTCCACATGAGCTGAAAACCAACATGAAAATGCAAGAGCTACAAGGATCCTTTGCACTACAAACCCTTAAACCAACCTGGAGACAGCAGTCCTGCTCACACCCCACCCCAAAATCAAGTTGCTGTTCACACGCTGTGCTGGTGCTTGCAGTGAAGACTCCTGGGGGTTATTCAATGGCAGAGAGCACAGTTCAGAGCAGCAGGGTCCAACCTCACCAGGATGTTCTTCCTTCCTGGAAACAGCTGTGGACCAACAGGCTGGGAGCTCCAGACAGGTGCTGACACGTCAGACTTGCCAGTGATCTTTGCCATCAACCGCAGCCAGTTCACTCTCATCCAACTGAGCATCAAAGACTGTGTTTTCAAGGGTAAAAGCTTTCACTGGCATGACACCTCCTGCCATACCAGACAGCCTTTGGGGACGAGGTGAAAGCAGAGGAACACATGGCTAAGATTCCCTTCCTTCTTCTTGCCTGTGTTGCAGCCAAGTTGCCAGGGCTGGCTTGTGCTCTCCATAACAAAGGTGCCTTATCCTATTTAGTTCAGATTAGCACTCGCTGGTGCCTGCACAGGTAATTTCCTGTGCTATGTCCCACTTTCACAGCAATGCAAGTTCCCATTCAGCAAGGTGCTTAGCACAAGAATCGACTGCCTTCAGCAAGAGCAAAGCACAAACTCCAGAGCTTTGCTGATGAAACACAGAGCTCACAACTCCTCTGCCTCTAGAGCAAAGGAGCGTCCTCCAAAAAATTCCTTCCTTCTCCTTGCTTCTGTAGTAATTTCCATCTTGCCCTGAAAACATGCATGACAACACCGCTGGAGTCAGAATCCTATGTACACGGTACCAAAAGATGTGTGCCAAGCACACCCCCTGTCAGGGTAGATGAATAGCTACAATAGCAAAACTGATCCTGACCATGTGTCTTCTCTTCTGTATTAATCTTCCCCCATTATGGCACCAAACCAAAAGTGGTGGCACTGCTGGGACTGACAAATCAGGCCTAGCTGACTGATCAGGACAAAAAAAGACTGCATGACTCAGTTTCCCTCCATCTGCCTTTACAGGGATGGAAGGATGCTCCACAACCCCTTTAATAACTTAATCCCCATCTGTGCCCTCGTTTCCAGACACTGGATCCTGTGCATCTTTCATTTGTGCTCAGGACAAAGTTACATTCAGTTTGGGTCCGTGATTCCTGCAGGGAATCCAGCTGGGGACCAGTCAGGGCTCATCCCAATGCCAACAACAAAAGGAAGCTCTTTTGGCTTTAGTTAGGATGCAATGCCAAAAGCCACTGGCACGCATGCATGGAGGTTCTTTCTTTATTGAAAATAACCAGCTCTCATTTATCCTGGAGCTCTACAACTACATCCAGAATTAGAAATGGTGGTGACATACCATGAGAAGGTGGAGCTGAAGTATCTGAGAGAGAAGACACGTGTCTGGTCTCACATACTTCTGTCAGAAGCATTTTGACGAGTACTTTGTAACAATACAACTCACTAAGAATTGCTGCTGTTTCCCACTTCTCCATGGGAAGATCCTGAGAAAGCTCCAATTTTCAGTGGAGTTTATGATTTCTTTATGTTTGAAGTAATGGTATCAGAAATACTCCACAGCCTCTTGTCCTCTTTACCTTCCTCGCTCCCTTCCTGCCTCCCAGTTTCCAACCAGGATGCTGTGAGAAGATCGATGACAAAGGGTTTTTCGCCATTCCTTGGAGCCCTCAGCATCATGGCTGGAATGAAAAGCCTTTCTGAAGGACAGGCTTAATGCCATAATCCCTCCATGAAAGGGTTATGCAAAGGGTCAGAATAGGTGATGATAAAGTTCCCTTCCAGCCAAAACAATCTATGAACCTCCAAGGAAATCCACCATCCTCTGGCAAGAACCAGGACCAGACTTTCCAAAGTGGAACAATGTCTGGCTCCAGAATCAGAGGGGCAGTGCCTCTGAAGAGCAATGAAATCATCTCTTCTGCTTGGGAGGTTCCACAGACTACACTGGCAGTGCCTGTAAGCCACAGACCACAAGACTGGAATGCTGGAAACAAAACCAGAGCAGATATGTTCAGAATGGCGTTAAAGCTAATGTTATACTGCTAAGAAGAAAGATAAAAAAGGCACTTAACCTGCGTTTTAATACAGTAAAAGCCAATTTGGAGATTCCCTTTGAACATGCTAGGAAGCTGTTGTGCAACCCAGCCTGCTCAGCAGGCCCAAGGTGGGAATGGCAGAAGCTGCTGCAAGTCAGGACCAAGGTACCTGAGCAGGGCTGTGTGGGAGGCAAGGCTGGAGTGGCAGGAGAGCAGCAGCTTCAGAGAGAACAGGAGCTGGTGGAGATTAATGAAGGCAGCTCAGGCAGTACCTGTCTGTAGGAGGCCTGGCTTGATTCAAGGCCATTAACTTATTGCTTTCTGAACACCATGAACAGGACTCGAAACAGAAGCATGTCTGCCGAGCATGGCTCATGTCAAGTGAGTGCTTAAATACTCCAGCAGAACGAAGAGCATTAAGAAAGGCAAAGAGCCACTTCAATGGCTGCAGGCTCACAGGGCTGCAAGTTTTTGCATGAAGCCCAAGTCAAAACCAGGCAGGCAACTGGGATGGAGCCTTGAAAGTAGAAACAAATAAATTACTAGCCTTCATTTTCTCCCATTTGGGAGTTGAAATTTAAAGGGGAGTCCATCAGCTTCAAATAAATCATGTTTATAATTAAGAACATATTTTCCTGCGCTGCTTACAAGCCTTTGGATGATTAATAAGGCATTTTTCAAATTACTTTAATTCCCGCTAATTATGCTGCTTGTTTACCCCAGTCAATAATTTTCCTTCCAGGGAGATAAAGCTATCCCAGGAGGAGGTCACCCTCCAGGGACCACGAGGGAAAGGACCCCAGGGAACTGCAGAAGGCACCAGTAACACATGGGAGGTCTCTCACTGGAAGCGACAGAGCTGGTTACATGAGTCACGTCACGTCAAACACTCACAGGACTCCTTTTGCTAAGCCTGGGTCTTTGCCTGGATAAGATGAAGAGACATGAGCTTGCTCAGCTCCCAGAAGCCTTGAGCTCTGTTTTGCCTAGACCTTGCCTGAGGTACCAACCTTGCCAAGGAACCAGACTTTGTAGGTTTAGCATGAAAACACAGCAGTGACTGCACAGCTTCTGGGTTGGGTCAAGCTTGTGCCTGGCAGAAACCAAATGTGCCAATAAAGAAAGAATCCTTATCCCCATTTCAGACACTGGAAAGTCTGTTAAGAAAATACAGTGAAAAAGCTGAACAAGAATGCTCTTCCCAGTTATTTGATTGATTCCCTTTCAACCTGGGTCGGAGCAATCCCAGGCACAGCTCCAGGTTGGGCACAGAAGAGATTCAGAGCAGCCCTGTGGAGAAGGACTTGGGGGTGTTGGTCCATGAGAAAATGAACATGAGCCGCCTGCAGTGTGCGCTTGCAGCCCAGAAAGCCAACCATATCCTGGGCTGCATCCAAAGGAGCGTGACCAGCAGGTTGAGGGAGGTGATCCTGCCCCTCTACTCTGCTCTGTGAGACCTCACTTGGAGTATTGTGTGCAGTTCTGGTGTCCTCAACATCAAAAGGACATGGAACTGTTGGAACAAGTCCAGAGGAGGCCACGAGGATGATCAGGGGACTGGAGCACCTCCCGTATGAAGATAGGCTGAGAAAGTTGGGGCTGTTCAGCCTGGAGAAGAGAAGGCTGTGTGGAGACCTCAGAGCAGCCTTTCAGTTTCTGAAGGGGGGCTTATAAGGATGCTGGGGAGGGACTCTTCATTAGGGACTGTAGTGATAGGACAAGGGGTAACGGGTTCAAACTTAAATAGGGGAAGTTTAGATTGGATGTGAGGAAGAAATGCTTTATTGTGAGGGCGGTGAGGCACTGGAATGGGTTGCCCAAGGAAGCTGTGAATGCTCCATCCCTGGCAGTGTTCAAGGTGGGATTGGACAGAGCCTTGGGTGGCATGGTTTAGTGGGAGGTGTCCCTGCCCATGGCAGGGGGGTTGGAACTGGATGATCTTAAGGTCCTTTCCAACCCTAACTACTCTATGATTCTATGATTCTATGATTATTGAAGAGATTGATATATTAGAAAGAGCAATGGTGCATTTCTGTTCTCACCCCAGCTCTGCAGCCTGCCTCTGTAGTGTGGAATGGATTTGCTGGGTCACCTTTCCACAGGAAGGGCTGAAGTGTTCAAACTCAGAAGCAGCACACACACTAACGTGTGCAGGGTGACCCAGCAACATAGCAGTTGTGAACCTATCATGCTGCCACATGCCCAGCAGAGAGTATTGCTACAACCCCTTTACACATCAGGGTGCTTCTGGTTTGAATCTCGACTCCTGCTGACTCTCCAAAGACAGCAATGGCATTTCCTCATCTTTTTACCCTTTCTCCTCTGTTTCAAGACAGCAGTTATTTCATAACCTATGTCTCTAGAGTTGACAGTTATTCTTAGGCAACTGTAAGCTACAAATACAAGTGCCTAGCTAACAAACCATACACCCTTTCTATAGCACAAACTGCTCTTCAGCCAGCGGCACACAAACAACAGACTTTGTTGCTTCATGACCTAAAACAAGGTAGCAGATATCAGCCAAGGCTTTTCCTTCCTGAGAGATGAGAATAACACAAGAGAGCAAAACTGTAGTCACCGAACGGTGGCCCAAATCCTTCAGATCAGAAGCATGTGAGTTTCTGGGGAAGCCTGATTTATATTAATCAAACCAGCGCTGAAAAGCATTACCACAAACTTTATTCTAATGCCTGTTGTACCACACCCTAAAAATAACAAAAGCAAACAAGCTGAGATAAAAGATATTTGCTGTCAAAGGTGGGGGGATACCTTCAGAAAGCCACAATGTTGGCTACCTCTAAGACATGAATGAAGAGTGAGAGACATACTTCAGATTCTTATCCAAGATAGGTGTCCTGTCTGCTTGGGTTTAGCACACCACCATGACAGGGCAATGCAGTTTGGGCTGCAACCAGCAAGAACAGTTTCTTACTGTTCAAGCAGAAAAAGCAGGGAATTCTGCATAAACCCTGCTCCCAGGAGCTGCTTGTGATACTCTGGAGGTGCCCCAAAACTGGCATCAGCCCCAAACCTTCAAAAACCCGACCCTGCCTTATATATGTTTGTGGCACCTGCTCTACAGCGTGCTAGCTCCCTATACAAACACCCTTGAGGGCAGTGATGGCAAGGCAGCATAATCTGCTTTCTCCACAGGTTATGCGCACACGATGAGGCATCCAGGAGGAGGATGGCACAGAGAAACCAGCATGGCCTCAGCTCCTGCCCTCAGTCGATGCATTTTTAACTTGTGGATTTGCACAAACCTGAGTGAGCAGAAGAGAGCTGCATGAGATAAGCTGGATAAGGGATTCCTACTAGGCCTCACAACCAGTTGCACAGAAGAGATTTACCATTTCTATGGTTTTTGTTCCCAAGACAAGAGCACACAACACAGAGGTAAGGTCAAAGTTCTCCTTCTGTTGCATGTGGAAATCCAGAGTAAAAGTGACTCACTTCTCAACTTGCTCAGCTGCTATAAGACAGCACAACCATTCCTTAAGTTGCTAAAACCATAAAGAAGTTAAAAACTCAGGCCAGCAGCAAGACATCTAAAGCAGCACGGCTTGATCTCCTCTTAAAGCATCCATCCTTCCGCTCCCTGGAAGTGATGCTAGGCACTGGAAAAGGCACTGAGGTCTTGTGTGTGCTGAACTTCATAAACCCACATCTCACCAGGAGAAGACACTGCACATGGCCATGAAGAGGCTCCAACCTAAGCAGCATGCCACATGTCCTCACGGCTGAGGGGCAGCAGGCTTGAGGTATTTGCACTGGATCCATACTCGATACATGGTCATCTGTTTCCCTCGGTTCACTTGCAGCCGCCGGTCAACCAGGTTCTGGATTTTCTGAAGCCCAGCTCTTGTGAAGAGCTCATCTAATTCATCTGGAAGCAGAAAGGAAATGGAGGAGACTGAGCTTTCATCTAACTGATGCCTGCTCATAGCGAGGGCTAAACTACGTTGAAAGATGAAACAGAGGAAACTCACCGTCTCACTGCAGCCGGGAAACGTAAAGATTAGACAGGACTTAACTCATCTACTATGGGGGGATTAAGATCACAGTTTCTCTAGTTTCCTTTCAGTTACTTCTAGCAAGGAAGGGAAGTATTTGGAGGACAGCTAGTACTACATAGACTTGACAAAGAGAAAACAGCAGCAGTTTCAGACATGGGAATTGCCTCTAGTAACTGATTAAGGGAGCATCTTCTGGCGAGTAGGGACAGATCCATTCCTTCCCCCCTCCCCACTGTCTTCAGAGGAATTTCAGAGTCTGCAAGAGCAAAGAATGGGATCGGCCCTAGCTTTTAAATGGTGGCAATGAGATGTGTGCTGTAGAGGCTGGAGGGGAATGGGATTCATTAAGGTTAAGTTTAGGAATAAAAACCTTACAGAAACCACACCCTGCTGGGGCCCAATCAAAGCACTAAGAGCCCTCGAGGCTGGCAGCACCTATACTGGCAGGTATTCCTGACCAAGCAAATAAGGATCATGGTGCCCCAGCACACTGGCTGTGGGCAAAGCCAGAGCAAGTCCTGCTGAGCAGCAGAGAGCTTGTTCAACTGCAGGCTAGGAGCACGTGATTTGTATGGAGTTTCTGTAGAAAAGGGTAACAGGTCCCAGCTTGTGCTCTTTTATCAGATGCTTGCCATCGCCAAGCGTCTGCCAAACACGCATTAAACACCAGACTTGTGCACTGGGGAAGGGAAGAGTTTGTTGCAGTTGTGTCACTGCTCTAAAACTGACCATGCAGAGGGGCAGAGTGGAAGTGACTGGAGGCACTATTGGTGATAAGCAGGGAGAACACCAAGTAGCAGCAGAACTGGAGAGGCTGCCTCAGTGCTCAACTATGTCATACTTATTTCCTCATAGGAGGATAATGAAGCTAAGAGAAGCTCCTTCAAGTGATGTCCACCTCACAAGATTCAAGGAGAGCTCCTCCAATCCCACCCCCCCCCAGTGCAGCAAACACATTAGTCTTTCTCTAAAAGGATTTTCCACTATGGAATTCACCACACCATATTCACATTAGCAAGTGACAAGCCCAGGTCCCTGTGCAACTGAGAGACACTTGAACATTTCCCACTGCCCCAAGAAAGACAGGGTGTAAAGAGCTAGCGGCAAAGCCTGAGGGCACAGGGACAGACAGAGGTGAGGAGAGTCAGAGGGACGTCTTATAGCCTCCTACCTTGTGTGAAGAAGTAGACCCTGGTGCCATCACCTCTCACATAGAAGTTATCAGACAGACACTGACCTAAGGAGAAGTGGGATTTAAACAGTTACCAGCAATCATTTAAATATCAACAACTGCCATTCAACAAGAGGCACTTCTTCCAGCACACACTGTATGTCTTCTACATGGGGTAGACACTACTCCAGAGCAGCAGCATCTAGTAGTGATGCGGCAAGACTACTCAGGGGAGAAGAAAATACCTTTCTTAAACCGAAGCTGGGCCAGGTCATAACGGCCATAATCTCGTAACAAAATCATCCCTCCTGGTTTCAGAAGGCGACTGAGTCTGTTAACAATGCCTTGCATCCTGAGGAAAGAACAAAGCAGAAGTAGCCCACAGTCTGCAAAATGATGCTCGTACTCTCCACAAAGTATCAAGTTTTATGTGTTTCAACTTCATCCAAAGAGCGGCCGAAAGCAAGCACTTCTCTGAGCTCTCTCAGACTTAGGTGAGTTGATTTTATTTGGCTGCCTTATTTCTGACACTCCCTGATTCTGCTTGGTTTTTCTCTCCAATGACAACTTAGCCTGCCACAGCAAGGATTAAGTGCTCTCTCTTACTGATTACAAAAGGATTTCCACTGGTTTCTGGAAAACAAGGAGTGAACATGAAGAAAAATGCTACGAAATAAAAGCAAAGGGAACAAAAACCAGAGTTAGTGTAGGCTGTAACAGTCACACCAAAATCACAGCACTTCTGAATCTGAACCCTCCTTTCTCACCACCTCCCATTTGAGAAATCAATGTAGCCTTTAAGCCTTAAAATCTAGCAGCATATATTCCACAAATGGGTGCTGAGTGCTCAGTGTGTCTGGGGTTCAGAAGTGGGGAGCAAGGGTACCTACAGCCATTTCCCACTTTCAAATCACACCTATCCTGCACCAAGAGTTGTTACAACTGAAAGTACCTGCAAATGCCATTTTCAGAGGCTTAACGTAAAACTGGACCAGAACTTTTCCTTGCTATGAGGGGAGCTACTGTTAAAGAGCTCAACTCCTATATGCATTATCTTCTGCAGCCAGAAGGCATTATTCCAACTTACTTCTCTGGGAGAATCGCTGAGAGGACAAAGATAAGAATAACAACGTCAAGACTCTTGTCTGGCATTGGGAAAGGACTTTGGTCATTGCACAGGTCATGGACGAATGCAAAGCAGCGAGAAGAATCATATTCTGCATTGTTCTGTATTTAAGAAGAGAGAAATGAGAGCATTAGCAGCAGACCTTGGTCTCAGTGTTATCTGGACGTGGGAGTATTCATGGGAGATTTACAAAGAGCTTTGGACTTGTTACAAGTCAGGCAATCAGCACTGCCAAAACCCCAATACTGGACTGTGGGATTATTATAAGATCAGATTTTCCATTAATAGTGATAAAAAGTGAGAGATTTACACTGCTAAACTGGACATCTATACAAAGGCAAGAGTGTCAGGGCCCCTCTCTGCGTCTCTGAAATCAATATTCACTTCAAATACAAGCAAACTACTCCCTACACACCAAAATCAAACCTGGCTGCCTGAAGTTGGGTATTTTTCTAAAGCTGCTGCTACAGATTGCAGTAGCTTCTATAAACAGTGCTTGTGTCACCTTAAGAGGATGAAATGGCATGCTGCCTCTGCTGCTGTGTTTCCCATCTCATCTCATCCCCTCTCATAGAATGACTGATTACACTCGATACTTCATATATTCTCAGTTCTGACCTGAAATCTTTGTCCTTTGACTAAATTCCAGCCTCCTGCTCCCCAGACAACAGTACCCCTCCTCAGCTGTCTGTGCAGAAGCACCCAAACCACGTTCCCAAGACAGCAGTGCCAGCAGCACACACACAAACCAAAACCAGCTTCAGTTCACGTTAAAAAATAGCCTGACTGTTTTCAAGGTTGAGCAGTTACTCAGCTAAAAAAGCTGCCAACCACTGGGGAAAGAAAACCTGCCTGAGTTGTCTGCTGCCAATGTGACATATTGAGAGCTTCAACTTCCCTCATTTCTGCAACCCTTGATAGCTCATCTGCCTTATTACCAGCGCAAAGGTCAGCATCAGGGCTAGCTAAAGAAAAGCAAGCTGCCAACACAGCTACGATATATCTGTGTTCATGTGCAATTGGCACCATGTACTTCCTACCTGCATAAGTCACCACTGACTTTACCTGGACAAGATTCACAGCTGTAGTAGAAAAATCACAGCAATACACAAATAGGCCTGGATCACTGAAAGAAAGAAAATAAATGATCATCATTTATATGAAGGTGCTGCACAGAGATTAAGAAGTGTCTCAAATACAGAGAGTACAGAATTGGGAGCCAGAAATCCTGGGCTTTAGTCTATCTCTGTTAATAATGTCTTGTGCAAAATCTGGTGGATCAAGTCACTCCTTTATGCCCCAGGTATTCTCATATGGAGCTCACAGCTTACTTTGCCTTCCAGAACAGGCACTAAGGCCTGTGTGAAAACGCTTTCAGAACAAGACACATAAACTTGCATTACGTTTTGTGGGTTGCATTCCAAGACCAAACATTTCCAAGCTCAAAATAAAGTCATCTGAAGTTGCAGATGGCAAAGGTACCACCTGCATCTGAGACTGTCTGAACTAAGAACACATGCAGCACTTTGCCAGTTGTTTTTTAGGAGGCTGGTGCATCATGCAGGTAAAAACCTACTGAGAGCTACTTACTTGTTGGTTTGTAGAATCGGGAAGACTGTGTTTCCAGCACCGCAGCCAACCTGGACAAAGCAGATGTACGCAGAGTGAAAATCACTTCTTCAGCATCTCCCATGCAGCTATTTCCAAATCATCCCCCTACAGCCATGGACCAAGGAGCAACTCATGAGTAACAGCTGAGCACAGCAGTGACCATTTGCAAATCTCTCTGCAAGATCTGAGTATGTTCAGCTCTGAGGAGCAGGTTCATGTGTAAGCATTTGCGGGAAACCACTAAGCTGGTTCTCGTAGGGATCTCACTAACAAGCTACATATTGTTACTCCTTTGAAAACTGTTGTTGCTGGAATCCCAACCATAACAGCCAGGATGAGTCACTGAAGCACTGGCAAAAGCCATGGATTAGTTGCATTCACTTCCATAGAAAATCAGAGCAATGCACAAAGAACTTAGCTTTCCAATAATTACAACCTGCTATTTCAGAGCTTCCTTCACTAGATGGCTCTGCCTCAAGTTACGACTAGGCCTACACTGATTCTGCCTTTCTTATTCCTTCCCATTTGAAGAGAAGGGTTTGAGGAACTGGCCTCTGTATGTGTAAGGAATCAATAAAATGGAAACAGACTGAGCTGAAAACACCAGAGATGGCTTGCAGTGACAAATGTTACTGAAGTATACAGATGAGACACGAAAGCCACAATGACCATGAATGTCAGAGTATGAGGGAGCCCTAAAGCCACAGATTAAATAAAGCTGAAGGACAATTCATACTTGGGTGGGTGTAACTTACACAGAAGGTGAAGCATTCAACAAAACCAGTGGTATCCCCAGTGAACAAACTAGAGGTGACAGAGCAAAAGGTTGTTACCAGTTGTCAGGAGTCTAATATTACAAGTCCTACAGACTTTTCTGGGACAAAGCCTGTATGTGAGATTCCCCATTACTACAAGGGCCATAAGGAACTAAGCAAAGAGCATCCTTACATTCTTGGATTCATTGTTTTGTTTCAGACCCCCACAAGGTGTGACAAGAGTCAGCGCAAACAAGTAAAACATAAATGACAAGTGAAAAGCTTTATACAGGCAAGAATCAGCTTCTTCAAAAGGTGACTTTTAAAAGCTTGTTTCAACATCAGATAGTCAGTCTGTCTTTTAAACTCTCAAACTTCTTATGGCCCTTGTGCTCTGTCAATTCACAGCCTGAACCAAAAGAATCCCAATAGATTTACTGGTTTAATTCTGTTCTAAGCTGCCTCCTATTTCTTGCAGTTTACTGACTTAGGGCAATCATCCCATTCACTTGCTGTTTGCCAATGATATATGTGACAGTCCCTGTCACACTGGCACTGACACAAGGGACTATTCCACGTGTAACTCTCTTTTACAGCTATTACCTCTAATACACGGTAAGATGCAGATGATCCTGGGTAATCCCCATCACCTTCATTCAGCTCACTATACTTCTGCGTAGCCAACTCCTCTGTGCAGATCTTAGGTGTGCTTTTTATCAGGTTTAACTCATTCTCTGCCCTGGTTTCCAAGACACAATGTCCATTTGCACAGCTTCCCAGCTCTTCGCTGCTGGATTCTTCTTTGTTACTAAATTGAGGCAGAGAATCCCCATTTTGACATGGGTTCCTGTTAGGTGCCAGCTCAGGGAATTCAGTGAACAGCCAGTGCCTGTCCTTGAAGAAGCCATTTTCATGGATTTTATAAAAGTCATCCCAGTACCTCTTGGCGTTCACCTCATATTCCTCTGTGAACACAAACAAAAACATCACCAGCAGCCAAATCAGAAGGTCTCAGAGTTTAATCAGTTCAGACAGTGAATGATCACTGCAGCCATCTATTCAGCAATCTGCTTTAATAGGTAAGGTCATGGATTGAAAAATCACCTTATTTAAATCCTGCCAGCTCACATCAACACTCAGCCTGCATCCTCACTGTCACTTTGTTAGGACTAAAATAGGGAAAAGAGGCAGAAGAGGAAAGTGTCTGTCTCCTGGCAGGATTTAAAGGAAACTGGCTACAGAAAAGGCCTCTTTGAAGGACGCTAGAATGAAGAAATCCAGGTTTTACTTCCATCTCTAACACTAACTTGGATACTGCTAAAGCTGCAGCACTTTGCTTTCCATAGTCCTGTGCATGTTAGAGCATCACACATTTATGAAATTAAAACAAAAGAGGAGGATCAACAAAAGTGGCCACTGCCATTAAAGTAATAGTGAAGAGCTAAGGAGGTACTGCAGATGGTAAGAATTAACTTAGCAGCAATCATTACCATTGCACAGCAAGTGGACACACTCCTGGAGCAAGAAGAGTATTACAGAAAGCTGGAAGAACACTTACAAAGCCATGATCTAATGAAATTCAAGTCATCCAGTGAATTATTTCCACACACCTTCACGGATTTCAGATGAAGCACAGTTCTAGGGAAACGCTTTTGCCATGGGAAGTTACAAATCCAACTGGCTTCCTGAATTCTCATCAGTGTGATGAGTTATCTGTCCCTCAGAACAGCTAATTCCAGCATCCTGTGCTTTACATCCCAAGTGCATTACAATTCCATGCAACTCCTCAGCCATCTTTGCAGGGCAACAAGTGCATTACTGAATGCAAATGATTCTCCCCCAATTACAGGTGACAACTGTATGTGAGAATGGATAACATCTCTCCAACATCTATGAAGGGTAGGGTTAAGAGACAAAGCAGCATCAGTATCTGAACTGCAGTTTATTTGTCTTTTTGACATGCATACAAGTGTTTAGAAGATACATGAAAGGAGATACTAAGATGAACCAAGAATGCCTGGAAAAATACATAGCCTCAGCCAAATACAGATAAAAATGGCTTCAAGATAACTCAGAAGTCAGTCATATGTATATTTTTAGTAGGATCTATCCCTGAAGCACAAAGAGCTATACATAAAAACAATCTCTGTCTCAACTACCGCAATTTTCTCCTTTTAAGAAGACTTGTCCTTAAACTCCAGGCTGAAAGACATTTCAATGTCTGATACTGGACTAGAGCAGTAAGCTTGCGTCATGATCTCACCGTAGCCCCAAGTAAGCAGGGTCAAGTCAATTTACTATCTGCATAGCAGAACTCAGTGACTGCTAATGGCAGAGGAAGGAGCATTACTGATTCATCCCCTGGCACACTCCTTCCTGAAGTGTCACTTCTTCCATGTACCAGTAGGGATACGCAAGGCTGGTCCCTAACAATCCCATGACAGCCTGACTGCAATGGGATGCTTACCTGAGGTGCTGGGGCAAAATTCCAGCCCAGCCATTTTGGATTAGCCATATTTTTGCTACAGTCTAACACAGAACAAGACATTGTGCTCTTCCTGTGTCAAATTCCTGTGGAATTCTGGTGGATGTTATACTATTGAAGAACTGTTATACTGCAACCCACGCGTGCAGAAGCTTTATTTAAAGCTTCTTTATGTCATAGCCTAGTGTCTTCAAAGCACTGGAATAAAGGATCAGTAACAATATGAATGCAAGATCATGCAAGAAACAGATCTAAAGCAAAATAAATGACCATATTCACTTTTCAGTCTGACTTTCCTGCACAACTTATGCCAGAAAAGTTCACATAACACTTGCTTCAAAATCCATTTTGTGGTATTAGCTCGTGGGGACATCGGCGTGCGAGCCAGATTCCTCCAGAGACCTTTTTCATAAGGACTCCTGACTTTGCTGCTCACCTTTGCAAGGATACCCCCAAAGCCAAGCCCATACTCACCCTTTCACATTGCAGAAGAAGGGCAAACAAAAGTAACTGTTCACAAAAGACAGGAAGAGAACCAGGGACCCCCAGAATTGTAGGGGGGAGTAATTATGGAGCCTGAAAAGGAAACCAAGAAACTCTTCCACTTCTTTCTTTGTTCCCAGCCAGAAGACACATCTTCAACATACCCCACAGAACTTCTCTCCTTCTTCAGAACAAATTCTGACAGCCCCAAGAAGTCCACAGAATAACACAGCCATAATGACCAATAGCTTGCCTTTGTTCTCCTGCTTGGACACTAGTGATTCTCAAAGTACTAGACCCTTCAGGCACAGTTGGCTGGGCTGGCTTCCCTATGTTTCAGCCATCCCATTGTCTCCACACGCTTCCCACTGAATAGCAACCATCAAAATTTGACTTGCCTCCATTGTTCAGTCTGGGAAATACATCACGAAGACTTGACAAACTGCTCTAACAGCAAATTGCTCCACGATTTCATAGCTGCATATAGGTTCTCAAAGCATGACAGACAGCATCCTTTAATGTTAACCAGATTTTAAAATGAACTCAACACAATGGGCATCACAATAGAAACTGCTGGATACTTCGGGGAATCCAAGAAATTAGAAGGGTTGCTCTTTGGTATAATTAAATTTGCTATTGTGAACACAACTGGAAGCTATATGGGAAGTGTCTCAATAGCTCCAGTAGTGCTCAGCATCGCCTTACAGATGACACACTCAATTTAATTTGAACAAAAGGAACAGATCCATCCTAGAGCTCAGCAGGATATAACATGATCATCATCAAACAAGTCTCTTATCATACCAAAGAACAGGAAGCTATTTCACCCTCATTTAAGGGACTGGATGATATCTAAGAGGTGTGAGGAAAGATCCATTATTAACCAGAACAGCTTCAGCCTTACTGCTTGACTACAGAGCTGTGCACCTTTAGCTTGACTCAGATTCAGGTAAGCATTGCATTTTGGACATATAAATATCCTTTAAGCCAAGGTTGAGGGAATTAAACCTCTGGAATCTCTTCTTTTGCCTCTCTGATGATAAACATTTCCATCATGATATTATTCTTCACTTCTCATTTAACCATTATCATGCTGTTACTCACTTGGTAGAGAGATATGGACACTACTTTGTTAGACCTTAAGAGAAAAACTGGGCTTTTATCAGAGATAGCTCCACAGCATGCAAGCAACAGAAGACTGACTGTTAGAAGTTAAGCTTTAGAGAGCAACAGTAAGCAGAGGCAACAGCACTACAGCAAAAGAAGCTTGTTGACAAGGAACACTAACAAGTATTTAAACATACACAGCACGAACAAAGAAGCTCAACCCAAGATGACTCCTCCAAACTAAGACCATTTCTCTTCCAGTAGGATGAGCTGCAGGAGAAGGTAGAGGAATCACAGAGAGGTAAATAAAGAACAGAGATTTCTCCTCCTCCATTTTTCATTATAATTTTCATTATAGGTAATGCATTTTGAATGATTGGGGAGAGAAAGGAAGGGAAGAATAAACGATGATTCATATGTAGCTCTGGCCACAGTTCCACTCTTGTATGCACAAGTCAAGACTCAGCATTAGAAGACTGCCCAAAAGTACCTTGTTTATCTTGTGGCAATAGCTGTGAGCTGTTCTCTTGAACTTTACTCCTGGCACTGGCTTCCTGCTCTTCTGACCATTCCACATTATCCCTGTTGTGAAACATAAGATGAACTACTCAGCTGCGAATCATAGGGCAAAGACAGAGAGAAAAAAGAAAGGTCTAGACAACCTTCCAAGCAGCTCAGAGCTCTTCCACAGTCTCTAACTCCAGCTCAGCAGCAGTACCACAGCCATCAGCACAGTTCTGAATGAACTGCAGTCATAACATTACAAACAATGTAACTGGGAGGGATCCCAAGAGACACCCAATCTGTCCCCTAATCCTTTTCCCTATTTGATGCTCTGCCAAGTTGAGAGGAAATAAACTCTTACTGCAAACCCATGAGGGCACTCAGCACTAACAGGCCTCCTTAGAGAGGAACTGCCATCCTCACAGAGTGAAAAGCACTTGTTCCTATGCAAGTGATGGACAGGTAGGTGCTTGTGTGTTTTCACTCATGTGGGTCACCAACACAGACCATCTGCCTTAGAAAAGTACCTTTTGTTAAGTTAAACCAAAAAGGGCAGCATGGTTATTTGGAAGGCAAAGTGTTCTATTAAATCCAATTATGAGCAAAATATGCAGGAAGCTTTAAAGCATTAAGAAGCATTAATAACTTTAATGACTCCACAACTGTGCATGCACATTCAGGTGATTCACTTGACCTTTTTTCATTAAAACAAGTGAATGAAAAGCAGAACACAAAGACCAAGGAGCACTATTCTGGCCTCAGGAGAAATCAGTGTTTTGATATTAATTCACAAAACAAAGGCTTAAGTGTCAAGTGTGTGGAAAAACTAGATTACTAGGAGTTTCTGCAGGAAGTTAGCATTGAGGTTATGCTTTTGTAACCTATCTTCGGTAGAACGGAGTCCAAAATGAATGACAAGCTGATACATGCACATACTCCCTTTATTACACATTAAATATACCCAACTGTTAACAAGGTATGGCAGCCAGAGACCAAAAGTGGAGGTATGTCCATCAAAAATGCAAAACACCTTCAGTTCTCAGGAAATTTGGGTGTTTAACATATCTCAAACCAACTTTCTCCAACGGAAGCCTCCCATTCCAAGCTAATATCTAGCATGATCTCACACTGTTCCAGGAGCAGATGGGTGCCATGATCATTGCACACTTTATACCTTAGCCACTAACAGATGGAGAAGGGTTTAGAGATTTCTGAAAGCAGATATTTTTTTTATTAACTCTAGCAGTGAAGCAATTGCTATACACCATCCCATTCTTCTGAAACTCAAGGCAGCCTGAACCATCCCAACCGCTTTGGAAGAAACAGAGGAAGGCTCGGGATCCCACAGTGATGAGCACCCCCGAACACAACAGGGCCCACCCGCACCTAATGCGCGCCCCAGACCCAGCCTCCCCTCATCGCCTGCCCGCACCCACAGTCCCCGGGCTTGCTCCGGTGTCAGCGGCTGCCAAGACCCCCACTCCACGGCGCCTCACCACAGACCACCGGCGAGGACGAGCCCTCCCCCGCCTACCACGCTCCCCCCCGCCGCCCAGGACAGCATCGCCCCGGGTCTCCCCGCACAGGGGCCGGGGCTCCGGAGCGGGCCGAGGCGCTGGCCGCCCTCACCAGGCGTTGTGCTGGAAGAGGCGGGCGGGGTCGGTGAGGAGGCGCCTCCCGAAGCGCTGCCGCTCCCTGGGCGCCGCCATGACGGGACGAACGTCACCGGAACGGGAAGCGGCGATCCCGCGGGCAGACCCGAGAGAGGACTGGGGCGGGCGGTGGCGGGAAGGGGGGGCCGATGCTTCGGCCATGGCGGCGGCGCTGTGTGAGGCGGGAAGAGGCGATCGAGCTGCCTTTATTTGCTTTTATTTCGCGTATCACGCACTGGGGTTCAAGCCGCCGTTATCCGGTATTCACCGCCCTGTGGTGCTGTCGTCCGGCCACGATCGTAGCTTGACTTCCGTGGTTGCTCTCTGCTTCCCCCGCCGCCGCCGGGCGCTGAGGTAACAGGGCCCGCAGAAGTCAGTGCCTGCCTCCGGGTCGTGTCCGGCGTTCCACAGAGACGAGCAGGTGCATGCGGTGTGGTGGAAGAGCGGGCTGTCGGTGTGGTCCTCGCTGATCTTATGCCGGAGCTTCAGCAGGCTGCTGTGCTGGGAGAGGGCTGGGCTCTGCTGGGGCCGCTTGGCTGCCTGCGCCTTCTGAGGGGAGGGAGGGAAGTGGGAATCAGGCAGCGGATCATGGTGGGGAAATCACACGGCCCTGCCCATGTGGGGACACGCACCACGTGTGTATGTGCGAAAGAGCACCTCAGTGATGTGTTATGAGGTGCTGCTGGCAGGTAATAGAATCATGGAATCAGCCATGTTGGAAACCACCAAGTTTTCCATCCAGTCCAACCATCCCCCGCACTGCCAAACCCACCACTGACCCATGGCACTGAGGCCTTGTCTCCACGGTGTGTGAGCAGTCACAGGGACAGTGACTCCAGCCCTGCCCTGGGCAGTTCCAATGCTGAGCACCCTTTGGGGAAGGAATTGTTCCTCAGCTCCATCTAAACCTGCCCTGGTGCAGCTTGAGGCCGTTTCCTCTTGTTCCATCCCTTGTTCCTTGGGAGCAGAGCCCAGCCCCCTCCTGGCGCCATCCTCCTCTCAGGCAGTTGTAGGGAGCGATCAGGTCCCCCCTGAGCCTTCTCTTCTCCATCTGAACCTCCCAGGTCCCTCAGCCGTTCCCATCACACTGTGCTCCAGGCCCTGCACCAGCTCCAGTGCCCTTCTCTGGCCCTGCTCCAGCACCTCAACGTCTCTCTTGCAGTGAGGGGCCCAGAGCTGAACTCAGGGTTCAAGGTGCAGCCTCACCAGTGCCCAGTGCAGGGGCACAACCACTGCCCTGGCCCTGCTGCCACACTGGTGCTGATACAGACCAGGATGCTAGTGGCTTCTTGGCTGCCTGGGCACAAGCTGGCTTATAACCAATTCATGCTGACTATGTACAGTAATAAACAAGTAAGCTTTTATTATATTTCTGGTTTCATTTTTCTTTGCACTTACGACACAATTGCTCAATAATACCCATATCTAGTTAAAGCATTCACCAGCCAGCTGATGTATAGGTTACATGAGTGACCAGTCAGTCTTAGTTCTGCTCTAATTGCACTCCCCATACTACAGTGTGTAACATCTGCCCTCAATGTTTAACACCAGGACTTATGTCCTGGCTGGGCTGTCTGCTCTCAGGTAATGTGATGTATTTAGGCACTCAGTATTGACATGGAGGGAGCATCTCCACTTCCTGCGAGTAGCAGGAGGCCTGAGAGCAGCTGTCTGATGAAAGCAAGCCTGGCTTTTCATCCCTGTCCTGCACCTCCTGCTGTGCCGTCACACACCTGAAGCAGCATTTGTCTCTCACCTTCTGCATCCGTTTTCTCTCACAGAAGCAGCGGGTATCAAACAATGCGGATCGTGTGTTCTTCGCTGCCTTCTGCAAGCTCGCTCTTGGCTTCCTCAGCATTGCTGAATATTGTTTAGGACGTGGGAAGATGGGGACCTGAGCGTAAGGGCTGCCTGAGTGGGGGCAAAGGGAGATAGGAATCAGAGTCAGTGACTGTGTAGCCAACAGCTGGCTGCTTCTTGGTTTCCTCTTCTCACCGGGGAAGGACGCAGTGAGTCCTGAGTTCCTCACTCCTCTGAACCACAAGTCACAGCAGCTGCCATCAGCATGCCCAGCATTAGCAGGTGTAGACCCACACAGGCACCAGTCCCTTGGCTACAGTGCTGAGTGCTTAGTCTGCAGCAATCCATAGCACAGAGGTGCCTCTAGGTGTTGGGGTGACCCAGAGCTCACCCACTGCTATATGCTTTGTAATAGGCTGTTTACAGACACTCTAGAAGGTGATTCCTTCCCCCTGACAAGCCTCTGGCAGAACCTACTACAACTATTCAATTCGGCTTCTCGCCCTGGGAGGGTTTTGAGCTGAATAAACTCCCAAGCTCTGCTCCAGCTCTGTTTTCTGTGATCCTCTTGGAAATTACCTTGGGAAAGGTTTGCTAATGCAGGGCTGACCCTGAGCCTTGCTGAGCTCAACACCAGAAGCACTTTGGGAGAAGGCCAAGTGCCAGGAGGGAACAGAGAAGCTGTGGCAAATGCCTCACTTGAGTTGTCACCCTCACAGATCCAGTGACTTCCCTTTTGGACAGTGGGAGTAATAGTGTCAAGCCATACCTTTGTGGCTCTTTGTGTGAGCTGCTGCCTTCTTTATGTTCCCAGCTGAGTCATGGGCAGTGCTTGCAAAGGAAGATGTAGTAGGGTAAATCACCTCTTTCCAAATCTTCTTTCTGCCACACTTGAAGGCGTCATCATCCATCTGGTTTGTCTGGTCCCTAAGCTTCTGCTGGTAGTGACTAGAAGACAAAAGAGGGTGTCATTGTCCCATGAAACACAGCCCAAGGCCTCACTCAGCACTGGCTGCTGTGCACCTGCATATCTGTGAAGACCAGGTTCATGTGAGGCTATTTTAAACTGCAAAGGATATTAAAGCGTGTGATAGACACAGTTTATGGTGGCATTTGCAACACTGTCGAGCATGTGCCTGAGCTATGCAGGTGCATGTCCAAGTAGATACAAAACATTTCTGGAGATCCAGTCTCTCTCTTTTGTTTTATAAGGCACAAATCTCCCAGTAAAGTGAGGATCTCCCTCATCTATCTCATAGAGCTAAGGAAGCTCACCTGATAATGTCAAACAGAGTTTTCTGGGGCAGAGCTGCCAACTCCACCAGCTTCAAGAAGACTTCTAAGAAGAGCAGTCCTCTGTCACTGGCAGAACTGAAGCTGCTTGGGTGATTTTTCCAAGATGCTGGAGAGGAAGAGAGTGGTCAGAGCCGTGGCTGAGCTTTGTCTTAACCTTCACAGAGCTCAAAAGGAGCTGAGACCACAGCAGCTCCCAGGGAAGTCTGGACAAGTTATGCCATGGGGATCCATCCCCATTGTCTGCTGGGTACTGGTTAGGTATCTAGCAGGTAGGACAATTTCCTCAAGCTTATGGTTAGCTAAAGAAGGTGAGGTCTTCTCCTTCTGTGTCCCATCTTGTAAGAGAAGAGTTTGGCCTCTGCTCTTGTAGCCAGGAACATCTGGACCTGAGACTGGCAAGCCATGGGGGCAGAGCTAACCCTGAGCTGGCCTGTCATGGCCCATTGAGCTATTACTGTCTTGTCTGAGTAGAGCAGCCTTCGTTTCTTTGGGTCCCAGCTGCTCAGTAAATACCAATTGTCTTGAGAACCAGGTAAATTCAGGTATCTCTGGATAAGGGAGGCTTTTGGTGCAGTAGAATGGCTCTTACATACATACTGTCTGGGCGAAACACATCTTGTCAGTAGCACTGTCCAGGGAGTCAGAGAAATCCAGTGGTCTGTCTCCTGCAGGCAAGTGGCATCTCTGTTAGCAGGGTAGGGTTTTCCTGTAATACAATGCTGGGGCGAGCAGCTCAGAGCTGGTGCCACTCAAAGATTTGCTACTAGAATCTAAGAGTAGGGGAAAAGCTGTTAAAGCTTTCCACTTGTAACTGGGTTGTGGATTCTTCTGCTTCAGCATGCATAAAGAGGTCCGAAAGTGCAACGTGTAGCCGTGAAAGCTAATCCCTGTAAGTGCTAAAATGCAGCAGCCCAAGTACAGCAAACATCTGGGTACAGTATTGCCCGGGGCAATGGGAGGGCACATGGAGGATTGGTTTGGACACTCAGAAGTTGACTTGGAACAACCCACGAGAGAGTAACGTGTGGTATGGTGCACTCCTCCTCAGCATCTGCACACACCAGTTCATTGTACACCTATTGACTGGTTAAGCTAATGGGCTTTTTTAAGGGAGTTTTGTTTGTGTCTTCAAGGAAATCAAGGCCAGGTTGGACACAGGGGCTTGGAGCAACCTGCTCTAGTGGAAGGTGTCCCTGCCCATGACAGGGTTGGAACTGGATGAGCTTTAAGATCCCTTCCAACACAAACCAGTCTATGATTCTAAACTAATCCCCAGCTGCTTAGAGGTCACCTCCAGACTGTGAGGTTTAATATTGCGATCCGAGCCTTTGGGGAAGAAGTTGAAAGCATCAGAGGATGCTGAGAGGACAGAGGACAGTGAATTAAATGGGCCAGAGGGAGGCACTACTTGTATTATGTTTGTTTGGAAACCATGAACTATAACCACTGGGGATTTGGGACTGGGATTGAGGTGGGTTGTTTCTTACGCCAGTGGCAAAGCATCAACCTCTAAACAGCTACTGAGGGGGAGTTGGGGAATTAGGGCAGAGGGGAGGTGAGCCTGTATTTAACCTGAGGCACTGGGTGAGGTGGTTGGTTTATTTCTAGCTCTGTCAAAAAGTGTATTGATGGTTCTTTCAGTCACTGGGACCCCAAATCCTTAGCACAGAGGATTGTCCCTTCCTTTTTGTACTCTGGTTATTGTCTCAGGAGGATCATGCAGGGCCAAGCTGAAGGTCAAACCACTCTTGGCCATGCTGGCAACAGGCCTTCTGGGGGGGGGGGAGCCCATTACAAAGGGACATTACCTTTCTGTTGTTCCCTTGTCATGTTCTTTGCTGCTTTGCACTCAGTTCTCTGCTGAGGGGTACGTGAGAGGTCCCTGCCACACACACTGAGGCATAAAGAGAGATGGACAGATTGACAACCGAGAGACATGCAAGAGACAACAGGTCCTGCTGATGGAGCTGGAGCAAGCAATACAGGTGCCAGTCCTTCTCCCAGCCCAAAGGGCCAGACAGTGCTGGAAGCACTGCCAGAGAAGAGCTCACCACCCAGCTCCATGCTCACAGTGACGGGAGTGAAACACTGTGTGGCACCTCAAGGCTGCACAGGAATATAACGGGATCTCCACTGTCTTCCCCAGTTCAGGCCAGCTTTGATAGAGGGCAGCTGTGGCCACCCTGGTGTGTGTGGGGAAGCAGGAACTTCAGCCAGGAGGTAACGGCCCTGGAAACCTCCCTTGACCATGCTGCAACAGTGGATGAGCCAAGCTTTGTGAGCCACAGCTCTTGTTAGGGTTGGTGCTCAGAAGCCTGGCCCAATCCAGCACCATGCTTCAGCATTTCTTCTCGACTGATAATGCCAACACACACAGCGCTGTAGAGAATATCTGAAGGGGGCCTATAGGGATGCTGGGGAGGGACTCTTCATGAGGGACTGTAGTGATAGGACAAGGGGTAATGGGTTCAAACTTAAACAGGGGAAGTTTAGATTGGATATGAGGAAGAAATTCTTTACTGTGAGGGTGCTGAGGCACTGGAATGGGTTGCCCAGGGAAGTTGCGAATGCTCCATCCCTGGCGGCGTTCAAGGAGGGTTGGACATAGCCTTGGATGGCATGGTTTAGTGGGAGGTGTCCCTGCCCATGGCAGGGGGTTGGAACTGAATGATCTTAAGGTCCTTTCCAGCCCTAACTACTCTATGATTCTATGTGGGTGAAGGCAGGACTCCTGCACATGATCACAGAACAGACGAGGGACAGCAGCATTTCCAACCACCCAGTTCCCACCTTCATGCTCACCTCACTGGCTTCTTTAGGAGAGGTTTTACACTCTTCATTGGCACAGGCTTTGTGATCACACTGGTTTTGGAAGTCCAAACAGGAGAAAAAGCAGCTCTTTCTGGATGTGGAAAGATAAGGGCAGAGTCTCACAGGCTTCCCGTCAGGCAGGACTCACAGCTGTAGCCATCACCAGGAGAGCTGGAAGGACCCTGTGATGACACCTCTCCCTGTTTGGTACTACTGCAGCACTAACTCCCTGTCTCTTCATGTTCATGGGCAGCAGGCTGTCCAGCAATGGAAACCCTGTGCCCTCCCAGCATTCCCTATCCTCTGCTCATGGTAGCCGAAGGCTGACTAGTCACAGGAGGGGGTTAACATCACACCAAGCTCTCTGTTACAGATACTGTCCTTCATCTGCTAGTGCAGCACCTGCTCTGGCTGGTGGACATGAGGCAAGAACTGGCTCCACATGGGAGGCTGGTTTGGAGGCCGGTTTGGAGGCCTCCAGGGGCTCCTTGCCACCAGGATTTTTACAATGCACTCACCATTCACTTTTGCCTTTTTCAGCTCCTTCGGGTCTGGATGGATCTCTGGGATGGACCCCTCAGTGATGGCAGCAACTTTGTCCTCTAGGAAAATAAAAGAGCCCCTCTGAGAGTTGTTTTCCTTCTAAGGAAAGGAAGAAAAACAGCACTCAAGATTCCTTTTAAGGGAATCAGTTGCCTTGTGTAGCTTCTGTGTTAACATCATGTCCTTGTCATCTGAGAAGTACCAGTACAGGCATGCACAAGGCTTTTAGGTAATCTGCTTCCAGAGATTTCCAAGTTTCTTCCAAGGAAAAAGACCTACCCTTACCTCCCATGCATCCTGAATTTTCTACCTTCTCACTGCTGGTCAGGACCTTGCTGGTGATAGATTCCAGGATGGACTCGATGTCCTGGGTGTCATCTTTGTACCCTAAGGTAGGGTCTGGGGAATATTTGGGTGGAGTAGGGCATCTCGCCAGCGGCAAGGCCTGGTTCTCCATGAAGATGTCAGGCTTTGACAATGACAGCGAAAGGGCAGCCAGAGAGGCATCATCCACAGCAGCATGACACAGCAAGTCCTCTGGCTCTGGGACAAAGTAGTTCACATCCGTGGCCAGGTCAGAGCTCAGATTCTTCTCCATGTCTGTCCCCTCTGCAACAAGAAAGGGTTGGGAAGCTCCTCTGCATGCTGGCACAGAGACACTTGGCAGAAAGGGTTATTAATAATTATAGAGACTCCTTTGCCTTTCACCTACCCTTTCCCTAACAGGATCTAAAGGACTGTAGCCACAATAATGCAGTGAAACTCCCTCCCCTCAGGCAGGGTGGGATGCTGAGGCCAAGAAGGATTAAATTCCCTTTCCATGGCCATTCACCACCCATCACCTCCCTCCATGCTCACCACATATGCAGGCTCTAAGCACAGCCCCCTTCTTTGATACGCTGAGGGTGGCATTTCTATCTTGCCAAGGCACAAGTCCCACTGTGTGCCAAATAAAGCAAAGCCAAAACTCCACAAAAGACTACAGGGAGAGGAGAAAGGGAGAGGATTTAAGTTCTGAGTACATTGTGTATCCTATCCCCATCAGCCTCCCTGTGCTCCTGGCGCTGGGACGCTGGCTGGAGGGACCACGGAGGAGCAGGGAGCAAGGAGCAGGGAGCAAGGCAGGGAAATTGTGGTCCCTGCCTGTGATGTGTTCTAGGACTTCCAGCAGCTCCTCACTGGCTGAGGAGACCTCTGTGGTGCCTGTCTTGAAATCTGCAGCATAGATGTCAGCTATGTCCCCTGCGATATCTGGGAAGATGAAGCTTAATCAGTGGGGAAAGTGGGTTTGAGGCAGGGGAGCCCAAAATACAGGAGTCTGCAGGGCTGCAGCTTTAAATGTCTCACCAAGAGGGCAGTTTATAAGACTGAGACATCTCATATCCGCATAGGATTTGGTGATTTTAGAGAATCTCACCCCAAAACTGCTTCCCAAATCAGGGCCTTTTTGGTCAGAAGTAGGCTGCAGTGCCAGGCTTTCCCTAGAGCATGACACTGTCATCCCAAGCTAACCCTGACTCCTTTACAGCCCTGGAAGTCATATAAAGGATAAATCTCAGAGCAACCCAGTTTCATCTCACAGCTTTGCACTTGAGACCTCCTGAAGTCCCCTCCAACCTGAATTATTCTGTGGGTTTGTGTCCTGGGAAATGTCAGCATTTTGGTTTTTAATTCCAGCTCTTTCTTTTCTTGGTCCTCAAGTCTTACTCCTCCTGCCCAGCAGATGCTCTGGATCCTGAACAATCCCGATGTGTTCATACACTCACCATCAACAGCCACATCCTCCACTGCCTCCTGTTGATGCTGGTCTGGTAAGTGGGTTGCCTTTGGGGGTAGCTGATCCTGGTCTGGAAAGTGGATTTCCTCTGGGGATAGCTGGTTCTGGTCTGATGAATGGATTTTCTCTGGGGATAGCTGATCCTGGTCTGCTAAGTGGATTTCCTCTGGCAGTAGCTGGGGCTTCACCTCTCCAGCACTGTCCCGCTTCCCTAGACCCAATGGGGAGATATGTTTCATTTCAGAAAGTTTCCTAGAGACCTGGAAAACACAGTTCTGGCTTCTGAAGGGGATAGAAGATACCTTAAATCACCTCCTTGCTGCAGCAGGAAGTGCTTTGCTCACTCCTGGGTTTATTACCAGAGATCAGTTTATAGGAGGAGTTGATGTATTAATGGGCTCCAAGAAGAAGAAGCACTTCAGTGCTTTCAGAAGTAAAAGTAGCATTAAAAGGAACCCTGGCCCGAAGTGCTGCTGCAGGAGCTGTGTGTGGGGTGGGTTGAGGGCTGTCCCCACTAGTTGGAAACCTCCATGGGGGAAATTTCCACTGGGGATCTCCGTCCCAGTGGGAGATGATCAGAAAACAGCACAGAAAGGTGCCCAAGCCCGTTCAGACATCACCATCTAGTGGTGCCTAACGCCAGCAGCCTCAACGCAGCCCAAAATGTGCAGGCTCAGCAGGGTTGGAGTTACTGCTGCTTGCAGATGTAGCTGAGAGCAACCACTGCCTTCACCACCCACCCCAGGAGGTACCTCTGGTTGCTCACACTTCTTTATGCTGGCCAATAGTGACACAGCCCTGGTTTTCTGGGATAAAGCCACTCCAGGATAAAGCCACTCTGGTCTTCATGGTCCTGCAAGCAGCCCTGACCACTGGCATCAAAGGGCAGTGAACTTGAGCTAAACAGGGGTCTTGCCTCATCCCTCAGCTCAATGGGAAATGGGGATCTTCTGCCTGAACTGCACACATGGCATCACTCTGGTTTCTCCACTGTCATCGAGGTGGGACAAAGGATTTCAGAGGAGCAAACACAGTTGAACTGGATGGGGAGGAGCAGGGTTACCTTCTGGTTCCAGCATGGCCTCATCCTGCTTTCCTCCCACCTCACTGTGCTGCCTCATGCTCACGCTGGACATTTTCTTCCTACTAAGGGAGCAGACAAGGGGCAAGTGTGAGATGTGCCTCTGCCTTGGGGACCCAGATCACCCTGAGAGAGCCTCAGGGGTGGGACTGGCTCAGCCCGAGATGGCCCCTTCGTTACCTGTCCTGGGTTGTGACAGCCATCCTAAGGATGCTGGAGGCTCTGGGCTGTGTTGTACGGGAGATGCTCCCTTTGATATTGCTGGCCACTGAGTCTTGCTGCTGCGGCTGGTCCTGGCTTTCACTCCTGGTCTTCTGTTTCTTTTTCTTCTTGCTCCGTAGCAGCCATTCAGTTGGTAACAGGTTGAAGGAAGAGGGGGTCTGGGGGTAGGTACACACGCACCATCAAACACTGCCTGAGCATAGGCTGAGCCCAGGGAGGGGGATGAGAGGGACCCATCAGCCTCTATCTGGGGGGCCTCTGGAGGGTCCAGGCCTCCCTCTCTGGAGGGTCTCCAGCTCCTGTGCAGGAGTCCACCCCAAGCTGGGCCACATCAGGATGCTCAGCAGCAGTCAGATCCGTCTCCAGACCAAATCCTTATCTGTGCTTCCCAGGATAATATACAGCCATGCAGCCTCTGGCGTGACCCAGCTGCATCCCTGGGGATGAGGGTTGTGTGTGTGTGTGATGGGCACATAGCTTTTGGGGTGCAGGCACGCTTCCAAAAGAGCTCGTGTGGATGTGTGTGGGGCCCAGTGCTGCCCACCCTCACCTGCGTTGCCTTATGTTCCTCTGACACATTCTTCCTGCATGTCACCTGCCTAGGTGGATCCCTCTCAACCATCAACAGCAAACACCATTGGTCAGCGTCTCTGCAACATTGACAACATTCTCCATCACCCTCCCCTTAAGCCCTGCAGCTTGTCTGCCTTTCGGACAAGCAGGGAACATAAGGAGACTGAAACACAGGCAAGTGTGGGCTCCCTCCATCCAAGGAGGCACCCGCTCACTCACGTAGAGGTCTCGCTAAGTAAGGAGGTCCTGCTGGATACGGATTTCTTGCTCAGTGACAGTTTCTTGCTCAGTGAGGATTTCTTGCTGCCTTTGGAAGTCCTGCTGGAGATCTTGCTGTGATTGTGGACATCAGCCATCGTGGGGCCTGGTGGAGCTTCGGAGCACACAGAAACATCCTGACTACCCCGACTTTCTGTTATGTTATCTTGTGATGGCTGTGGCAGGGACTCCATGGCTTCAGGCTCATGGGAATCTGGTGGCTTGCTGGATTCCATCCCCT
The DNA here is from genome assembly GCA_039720435.1 of Amazona ochrocephala. Classification (NCBI taxonomy): domain Eukaryota; kingdom Metazoa; phylum Chordata; class Aves; order Psittaciformes; family Psittacidae; genus Amazona; species Amazona ochrocephala. Next base: position 1,314,444 of record CM077897.1, read on the forward strand.
CCTCAACCCAGCCCTGCTGTAACAGGGACTTCAACCCTGTTCTGTTCCCCCCACAGCACCCTGCGTTCTGTCTGATGTCATAGAATGCCTGGTAGTACCAGCAACATTCCGAGGCTCAGCTCGGCACCACCAGCAAGCTGGGATAGGGTGTGATGGGGCACAGTGGGATATCTGAGGCACAGGGTGGCACAGGAATGGGGACAACATCCTACCCATAGCCCTGAGCAGGATCAGCCCCTGTGCAGGCTGGATGCATCCCATGGGAAGGACCAGGCTCAGTGGGTGCAGTTCGCAGAGTGGGTGACTGCCCTACACCCCAGGGTAACCCACAAGCTCTGCAGCATCATGGAGTGGGGACCCAAACTAAGTGCTGCTGCAGGGCAAGCACAGAGGGATCAGTTGCACCCCCTGCACCCCAAACTCCCTCTTCCACTCAGCCAGCCAGCTCGGTGATCTCATTCTGCTCCTTCCTGTTGTAGCCTTGAGCATCCCTTTGCCTTCCCCTCAGCCCACCCCGCAGCTAAAGTGCTTCTCTTGGGGGCAAATCCAACCAACCCAATCCACCCCCAGAGCACACTTGGGTGCTGGAACACCCTCTTCAACCCCCAGTGCAGCCACGAGCACCGAGTGCTGCCCTAAACACCCTGAACCCTCTGGTCCAGGGTGCGGAGCTGAAGGGGGAGCAGAGAACCAAGCAAAATGCTGCTTTGCAGAGTGGCCGCTGGGTGTCCCCGCAGCCCCATGCCAGGCTTTCATGGAGCAACCATAGGATCACAGCTTGGTTTGTGTTAAAGGGAACTTAAAGCTCTCCCAGCTCCAGCCCCTGCCACGGGCAGGGACCCCTTCTACCAGAGCAGCTTCCTCCAAGCCCCTGTGTCCAACCTGGCCTTGAGCACTGCCAGGGATGGGGCAGCCACAGCTTCTCTGGGCACCCTGTGCCAGCGCCTCAGCACCCTCACAGGGAAGAGCTTCTGCCCAAGAGCTCATCTCAGCCTCCCCTCTGGCAGGTTAAAGCCATTGAATTATGAAAAGAAATAAAGAAAGTAAAATAACCCTCCCCCCCCAATAACCGTTGGAAGGAAATGTTGACCATCACCTGAATGTGTTCTCTGAGGGGCTGGAATTACCCCTAGGAACAAACTCATTTCAAGCATTACTAAGAGCAGAATTTCCCTCTTCCAAAAGCCACTGATAGTTCTCATACACTCAACAGGCAGATGGTGATGCCCTCCCCTCCACCACACACCCTGGATGGAAACTCTTAGCACATCTTTGGATTCACATAGTCCATAATAAGTGAAACAAAAAGGAGCCTTATGGGAGCCTTTGCTCCCCCCAGGAGCCACAATTCACCCTCGCTCTGCTGTGTTTGACATCTTTTATTGTATCGATAGTTATTTCCATGGTGTGAATTGCTGCTGCTCTGGTGCTGCCCATCCAAACCCTGCCCCTGCTCCCACACAGCCAGGGAGCAGGGGCACAGCCACCGCCAGCTCAGCCAACTGAGGCCCTCGGGGCCAGCCCCACAGCAGGCACCCATGCTGTTTGGTGCAATCAAGGGGAATGAAGCTACCCCTTAGAGCCACAGTGCTCTGCCTGGGGCAGGGCAGCAGCACTGCTACAGCAAACTCTGCTATCAGGACATTGCTTTGTTTCTCCCCACAGGACAAACCACGGGTGACACAGCTCCAGGCAGCAGGACACGACCTGAATGGTGCCTGCTCTCTTGGAACCAGAAAACCAAGCTTGGTGCAGTTACACAGCCCAAAAAAGCACAGGAAAGGAAGAAAGGTGGCCAGGCTCAGGGGATAATGGGCAGCACAGCATTCCTGAGGCTGCTGCCTGTGCATCTGTGTGCTTTGTGGCATGAAGACAGTGGAGGAGGACATGGGGAGCTCAGCACCAGCCCAGGGGCTGCAGCTGGGACCAGCACAGCTGATGCTACATAGAGTTGGCCAGTGGTGGAACATGAAAAGAAGGGCACCATGATGCTGCTTTATAGCATCCTGGGCCAGAGCATCACCAGAAACACAGGGCTTGTGGGTTGCTCGAGCAGCATCGTCAACCCACAAAGCCAAGTGATGGCTCCTGTACCCAAGGGTCCACATCTGTCCAGCGCACGAAGGGATGCTCTGAGCAGGCAGAGCTTCACCAGCATGGGCCAAGGAGGAGATCACAGCTCAGCACTTGGTTTGAGCATCTGCTCATGAAACGCACTTGGCCCAATGAGCACCAAAGGGTTCACAAACTGGCCAGGCAGACAAAGTCCCGTTTCTCCGTGTTCAGTGTATGGAGGGGCCGCCGGCTCCCACGGGGCGACCCACCGAGGTAAGGATGAGAGGTTTGCCATGAAAAGTACATCCCTGTGGTTGCAGGGCTCTGGAGGCAGTCGAGGGGTTGTTAAATTACACACAGACATCCACACACACACAGAGACACACTCAAGCTCTTCTGTAAACTGGACTCCAACAGATCGCACAGATCCTCGGCTGATGCCATGGCAGAGCTGGATGCAGCATCCCTAGTTCCCACGGTACGTGATGTTGGTGAAGGTAGATGTAGCCTCTTTGTATAAAGGGTTGTGGCCCTGGAAGAAGAAGGAGGAGGAGTAAAAAGAGCATCATCATTTTGTGCCTGGTATCAGCATTTGTTCTACTTTACAGCTGGAGAAACTGAGGCACCAGTTCAGCATTGAGTGGTTGATCCGTATCTCCATTCAAGGCTTCAGCCCATAAGGTTTCATAGGGGAGAGCAGGGAGAAGCTGCTGTGGAGGAGAAGAAAGGCAGCAGGAGCTCCTGAGAGAATCATCCCATCCCTCTCCATTCCTTCCCTCTGGGGAGAGGAGGGAGTGAGGGTCAGGCATTGGTGCTATCCCAGCCCTTGTGCTCTGGCTGCCTCAGCTCTTGCAGTATCCCATGGCAGGAGGGACCTTCTGCCTTGCTCACAGGATGGGAGCACTGATGTAGGCAGTGAGTAAGAGGGTGATGATCATCACACTGGTGATGATGCTTGGGGTAAGCTGGAGGTGGGAAAATCATGTGGGACATGTGCTATCAGCCGTACACATCCTCTGGGACCACACTGGGCTCAGGGAAGGGGTACCCAGGTTGGGCAGTGTCACCTTGAGTCCATCGCGCTTCATAGGGTGATGGAGCAAGCTGGTCCCTAAGGACCATGCGCAGGGACCACAGACAGCAACTGGGCTCTTATGCTGGGAGCACTGGGATCTGGATCCACTCAGATCCAGGGACTCTCAACCCACTGGTCCTCACCGTGTCCCACTTGGCCCTGGCCTTCTCCTCCTCGAAACGGGCAAACTCCCGGCGATCGTGGATGGTGATGAGGAGCTTCCAGATGAGCAGAGCAGCGAGGCCGATGAGCAGGATGGCGCCCGTCACCGAGAGCAGGACCACCAGGACATCCGGCCCCTTCGGACAGTCTGGAGGAGGGAGAAGGGCAGGGTTGTTGAGGCTCAGCTCTGGGGCTGCCTGGCCATAAGCACATGGAGCTGCTCTGGTCTCAGGAGGGCTTCATCCTGCCCTGTTAGACAACAGAAGCCTCCCTTCTTGAGCACAGCAGGTTCTGCATAGGAGGATCCCATCCATGGGTTGCATATGCTGAGATCCTGAAACTCCTGCCTGTAGGGTGGACTGCAGCCCTGCTGAGGGCTGATTCATGGCCCTGCTTTGGAAGGATATGCAACCCCCAGCTCAGACCTTGAGGTCTCTGGAGATCCCGGGGATGCTTTGCTGTATCCCAGCCCTGCCTAATGGGAGCCAGCTCCTATCTGCTTCTCAAGTAGCACCACCCCATGGAGCCAGAAGCAGGATGAGGGCAGTGGGAAGGTTGAGCCCCCATCCTTGGCCTCAGTGTAGGGTGTGAAATAACCAAGAAGAGGTGGAGAAACATGAGGCAGAGGCAGGAAATCACACCCTATGGCATGGAGCAGGGAACAAAGCAGCTCTTTAACCTCTCTCACGAGCCCCACGTGCCCATGAGCCTGGCTGGGGTGGGAGGTACAACAGGCGCTCAAAAGCATAGATTCAATAGGTTGGAAGAGGCCTCAATCTCCCCACTTAGCACAGAAACCCAGCACCCTCTGCATCCCTCCAGCTGGCTCTTACCGGGCTCCTCGATAACATAGAGGATGGACTTGCCGCTGGAGTCCTCATAGTACTGGAACCGCACCACGCAGTCATTCTCATCCTTGTAGGTGCAGTTCACAGCATCCTTGCCCCTGTCAACTGCCAGAGCGAGAGGTTCAGAGCCCCCCCGGGTCAGGGGGGTGCCCATGGGGAGGGAAAGTGGGTGGTGGATGCAGCCCCCCCTACCCCCCCCCATTCCCACGCTTCAGGACAGGGGCTGGGTCTTTCTCTTACTCAGCTCCTGCACGGTCTCAATCTCATCGCGGCACATGCGGCTGCAGGACTGCTGCTCCACCAGCATCCCCCGCTCAAACTTCTTGCACTCCACGCACTCCCTGAGGGAGAGGAGAGGGAGAGGGAGAGGGGCACCGTGAGCTCCCCCATGCTCACACCTCGCCGTCTCAGGCAGCAGAAATCACTGCAATCCAAACCCAGCCAGGCTGCAATGTGTGAGAGCTCCTCCTGCCACTGCTGCCGGCTCATTGATGGGATACCGTGGATGGTTTGTGTTGGAAGGGAGCTTAAAGCTCCTGCAGTTCCATCCCCTGCTGCAGGCAGGGACACCTTCCACTAGAGCAGCTTCCTCCAAGCCCTGTCTAACCTGGCTTTGAACACTGCCAGGGATGGGTTCTGTTCACCCTGGAGAAGAGAAGCTGCGTGGAGACCATAGAACAGCTTCTGATGTCTGAAGGGGGCTACAAGGATGCCGGAGAGGAGCCTTTGTCAGATACTGGAGTGATAGGACAAGGAGTGATGGGCTCAAACTAAACAGGGGTAGTTCAGGTTGGAGATAAGGAAGAAGTGGCAGTCTGTGAGGGTGCTGAGGCACTGGCACAGGGTGCCCAGAGAAGCTGTGGCTGCCCCATCCCTGGCAGTGCTCAAGGCCAGGTTGGACACAGGGGCTTGGAGCAACCTGCTCTAGTGCAATGTCTTTCTTCAGGTCCTTTCCAACTCAAACCATTCTATGTGGCATCCCTACGACCCACCCCAGCTCCCCAGTGGGGTAGGACCGGTCCCAGCTCTGCCCTTGCTCACTTTTTGATGGTGCAGGCATCCGGGCACGTGGGGCACTTCTCGCAGGTGTCTCCATAGGAGCCGGGCTGGGTGCAGTCGCACTTGCCGCAGACGCAGGAGCCGTGGCCGCTGCACACCAGCCCGGTGCTGGACATGCACGTGTCGGTGCGCGTGGTGCAGTTGCAGTAGTCGCCGGTCCAGTCCGGGTCGCACAGACAGTCCCCGCAGCTGCACTGCCCATGGCCTGGGGACCAGCCAGAGGCCATCAGAACCCTTGAGCATCCCCACAGATCACAATAGCAATCACCCAGATGGGGCTGTTGGCATAGCAGGGCCCAGGACAACCCCTTTCTATGGTCCATGGGGACACAGCTCACATCAAACTTTGCTGCAACCCCAGTGCTCCTCTTATTCTTCCCAAACAAGCCACGTTGCTGGCAGCAGCAGCTGGAGATGCTCAATCAGATCCATCTCTGAGTTAGTCAAGCTTGGCTTTGGCTTTTAATTTCAGATTGAGTCAGGTTAAACCCCCAAATCCCACTTTATTCCCAGTCCCAGACCAGGCAGGAGAAGCTGACTGCTGAGAAAGGCCCAACAGGCTCTGCACCCTCAGGCTGGCTTAATCAGAAAGACAGACATGCTCAAACCCTGCCAAAGCCTGGAGCTATTTGCATTGTGGTTTGATTACAGCTCAAAGACACAGTAAGCGATGGGAATGCTATGGAGCCGGCCGGTCCCAAGCCCTGAGTGCACTGAGGCACGTCGGGAATGCTGCTCCCAGCAGGAGACTGGCCAGGAATGATCCCCGCCATGGCTTTAGGGACATCGGCATGAGAAATCAATGTGTAACCCCGTGAATGAGGAACTGGGGCTGAGTCACAGGAAAATAGTGGCACGCCGGGTGGCAAGGCATGGAAACATGGGGAGAAGTGGCTCAGTGGGGTGGGATGGTTGTCAGCAGGGTCAGCCAGAGCAGGTTAATTAACAGCTCAGCCAGGCTGGGCAGAGCATCAGCAGCCCTTGTGCAAACAGGCAGTGAGTGGTTGTGCAAACAGGCAGCAGGAACAGGCACCGATGGCACAGGGGGCACCGACTGTGCAGGGTTAGCAGCAGGCTGATAAGGCAAAGCATCAATCCCAGCAGCACAGAGGCTGACCTGGGCTAAGGGGCAGGTGAGGTCCCAAAAACTCAATCTGGGGACATACAGAGGGAGGCTGGGGATAGGAAAAGGGGTGGCTGCCCCTCTCCTCATTCCTCCTTGAATCACTTTTGGGATGTGCCACAGTTTCACGCCCCAGTCTCAGGCACTGCCACCCCTCTTGCATCCACTGAAAGGATGCGGTAGAGCTTGGGGTTCATTCAGAGCCCCAGTGCTTACTGGAGAAGTGGATGGGAGAAACCCTCTATGGGGAAGAGGCACATCAGGACACCTGAAACCACTGCTGGGATGGGAGTTCTACAGAGAGGGACTCCTTCCTCAGTGCCTGGCATGGAAGGAGAACCCAAGGACCTGGTTCTCTCTCCCCAGTGTGAAGAGAAGCAGCAGCCAGGGCTGGAGCAGGGCAGACGGGTAGCACATGGAAGAGATGACTATTCAGGAGAAGAGATGCTGCATGGCCAGCGAGGGAGAGGATTCACTTCCCCAGTGCTTTTGCCAACAGGGAGTCCTCAAGAACTGAGTGGAGGACAAAAATTGTCTCTCCCCATCCCTCTTCCTCCACCCTGAGGTTTCCTCCTGCAGAACAATACCTCTGATGTGTTGGGTGCTGTGATTCAAGCAGGGTCACTGCCCTGCGCACCCCTGGGCACCCACCAACCCCCTTTATGGGAGTTCTGAGCCTAAGCAAGGACTGAGGTCTGATTTTAACCCTCCAGCCCAGGCACAGGAGGTGACACCAGCTGCCAAAACTGGAGTAATTCCTCTGGCATTGCTTCAAACCCAGGGCTGGTCATAGAATCATGGAATGGTTTGGGTTGGAAGGGACCTTAAAGCTCCTCCAGTTCCAACCCCTGCCATGGGCAGGGACACCTTCCACTGGAGCAGCTTGCTCCAAGCCCCTGTGTCCAACCTGGCTTTGAACACTGCCAGCGATGGGGCAGCCACAGCTTCTCTGGGCACCCTGTGCCAGCGCCTCAGCACCCTCACAGGGAAGAACTTCTGCCTTAGATCTAACCTGAACTTCCCCAGCCTCATCCTATCACCATTCCCTTCTATTGTGGTCCAGACAGAGCCACTGCTGAGCAACGCCAGCAGCAGGGACAATGCCTTGGACAACCCCCAAAACAGCTGGTGCCACCTTTCTCCACGACCTTGGGTGCTGTGAGCACCTTGATCCCCTCCGTGCCCATCACTCACCCGAGCACATCTGCCCCTTGAAGCGCACGCAGGAGAAGTCGTCGCACTCGCAGTACTTGCCCGTCACCTTCCCAAAATCACTGCTGTGGCACACGCACTGCCCGCAGATGCACTCCCCGCGCTGGCTGCAGAGGGGCTGCCCTGCCCGGGGGCTGCAGTTGTCCTGCTGCGAGGGGTTGTACTCCTCCTCCGAGCACTCGCAGTGCGAGCCCAGGCGCCCTGCGTTGCAGCGGCACACGCCGCACTCCAGGGTGCCGTTGCCTTGGCTGCAGGATGAGCTGTTGGCCTCCGCTTGGCTCTCGCAGGAGCAGTCGCAGTCGAAGTTCACCACCACGGTCAGGTTGTCCTTGAAGCCCACGGGTTTGATGGTGAAGGATTTCTCCCGCTCCCGCGGGCATCCCCGTACCTTGGCCTCGATGCTAAAGCTCACCTGGGGGGCAAGGGGAAGCATCCAGCCATCAGTACCATCAGTACCGTGTTGCGGTACCCACTGCAAGCTTAGGGAGCCCAGAAATGGGACCCACCACATCACTTTGGGCTTTTCAGAGCTGTCCCAGCATCGTTTGGGCTTGCCACAGTAACCAGGCGGAATCCCATTTACTGCACCCAGCAGCCCGGCCTCAGCTACTGAACCATAGAGTTTGCAACCAGCAGACTCAGAAAAGCACTTTCAATCCTTGCTGGACCCCTCTTTCCACTGCAAAGATCCCTGTGTCATCAGGGAGGTGGTGGGGCATGGAGCTGGTGGTGGTGGAGAGCATCAGGCTGTACTTGGAGGGGGAGAACAAACAAGTCCATGAACAGGATCCTCACCGTGTCCCCAATCTTGAGCCCCACGCAAGACTTGAGCCCAGGGATGACCTCGTCGTTGAGGCAGGTGGCATTGAAGGCCAGGGACAGCTCCTCAGGGAGGTCACGCACCTCCAGTTCCACCTTGGAGCGGATTTTCTAGGGGAGGAGAGAGGAGGGATGAAGGTGACAGCAGAGGCTGGGCAGGGACCAGTCCCTGAGAGGGGGCTGCCCCTCCACCACGAAGCTCCCCCACACACGGGAAAGGAGCCAAGAGCCTTGAGTCTTTCTCAGGACTTGGCTACATCATTCCCCATTGGGAAATGCCTTCGAGGATGGGAAGGGGCAGGCACTGAACACAGTGACCTCCCTTCCCCAGCATTCCTGCATGCATGGGTGGAGGCAGATGCTCACAGCTGGGCCAGGAAGGATGCTCAGGGCTGGGGGAGCTGCCAACTCTCTGTAGGCTCTTTGCAGTGTGAAACAGTGGCTATTTTAGGAGGGAGAGAGCTGTATGGGGCCATCACATTGCACACTCACCCCATAGGAATCCACTATGAGCTGCAGGACGTTGCTGGAGTCTCTGGACAAGGTGCCCACGGTTGTGCCTGGGATCAGCTCACTGTAGTTCTGCAGGAGTATCATAAACATGGGTTGCTTGTGACTTAGCCAAACCCTGTCTGGCCACATGGGAGCTTCCCTACCAGCTTTGATAGGACAGGAGACCTCCGAGCTATATGGGGCCACCCATGGCCAGCTGCAAAAGGTGCTCCTTGGGACCCACCAGCCCCCTAAGAAGGTGGCTTTGTACAGGGCCTGTTACCTGGTAGAGGCCAACCACTGTATCTGTCACAGCAAAGATCAAGTTGATGTTCTTCTGGGAGAGCTTCTCAGTCATCAGACCCAGAGAGGGATAGTCCTGGGGAAGAGGAGAGGCTGTACCTTAAGAACATGCACCCCCTACCACCCTGGTCCCCATCGTGCTCTCCAGCCATGGCAGGATCAACTCTCCCATTCCATGGGGTTCCTCAACAGGAGCTCCACAACCACATCATGTAGGTTGGGATTTACCAGTGTAGTGGAGGCAGAGTAGAAATTGTCCTTGTCAATGTGGCACTGGGCATCATTGGGCTGCACGATGCCGGCCAGCCTGCCATCCAGTGCGATGTGGGTCTTGGCATCCGTGGTGAAGACGAGGAGGTGGGAAGCATCATTCCTCCAGCCGATTTTCTCCTGTAGTGAAAGACAGCTCCCAGTTGTGCAGCAGCCCTATGTGCCAGCACCCTGCTACTGCCTTTGCATGCCCCAGGTCATGGATATGGGCTGCAATCCCTCCCATTCCCAGCAAAATCAAGGTGCAGGCGCAGGAGATAATGTCCCTTTTGAGCTGGTTACTGCAGGGCTGACGTAGGATCATTATGCCCCATCCCTGGCAGTGTTCAAGGCCAGGTTGGACAGGGCTTGGAGCAAGATGCTCTAGTGGAAGGTGTCCTTGCCCGTGGCAGGGGCTTGGAGCTGGATTAGCTTTATGGTCCCTCCCAGCCCAAACCATTCCATGATTCTGTGATCATCAGCTCCTAAGTACCTGATCTGCTCCTCTCTCCTCCCAGGACCACGTAAGGGCCCTGCTCTTCCCTTGCCTTGGCTATTGGTCTAGGAACATTCAAGTTGAATGCTCATCCTCTGCAGATCTGAGCCATGCAGCAGCTCCGCAGGGCTTACGTTCCTTACCTGGTGGGCTTGGATGGCCTCTGCCAACCCACCAGGCCCAGCCCAATGACCATCTCCCAGCCCCAGCCAGGCCTTCTTGCCCCTTACATCACACACGGTGGCCTGGATGATGGCATCGAAGCCACCCTCGGGCGCGTCGCGGTTCCTCGAGACGCTCTGCTTCCGCACCTCCTCGTTGAAGCGGGTCACCTCGTCCGTGAGCGACAGGACGTGCTTGTACCCAAACATGGGCAGGCAGGTTTCCCCAATCCTGCAGGACATCAGGCAGGGCATGAGGATCAGATCCCACCTCCCATAGGCCCATCTGGGATGCTTGGAGGGACCCAACCACCCCAAGAGCCCAAGGACACAGCCAGAGGCTGGTGCATCAACCACATGTCCTACAGAAGGGCTCTGTCCTGTTGGGAGTTTTAGAAGCCGCTTTCTTACTCATAGCAAGGGTTGATGATGGCTTCTGGAGGGGAGATGTACATGTAGGGGGAAATGGGCTTGTCCACAAAAGCTCCAAAGCCGATGCGTAGGTTGCTGGTGAGCTTGCGCATCTCACTGGCCAGCTTTGTGCCCAGGTTCTGGATGTTCCTCAGATCGTCCTTCATGGAGTTGGACAGGTCCATCAGGTAGTAGATGTCCACGGGGTAGTCTTCCACTTGACGCACTTGGACACGGAAGATCTGGGAATCATCTGTAATGTGACAGGGAGTGAGAGATCTTCTCCTAGGAGGAGCAGGGGGGGATCACTGCAGGACCAGGGAGAAAAATCAACCCATGGGGCCAGCAGGAGCCCAAGGAAATGGTGTAAAGCTTCTGGGAGGAGACCATCACACTTGGACACAAAGAGGCAAAGCTCTTTGGGCAGGGTGCTGGCACAGGAGATATGGTGTGCAACTTGAAGATGGGAAATGTGCTTATAGGCCCTGCTCTCCAAACCGCCTGCCCAGAGCTGACCCCACAAGCTGCATGAACAGCATGAGCAACACAGACTGGATGAAGTGAGTGAAAGACCCAACATGTGGATACAGGGATTACCAGGGCACTGGGCGGCTGCTTCGGACTTCCTCGAGCAACCAAGAGCTCTGAGCATCTCCCAGGGCCTTCCCCATCCCTGCTCTTTCCCTCTTCTCTTGGCTCCTCCCAGCTCCTCCACGTAGTCAGCGCACAGTCAGGGGGCCCAACTTAGTGTTCAGAGAGCATCTGTTTCTCCTTGTGTAGCTGAAAGCAGGACTCTGAGCTTGTGGGCCATGGGCTGTGACCCGTCCTGCTTAAACCCTTCAACATTTGGTCTTGATTCATGAGTTGAGGCCAATGACTCATGCCATGTCTTGGTTGGACAGAGATCAATGGGGGTTTTCTTCTACTGCTTCCAAGAAACAGGGACTTCAACGCTGCACACTGTATCTGTTCCTCTCCAGAGTACAACTACCTGCCTCCTGCCAAATATCTGTAAGGGTCACTGAACAGCGACACGTCCCCATCGCATGGGGACACTTCAGACATACAGACACATACAGGACATACAGGGTGAGGACTCCTCTCTGGAAGGTCCAAGAATGTGCTATCAGCCACCGATATCTGGGCTTTAATGAGCACAAGGAGACAAAATTGTTCCTGGTGAGACTGGAAGAGTCATCTAGGAATGGATGGCAGGGAATGGGCTGCACATGGGACAGAGCTCCGTGATGGCATCACTTGCTCCATGTTCCCAAACTGGTTTTGTGACCTTGGGAGAGCGATGCCTGTTAGTTCTGCCTCCCGCTCGGCGTCACTTGGAACTCCTCCATGCTGGCAAACAACCATCACAGTTAATTGTCTCCAGGCTGCCTGAAACAAGCCCAGGGAATCACAGGGACCTGTTGGCAGCCCGACCCTTCCAGCTGCTCTACAGCTTGTTAGACATGAGCTGACCTCCACCGAAGCATTTAGAGTGCTGCAGCAGCAGCCAAGGTCTAAATGGCTTTATAAAATAAGCTCATGCGTTGTTGAAGTTGCTGTATCCCATCCTTCCCATTGGGATACAGCAGGGTTGAGCCAAGAGATTGCCAGTTTGCAGACAGTCCGGCTGCCCAGCAGCCATGCTCCTGGAGGGTTTGGTGCAGCTCCCACTTGGCATTGCCCCCCATGGATACAAGAGTCAGTGATGCAGTGATGGCTCACTCACAGCTTGAGCCCTTTATTCCCACTGCATCCTCCCTTCCCATGGCAGTATGAATGCTCTCACCTGGCCGCAGGTTCAGCCGTATTCTCTGGGGGCTCATCTGGGTGGTGATGGAGCTCCCTGAGCCCTTGTCGCTGAGGGGTCTGGCCTCCAGGATGGTCACGCTGCTGCTGGGGAACTCGATGTAGTCGTGCCCACAGCCATTCTCCAGGAGGTTGGTGTGCAGGTCACAGCGAGGGGACCCTTGTGCCAAGACCTGTGGGGAAAGGCACATGGTCAGGAACCAGGCTCCCCCAGGAAGACCCATGGTTATAGCTCAAGGAGGGCCCCCTTTTCCACTGGGGAGCTCCTTCTTCTGCACACCTAATGCAAGAGACCAGGATAAGAGGTGTTTTGGAGCATGATGCCTCTGCTCAAGGGAGATGTCAGACAAGTCCCGCTGGGGTTCAGGGCAGGTTTTGGTCTGCTGTGCTCTGGTGGAGCTCAGCAACCCCTGCCAAGGAGCAAGGGATAAGAGATCCCTGCCAAACCCACTCCCAACTGCTGGCAGCTGGAGCCTCAGGTTTGGTTTTGGCCAAGCTAAAAGGAAAGCCCCTTTAGGTGGGATGGCCAGAAGAGGGTGAAGAGGAATGTGAACATGGCAGGGGATGAGGAACAGAGGCTTGGACTTTTATTATATCCTCAACCATGGCAAAAGACGAGCCTCCTTTTAACACTTTCATTTACTGTGCCTTCAGAAACCCCTCTGTTTCAGCCCTGGTCCCTGCTGTGGGGAGCCCATTGCAGGGAGCGATGCTCGGTTCCTGTATGGGAACACTTCAGGCTTATCTCGAGCTCTCCAGCTTCCTGCCGGATAGAGCCAGCCAGGAGAAAGGAGAACCAAAAAAGGAGTGAAAGAGCAAAAAGGGCTGCGGGAGAAGCCGTCAAGTGCCCATCGGGGGCCGGAAGCACAAAGTGTGGAGTCACGATGGGGTCTGGCCATGTCCCTCTTTCCTAGAAAGCTCCCAGCTCCTCGCCCTTATCACGGCACATTCAGAAGGGCTCCGGTCACTTTGGCTTCTCATGGAGACAGATATGGGAGGAATTTCTTTCCCAGCCCAATGCTGCCAAGAGGCTCCCTCCCCTCCAAAGGGTTTCTCCGTCTCCCTCCTACAGCTCAAACCTTCCTACATTCAAAGCCTACAGCAGACGACCAGCACGGCCTTTCCCTGTAGTAAAGGGAGGTGGCACAAGTCCTGCTGGGGCTGATTCAGCTGGACCCTAACTGCAGCCTCCCAGTGCTGGCGAGTTTCCCCATGCAGGACATCATCCGAGGCTGCCTGAACCCTGGAATGGATGTTTGTGTTTTATGCTGGCCGAAAGCCCTCTGGAAACAGTGTTAAGTGATAGCCAGAGAATACATCAGCAAATCCATCAGCAGACGTGTTCCTGCAGCCTCCTGCTCCCACCCTCACTGCCTGGACAGCACACTGCTGCCCAAGAGGACAGCTCATCCCTCTCATTCGGCTGCCTTGAACACACCCAACCCCACAGGGCTCCCTGCTGCGGGAAGAGGTGCCTGGTTTACATCACATCCCATCCATCACCACTTACATTCCTGTCCCAGGTGGAGAAATCCCTGGAAGAGCATGAGGGTAAAGGTAGTCCTTATCTTGGGTGTCTTTTGGTATCTTTGGCATCCAGGTATCTTGGGTGATACCTGGAGATCCTGGGAAACTCCCAGGACACACAGCACCTGATGGGATTAACCACATCATTCCAGCTTTGAGATTCCCATGGAGATGCTATTTAACCCCTTCCCCTGGAGCCCTAAATATTATGGTGGACCCAGGACTCACAGGAGCCTCCTCAGCAACAAAACTACTGCAAAAGGCAAAGGAAAAAGCCACTGTAGCACTAAAGGGGCATTTGATGAGATGGAATGGGTACAAACTTAAACAGGGGAAGTTTAGATTGGATCCGAGGAAGAAATTCTTTACTGTAAGGGTGGTGAGGCCCCAGAATGGGTTGCCCAGGGAAGTTGTGAATGCTTCATCCCTGGTGGCTTTCAAGGCGGGGTTGGACATAGCCTTGGATGGCATGGTTTAGTGGGAGGTGTCCCTGCCCATGGCAGGGGGGTTGGAACTCGATGATCTTGAGGTCCTTTCCAACCCTTACTATTCTATGATTCTATGATTCTGATTGCTGCCTGCATCCCTGGTGAGTAAGGGCAGGACCAGGCAGGGTTCTGGCAGAGCCAGCTCCGTTCCCAAGCTCCCAGCACAGGCAGCTGTGGGAATTCCTGCATCCCCAGGATATCTCCATTCTCATGTCCAAGGCAACCACATCAAGCATCAGCTCTGCGCAGGAGAGGACCGAAGCAGAGATGCCACAGCAGATTACGCTAAAACCTTCTAGCAGCTTCTCTAGAACAAAACCCTGCTCCAGCTTTGCCTCCCCCTTTCCTCCAAGGCAACCAGGGAGGGTGAGACACTGGAAGATGCGTCCCAATAACCTCCAAGTGATTTTAAAGCCACATCTCAGTGTTATACATTGGCTGGCACTTCCCAATGGAAAAGGGAGGTGGATGGGCACATCTATTGGTAAAAGCAGTCAAACTTCCTGAAAACGAAATGAAACTCAATTCTCTCTGCCTCAGCCTCAAGAAACCACAATGAAATCCTTCTCTTGTCCAAAGGCAGGATGGAGCAGCAGATAAGGGCTGCTTGGGAAGGCAGTGTGGGTGGGAAAGGAGCAGAAGGAGCACAAATAAGGACACTTTCCCTTTAAAAGCAAAGGGAGGGATGGGGGGGGGGCACAGTATCAGAGACCTTCCCCACTCCTGGGAAATTAAACAAACCCACACAGAGAGCCCTCATATGCTATACTCAGCCAATGTGGTCCAGATGTTGGAGGCAGAGCCCGGCTCTCCGGGGGCCGCTGCTGGCGGCTCCCTCGCTGCTTGTCACGTCCATGAGCAGCCATGGAAAGATTTCCTTTTTTGGGAACCTTTGCTGATGTGGAGGAAAAACCAACCCCCAGCACCGCCGCTCCCAGGAACAGACCCAACCCAATTCCCGCTCCGGAGCAGGGAGCGCGGCTCCTTATCGCACCCCTTGCTGGAGACAAGATGGGGCACAAGCGTCTTTGCTCGCACTAAGGGCCGATGGGCGCAGCGAGCAGAGGCATCCCCTCTGCACTGACCCCTAAGCGTGGGGCCATGCAGGCACAGCCCAACAGCGTTTTCCAGCTTGGATTGCTTTTCCAGGTCCCGGTGGCACAATCTTAGCCGGGGGAAGCGGGGGTTTCATGGGTGGAGAAGCAGAAAGGAAGAAAAGCTTTGCCAAAGGAGGAGGTTTCATCACCTCTCCCCATCCCAGCCTCTCCTCTGCTCTGGGGCTGCTGCTCCATCCAGTTGGGAAACTCCCTCCCATTACCTTCCGATGGACTAACCCCAGGGCAGCATTTTTGGAGGGGAACGTGGCAAATCATCCCGGCTCTCACCTACCCGAACAGGGTGATTTTAGAGCCACAACTCAGCGCTCAAATCCTCTTTAGCCCAAACCCAGGCACTTTGTCTTCCTTTCCCCTTCTTTCCAACAACAAAAGGCTTTTAAACCCAAACCCTAGCTTCTAATCAGTGATTTTCCCTCTTCCCTCCAGCCTCCTTTCCTTTTCCAGCCCTTCCAGCAATTAAGCTCCTTTAGCCTTAGTAAAGCGCTTAGTAAAGCACTTTAGCCTTTGTGCTTTACAATGGGTCATCAAGAAGCAAACCAAAAGTAAACTAAGTTTTAAATGTGCTTTTCCTAACAAAGTGAATTTCCAGCGGGAACACCAACATTTCCCAACCAGCTCCTGCCCATGCACTCAGACAAGGGGCAGGTTTCCAGAGCAAGGCAGGAGTGGGCATCCCAAGCTGCGGTTTGAGGCAGATGCCACCAGTAAACGCGTTTAGACACAGTGGGAACAGATGGAGACCCAGGTTGCGGCTGTAACACAGGGAGCAGCACCCATGCCAAAGGCTCATCCCTTCTTCCACATCCCTGCCTTACCTCGGCAGAGCACCAGGCACAGAGGGGGCTCACAGCCAGGCACTGCTTGCAGGAGTTCACCCCGCGGGTGGTGCAGATGTTACCCCCTGAAACAGGAAAACAGCTCGGTTACAGCCTGCACCCATACATGTGCTGAAGTGTCAGTGCTCAGCCAGGCCCCCATCCCTTCAGGTCTCTGCTCTAATCCCTTTCCCAGCCCCAAACCCCAGGAGCTGCCTCAGTGCTCCTTTCATAACCTTGGTACCAGCTGGGCTTCATCCTGCCTGGGATTGAGCATCATTTCCCACTTGCCAGCTCCTTAAAGGGTCCCTGCATCCATTCTTTCAGTGCCACCCATGTTGGAGTGAAGGGCATCTCCCCTTGTGCCTCCCTGAAGATGTTTTGGGGTACAGGGGTGAATTCACAGGGGCACAATGTGGTACCCGCATCCCCACCAGTGGCTAGGGAGCTGCTGCCTCTTCCCATTGCCCCTGACCCAGTGTGGTTTGTGCCTTCTTGTGCACACACTAAACCCAGCAGCTGCTCTTGGCCCAGGTTCAGACACAGGGAAATGAGGGGAGGGAGAGGGCAGGAGTCCAGGAATGTGCTGGTAACCGGCTGTGGTTGTGCTGATGCCCTGGGCAAAGGTTGGGCTCTGTCGGTGGAAGTGGCAATGGGGACTTTGGGCGACGCTGGCACCAGTCCTGCAAGTCTGGGGGGGATTGAAGGGACCCCAAATGCCAGCAGGAGCCCTGGGCAGCTCCAGTGCCTGTCAGGACAGAGGCAGGACCATGGGGCTCTGTGGTTCCTGCTGTCAACGGCTGATGTGGCTGTGGTGGCATCACCCTTCCTCCCGGGGCACAAGCGTCTTAGGGCTTCGTTAAGGGAATGCTGCAGCCTGGGGAGCCCAGGAGCATGGAGCAGCGAGTGCTGGGATCTCCCCTTTGCCCCATGTCCTCCTGTCCCTGCCCAGAGCTCTCCCAGTGTTTCTCAGCACAGGAAATGCAACACAAAGCAGAGAGGAAATGGTGAAACGGTGTCGTCAGGTCTGGGGGCAGAACCACAGTGACGGCACCGTGTGTTCATGCCCCTGGGCACGCAGCCTGGGCTGCATGTGTGTGTTCTTCATGTGTGCATGCATGTTGCACTTGTGTGTATCTGTATGAGGTGGTGTCACAGGCTGAGCCGGACACGCTGTGTCTGCTTGGGGATGTGCTCCATGGCCATGCCATCTCCCTGCTTGTCCCATGCAGGGTGACCAAACTTAAAGGCTAAACCCCAATTGCCCTGCTCGGCACCAGCTTCAGGGTGGCATCCATAGGGACACTCTGCAGCATGTGAGGATGGGCAGGATTATACATTTAGTATTGCCTAAAGGAGCAACACGTTGATCTCTGGTGCACCGAGGACATGCAGGGATTTAGCAGCAGCATCACACCTTTGAGCAGACAGGATGTGAACCTGGGACTTGGTATGGGGAAGGCAAAGGGTTCTCAGCATCGCCAGCTCTTGCTGCTTGTGGAATCCCTCCTGCCTTGCCAAGCTGCAGCCCAGCACTGGGACATGTGCCTTGGATTTGGGCTCTGCCCTGGCATTGCCCTCAGGGACAAGCTCAGAGGATTAACCACCAGCAACACTCCTGACCTCCTCTTACTTGCTGCCAGTGTGGGGTTTGTTCCCTCAGGGGTGGGTTTGAGCTTGGCCTAGGATGAGATGGACGTAGGTCCACATCCTATCTGGAGCAGGTTTCCCCTGTGACTTGAGCTGAGTGCCTCAGTTTCCCCTGTGCATCATTAACCTTGGTCTCAGTGAGCCCAGGCTGCGCTGAAACACGATGTGGAGGATCTCCAAGCTTGTGTCTGCCTCCACTTCTGCTGTGGAACCTGAGCTCTGGGGATAATGAGCCCCAGGACTGTCCCTTTGGGCTGGAGAGCTCCTCTGCTCCCCAGCATTTGGTATGCATTACCTCCTGCATGTGAGCAGCCTCTGGGCTCAGTGGTTTCCTTCCCACCCCACAACACAGGGGTCCTTGACCTGGTGTTCCCCTCCCGTGCCATGGGAGCTGCACATGGGGTCAGATGGGGCTGCAGCAGAGGGTCCTACAGGAGGGATGCCGCCATGCCCAAGACTGCATCACATTGTGTCACCATGTCATTGCTGCAGTGGTGGCTTTGGCCAGGGGGGCCTTGCAAGTCACTTCCTGCCCCCAGACTCATGCAGCCCTCTGGTCCCCATGGTCTCCATTGCCCCATGACTGAGACACGTGCCCAGGGATAGAGGACCCTTCCCCAACCTGGGAATCTGGCCTTTGGGAAGGGGCTGAAATGCCCCAGTGCCAGTGGTGTTAGCACAGTTCTCACCATCCAGATGTGGCTGTTCCTGCTGTGAGCAGGCAGCCTCAGCCTCTCACTGTGGGGAATTGTCTCTGTTTTGGCCTTTCCAGCTCTGCCTGTTTGAGGGAAGTGGGGAATAGGGACCTGGGATGATGTAGGAGCAACAGCACAGGTGAAGGAGAGAGGAGGAAGAGGGTGCATCTTGAGCCCACCCCAGGTTTGGTCCTGGAGCTTCCCAAGCAGCACTTCCCAGGCTCAGGACACTGCCTGGCTACAAGACCGCAGACCAGCTTTTTGGGATTTGTTTTTCCAGCCATAAAAACTCATAACCAAGTACTACGAAAGCAGTCGGTTTCTTACAACGGTCTGATCCTAAAGACTCAGGCTTTGAAAACAAAGGAATCCTCATACACAAAATACAGGGAAATGGGAGATGAACTGAGCAGCATGGGAACCGCTGAACACCAATGTGGAATGATGCACTCGAAATACCCCAGACGTCTGTGGCTCAGCATCACCCTTCCCTGGCTGGAGAAGCTTACTCAGCCCCCAAGCTGCACTCCCAGTAACCTCGATGCACCGCATGAGCCAGCCACATGCTTTGTTTTTCCTCCCTCTGCCAACTGGAGCAAGAAAGTGCCCACAGAAAACCTGATAATGATATTTTAGAGAACTCGATAAAGACACAACCCGGCCGGACATCCTTCTGCTTGACTTGGAGATAAGGGCGAAGGCTCTGTGGCTGCTCCACCAACGCCATCCTGGGGCTGCGGCTCTTCCCTGACCCTCTCTCTGTCTGCAAGCATCATCCCAGGGAAGGAATAGCCCAAACTGAGCTCAGCTTCTTCCAGGTCACCGATACACAGGACCAAAGAGATCACTTGCACAGCCCCAAACTGCAGCTCTATAGTCTCAATGGGTCGTCATCCTATGTCCCGTACTGGTGACAGCTTGTGGCATATCAGAGCCTCAGGCTGTTCCTGGGAATTCACCGAAGCCTGGAATTCTTTAGACAGCGTTGCCCAAAGAGTCCGGCCTCGAAAACAATGGGGCTCATTTATAAATCAGGAGCTGAAAACACCATTTTACAGTTGCAGGATTTACTTTGAGCCCCGGGAACACACCTGGGGAGGAGAGAAAACGCTTTTCTCGGCTCTTCTCCATGCTCCAGACGTTGGAAATGTTAAAAGTACAAATTACCCTTGTCTGGAATCACCTGATCGTAAAAAACAGTTGTCAAAAGCACCAGAACAGAGAAAAAAGAGCTGAAGACATAAGCGCACCCCCTGCCTTTAAACCAACACGGCCACAGCGCCCAACCTGCCCTGCAAACTCTCTTCATCGTGCATTTAGGCAGGACGCAGCCCAAGTCTTTCCATCGCAAACCCTTACCCGGAGCCAAACGCAGCGGAGGTACAGAGCAGAAACTTGCCGCACCCAGCGTGGAAACAACTCACAAACCACGTCCTGTTCCTACACCACCTTTGGGAAACCCGCCTGGCCCCGACCCTTCCAAGACCCAACCGGTCTGAGCAGCTTCAGGCTGCCCGCTCCCCCCTCGGAGCTCTTTCCCAAGGCCAAAGTGCTGGGATTTGGGGGAATAAGAGTCCACGCAAGCACTGAATGACCCCGCTTGAAGCGAGCGGCAGCGCTGCCCAACCTACCCCAGGCGCCAGCAGCGCAGAGCGCGATGATCCCGAGAGCCACGCTGAGCTTTCCCATCTCGTCCTCCAAGCCCCGAGCGCGGGGAGCTGCTTGGACCGGCCCCACCGCGAGCGATGGGGAGCAGCTCGGGAGACTTGGAGCAGCCCAGGAGATGAATCATGGGTCTGGGTGTGTGACACACGGCGAGCGGGGCCGGCCGGAGGGAGGAAGCGGCGCTGGCTCGTCACTCACTTGGGAGCCGGTTTGTGCCCCCACCCGCGCTGCCGGCGCCTCCTCATGCTTTGCTTTGCTTTGCTCTGCTCGGTACAGGACCTACTAAGCGCTGGCAGTGAGCGCATACAGCGCCGGTGACCTCCAGCCCTGGGGCTGCGAACAGGCTCTTTCCTATAGGCTCTTTTGCCTGGGTTTAACTCCTTGCAAAACCTCGCTCGCTCCTTCCTTGCATTAACTCTTGCGGGGGAGGCAGCCGCTGAGTCCCAGGGATGAACGGGAGGTAAAGGTGTGGGTTCTCAGCTCCCTAACGGTGCAAATGGGACTGTTACTGCTCAAATAATAGGGAGCTGAGTGAGCTCTGAACCTGGCGAATGCAGCAGTTCGGGTGTAAACCTGGCCATCACCAAGGTCAGATGGTTTGGACCTCATTTTCTTCTCGCTTCTCTTGGTGTTTCCCCTCTGTGTCCTCAGAAATTGCTCCTGTAGTGAGCAAGTAGAGGAATTGTCCCCCCTGAAACACCAGAGCTGTTTGTGGGTGCCTCCTGGAGGGGTTTGATAGACCTCCTGTTTAACTCGGAGGTGGGGAAACTGAGGCACTCAAGGTACGGCTGGGATGCAAATGGGGGAGAAGGGCTGTTTCCCTGGAGCCCTAGGATGCTCCCACCAGGTGTCTGGTTGAGGCCAGTAATGACCCAACCCTGGTCATCAGGCATCAGAAACCTGGCTGATGTGTGTCTGATGATGCTGGACGTGATGTGAAGGTGCTGTATGAGAACCACAGCCCCACATTCCCCCCCTACGAGAGGAGATGGTGCCTGGGAGGGTGACACAGAGCTGGGAACTCAGCCTCGGGACCGGGGGATTTGGCTTTAAAAGAAGTTGTTCCAGTGCCTCTTTTTTCCTCCACTCAGCCCCATTCTCCCGGCAGGAGCTGCTGCCCTCCCGCGGTTGCGGAGAATCGTTTTCCACCTGATCCAGCTCCACCCCAAAGACTCGATGGCGACTTGGCAAAGAGGACAAGGAGAAGCCCTTCGACCCTCCTTCAGTGTCCAAAAGTGCTGCGCCTTGGCTGGGACATCAATACAAACCCCAGATCATTCTGAGGGGCTCTTGGTCGTGCCCTGCTCATAGAATCCCAGCCTGGTTTGTGTTGGAAGGAACCTTAAAGCTCCTCCAGCTCCAACCCCTGCCATGGGCAGGGACACCTTCCACTGGAGCAGGGTGCTCCAAGCCCCTGTGTCCAACCTGGCCTTGAACACTGCCAGGGATGGGGCAGCCACAACTTCTCTGGGCACCCTGTGCCAGCGCCTCAGCACCCTCACAGGGAAGAGCTTCTGCCTAAGAGCTCATCTCAGTCTCCCCTCTGGCAGGTTAAAGCCATTCCCCTGTCCTGTCCCTGCAGCCCTTGTCCAAAGCCCCTGTCCAGGTTTCCTGCAGCCCCTTTAGGCACTGGAGCTGCTCTAAGGTCTCCCCTTCAGGAGCCTTCTCTTCTCCAGGCTGCCCCAGCCCAGCTCTCCCAGCCTGGCTCCAGAGCAGAGCTGCTCCAGCCCTCGCAGCATCGCCATGGCCTCCTCTGAGATCCCATAGCCATCTCACACTGCAGATCCCATTGGCCACCTTTAGTGCATCCCAATTCCTGCTTTTCTTATGCTTCATGGGATGGGTTGATGAATCTGTTCAAGATTCTAGAGAGAAATGTGGGAGCCCTGCTTGGCTCAGCACCCCCATGGATCCTCCCTGCCATCCATCTCTCTGGTCCTCTTCACTAAGAGCCTCATCCTGCCCTGTAGCTGCTTGCTCACACTAGCCATGCTGCAAAGGCATACACAGCCCCACCGCATGCTCTGGCCCAGGAGTGATGGATGAGCGCAGCAGCCGGATCCATGCTCTGTCGAGTGGGAAGAGGCCGGAGCTGGAACCACCAGAGGGAGCAGAAACTCCTTCAGTCTGCGAGCGAGCGGGAGAGCAGCTCCCACGCGGCCAGGGGGGCTCTGGTTTCCCGTGGGGACTTCTCCTGGCCCTCAGGTCAAACACGAGTGGATGCTCTCGCTCCATCAGGGCTTTCCACCTCCCTCCTGCACGCAGTTCGGCTGCAAACTGCCCTCATAGAGCAGGCTGCCAGCAGGGAGAGCAACTCCAAGTGCAGAAAGCAGCAGGTAAACCCCAAACCAAACGGGTTTTGAGGCCCTAAAGTCACAGCAGCACAACAGGGTACAGGTCCAAGCTGGCTGAAAGGAAGATCAGTCCACACTCTCTGTGAAGCTCCCCTCCATCCTCTGCCAGCCTCATGCTCCTGCCTTTGCTAAAGTTCATCGATGCTCATTTTAGGGTCATGAAAATCCCCTTCAGGGCTGGGTCACGAAAGCCAAGATGTACATAGGTGAATCAGGTCCTCACATCATGGCTTGCGGGTGATCTGCTCTTCTGTGCCATCCAGACACGTTTTCCAGGCAAATGCCAATAGACAAACCCTATTGTGTCACCTATAAGCGGTGACACAGCAGTGCCATGGGACAGCCAGGGTGAGGACTGAGCCAGATGCAGTTGCACACCCTGAGCTGTGGTGTCCCTTGGGGAGCGTATGCAGACACAGAGGGCAGAGCAGTGATTGACCCTCCCCTGGCATTGTGTCAGTGGGGCTGAGGGGTCTGAATGAGGGGGTCTGTGATGCTCTAGCCCTGGGTGCAGCAGTGATGCTGCTGTAGGACCCAGAGCTGGGGACAAGGCAGGGACGGGGTGCAGGGATCGGGGTGCAGGGATCAGGGTGCAGCACTGCAGTGCTCCCTTTGACAGGGCTAGAGGAGCAGGAGAAGGGGAAACAGGAGACAAAGACACTCAGGGAGGAAACCCCTGACCAGAGGAAGATACAGATGCAGAGAGGGGAATGGATCCAGCCCTCATCTGGAGGCACAGGACAGGCATCACTGAGCAGAGCTGGGGGTGGACGTGGCTGGATTGGGCCAGCGCTGCTCTAAGCATGAGTGGGTGGCATAGAGCAGCAGGGAGGGATTGGGAGAGCAGTGCTGACCTGAGGCTCATGAGAGCCTTCACAGGGGGGGACAGGGAACTGCCAGCATCCAGGATGACCACGACCATGCGGGATGCTCTTGGGAGCAGGTCAGGGGGGTGGGAAGGACGATGAGTTAGGTGCTGCTCCACAGGTCCTTAGGGGGCATTCCCCGCTTTGGGGGGGCACAAGGGGTGGGTGCTGGTCCCCGGGACAGGGCAGAGAGGGGGTGCACACGGTGGGGAAGGGGTGGGCAGCCTGGGTGAGCGTGCAGGGGGAGGAAGGCGGTCCTGGGGGGAGGCTGGAAGGGGGTGGAGTTGCTGGTTTTTCCTTTGAACACGGGGAAGACTTTAGCTTGGAACTTGCATTTGTGGAGCTTCCAGCCGGCAGGAATCAGCTCTCCCTCCTGTGGGAAAGCCCCCGGCACCAAGCGGGTGCCCTGTGCTTGGGGGCAGCGTGAGAGCAGGAGGCATGGAGCAACCCTCGGCTGCCTTCCCCTCCCCTATGCCCCCTTTGCCTTTTCTCTCTCTGTCTTTCTGCTTGTCTGGGAGCTTGTGCTAACGCTGCCTGTGCCAGGAGGGATCCGGGAGCAAGCTGACCCTCGCCTGCAGGAATTGGCATCCCACCTGTTCGCAGCCTCGAGGAAGCATCCCATCCATCCGAGGTGTTGTGAGGAGAAAGGCAGGAGGCGGCTCGGAGCCCCGGCATGTGAGGGCGGGCAGGGGACAGCAGGCTTTTCCTCTTGCCTTCCCTGGAGATTTGGGATCACGCAGAGACCATGAATGGATCCTTTTTCAACCAGACTCTCCTAGAGCAGGGAGCTTACCCCAACAGGACCCAGGGCTTGGGGATGCTCATGGCCTGCTGCAATGGGACCAGCTCGGTGCTGGCGACCGGCGGCGGCTCTTCGGTGCTTGCACCTGATGAGAGGAGCCTTTACATCACGCGGGTGGTGCAGATCGCGGTCCTCTGCGTCCTCTCCTTGACTGTCATGTTCGGCATCTTCTTTTTGGGCTGCAACTTGCTCATCAAGTCCGAGAGCATGATTAACTTCCTGGTGAAGGACCGGAGACCTTCCAAGGATGTGGGAGCTGCAATCATGGGACTTTACTAAAGCCACCGGGCTTTTGTAGGCAAGTGAACTCTATGGACCTGGTGCCGAGATGCACATTCCTGTGTGTCGGGGGGGAGTGGAAAAGGGGAAGACAGGGGTCTTTTAATATGTCTGTGTCTATGGGCAAGCCGACCTGTGCTTCCCAGTCAACAAACTGTCCTGGTGACTGGGGAAATCACCCCACAGTTGTCTGAAGCACAATAAATGAGCAGCGTTGTGTTGCATGCAGAAATGGCTTAAGTTTTGCATGAAACTTGCAGAAACAGTGATAATGTGCAGATCTGGACTCTTTTCTGCTGTTACCTTGGATACTCCTACCTGGGATTTAGGGCTAAGAAAAAAAACCACAAAAAAAGGAAAAACAAAAAAGGGAAATTACTACAAAAAGAAAACAAAAAGAACAAAGTGAAGGGAAAGCAACGTGCATGGCATGGGCCATGGGGCAGGGGAAGGGGAGTGCTGTGTGGGTTGGACAACGAAGTCTGCACCCTCCAAAATGTGCCCGTCTGTTTCTATGTGGGACCTCAAGCATGCATCTTCTGGTAGAGTTTTGTCATGGGGAAAGCATGTTCTTCCTTGTTTCCCTGAGCTATCCTCTGAAATAAAGTGGTCCTTTCTTCTTTCACACTATGCCGGAGGAAGAAAAGAACCCACTCCAACCCCAAAACAAAAGCATGCTTGGTTTTGTACACAACAGCCTTTTCTCAAGTGTTCTATTGTTACAGTCCTTGAGGTTTTTTGTAGTCTTTTTGGCAGCTGGTGAACATTCAGGAATCAAAAAGAACCTGTTTGAAATGAATTTGGTGTTGTCTTCATTTCGTCTGTGTGTGTGCGCGGAGTTCAGGTGTTTTACTCCTGCTTGCAGGTAGCATCACCTCACCTTCCAATTGAGCTCTAATCAGAGGTATTTCTTTAAAGCAGAAACCACATTTCTCACAGGCAAGTATCCGTTACCACTTGCAAATCAATTTGTCAGGAACTGGGTGTTTCGGGCTTGTGTTAAATCCCTGCACTGAAGCAGAGCTTCATAAAGATGCATTGAGCGCCTCTTGCAAAGCAAACTGCAGCCTCTAAGTGCAAACCTCCAGCTCTCCTGATCCTGATGAGCTGCCAAAACTGAATGACGAGAGAGGAGGAGGACTCCTGACCTTTGTTCTGTGATGGATTTGCGGCTCTGGCTGTGGGTGTGAGATGGAAATCATTGGAGTTTTGTTGCGCCAACAATATCCCTGCTGGATCCACTTCTGTAGTGGGAAAGCAATCCTGGATACTGGAGGAGCTGATGAGCTGATCTCTTGGGATGTAAAGAGCAGCTCTTCCCTTTCCCAGGATGAGCAAGACCAAAGGATGTTTTGTTATTGATCAGTATTTGCTGAGCACCTTCTCAAAGGTTTCCACAGGGTGCTGGGAACCCAGTGCAGAGCAGCACTAGTACAGGCTGTCACTGGTTGTTTTCACTAACCTGTTGTCTGTAACGCCTTGAAAGCACAAAGACAACGTGGCAGCAGGACCAGGATTTGGATTCAAAGCTCTTAAATGTCCCATTGGTGCCAGTGAAACAGCAGGGCTCTGATTTCTATGGGGTCTGCATACCCGAGCATCCTTCTCAGCACAGAGGGTTTGCTGCCCCACCGACACATGTAATTGCGATTCACACAGCAGCATGGAAGGGGATTTTGGACCCTGCTGCTGAAGGGGTGTTATGACCATTGATCTCTTTGCATATGAGCACAAACTGATCCCACTGTGGGAGCACAGCCTGGTCACACCATCGGGGTGAGATGCAGAGCAACTCAGTGCATACCATGACCCACCCAGCTCTGCAAACACTTCAGAGTGTATTTGAATGTAAATGTGACTGCATCTTCAGGTTGCCGTGCTGTCAGAGAGCAGCCCAGATGTACCCATCCGGTTTCTGCTTTAAGCATTTGGTCCCTCTTGCTATCCATCCACCAGACAGGGCCCCAGCAGAAGAGAGAACTCAGAGATGATGGAAGAAACCTTCCAGTGTCAGCAATACAAGCCAGGCACAGGACACGTTGCTAATGCAAAGAAAGTACCAAAATCACATTAAATCTGACCTGCAGCAGTGAAGAAGCTGGTCAAATTATCCCAGCTGTCCCCAACTACCTTTGCTTTGCCAGGGGTTGCCCCATAGGGAAACACGGCTCTGCAACCCCACGCAGCCACCAAGACACCAAGTGTCCTTAGAGACTGCATCCAGGAGTGGGATGTGGAGGTCTTTGTCCCTTTTGTGTTGTGGAGTCTTCCAGAGGAAAGGAGAAAAGTCATCCATGGTAGGGTGACTTCGACACGAGGTGGAGGAGCAATGTAATGCCCTGAGCGCCTGCTGAGATGGATGGAGCTTGCTCAGGAGTCAGTTAGGAGAGGGAAGACTTTCCCCATAGCCTCCTGAGGCAAAAGCCCAACTTTACATTGGCTTATTCATTCTCTACTGGGGCTGTGTCTCTTCCATGATCGTAAGGGCTATGTTTGCATCACTGGGTTGTGTGGACCAACAGAAGAGGGTCTGCAGAGTGAAGCTGTCCATATTTACCATACTACATGCCAGTATTCCCATGTGGTTACTGGGCTTCTATCTTGCTCTCAGTGGGTTTAAGACACTTGCACACAAGTCCCCATCCTCTCAGATTCCCAATAAAAGGCTGATTACCCCACTGAGGGTAATGACCAGTGCAGGTCATTCCTCGTGGAAGGTGCTGAGGGCACCATGATGCTGCCCAGATTTCAGACCCTGCAAACCCAGCTGCCCTGTCCCAGAGGATGAGGTGGTTCCTCCAGGGCTTGGGTAAGGGAAGCAGACCATAATGGCTCTTTCTGCTGCCTTTCCCTACAAATAGCTGTGTGTTTTCAGCTCACACCTCCTCATTTAGCTGAAGCTGCAAGTGGGTTCTGGCTCCCAAGAAGATTTAAGCAGGTTTTTTTTGGACAAGGCTGGTTTAATGTTATTTTGATTCAGGTTCTTTGAATTGTTGCTTGTAGCAGGTTTAGTTCCAGAACGTCACTGGGGTGCCAGAAGCTCCACACATATGACTGAGAAACACTGAATCCTAGAATGGTTTGAGTTGGAAGGGGCTTTCAAAGCTCTACAGGTTCAAAGGTCTAAAGGTCTATAGGTTCTAAAGCAGTGATCATCACATCAGTGGCAGAGTGAGGACCAGCACTGAGTGTTGTTTAAAATCATAACCTAGCAGTGGAAAAGAAAATACCAGTGCAATCCTGTGGGAATGGCCACACTGGTCCATCTAATCTGCATCCCTCCTCTGAAAGCAATCATGATTTTAGGCAGTGTGTAGTCAGTCAAGTTATCCTACTAATAGGGAACTGCTTCTTGACCCCAACCAAGAGCACCCAGCACTGGACCTTCCCAACCCCCTTTCCTTGTCACTGGGCTTGTCCCCACTTGCAGTGATTTTATTCCATCTGGGATTTCTTATTCCTAACAGGCAGACAATGAAAGAGTTAAACAAGCCAAGACAGACAGACAGAGAGGGAGGATCCCAACCTGAGCCTGGCACCAGATGTACCGGAGCACCTGCACCAAACACACAGAGTATTTAATAATTCCTGAGAATTGCCATGGTAATGAAGCACAGAGTCAGGTTGTTATGGCAACAGCCTGTTTCTTTAGGCAGGGAGGCATTACCCAGGTTGTAACCTCAATCCAGCCTCAACACACCTCTGAGAGCCCAAAAAATCAAGAAGAAGTGAAACAAAATGAAACCAGATAAGTAGCAGTTCCTTGTCTCTCATCTGGCAGCTCTGGGCTTGTTCAATGGGTAGGTGGAGGGAACCAGGTTGCTCCAGACACACATTCCTCCGGAAAACCTGAGGGATGGATGGAGCGGGTCTCCACTGGTCCAACACTGAGTGCTGATGGGGGTGAGGGGCTGGATCCCACTCATGGTGGATCTGGGATGCTCTTCCACTGCCTGTGGCTTGGTGTGTGCCATTAGCTTCCCATTAGCTGCCTAATGGGAAGGATGCATCCATGTCTCCAAGTGTATATGTGCAAGAGAGCAGTCATGAACAAGCCGTCATCCCAGCCGAGCCCACAGAGGGATGCTGTGATCCCAGTTTGCAGCCTGCCTATGGTTACCTGCATCCCAAGTGATGCAGGTCCCAAAGCTGGTTTCCTAGATGAGGCAGGCACTTTGGGGGCTGGAAAGGAGGTAACAGACCACTTTTCCTAAAGCCACATGACAGAGCTAAGAAGAAAGCACAGGATTCCTGAGCTCTGGCAAGGTGCCCCTGAACTGAAGGTGCACCCATCAGGCAAGACTGGAAATCTCCTGTATCTCCCTCCTGCCCTCCCATCAGTGGGCACAAAGCCACTTCCACCTCCCCCCTCAAGTCATCCCCTCCAGCAAATGTGTCAGGTTTGTCCAGCTGATCCTTACATTGAGTTTTAATTCAGTGCTGGTTAAAGCAGCAGCAGCTCTGTGAGGAACCAGAGGCAGTGCACAGAAGGGTTCACTTAGCAGAGAAATGGCTTGAAATACACAGTGCAATTACTCAGGAACATCACTTGAGAAATCCCCACTGCTGCTCAGCATGGTTCTCGTGTATTGGCTGTGTGAGAGCCATTAGCCTCTAGATAAAGCCTCTGTAGTCCATTAGCTCTGCCACAGAGGCATAAGTTGATGCCATTGGAGTCAGGTACTCCAGGGAGAGCTGAGATCAAGTGATGGCAAGAATTGAAGAGCTAGCACTGCCTCACAGCTTTGGAGGCTTTGCCTACCAGTTTCCCTGTTTGAAAGGGAAAGGTTTCCCAGTGTCTGTGTCTTTCCAGCTGCTTTGCTGCTGAAGCTGCTGCTGGCATTTTGGCCAGGAATTCCTCAGCTCTTCCATCCTGCCCTGGCTTCGTGCTTGAGACTGCCTGGACCTGCTGGCCTGGCATAGGACTTGCTGCCTACTGAGGTGTGCAGAGCACTTGGCACCCACCACGAAACCCAGGGCACAGAAAGCTACCCCCTTCCAAAGAAATGTAGGTTGTCTCTTTTGCTCCTTGCCAAATCAGAGCTGTTATGGGATTGAGTGAGCGTTTAGAGTCCTTGGTATAAAACACGCATGTTATAGCTCCATCTGTACTCGGAAAATGATCAGTGCCATCAATATTCCTGGGCACTGGAACTTGGCTGATGACTTGTGAGAATGGTTCTCGGTGCGGTTCAGACCCGTGCCAGTAACCTGACCCCAGCAGTCCCAAGTTAAAAGATCACAGTGCGTTCAAGGAGGCTTCTTTGGCCTGAGCGGGCTGTGCAGGGTGAGCATCTCATTACAACTGATGGATTCACATGCAAATGTAGATGTCCTCAGAGCAGTTGTTTGGCTTTCTGAATGCAGCTTTCTCAAACATGAATGAGGGATTTGAAACCCTTGGTTTTAGTCCTGGAGAATACATCTTTGGAACACAGGGAAGCAGAAAACACCCTCAGCAGCCTTGACAACTGCCCGTTCCATGGTGTTGGATGCCTCTTCGGGTTCCCCATTAAGATGACTGAGCCAAGCGATTCCCCTGCAGGCTGGTCAAGGATGAGCTCCTCTGATCTGAGAGACAGGCAATTCCTTGGGCTTGTTTGTTCCGTGAGCACATGGGTACGGAAAGTTCAGTGAAGAGAAAATCAGAACGTTGCCAACAAACCAGGAGGGTTTGGCAGAGCCCTGATGGTACCACTGCCAATATGCCGGAAAGCGGTGGGGGCACTGGCAATGTTCAAAGGCATGTAACTGAAGTGGCTGTCTCTGATTTGACAAACACTACTCACCTCCATGTATTTCAGGTTGTATAACAGGAGTCCAGCTTCAGAGCTGCCTTTGCACCTCTTTGGCTCTCTCATCCTTCCCAGCAGCTCGTTAGTGTGGATGACATTTTCACATCATTAATTTAAGGCAGGTTCATCACCAACAAAGCAAGAATGTCTTTTTAATTACAAAGGTAGTGAGGGAAGCTGAGAGCTGGCTCTGTGTGCCAATCTTTGCTGCAGGTCATAGATGACTTCAAAGTGAAGGGCTGGGTTTGCTCTACATGGGTCTAGGAGAAAAGCGTACAAGATCCATCCATCCTATGATGTTCCAGGTCTTAAAGGGTCCAGTACTGTGAGGACATGAGTCATTTGAAGTGTGGATGTGACACTGGAAGTGGAGATCTTAATAATCAAGAAAAGGCAGGAGAAACTGGAGGATGGGCTGGAACTGCAGAGCTGCACAACTCTGCTTTCCTCATTTAAGAGCCAGTTTTGTTCCTTAGTGTGTCTGTTGGTATTGGTTGAGGCTGGTACACAAGGGTGGGTGGGAGGATGGATGCTGGTGCAGAGGAAAACAAGGTGTGCATGAAAGCAAGCTCAGGACACATCTCCCTCTCCATGTGCTGGGTGCTTGCTCTCTGCCCTGGTATGGCTCAAGCTTTCATGCAGGTGAGGTCAAATCCAGAGCCATCCTTTCTGGCAGGCCCCGCAAGTGCCCGCATCTTACAGGTTTCTGTGCAGCTGTGAGTGCTCCCCTCTTGTCACAGAGTCCCAAAATGCGGGTTTAATAGGAGGAGACAGCTGAAAAAGCAGGGAGAATGTAATTAGGTTGGAATTAGTTGAGTTCCTTCTCGCAGATAATTGAAAATCTGACTAATTGGTTGCAATGAATTCCCAGTGCAGACAGGATCCAGCTTGGTGTGTGCTGTGCCAGCTGCCACAGCACTGCACAGGGACCAGCCTGCAGACTGAGCGCTACAACCCACTGGCCTGTGATACTATACAGGTCCCAGTTCATCATCTCCAGAGAGATGTTACAGGCCTAAACCCCCCCTTGCTGCAATAAGGGTGGTTCAGTGGCCCATGTACGCAGCAAGTCTCTTTGCTCTTCATCCCACACTTCACAAAGCAGGGAGCCAGTGGGACACCAAACTTAACACAATCCTAGTTGTGACAGGACCTACCCTGCACTGTTTGCAGCATGCCAGAGCTGGAAAGGACAATAGGACTAAAGGACAACTTGCCTCCATCATGATCACAGCATGCAAGCATTTGGCTGACGTCAAAGACTGGCTGTGTTTGATCGGCGCTGAATCAATGGTGCTGGTTGCCCCCTGGTCTCTGCTGCTCATGCTGGTGGGTTTCCAGAAGCTCTGTTTCATGATCAGGGCTGCCCTGGGCTGATGGAAACATCTAGGATAAGAGTTGGATTTGTCATTCTCATAGGAAACCATAGATTTATTAGCTTCTGGCTATACTGGAGCTCCCTTCTACCTGAGCACAACTGAATGTCTCCACCATGGACATGACAAGGCAAAGTGAAGCAATCATTCTGGCTGAGGACCTTCAGGAAACAGAATGCTGTGTGCTCTACATCCCTGTTTCCTGGAGCAAACACTTGGTACTTGGTATTGATGGCAGTTTCCCAGTGGCTGGGGGTGGTTCAGAGGGGTAGCGCAGGTAGGAACAAACATGTTCTTTTCATTGCAGCACTTGAAGGACCAAGGCTAGAAAAACACTGGACTCATTGTGCATCTTTGGCTCAGGCTTCTCTTCTTTCTCCCTGCTCGGCGGCGTGCTGCGTGCCAGGTGGCTGCAGTTCATTATGAACTTCATCAAGTGCCTGGGGAAATAAGTCATGGGGAGGATGAGAAATGACACACGCATTTCCCTCAGCGCTGACTGTTCATCATCTCCTTGGACAGAAATGCAATAATCCCTGGGGCGGGCAAGGGCTGCAGAAGGGAGGTACCAATCACATCCAAGGAATCAGAGAGTTTACACCATTCCTGAAACTTGAGGCTTTTTCCCATCTGGACTGTATCCCTAGGGATATTTCTTTCACTTTGGGGTTCAACCCATGGCTCTGCCCTCTCACATCCTCTTGTGTTTGAGGTGCTGGCTTCAAAGCACGTTGCAGATGAGCCAAAACAAACCCAGTTCCTTCTTCTTGGCTTTAGGTAGAGCAGGGAAGGCTGAATGGAGAGAGAACTTAGTAAGAACCTTGGCTGCTTAGGAATTTATCACAGTTCCTTTAAATGGCTCCGTCCGGAAGCCTGCGGGGCTTCAGGATGACTAACAGCTCCATTATTCTCTGCAAGGTATACACCAGGTTATCCTTTAGCAGACAGGAGGGAACAAGACCTGGCAACAGAGCACAAAGAAACACAGCTGGCCATCTGAATGCACTGGGGCCAAAGTCCTGTTTTAGAGCTCCCTCCTCATGGGCAGCGGGGTATGAAAAGAAGAAATGGAAGAACAGCCATGCCAAAGCTCAGCATCAGCATTCCCCTCTTTGTTATAGTGGGAATGCCCAGCTGAGCCTTGCAGCTAGAGCCATTTCTGGAGGAGGGGACCGTTTAGGACTGTGCTTTCATGTGCTGAAGCATGTGGCAGCTACAACTTTGAGCACCCTTTGCGTTCTTTCTGTCTCTTCATGCCTCTCCACACAGAGAGGAGCCCTGCTGTGGACCAGGTCACAGAACCTATACAAAACCCTGAGTAAACTAACACTAAACTTGGGTTTCCACGTTGCTCAGCTCATTCTCTGGTTCACCATGCAGCCCCCGGGCCACACTGCGGGCACAACTAACAGGAACCATGTCCTGCTACAAGGCTGTCACATTGTGCAAGGTATTTCTCAAGCTCCCCCAAACCCAACGTCAGAACCCTCTCAGATTTCTCCACTAAGACTCCAGGACCTTTCCTGTGTAGCTCATTGTCCCCCATCCACAGCTCGTGGTGCTGTGATCAGTGCAGGTTTGCAACCTCTGCATTGGTTCCTAGTGAAACCCATCACATTCCAACACCATTCCTCTGCTTTACTGGACTCTCTTCTTGCATTACTCACACCTCTCCTCCCAGTGTGGGCTGTCTGCAAAGGTGTTACACATCCAAGCTACCAAACAGACCTTGTCAGCAGTCCTTTATTTTCTGGCAGCGTCTCCCTTGCTTTTCAGGGTGGGATGAGGGATTTTTGGGAAGCACAGGTAGGATGCAACAGGAAGAAATGCTTTGCCCAAAGCACCTGACATGGGACCTGTTGCTCCCTTACTCATTGTCAAGTCTTCAGTGTAAATCACTGCAGTGGAGCTGAGAGTTTTTACTCCTGCTTTGAATCTGGATCACAATGCAGAGCTGGTGGGAGTGTGTGGCACTGCTTTCCTGCTGAGGGGTAATTTTGGAGCTTGGGAAATAAACAGAAAGAGACAAAACATGAAGATCTCGTGATGAAGCTTGGCTCGCTTTGCCTTAGTCCAGCTGCCACATGCCAGCTCTATTTCTCTGCCTTTTTCTCCCTTCTTTTACTCTCCATTTAGTGCAGTGCAACAAGAACTGGCCCTTGTCACTTTTCCCATGTCAAAGTGCCTCATCTCCTCTTTTACTCCTCTCCCATGTCCAACCCCGTATTCCTTCACCCTTTGTCCAGCTGGGACAGTCTCCCTGTGAATCCAGGCTACTCCAAGTAGATGCTTCCACTTGCAAATATCCTAGGGCAATTCTAAGCCATTCTTATCATGGTTTTCTCTGTGTGGGCTCTGGCAAGTTATTGCCTCCTGAAACCTCAAGCTCAATGTGGAAGAGTTACCTGTCTTTTTGACCAAGGAATGACTTCAGCTGGGCAGTAAATTGCCTGAGAAATGTATTTGGAAGGAGCCGATGCCCTCCAACAGGGCAGCCTCCAGTTCTGTGCTATTAATGCTCCTTATGGAATGTGTCAAATCTCTGCCAGCCTTCGTTGTGTCTGCTTTGGGGACTCTGCCTCCGGACTTGGGACAATGAGAAGCCAGTTGGGGAAGCGTGCCCAGAGCAGGGCTGGAGGAAAACCTCTCCTGCAGGCCAGAGAGCTCTGGCATGGCTGCTATAGTCAAGCTGAACACAGGGAGCCAATTGTGCTGGGCTGGGGTTGAAAGTGGCTCCGAGCACATCACTGCTTTGCCTGCTGAGAACAGGCTTGGAGTCAGCCTTGCTTAGCTAAATCAGGTCCTGCACTCACTGCATGCTTACACCACCTGAATTGCACCCTACCAGAGAAGGGGGCCCCCTCCTTCCATCCTGTGCCCATCAATGAGGCAGATCAGGGATTTTTGTCCTCAGCTCCCTGCCCTTACAGTGTGGATCTGCCTGCTGCCAGTGCCATTGTACTGGAGACAAGTGGGAACATGGGATGCTCCATCTGGCAGTGGCCTGCATCTCCCTGATCACAGCCTCAGCATCGCAGCTGAATCCAGACAAAGCTAGTCTCCGTCATGAAGGTCACATGAAGGAAGAGCCCTGCCCTGGAGATGCTTTACATGGAACAGCAAAGATGCAGGTGGACACTGCTGCAGTGATTGAACCCCACTGATGGCTCAGGGTGCACGGGATGCTGTGTCCTATCCCAGCAGTCTCAACACTGCCTGCTTCGCTACATGGGATCTTTGGTCCTGCTCCTGCTGGATGCTGATGAACCAAAATAACTCCCTGTTTTTCCCAGCCAGCGCTGAGCTGGGATGTGTTTGGGAAGGCGACTGCGACGCAATGACAGATGGCCAAGAAAGCAAATGCTGTTTTTTATGTCACCTCCGTGTTTCCTCCTCTGCTGTCTCCTGCGCTGGAGGCGGTGTTTGGAGATGGTGTGTGCTGCTAGCACACGGCTGGCACCAGGGCTGAGCAGACAACAGGAGCTTGGAGCAAGGTGTTGGCCACCTCACGCATGTTTCTCCCCCACCTCTCTCATGTTTTGTGACCTATATCAAGCCTTTCTCCTTCTGGCGATGGCATTGGAAGTGGATCGGTGCTTGAGGTGGAGTGTTTGATTTGCAGAGTCACTGAACACTCCTTACAACCTGCCTCCAATGACTGCTGGCCCAGTCTGCTTTCTTTTGCCCTGAGGAGCCAGGAAAGCTCGGGGTCAATAACAGGGATCTCTTCCTACAGACCCAATGCTAACGGCACGTAGAGAAACCTGGGCAATCTCCTTTTGCAGCCTGCCTGGTGAGGAAGGAGTGACTGGTATCTCTGCTTGGCACAGCATCTATCTGCCTCCTGCTCCTGCCTTGTTTCACTTGGCAAGTATCCCTTTTCTCCCACTCGAGCTCACACTCCTTTGCCTTGGCAGCAGACAGACAGACGAGAGGTGGACAGACACAGGGACTCAGCTCAGCAGTGGCTCTCCTGTCTCTCCCTGGAGGAAGAATCTCCCTGAATTCAAGGATCAGGCACTGAGCAGTGGGACCACTGGTGCTTGAGGCAGTCAGAGCCTCTCTTCCCAAGGCAGGGAAACTGGATTCAAAGGGGCTGATGAGAAACCAGTGTCACACTTAGTGACAGAGCTATGAACCAGACTCATTTCCACTGTGAGCTTGGAGCCCTGTGGGGGTCATGGGGAACCCCAAAGGGCTCTGCACTTCCAGCCCTCTCACCCTGAGGACCAGGAGACCACGAGTGATGACTGGAGCATCATGCAAAGAAGCACAAGGTAGGGAGAGGGAGAGGGGAGCTGGTCTGCACCCACACACCCAGACCCAGCCCTTCCCTGCAGCAGGAGCACTGAAACCAAAATAAGTTGCTATTTACAGTGCTAGCATCCTTCCTGCTGTTCCATGGAGCCAGGCTGGCGCCCTCCCTGTCCTCCTTGGTGGACACTGGCACTCGGTGCCACAGATGTGGAAGTGTGGCGGGGAATGGGAATGCTGTGAGGCTGAAGAGCAGCACACTCATGATCAAACACATTCTGCCCTTATCATCACTCTGTGCCACTCCGCAGTCATCCAGGGCCTTAGGAGCAAGGCAAGGTGGGAGACACAGAGGCTGGGCAGAGCCAAGTGGCAGAACAGATCTCCCCAGAAGGCTCTGGCCATTATTCCGCTATGCAGGGACACACGGGTTGGTGTTCATATGAGCGATGCCAGCCCACGGCCTGGCTTCGTCCCCATAGAAGTAGCACTGGCAGCAGAAAAGAACCTTGAGCCCGTGCTGCTCTCTGCTCTAATGCACCCTCCTGGCCTCAGGGGGATTACTACATGTTGTAAGAGCCAGGCATCAAGCCAGTCCCTCCTGCCAAGGAGCAAGGTCTGAGGCCAAGTTGTGCCTGGTCATTTCTACCCGGCTCTGGGCTGATGATAACTAAGTGATTTCACACAGGCAGTGTGCCTTCAGTTTCCCCATCTATAACATCAGTGATGCTCAGCTTCTTTATAAGCTTCTGTACAAGTATTGATGACCTTATGGCCTTTTCCAACCCTAACTATTCTATGATTCTAAGTACTGCAGTACAGCGTTTACAGTGCTACAGACCTGGGTCTGATCCTGGCTGTTGCTCCATTCCCCTCATCAGTCTCCAGACTTTATCAGACCTCCTCCCTGTTTGCACCATTGCAAGGAAACAAATAGCCAAGATTTTTGGTGGCAGCAAAACACGCTGCCCTCTTCCCATGCCTGTTTCACTGTGAATGGCTCCTGAGAAGTTAGACTTGTGCTAGAGGTCTGTCAAACTGCGTTTGGGATAAAGATACTGTGAGCCGGCAGCTCCATCAATGAGCTCCATCAATAGCATCAATGAGTCCTCCATCAGTGTAGGACTCCTTGCAACAGAGACAGGCAGAAAGGGTGTAAGGTTGTCCCTACATATTGGGACTTCCCAAGGGCATATGATGGATAGTGATGATCTGATGCTTCTGGGCTGTCACAGGTTTTGTTGGGCTCAAGTAGCCACTGTCCTGTGTGTGAATCATCCTTTCTGTAGTATAGATTGGGCCCATGAACCACAGAAGACGCTCCAGCTTTGCTGTCAGATGAACTTTGTAGTTCCAGCCCTTCTCTGCCATGGCAGAGCAAGGAGGGATGCGGGAGTGATGTGGTGTCCGTGTTGTAGCTTTGAACACAATTAAAAGGAATCAAAGATCAGAGCTCCTCTACAGAGATGGACTAAGCTAGAAACCTTCAGCCTGGAAGAGAGTTCAGTGCCTGGCTGAGGTTTGTAAGATCTTCAGGCGGTGACCAGGAAGCAAATACCGCTCTTTCTTCACAATTCAAGAGCCAGAAAGGTGGAATTCAAAAGACATGAGAAATCAGCAGGCACAGAAGGAGCACACAACAGTGCTTTTGCACACTGCAGGACCTGCCCCTGGTGAAGGAGCTTGCACAGAGCCAGCCCATGTATCTCTGCCTTGTAACTCACCTCACTCAAGAGCCAGCACTGGCAGCTCCCATGGCACGTGCCCGTTGGTGTGACCCAGTGTGCCCATTGTCACCCCTGCATGCTGCTCTGCCCCATGGCAGGGAAGAAGAGAGCAGTTCTTGGCTGACGCAGGGCAGGCTCAGTGTTATTTTGGGATGAGATTTCCATGAATAACTCCCCTCATCTGCCAAACCCAAATTAAAACCTGCTGCCAACAGGCAGGAGCCCTCCCCCTCACCCCCCATCCTTCTCCTTTTATTTTATCTTTTGGAATATTTCATGCACTAAGAGAAACCAGTGAACAATCCAGATTGTGCATTAAACACTGGCCCACGCGGTCTGGGAAACAAAGAGCAGGAAGGAACCCTGCGATTCAAACTGTTGCTAGCCAAGATGTGTTTGGGAATGTCAGCTCTTCTCAGAACAATTCTTGCACATTTCCTATATATAACATGAGATTTTGGGGAAAAGCACTATTACCTGCAAGCATGGGAGCCCCGGAGCCAGGGGTATCCTGCAGGGCTGGTGTTGATGCCTTTGCATGTGCAGGGAAGAAGCCTGGTGAAGGACGGGGAAATTTGTGGCCAATTTAGGAGGCTCCCAGCCTGCATTCCAGGGTAAAAGGTGCTTGTGTCCTCTAGCCATGCCTGGCACTTCCATCAGTGCCCAGGCAGAAAAGGGATGATGTTTTCGTCTGGCAGAGATTTCTCTCTTTTCCTGGATACCTACAGGAGTCCTGGGTGCAGCCATGCAAAACCTCTTTCTTCTGCTGCTGCTGGTGTTCTGCAGCTTGGGGAAAGTGAAAGGAATGGCTCAATGGGTGGCTTCCACTGAAGAATGAGGGTGGGCTCTCATCCAGCAACCACCCCCACATGCTCCCAAAGGCAAACAGTTCCCCCCCTCTTCCTCGTGGAAGCAGCCCCAGAGCAGATCAGCAGGAAACTTCCCAGCAGCCAAGTTCAATGCAGCTCAGGCAAACTCTTCACTCCCTGAAGCCCTGGTAGTACTTTGTGTGTGAATTCAAGTGTCTGCAAACTGAGAGAGTGATGGAGAGGGCTCCAGTGGGGCAGGGAGGTGCAAGCTGAAACCCACGGGAAGGGACCAGACCCAGTGCATCACACACTCCCCGGCCCCTGGCAGCTGAGCCTGAAGGGAAGGGCCGGTGCATCTCAATGGCATTCATTCCCCTTCACCTCCACCCAGCCTATTCTAGGAAAGCCTGCCCAGAATTCATGCACCCCAAGCGTCACACTTCACAGCTCCCTTCCCACGCAGAGCTCAGCCAGCAGCTTGATTCCTTACTCTGAATAAGCACTGCTTCCCTGCCTGCTCCCCCCCCAAGCCAGGCTGCACTGCTGATGGGGACCTGCCTCCCCCTGCACCCAAGGGAGGATGTGACAGCATCACCTGTGCCATGGTGCTGTGTCCTGCTTCCCAGTGAGGGCATGAAGAAGCAGTATAGGTAAAGCTACACCAGAGCCTTCACCCCTTGGTCTCTGTTTCCAGCCAGGGCAAGCAGAGGAAGATGCTTCCAGGTGGTAATGCCAAAAGGTTCAATGCTCAGGGCTAAACACCACTCTCCTGGGACATCTCAGAGCCAATCACAGGCAAAAGCTAAGAGAAAGCTCAGAGTATCCCCCAGTTTCAGGCCTCGGGTCAGTGCACTGATCCAGAACAGCATCCTACTCTGAAAGAGCACATTCAACATTAGATTCAAGGCTGAAGCTCTTGCCTGTGAGGGTGCTGAGGTGCTGGCACACGCTGCCCAGAGAAGCTGTGGCTGCCCCATCCCTGGCAGTGCTCAAGGCCAGGTTGGACACAGGGGCTTGGAGCAAGCTGCTCTGGTGGAAGGTGTCCCTGCCTGTGGCAGAGGTTTGGAACTGGGTGAGCTTTAAGGTCCCTTCCAACACAAACCATTCTGTGATTCTAAGTAAAGATGTAGTAACAGTGCTTTCACTGTGAAACATGCACATGTTTTTCAAGAGATAGATCAAAGGCTGCTTCTGTGGGGACAGACAACATGAGATGTGAAAATCCAGAGGGAAGCAAAGGGAGAACTGCCCACCTGGGGAATGCACACGTGGGAAGCCCAGAAAGCCCAGACACAGAAGAAGACAATGACATTACCATGGCTAGAACAGACTTAGATGGTGAGACTGCAGCCACCTCTGTGTTGTTCCAATCTCTCACAGGGGTAGCTGGCAATACACCGAAACTCCAACAAGCCCCGTGTTCACGCCTCACAAATGGAATCATCCAACACTGCCTCCTTGCAGGACTTCACTTGTGAAAGATTAAAAAGAACTAAATTCACCCACTTGTAGCCATCAGCTCTGTGTCAGATTGATGGCAGGCAGACAATGGCTGCATCCCTATAAATCTGTTATTTTGATGCCACTTAATCCCTGTAACTTTAACCCTCTCTGGCCTGAGTCATCCTTCAGTGACCCCAGGCAGATACCTGCATAACCAAGAGCAACTCTTTCCTTTTTCCTTCTCCCAATCATTTTCACACTTCCAGACCTGGATGGGGTTTCCCTGAGCAATCCTCTGTGGATTTTCCTTCCATGAACTTATCTAGTTTCTTCTGCAATACACATATATTTCCATCACCCTGGCAAGACAAAGACTCCAGGTCAACCCCCATCATGTGTAACATATCCCAGAAGGTAGGTGCTCCTGCTGCCCCATAGTTTTGGCTCCAAGGGACACTGCCACTGCTGCAATCTCTGCACACAACCCACACCATGGTTTGGTAGATGGTCTGGCACAGAGCTTTTGGCAGGTGCTCCTTCAGGCAGCCGTAATCACTCATTTAAATCTCATTTCTTTTTCTTTTTGAAAGCTCCCTTAAAAACACAAAAGATTTCATTCCTGCATCTCACTGGAATTGTGTGCATATTGCCATGGCAACCATGCCAGAGATTTCTGTGGTCCCAGACCCGTTTTATTGGTTATTAGATATCTGTGCAATAAAAATATATATATAGCTTTGTTCTCCCATCTGTCTCTTCCATCTGCTTATTTCCAAGTGAAATATAACCATTTGGCTCAATCACAGCTTTGTCTCCTTCCTCATGGGATTTGCTGAAGGAAACAGAGATGCACCTGCTGGTGGTCATGGAAGAAGTGAAGGGGAGGAAGAGACGAAAGACATTGCTGTGGACATGAACCTGACCTTCACACACATGGGAAACCCCGTCAGCTGCAGTGATGACACCTGCAGGGTTAAACCAGTCCTTCCTCACAGTCCAAGTCCCTGGCTGCAGTAGCTGGTGTGTCCATCACCAGTTGTGTGAAGGGGAAGAGAAGCTCAAGAGGACTCTGGCCAACACAAACCCCATTTGCTAGTGATGGAACTGCAAGCTCAACCCCAGCAGGTTGGTTTCCTGCCACAGGGTCACTAGGGAAGTCGAGTGGAATGTTCTGTCACTGCTCAGTGAACAGGAAACTCATTGCAGCTCAGCCCTATCAATTCAGAGCCCTTTCTACCTTCCCAAAACAGAAGGAGAAAAGCATCATCTCATCCCATGCAATGAGAAAAACACCAGTAATAAGACCTCTGTGCCAAACTGACCATGCTCCTTCCTTACAGCTGTTGGAACCAGCACTGAAAGCTGTTTGACATGCCCCCCTCTGCGGGACTAATTCCTTCTGGCAGTGTTTGCCTTGCCTGCCCTCCCCCGCAGCCTCTGCTGGAAGAGAGGATGTGTTCCAGCCTCCCGGCTCCCTCGCATTATTTAAGCTGTCAGTTGGTAATTATAGCGCTGCATTTCAACTTGATGCTTCCCAGGGGGCCAAACCACACCAACAGACTAAAAGTGGCTCCCGACTGAATACTTTAGGAGCTGCCGCTAGAGCTGAGCCAACGTCTCCATCAAGCCAGGGTGAGACATTGCCCTGACTGCTCTTGGGAGACTGGAATTGCACCTTCTACTGTAAGACCCACATCTGCACTTCCTTACCCCTTAGAACACAACATTCCTGCTCTCCAGATGGGAGACATGGCTTTCTTACAAGGGATGCGTTCAAGGCAAGGCTGGAGAGAGCCTTGGGCGGTATGGTCTAGTGGAAGCTGTCTCTGCCCATGGCAGGGGGTTGGAGCTGGATGAGCTTAATGCCCTTTCCAACTCAAACCAGTCTGTGATTCCAGGGCAAATTGGGCCTTCTCAATGCAAACATCTCCACAGCAGCCTCCCCATCAGTTCTGCATCCTGCAGTGCAGATGGAAGGGGCAGGGAGGATGCAGCCTTGTCTAGTTAGGGATGCCTCAGAGTTCAAAGCAAAGAATGACCCTCACCACAGCCTCTCCACCTGACCCACAGAGCAAGGCCAGGATGCCTTAGTCCTATCAGTCCAGAACCCCATTTCTCACAGGCTGAAGCAAATCAAGTCTCTCAGTCACACAACCATGAACACCAAGCCGGGGGACCTGCACACCCCTCTCAGTGAGGAAGATGTTGCTAAGCAGTTGCTAAGCAAGTGGTCGGGTCAAGTGAGAATAAGCAAATAAGAAACTGGTGTGATGTTGATGCTTTCTAGCTTTTAGTTTTAGCTATACCTTCCAGCCAGGCTGCCCCTTTGTCTTGTGTGACCACAGAATCATCAGCTTCAAATGCAGAAACAAGTGCAGTGATCAAACCACCTATTGCTGAGGGCAAGAGCATGGAGAAAAAATAAGGTTGGGGTAGACAATAGGGTGGGGAAAGGCTTGAGGATCCTAACCTGCCAGCTCCTGACACAATAGCATCCATCTCCCTCAGCTGTGTTCAGGGAGATGTTGTCTTATAGGGATTTGTTCCCAGAAGAATAGGATCTAATGGCTCGAATGTATCAGAGAAGACTCAAAAGCTGGTTGAAGAGTGCTTCAGAAAGTGCCTGCTGCTGGCACCACCTTCCAGCTGTGGTCCTGCTAGCTGAGCATCACACGCTGCATCGCCCAGGACTAAAGCCGAGGGAGGTCAGGCTGTGTGCCCTCCACCACTCTCCACTGGTTGGAAGCGGACACCCGCAGCACAGTTGCTGTAAGAGAGTTCACAGCATGCTTAGCAGGATGCAGCTCTTCCTAAAAGCATAAAAGAAACAATAAATGATGAAGAAGACCAAAAAGAACAGTGAAAATTGTATTGAGCCATCACTCCGGCTGAGAACAGCCTTTAGACCAGGAGATGCAGGGAGGCTGCTCAGCTCCTATGTGCTTTGCCAGATTTGCATAAACAGCCCACAGTAATTGTAATTTCATCTTGAATAAGTATTATTTTAATTGGGGTCGCTCAGCATTCACTGGAGAAATCACAAAAGAACAGCGGAGTGGGAAGGCTGTTGATGGCTTTGGCCTTTCCTTCCTCCAGCCAGGGGCCAGGCTCCACCAGAGCCCTTTCTGGTTGACCCCCCTGAAGCAACGTTGTGCAGTGCAAAACAAACCAAAGTAATTACAGCCCTGAAGCAGCCACGCAAAGAAACCAAGCACCTTCCTGCCCGGGGTGGTGACAGCGCTCAGCAGAGCTGCCTCAGAACACAGCTTTGTACCAGAAATAGTGCGGCAGCAGGATCAGTGCAGTGATTGTGCCCCTGCAGTGGGCACTGGTGAGGCTTCACCTTGAATCCTGTGTTCAGTTCTGGGTCCCTCACTACAAGAGAGACATTGCATGTGTGGCAAACAGATGGGGAACTAGTGGGACAATCCAGCTGTTTCTGCTGCTGATGTGATGCGAGATGGGCTTCATCATGAGGACCTCGGAAAGAGCACTTTGTTGGAACTAGATGATCGTTAAGGCCCCTTCTAACGCTAACTGTTCTGTGCCTCGCACATGTTCCACCCCCAACCATGAAAACAGGGTCTGCTGTGTCTACAGGGAGATGTGGACTGATTAGCTTAGGTGCA
This sequence comes from Amazona ochrocephala, assembly GCA_039720435.1. Taxonomy (NCBI): domain Eukaryota; kingdom Metazoa; phylum Chordata; class Aves; order Psittaciformes; family Psittacidae; genus Amazona; species Amazona ochrocephala. The sequence continues at coordinate 1,358,007 of CM077897.1, forward strand.
GAGGTAGAACATGGGAGCCTGCATGGAGCTGCACTGGGGAACTGGCTCACGCTGTTGCCTTGGAACTCCACAAGCAGCAAAAGCCCCAAGACCGCTGCTGGCAGCAGGATGCTGCTGTTGGGCCTGTCTTTGGCAGCATGTGCTTTCTGGCTTGGTTTCCCTTCGAGTCCCCATTCAGCTGCAGCTGAGATTCCACCTGCCTGACCACAGAACAGCTGTGCTTTCCAAGAAAAAAGGCTGCCAGGTTGGCAATGCCAAGGATAAGCTGTCATGGTAGCACCAGCCACGGGGCAAGCTGGCTTCAGGCTTCAGGTCCTTGGTGGCACAAGCAAAGAACAGGTTCCCTGTCCCAGCCAAAAGACAGTGAGGATGTGAGAAACTCAATTGTAAACCCTTATTGAGCAGAGCATGTCTCCCTGACGATGCTTTGATCCCTGAGCTGGAAGCTCCACTCTTTGAAGCAATGAGGTGCAGAGATTTTTCTCTGCAGACAATACATCATGCAAGTGATTAGCTTTGATCTTAGCCAAAATATGAATAAATACAGAGCTTCTCCACCATCTCAGGTGGAGTACAGAGCTGTCTGGATGTTGATGGGCAAAGGGCTGTCTTGCCAGCTGCTGTCAGTAGGCAGCAATTAGTTTGAAGTGTTCCTGTGTAATTGCGTATCTCTTCTTTCAAGCCCAAAAAGACCACTGTCTACTTGGTCTGCTCTTTCTCATCCAAAGATACACGATTACTTTCATAGGCAAGGCGCAGGAGATAATTGATGTGCTTTGCTCACTGCCAATGATTCCTCGGCTGGAGATCGTTCACTTTGGAACATGATGCCCTGAAAGACGACAAACGAGAGAGCGCAGATGAGAGCTGGAAGGCTTGAACCACCCCTTCTATAGAACAGAGAGGTCAAGTGTATCCAGCTGAGGTCAGAGAAGGCTGAGAGGGCAGGAGCAGGCTACCACTGAAAGGTGAACCTTCCACTAGAGCAGCTTGCTCCAAGCCCCTGTATCCAACTGCCAGGGATGGGGCAGCCACAGCTTCTCTGGGCACCCTGTGCCAGCGCCTCAGCACCCTCACAGGGAAGAGCTTCTGCCTAAGAGCTCATCTCAGTCTCCTCTCTGGCAGGTTAAAGCCATTCCCTTGGCCTGTCCCTACAGGCCCTTGTCCAAAGCCCCTCTCCAGGTTTGCTGGAGCCCCTTTAGGCACTGGAGCTGCTCTAAGGTCTCCCCTTCAGGAGCCTTCTCTTCTCCAGGCTGCCCCAGCCCAGCTCTCTCAGCCTGGCTCCAGAGCAGAGCTGCCCCAGCCCTCGCAGCATCTCCATGGCCTCCTCTGAGATCCTGGAGCCATCTCACACTGCAAACCCCATTGGCCACTTTTAATGCATCCCAAAGCCTGCTTTTGTAGCACACGTCCTCGCTGGAAATGCTGCCTAAGTGACCTTTCCGCATGGTGTGTGAACACTCACAGGGACGGTGACTGCAGCACTGCCCTGGGCAGTTCCAATGCCTGAGCACCCTTTGGGGCAGGAATTGTTCCTCAGCTCCATCTAAACCTGCCCTGGTGCAGCTTGAGGCCGTTTTCTCTTGTCCCATCCCTTGTTCCTTGGGATCAGAGCCCAGCCCCCTCCTGGCTCCATCCTCCTCTCAGGCAGTTGTAGGGAGCGATCAGGTCCCCCCTGGGCCTTCTCTTCTCCAGACTGAACCCCCCAGCTCCCTCAGCCGCTCCCCATCACACTGTGCTCCAGGCCCTGCACCAGCTCCATTGACCGTGCTCCAGCACCTCAATGTCTCTCTTGTAGCAAGACATGGAAAGCTTCTTGTCCTTGTGAGCATCACACCTCTGAGCCATCCCCAACTCATCACATGTGTATTCACTACAGACACTCCAGAGTCCTTCGGCTCCTTTGGACCTCCAGCAAGGGGGTACAGTCCCAGCGAGGGGTGCTTGGGGTCAGGAGAAGAGTTTCAGCAGTTACTGTAAGCAAGTAGAAATGAGAGGTTGTCATGGATACCAATATCCAATTGACCATGGCCTTTCTCTTGGATCCCAGCTCAGGGAAGCATCTAAACACATGCAGACGCAAACATCCCTAGATGCTGCAAATAACGTGGGTGTTTAACAGACTTTTGAATTAAACCCAGAATGGGAGCAGCCTTTTTGTTTTTCCCACATTCATGTGGAACAGCAGCACCAGGAAGGTGGTGGGGTACCAAACTTGGAAAGAATCAGGTACCCATAGTCCAAAATGAACTGAAAGAGGCTTTTAACCAACCCCAGGATAGACTATTCAGAGACACCTGCACTAGACCCATGCTTGTTTGCAGCCGTGCCATCAACTGGACATCAATCTCTAGGCTATCACCCCTGCTCTGCAGGGATGAAGCAGCCCTTATTAAAGCTCAGCCCCTTCCGCACCAGCTCACATGCAGCCCATGCAGCCAGGGACAGGGGACAACCACGATCCCCACCTGCAGCCCCCACCACAGACCTGCTGCTCACACTTGTCTCAAGATTAGTCAGAAGGAATCTGTTCCCTCCAAGCTGGGCTCTGGAGCTGCGTTGGGCAGCAGATGCTGCTGCCTCCTCATCCCAGCCTATGCCAAGTGAGCAGCCTCACTACGCGATGCTAGGTCTCTAGCATGTCCACAACCTCCTCAAGGCAGGGGGTGGGCATTAGCTTTGTCTCTTTAGCATGGCTAATGGGGTTTGGGCTGCACCCCTGCTGGCATGCAGGGCTTTATGTACCCCTTCATTCAGAAGGGGTTTTGCAGCCCCTGTTAGGATTCTGCAGAGAGGAGATGCTGAGGGTGACTGAGAAGGTTGAGCACACCCAGACTCCACAGCAAAGGGAGAAAGCCCCAGTGCTCCTCAGTCCCTACACTCAGTCCCTGTGCCTCAGGATGGCAATCTTCATCTCCAGCCCAGCAAAGCAATGGTGATGGATCCACAACTGACCTGCCTGTTCCCACCACCTCATCTCCTCTGGCTTTACTCCATGTCTCCACTCTACACACTTCAGAGACCTTAGAAGCCATCACTCCCATCACTGCCTTTTCCCTCCCCTCATCTTGCTGATGCCAAAGCTGTGTTTAATCACCTCCTGCAATCCCAGAGAGGAGCCTTGTGAGCTGGAGATGTGCTATGAGGAGCAGATGAACCAGGGAGCTTTACAGCTAACCACTGGTCCCCCCTGACCTCCTGCAATGTCCTTCCCTCAGACCTCACACACATCTGGGCCCTACTCTGCATCTATTCCGCTTCCCTTGTCTTCCTCCTCTCCTCTCCATGACATTCCTGCCCACGGACTGGTTGTTCTTGGATTGACTGGTCTGCAGGCAATGGAATGGATGAATCCCACTATTTCTTCCCTCATTTGGCCTCAGCAGATAGTTGCCAGCCCACACTTTCTGCTAAGTTATATGGGACAAGCTTTATACCCTTGAAAGTACCATTCTGAACCCAAGAGCTAGAGCTGGACCAACGCCACTGCTCTCAACTTGCTTCTACACCAAGAAGCAGAGCGAGCCCCTTCTTTTGCTCGCGTTTAGGATCCAGAACCTCTTCCTAAGCATCTCCCACCGGTGCCTCCTGCACTGCGCTGCTGCCCTCTCCTGGCCTCTCCAGCGGAGCTCAGCGCAGATACAGCTGTAGATGCTGACCCCTCCTTTGAGGCCGGGAAGGTGGGAATCCTTCCCGGAGCCTTATGCCCCCCCCATGACAAGCCAAGCGATTCGAGGCTGAGCTTTTTCCTGCTCTGTCCTATATAACCTTGACCCCACCAAATGCTTTGGCTTCAGCTCTTCCTAGGAGCTGCTTCTTTATACAAAGTGGGATAAGGAATTGGAGTCATTCCTTAGTGCAAGACTGAATGGGAATGATGCTTTCCATACCTGAAGACAAACATGTGGTTCAATCTGCAGGACAGGTCTCCTCCTTGTAACCCCCAAGTCCGTTTGTGTCTGGAGCATCCAGTGTTGCAGAGAGGTGCAACTAGAAGTAAAACTTTATTAGCAGAAGGAGTGGTTGTAGTCAGAGCGATTTGGGAAAACAAATACAGAGAGCAGAAGAAGGGTATCCCTCTTATCCATTGCTGGAGATTTCATGCAGTGTTAGGTGGTTCGGGACACAGAAATAATGGGCAGCAGTAGCTGGAGGGATGCTGCCCCTCAGGGAATCTCAGGAAGTGCTCCTTCTTTTCTCTGGTGCCAGCACAGGAGTTGTCTCATCAGTCACACCAGCCAGGTTCAGGGCCATGGCAGGGGATGATGCTCCATCCCTCTGCTCCTTGTCACCCCTGGTGTCACTGGCACCAAGGAGGCCCTGGGGGCCCCGCTTGGGGCTCCTGAAGAAATGGCTCATCCTCTCCATCCTCATGGTGCTTCCTTTCAACTTGGAAGCTCTTGGAAATTGCAAACGGTAATCTTGATAGAACAGGTAACAAGAGCTTCTACAAAGACACAGAAGAGAAGCCCATAGTGAAAACCAGTAACTTAATGGCAGGAACCAGCACCAGAGCCCTGCAGCCACCCAGCACCAGCCCTTAGGGCCAGGATTCCCCAGGGCCATCCCCAACCACTCGCTAGATGTCTGTGTGAGCTACTGCCAACATTACTACTTAGGGGCCTACAAGCATGCTGGAGAGGGATTCTCTAATGTCAGGTGTCCCTGCCCATGGCAGGGGCGTTGGAACTGGATGATCTTAAAGTCCTTCCTAACCCAAACCGTTCTATGGTTGTATGATTATCCCAGCTGTTGAAGTCTTACACCCTCAGGTTTTCCTTCATCTCATGTTCCAAGAAGGAATATAGAGCCCCCAAAATGTCCCATGCTGGGAGAAGCAGATCAGACTTACAGGATGAAGAATATATTGAGGATTAGTAACGCTAGCAAGACAATAAGGAGCAGGGCTGGCATCTTGTGCACGATGGAGACAGCTATGGGGAGAGAAATGGATGCTATGATCTCAAATGGAGAAGTCCCACTGCTAAAGACCCTGGAGATAATCCCAATGCTAATTGTCCCCAGCCCCAGAGAGAAGCAGGGATGTTGGGACCTACATTACTCCGAGCAGTGAGGTTCTCAGAGGCAAGCTGGGGACACCAAGAGAGAAAAGTGTTCAGCATCGGCCTGGTGGAAGGGGCATTGAGGGAGCTATGATTTCTTCAGGGATGGTGACGGAAGAAACAAGAGCTACCTCTCTCCAAAGGGACCCCCAAGGGCTATAGAAGTCGCCATAGCCAGCATAGGGCAGTTGCTCTGGGGTCCCACTGCGCTGCCTGCCCTCTACTCAGAGTCCCCCAGTTCCCTCCCATGCCCTGCTTCAGTAGTGGTTGATCTGTGTACCCTGCTTGGTCCTTCCCTTCTTGACACAGTCCTTCATGGAGCTGGTGCCTGGTGCCCCGGTGGTCATGCCATGCTTGCAGGGAGTGCAGAATGCCATCCCATGGGTGATGCTGTAGGTCCCAACAGGGCATGGGGAGCACTTGCTGCTTTTTGGAGGGCTGAACATCCCTGGTGGGCATACAACTGAGGAGAGGACATGTAGAAAGGCCTTTCTAAGCAACAGCATTGTGTTCAATGAAGAGTTAGGGAAAGTGAGCCCTGATGCTTAAGGGCTCAGAATTACAGGATGTCCACCACATTCCTTGGATTGGGTGGGCATGGGGGGAGCAGCAAGGACCTGGAAACAAGCTGTACATGAGGAGGGGAAGAGACAAATGGGGGGAAAGCAAAGGGGACCAGAGGGCTGTGGACTCTTGGCTCACTGCAACAGTCAAGGCATCTTTGGAACTGCTTGGTATGCCCATAGCCCGCGCTGCACTGCTCGGTCCTGAGGGAGCCGACAAACTCATTGGTGAAGTTGATGCTGGGGATACCAGGCCGAGTGATGAGGAAGGATTTGCGCTCCTTGAAGAACGTGGCAAGGGCGAGCTGGACCTGGGGGGAGCAGAGCAAGCACAGTTCAGTACAGGTCTAAGAGGGAAGCACAGGAAACGTCCCCCCAGTGCACAGAGCTGTGGCGTGTGAGCCAAGTGGGGACAGGCACCACACAGCAGCCTGAGTGGGAGCTCATGGGCACTGAGCAAACCCTCAGGGGTGCTCCTCATCATTCCAGGGTCTGGAAATGGCATCCTCATTGCACAACCCCCCCGTGCCATCCTCCTTTCCCTCCTTACCTGCCCCAGGTTGTGCCAGACTGTTTTGCGGTAGCAGTCTGTGACCGTCGCCAAGTCCTGGGAGTTGCAGTGTTCATCCCAATTGGGTCCAAAGGGGGACACTAGAGCATGGAGAGTCACCAGTGCAGCTCAGGCAGCCCCAGCTCCAGCAGGAGATGGGTGAAGCCGTTAAACTCTTCCAAGAGCCCCTAATGTCACTATGGCCCTGTGCCCCCTCCCTCTTTTCCCTCCAAGCAGAAACTGAGATGCTTGAATTCCTCTCACTCCATCCCACTGCCTTTGTTATCCCCTGGGGACTCTACTGTGGTGCTTCTGCCTGGGGGTCTACCTTCTAGTTGTACTTGGACAGTGAATTCATCCGAAGGGCTGTGGAGTGAGGGGAAGCAGAAAGTGGCATTGAGCTGAAGTTTGCAGCGCTGTTCCATCTCCAGCTGCCTCAGCATATCCTGTAGATCATGCAGGAACCTTTTGGTCCACTCATCCTCACAGAACTTGCTGTGGAAGAGCAGGACAGTGTCCAGGCCTCCGGGCACATGGTAGCCTGTGGGAGAAAACCCTGACAGGTTTCTTCCCCCTTGCCAACAGGGAGCATCCTTGTCCAGAGAGCTGAGCATGGTCCCACCTCTCCCTTCACCCACCCTTCCTGCCCTTGTTGAGTTGCCCCTCATGCTTAGCATGGCGCAGGACTCACCAAGGACGCTGTAGTGGAATGTTTGGGACACAGGGATCCTGCGCTTTGTGTAGGAGATGGTGCATGAGTACTTCCCACTGTCGGCTGCTTGGAAGTGTTGGAAGAGGAGATGTCCCTCTTTGGTGACTGAGAGCAATCTGGGAACTAGTGCAGGAGACAGGGGGTTGATGGTGATCACCAGCAGTTGGCTGTCCTGTGCTGAGCTGGCCCCGTTCCTGGTGGCTCTGCCATGCTCCCCTAGGCTGCCCCAGATTTGGTCTCCTTAAACCACTACTGAGACTCTAAAAGGACTCCCAAAAGCTGCTCTTCCCCCCTGTTTTTAAGTTATTATTCCCCTCCAGTTATAAGTTATTAAGGGGGAGGGAAGAAGAAACAAAGCATGGAATTACTCCGTAACGTGTGTCCTTCCTGTAGTTCAGCACACGCAAGCCTGTGAGACTCCAGGCTCCATGTGCTCCTCACATGCTCCTTCCTTGAGGGGCTGTTTCCCCTCTTACCCCTCTCTTGTCTCACAGCAGCAGAGCCAATGCAGCTTGCTCCTGACTTAGGACCTTACCTGGCCGGTCCTGCCCCCAGTGATAGGTGGGATCAGCCACCCCCATTTCAATAGGGCTGCAGGGCAGTGAGTACAGGCTGCTCTCCGTGTGGATGAAGACCAAGTCTAGGCCAGAGAAAGAGAGGCAAAAGCTGGGGACACACCTGAGGAATCTCAGGGCAGTGCAAGGAGGAAGGTTGGGAAGCCACTGGAACAGGCTGGGAACCTGTGTGGCGTGTGGATGGACCCAGCCCCACTGGGGCCCATCCTACAGGGATGAGGTTGGTTATGTGCTTAGGGAAGAGCAATGCCAGGAGCTGTGGTTGAGCGGAGCTGGTGGGGACCACTGAGGCACACTGGGACATCTCTGCTTGTGTTGGCTGTGACTGGAAAGCCACATCCTCTGCCCAGGTCATTGGCAGAGTTGGCAGAGAGGACACAGTCCTGCCATCAACCAGGCTGGATGGGGAGATTACGTCACCCAGGAAAATGGAGTGCATGGATCAGGAGAGCTTTGTGGATCTCACCCCCTTGGTGTTCCCAGCTGGAGGCAGGTGGCAGGGCCCAAGGCAGGGACACTCTCTGTCCTAGGAGGAAAGCAGAGAGGCAGCACTCAGGCTCATCTTGGACAGTGCTCACCTCATGCTGGTCTCCTCTCCAAGGCAGCCCTCCAAGGAGTCAGAGCACAATGCATCCACCTCCACAGTGATCTTTTACCTGAGCAGCTACAAAGCACCAAAGCCAGGATCCCCATGATCAAGACCTTTGGTTCTTCAGGGCCTGGAGCGCAGAGCATCCTGCCCCGCTGTGTAGTGTGGAACACCTTGTTGCCATGGCGATGAGGAATCTGCTGCTTCTCCCTGTCCCCTTAGTGACGGCTCAGAGGCTGGGCACAGGTGCATCCTGCCCACCTTGGTCATGCTCACCAGGTCTGGGCTGTGTAGGAAACATGGCCCTTCTTCTGGGGGACCATCTGGGCACAATGTATCGGAGGAAATATGGTTGGGGACAACCTAATTGAAGAGATGTGGTAAGAGAGAGGATGAGGAAGGATGAGGAGACACTTGTCCCAGGACTTCTGGACTTCATTAACGAAACCTTCAGTAATGAAGGTTTCCTTTATGGTATGGGGCTGTGTGCTCCCTCCCATCTGGTGCAGTGACTAAGTGCTGCAGCAGCAGGAGGAGGGAGACCCATCTTACATAGCAAAGAGTTTGGATCTCTGCTTGAACTGCAGAATTCAGGCTCATGTATGAAGCTGAACTTGGGTTATCCATAGTAAAGGGCCAGGAATACAGATTTACTTCCTTACCATCTTAACAGCACTTGCTATTCATTTGCTCATGTTGGAGAGAGCACAGGCACTGCATCAGTAAGTACATAGCAAGATAATTCCCTGTGTTGCTCCGACTAGGACTTAACCTTTCTCCCTCCAAGGGAGTGATGCGAGTTACACTCACATGCAAACTCCATCTATAGATAGGAATCGTTACAGGAGTGTCTCTAGTTTCTGCATCCCTACATGGCTGGAAAAGATGGATATGGGATTTGTGGGCATTTTGCATCAAGGAGGTTTAATTTTTCCTTGGCTTGTATGAACTGCAGGAATGCCCAGGGATGGAGGAGCATCCTACTGTGCTGTACACACACAGACCTGCTTTCTATTTCTGGCACTCTCCCTCCCTGCTGGTAGATCTCATGGCAAAACAGTCACCAGCTTCCACACTGAGTGAGGAGGTGTCCTGGTTCCTTGGGATATCCCCAAGGGTATCCAAGGAACTACTGCTACAAGAGGATCAAGTGCTTTATGACCATGGCTGGCTCCTAGCCATGAGACCCTGATCCCTCTGTGCTGCATAGCACAAAGGGAATGTGCCCTTTCTGCAGCACTCGAGGGCCCATGGAAACCAAAGCTGCATCTCTTGAGCTCATGATGCCTCCTGTAGAGATCCTTTGGGTTTTCACTGCCCCAGAGCAGCAGATTCTAGAGCTGAATCCAAGGAACACCCCCTGGAATGTCACCATCACTGCTAGGTCTCTTCAGACAGGGATGGGTGCTTTGGTGACTCCATTCTGCTCTAGGAGCAATTGTAGGCAATCACCAAGTTGTGTTGGCAGCGCTGGGAAAACCCCAGCCCTTGGGACAGGCAGTGACGTGCAGCTTCCCAAGGGAAAGCAGCACAGCTCTCTCTATACCACCAATGCAGAGAAGGGAAATCCACCCTTCAGATCCTATCTGGAGCCAGTTGAACCTGGCTCATTAGGAGGGAATTGCGCCCTGATCTCTCTTCCTGTGATAAATATGGTAGTGGTGATAAATATTCAGCGTGGGCACCAAAGCAACAAGGCTGGCATTTATCTCTTGGCTTGTTTTCCTCTTTGAAGGGCCAAGGGTTGCTAATAAAGGCAGGAGTTGCACTGATAGCAGCGGTTTAATCACTCAGGATTAATCCTGATGATGCAGAAAGTCAGAATCCAGCTCTCCCATGTTTCCTATCTGAGATCAATGCAGAGGGAAGAGCAGCACAAGGGTTGGATTAGAGGCAGGGGAACTATATGGGAGGCACAAGGGACAATGCGTAAAAGCAGGCAGAAGAACGGAGGGAAGCACTGCTCCTCTGTGTATGGAGCTTTGGGAAATGGGTTTGAGGGGTTTAGGGGAGCAAGGGGTTGAGGGAGTGCAGCAGGCTCAGCCTAAAGGCACCTGGAAAGGCTCAGCGTCTTCTGATGATGCCTCTATGGCAGGGGACACAGGGGCATAAAGGAGAGAGGAAGACAGCGGTGGCCTCTGCTAGAGGAAGGTGAAGTAGCAGGAGGAGGACAGCAGAGGGTAGCAAATGCCTGAGTTCTTGTCCTGGCCTTGCAGAGCTGGTGCGAGGCTCAGGCTGGATGCTGCAGCCTTTCCCGGCCCCACAGCGCACATCTGGGCAGATCTGGTGTAAAAATAAACCAGGAAACAAGGCGCTTTGATAAGAGGGAGATGTTCTTAGCGCAAAGGCTTGTCTGGAAATACACCGCCTTTAGAAACTTCCTGCAGAGATATCCCCATTGACCCCTTCAGTGCCAGGCAGAAGGCAGTGCGATGCTTAGATTTGAATCAATGCAGGTTTTAACCAAGCGAAAAGAAACCTCTCTCTGTAGGGATTTCATTTCCCAGGAATGGCAGCATTGCATTTCGGTTGCTATTTGAGCAGATAGTTCCTAACTTTTAAGCTCTGCTGTGGCACTGTGCCTGCAGATAGCAAGGATGGAGATCCCCTGGTCCCTTCCCTAGGTAACCTCCATAAGCCACATCTGGTCTCGGTGGTTCAGAAAGGAAGCAAGTTTCCTTCACGATGCAGGCACAGCCAACCAAGTAGAACTCAGAAGTGCAGCAGTACTTTGCACTCATATTTGAGGCCCTAAAGCCATCCTCTGTGCTTAAATCCCAGTCAGACCTGCTGGGATTTCACCTTTGGCATGTCAAGGTCTCCTGCTGCCCTTTGTGTGCTTCAGCTTCCCCATTTAATGCAGAGGGATGATTAAATGCTCTAAGTGTCATTAGCACCCCAGTGTAATTACTGGACAACATGTCTCACTCCTTCCCTGGGGATGCAGGTGATCCAGGTCAGACTCAGTGCTCTGCTTTGCCCTTCAAGGGGCAGGGAGATGGCCTCAGCTACTGGCTCATGTCATCACATCAAATAAGACCATCCATCCTCATGATGAGTCTCTAACACAGTAACTGGATTACAGATGGTAGAGGTGCATTTGGGAGGACACCTCTTGCATGTTACTTGCATGGCTACAAGGCTCTGCTTAGGTTTTGGTGTGTCAGGCACATGGAGCAGGAGAGAAGTCACAAACTGGAGGATATTTTGGGGCTCATAGAGTCTATATGCCCCATTTGGACTCATTTCTTCCCATCCTGCCCTCCTTGCACAAGCCACACACTCTTCTGGCCATGGGACACATGGAAAAGTGCCCTAGAAAAGGGCTTTCTGCCCCACTGGAAAAGTGGCAGCTTGAAACATCACCTGATGCAGGAAAAGAACAGTGTGCAGAGTTGATTTATCTGTCTCTTTACTGATTCACACACCACTTTTCACACCCTTCTGTTGCGAACAACAGGACCAAGTATTAACAGTAAGAGTGCAGCAGTGATAGGATTGGGACCAGGTACTCAGGAGTATTTTCTGTGCAGTTTTTGCTCTGAACTCAACCTCATATTGCAGAGCTTTCAGTTCTCTTTTAAAGAAGGATGCATCTCTTTTTCCCCTTGAACAAACGAAGAGATTTTCCCCTTTGTTTTGTGGTTCTGAGTCATCCCCCATTATAGCAAATTGCTGGCAAAGTTGCAGTTATGGCTAAATGGTCACTTCAAATTTAAGTCTTTTTTTTTTCCAGCAGCTTTATACCTTTTTAAAGCAAACAATTGCTCTTCTGGATGAAAATGTCTCCTTACTTGGTCTCATTCTGATATCCAAATATCCTGGAACACTGGGAGAAGAATCGCTCTGAATCCCTGCCATAGCTGATAGCACCTTCTCCTTTCTGGCTGTGTTCCCCTATTCTGATGGCTGTCATAATTCCTCAGTTTGAGATGTAATTAGGGGTAATTTAGCATCTCTCTGAAAGCGAGAGCAAACAGAAATGCAGTGGTTGGCAAACAGGGTGGGCTGCTGGATCTGTAGACTGGGTTATTTGCTCCATCCCTGCTCCGCTTCACATGAGCTCCATCAGGGATGTGATGCAGCATCGAGACACAGGAGAGCATCTTTAGGGTGCGGGGAACGTGGTGCAGCCCAAGGACATCCAGTTGGAGGTGAGCAGGTGTCACACACAGGCATCCATAGCACAGAGAAGAGCAGTCTCTGCTTTCCCTAGGAGCGAGCTGTGGGAGCAGCCTGACCTCTGCCCATCTCAGCAGCATTGCAGTGAAGCTTTCTTCCTTCTGTTGCTGGCAACAAAAGCAAAGGCACCTTTTCCTCTGCTGCCTGCTGCAGAAACATCAGCCAAGAGCTGGGCTCCTATTTCCCTCCCTTTGGATGGTGAAGCTTTCCCTCTGCAAAGATCTCTTCACATCTGGCCATGGTCAGCCTTTGCCAGCATTCCTGCTGCCTGCTCCAGGACACTTATAATCCTTGAGCTGTTCAGGGAAAGCCTTTAAATATAGATTCTGGCTCCTAACAGGCATCCTGCCAAGCTCCCCTGGGAACTGCTGCCTCTCCTTCTCCCTTCCTGATTCTTTTCATCCATTCCCCTGATAACATGGTGCAGAGACCCACGGTGCCAAACTGCTTCTCTTGTCCTCAACCACTTGGTGACGGAGGTGGTTGAAGTCAGTGGCAGTGTTGTGATAACTGCGCCCCAGGGACATGACGTGGGGCAGCCTGTGTGCAGAGGCTGTGCATCCACTATCCCTTCTTGCAGGGGTCAAACATCCCTGGGGAAACAAATCCCGGCTGCCTGGTAGGGCCATCCCATAGCCCGTTGGTGTAGCTCTGGTTGATAGGAGGCATCATGGGACCGCTGGTGACATGGATCTAATAATTTCCTCACTGTCACTTGCAGTTATATGAGGAAATAGAGTGGAATGCAGAGGTGGGGAGGCAGGAGAGATCTGCCTGAGCTGGTGCATGATTGCTCCCTGGAGGGAACTCACTCAGGTCTTGGGTGTAATTCCGAGCATCCCGAATGATGGACGTTCTAACTCTTCCCCATTTAAGAGGTTAATTTCACAGACTAATATGTTTCCTCCCTGCTCAGCCTGGATCAATCCACCTCTGTTTTCACACAAGCAGCTCAGCCATGCTGTCTCTGAACTGTCTTCCACCATAAATATTCCCTTTCCTTCCTTGGCAGCAACATCTCTTGGTGTATGGAGATCTCCATTAGCCGCCGAGCCATCACGAAGCCAGACAGATCTGCCTCGTGGCTCCCTCCTAGAGACATTCTCTGCTCTCAAGGTTAAGCCTTAAGCTCCCTTCACTGTGTAACTGAGACTGAAACTCTCATGGTCCTGTTGCTGGTGTCTTCATTGTCCCCCAGGAAGAAGGAGTTCAATCACCTAACACTCATTCCTCCTCTATATAATGGTTGAATAAGACACTGTAGCCATAGTAGAAACCATGGCACATTACAGCAATGGACTTATTCCAAGGCTAGATGGAAAACAGGCAACTAGTTTGGATGTTCAAAGTGGGTAAATGCTCCAAATCGGGATGAAAAAGCAGAACTTTGCTCAAATTGGGTAGGAAAACAGTAAAGCAAATGAGATCAGGCCAAAGAGTTCAGTGATTCATGACATCTCCTTTTGCGTGGGACCATTAGCATCTAAATATTGATTTTATTTTACCATCATTAGCCATTAGTGCCGAAACAGCTTTTGAAGCAGAACACTGGCTTTTCAGCTCAAAGCAGCTGAAAACCAATACTTGGATGATTTTAAAGCTTTGCCAAATGTATCCATGGAGGAGCCATACACTCCAGTGAAAAGCTTCCATTTAGTGGGAGAAACCTCACTCACAAGAAGAGCAGGGAATAATAGGTTTCCTGTGGAGCCATTGAGATGAATCACTCCCACCTGCAGTCCTGTGTCCAGCTCTGGAGTCCTCAGTACAGCAAAGACATGGACCTGTTGGAGAGGGGATCAGTTCCAGCAGGCATCTGAACTCTATGTGAGTGCCATGGCATTTCTCCGGGGTTGTAGCAGGAGTGCTGCTCATTTTCCTTCTATTTCATTATCAGCTGAAGGGGCGCTTATTACTGATGCACAGGAAAGCATTAAGTGCAGGAAAACCAGGGGGAATTGTTCAGTGAGGCAAAGCAAAGCAGAGAAGAAAACCAAGCCCAGATACCCAGTGCAGAACAGTTTGGTTTCCAGCCTCTCCCTGCTCAGTGACTATGGTCACAGAACCATTAGGGCTGGAAGGGACCTCTGGAGATCATCCAGTGCAACCCCTACCAAGGCAGGGCCACCCGGAGCAGGTCACACAGGAAAGGGTCCATGGTGGGTTTCAATGTCTCCAGAGAGGGAGACTCCACACCCCCCCTGGGCAGCCTGTGCCAGGGCTCTGCCCCCCTCAATGGAAGGAAGTTCTTCCTCATGGTGAGGTGGAACTTGTTGTGGTTTAGTTTATGGCCATTGCTCCTCCTCCTGTCGCTGGGCACCACGGAAAAGAGTCTGGCACCATCCACGTTTGAGATATTGATCTGCATTGAGGGGATCTCCTTTCAGTCTCTTCTCTAGACTGAGCAGGACCATGATGTCTGTCTCAAGGGGTGTGCTGAGAGCTGGACAAGCAGATGATGGTAGCAGCTTGGACTTTGGGGCCTTTCTTCCATGGTGATGTTTGGAACCAGATCCCAGGCACGGTGCTTCCGCTGCAACTTCTCTCTGGCAGAGAATACCTTATAATTCTTGGCAAGAGTTTTCAGATGACCAGCTCCAAAGCTGTTCAACTCACAGAGGTTCCTACATGGGACACCTTACAAGGGAGCATCGGCTCTTTGAATTGACTTTGTGAGGAACACAGAGCGGGGAATGTTAGCCTGTCCTGTGAAGATCTGCATGAAACCATCACTGCCAGGACCACTGCTGGCTTCCATCTGGTGGCAGCAAAAGGGCATGAGTCCAGTTTTTCCTTTGACGAGGCTTATCCAATGGATGCAAGTCATGTCTTCATCTTCCGTGACAACTAAATCACAATGCCTGGTACCAAAGCACTTCTGTTCACAACAACACTTACAGACCCATTGCTCTCCCATACCTGATGAACTCTCATAGGGACAGCTGAGTGACAACAGATCCACAGTGTGCTGGGTCTCATCTGTAGCTTATTCCACAGCCCTGGCTGGATGATCTTCCATGGCTGCTTCCTCATGGGGAGGTTTGTCAGACCAGGCCAGCATGGATTTAAAAGTCTCATTTTTGCCTCTGGAAAAGGAAAAATTGCTGGTAGTCGGCATGGGATGGGGTTCATCTGACCCATGCTGCAGCTACAGACAACCTGGTGTCCCCAAACCCCTCTGCTGTCAGAGCAGATCCAGTTAATGAAGCCCTGTCATTTCCTCCACTCCAATAACCACCTAAAAGAGGTCAGAAGATCTCAGAAGTGCTATGGAACTGTTGTAAAGGGATCCTCAGGATGTGAGGCCCCTGATAACGTTGAGGACCAGGGACATGGTATCTCCTTGAATCACCTTCATTTTGCACAAGAAGTGTTCTACACCAAAAGCAGTGCTTGCCGTGATCATCTCTGTGCACAGAGCTGAGCCAGCCCTCAGGGTCGAGCAGCACAAATAAATCCAAGTCCTGTGCTGGAGAAAAGCCCAGCGCCAGCCGTCTGCCAGCACATCCCTCTCTGTGTGACATTTGCTCGCTTGGCATTAACTCTCCATGTGCTTTGAAAGCCCTTCCCTGCCCATTGTGGAGGAGTTCTGCAATGAGACATCCCCAACCTCATTCAGGTTTGTTTGTGGAGCTCTCGTTTTAACTGCTCGTGAGCATCGTCAGGCCCATCGCCGGGGGGTAGTGGGTGGCAGGTTGGCTGCACACAGGGTATTTATAGCTTCTAGGCACACAGGCGATGGTAAAACTGGAAGCTGAGCCGGTCCCAGTGGGATGTGGGGGCAAATTCCTGCAGGGAGATTTTCTCTCTGGAGAAGAGCGGCAGAAAAGAACAAAAAAATCCCCTCTGTGGAGGATTTTTTTGCTGAAAAAGGCAAGTTTAGGTAACCTTGGGCTGGAAGTTTGTACTGAAAACACATCCCCAGTGCAAGCACTGCTGATGGAGCAGCAGGATGCTGGGTCTGGCACCAGCTCATCCCAATTGCCAGGAGTCAGTAAAGGAAAATAACCTCTAAAATCCTCCTTCTTCTGTCTGTTGCTGCTGAGATGAGCTATAGAGCAGCACCAGCCCTTCCAGAAGGGCTGGTCCAAGCCTGGTGTAGCCCAACAAAGTGGTTGTTGCCTGCTAAGGGCATCCAGGGCAGTATAAACCTTCCTGCATCGCTGCTGTGTGGGGCCATGAGCCATGCTCATACCTAGCAGCCCCCTTTACTTTCCAACCTGCGCTCATATCTCTGCCCTCCCTGGAGCTGAAGTTTCATCTCAGGTCATTTTTAGTCCATTTTTGTAACCTCTTCCTGTCAATAATTGAATCATCTTCTGTTTGGGCAGTAGGGAAAGACTGTCCTCAGGCAACCTGCTTGTACTGTGGCAAACCTGCCTGAATCCTGGCTGGTGTTAATAGTGGTGGGGAGGAGAGGTGTGAGTTTGTGCATTCACACAAAGGGTGACTCCTTGTGCCCTTTACACTGGAGGCTGTTTGGCCACTCATCCTAATTGCTGTCTGGTGCTGCAGGAGCAGGAAATCTAGAGAGAGGTTTATGATCACAGCATCACTTAGGAGGACTTGATTGCCTCTGTGGGTTTGTTATTGAAGAGGCACTTCAACCCTCTGTGTGTGTGGTTTTCCCTAATGGAAAGCAATGAAGTGAAATGCTTCTGTTAGATGTACACTCCCTATATATATACACACAGCTGCAGAGACCGCTGGGACCAAAAGAAGAGGAGAGAGGTCACTGATATGGGTTTGATTTGGTGACCTTGGCCACGTCCCTGCACTGAGGAGGTTAAAGAGGCACCTGTACCACAAAAATCCCCTTGTTCCATAACAAATTCTGCCTTCATTGGATAACTGCTTCCTTCAGACTTTTAAGTCTTATTGTTTAGTGCCAGGAAGCCAAATGCATGGGGCAGAACAGATCCTTAGCTGATGTGAATCAGCTTTGCACCATTGGCATCACCTGGGAAACACTGATTTAGGGCACTCGAGATGGTGGCTTTCCAGGAATGTGGGGAGGAAAGCACGCACCCACTGAAGTAAAATGAAATGAAAGGTGAGTGTGGTAGTTTGAACAAGGAGCAGCTGCTTAGCAACCCCCAGACTTTATTGCCAAGGCAGGTAAATAAACCACCACTTATGCCATAAAGAGCCCAATCCCCATCAACTGGCTGTTGTAAGCATCTCTGGGTCCACAGAAAGGTGTTTACAGCTAAATGACCATTTGATGGAGATTGAAGATTTCTGTGAACCTCTGCAGCTTTTTCTCTTGCTAACTGGGAGGAAAACATTCATTTTGAGTAGAACTGCAGATGAACTGGAGTGAAATCAGTTCAGGACTGTGAGTGCCAGTTTTAGTGAGGAGCAGCCTGATGGGGGGGGCATAGAATCACTTCCCATCAGCAGAAGCTCTTTGAATCCCCATTAAGCCACTTGGTTTATTAAGGGAGTTGTAACCCAGGTACGTTCTCTTGAAGACTTCTCCACTAGCTCCTGACCCTGCACATTGGAGCAGGCAGAGAGCAGAAAACACATAGACATGCTGTGATGCTGCAACCCATATACAAAGTGCTGGTAGGGCTGGAGAGAGAAGCTACGATGTGAAAGGAGGAGGTAATACATGCTTATACATGGCTGGAGATAGATAGGGCCACAGCCGGAGAGGCTGGAAGGACCATGATGAGCTGGTTTGGGTTTTTCTGCCTCAGTTCCCAGTGTCATGCTGGAGCAGCTTCTGAAGTCACCCGTGCAGATTGGTCCTGTGGAGCTCAAGGATGAGGATGTTGCTGCCAAGCTCTCCTTATTTCAGTTTCAGGGTTGAATCAGGTGCTTTTGCTCACTTCATCCACAGTGTCTATCCACTCCTTTGGGGTGTTCTATGTGGTCCCCTCATGGCTCAGGCACAGCACATGAGGCAGCCAGGAGGAGATGCTCATTATTGCCCATCCCTGCTGCTTTGTTACTGCCACCACACTATTGCCATGCATATTTGATTGATGTCAGATGCAGGTTCAGGATCTTTCTGTTCCTGCTCCTCACCATTTTCAGAAGGAGAAGAAAGATGCTCCTGTCTCTCTGAGTCATTACCCTGACGCCTGAAGGCCTATTACCATCAGCAGGGGGATGCTGCTGTCATCTGCAAGTCTCTACATTGCTGTCAGAGATGCTCCTGCATTGCCTTCCTCCAACAAACACTGGCCATGGTGAGTCCCACAGCACACAGGCACCTCAAGCTTGGCCCTAAGATCAAGCTGATGGCTGAGCCATCAAGTCACCGCATCACAGTCATGTTCCTGCCCTGCATAAGAGCAGCCTCATGGGTTGCAGTAGGTCCTTCTCACCACATAGAGTTCCTTCTTATCACATAGAGGTCCTCTCACCCCATACAGGTCTTCTCACCACAAAGAGATTCTTCTCATCACACAGCACATTGTCAATGGCCAAAAGCAAGTGCTGCGGAAAGAGCAGCAGAGGCACACAAAGATGTGTTCCTAGCCTCCAGCTATCTGTGAATTAGTTTATGCAACAGAATTGGTTTCTCTGTGTAATAACCCTCTGAATTTCCCTTGCACATGGTTATCAGGTCCCCTGATACTCCTGCTGATAGAGCTGGATCTCCTTGCCATGTCCTTGGGGACATCAGTACCTTCCCCACAGCGACACACTGCACAAGCTATGACACAGCTTTTGTTAGATAAGACTGGGCTTAACCTCAGTGCAAGCCTTGGCTTTGGCCCCAGGGGCACCAGTGTTCCTATGTGGGAAAACTCTGGTTTTCCATCAAAAGCAAAGAGCCAAACCCTGGTCCCTCCTGGCTGCACTTTGCGCCCATCCCTTGGCAGCAGCTGAGGAGGATCTGTTTGCTGAAGCAAACAGCGGCATGTTCCTGTCAATGAGCCTGTAAGGCAGTAAAACCAGGTAGGAGCCAGGCTAAGCAGGGATTTAGCCAAGATTAACTGTGTTAACAAAGCACTTAACTCAGACCCACAGCAAATTCCCTCTGGCTGTGATCTCCGGGAGGCAGCCAGCATGGAATGGGAGCAATTCTGGGCTGAGCCTGACTCTGGTTTTGGACCTGGCTGGCAGTTTTGAGAGGGTTTTGAGTAGAAACAGCTCTCCCTTCAGTGCTGCTTCCCACTGCTAATCTTGTTTTGGGTATAGGAGGGTCGGGCCCTATTAAGCCTTAAGCAGGGTGGACTTAACCGTTCCCTGTGCAGAGGAACAGGGAACTGGAAAGCCCCATGGGACAGATAAGAAGGTGACTGTTGGCAGGTGGTCCAGCCTCAACCATCAGATTCTTACTGGATAGGGAAAGGCAGGAGGTTTCCAGAAGCATTTTGGAGCAACTGTTTAGAAACAGCCCCTGCATGCTCAGCCTGCACCCGTGCAGGTGCTGGGCTCCAGTGCCTCATCCTGTGGACCAGAGGATGGTTCTGTGCCACCACACAAGAGTTCAACACCCCAGGCACTGTCCTGGGGGCAAATAGATCCCTGTCTCCTTCCCACCACAGCTTCCATATCGATTATAAATGCATTTTTTAAGTCACTCCTGTCCTGCATATGGGCACAGAAGAGCAGCAACTCCGTTTGGTAGCATGTCTTCAAGCAGCAGCTTGCTCTATCCATGGAGTAATGGTGATTAAAGTGGGACAGTACTGGACACCTTGACCTAAGAAGCTTCACAGGTCTTACATCAGCATTGATGTGGGTATAGTGGGAGCTACTGGGTGTTTGCTGCTGCGGGATTCCTTGGTAGACCTTTAGGAGTTTCCTCCTATTTCTGATTACACTTGTGAAATCAATTCCAGTTTAATCCAACTTGTCAGCAGCTGGTGGGCTCTTTGTGACCTCAGTGAAAAACAGACAACAGGGCAAAAATGAGGTAGGAGTGATTACTGTAGTTAACACATACCGGTGCAGCACACTCATAACAGAGAGGTAGATACAGGTAAATGAAATCTCTGCAACCTGCTGTTGCTCCTTCTTTCTGCATTAACATCTGCCTGAACAGTCTGTTTCAGGATGTTTTAAAGATAAACTTCATCTGTAAGTAATGTAGAATGAGGAACTGAAAATGAGCAGGGGTAATAACTTAATACATTCAGTAATTACTAGAGCAAGATAAAGGTAGCAGTAAAACGTCCTTCGGATTGCACTACATGTGCTGAGTCTGGCTTTCTGCTCCAGCTCCTATTTATCACCTGTCTAAGTGGTTTTTTAATGCTCTGTCACACTCACCCATGTATCTATGCAGGCCAAGAAATTCTCCACCCATATAACATAGGTTCCCAAATGGATTTTCATGGGTTTTGGTGTGCCTGGATTTGACAATCGCTATGCTTTGTTATATTTATCCTGCTGTTAAAGACCCTGCAGCATCTTTGCATTGCTGGCATTCTCCTGCCTGAAGGAAGGTGATTTCTCTCTCCCTCTCCCTGCTAACAGCCCTGCATCCCTGAGCATCCCCAGCATTCTGGGAATGCAGGGGTGATAAGGATGGCTCTGCTTGTGCCTGTGTGTTTGACAGAGCAGTTCAGCAGCTGCCTGGCCTGGCAGAGAGGTGCAAGCTCACATTCAGAGGTTTGGACGCAGCATCCATGGCTGGTCTAAGCTGGGAAGGAGCATTACAGGAATCTTCCCACAGCTCTGAGATTTATGTGGCAGCCTCACCCTGGAAGTACCAAGACACCCACAGCTGGCCCAGCTGCTCTCCTTACCGCATCCCACTTGGGACCATGTTGGGCATCACAGAATCATGGAATGGTTTCGGTTGGAAGGGACCTTAAAGCTCATCCAGTTCCAACCCCTGCCACGGGCAGGGACACCTTCCACTAGAGCAGGTTGCTCCAAGCCCCTGTGTCCAACCTGGCCTTGAACACTGCCAGGGATGGGGCAGCCACAGCTTCTTCATTCAACCCATTCCAGTGTCCCACCACCCTCACAAAGAAGAACTTCTTCCTTATATCTGACCTGAACTTCCGCTGTTTCAGTTTAAACCCATCACCTCTTGTCCTATCACAACAGCCCCTGATGAAGAGTCACTCTCCAGAAACCCTGAAGCCCCCTTCAGACACTGGAAGCTGCTTTGAGGTCTCCAAGCAGCTTCTCTTCTCCAGGCTGAATAACCCCAGTGTTCTCAGCCTGTCTTCATACAGGAGGTGCTCCAGTCCCTGATCATCCTCGTGGCCTCCTCTGGACTTGCTCCAACAGCTCCATGTCCTTCCTATGTTGAGGACACCAGAACTGCACACAGTGCTGCAAGTGGGGTCTCAGGAGAGCATCACTTCCTTCAACCTGCTGCTCGCGCTCTGGGGATGCAGCCCAGCACATGGGTTCAAGCGCTTCTTGCTCAAGCGCTCACTGGAGCTGGGTCATGTTCAGTTTCTCATTGCCCAGCACCCCCATCATCCTCAGAGGGCTTCAGAAGTTGTCTGAACTGCTTCTGCTGTGCAATGTGAAGGCTCTTACACTGCATTTGGCCAGACATGGGTGCAAGCATCCACGTGCCCTCCCCAGCACTTGGGATGCTGAATTCATGTGATGCCTTTAGTTTATCAGGTGTGCAAGCATGGTCCCTCAGGAGCCTGCTGCAGAGCAGAAGTGAGTTCATGGAGATCGTCTTTGCATGCTAATGAAACCAGGAAATCTGATTATTCCACATGGAGTTAATGGGTTACCTGTGGAGGCAGCAGGAGCTGGATAAAATCATGGCTGGTTGCAGCCCTAGGGGGAATTTCCATCGGATGCCACCTCCAGCTCTCCACAAGTCTCCTTTCTGTCCCCTTTTCCTATGCAGCTTCTGTCACCTATAACTGCTTCTTGGCTTTGCTGCCGCCCTTCTAAGCTTAGAACCCATCTCCTCACTTAGCTGTTTATTCTGTTAATCAGCCAGGCGTTCCTGAGCACTGAGCTGGGAGGAAGGATGCTCCACACACCGCACATCTCCCTCAGGCAGCAATAAATATGCTGGGCACTCACCTCCAACCGATTAATGCTCATCCTGCCTGCGTGATGAAATTACAGTGCAGGAAAGCCTCCAGGGCCAGGAGGCCTCCACCTCTGCTGTTCTCTCCCCAAAACATGGAGAGAGGAGCTCTCTGAGCTGCCTGGACTCATCGAGACGTGTTGATCTATTTGGTGCTTTAAAAACTGATCATGTCTCCATCTCCTTTGGCAGGAGCCCAGCAGCTTTGTGTTTAGCTTGTGTTGAGCAGCCCGCCTGGCCTTTTGGTTTTCATTTTGAGCCAGGCATCAGCTTTAGGGCTCTCCAAAGCAGCCCTGGCAATCACAGTGCTGTTGTTTTGCTGTGTATCCATCTCGCTGGAGCTGTCCTGGATTCCTGTCCTGGATCCTCAAGCCTGCACTGGTATGCATCATTCACGTGTTATCACCAGCCTAACAGGCTGCTGCTGTTTCAGTGGGAGCAACGACTTCAAGGACCAGACAGGAGCTGCAGGATCCTTCCCAAAGGCAAGCTGCTGCCACTGGCATGGGAAACCCTGTTTGCAAGAAGAGGTGCACATGCATGGCATGAAAATGCCCCAGAGAATCCCATGGGTTGCCTTGGGTCTGCCTCCAGCTTTTTCCCCCTGGATAAGAGGCTTTGCCAGCAATTTCCCTCTGAGTGAAAGGAGCATGGATTAAAACCCCCTAATTTTGTAAGAGTTGCAAATGGGAGGTGAACTGTAAAGGAAAAATAAAGGAATGGGGTCAGACCCACACTGCCTTCCCAGCAGTCAGTATTTCCTGGAGAACCCCCATTAATGGAAAGCAACAGAGGGAAATGAGCTCCAGTTTCATCAGACCCATGCAAGCAAAGCTCACCTTGCCTCTCCTTTTTCTCTTGCAGTAAATGAGAAGAGAATCTTTTCAGCACCAACACACTGGTGTTCAGTCATTAGCTTTCAATGTAAAGGCAATCAAGCTTCCCATGGCCCATCTCTCCACGCCATGTCATCCTGTGCATGCCAAGGCTGGTGCTAGCAGTGTCCTGTATACGATTTCCACCTATTGCTGTAATTCTCTAGGAGGAGGATTGGAAGGATGGGGAGGATCGAGGGATGAGGGTGCTTCAATCAAATGACTCTTCAAAGAGAAACCAGCGGCTCTGTGGGTTAAACCCAGTCTTGGGCAATGAATAAGGTGAAGAAAGAGGGAAAGAGGATTTGGACGTGGCAGGGAGGGTCTGGGACTTCAAAGCATCCCCAGGAGACGCAGGGGAAGGTCAGGTCTGGCTCAGCTGTAAGCAGAAGGCACTCAAGTTTCTGGGTTTTTCTCTTCCCATTTCATGTTCCTTCTGCTTGGACTATTTCTCAGTGTTGCTGTTGGAGAGATGCCAGGTTAGTATCTGCGAGTGCATTGCTGCTGCCCAAAATCCTTGCCTTGTCAACATGTCCCATCTTGGGGACGTCTGCCTGGCTTTGGGCATGTGGAACCAGCTCAGAGCTCCAAATGAGCCCAGTGTCTGTGTGAGAGGAATCGGGATGGGGAGGGATGTGCCAGCGCAACCTCAGCTCTTGTCCTGCCTTAGCACAGTGGAAGATGTGAAATGTAGACAGAGGTGATGAATGTGCAGCCCCCTCCCAGTCTACGTCTGTTCTAGGACTTGTTAAAAATCGATCTTAACTAAAAATCTATGAAACTAAGGAGAGTTTCAGGGATTTAAAATGTTCCTTGGAAAGACTTTCATCGTCTTGGTTCCAGGCCAAAACATCTTCAGTTTTCAGCAACTGAAAGCTGAAAACTTTGACAATAGAATTATATTTGGGGTTTGAGCTTCCAGGGGGGGAAAAAAAGCAAGAAAGAAACAGGTATTTTATTTAAGAAGAAACCAGCAATCAATCTCCAAATGCTGCTCAAACAAAATGAGTAGTTTTGACTGAGAGCATCTGCTGAGCCCTGACTGATTTTTTCCCTTTACTGTAGGAAAGAGATGAGGTAGAAAAGAGAGAAACACCATCGACCTGGCCAGGGCACCAAAGGATATGGCATTCATTTCTATTGTGCATGGATATTATTGAACTGCTGAAAAAGTCCCACTTCTTTGGGTAAAGTAAGCGGTGCAGATGCTTTTTAAAGTGCACCACTTTGGAAGCAGGAATGGCTGTTGACTGCAGTGGGGAGAGGATGCGGAGCAGCAGGTATTAGGGACAGATACAGAGAGCATCAGCCAAACTCCGAAGTCCCCATTAATAGAAGCTCATATATAAATCCAAATGACAGGTATTGATTTTCCTTTGCAAGCTGCATGCTTTCCCCTGCCTAATGAATTGCAGCCCCTTCCTTAGAGAGAGGTCAGCAGCGTGGCAGTGCTGCAAAGGCTCATCTGGTGGGGAAATAGATTATGTTCCTCCAAGAGGAAAACGCAGTCAGTCTCATTCCCTGAGGAATTCCTAATCCCAAACCAATACCAGTGCTGGGGAAGTGGGTAAAGAAATGCTTTACATGACTTCCATCCCTCTTCTAAATCCCAGATGTGCTCCTGACCTGTGTAAGGGGGCAGCTTCAGAGGGTTTGCAGGATCCACAAGGGGTGGCACTGGACAGCAAGAAACAGGAACCCAGCTTCTTCCCTGCTCATTTCAGAAGCCTGTGACACTGTTCATGCACTGAGCATCACAATGAAGCTGGCTCTGTGCCCCGAGAGCGCTGCCTGCGCCCCTTCCTGCAGTGCCAGTGCAGTCCTGTGCTGCCTGGCAGGGAGTGCTGAGATGACAAACGCTGCCGCAGCCGCCCGCCATCCCATTAGGATTCCTCTCACGCTCTGCAATCGCCCTCTCGGAACGAGGTGAGAGCCCGGCCGGGGTTTTCTCTGGAATTGCTTTGCAGCAGGGAACCGGCACAGAGCTGCTTGCAAAGGACATGAGAGGAGTGATGGAAGTGATGGAGGAACCTCCTCTCCTGTTGGTAACGGTGTGGGTGACTGTGATCCTGCTGCACTTGGTTTGCCAGGGAACATCCCAGCCTTGTCTCATCCTCAGCCCAACAGCTCCAGTAGATTTCAGCTCACCTCCTAAACAGGCTTTTCACTTGGTACCTCTTCAGTGGTACCTCTAAATCCAGTTTTTCCCTTCTTCCCAAGCATTTTTTGCCTTGTCAAACACTGCGCAGCAGCACAGGAGCAGATTGAAGGGTATTGGAGGACCACCAGCTTTATTGGGCTGACAACCATGTCCAAATAAGCATCAAACATCCCCTGAGTGACCTGTCCTTCCTTAGCCAGGGGCTGTGGGCAGGTAAATGTGCTTAAACTAACCCAGAACCCTAAGAGATGACTCAGCTGTTTGAGGCTGGATGTGGAAGCATCCTGATACCTGGCTGCTTCCTGGTCCCCATTCACTGCCCTTGCTGTGCCACTGCTGCTAATATATCACACCACCAAGCCAAGAAGCACTAATTACCCTCCAGCAAGGGGGAGAAGGGCACAGAGCCCATGGGGAAAGAGCCTCAATGACCATCCTGCTTGCTGCCTGCTTAACACTGAGCTGTGATGCTCCTCTGAAGAGGAACCATAACTGAGGCTGGGCAAAGGTTCTGGCTCAGTTTTCATACGCCGGAGGCAGGGAAGTGGAGGAGCCTGAGGGATGGGTATTAGCGGGTGGCTGTGAAGCACAGTGAGTATGAGGCTGGATGTCATGGTGCAAAAACCAGCCTTGCAGCACCTGAGAAGCTGTAGAGCAGGGTCAGAGCTTTCCCAACCTCCTTGGTTGCTGCTTCCAGGCAGGAATAACCCATTTCCTACCCTCTTGTCAGGTACACTGGGTATCCATAGGGTGGACCCACTGCCTCTCCTCATACCCAGGATGCTGGTGGCCTGGGACAAAGGCAAGACACTAGCAGCACCCTTCATCATGGGTGATCTGAATACAGAGAAAGCTCTTCCAAACAGGTGCTCTCAACCTAAATACACCTTGTGGCTAATGCAACAGGCTTAATTTGCCTCAGGAAGGATCAGATGAGGCCTGAGGAGCTGTGTCTGCTGGGGGGTAGGAGCAGGTGCATCCCGAGAGCCACACTGTGATTCACCACCACTTGCTCGGGGCACCCGGAGAGCGCTGGGATGCTCCAGGGAATCACCACGCTGCTCCGAGATGGACAGCTCTGCATGGAGCACGGTGTCGCTGTTGGGTAATTAGCTCTGTTAGGTGTGCCATTAGTCTCCTATTAATGCAATTAGTGCTGGGGCGTTAGTGTGAGTCTGTAATCAACGCAAGAGGCAGCTGCAGCTCAGCTGCTGAGCGCCAAGTGGCACCGAGTTTGGGCTGGTTTTCCTGTGAATCCCTGGTTGTGCACCACATGCTTGCTTCAGCCTCAATGAAAAGCAGTTTTTCACCCTCTGTCCTTGCTTCAAAGCCCCAGGGCTGGTTAGGGGAGCTGATGAGAGTGTCCCAGCTTGCTCCCCAGAGCTGCAGGACTGGGGGAGATGGGGTTTGTCCTTTCAGGAGGTCAGAGGACCAGATCTGACCTTGCCTGGATGCAGCTCCTCTCCCAAAGCCTTTGATACCCTGTGGTCATGCGGATGTCCATCTGGTTGCTGTGATGGTGGACAGGGGGAAGAATCACACATCTTCCCACCCGCAGCCATTCCCTGGCCCCCCAGCTCATCTTGGCACGTTGTCAACCCACGTCAAGGCTTGGCTTTGGCTGAGACAGTCTGACAAAACACAGTTTGCTTGCTGCACCACCGCACTGACAGCAGACACTGCTGGCCTCTGGGGATGCCAGGGAAGGAGAAGGGCTGTGCGGGATGGGGACAGGGTCCATCTCCATCCCACCACACTGACGGTGTCACCTCCCATTGTGAAATCCCCTGTCCTTTTCTATAGGAACCAACGAGCCATCTGCCCTCTCCAGCCAGTGCTGCTGTGGTTAATAGCCGAGCAGATGAAGCTGCAGCAAAGCAAAGGTTCTCACCAAGCCCCCCGCTCCAGTGAGGATGTTTGGATATGGGAAAGCTTCTGACAATCATGATTAACAGCCTCTTCATCTATTCATGCCAGTGATAAGCCATGGGAGCTCTGGGCCATCTCAGCTCTATAATCAAGACAGGTTGAAAGAAGCAATTTTCTCCTCTTGCAACTCGGTTAATTCTCATTTAATTGCTACCCAATTTGCCTAGATTTCCCTCGATTGCCATGGCATTGGCTCCACACTTCCTGCTCTCCAGCAGTGCTTGACTCACGTCTTGTTTTGCCAGGCTGGGCTTTGTGATGCCTTGGGTTGTGTTGGGGCCTCCAAGTCTCTCCATGCAATTTCTGTGTAATGAGCCTGAGATAGAGCTTTCATAGGAGAAAACCTCTGGGGACTGGCCTGGCCTTTGTTCTTTGTGTCGCACAGTGTATTATGCACTGCTTTTGGAAAAAGAAATAGAAAGGCATGGTAATTACACACAGGTGGGAAATGTTGGGGGCAGGAAACCTTCTTTAAAGGAAAAAACCAAATAAGAGCTAACCAGAATCGAGTGAATTTAGAATTCAGGGGAATGGCTTTAACCTGCAAGAGGGGAGACTGAGATGAGCTCTTAGGCACAAGTTCTTCTCTGTGAGGGTGCTGAGGCGCTGGCACAGGGTGCCCGGAGAAGCTGTGGCTGCCCCATCCCTGGCAGTGTTCACGGCCAGGCTGGACAGGGCTTGGAGCAAGCTGCTCCAGTGGAAGGTGTCCCTGCCCTTGGCAAGGGTTGGAGCTGGATGAGCTTTAAGGTCCCTTCCAATACAAACCAGTCTGGGATTCCATGATTCTACATAATCAGATGAATTTCCCTTTGCACCACCTGGCACAAAGGCAGCAGCCGAAAAGATCCTGTGTCAAAAGCTGTATGGAATGAGCTGTTCCCCGTTGAGCAAAACAAGGGCTATTTTGTCTGCTTAAGTCAATCTGCGTCTCTGAGCACATCTTAACCACATTAATGCACTAAAATACAGCTCCCGTTAGCCACATAAATAATGTCCATCAGAATCATAGCATTTCTATCACCATGGCTTTGGGTTAGTGATGCGGCACCAGTCAAACTTGAATAAGCATGTAATCAGTCTAGCCTATTAGCCAAGGCTTTTCCTGAATATGTCATCTCATTTTCCTTATGAACCAGCAGCTACAGTCACGTTGCTTTTCCCTGCCTTGGACTGAGGTCCTGCTTCTGTGTTTGCAGCGTATTCCATTTACACATGCTTTTCAGGCTGTGTTTTTCCTTGGTTGTGTTGCTCCAGGTTTGTCCTGGATCCTGCTGTGCTGAAAACCCCTCCACAATCAGGAATGCAGCAAGTGCTTAAGCAGGGCTCTCCTTTTTGGCCCATATTTCACATACCCGCTTATTTTGGCCCATATTTCACATTCTCCAGAACCACCAGCTCCTTGGGACTCTCCAGCTATCCCTGCAAGAAGGACCTCATCTGGCCTCTCAGACCTCACCAACACCCCTGGAGCTGTAAGCACAGGCCAGGACACCCTCCTCCTTGTTGCAGCATGGTTGGATCATCTGCACTACTGAAGGCTTGGTTTCATCCCAAGCAAAGCTGAAGCCATTGTGGAAGCCAAGAGATGCACTCGGAGACAATCCTTTGGGACCAAGCCACAAGCCCTGACACCTGGTTGGGCCAGGATGGGGTATATCCCACTGGGGCTATTTCCTTTGGGGCAGAGGATGCTGCTGCGGAGGGTCCTGAGTCCCTCATCACACTGATGTCTCCTGAAGCAGGTCTCAGATCTGGAAAACTGAAGCTAGAGGATGCTCTGTAGCAGAGGTGCCTTGCAGGATGGTGCTCAGCACACAGAGCCCAGCATCTTCCTATGCAACACAGTGCAAACCCTCAGCTTCTCCAGGAGGCTCAGCAGAAGACTTCAGCATCCTGAAAGCAGGAGTTTCCCAAGGAAACTTTTGCTTGTCAGGGAGGAGAGCAGGGCAGGGAGGCTCGGCCATGGTTCCTGCAGCGGCTCTGCTGGTGCTCTGATGGGAGCAGGCTCTTGGGGACCTCAAGGGGCCAAACTATTTCCAAAGAAACCTGGAAAACCTGGGTAACCCTTGGTGCACATCCCCAGGGGAGCATCCCTGAGCTGGGAGGTGACTCTTGGCCATGCGACCGACCCATCACTGCTCCTTGCAGATGCCTATCTCCAGCACACAGTGTGATACACACATCTCTGCTGCTTTCGGCACTGCTTCCCAGGAAGCAGCCAAAGAAGTCTTTTCTCCAGGGCTGAACAGATAGGTCTCTGATGGGACCTGTCAGAGCCGCACTTGCATCTCTCATCTATAGATCTTCTCCAAAGTGGAGACATCCAGCCCTTTGAAAATGCCATGAGAGTGGCAGGGAGCTTCCTGTCTCCTGCTGCCAGGAGAGGAGAAAAGCCATTTAACTGTGTTTGCAGCGACAAAAATCAGCAGGAGGGAGAAGTGTGAGAGACAGCATTGGAATTATGGGATGCAGTAGTTATGTGGGGGTTTGGAAGTGCTGGAAGGGCAACACATCACAAACAAGAGGCATCTTGCAGAAAGCCACTAATGAACCCATTGGCCTATAAGCCACCCCAAGATTTCCTCTTCCTTCTCACCTTGTACCCCTTCCAGGAGCATTGCCAGCCTGGAAAGGTACAGACAGGGTTAAACATATAGGAATGGCCCAAAGCTGTGGGCAGAAATGATGTGTCTGAGTCAGGATGGAGGAAGCAGAATGATGGTCCAGCTTGGCTTTAAAGCTATAAACCTTCCATCTGATGGACAGTGCATCATGCTTGTGGCAGTGAAGCAGGTCCTGGCTCTGGCAGTGGGGATGTTTGCCCAGGACAGCCTGGCTGGGAGGTGGGATGAAAGCTCACATCCTCCATAAAGAATCAGATCATGAGCTTCCCTGTCCTCCATTCAGGCTCTGGATGGCAGGTTTGCTCCTTTGTTGGCTCTCAGTTTGCTGGTGATGTAGCACAGGGCAGTCAGGACCCCCAGGCTTTGACCCTGGGTGGTAGGACTTAGGCTGGGGAGCAACTCCATGGTGGGTTTCATGTGTTAATCAAATAGAGGAGCTAAATCAGATTCCATCTGTGTGTGCTGGAGAGGCTCCTGGGAGCCTGCCCCGCTCCCAGCCTAGGATACCCCATCTGCAAGGTCACCTCTCCCAACCCCAATAACGTCAAGGGTTAATGCAGGGTTATCTCAAGAGGCTACAACCTCATCAAGAGCACAGGCTCTGTAGGCCATTAATTTTAGAATTACTTGGTAACTTTAAATACAATCAAGCTATCAGCAGGAGCCCGTAATTATTATTTATGCGCATGGTGCTTACCAAATTACAGCGCTCTCCAAGGCTCTGTGTGATGAACAAATTAATTCTGCCGCGGAAGAGCTTGACCAGAAAGATGTTTGTGTCTGAATT
Source organism: Amazona ochrocephala (assembly GCA_039720435.1). Lineage (NCBI taxonomy): Eukaryota > Metazoa > Chordata > Aves > Psittaciformes > Psittacidae > Amazona > Amazona ochrocephala. The sequence continues at coordinate 1,388,599 of CM077897.1, forward strand.
TCCCTTGTAAACATTGATGGATGAAGTGAAAGTCGAGTTTAATTGGCCCTTCCTCCTGCTGGGAAGCACATTACAGCTTTATTCTGCTTTCGCTCAGCTGGCAAGAAGGAGTATGGCAGGAAACAGAGGAGTTTCTCTAGCCCTGATGGTACTTGAATGGGAGACCCACACAGCGTGCTCCTCATCCCCCTTTAGATGAGATGGTCATGGCATCATGCTATGGGCATATGGACTTGGGGTAGAGAGGAGACAAAAAGCCACCAGCTGCCCCCAGTGCCTCTGGCCAGTAGGACGCTGATCCCACTGCAGCTTGGAGATGCCCCCATGGGAGGTGGGAGTTTTCCATGCTGGGGTTGTGTTTTCCAAATGATAAAAGTGCTCCAAAAACCTTTGTGAGAGGAATCACAGTAATTTTAATCAAACCAGGCTGAGAATACACACACTTCTCCAGCTACACAAAGCAAAGTCATGTCAGAAGAGACCACCAACAGGAGAAGGAAAAAACAGGGATATGAACACAGATGCTTCTGGTTGAATTTCTTTCTTTGGTTTTGCAATTTCCATCTTCTTTTCCACCTAAAATGACCCCGCTTTAGGAAAATCCAAATTGAACATGAAGCACATCGCTTTTTTGGTAACATCACTTGTATAGATGATGAAAACAAACTCCCCGGAGCATTTCCTCTCCTCTGTAGCCAGCAGATCTTTATTAATCAAACTGATCCACAGTGGGGACACACAAGTCTACTCCTTGTAGAGCATCAGCACTGGGAGCTCCCAGTTTTCCCATTGAATAACTCTGGGGGTCTTTTTCTCACCCATATATTGAATAAGGGGCAGTTTTTGGGACTGTTGGTGATGGATGAGCTTGTACAAGGACCAAAACCTGCCCCATGTGCAGGGGATGGTCCTTGTGGTGGTCACTGTGTCATACAGGGAGCTGTTGCAGCACCCAGCATGTTACCAGAGGCAATGGGGTAGTTCTGGTTTTAGCTGCACCACTGACATGCAAGGAGGAAATCCCAGTGGGAAGGAAATGGGAGGAATTTGCTACAAACTATAGAGTTTCTGAAGTGTTTAAAGAGAAAATGGAAGGTTTTGCCTATGCCTCCTTTAAAAAAAAGAAAGATTTTGTTCTTTTCTGGTGGTGTATCCCGAGCAAATCTCAGACCACGACAATTCCCAAATGCTCAACTCTCTCCAGGGCAGGAAACACTTATGCCTGTTCTTTATAGCAGGGAAACTGAGGCACAGGAACATGGAGAGATTTGTACCAGACCCAGTGGCAACATTCCTGTGATGCAGAGAGCAGACTCTGTCCACAACCCCTCTGGCATCCTCTTCCAGCCCGAGCATCCTCACATAGCTCCACTTCTCATTGGACCTCTCTGCTCAGCTGCTCTGGATGACCACATGAAACAGGACATCAGGGACTTGACAGCTTCATGGGGGATGCGGTGATGTCCCCAGCACGGGCAGGGAGGCTGCTGCTCCTCCAAGGCACTTAACCCTGCGCAGGAATGGTTTGGCCCCATCCCCTGCATGAGAGCAAGGAGCAGCTTTGGCACTGAGCATGGGTGACAGCAGGGCAGGGAGGAGGGGAGCAAAGCCATATCCCTATGATAGCTGCCTCTGGGGGGCTCAGGCACCTCTTCACTGCTGTTCTTCCTCACTTTCCACCCTCCAGACAGGGGCACAGGGTCAGGGTCTTTGCAAAAACCTGCAGATCCATCTAGGCTGGACCAAAGGATAACCTAAACCTCATGTCTCCCTTCAGACCTAGCTCCCTCCATGTGGCTGTTCAGAGCCCCTGGCATCCATTCCTGCTGCCTGCATTGTTCCCTCCCCTCTCCCACCCCGCTTCTCTGCCTCAGATCCGTGGTGTTGAGATGAGAAATGACCTGGTCAGACCAAATAGCAGTTATAGGACATCCTGGGGAAGTAGCAAGGGGCAGGAGAAGGGTTCAAATAACCCCCATGATACAAAACCACAGCCACATAAAGCAATCCATCCAGAGCTCTCCATCCATCCCATGTCAACCCAGCAGGCTTTGAACTCCCCGCAAAGGGTTATGCCCTTTCCCAACAGCCTCCCACTGGAAGGCTGACCCAGCTTCCCAAGGGATTAGCCTCATAAGCTGTCCCAACAAGGTCCTGGTGTCCTGTCACCTCAAAGCTGTGACAACGATGGGACATGGGGCAGTGCACCCAAGGTGGCTGCTGCAACCTCTCCAAACTTCTCTGGCTCCTTCTGCCACCCAGCAGGTCACACCGCTGCTGGGGAGGTGACAAAGCAGCCTCTCAGCTGTCCTATCCTACAGGTCTGCCCAAGTGAATAGGGCAGGAGCCTCTGTAGGGCTTCCCATAGCGAGTTAATGCACCCTCTGCTGCAGTGGGTGCAGCAGGACCCAGCTCCTGTTCTGTGCCGCATCAGGGTCCCTCGCAGCGGGGACACCAACTCCCCATCCTGTCCGGAACCTTGCTCCTGGCTCAGACAGCCGTGGACTGCTTTATGCTGTGGAAGCTGACACGGGTCGGGGAGGTGGGGATGGACATGGCCCGAGCCACGCGGGCACGGATGGAGTGCTTGTCCTGCCACCGGTGCCACCGCTTCCGTACAGCTGATCGGACCTGTGGGTATGAGACACAGGAGGGGATGATCAATCACTGCACGGCTCTCAGAAGTTGCACATGAGCACCAGTCATCTCAGCCTTCCAACCAAAGTCTGATGAGGAATGGCTGAGGGACCTGGGGGGTTCAGATGGAGAAGAGAAGGCTCAAGGGGGACCTGATCGCTCCCTTTAACTGCCTGAGAGAAGGATGGAGCCAGGAGGGGGCTGGGCTCTACTCCCAAGGAACAAGGGATGGGACAAGAGGAAATGGCCCCAAGCTGCACCAGGGGAGGTTTAGATGGAGCTGAGGAACAATTCCTCCCCCAAAGGGTTCTCAGGCATTGGAACTGCCCAGGGCAGGGCTGCAGTCACCGTCCCTGTGAGTGCTCACACATGATGTAGACGAGACCTTCAGTGCCATGGCTTAGTGGTGGCCTTGGCAGTGCTGGGGAATGGTTGTGTTTGATGTTATTAAAGGTCTTTCCAACCCCTGATTCCATGATTCTATTAAAATGTGCTACCGAAACCTGGCTCCCAGAGCCAGGGAGGGCCATGTCACCTCCCAGGGCACCCAGCCTTGTTTGACGTGATGCTGGTGAAAAGCACCTCTCGCAGCTGCAAAGAGAGATGAACCTGAACAAAGGTGGCTCTGAGCTCAAAACTGAAACAAGAGGGAGAAATAAATCAGAGCAGGGGCTCTGCAGCTTCTTCCATGCTACATTGGATGCTGCAAGAGGCTGGGAGAGGTGCGAGCAGCACTCACCTGATAGCCCTGGTCCTGTCCCTTCTTTTCCTGCATCGACTATACATGATTTGCTAACAAAGCAAGTTTGTCTGGAGCAAACTCTCCTGAACCAGCAAAGGTACAAGACCATTTGGGAGGAGGCAGAGGAAAAAGCTCAGGATCAACCTCTACCCTCACCTCCTGCTTTCTGCTGTGCTTTGGGTCAGAGCCTGGGAAGTGCTGTTGTCCATGTGCCAGGTACCCACGTGTGTCTGCTTGCAAGTAATAGTGTGGCCCCCCCTGAACATCCCCACTCCCTGGTGCTCACCTCACTGTTCAGGAAGCAGTAGAAGACAGAGACAAAGAAGCCCTGGAAGGAGACAAGCAGCAGAGTCACTGTGGAGCTGTGGCCAGAGGGCACCTCCAGGCTCAGGAGCTTTGGAACAATCCTGGGGTTTGGGGGTGTCCGGTTTTGGGAGGTGGCAGAAGTGGGGTGAGGCATCAGCAAGGATGGGCTCCTCCACATCCCTTGGTGGGGGACGGGGATGGAAGCTTGTGCTGAGGACCGTACCTGGAAGGACTCCAGAAAGGAATTGAAGTAGATGAAGACGATCCTGGAGATCTCGTCCTCCCCCGGGTTGACAAAGAAGAGCATGTAGGTGATTCCCAGCAAGGGCAGCAGCACCAGCGTGGCCTTGACTGCTTTCCTGGAGGGAAAACATGGACCTGAGCTGCTGCAGTGCAGCCCTAGGAACAAGGACTCTCAGACCAGCACGGCTGGGACTGGGGAGGGTGGAGCAGCATTGAGCTGCTTTCTAATGCAATCCCCAAATGACTTGGGCTGGTTTGAGCACTGGGCACCTTCTGTGGTTGCTCCATCCAGAAAAGGGCAGTGCAGAGTGGAGGCCTGACCTTGAGCCGGCATGAAATGATTGCTTGGCTGCTCAGGGGCTCGATTAAAAAGGAAAGAAAGAGGGTAAAATAATTCACCCATGTCAACATTGGTTTATGAAAAATGGAGCTAATTAATTTGATATCTTTTCTTGATCAGATTACAAGTGTGGTTTCTGAAAAGTCATAGTGCTGATACTGGAGAGCGTGGGATGGATCGGGGCTTGGCATCTCATCCGCTTGGATTAGGGAGCAAGAAAATGCGAGTCAAGCTTTTGCTTAAAGATCCTGTTAATGGATAGATTACAACATTAGCTGAATGCAGGAAAGTCACCCCTCATAGGGCTGGGCAGGGACACGACCTGGGACCTGTCCTGCATCACTGACCTGGAGGAGAGCCACAGGGCATGAGCATCTTCAGGCTGACAAACTATGGAGCAGCACATGCAGTGGTGTATCTTCTCCAAGGCAGCAGCCATGGTAGCAGGGGATCAGCTTTTAACCAAAAGCCATCATCTAAGGTGAGCAGGAGTCCCCTAAGGGCTGTCCCTTGCCTGGTTCAAGCAGGTCTGCACACCTGATAACTGACTAGAAAACCCAAAAGTCTCTTAAGACTGCTAACTGAGGCCAATCAGCCTCTTCCAATAACCTTTATCTTTGCTGTATCATTCATCCCAGATCAACACCCGATGATGAGGAAAGCTGGCTTTTTCCCTAGTGAAATTTTTCCATGCTCAGCTGAAAAAGCCACCTTTCACCCCAAACCTGCTTCTCTTGGCCCAGAACACAGTGAGATTCTCTGATTTCTGCCCCCAAAATGAAATGAAATAGAGAGAAGCACTGATGAAGACCAAGGTGTCTTCTCCAGGCTTGGGTACTCCGGAGAACTGCTCTGACCAGGCATCTCCCAAATATTCCAGAGCAGGGAAGGGTTAAATCTTGCTGCCGGGTGCTGCCAAGTGTGCTGCCTTCTCCTCACACAGGAGGTGTTTGGGCTGACATTGATTCATTGCTCCTTCCTCTGTCTTTGCTTTGCTGTCAAGCAGAGATTTAATTCTCACCTTTGTGCCAGGATTTGCAGCTCTGAACCCGGTGACCTGATGGGGTCCCATCAGAACAGGGTTTTGCACAGAGGCTCTGCTCCCAACAGCTCCCAAAGGCAGATACAACCATCCATGTTCTCCATCACTGGCCAGGATTTCTGAACAACCCTAGATGCAATGGCCGCTTGCCTCCAAAAAGCATTTGAGGTGCTCTTAGACGCCTCTCCATGCTCCCATTCCCTTGATATTTGATGAGGCTGTTCCTGCCTCTCCCAATCATGCTAATGCATGGGTCTGTTTTCTGCAGGGTCACTTGTCCTCTTACCTGTACTGGATGGTCTCTGATGTGGTTGAAGCTCGGAGCTTTGTCATGAGGATCCGGACGATGTTGAACAGAAAGATGAAGTTGATCTGGAAGGAAAAGGGCACCTGGTTAGTGTCTGCTCCCCTAAGGTTCCCTCCCAATTCCTCGGCAGAGGCTGTGCCAGAGGAAATGGGAATGTTTCCTCTTGAACCTCATCTACTGCTTTCCATGCACTTTGATTTTTTTAGAGCGCCTTAGCACTAAGGTTTAGGGGTTTGATGGAGGCAGAGGTCACACCAGGAGACTGAAGAGGAAGGGCAAGTGTTAGGGAAAGGGCTGAAGGTGGAAACATGTGGAGGAGGAATATATGCAGCTAAAGCGGTTTTGGGAGAGTGGCTGCTTTCACAGCAAGCTTGGATGCTCTCCTGGCTGCTGACCTGCTAAATGAGGGCATGGGAAGGTGGCACTGGGAGCTGAGCTCAATTGCCACCAATTAGAAGTGGCCTGGCTACCTGATGGGCCGGGAAATGAGGAGCAGGCTCAATTATTCACTGAGGCTGCTTGGTGCTGCTGATTAATACTCCCTTGGGGTTTCTCAGCACTGGGCAAGGAGGGAGGAAAAGTCATGGGGCTTCGTGCACATCTTTCCTCCTGCAAATGCATGTTGGATCCCTGGCACTGCTGCTTGTGACTTGCCACCACTGCTTTTCTTTGTCCCTTTCCAAAAGGGCAAAGCCCCAGCAAATGACGCTCCATCTGAGCACTGGTTCAAGCACCGCTGCTCACCTAAGGGCCAGGAGAAAAGTGATGTGGATCAAGGAATGAAGTGCCCAGGCTTCTGCACATGCCTGGCAAAGCACCCACCTGCACCCAAATAGTGCCAGGGCAGGGATGTTGCCAGGAGGGATTTAGTGATGCATGCGGGGGTCTGCCGATGGGAGCATCCTTATCAGAATGATGTCTCCCTTTCTATCCCACCCCAAGCCAGCAGGATTCATGCGTGCTATTTCTTATTGCTGGTTAGGTGCCCAAATTTGCTTAAGATGAAGTTTGGGTGAGGGGAGCTAGGCTTGCAGATCCAGATGCAGCAGGACCCTACTCAGGAACAGCCTTATTCTGTGTGCAGACGGGAAAGACCCTCTATTTAGCAAGCAAGGCCACTTTGCACTTACCAGAAGCACCAGAATCATGGGGCCTTGGTAAATGTAGTCTGTATAAACTCCTGCTCTCTTCCCAAACCAGCACCTGCAAGACAAGGACAAGTAGCGATGGGGGCAAGCCAGCAGCATGAGTGACCTGGATTTGCACGATCTCTGTAAGTCACTATAGCGCGAATGCACAATATGAACTGCTTTAGCCACTATGGAATAGTTTCCCCCCAAAGATAGAGGTACAGGCAGCTTGTGAGGGTGTTTTTAGGCCCCATATGGATGTGGGAACTGGCTATCGTAACAGGAGCAAGGACAACCTTACATGTGCACATGTCCAAGTTGGCTCTGTCCCCAGTGACCCCTGGGGAAGCTCCTGGAAGCACCATGTTGGGTTTTGTTAAATCAGTGCTGTGCCTGCGTATGCAGCACAAGGCTCTGGAAGTCAGGGGTAAAACCAGCACTGAAAAACAAGGCAAGTTGCCATTCATCTACATGGGCTCCTTTTAGCTTAAACCCAGGGATGAGCTCTCAGGTGCCTGTTAAGACTTCCATTAGCAAGTCTCTGAGAAAATGGCTCAGGTGGTGGTAGTTTGTATCTCTGCTGGTAGATTAAATCCCAGCTCCATTTAGCAAATACATTGTACAGCTCTGGCTTAATCTTGCCTTTTCCCCCCTTCAAAATCTCATTTGTCCTTTGAAGGATAAAATGCAGCACTAGGCAGCTGCAGTCAGGGCTCATGTGGCAGAGAGCCTGAAGGTGTGATGAAAGAAGAACATTATCCTTTTTATCCTCCCACCCTTTCCATGTATTCTGCCTCATGTCAGCCCTTCCAGGCAGGATCCATGTCTGCCACTGCAACTGGGATAGAAAAGAGAATGGGGAATGAGAGCAGTCAGACTCACTTCTCATTGTCATAGTACAGCTTCCCGATGGCCCAGGCGACGATGATGGGGAAAGGGATACCTGCAGAGGAGCACAGAGAGGAACATTCAGGGGTGCAGCACTGCCACAAACCCCTGCTGTTACAGGGATGCTCTCACACAGAGTGAGATGCTGTGGCCATGCAAATCCCATCCTTCTGCTCCTGGCAGCCTTTCTGCAACTCTTTGGGTGCAAGGAGAGGTGGAGTATAGAGGTGTGCATCACTGGGGGTGAATCCTGGTACTTACACCAGCCAATGCAGATGAACATCCATTTGCGGAGCTTGTCTGTGGAGTAGGTGAGCACGATGGCTGTGTGCAGGTAGCAGCCCTCGCCAAACATCCAGAAGAAGTTGGTGACATGGAAGTAATTGTAGGCAGCAGTGACCAAGCGGCACCAGACCTGCCAAGGGGGGTTAGGAGGAGACAGGGAGGGCAAAGAGCAGAGTTCTGTGTTACAGTGATAAAACTGATCACAGAGCACAGCAGAGCAATTGGTCGCTTGTGTATCATAAGCCTGGGCTGTCCTCCAGCCATCAGGCAGCTATTTGGACCTTCAGTCTTTAGGATGCTCAAGTTCCACGTACACTCCAGCTGCAAAGGGCTGGGATCAAACTGACTGCCCCACTGAGCTGCACCTACCACATTGCTCTCGTGCACCTCTGGGTTCATTGTGAGCTGCACCACGAACCACGTTGCATTGCGCAGGATGAAGGCTGTGATGAGGTTCCAGTGGATGATGTTCCTCAGGCACCGGATGCTCCTGAAGAAGCGGGGGACATCAGAACGTGGTGGGTGTTTAGGGGGGTCAGGGCTGTTTGTGGAGCTGAATGTCTTGGTTGGGAGACCAAGGGTGAGCTTCTGGGACCATGCTCTGAGTGAGGTGGGCAGGACCAAGGTCCAGAGATGGAAGGCACCAGGGATGCCTCCATAACCAAGTGCTTTAAAGGCAGCAGGGGGGAAATAACCCCAGGATAGGCATCATCTCCCCAGACTGGAGAGCAGCAGTTATGGGAGAAGACATGGCAAAATACAGGGGATGGATCCATCCCCAACCCAAGGGCTGTGAGGTGACCTCTATGGGCTCATCCCCCCATCAGGGACATGGTAGCATGTCAGGCCACTCACCGCAGGCGCATGAAGAGGACGAAGGCCACAAGGAGGGCCCCCAGCGAGACACAGTGCCCCAGGTAGTTGATGATGACAGCGATGTGGTAGTGCAGCTTGCTCTTCTTCTGGTGGGGGGAGATGGGGAGGGGGTCAGCAGCAGCCCCGGGTACCAGCACAAACCCACCTCCTCCAACACAGCACCTCTGAGAACTGCACCATGCATTTTGGGTCCTTTTCAGAAAGCAACTGGAGCCAAGCACATGCGGGACAGTGGAGAAGGGGCTGGTTGGATGGGGCTAACATGGACAGGAGAGGCACCAACCTGGCCCTGCAAAGGACTGTGCCAGGAAAGCTCATGGTTGCTGCCCCTACATTCCCCCTGCTCAGTGCTGGGACATCCCCAACCCATCATCTGGGGAAATCCTGCTGTAATTCAGGCTAGCTCAGCACCAATGTGACATCTGATGTCTCAGTTCATTCCCCATTGCCCTGGGGGTATGAGAGGCTGGGATGAATTTGGGCAGAGGGAGCAGGAAGGCGTGAGTGATAATTAGATTAATGGATTGCTCCCACTGTTAGGCACTTATCCAACCTGGGAATTAGCAATTAACTCGGTGAGAAAACCATTCCCGATGAGAGTTATCAGCACCTTAAATACCAGAGATGGGATCAGCTGTAAATGAACAGCCTGTATCTGTTTTCTTTTGCTCCGAGGGGCAGCTTGACCTACTCAGGAGCATGTAATTCTTGCTTATCATCTATTTTATCCCTTTCAGCTTCCTAAACATCTTTACTTTAGTGCCAGCAGGGAGGGATGGGCTTGCAACCTTATATCTGGGATGCTCCCCACACCCAGCCCACATCTCCCCTGGGCTGTTCCTGATGTGGATGCTGTTGCCTTTCAAAACCCCATTGTCTGTTCCTCACCCTCCTACTGCGAGCCCGGCCAAGGGACTACCAAGGTCCTACCTCTTCACTGAGGATCTCCTGGCACTGGGAGTAGTTGACCCGTGCTGCCCAGCTCCCGTTAGCGAGGCATTCCCTGTAGCCATTGTCTGCAAGAGAGGGTGCCCATTGAAGGTTTAACTGCGTGGGGATGGGTACAAAGATGTGACCTGATGATTGTCACTGATGCAGGGATTGCTGGCATCCGAGTCCCTGGCTTTGGAGCCAGCTCAGATGCTGCCTTGGTTGCAAGTCTGATTAGCATCAGCAGTGGGGTGATGCCAACAGTGCATTAAACAGGAGAGCTCCTGAGCCCTGTCAGGACAATGGGATGGGACAGGGATGGGAATGGTTGAAGAACTCTGTGCCATCTCCAACAACAGGGCAGGCTCACTCCTCTTTCTCTTGGCCCAAGGAAGCTGTGGCTGCCCCATTCCTGGCAGTGTTCAAGGCCAGGTTGGACACAGGGGCTTGGAGCAACCTGCTCTAGTGGAAGGTGTCCCTGCCCATGGTAGGGGGTTGGAACTGGATTATCTTAAGGCCCCTTCCAACACAAACCAGTCTGGGATTCTATGATTCTATGTCCCCAAGATAGAGCCAGCATTATTCCCCTTCACAGGAGCATGTCTAGGAGGACCTGCTTATAAAGCTGCTGCTGTGCAACCACCCTCCCTGGAATTAGGGATATGAGGGTGCTTTTATGATGGATCCCACAGAGACCCCAGTGAGCTCTGTACCCAGAGATGTAGCATCATTCTTGCCCCACAGCCCCTGATGCACATGGGGCAGATGCACATCCCCATCCCTCATCCACCACGTCCCCACCAGTGCTGCTCATCTTACTCGTGGTGTTGTACCGCACTCCATAGAAGTATTCAGGGCAGGGTCGAGCCACCAACTGTCCCACTGCGCTCCGGGGCCAACATGTGCCAATGAGGTCGACCGAGGCATTGCACTGAGGACCTGTGGGGCAAGTGGGTTATTAGAGGTCTGTGGGTCTCTGTAGGCCACCTCCAGGATGTTGAAGGGTCAAGGCTTGCGTGGAGAGCTGGGGCTGCAGTTCTGGTTGAGCTGATGGGTGGCTGAAAGCTCAGCGCCCAGAAGAGCTTCATGATAGACACCAAATGGAGGCTGTGCCAAGGCTTCCCAAGGGCTGGTTGATCCATCCTGGCCATGGCTATGGCCCGGCTCCTGTCTGAGCACCTGGGTTAAGCCCAATTCTAGTACAAGGTGGTTTTCTAACCTGGTTTCCCAAGTCTGCTTGGGACTCCCTGGCTCTGGTCTTCCAGCCCTGCTCCTTTCTTCAACCGTGACTTTTGGCATTCAGACCCACAACAGCCAACAAGAAGTCAGATTTTATCCTTACCTTGTGATGCCACCTGATGACCAGCTTGGTCCTGGTGGAAAGCTCCTCAGAGTCCCTCCAACCCTCTTACACCTCCTGGCTGCAAGCTCTCTTTCCCATTGGTCTCTTTCAGCCTTTCCCAGGAAGAATACTCCAAGTCTGGTGCTGCTATTTCAGTTTTCAAGCAGGACTTGCGTGCTTTTTCCAGCTACACCAGTGTGCTAATGTAGGCATTAGGTAGGCCAGATTGCAGGCTTTTTTATGTCTGATTTGTGTATATTTAGACCAACACATACTGTAGCTAAATACGTCCTAGCTCCATCTCAAAGTGAGGTAAGAAGTACAACGGCTGTAATGTCTGTAGAATACAATCCTTGGCAGGCAGCAGATGGATGGGCAGCACACTCTGGAAGGGGCAGAGATCAGTGCAAACCACTGAACCAAAGGTGTTTGTGCTGCTGTCATTTCCTAAGGCAAAACCCTCCCAATTCACAGCTCTCAGGATGCAAGAACACAGCATTTCCCCTTCACCCAGAGGCTTAGGTGCTATTTGGGTGCCTTACCCCAAACTTCCTATGGAGAGGGCTGACAAAAGAGTGACTGAACAGAAAAATACTGTTATTAATGTGATGGCTCTCATTAATTATCTGTAAATTTGGTTTCTTGGGCTGTTCCCAAATCAAATTGTCAGTGCAGAGAAAAGGAGGGATTTCTTTAAACACCTTTGCAATGGAAAACAACTCCCAAGCTGGGGAAGCTTCTGAGCGTTGTGAGCGCTACCTCCTGCTTTCCATAGCTTGTAGTAAGAAATTAATTTTAACTATGACCTTTGCTTTTAGCTTTGTTCATGTGGAGGGTTGCTGCAGCAACCTTCACTTTAACTGTTTTAAGCCTGTATTTCTTAAGGAACAAAGTGCATTTAATCATGCGTAGGGTGTGTGTTTGCGCCTATCTGCATCCATTAGCATTTTTTAAGCTCCTCAGTTGTTTTGACCCAAATCTGACAGAGAAACAGAGGGTCACAGAGAATGAAGTCTCTGTTTAAAATGTGATTTCTTTATTAATATTACCATAAATATTAAATTATTTTATTATAATATTCATCCAGGTAGAGAGAAGACAATGGGTAATTGCTTTAGCTAAGCACAAAGTTAAATTACCAGTGCTTTCCCTATTTGCCACTTGAGAATCCACCCAGGTGAGAAGCTTGCTTGAATAGCTGGAATAGGAAAAGCTCCACTTGGAATAACCCAGCACAGGAAAACGAGGCTTGCACAGGGCTAATGATCAGAGCAGTCATCAAAAACCCACCCTGTGAGTGGTGGGGCTGAGAACAAACTCCATCTTTAACCCATCCTCTCATGCCTCAGTTTCCCTCTTGCATCCCAGGGGCTGTGCTGGGCCCAGATGCAGATTGCTCAGGAAGGGCAAGCAGGAAACCTCAGTAATGAAAAATGAACAGAACCAGAGTGGCAGCAGCAGTTCTCTGCAATAGTAAAACCAAGCCACAGCAATGTCATTAATAACCAAACCCAAGACAGAGTCATGGAGATGCTGTGGTCACACAGAGGAAATATCGCTCTGTTATACATCTGCTCAAGTCTGGATTTAATATCTCCATGTTTCTCCAAGGTACTTGGTTTAATGTTGCTTGGCACTCCCATTGAAGCACTAGGGACATCCATCAGATGACAAACCAAGTGGATGGGTCCTGCAATCCCACCATGGCAAGGACATGGTGTGAAGGTGGAGCAGCATCACCAGGAGCTCGGTCCCCTCCATGTCCCATGAGTTGGAGCTGTGGTGTGGGGTGATGCTTGGGCTTGGGGGATGCAGTTGGAGGTAGGAGGCTCCTAGGACTTCACACTGTGCACAGGGGGCTTTGCTCCAGCACTGCTTTAGACAGCATTTTGAGGTCTATCCCACAGGTTTGTAACCTGTGGGTGGCTGGGAGATGTTTCCATGGCCCACCCTGAGAAATACTTGATGAAGAAAAGCAAATGCTGCTCTTTCTGCTCTCTCCAGCATATAGGGAAGAAAAAAACCCCTCCTGCTGGGGAAGGGTTAAGTAAAACAGCGAAGGCAAAGAGTGCAGGAGAGCTTCCATGCCCAGCACAACCCTCTGCTCCAGCTGCTCCCCAGTGGCACATGGCTCCCAGCGCTTAGAGCACTGTTTAGCATGGAAATGATATGTATCAGTGCTAAATGCTTTCATATCTGCTTTGTGACCCGTCCTTATTTACAGGGGGATTATTCTCCCAGGTTCTGCAGACGTCTGCTCCAGCCTTCTCAGCACCGTTGGCTGCACAGACGGTTTTGGTCTTTGCAGCTTTACAGCAAGAAAGGTCAATGTATTTCTTATGTGCAACTAATCCCCATGATTTGGCTCCCTCCTACATGGAAACATGACATTTGGATAGGAAGGAGCTGGCCCTGCTTTGAGACAGGGAATGTGGCACTGGGGAAGTCACTCAAATCCCTTCTCACTCTGTTTCCTTTGGGTTGTGCGGCTTTGAAGCAATATAAAGCATTTCCTTTCTTCTGAAGATGAAAAGTGCCTATCCAGGGACTGAGACAACTGTATGACAGTGACTGTTTTGGGATAATTATAGCAATATCCCTCCTGTTTATACAAAACATCTTGCTCCAGCCTGCTTCCACCACTAACAGGGGCCACTGAGATGGCTCCAAGCTAAAGCCATGCAGCCGTGTGAACCTGACAGGGTAAAGCTCTCCAGTCCCAGCTAATCTGCCAAAGGATTCTGAGCAAATTTAAAGAGGATGGAGCATGTTTATCCCGGGCCAGCGCCACCCAGTGCTCTTGAGCTGATGCCAGGAGGTCTGAGGTGTTAATGCACCATCAGACCATTGCTAGAATGGTATGAAGAGGACTAAAGCCAAGGTTGTGCTGATATAACCATGCTGGTAAACATGTCCTCACCTCACACTGGGCACAGCTATGCACCAGTGCAGCATCCTAGCTTGCTGTGCCCCCAGCAACACTGAGGCGTCCTTATTCCCTCATGCGGTGTCCTTATTCCCTCATGCAATGTAAAGGGGCCAGGAGAGATTATGGAAATGTGAATCACAGGCTTGTTCCCATGGTTCGGCATGATGGGGTTATTTATCGAAGGTGTCTTGGGAGGCTGTTAGCTCATGTACCTCCCTGTCCTGAGCTCTTGCTCAACCACAGTTATCTCTGGCCAGCCCTGAAGTCCTCAGTGACTGCATTGTTGCTGCCTCTTGAGCAGGCTGAAGCTTGGGGCTCCTTCAGGAGCTGCTGCAGCACTTGCATTTGGCAATCAGGGCTTCACCTCCACATCTAATCAAAATGTACTCACTGTAGCCAGCCTGTAAAAGGTCATTTATTCCTTCTGGGCAGCTCCACCACCCTGGTGGAGCACAAGGAGCTGTTTCACACCTTATTGCCCCAAATCAGGGGCTTTTTGGGGGGATGCTTTCATTTCAAGGCTAAGGAGGGGCAGCTCAATCCCAGTCATGGAGATACTCAGGTACTAAATGCTTGAGTAACACCTTGAAGCATTGGGGGAAATGGCATTGGGGGACAATCTGTGTTATTATGGGGTTGAAATTGGGGTGGTGGAGCTGCTTATTCTAGTTAGGATGGGCACTCAATGTGAGCAACTGAGGTTGTGTCTAGATAGATCCTTGCTCACACCCTACCTCCAGCACTGCTCTCAGTGGCACTGAATGCTTCTATTTCTCCTTGTAAGAGTCCAGTCCTTAAAAAATCCCAAGCAATCCTTCCCAAGCATTCAAGTTCCATGATCGTCAATGTAAAATAATTACATGGGCTAATTAAGTATTATGATGGCAAAGTGTCTTTGTAATGAATTTTCAGCTTGTTGGTATTCACCAGCATTGGCTGTCCCCATGGGTCTTTGCTGCTGTTCTGGAGAAGAATAAATAAGAGTCATCAAACCCAGCTTCTGCAATGGGTTTCTGATGCATTTGCTCAGTGCTGTCACTTAGGACTGATCAATGCTCCTGTTCAGCATATATTTACTGAATATCTAATGCAGTGGGATGGGTTTGGGGCATATCTTGAGCTCCTGGAAAGAGCGTTTGGAGTTGTTATTACCAAAGGCTGCAGCAAGTGTTTTATTCCCTGATATCTGTTGGGCTTTGCTGGTGGGTAAGCAAAGAAGCATAATCCCTCACTGGCAGAGTTTTCCTAGCAAAGACTTCTAGCTTGGCTACAAATGAACAAAGTGGCTGGCATTGATTTTACTGCATCCAGTCCAAAGTCCAGTTCAACTGCTGCAGCTGCTGCTAACACTGAGATGCGCCAGGACACTGGTTTTGACCAGAAAACCTCATCACCTCCTCCACTACAATAGAATCTATGAATACAAACACGTTTCTATTGACATCTGTGTTTCCTAGATGATGGAGCTAGATGGTTTTATCAATATGAGTACACACTTAAACCACTATGATTTTCCATATAGGTGAGCTCATGTTTTTTGGTTCCCAAACCTCAGTATCACTGCTTTTAGTGTGAAATCCCTGCCAAGACTCATTGCTGCCTCTTTAGCCCCTGCTCAGCCCCCTTATTACAATTTCTGCCACAGTGGAAAAGATGCCAATGGGGCTGAAGAGAAAAGAGATGCTGATGTTGTTGTCTCTTGGTCAAACTGTCACCCGCTGCGAAAAGTGTTCCCAAACCAGCTGATGAAGTGCCTGTGAAGGAAATGCTCTCAGGGCTCCCTGTGCTTCTCAGCCACAGGCTTTTGCTATACACGGTCCAATTTGCTTTGCTTTATTCAAACACAAAGCTACGCTCCCTTCCCCTCCTTGAAAGAAAACCTCCAGTTAACAAAAGGGAGATCTTTCTGTTCAGTTCTGCCCAGCTTTTGTGGCATTTCCCTTTGCTTAGGTGAGCTTGCAGTGGGCAGGAAACTTTTCTTTCCTGGGAAGGAATCAGCTGCGCTCTCTCCTCAGCACACACACAAGGTTAAGGATAACCATTTATTGTGATAACAGTGTAGCAGCTTAAAGGAGTGAATCATGCGGCCAGGACCAGCCAGGGCTATTAACAATTGGGTGCCAACTCCTTGGCTGATGGTTGAATGCTACAAAAGGCAAAACAATCCCTTGAGCACTCCCAGCTCCCTCTGCTTGAGTGCTTTCTGCTGGGCTGTTTTGGAAAAGCTTCATCTGTTAACTAGGAAGAGGCTTTTCCATCTGCTCAGATTCCCTCTTTCTTCCCCACAGAAGTGCCACAATGGGAATTTGTCCTGCAGCTGCACAGGGATGCTTTGCCCTGATGGGTGAAGTGACCTTGTACCTCCTTGATGGGCTTTGTAGCAGGATGAGGTGAGAAGCAGCTGTGCATGGACCCTGGGGAGCTGAAATCGACAGATTCATGGCCTAGGGCAATCTGGGAGCCCTTGGGATGCGCACCTATCAGCACAAGGGATGCTGATCCTCGCTGCATTCATTTCAAGCCTAACCTGGGAATTCCTGGCTTCCAGATGTTCGGGGGTGCAGCTGACCTGACTTTCCTGATGCACCACCTTGACCTCAAGTCCAGCCTGATACAATTTCTGCCCGGAGGAAAAAACATTCCCTGCTCCTGAGGAAAGCAGCCTTCCTAATGGAGTGGCCAACAGTGTGTGGATGCCCATGTATCCCAGGAGTGACCAGAATAAGAGATTCACGAGGTGGGGTCTCTCCTCCCAAGGAACAAGGGATGGGACAAGAGGAAATGGCCTCAAGCTGCACCAGAGGTGTTTTAGATGGAAATGAGGAACAAATCCTTCCCTAAAGGATGCTCAGGCATTGGAACAGACTGCCCAGGGCAGTGCTGGAGTCACCATACCCAGAAGTGCTCACAATCTGTGTAGGCAAGGCCCTCAGTGACAAGGGTTAGTGGTGGCTTTGCCAGTGCTGGGGAATGGTCGGGCTTGATCTTAATGGTCTTTTCCAACCTGGTTGATTCTATGATTCTATTCTATGATTCACTGAGAGGTTATTTTTGGTGCACACCTAAAATGTGAGGCTGGGTCACCAATGCCAAGGGATGTTGCCCTGCACTGGGGACAGTGTACTGAGAAGAAGACGGATTAATCAATGCTGATAAGATGACAGGACAAGGGAGCTCTGTGGGGCTCAGCTGCTCCCCTTCCTGGATGAGGGTTTGCTTGATATCCCTGTCCATGCATCCTCATTAAACGATGTGATGTTAAATAATGAAGGTGACCCAAGAGGGGAGGAGAGCTCACACTGGGCTGTTGTTTGGAGGAGGGATGCTGCACACAGGCCTCCTTGGTCCATCCCACTGATGCCCACCCGAG
Organism: Amazona ochrocephala; assembly: GCA_039720435.1. Taxonomy (NCBI): domain Eukaryota; kingdom Metazoa; phylum Chordata; class Aves; order Psittaciformes; family Psittacidae; genus Amazona; species Amazona ochrocephala. Next base: position 1,405,966 of record CM077897.1, read on the forward strand.
CGACATGCTAGAGAAACACTGGGCTCGTGCTGGCTACATGTGCCACTTCCCAAGGGTTGTGCAGAAATCAACAAATGAAGTCTCATGGCCTTGCTGCAATTCTCATTAGCATCATCCTAATGACTCCCCATGTTAAATAGCCTTGAAACCAACTTTCCAGTTTTGTAAATATCCCTCCCTAGGAATGAGTCAGGCAGGGCTTAAATGGACCCCAAGGACGAAGGCTGGTGCTGAGCTCCGCTTACCAAGCAGCTGACATAAGACAATTAGTTTCATCTTTGCCTCGTGATCGAGGCCCCTTCCTCGAGCTGGAAGTGGCTCTCACATGCGGCAGCCCTATCCCAACTGAATGAGTTATTCAGGGATGACAGGTCAGATGCATTGAGGCACTGGAAATGTGAAGCCTGACATGTAGTCAGGCTGTCCCCGGGTGATGGGCACTGCACTAAATCCTGCTTGGATTCATGCTAAGAAATCCCTACAGAGCAAAGGCAAATCCTCGCAGGAAGCAGTACCCACTGCTTGAGCATGGCAGCAATTGCAGGGTATATCCATCAGCAAAGCCAAGGCAGAAATTCTCCTTCCTTGCATCACGAGGTGCTTCTGAGGGCCAGAGTCCACGGAGCTGGCCACATGTTGTACCAGGGAGGTGAGTAAGAAGGAAACAAATATCATTTATCACAGCCTAACGTGGCCAGGGACAACCATCTTGCCAAGCAGAGTGATGAAACCTTCAGGGAGTAAAGCACATGAGTGATGACCAGCTTTCCCTTCTGCACCATGCCAGAGACACATTTCCACTGGCAGCCTTGCTCTCCCTTGGCTTTCTGCCTCCATTTCTTGGGCTGGGGATGCTCTTTGCAGGGCCATGGTCACCGGGGCTTGGGCAAGCATTGAACCAGTTGGTGCCAAGCTGTGATTTTGAAGAAGGGGTTTTTAATGCTGCTGTTAATGGGAGCTGGGTGGCGGGCAGCCATCCATCAGTGCAGGGCCTCCATGGCCATCCATCACCCTGATGGAGAGAGCTGCTCTATGCAGCAGGGACCAGAGTGAGCTGGGCAATTACTTGGTGACTGCTCTCTGCTTCATTCAATCATGGAAAAATGAACTCTGCAGCAGCCCTGAGCTGGGGACGACTTCTCTCTTTGTCCTCTCCTCTCCCTTAACTGCCTTTCCTTCCCAAAACCCTGTCACTAAACCAGACCTCTCACTGCTGAGATGATCAAAGTCTTGAGTATAGGCCAAAAGCCAGTTTTGGCACAAAACATGGGCCTCATCCAGCTGGATGCAAACCCATGTATGGGTGTGGAATAGGAGTGAGCTGCCCATGACCCTGCTGATCTTGCCTAACTTGTCTGAGCTGGCTGGGCCATGGCCACATTCCTAGATGCTCCATAGACACCCCTGCACCCTCTTCTACCCGTCCCTGTCATTGGGGTCCCCTGGGGATGCCTGGGGTGGGCTGGGGCGCAGAACACTCACCCGTGTGATTGGTGACAGGCGGCAGGCTCTCGCAGTACTGCTCTTGGATGGAGGCTGCAACTGGGCTATCCCAGAGGAGAAATGCCTGCACGGGAAAAGATCAGATGACAGGGAGGGTTATATGTGGAATATGCCACTTCCCCAACCCACAATCCCTTCTTGGACACAGCAGGGTTTGAGCTTGTCCATGTCTTGGTGGATGTTGCCCTGCAAAGCTGAACGATGGACCCTTTTGCAGGCTGGGTTATCCAGCCTGGGGCCATGGGGCTGATGCTCTCTGCTCTGTTTTCCACTCACAAATCCTCTCATGTCCCAAATATCCCTCAGAGCAAAGCACAGTTCAGCCCTGCACAGCCCCTTCTGGGTTGTGGAGCTTCTGCTCTTTAGCAATTTAATCAACACTTTTAGCTTTAGCATCTTTGAATCCTGAGAGCAGACAGAGAAACATGATGAGCCTGACACCATGCTCAGATTTTCAATACCTTATTAAAATCGCAGCCTTGTAAGCTGTCAGTGGGGAGATGTTAATACACATCCTTAAGGAGATCTGATCCACAGACAACCGGGTCTGGCTGAAGCCTTTTTTCAGGAAAAAGACTTGTCTGCAAACACTGACATCCCCATTGCATTGGGAAGCACTGACCAGGATCTATTACATCCATCCTCCAGAGCAGCTCCTGGGTAGCTCTGCAGCTCCAACAACTCTGTTGCCTTGGGGAGCTATTTGGAAAAGCTACTACTGAGTGATGGTGTCTTTGCAAGAGCTTGGGGAGCCCAAAGCTGAGGAAAGCAACTGCAAGTGGAAGGTTCAGAGGGATGGGGCTGTTAGACCCAAGGTGCACCAGGGAGGCAGAGGGGGCAAGGAAAGGACCTGCTGCTTTGCAGAACACAGTTTCTGCCCTCTTTCTCCTCCAGCTCAGAGATAGGTGATGGGCTGATCCCTAATGCTGAGGGGGTGAGTGCTGATGGTGGATGATGCTAAATCCACTTCTTCCACCCCAAACCTGCTCTTCAAGGGATGACCAAACCCTTTGGAGAAACGCTGACTGCCAACTGAACAGCAGAGCCATGCCCCAGTATACAACCGCACACAGATCCCTTGGGAAACTCAGACCCGAGCCTGGCGGCAGGAAAGGCTGCAGCATCCTCCACTTGTGAGCAAGCTCCCAGCTCCCCAGGGTGATGGGTTCAGACACTGTCCTGTGCTAAGCCAATGCAATGAACAACAACCTCCTCCTTCCCCTCTAGGCTTGTCCCTAGTGCCTGATCTCCCTTCCTGAGTGTCTTTTACCTTCTAAACTGCTCTGGGTAGGGGGAAATTGGTCCTTCTCTTGCCCTTTAGCTGTTTCAACACTGGCTGATCTCGCTGGCACACCTAGCAATCCCCTGTGCCTTACCAAAGCATTAGAAGGATTAATGCAGACACAGACAAGCTCAGCACCCACTTGCTCTTTTCCAAACAACTATTTACTGCCTTGGAAAGCTGGTTTTGACAGCGAGAGAGATGTCAGGCAGACAAAGAAATGGAGCTGAGAATAGTTTGCTTGTTATGACTGCTCCAGATGGCACAGGGGATCTGGCAGCAAAACCCTGCCCCGAGTGCAGGCGCTGCATTGAGCTCCTATTCTGCTGGTCCTGCAGGAGATGGGCACCTCCTTGGTACCTTTGCTAAAAGCTAAGGCCACCTAAACTTCACCCACGGGCTAAGTGAGGCATAGCAACGTTGGGTCCCTTCCGTGTTGATGCCTGGTGACGGTGCCTGCTCGATCTACAAGGGCGAGAGCTCTCCAAACAGGGGCTGGGGTGGTTCACAGCTCTGAACAGGCTCTCAAGTGTTAACTGGATATGTGTTCCTCCCAGTCGCAGCCTGCTCCAGCCTGGCAGTGCCTGTTCTCCTTCCAGGCACAGGGAGAGGTCTTGGCACTGAGCAAGAAACATGGACCAAGCTACAGCTAGAGAGGGGTATGGATGGAGTGCAGTCAGTCCCTGGCTCTTTGCAGGCTTTGTAAATGAGCTGAAACAGCTACAGAAGGAAGAAAGACAGAAAGAAGGAAAAAAATAGGTTCCCTAAAACAGAACAAACCCAACAAACCCTAACAGCTTTTTGTTACCAGGCTCTGAGCCTTGTCTCACTGCAATGTGGCCAATGCTCTTGACAGGCAGAGGATCTTTCCCGCTCCCATCAGTCAGCTCGAGGGGGATAAGCTGGGGAACATGGCAGCTGCATGTGCATTAGCACCAGCCAAAAGCACCCTGATCTGGTACCCTGACTATGGGCTCCCATCTGTTTTGCCTTTTGTGGGTTGCTTCAACCCCTCCCAAAGCTTTGCAGAGAGAACAGGTCAAAGCTCCGTCCTTGAAGAGCTTCTCGTGCCAGAGCATCGCTGCCGTAAGATGCCACATGGTGCTCAGCAGGTCTCCGCTGAGCCAAACATGCCTCAACAGCCCCGAAACAGCAGTGGGTCATGCTCGGGCCAGAGAAGGGCCGTGTCCCTCTGCCCTCCCATCCCTGCTTTGACATAGGCTATGGCAAATCATGCTCTGCAGTGAAGAACACTTCTATGACTGCCAGGATCCTGGAGAGGTTCAGCTGAGGGTTCAGCTGCACAGGGAAGGAAGCAATCTGCTCTTCTAGAAGCAGAAGCTTTGCGCAGGGGTCAGTTGCCCCTATGGGGATGACAGCTCTGCTGGGAGCTGCAGGGGCCCCATGAAGCCCCACTCTGGCAGCAGCTTCTCCTCCATCAGGAGCTACCAAGGACTCCACTGCTGTTTCCTCAGCTGCCTTCCAGCCTCCGCTAATATCTGTGCTTTACACACAGGGAGGCATCACCTCAGATGTTGATGGTGCTGGGTCAACCTTGGAGCACACTGACCCTCGCCGCACGGCTCAAGGCACCAAAACCTGATGCTGAGCCACTGCTTACTGCATCCTCCCCAAGCAAACGACAGCTGCAGTCAGTGTCGCACCACCCAGCAAATCGAGGCTGTCCCAGAAGGGACACTGAGGCACTACAACTTGCCCAAGGCCACTCAGGCTGTGCTGCACCGTGTGGGGCAGGTTGCTCCTGTCTGCACCCACTAGCTGTGTCCTGATGCAGTGTGACTGGGTTTTCTGGAGCCATTCCCTGTGTCCGTGATATCCTCTGGACCAGGAGGTGCAGCACAGCAGGCTCAGACAGTGTCTTTGGCATAAGGAGGCTGAGGCTCTCACTGCTGGTATGGGTGCAAGCAGCTAAATCACACACACACATAGTCAGTCTCTGTGACCTGCCACTGACCCAGCAGCAAGATTCAATTAATAACCATTAGGAATTAATGTCCCCCTGCAGTGCTTTCCCTCTCCAAAGCAATCCATAGATATTAATTAATATATTCACATCCGAGCCAACCATCAACCCCCCTCACCGCACTACCCAGAGACAGGCTTCTCCCCCCGTGGTTATCTTAGTGCCTCAAACAAGATCGGATCTGCATGGCAGGAAGGACTGACAGCTCTGAGCAGTGAGATAGATGGCTCATAGCCTAATTAGCAACCTAAGATGGGGCTTGGGTTTCCCATTGCTGAGCAGGCTGTAATTGAAGAGCAGGATTAGGATGGGATTAGTGGGATGAAGCGGTGCGAGGCGCAAAAGCTGGGAAGTCAGCAGGAGTGATGGGTGGTGGTGGCCACTGAGACCTCCCTGGGAGGGTGATCAACACCAAGCACCCTGCAGTCATCCTGACCAGCGGGACCTTCCTCCCCATCGGTTCTCTCCCCCAGCTTGGCTGGAAGGAAAAGGACCTCCGCGGATACACAGGCTGAGCACAATCTCTGCCCTTGACTTTTGCTGGGGTTCCCTGGGGTGTTAGGCTGCAATGGAGCCTGCTCTTGGCCCTGAGCCTGCAGGAAAAGGTCCCAGACTTTGGGTGTTGAATACAGTGAATGCTGGAAGAGCTGGATGCCAACCTGTGATGGCAGAGCAACATCAGCAGCACAGGGCACGGAGCAGCACATCTTGCCAACACTGCAGCCAGCGGCTAGAGATGGCCTTGAAAAGCCTCATGGAATTACCCCCTCAAATGTGTTTGGAGGGGGCCAGGGAGCCTCCAGCCCTCCCTGTCTCCTGCCTTCACTCCGCTCTGATGGATCCCTTTGCTCTTGTCTCCCCCAATTCCCAGACACCATCTCCTGCAGCTGGTGAGCTCCTCACCACCACCACCTTGAGGGCTTTCACTTGGATAAGTCCCATCCCATGTCCAGGCCACCAATGAAACCCCCAGGGATCATCTGGCCCATGAATGACCAGCTCCACAACCCCTTAGCCCTGACAGTGACCTGCTTTGCCATGCCCTAACATCCAGGTTTCTCTGAGACCCCTGCTTTACTAACAAGCACCTCATTGCTCCTTCACTTGCTCTCATGCAAAGCCACATCTGAAGCCCTGCCTAGCATCAAAGCATCAAGGCAAAGCACAGGCAGCAGAATAGGACTCAAAGCAAGAACCCTGGGGGGGATTTTCTGGCTGGTGCTCCTCAGAGGGAAGAGCAGGCAGTGAGAACTTAGCGGTGTTAGGGGGTCAACCCCATTGTGTGTAGACAGAGGCTTTGGTGCGTTTACTCTCTTTGGAGTCTCTCTCCGAGTGTTTTGGATGCAGATCCTAACAAAAGAATATCCATGAGGGCTAAACAAATGCCCTGTAAAACCTGATTTATGAGCAATGAAAGGTTTTCCTGGATTAAGCTCTCGTCTCTCTCACTTGCCATAAATATTTCTGGTTTCATTTCTCTGTCAGAAGGGGCATGGATTTTTGGGGACAGGTGAACAAAAGAATAATGGCATTTCGATATTGGAAGCTAAAGGCAGAAACAAGGGGAAGGGGACGGAATCCAAGTGGTTCCTCTGCATCCAGAGCAAAGGCTGCTGAAGAGGAGTTGGAGAGAAGGACACAAGCACAGGGGAGGGCTGTTTTCTAAGGTGGTTGTATTAACCCATCCTGCCGCCTGTCCGTGTGACACATTCACTGATACTTTCACTCTGGGCTTGGAGATTTGTTTGTTGCCTCCCAACACCCACATCTCGGTTGCCCCAAGACCCCTCCTTTACCCACCACCCTTTTAGGGCCATATCCTGGGCTAAACATCCACTTGTTTAATTTACCTTTCCTTCAGTTGATCTGCATTCACAGCTAGGGAAAGCTTGGTTACACCAAAGCTGCGTCTGCCAATGCCTTTACAGGGTGAATAGTACAGGATCTGGGGGGGGAAGGGGGACTGTGGTCTGCAAAAAGCCAGCACCCTTTGCCTCTGCCATCTGAATGGAGTCGCTCGCTCTGTGTGGGTGAATCACAGCAGGACACTGCAGAGAGGGAGGGTCTCTTCTATTAGCTCAAAATACAGCTAGGGAAAGAGGAAAAACAACAGATGGGCCTCTGGGCATGTTACACCATCTTCAGAAAGAGCCACGCGCTCAGGAGTGACAGCTTTCAAGTGTTGGACCAGGGCTCCTGGGCTCTGTTTGTTGAGGGAACCCTATGCTAATGATTTGTGCTTCTCTTTGGGTTCAAATACTGATCACCAGGATAAACCCAGAGACGCAGCCGCTGCAAATGCTGCAGGCTCAGAGCTCAGCTTGAGCTCGCTGCTCACAACAAAGTTACGGTGAGCAGAGCTGTGTTGGAGGGCAGGGTTGAGCTGGCTGTGCAGGCGACTCTCCTTGTATCTCTGTGTGTTCATCCTATGGTGATGGAGCAGCTATTCTGGGAACAGGCTGTGCCGTTTCCATTCACTCCTTCATTGGAAATGTGAAACCATGGGGATGATTTCATACACACTGAACCAATTCCAGCTTTTAAGGAAAGTGAAGAGTGGAAGAGATCTCCAGGGTCAGCTGCTACTGCAACTCCACATCTTACGCAAGGATTTGAGCAGTGAAGTGGTAGTGGGCTGGGTTTGGGACTTCATGCTGCTGAAGCTGGTAGGGAAAAGAGGAAACTACCCCACCCCCAGCATCAAACTCTGCTTTCTACATAAAATGCTTTTGCAAACAGTTTTTAGCAGCCCCAGAAATGTCACCAGTTCCTGTCAAAGCTGCAGGTGAACTGTTTCCTTTCTAAGCACTTTAGTTTCTTTAAACAGCTCGCAGGGTGCCAGAGAACATGCTGCAGCAAGTTTGGTTCCCTGTCTCCTGGTCTGCCCACCCGACCCCTGAGATGTCTACCCAGCAAGGCAAGATGGATAAATCAGTGCTAAACTGCAGCCACTGGCCAGGTGCATGGGGAGCACCTTAGTTATGCCAGCCCAGGGATCTGCAGGCTGAAGTCTGCTCAAGAAGGGGAGCTTCACTGCTGCTGAGCTCTCCCTTGGAGCTGCAGGGCTGCAGGCTGGATGCTGCTGTGGGTACCCCTGGCTGCAGGGATGCGCTCACTTAAGGCTGGAGTTTTATGGTCCTGAGGAAGGGGTTGGGATTGTGCTGGAAAAGGGTCTGAATTTGGAATGCAGGTATTTATAAGAAAAAGTAAATATTTATTTTTTTGTATATGTTTAAAAGAATAAATATATATTATATATGAATTTTATATATTTATAAGAAAAAACCTGATAATTTGGCTGCAAAGGGGTGCTTGGTAGCTTGGGTCTTTCTTTCTGGAGCTGGCTGGGAGAGACTTCACTTGAGCTGCTTTTGTGACCCCTTCCTCATCCCAGCTCCAGTGCGGGACTGGTTTTGCTCTGGAAGCCCCATTTTCACAAGAAGATTGCCCTTGGGGAGCACCTGGGGATGGTAAGGAAACCCCTAAGCCCGAAGATGGAAGCTGTGTCCCAGCATCTTTGGACTTAAAAGAACACAGTTTGCTCACATAAATAGTTACTGAGAGCTGTCACGCTCATGTGGCTGTCCCAGTCTCAGACCCTGCCCCTATTGCACCGGGTCTGCGGCTTTGCCAACAGTGTCCCACATATCAGCCAAGGAGGATCTGGGCTGGGGTGATCCTGCCCTGTCTCATCTTTGTTTCTTACACTGGAACCAAGAAATAACTCGAGCCATGAGCTATAACCACACAAGAGCTTCTGCACAACCCTAATCCTGTTTTATAGGAGCTGCTAGGAAGAGGAGCTTTTGAAAGCAGCACCGACTTGGCAAGGAGGTCGCCTGGCGCACATCAGCTCTTCTCATTGCTTAGGTGAGAACTTCCCTATCCCAAATGTGCAGCAAATCCTCCTCCCTTCTCTTCCCACCACGATGCACAGTGAGAAACCAGCCCGCTGGGTACAAACCACAACAGAGGCAATGGGAAAAGCGGACCCTTTGCTGTTCTAACTCTGCAGTCACAACTGGGCCACTGAGACAGCATTTTGCAGAGAGCCAGGGAGATTTCTTTCTTTGACACAGCAGTTTAACCAAAAACCTGATCATTTTGCTGGTTTGTTCAAATAACATCCCAGATTTCACTTTAAACCTTTTTATCTCCTCATTTCCCCAGGGTTTAAGATTGAAACATGCTTTGGGCTGGGAACATTTCCTTTCTTGATGAGCCCTCGGGGAGGAGGAATATTGCTTCTGACAAAGCATTTGCATTTTGTGCAGAGCTGCAGAATTAGCAGTGGCTCCAGTTCCTCCATACAGAAGGGAAAGTCTTGTGCTTTGAGGGTGGGGAGTGAAAGGAGAGGTGGCTTTAGGAAAACAATTAAGGGGGTTACAATTAGGCACGGCTTTGTGTTGTCCTGATCCATCGCTCCCCAGCAGCCTAAGGGGAACTGGTTTCACTGGGGGCTGCTGCGCACGGGAGGATCTGGCTCCGAGTGTCCCGCTGGTTTAGGGGCATTGTCAGCTCTTGCCAAGCCCCCGGACTGGAGGAATTCCCCCCAGGGCCCTTTGTGTACCGGGTTCTCCTTTTACTTTTCCCTCCTTTCCAAGAAATGGAAAAGTCACTGCGGAGAAAGGGAGCGGTGCAGGGTGCAGAGGGGCGATGCGGAGGGGGCAGAAGGTTCCCTGCTGGAAGATAAGGACTTAAAAGCATCTTACCTGCAGGAGGAGGAGGAGGAGGACAGGACGCAGGCTGGGCACCATCCTTAGCTCCCGCTGCGCCCAGCTCCCAGGGGCATGGCTGGCAGCGGTCCCGCTCCCGCTCGGCTCCTTCTGCCGTCGGGGATAAAATCCTCGGGGCTCCGTGCAAAGGAGCGTGTCCGGGTCCCAGCGGGGCTGCTCGGAGGCGGGAGGGCACCTTTGGCATCAACCACCCGCTCCTGCTTTTTATAACCTCCCTCGGAGCCAGTGCTTTGGCTTCCCACCCTGCGGCTCGCCTGGCGATGGGCTACATCCCTCCCCTCTACATCCCACTCCCCCCTCTCTCCCTCCTCCTCTTCCTCCTCCCCTTTTCCTTCCTCCACCTCCCTAGTGCCTTCCAACTCAAGTTATTTCACTCTTTCCCCTTTCTCCATCCCTCCTCCCTCAGCATCTTTTGCAGCAGAAACTTCCCACCGGCCCAGGGACCCCCCTGGACCCGGCTCTGCCCTCTCTGCCCCTCACACTTCCATGCGGACAACTGCAGCTTGTAGAAGGGTTTGTGTATGTGGGGATTCGGCTCCAGGGCTCTGGCAAAGCGATGGGGTGGAAGGAGAGGCCGACCTTTGCAAAGTAGCTGGTGGAGGAGGAGGGAGGTGAGAGCCCCTTTCCCCTTAATAGAGGGATGGAGTGGAAGGTGCTTCAGAGCTTCGTTGTGAGGGATGTACTCCTGAGACAAAGAGGGGATGTGGGGCAGGTAGATGTTGGTGCTTCCATGCAGTGGGGCCATGCTGAGGGCACTCGATCATAGCAGGGGGAAAATGAGTCACGGAGGAGAGGTGGGTCCTGATGGGAGGGTGGTGGAAGGGGCAGAGGTGATGGAGCAGAGCATGGGGGTTTGAACTGAGGGAGGAAGGGAGCGCTGTTTTGTGGGATGTGTGTCCTGGGGAGGGTGGGATACAGCAATGGGTGGTGCAATGGAGCCTGGATGACGCTCCTGGGCTAATGACATCACCCCCAGCCTAACCCTCAGACCTCTCATGTCTCTCCCATCTCACCTCCTGCCACCCCCTGGCACTCTCCACCCTGATGTCCCTGACATCCCGTATCTTGGGGTATGCCATGCCAGGCTTCGGTCCATCTCTGAGCTCAGTAACTCAGGAGAGCCAAGAAGGGGATGGCAGAAGGCATTGCCATTGAGGTCGCCAGCCCGAGGGGACCAAAGATGCTTCCACACTCCCAATCACATCCTCTGCCTCTGCAGACCATGGTGTATCGCAGACAGATAAATAGGAGGGCAGTGTCCCTTGATGGATTCACGACTGAAGCCTCCATCCATCTTTAGTGAGCTGCTTTCTGTCTCTCAAGCATGGGAGAGGGCAGAAGGGGATTCAAGGTCCTTCCTGCATCTGCTAGACCAGGGCACAAGCAGCTGGCCAGAGCTGCACCCAGCACACAGGTGCAACCCATGCCCCATCTCAGATCCCAAAGGATAAATGCTCCTGGCTCAGTAATTAAAGAGAATAAGCAACACAGACATTAATCTTCCAGCATGATTTGGCAAAGAAGTTTGAAAATACGTAAAGCTCTGCTAAATTCAGGTAGCATTCTGTTTCTTAGGTCTCTCAACATCCTTACCCCTGACAAGTGACAGGATGAGAAGCGCTCCAGAGCCACTCTTGCGTTACCATTCACGTCAATAAGCCCATTGAAAATGCAAGATTGTCTTCAAAAGGCTTGAGAAAGCTCCCTCACCCTTGGGCAGCCTGGATCCAGCCCCTTTATTGAGAGCATCATGGGTCTGGGGCTCCATGCTAAAGTTTAGGGGGCTGCTCAGGGCTTTGTGCACACCAAAGTAGTGGGGAGCACCGGAGACTCTGTTTCCGCACCGGGATCTGGGAGATTGTCCTTTGCCATCTCAGCCTGCCCATGGCAACCATGTCCAATAGCCACGCTCTTCCAAGATGCCCAAAGCACGAGGTGATGGCGGAAGAGCGAAAGTGAACGTTGACTATTTTTAGTCAAGGAATTGGTTGCCAGGGACATGAAGAAAATTCCTTCCCCATATATCAGGGCAATGGCTGCGGTGCTATTTGAGAAGCCTAATTGAGGGGATTTATAGTAAAATGCGACTTGTCAGATGTGGCAAAGGCAAAATAAAACAGTCCCTGAAATGAGGAAATCAGTCCATTTGTCATGGTTAATCTGAAGCTCCTCGGTGCGGCACAGAGACAAATGTGGGAGATGGGTATTAGGGATGGGGAGGCTGAAGAGACAGATCGGATCTCCAGGAAGAAGGGAGAGGGGCGGTTTAGCCTGACTTCATCTGCCTTTGGTTTATTATTCTTATTTATGTCATTGCGCATGGTTTGATGTTCCTGTTTCTGAGCAGCTCCATGACAGGGGCTGTTTCTGTGACTTACACCACTGCAGTGCTCCTACATTGTCCCCTGCACTCATCCCCCTCCTTGGTGAGAAAAGCATGCAGCTCCATGTGTCCAGGCTGCACAATGGGGATGAGACTGGAGCCGATCGCTGCACCAAGGGAATGCAGCATGTGTGTCCCCACTTCCCATATGGAGCATCAGTAGCACTGTGGACCATGTTTTGCTTCTGAATGGGACATCTGTAGGAATAAAATACTCCTTGGTGTCATGGACATATAGGTCAGGTTGATGGAAGAGTGGAGTTTGAAAACACAGTTGAGATCAGCAATGTGCCTCAGTTTCCCTATCAGTGTCTTGGAACTGTTTCTTTCCTTCTTAAAGCGAGTGAAGCTGAGGATGCTTTTCAGTATGGTGCTTGGTGGAGGAAGGACTCGGCCCATGAAGCTGCATTAGTAACTGGAGGCTGAGAAGAAACCCATCCCAACACAGCAGGTTTCTCCCATGCGACTTGCTTTTCTCGCTGGTTTTAAAATCCAGGCTTGGGCTTTTGTGTCTGACCCTTTTCCCTCCTCCTAGACCTGCAGAGAGGGGAAGAACAAGCTCTCAGACTCTGCCTGACAAAAGGAAGTGGTTGCTAGGACCATGTTTCCCTCATTCCAGGTCACCATATCATATAATCATGCCCCAAATTCAGGTACCCCTGTTGTATTTGACCATTCTATATAGTCCTCCTCATCCTTGCAAGCCTTATGGCTGCTCTGAAAGGGAGAGCAGGAAAGCTTAAACCACAGACCTGTTGAATACGTTGAAGGGAAGGAAGCCAAAGGCTTGTTACTCAATCAACAATCATCTCCTTTAACGGTTATTACGTTTGAGCTGTTCTGGCAAATAAGCTTCTTAGGTGGCTTCTGGACACTTCAGACTTCTCTTCATCCCATCAACCTCTGCTGCAGATCATAGAATCCCAGACTGGTTTCAACTGGAAAGGACCTTAATACCTAGTTCCCACGTCCTGCCTTGGGCAGGGACACCTTCCACGAGAATGGATGATGGAGATGCCGAAGTTGTCCATGTGGCCATGCAAGAAGAGACACCAGTGGACATGCATTAGGCTGGGTTTTGCTCTGGCTCACTGCTCAGTACAGCAAACAACTGATTCCTTCAATATATGGATAATTCTCTCCTGCCTTTGCTTCTCCCTTCCCCCAGAATGTGTGCATCAACAGGAGATACCATGTTCACAAAACCACCCAAACTGCCAAATAAACCAAGCAAACTGAAGGAACCCATAAAAATCTGGGATCTAAGTGAACATCTCATTTGATTTCTGAGGGTCTTAAAATAGCTTGTCATATTTTTCAGATTTCTGTTGGGAGGAAGTGTCAATTTTGCATAGAACAGAAACACTAAAGCTTTTGTTTTACAGCTAATGAAACCTCAAGGCAGAATGCTAAACTAATCACAATAATAGTCATAATTACTGTTTTTCTCAGTCGAAGTACTTTAGCAAAGTCAACCACCATTTGCCCATCAGCTGATTGGCATTTGCATCAAACAGAACTCCATGTTTTTACTCTGGAGACTGATTCCATCGATCCACCAGCCTGAAAGTGATTTGCTGTCCTGGACCATATGACAGAGACACGCACGGCCCAGTCAACATTGACCCATCCTGTTGGTGGCTGTGCCTTCATCAGCAGCATGGGGACCCATCCTGCCTTGAAAGGTGCTGTTGCATTTTACATTATTGCTGTTGCATGGACGTACAAGAGTTGCGTGGGTGTACATGGTGATGTTGCAGGGATGTACGAGAGTTGCATGGGTGTACATGATGCTGTTGCATTGACATACTAGAGGTGCATGGCTGTACATGATGCTGTTGCATGGGCATATAAGAGTTGTATGGGTGTACGTGATGCTGTTGCATTGACATACTAGAGGTGCATGGCTGTACATGATGCTGTTGCATGGGCATATAAGAGTTGTATGGGTGTACGTGATGCTGTTGCATGGACATACTAGAGGTGCATGGCTGTACATGATGCTGTTGCATGGGCGTATAAGAGTTGCATGGGTGTACATGATGCTGTTGCATTGACATACTAGAGGTGCATGGCTGTACATGATGCTGTTGCATGGGCGTATAAGAGTTGCATGGGTGTACATGATGCTGTTGCACAGACATACAGGAGTTGCATGGGTGTACGCAATGCTGTTGCATGGATAGTGCAGCTCTGCTGACACAGGGACATGCCTGTGCCTCTGGGGATCTGCAAAGTGGTATGGCCACATCCACAGGGTTGCACATAGTTCAGCTGATGCACCCTTCCTTTGGGCATGACCATGCAACATCAAGGGTGATAGAAACGTCCTGTAGACAAAGACTGTGGCTTCCTCAGAAACAGCTTGTGGCAAAAATACCCCTCCCACTCACCAGGTCTGTAAATGCCAGTCAAAGCAGGAGAGATTCTGGATGTCTTTAAAATCTGGTTATTTATTCCCTGTACATTTGATGAAATATTAATCTCCTCATCTGCAAAAGGCAATCAAATAAAGCGCAGAAGGGATGACGCACAGGGCCTCAGAGGAGGGAGCAAAAAGCAGCAAAATAAAAGCTACAAATCCAAACGTAATGTAAAATTCTATAAGAGGCATCTCTGTGGTGGCACGAATGGCAGAGACAAAGCGACCTGGTGCCCTAAGGGCAGATGGGAGCAGGAGGCTGATTAAGACCATGCTGGGAAGAGGACTCAGATCAGGCAATTGCTTGGGCAGATCTTAAGCTTTCCTGTAAGGGCTGTTGGTGGGATTTCTCAAAGGTTTTCCCTTCCTCCTCTTCTGCTTTAATTGGAGGGTGGGTTTGTGCCAAGACGCCAGCCAGCTTGGGCCATTGTGCTGGAGATGGGAGGAAGCCAGACGGTGGATGTGTTGAAGGTGGTGCCGTCTGTTACTCGTAGCTGTTTGGCATGATGGTGACTGGCAGACTTGTGGGGAAAGAACTTTGATATGGGAGCATCTCCCTCCAAAGCTCAAGGCTGAAGCAAGGCCCTGTCTCCATCTGCTTTCAGGGTAATGCAACCTGAAAATGGACTTGGCTGTTGTTTGGGGTGTTTTGCATGACTACAGCCTTCAAAGCCGTGCTCCTCTGTCTTTCTACACCCAAGAACGTAGAATCACTTGTGTTGGAAAAGACCTTCAAGGTCACCAAGTCCAACCGTAAATCATCTTGTAAACATGGGTCTTGGAACGCATTCATGGCTACTGTGGATGGTGCTGGTCCAAAACGGCTTGCATGTATAATCAAAGTCTGGCAAAGAGTTGTTCAGGTTTGTATCTTCTCAGCCCATTTTCTTGCTGTGTTTGGGGATGTTGGCACATCTTTACAGGAATCTCACAGACAATATGATATCTGATGAATCCAAACACTTCCCACCTTCTCTGTTCCAGCTGTGGGCTGTGTAGAGGTGAGGTGGTTCTTGTGGGGAGGGATGCAGAAGGCAGCTGGCCTACCAGTTGCAGTGATAGAATAATTTGGCCACATAAGTAAAAACAAGGCTTCATTCCATAGAGTTTAAGGTCCTTGGCAGTTTGCTGACTGTATTTCTCATGTGTGTTTTACTCCAGCCAGGACTTTTCCTTCATGAGGAATAATTAACTGCTGAGTAAGGGTCAACAAAAGGACTGGAGTTTCTTGCAGGGATAAAGAGGAAATCACAAAGCTGGACTGAAGGGAAGGGAAGGGAAGGGAAGGGAAGGGAAGTCCACTTCCTTAGTGCATGCCCTTGGCTATATGGGATGGAGCCAGGTATGAAGAGTCCTCTTTCACATCCAGGCTTCTGCATGCATTTTTGACCCCAGGGAATGCCCGCTGGCAGGAATGGTGCTCACTATTGCAAAGGCAGCCTTGGTCAGGCTCCATCAGTGCTGGTGCTGGGCTGTAGAAAAGCCCCATCTGCCAATTCACCGTGCTCAGCCCCATATTGTGCGAGGTCACCAGTTTGTGTCCTGGATGAGGTGTGTGCTAGGGAGCTGCAGTCCTCCCTTGTCATATCCCAGCCACTTGGCACTGGGTGTGCTGAACCTCTCAGCACTGCACTCCGGCAGCAGAGCCCTAATGGATACACCGATGGGTGTCTGCTATAGCTTATTCCTATCTCCCCATCCATCTTCCCTGCTTTTCCCTGCCTGCTGCCCAGATGACATTCTCCAGGGTGCTGGGACCCTGCAGCAGGGCTGGGATTTGCAACAACAGCCTCAGCATCTAATTCAATTCTATAATCAATCTTGCTATTTGTGCGTTGCCAGTTATCCAGAAATCAGCCACACAGACAGCTGCAGGTTTACATCTTAAGCACAGGGAGGAAATAGGCAGAGCTGGAGCTGCCTCTTTATGTGGCAACCCAAGGTGTGTTGGCAGCACTCTTACTTGTGAGCAGGCAGAAGTCGCACTGAGCTCAGCAAGGCACCGTCCGTCATCCCAGCTCCTGAGCTTTCCAGAAAGGCGGTGATATCCCCTCCAGCGCAGGGATGTGGTCTCATGGGTCCTTTACTACTTGGGGTTTTGCTGCTACACAGGATGACTCAACATAGCTAACTAAAGCCTCCACATTCCCATTAACTTGAGCTGCTCCAAGCTACTTCCAGCTTCTAAGGTGTGCTCAGCAACATGCACAATGCCATATTTACCTGGTTTAGGCTGAGTGAGCTCCTGCCTCTGCACTTAGAATAGCATAATCAACCTGGGAAAGACCTTTAAGATCATCAAATCCAACCATTCCCCAGCACTGCCAAGGCTACCACAAACCCATGACACTGAGGGCATCATCTATATGGTTTGTGAACTCCATGTGGTTTGACTCCAGCCTTGCCCTGGGCAGCCTGTTCCAATGCCTGAGCACCCTTTGGGGAAGGAATTGTTTCCAATCTCCGGTCTAAACTTCCCCTTTGAAAGCTTTGCTGCTGCTAAGGAAGTCATCATCGTGTCCATCCATTTCTGCCCCATGGGGAGGAACTGGCTCTGTGTTCAAGGTAGGGAGGTGTTTGTGCTGCTCAGGTTTACTGTGAGTCCCAGAATCCTGCTCTGTGCATGGGCTCCAGCTCCCTGAACCTGCAGGAATGGTCAACTTCCATTTCAAAAGAAAATGATGAAATCAGGCTGGAAAATGTGACTCAAATAAGAGGGTGAGAACCCCAAAGTGGAATTTGGGCTTTTTAATAGCTGGGGCCTTCCAGTCAGTGAAGGTGATTTTCAGCATCAGCTCCCTTGAAGATGAAGGTGTCAAACAGGTAAAGAGAGGCACAAAAATGACCTCAAGGAGTTCTGGTCCAGGACATGTTTTTCTGAGCACTTCCAAGGGCAGATTGCAGGAGCTACGACTGCTCCAATGGAAGTTGTCTCTTCTGCTGACCTCAAAACCTCGTGAATATTTCCCTTTGGAAAGCCATAGCGAAGAGACTTGGTTCTTACAGACTGTCTGAAGTGAATTGGAGTCTTGGCAACTAATAAAAGGCCTTTAACCTGGAATTAGCTGTGGAGCAGTGGGGGCTGCTCTGGCTGCTCACCTGGGTCTCCAGTAGCATTATTTGTGGTTCTCCTGCATTCCTGGGCTTTCTAGTGATGGTTAATCTTTCTGACAGCTTATCCCAGCACACCAGCTCTTTTAGCATCCCCTGCACTGTCTCCTCAAGGTTAGCTTGTGCACATTCAGTAATGGTAAGTGGTGGGTTTGCCAAGAGGTCTCTTTTCCTCCCCACAGATCCATTTTGCTCCTATACATTGAGCCATAATGCAGGGACCAGAATAAAAGCCTCTTTGGACTGCTGGGGAAGCACTCTGAGCATTTACAGCTGAGGCTCTGCAAGAGGATGGGATACTGGTCTACCCTCAGAGGGATGCTCTAAGTCTTGGTGTCCTTAGATGCTTAGTAACAAGGATCCCAGAAATGCATTAGCAAGGCATTTGGAAGAGGAGGGATGTGTCCTTGTCCTTGGCCAAGTAGCTTCCACTGTGGCTGAATCCCCAGCTCCTATGTGCCACGAGGTCAGAACTAAATGAGTCTCCAATCTGTCACTGCCTCCAAGCAGAGACCGGACATTCATTATCCCGCATGGTGCACCTGCAGGGATCGTGTGCCCTGCTCTCTCAGCAGCACGGGCAGGGAAAGCAGTGGTGATTTATGTCACATTCCAATGTGCTGATCCAGTGCTGGAGCCTGCTGCACCCTGTCCCTTCCCAGGACACTGAACTGCCTCCCAAGCAAATCCATACGTGTGCTCTATAGGCAGCACATTGGAGACAACATCCTGCCCTGGTGTGAAGAGATGTAGGTCAGAGAGGTGCTTCTCTGAGGCACCTCCATCCCTTTGACCTTCTCCAGTGGGGAAGAAGACAAATTCCAGCACTGCTCCCAGGTTTCTTCACTCTGTTTAATCCATCACGTTTCCTATTATGAGTCTACACTTCCCTGGCATTTCCTCAGCATCTGCATTCAAGGGGTGGGATTTCCCAGCAGTTGCCCTTTCCCCTTCCCAGTTTAGGCAAGAGCAAACAGGGACAGCTGCCAGCAGCCTGGCTGGGAGTGTCCAAGGATCCCAGGATGTGCTGGCTCTGAAGAGGCACCTGAGGAATGTGGGGAGATGGAGGAGAAGAAGAAGGGCTGGGAAGGAGGGAGGCAATGACAGCAGCAGACTGACAAGGCTGGAAGAGCAAACTGCAGGTAGATGGGAACCTTCTGAAAATGGGGCTAAATCAAACTGGAGCCCCAAAAGCCAACCCCTTCGTATGACAGCATCACCCACTGCCACTTCCTCTGCCTGCATCTGCTGGAGAGCAGAAGCAGTTTGGGAAATCAGGCCCTGTTCTGGTGTTTTTCAGCTCCATGAGCAATCTGCTTCT
This sequence comes from Amazona ochrocephala, assembly GCA_039720435.1. Lineage (NCBI taxonomy): Eukaryota > Metazoa > Chordata > Aves > Psittaciformes > Psittacidae > Amazona > Amazona ochrocephala. The sequence continues at coordinate 1,424,708 of CM077897.1, forward strand.
GCAAACCCAAGCTCCTCTGTGCTTTCATTTCCCATATTGTAAAACAAGCTTAAAGCGCAGCTTGTAAAGGATGTTACAGAGGGAAAGCAGAGTGGATCAATGATTATAACAGGATGAGTTTGAAGGGTAAAAGTGAGAAAGCTAGTGGGTTGAGTTAAAGACAGTTTAATAGGTAAAGCAAAAGCCCCATACTCAAGCAAAGCAAGCAAGGAATTCCTTCACCACTTCCCATCCCCAGGACAGCAGGGCTCCATCACGCATAACAGTGACTTGGGAAGACAAATGCCATCACCCAAAATGTTCCCTCTTTCCTTCTTCTTCCCCCAGCTTTATATGCTGAGTTCCACATCCTGCAGTCTGGAATATCCCTTGGATCAGTCCCAGCTAAAACCAGTACACAGCTTCAAGCCAGAAGAGTTGTGCTGAGGTTAAGAAAATGGGTATCCCCAAGGAAGTGTTGTTTGTGCCCAGCAGAGGGGTTTTGGGCAGGATGCTGGTGCTGGGCAGCGTGGGGATGGTCCCTGCACAGGCTGTAGATGCCACCTAGGGGACACATGCAAGGCTCCAGTGCCTTCTCCTTTGCAAATTAAATCCCAGAAGGATCAAACTCAGGGGCTCAGAAACAACCACCAACAGGAGCATGAGCTGGTCCATGAGTCTTCTGACGGGTTTTCTGTGTTTCAGGCTGTACCTGCCTCTAGGCAGGTTTTATTTGGGCTTCATTTCCTGGAAGAAATGGCACAGGCTGCCGTGATGGGGATGTCCTGCCACGTTCAGAGGGTGAAGAAGTACAGAGGGACAGATAAGTAAGTAGTTTTCATCTGCTTTTCATGGCTCTGATCTCTGCAAGCATCATTTTTTAACAAGGGAGGAAGAATAATAAGAAGGAACTAATGAGCATAGCCCTTTTATGCTGCAATGAGATGGCATTGTTGATACGATCCTGTCTAACCTGAGGCATCCAGGACCTCTGCCAGACCCCTTGGCGTCCAGAAGAAATGTGAATATTGTCAGACTCTACCTGGAACAGAGCTATCTTGATGAGATGTGGTTTTATTCCAGTCTTCAGCGTGTTCTTTTCCCTATTCCCACTCTGTTATCATCATTCATCATGCCTGGTTAACCAGGGACCACAAGCACTTGGCTTAGCTTGGTGGGAAGAAGGAGGCTGTGCATCTTGATTGAGATCAGCCCTTCTCTGTGATCCCATCACATCATGGGGATGCTATGGTCTCTTTAAGATGCTTTTAATTCATATGGACCTCTAAGAGCTTGGCTATGCCTTAGGTTGTATTTTAACATGAGCTTTACAGGGCTGCAGCTCCCATTAGGGGTCAGGATGGTGGCTGATGCAGACCAGGGGATGCTGGGACTATGGCAGCAGCGGGACCATATTCCCATCCTTAAACCCTGTATCTGGAAGCTAAAATCATCCCATGTTTCGTAATAGCAGGACGAGCCCAGAGCCTGGATCTCCTCCATGTTATGGAGCCCAGTGGCTTTTCTACTGCGCTTATACTGCTGTGAAGAAGGTGCACTGGGAGTTTGAGCTGCAAAAGTAATAGTCACGAAATGAGTTGGTGTGATTAACCTCGTTATTCCAGGCAGAGGACCTGGATCAGCCCCAGTCAGTTTAATGGCTGCTCTGTGGATATTACCCAGCCGATACATCTTCATGTAATCACTGTGTTGTAAGGATGAGACAGAGTGATCTGTGGATGTTTGCCTGCCATTTAACCAGCCCTGTGGTGGTGGCTGGGATTATTTAACACACAGTGATTCAGAGGCTGGGAAATGCCTGTCAGTGGGAATCGGCGGTCCCACTGGATTTGGGGGGGGGGGGGAAGGCCTAGGGGCATCTCGGTATTGGGCTTAGGGGAGATTTTTTTAAGGCACAGAAGTGTTTCATAAAGCAAAATCCCATCTTTCACCTTTGTTCTTTCAGTTCAGTTTGGCTTCACTTCTTTATTGCTTGGTGGGGGAAGGCTGTTATCTGTCACTCCAGTGTCTCCACACTGGGACTGGTCACCCTTCTTCCTATCTGCCTTAGGGGAGATGAATCAAGCCCTCAGCAGGACAAAGACAGAAGAAGGAAGAAAGCCATTGGATATAAAGGAAAAAAATCAGCTCTAGGAATGCATCAAAATCTTGGAGCAACCTGCTCTAGTGGAAGGTGTCCCTGCCCGTGGCAGAGGATTGGAACTGGATGAGCTTTAAGGCCCCTTCCAACCCAAACCAGTCTGGGATACTATGAAAAGCATTGAGTGAAGGCTGTGTGCAAGCTCGCAGAGCAAGTCAGAGCTATTTGCTGAGCCTGGGGTGACACATACAAAGATTTCCTAACATCTTCCTGGAAAATGAGATCTTGTTGAGCTGATTGAAGGGAATTATCCAGAGATATCCTGCTAATATGTTGTGACAAGCTCCCTGCTGCAATGCATTAGGGCTCCACTTAAATGCAGCAGCATAGAGCGTGTGTGAACAAGTTAGAGCTAAATAGAGGTTCCCTATATTCAGCCATGACACCCAGATACATCAGAGAGAGGGAATAAAGGCAGCCAGAGGCAGTGACAGTGACCCAGGGCAGGATGTAGCCTGTCTGTCTCTGTGAATACTCTGGATCATCATTTGTTCAGAAATTGGGAGGCTGTGGGTAGGGAACGTGGCTTTCCAGCTTTGATGCTTCGTTAGTGTTAAGGGTGAAGGAAACCAGCCAGGCAGGATCAAGCCCCTGGTCTGAGGGATGCTGGTGAGCTACAGCACATCACTGGGCTCTTCAGTATAACCTGGAATCCAATAAATCTTAGATCCTACCAGCAAAAAAGCTGGCCCTTAAAAGGCAATTAGATGTGTTTCTGCCTGTATGTACCTCAGTATGTATGAACTTTTTTTCCCCAGCTCCACTATTTCAATAACAGCTTTTCCCTGGAGATGTAAGAGTTGGTACCAGCAGGAGAAAAAAGGCTCTCACACTGCACAGCATGAGATGTGAACCGGGAAAAAAGCAGGCTTTCATTCCACTGTGCTTTGCAGAGATTTGCTCTTTGTGTTCGGGAGGGTTGGAAGGACCACGGTGTGTTCACCAGGAAGATGCCTTGCAAGCAGCAGGTCATTGGAGCCAACAGAGCAAGGAGGGGTCATCTTTCATCCTCCTGGACTGGCTGAATCACATGAAACGAAGACATGGGGAGTGACTCAGAGGGCCCAAGCAATGGCCAAATGCAGCTTCACTCATGAAGAGGCTGAGTCCAGCCCAACTCTTGAAAGCAGAGATGAGCAAAGCTGAGTTTGTCCCCTTCTACACTCCCAGCAGTGCTTCTGGTGGAGCAGGACAGGATGGGGTAGGTGCCCAATGCTGCATCTAAAGCCACAGCTGGCACAGCTGGACCCTGCATGCATGCAGTGGGCATTGCATGCTGTGACTGGGATCCAGCTCATGCCACTGGATGGCAAACCTTCCTCTGATGGTGACCGGACCAGCTTCACTGCCCAGGGCTGTCTCCCAAGAGGGGCTGGGATGGAGGGACTTCTCTGAGGCAGCTTCCGCGTGGAGACCCGTTTGTCTGAGCCAGGCTGAGAGCACAGCCGCGGCTGCAGAGGGAATTGCCGGAGGCAAAGAGCGCATCCGAAGGATCAGATGGAAAACGCTGAGCGGTGCCAGATGCGGGCAGAACGCCCGGGTCCAGGACAGCCGCTTGCAGAGCAGAGCCCTGGCTCTCTGAGACCAGCTGCGATAACTGCTCTGCTCCACAGGGAGCTGCCTGAGGGCATCTTTGCTGGATCAGAAAGCGAAGTACTTCTGCACCTAATTGACTTGACAAAAGCATGCCACGCCGGAGGACATGAGGCAGTGCCAGGAGCAGGCTAAGCAAGTACTATCGCTCTTGCCCTGGCCGCTGAGGCTGCCCCAGACCTTGCTGCGAGCAGCCAAGTAATTTCTGGTGGTCATGTATGCATGAGCAGTCAGTTCCCACATCCTGTCTTCCCAGTGCTCTCCTCTAGCTTCTTGAAAAGAAGCTTCAGAGCCTTGGACAGCATGGTTCAGTGTGAGGTGTCCCTGCCTGTTGTAGCGGGGTTGGAACTCTCCTTTCCCTTCCTCTCCTTTCTTCATTATAGCCCATCTTCACTGTCTTCAGCCGTCTCTTTCTCGGAGCAGCCAGGTCGTTTGCTATTCACACTTGGCAAAGATTTAATCTCGTTGTCTCCTGACAACATCATTGTCACTTGCAGGTACCCAGCGCATTTCAGTTTAAGACCCATTCCTGAAACTGGAGGCAGATGCCTGACTTTGCTGCACTTTGAAGAGTGTTTGCGTATGAAATAAAGAAGGCTCATTACAGGGAGAAGTGCCAAAGGGCAGTAACCACTTAGGGCCACATCCTAAAAACTAGAAGCACGTGTGTTGGGAAGGGGGAAGAAGGAAAAAGTTGTGTTGGGCAGGTGGAATGGAGAGAAAATGAACAATTACGGATGCAGTGGGGAAGGGCCATGGCTATTCTTGTTGGTGGTCTGCCTGTGCAATCTCTTGGGTTCAGGCAGCCCAAAGCACACATCCTCCAGCCCTGGAGATTAAGATTTTACCATTTCCCTTGCACAGACTGCAAACTTAATGCTTCCTATTTATTATTCTTTAAAACAGCATCTTCCAAATCAGTCTACTGCAATAAATTAAAAAGAAATGGAAATTCTAATAACCCTGATTGCGCCATTCCTTGGAAGCTGCCTGAGCCACTTTGCTTCCTGGAAGCCACCAGCCATAATTCGCTCTTTGGAGGGAGGCTCCGTTCTCCCTTGGTCTAATGACTGCGTGCAGGGCTGGGTGGCTTCTTGCTGCTTTTGTCTGCTCCACATTTCATGTTCTTTTCCAAAGCAAACTCAGTTTCTAGAGCAGCTGCAAAATAGAAGGGGGAAAAATACCCCAAAACAACTAAACTGCAAGTGCTGGAGTCAAAGCCCTACTGGGGTAAACATTAGAATTCATTCTAAACCTCACATCTATGTGTGTACATGTGTCAGGCCTAAGATAGACCAGAAGGGGAGTGCAGAGTGAGATATATCATCTGGGTCTGAAAGTCTGTCCATTAAAAGGTAGACTTTGAGCCATGCATCTTGTTGCCATTGGCCATGGACTCATCCCCTCTGGTCTTTTCCAGGCTATCTCCAATGCCCCCAGTTTTGAGGATATCTCCCAGGTTGGGTTGTCCTGCTCAGTTCTCCACCCTTCACCTGCCCTTGCTAACTCCCCTCCTGCTTACAGCTCTCTGCTCTTCCATCTCCTCACTGCCATGGAGCTGAGTAGATGCTTAACCCTCTTTCCCTGACTCCCAGCTCATGTTGAACATATGAAGGTTTGCAGATGTCACTTGCAGAATAGATAAATACACATAATATATTCTAGCCAGAGCCTTTGGAATGATGCTACAGCCTCAGTGAAATCAGTGCAACTTTCCACACCTTTCCGAGCTGAGTGGCAGTCAAATAAAGGCATGTTCTTCCTTCTGATTCCTCTAAAGTGTTAGACTGACGTTAGAACTGTGTCTTCTTCCCACAGGAATCTATTAACTCCTAAAGTCATGAGCAATGTTCAGTTAATAATGTTCCTACTTTCTCAATATGCCATCTTTGCATGGAGGGGAGATAATGCCAAGCACAAAGCCTTTGTTAATGCCACAGGAATATATTGGATCCTGTCTTTTGTGAAAGTGCTCTGTTCTGTGTGTGTGAGAGCAGGAGTGCATGAGGATGCTCAAAGGGGGATGAGGAGGAAGCCATAAGCTTTATCAGAGAGATTGTAATTGAAATTAAATTGCATTTGATGTGCCATGATTAGCAATTCCAGCGTGAATGTGAGAGAGGCAAAGCGATAGTCCTCATGTGAAATGCTTTGTTCAACCGCTTCACATTATTAAAGTAATTTGGAAGCATCAGTCCTTGCCATTGGCACAGGCTTGTCTGACCCAGGAAATGCGTGTTCAGAAGAACATCATTGATGGGCCAAAAAGCTAAGTGATGGGAAGCGCCTTGCTCTTTTCTGTGCAGTTAGCCTGTCTCTTGCTGTGGGTGTGCTCTGAATCGAAAGCCTCTGCCTGTCTGCTGCTGGGTCAAGACCTGTTAAAAGAGTCACAAAAAGGAATAGGAGACGATTTTGGAACAGATTTTGCAAGACTGAGCTAGCCGGGAGTTTACCCATAAATAAAGGCACAACTTAAGCTGTAACTATAGCAGTTTTGTTCCACATGGATGGGTCTGCTGCAGCAGGCTGAAGAGCAGAGCCTTCTGTGACAGGTCTGCCAAGGAGAGGGAAGCATCCCCTTGCGGGTTGTAAGGTACCGATAACACCATCATCATGGGCAGTTGGACTTCAGACCACCGAACCAGTCTTGCTGGGGGCTTCAGCCAGCCCTGACAGTTGTCAGTGTCCTGCTGTGTCCAGCTACCACCTTGTAAATAGCTTAAATGCAACTGGAGATGCAGAAGAACTCAATATAGGAGTCCATTGGGGCAGTTTGGCAACTGTGCAGGTGTATCCTGCAAGTCCGCCAAGCTGTCTTTAGTGACCCATTTGGTCATGATGCCATGGTTATCTTCCACGGTGACAATGCCTAATTAAGTAGCTCCTGCCTCCTCCTCACCCCCTTCCTCATTTCCCATCCCATATGAAGCTCTTGGTTGTGCTGGAGGTGTAATTTCTGGCTCTGCTTAGTCAAGTGGATGGGGGAACCAGCTGAAGCTTTGAGTTGCCCCCTTCTCCCATCTTATTTCATATAGAAAAGAAGAAGGTGTCCCTCTGCCTTATCAGTTTCCAGGACCAGTGCAGGTTTCAGCGAAGGAAGTTGTCTGAATGCAGAGCAACAGCATCTCTTTTTGGGATTATTCTACAGGCAAAGTTCTGTGGAGGCCCAAGGTTTTTCACCACGCTGAACTTGAAGTAATGCAACACCAAAACAACCCCTTTAGATCCTGAGAGTATGAACTCTTAAATAATTCAGTCAGGGAGAAAAACGATCCCAGGATGTTTATGAGATGGATGAAGGGATTTTAATTACTCGTCAAGATTTCATTTAGGCTGCACAGCGCTCCAGAAGGGGGGAATATTAGCTCCTTTGTGAGGTTTTATGCTGTTTATAGCATGTAACTGATGAACTTGCTTTCACTGCAGGAGTGGGATACATCTTTTTTAACCATGTTAAGAGCCCTCAGGCTCTCAGATGGTCCCTGGTGTGCAATGGGCAATGCTGGGGAAGTGATGCATGGAAAGGACCACTATTTCCCTTTGGAATAGCAGGAGCCTGGTGCTGTCTGTACCATTCTGGGTAGAGGTTGCAGGAATTTCTTACTCATCACAGATGCTACTTCCAAAAAAGTGGTGAGAAACACCTTTGGAAGCAGCTAAACACAGAGCTGCAACATCCAGAATGAGCTAAATCAGTGTTAGAGTCAGCCCTGCCCAAGGGAGGCTTCAATTCCCAGGTATTTAAAACCTGGCTCAATTTTACTCTTCATTAAGGGGGGAAAAAGGTGAAGTTGTGTCTGTGTCATAGCAGCCAGCAGTGCCAGGGATGGCGTAGTCCCTTCAGACCTGCAGACCCCCCCATTCCTGCACTGTGAGTCATCCCCCCAGTGCCATTTACTCAGCACATTCTCCCACTCAACCTGAGTCACCCTCAGCTGCAGTGGACTCCCCACTAGGATGGCCCTTGCAGGAGCTCACCTGATGAGTATATTCTTTGAGTATAGATCTGATAATAACACCATGTTTCCAAAAACTAAAGGCAGAAGCTGGTCTCCTTCTGCTCTCTGCAGAGCTTTTTGGAGAAGGTGGACACATCTGCATCCAGTTCCCTGGACCACTGAATCTAATGTGGTGCTTCTGCTCACCTGGATGTAAAAACCCACAACATCTTTGCATTTCATTTTTTTTTCTTTCCATTTTCTACAGAAAGCCTAAACTTGGATAAAATGCATACATTGAAGACCCTGCCTTTTGGCTGGACAAACTCCAGCTCTGGGCTGCTCCCATTCTCATAGCTCAGCCCATGACTCCCAGCCCCGTTTGGAGCCTGTTCCATGTAGATGAAACTGCAAAGTCACTGTTCAGTTTTCACATCACTAAGCTCTTGAGCCTGCTGGACATTTCTTTTGGACACAATCTGTTTGCTGCAAAGGCATCCAGCTTTGCTCTGGAAAGAACAGAAGCATGGCTAGTGCCTTGTTGGATGGATTAGTCACGCTGATTGTGGAAATAACCCTGATGCCTCATTTCCAATGCAAAGCTGCCCTCATTCAGACCCTCATCACTGATTCCTTCTTCTCCTCATTCATAAGCACTTCACTTACTTGTATTTTCTCTGTAGGTAGACAATTATTCACTGTGACCAAATCACCTCTCAGCCTGGCTTCTTTCTGATCAGCTAACCAGATTGGGCTCATTATACCTCCCAGGGTATGGCATCTTCTTTAGGTCTCCAGTCACACCCAGTCCCTGCTTTTGGTCCCTTCTGATTTTTCACCTTCTCTTAAAGACCACAAATGCTGGCAGCACCGGAGCAATCCATACAGGCAGAGCCAGGGAAGCCCAGATTCGCTAGTTGTGTATTTCTGGCTCTAAGGCAGACAGCTATTGCCTCCAGCCCATTCGGCAAGGTTGGAGTTTGGTGCCAATTTTTATACTGGACATGCTTATGCTGGGGGATGGAATACCCCTTTGGCTGGTTTGGGTAAGGTGTCCTCCTATCTCTGCTTCCTCCTGGCTTCTTGTGCCCCTCCTCACTGCAGAGCATGACACTGAAAAGTCCTTGATCAGGGTAAGCATTACTTAGCAACAACTAAATCACTGGTGTGTTATCAGCGCTGTTCTCAGACTACAGCCCAAACACAGCACTGTACCAGCTACTAAGAAGGAGTAAAATAACTATTACAGCTGAACCCAGAACAGATGAAGACAAGGTATAAACAGATAGATCAGAACATGCTTATGGTGTGGGAGACTTCTAATCTCAGGCACCTCTTCTTTGCTAATCACCAATTTATCAAGCTTTGCACATGACTTTTGCAGGTGATTTTCTATCTGCAGAGAAAGAAGCATTCGGTTGTGGTTCTGCGTCATTCCACCAGAAACATCCTGCCCAAAGGTACTCTCCTCCTGGCAGCTCTTACTCATCCGCTTCATTAGCACTGACAAGACAGGCTTTGTCAGGAAAGGTAATAGCTTTCCTCAGTCCAGTTGGGGAGATAAAGTAAGTTTTGGGCTCAGTGCTGATCTTTTAACCAGTATTAAACCAAAGGCCTTTCAGAAATCAAAATCTACTGTCTCAGAGCAGGTGCTTCTATCAACCGTAAGTGTGAGGCTGAAAACCCACTTGAGCAGAGACAACCTCAATCCATCAATGGCTAGTTATTCCCAGCTTTTAGTTCCCAATCAACCCAATCCTATGACGACCTTTCCTGTTATTTTGCCCTTGACTGACACTGTGTTGTGGTGTGGGACTTTCTGCTTGTCTTCTCCGTGCAATGATCCCTCAACTTCTGTAAGCTCCCCATAGGAAGGGTTTCTCACTCTTTAGCAGTTAGTGTCAGTGTGCTGGAGAACTCATTGACCAGCTTTTTAAAGACTGCTGAATAAAAATGATCTCAGATTGTCAATTTGAAATGACACAGCTTTGTTCCGACCAGGTTTTGCTTCACAACCTCCTTTGTCTCTAATGGACTGAAAAGTCTTTTATTTCTCTCATTTTTCTGCTCCTTTACGAACATAAAAGATAAATATTATTGGAGATCTTTTTATGACTGCTGGTATCTGTTCTTTGGAGTTGTGCAGAGGAATGAAACCTCTTCAAAGGACTGAGTCTGGTGATCACCCAGTTCGTGTTCTTAGGGGGAAAATAATGACCAATGTCTTGTGAGAGAGGAAGCTACATCTTAAGAGACTTTAAAAGAAAAAACAAAGGCAACCTCTGACTCTTGTTCTGGAAATAATACAATTACATAGAGCCCACTAAAGCCCCACATGATCATTTATAGCACACAATGTGAGAAACTGAAGCCTCCAGGAAAAGCTGAATGAAAAGGAAGGAAACAGAAGCAACTATACCACTATTCACTCTTTTCTACTGGGGGACATTGCACATCTCAGACACCTACCGACTGCCCTTCCTCCCAGCAAGCAGCTAAGGTGGTGGAAGTGGGGAGTGTTCCCTATACCCAAGGCTGCCAAAGTAATTCCTGTGCCATGGATAGTGAGATTTGCTTCATCTCTGAAACACCTTTGGGCAGAAAAGCTGCTTGAAATATGAATCTGAGTTTCTGCAGACACCTTGGGGGTTTCCTTCCTGCTTCCGTTGCTGACTCGAGTCAGATTTAAGAGCTAAGAGTGTGAGTACAGCTACACTTCTGGTGTCTCTAGGTGGAAGTGCTTTGATGAGGGTTGACAGCACTGCGAATGGGAGCTTGGACTCCTGTGCTATAGTGGATATGCAGCTGATTTAATGCGAAAAACTTCCTTATCTGTCTACTGACAGGGTCTTTGCGGTCAACAAAGCAGAAATGTGCAGGAGAAAGTACAAACACATCCATCCTACCTTGCCCTTCTACTGTCTTTCTATCCCCTCTGCCACCTTGCTGACACCTCATCTCCATGTCTTACCCAGTGAAGGCTCACCCTCCTATCCCTCCCCATCACTCCATCCTGAGCCACCACTTCTGCAACAAGCACTTGCTTAGAAGCCCACTTCAAAGAAGGAGGGATAAAGGATTTGTGAACCTGTGTGGGAGACGGGGCGAGCAGGGGTCCTCACACAGAACATGGGATCAGGTCCACTGAGGTTGGGAGGTGAGTGCTGTCTGGGCTGTAAGGAAGGGAACAGGGCAGACGTTGTGCCTGTTACTAATAACAGATACACATATGGACATAGGAATAAAACAGCTCAACGCTAAACTTGAATTTTACCCCCAAAAGTGCATTGTGAAGGTCAGGTGCAAATGGCTCAGGTGTCCCAGTCCAGCTCTGCAAGTTTAGACTCATTTCCAGATTTGGGGAAAGAAATCGCTTTCCTCTTTCTGTCAACCACCTGCACACGTACAGGAAGCAGAATGCTCTTCAGAAAGCCTGGGTGACGGGCACAGGTATGCCTTAGCCCTGCCAGCCTGCAGCTGGGAGCCCCAAGCCTCAAGCCCCTCTCTGCTATCCCTGCCTTGTCACACTGCAGGACTGAGAACAGACAATAGCATGAAATCTGTGTTGCTTTCATTCATGAATCAAGATGGTCCCATCAAAAACCAGTTGGAGGTGGTGCAGGAAATCCAGCATGGTTTGAAGGAGGAGGGGTTATCATCTGATCTTGCAGTATAATTTGAAATCTTTCCTTTTCCCAGCTTATGGAATCAAGAAGCAACTTGAAAAGACACCCAGAGTTGATTATAATTTCTTAAAATACTGTGACTTGAATCAGTTGCCTCAATCAGATGGAAAGGATGGAGTGGGGAAGGATGAATTCTGGTTTCCCAGTCTGATGGAGGGAGGGCCCTCCTGTGTTTAAGAAAGCCCAAATGCGACCAGGAGGAGGTTGAATCTTCACGAGGTGTCAGGCTCAGCCAATCTCTGCGTGAGCCTCACACATGCATAATCCTTATTACATATTCCACAAACATCTTCCACTCTGCTTCCAGACAGCCACCCACCAGCCATTGAGCGTGATGATGCTCCTTGCATGACAACCACAAAGTTCACCAGCTCAGAAGTTGTGGAGTTCAAACCATGAGGGCAACCATCCCATCTGCCGTATCCCGTGGTTATTGCTGTCTGAGGTGCTGCAAGCTATCTGTGAGCTTCCTGGGGCTGGAAAATATGATGTAGGAGCAGTAGGAATATTACACACATCTGAAGAGACAGACAAAGGTTGTGGAGTACCTTGTTGCATCTAGCACGGAGCTAGCACCTCCATCTAGGCAACCACAACAAGCCTATATTGCTGGTGAGATGCCTCACTCCTCTTGCTCCATTGTCTTAGACAACAGCCCCATGAACTGACACACATGCAAGCATCTCACACCAGCTACTGGTGTTGAGCCTGGGAGGGATTCTTCATCAGGGACTGTAATGATAAGACAAAGAGTAATGGCTTAAACTGAAATAGGGGAAGTTCATATTAGATATAAGGAAGAAGTTCTTCCCTGTGAGGGTGGTGAGGTGCTGGCACAGGTTGCCCAGAGGAGCTGTGGCTGTCCCACCCCTGGAAGGTTAAGGGATGATCTTTAGGTCCTTTCCAACTGAAACCATGCTATGATTCTATGATTCTATAATGACCACACATTCTGACATAGAAAAAAGTCATCAGGAATTTAGAGGAGAAACAAATGAACATAATCCCTTGGCTTGTGTTTGGCAACCAAAGTAAGGAGGATCACTCAGCCCTCCTTGCTTTCAAGTGCCTGAATTGGTGACATGAGGCAAAAGCAGCAACATATGATGGGATGCAGGTCCTGTTCCTGAGTGCACTTCTTGTATTTATTCCAGTACGTGGAGGCAACTGAATGCTGCAGAGCTGCTGAAATTCATGGTACTGATTAACGTGCTATGAAAGTGAGGGTGGGTTTTGCAGTGGAATAGGTAGTACTTCAATAGCAGTTTCTCATCAGGGCTGTCACAGGTTTTTGTCAGCCTAATTGGGATGGGGGTTGCTTTCCTCCACTGATGTATTGTTTGCACTGTGGTGGTGGTCTGGCAGCACTTGTGAACATTAGCAAGGTGCAAATACACCTGAAATTGAGGTCTGGAGCGGAAGTACCCCCTGCTTGGAGGGCAGATAATGCTCTTCATCTGATGACCTCCAAACACTTGTCAGTCTACTCCCCATGCAGGAAAATGCCTGTTGCCTCATCTTCTCCCCTAAGTCACTCATCTGCAGTCAAAGGCATCCTGCTTAGCAAACTAAGACAATCCTCTAATCAAACACACTTGTCCTCCTAAACCAAAGCCCAGCACTTCACAGTACAAGGCTGCAGGCCCAATACAGAAAAACCTCTCTTCCTCATCCACCTCTGCATGGGACAGATTGTGTTGTAGCCATGATGAGAGGTCAAAGCAGATATATGAAGTAGAAGAGAGACCATATTCCAAACTAGACAGACGAAAGGTGCAGAGAGGTAACTGTTTTCCTGCCTCTCTTAAGGAGAGGGGGATCAGCAAATGGGAGGACTTGTTCGGTGCATTTGGTGAGTTGTTATTATAGAATCATAGAATCATAGAATAGTAAGGGTTGGAAAGGACCTCAAGATCATCGAGTTCCAACCCCCCTGCCATGGGCAGGGACACCTCCCACTAAACCATGCCATCCAAGGCTATGTCCAACCCCACCTTGAACGCCGCCAGGGATGAAGCATTCACAACCTCCCTGGGCAACCCATTCCAGGGCCTCACCACCCTCACAGTAAAGAATTTCTTCCTCATATCCAATCTAAACCTCCCCTGTTTAAGTTTAAACTCATTACCCCTTGTCATCTCACCACAGTCCCTAATGAAGGGTCCCTCCCCAGCATCCCTATAGGCCCCCTTCAGGTATTGGAGTTGTGAAACAACAGCCTTCACATTGGACCAGATGTGCACAGCATCTCCATATCTCGCTTTAGAGCATATTCTCAGGCTGGACATTTCAGGCTGGACCAACATTTGAGTCTTTCTCATTCAGCACCTCTGGCTTAGAATCTCAGCAAACTTTGTGATAAAACCTACTCACTATTACACTTTTCCGTTGATTCTAATGCTGGTATTTTCCACCATTGCTCGTGCTGACTTTCAGCTCTGATCTAAACCTGGGCAAAAAGATCAGAGGGTGTATGTCAGCTCTTGTTTGTTGAGAGCTGAGCAAGAGCCCTTTGTGTCCTGGAGTGGACAGAAGAAGCAAAACAAGGGCAATAAATATTTCTCTTTACCTGCAAAGGAATTTCCATGTAAGGCTCACCAGCTTCCAAAAATATCTTGGCATGTTATTTTCTCCTTTCTCTTATTGATCCTGGAAGCTGTCACTGTGACAGACAGTGGAAAGGGCTCTGCAAACACCCCTCTCATCAGGGAAAGCATTCAGGTCCCTTCTAATTTTGTATGTAATTTTTATTTTCATACCTTCCCAGTGTTTTCAGCATCAGTTCTTGAATCCAGGAGGGGGCTCGTTTATTTCAAGCCAAAATCACTGACTATCTGATTTGCTCATGATTGTGTTTCATAATCCCTCCCCCCTATTACTCTGGAAGCAGTTTTCGATCTGAGGATTAGGTGCTGAAAGTAAGTAATGGGCTGGTTCAAAATCAATTGTTCTCCTTTATAAGGAAAATAAACAGATGAATAAGGATCAGGGGCTGTGCTACTGAGCCTACAGGAAATCCTAGTGCCTGCCTGGAAGCTGCTGGGTGAGATAGGTGGGTTTGTGAGCTGTTCGAGTGTTCTGCAGAGATAATACGTCAGATGGATTTGCTCCATACCTCTGTCTTTGCACGAAAAGTGGTGTTTCCTGTACGTTGGTTGGCCATCTGAAACTGGTTGAATATATGTATGAACCTATTTCAGATGCCTGAATTTCAGTTCAGGCATCACTGGTGGATTGATTCTTGGTTTTCATCTTTGGGCACTGAAAAGCTGCTTGATGCCTCCATGTCCAGATCACAGATACCACAAAGAGTTTCAAAGATGGGTCAGATCTGGGATGTTTCACTTCATCCCCAGGAGAAATCTCCTCCAGGCCGACAGACTTTGGTCTTAAAACATGAGGAGCAGGGCAAAGAAGGATGAGGCTGGGTGGTGGGGCTTGGCAACAACATGGTGCAGGATTGCTCCTTGCATAGGTGGCTGTAGCTGCCTGATGGAGCTGGATAAATTCATGTGAACAGAGTGAATGCTTTGGGTAGCAGCTTGTTGTGGACTTGATCCAATGCCTGCCAGAAAGTGATCTGGTGTTCATTTTGGGATTAGTCAGAGTCTCAGTTTCTCTAATTAGCAGCTTTTCTCCTTTTAATTAAGACAAAGCAATCAACTGTTTGCCCCTTCTTAACCATCCCAGGTAAGAAATACAGTAGGTCCATTCAACCCATCTTCATGGATGCATGTGATCAGGCTTTACTGCTCAGCTGATAGCTGGTAACCTCCTCATTCTGCCTTGGCTAATGACTATTCCCCTGCCCCACTCTGAGCCCTTCTCTTCCCAGAGAAGGAACTAAAAGGCATGAGGAGAAGAGACAGTCTGTAGTTTTCTTTTCTATTCCCCCAAATGGTGCACTTCTGGCTGCTGTGTTTCAGGGGCTGAAAGTGTGTCAAGACAGATACAGCAGGATCTGAAGAGCATCTATTAGTGAGGTCTTTCCTGGCTATAAGCTGCCCGTGGGCATTCCTATGGGATCCAAACCTTAAACTGCATTTTTCTCTTCTCTGTCCTGCACAGTCAAGCTGAATGTGCCTTGTTTCTACAGGCACAATAAGGGGAAATCTTAAGGGACTGGAAAAATGAGTAATTTTGGAAATGTCACAATATTTTAACAGGTTTGGATTGACATGAAAGATATCAGCATTGCCAGAATGAAAGTCTCTTTTGTGCTCACTGCAAGACCATGAATTGCTGTTCCACCTCTGTTCAAGTGAGTAAAAAGTGTGAGATGGCAGTTACAGAAAGGGTACTAAGAAAGAGAAATGCCTTATTCCATGCGATTTGGAAATCCCATGGAATATATGGGGAAATACAATGAGTGTTGTGTAATTGTAGGAGACCCTTTGGTCTTCCTTTTTTTTGGAAGTTGCCCTCCGTGTTGCCATGCCTGTCTCTAAGAACAGCTTTCAATGTAATAACTATCACACTGCAGCTCATTGTCTTGGGCAATGTGGATGTGATGCCCTGGCTCCAGCCCTGGTCTCAGCCCAGATGAGAGCCTTGGAGAGGTAGAGATAGGAAGCAGAGCCAGCAGAAGAAGCCTATTGCTTGCAAATACAACCGGGCAGATGGCCTGCTGAATTCCAGTCCTTAATTAAATGTGCTTTATTCTCTAAGCTAATTATAGACTAATTCCTGCTGTGGGAGAGGCTCCTTTGGCATGGTTAGTGTGGTAATGAACATCTCAGTTCGCCTCCTCATCAGCAGGCTCAGCCCTTCATTCTGTTGCTTTAGGGGTAAGGATAGCCTTGGGCATCAGTTCCGAAGTGGACCCTGTAAAGGGAAATAAAAGGTACAAGAGGTCTCAGTCAGCCCCAGCAGTATGGAATAGGAACTGAGTGCTGTGTCTGTCACAGCATGGATAATCCAGGGAGCTCCCACACAAAGCTAGACCTCAAACTAGGTTGTGACTATTAGTGAAAGCACTGCTAAAGCTTTGTCAAGTGACAAAAGTCTCGTTTTGGATAATGTCTGACATGATTAGAAGAGGTTTAAGCAAGCCCTGAGATTCTTTTCTTCAGGATTTGTACTTTAAATTAGCTTCAGCCTCCACTTGTCACATGAACCAAGTACAACCTCGCTGCATGTCCCTGTGCTCCTTCCATGACAGCCTATCTGTACGCTGCTCAGAACACAGACGGTAAACGATGTGAAAAAGGACCATCTGCACAAGATGCAAAAGTTTAACAGCTTGAGCAACACCAAGCCCTTGCAGGCAATGGGATCCTGGGATGGCTTTGCTGTCCCAGCAGCTCTCACCTCAATAAATAGCTGGTGCAAAGTGCCACCTATCTCTCAAATTCATCATCCATCACTTTGATGGCTCTGCTAAGCGGCAAAAGATGCTGTCTTCCTTCCTCACCTCTCTTCCATGACCCTTCCTATATTGAGTGAGGTTCACCGTGTCCTTCTCCCATTCTTTGCTCAACACTAATTCTGCTGGACAGCCATCATGATTTCCCCAGCTCCTCAGGGTTGTTATCCCATCTCCAGCCTCACCTTGCAATTAGAAAAGGAGAATAAACTGATGCCTACAGAGCTGTGCTTGACTCCTTGTGAGAGGCTTGGGCTGCCCTTGCCTTATCAGGGCAGAAGTTGGTTTTATTGGTGAGCATCGGCAGCACTGTCTTTCCGACAGGGCTCAGGGAATGGAAATGCTGCAAATCTCTATCTGCCTGGCATTTCTCTTTCTCCATCAAAATCAGTGTGAAGGGTCCTTTTTATCTCCTCTCCAGGTTAGAGGAGGTGGGGGTAGAGGGGAAAAGGATGGAAAAATACTCAGCAGATGAGAAACTTTTCTTGCCATTTTTCCTGCCTGCAGCTTCTATATATAGGTTTAATTAGAACATTAAAGGCGCCTCAGGATTATGCTGCGAGATTTGTTTCCTCAAGCCTGTAACTAATACCCTGTGGTTTCAATAACGCTGCCTTCACTTCGTTAGCCTCCAAGCAGAGATCTACCTATGGAAATTGCAGAGTGCCACATGAGCTCAGCCAAGTCAGAGGCTCTGATTTAAATGCTCTCTAATTATCTCTAGCCAAGGTTACGGAGGAAGCGGTTTGGCACCTGTGAATTGAATTCTTGGGAGAGATCCCCTTGAAATGAGCTGCTTTGCCTGATACTGGAAAGTTTTGACTCTTGGTCCCCACAACCCTCTGTGGTGGAGGCAGATTAACCCTTTCTTGCCTACCTGGAAAAAGACATCTCTGATGGGGATGTTGGATTAGCCAGCTTTGTTCTGGCTGCCAGGGTAGCTTGGTCTGCCCCTTTGAATTATGCTGGAAAAGGGCTGTGAGCATGCAGCTCATCCTGCAACTTGGAGGAAAGCTATTCCTGCCTGTCCAGGTGGGTTTCTGGCTTGCAGGAATTTCTGGCACTTGCTGGGGTTCCTGGAAACATGAATGTGGATCCTTCTGTACAGAACGGCCAATTGCTCAATTATTTTATGGGCTCTGAATGTCAATGATGCATCCTATCATCATAGAATCATAGAATGAGTTGGAAGGGACCTTAAATCTCATTCAGTTCCAGAACTTTTGCCTTATATCTAATATAATTCTATGCCCCATACAGTGATTCTGCATTGTTAGACGGAGGCAAAGGACCACGGTGCCTGCAGGCGGGTCTGGAGCATAGCCATGGGGCTGAGCCCCTTGCACAGACTACATAGACCATGCTAGTCACTGTGATGGCAGCTTTGGTTTTGCCTTAGGGATGCTTAGCATCTGCTCCAGCATCATGGCTGTACCTTTATATTAGACCTAAAACTAGTACAGGGCTTATGAACCAGAGCCATGTGATTATACGGGAACTTTGAGGAAGACACAGTTCTCACTGTCCAGGGAAGCTTTCCGAAAACATAGGTGTTTAAAATTATAACTGTATTATGTTTCTTTTCCTCCTTTTTGTTTTCCAAGTGCAAGTGGATTGAAATCCCAAGCCTTTTCTGCAATGTGCTTTTGTAAGACACAGCCTGGTGTTGCACGTATCTGCCAAGGAATCTTAAGAGCCTTAAGGACTGCTTTCTACCTGAAACCTTTCTCAATTACTGTAATCAAGACATAGAGCAGTACAGGAGAAAGGCAGAAGGTGCATCTGGGGCTGCTCCCTCCATTGTAGAGATGCAATTAGAAGAGCTTTTTGCAGAGGAGGAGATGAGCTCACAGCCACATTCCTTTTACTTCCCACAGTTTCCCCTATACACAAGCTAAATGACAAAACTGCTGCTGCAGCATTTCCTCCTCTTTCCTACAATTATTATCTTTTTTATTGTCATTATTATTAAGGGCACAACAAGATTTGTTTTCAGTAAAATTTGCCGTGTTATTGTCAAGACAGATTTAAAAGGCTGGATTAGGAAGGGGCTTTACAATACATTTTGTATGAAAATGAAATATCATGAGCCATTTCTTGGCAGACCTCCTATCTTTCAGGGCTGGTCTTTGGGAATAGTAAATCCAGGCAGGGACTCTGGAAAAAGCAGAGTGCGTTGGTAAAATGAGCAGTTGTATCAGAGTGGATATGCATGAGCTGGGCAGATTAATATTTAATGAAGAGTGAAGTCTGCTATCACTAATCATTGGAGGCCCGGGATTTGCAAAGTGGCTGATTTTAACGTATTTCATATGGAATTATTCATGCATTTAAAAGTACATGACTCTCTTGCAGTCTAAGTCATTGAAATGGAATTTAACTCAATGAAATTTAGTCATCACAATGTTGGGCATCAGGTCCAGCTGAGACCAGGGCACTGGGACAGGGGTATTCTCTTACTGAAGGCCCTGACGGAGCTGGAAAACACAGGCTTCAGGCACACGGGATTCCTGCAGGGCAGGGATGAGCTCATCCTAATGGGTTTTCTTGGGAACCTGTAGTGAAATGGATCTTTTGTTGAGCTTTTCAAAGCAAGGTAGGGCCAGCAGTGGGTAGAAGGGCCAGCAAGAGCTACAGGGCAGGGGAATCACTTAGACAGATGAAACCACAGCACAAGACTCCTGGTACAGGGCAGGAATATGGCTGGGTCAAACCCAGTGGCCTCACTTGAATGACAGTTTTGCCACCATCAATTTGGTTTGTATTCTGCCTAGAATGATTACTTAAAACATACTTGTTGATCTGGAGCTAAATGAGACTTTACTTTGGCTTGAACAAGTGTTTTTTGGAGCTCAGCTGAGACAATTCTTCTGGCGCTTCTTCTAGTCCTTTCCTCACTGGTTTCTTATAACAGAATGTTCCAAAGAAGATGGCATTTTCACTTGTAAAATCCTTTTTCAACCAGAGGGTAGGGAACGATTTTGCTCCCTGGCACCTTTAAATGGTTTCCACTCTCTCCCTGCTTGTTGAAGTTAATGCACCTTCTTGAAAGTCAGTGTTTGACCCAAGCATGTGGGAGGCAGAGGAGAATGATTTTTCCTCGCTGGTCTATAAATGCAACAAGCAAATGAGCATAGATAAAAGAAACCAAACAAAAAGTGCTTCCAGCTGTTTAAATGCTACTAATTATGCCAAAGAACATTGCAGGAGGGGAAAGGAAAATGAAGTAATAGACGTATGGGAAAGGCAGACAAGGGACAGGCAAAACCGGTTAAAGATTCATTTTTTCTTGTGTTTTAAATATTCATTTTTTCTTGTGTTCCTCATATAAAGGATCTGTGTTATCAGTACAAGCAATAATGATGATACGGGCTCATTAGGAAGATATGGTTGGGTAAATGCTGCAGTCAGGAATGAGATAGTCACACCTACAGTCTCAGCTGTGACCCTTGAAGTCAAATGACTCCTGTTAATAAGAAGGGAGGAAAATGATGTGTGTGTGCACCTGTATCTTCAGCACTGCTCTGTATTTGCTTGGAAGCAGTTGGAGCATTTTAGTTTGTTATTTTTGGAAATAACTCAGAAATCAAGTTTTCATTTCTCTGGATGAATTAAAAGCAAAGATGAGCCTGAAAATGAGGGGCAAACATTTTACATCAGCATAAAAAAATACTTCCATCAACTCAAAGTAAAGAGTTTGGGGGTTTTGACGGTGTGTTCTTATTTTGTTGTTCTTGTAGACTGGGCAAGGATTTGGCAATGGACCTACCCAAAGGCTATTTATTCTTTCCCCATCTTTTTTATTGGGTCGCTAAAAAGAAAGATCCGTTCTTTTTCCAGCAATTAGTCTAAGTACAGCTTGAGAAAGCCACATTAAGTCCCAATTTGAATATTAAACATAATTAAAAGACTTTTTGGCATTGTGAATTGTTCTCTTATCTGCCTGCCCATAAATGTCAATGCATTAACGGTCACGATTTGCCTCAGATGTAGGAAAGAGCCTTTTCATCTCATTGCCTTTTTTAAGCAGTGGGGTAACAAGCATAGCAGGTCATACCCAAGCGACCATGCAAAGAAGTTCCAGATCCAGTTTTGCTTCAGCTTCAGTGGAAAAGCCAATCCCTAATTGCCATCTGATTCCTTCTTCTTTTGAATATACTCTTTGAACTAAGAAATGTTATCTAGAAGCAGAAAGATGCAGGAGTATATTTTAAGAGCCCTTATTAAACTACAAGCCAGAAGGAAATTGGACAAATTAATAACTCAGAGGGTGAGTAATATGAAGCCTTTTTAATAATAGCTGGAGAGACAAGGAAGTAGAAACTGAATTCGTTGTAATAACATAAAGGATAAGTCCATGTGAATGCTTGTTCCACATTCTCACGTCCTTGAGTTTGACCCCAGCTTTTGAAAACAACAGGTTTCCACCTCCAAGAGCTCTTACTCCATGTGATTAACTTCCATGGACTCTGTGCATTATTACCACGCTAGTAGCCTTCGTTACTTATTACTTTGATTTGATTTAAAGCCTGTCTCTGGATGACTGCATTGTTGTTAGCAGATCCACCACATGCACGTACATTGAACTGTTGCAACTTGAATTCCTTGGGAAAGCTGTCTCAAGAAGCTGAATTCATGTGTGAACATTGGAAGTATAAATATTAAAGACCTAAAGTTACAGACCAAAAAAGGAAAAGAATAAAAATATTAATAAAAAAAGAAAGAATATTCAAGTTTGCCCAATTTGTTTAAGGACAATTGCTGAAAACCAGGCTGGAAACTGTGAAACCTGCTCATTTTTGTTGTGTGCAATTTCTGAACTCGCTATGTGCACAAAAGGCAGCTTTCCTCTGTTTTTCAAAGGAGTTTCTGCTAATTGACACCACTGGCTGCAAGTCCCCAACAGTTTCAGTTTTTCAACTGAAAATAAGGATTTAAAGAAACAAGAATAAGTCCTTGAATTAACTGATTTTGTCAAGAAAATGATTGAAGTTGGAATTGAAGTCCTTCCTTCTGCTTTGTTGCAATTCAGGCGGAAAACCAAGCAGCTGCCACTGGTGTGGACCCAGACGAGCACATCAAAGTGAAGTATTCCAAGGTTTGTCAATACCTGTTGCACTGTTCAGAGGCTTTGTTTAGCGGGCAGTTTCATCTTGTCCTCAGTGCTAGAAGATTACGAGATATGTTACTGGATATGTGAGCTGAAGACCATCAGAGGCCAGACTTTGGGAAAGAGAGCTTTGATTGATAGTCCTGAAGGCCACGTGCCCACACCTGAAGGTCCATCCCAGTATGATGCCGCCTACCCTTTCCTTGTCCCCACTTTCTTCTGCATCCATAGTGCTTTCCCTCGTATCGCTCTATCCATATACTCATGGCCTAGGATTCATTACTGTTAGAAAATAGTGGAAACCCCATTTATGGATCTTTTGGGAACTTGGCTGAGGAGAATGCTATGAAACCATCCTGGGTGCAAGTGAGTCCAAGGGGTGGATTGATGTTTGGAGCTCTTTGCTCCTTTGCCTCCTCCATCAATTCTGCCTACATTGGTCCCTCTGCTGCTCTAAGGGAAGGCAGGAGAGAGGCATAGCATTTGCATAGCTGTGGAGGTCCAGCACAGGAGCGACAGAAATCAAGTGAGGGTGGACTTGCTGTGCGAAGCAGGCACAGTGAGACTGTTCCTACAGCAAGGCAGAAACTTCAGCTCTGGCATCTCCATGTAGCTGGCACAGCCCAGCTGCCCTCCTTTCCCACCTTCCAGCGCTTCTCTCCAGGAAACCATTCAGTTCTGCAGTGTCTCGGTGCTGCTGTTAGCCTGGCAGCTGTGGGCGAAGGAAAGTTTGGTCACCATATGGGAAAAGCGTACACCATATGATTGTCAGCAAACTTCAAACTTTATTGGCAAAGACACCTGGTTAAATACACTAGATAATGAGCCTCATACATATTGCAAAGCTGAGCTCCTGATTGGTTAACTATTACAGCATATGTTTCAAGGTTACAGTTAACATTCCTTCTCTGCGTATCTCTCTCAGTAGTTTTCCGTGCTAACTTTTCCCAAGGCTTCTGCACGTACACGAACTTTAGTAACCCTCAGGCGAGGCCTCAATGCCTGTGGGTCACTACCTTACAATTGTCAAGCAATTGTCTGGATTGCTCACATGCCCGTTCACAGCCAAATAGCTCTCCACAAATCCCCCTTTTTGTTTTTGAGCAATCCAGACCCGATTCACAGCACGAAATAGCATACTGACAATACACTTCCACAAACAACAAAAGATTTAAACAATAATAATCAATACCATTAAAACTGTTAAACCTTGTTTGATTACTACTCCTAGACAACTATTAATACTCCAACTCTGTAACAATTTTTGAAATCAATCTCATTCTGAGAGTACTTGTAATTTTTGCACTCGTGAGAACCTAAAGTGTGTTTTTTGTAAGCAAGTGAAATTTACAGTCCAATTCAGCAAGCTTCTTATCTTAGCTCCTTTTTATCTTCCAGGCCTGCATTCTTGTTTCATTAACTGTCCGGGAGTTGCTTCTTTTCCACGGTCGGCTGCACAGTGGTAACCAGGAGTTACCCCTGCTACATGGCCAGCTGCACATACTTGCTTTCATTCAGAGCAGGCATATGTCCATTCTCTAACAAGAAATCATCCACATCTCCGCCAAAACTGTTTTACCAGGTTTTCAATTATGCCACGAATACATTGCAAAATACAAGGTACAATCATAACTATAGTCAAGATTCTTACCAAAATCATTCCAATACCTTTAATCAGAGATGTGAGCCAACTATTAAAGTCTCAAGATGTAAGAAGGGTATCTAACTAAGGAATTTTATCGTTCTGATAGACATCATGAAGTACTTTCTCATGCTTCCAAATTTCTTTAACATCTTTCAAAGTCCTTCCAGGCTGATTAAGATAACTACAACAAGATTCATTAATTAACGTACATACTCTGTCTACTTGAGCTGTTAATATATCTAAAGCTTTACAATTCTACAAAGCTATATTTTTAAAGAATTTACTTCTACTTGTATTAACACAGTCACATACGTATTGCCATTAAAAACAGCATAACAAACTTCCACTGGAATCATTTTGCACACTTTGCTTTAGTCTTGCAGTCACATTACATCCTTTGTTACATTCTATAACTTGATATGGTTGTGGTCCTTTCCACTCATTATCATGTAGGTTTTTATATAGAATTGGTGGTTTGGGCAATGAATCATCTGTTAGATGTTACAAATGCTGTATTGCAGAAAGAGAATCAAACTAGACAAATTCAAAAGCTTTTGTACAAATTACGCTTTGCAAATTGTTTGAAGAAAATCTTTACATTTCCTTTGGGTGTTTTCATATATAGTACCTACTTTAGACGACCTTATTTGAGCAGAGGATTTGGACTAGATCGTATCTCCAACATATGCCAGCCACAGGCTGCTTGGCCTGCCTTTCTCTCCTGTATAGTTCTCTGATAACAGGAGAGGCCATTCCTCACATCAAGGTCTGGCATGGCATGTGTCCCCACCACTCAACGCCTGCTGGGTTGCAGCCAGCAGCGGAGCTAAAGGTTCTTCTTGGTGGCAAACACAGAGGCCAATCCAGTCTTGCCCTTGACTGTGATAGGAGGTATTTGGCCAACCTCAGTCGTGGCACCTTGTTGTCAGTGCAGAGGTTAACCTGCTTCATCCAGTAAGAAGTCACTACTATGGCAAAGCACATACAGATTTACATAAGCAGTATATACACTACAGGGTGCAGCAGCATGTTGAAGATGCTAGTGGCAGTGACAGACCAGCCGAAGAAAATTTTTCATTAGTGATGTACTTCTACCTTCTTAATTCGTTCCATTACCTGCTTTATAACACTATCATTGTATTAGAATCTTTTTAGTTCTTGCCTTAGTATTTTCTAGCAGCTGTTGCAGATTTGCATACTCTAATATCAGTTTTATAAGTGACAAATCCATACAATACAAGGTGTAGTTTCTTGTTAGCAACTGGCTAGTAAATACAGATGGTTTTATACACAAAATCACAGCCTCTATTAAGAGCTACTTTGCATGCACATATATTCAAGCTCCTATAGTTAAGGCATTGGGTTTTTCCGCTCGTTTGTTCAGCTCATGACAAGGCTTCAGAAACTTTGCAAGCAGCCACCACGGACCTGTAGGTAGGAGGACACAAACATACCCTCTCCCCAAGGTTATCAGTTCTTGAGAAGTAAGACAAGTTACAGTGATTTCTTAAAGCGGAGGCATTCCGATAAAAAGGGATGTGAAGCAGCTGCAGAAGCAAACTGCACAGTTAACAGTCAACGAGTTTGCAGTGTCATTAACCATTTTTTCTCTTCCTCTGTCACCCTGATGCTGTTTGGGTGGAGGTTGGTAAAACTTGGATTCTTCCCTAGGTTACTTTAAACACACTAAGCAGGACTGGACTGCCCAGCAGCAGCTACAGCTGCCAGCTTGCTGAGTAGCAGCCATAAATCTCTGCGGGCAGCAGCACTTTTCTATTAACCCTTTCTTGCCTAAAACGTTAATCTGCTACACATTAAAAACTTTTACATTAACCCAATAACAAAAAATACACAGAACACTGTCTGCCCTCAACAGACACACACATACACACACATTCATGGGATCCCACAAACACGCTCCACAACTACAATATGTGAAACACAAAATGCAGACAATCATTATTTTCACTACATGGTCCCACGTACAGAACGTGGTGCAATGACCCTGTGAAGACAATCAGGAAGCCAGCTCCGAGCAGCATCATCGCAGTGCAAGGTGGCAGACTCAATCTCAGCGGGCGTCCCCGCAGAGGCTCTGCCTCCCTCACATTGCATGAGGCTTGGGCTTTTGTACTGATCAAAATGCACACTCATTCCAATGCAGGTGGCCAGCCTACATCGGGAGAAGTGGCCAACAGTATCTATACAGGTCTGCAAGGGTCGATAGAAACACAGACGTAGTTACATTTGCTAGCTTTTAGTACATGAATATCACAGAGAGACTGTAAGCACACAATACATCTGCATCCCCCACCCATCTTACTTTTCCCTTTATAACTGTCCATTTATCATGGGGATCTAAATCAGGCTTCTTTTCCGGATCAATAGGTCTCAGGCCAAAAGGATTATCCTGGTCAGCATCAGAATTATCAGGCGTCAGAATCACAGGAGCAGCAACAACAGTCTGATGAAAATGTACAGGCTCCTCATTAACGTGTTCTGGAGTTTCAGTGTTATCAAGTGCTGTGCTAGCGGCTCCTTCCATTATACCCGGACTACTACCCCGTTCCTCCTCCTCAATCGGGGGGGGCAATGGGCTCCAATTCTTCTACTTTCTCTTCTTCTTGCATTTCCCGCGCACGAGGAATCCTAATACTAGTCACAGCAGATGCAAGGGGCTCGCCTTCTGGTGGTCCTGTTTGTCCATACTCCTTATTTCTCCTATGTGCCTCAGCCGCTTTTTCTGCCGCTTTCCGCTCGGCTGCATACTGCAACAGTGCATTATACATCGTTCGCCACACTTTTCTCAGTTTCTTTGCTGTCTTATCATCCTCTATTACAGCCTCCCATAACACATCCCCAAATTTACGCCACTCATTTAAGTCATGCACTGTATGAGGATTAACAAACAGTCCTTTTGCATACCCATAAGCTAACAGCTCTGGAACCTGCTTTTTTAAATTAATATCCCTGAGATTACGCTTTTCTAGAAACCTTGTAAATAAATTATACGCCACTTGCCTATCCATTTTTAGACGTCAGCGCGCGCTGTTTTGCAGCTCTCCTTTTCCCTTAGGCTTCGGTGGCGCGTACGACCCAGACCGCCGATTACGATCCTGGGGGTGCTTCCTGCCCCTTTTCCCCTTAATTGCGTTTGCACCGTCCTGGGCTGCAGACAGGACTCGAACCCTACTTCGCTCAACCGTGGTGCAGCGTCCTACCGCTCAGTACAGCGTCTCTCCCCTTGTTCTCGATCCTGTCGGAGAGGCTTGTTTTGTATCACGTCGGGGTCACCATTTTTGTGGGCGAAGGAAAGTTTGGTCACCATATGGGAAAAGCGTACACCATATGATTGTCAGCAAACTTCAAACTTTATTGGCAAAGACACCTGGTTAAATACACTAGATAATGAGCCTCATACATATTGCAAAGCTGAGCTCCTGATTGGTTAACTATTACAGCATATGTTTCAAGGTTACAGTTAACATTCCTTCTCTGCGTATCTCTCTCAGTAGTTTTCCGTGCTAACTTTTCCCAAGGCTTCTGCACGTACACGAACTTTAGTAACCCTCAGGCGAGGCCTCAATGCCTGTGGGTCACTACCTTACAATTGTCAAGCAATTGTCTGGATTGCTCACATGCCCGTTCACAGCCAAATAGCTCTCCACAGGCAGCAACAACAAAAGCACCAGGTTAATTAAACGCACAGGAGCATAATTGCAATTAAACACAAACAAACTGCTGAATCAGAATAGCAAATTGCCCGGGGGCTGAGGGGAAAGGCTGGTTTGCTTATTCTGTTTTTATCATAAGGACTCATGAGGCACAGAGTGGCCAAGCAAATGCTGCAACACAAGATGCGCCACTGGCAAGAACGTTTATCCTGCTGAATAAAAGATAAAGGTGAAGATAAAGCTGGGACTCGAACAGCCCGCCTGCTGAAGTCAATATAAGTTGGTTTCACTGCAGGAAAATCCCAGGAGCCTGCAAACTTTGCTCCCCAGCTGGGGCCAGCCCCGTCAATCCATTCCACTCCTCACTCCCTATTCCAGACCCACGGTGGAATGCTCTGATGGCCAAAGCACCCCCTTAACCCTCACCAAAATCCAGTCCAGGGATGCCTTTCCCCTGGATCTGCAAGAAAGATTTGCTCTGCAGCATACCTGATCTTCAAGGAAAAATTCAAGGACATATCATGAACCACCTGAAAATGAACCTGTGAGGCATCGCTGTCCTGCTCCCCACCAGTGATACCTATTGGGTACATGGAGGAAGTTTTTGCACTGTCCCACCTCCACTACACAAGTTCTGTAATACTGGTTTGCAGCAAACCCATCAATTAGGCTCACTCAAGGGTTGGTTCCTGTCAAGCTGCTTCAGTGCATCCCATGAAAGGCATAAAGCTGAGAGAAGCCAGTGAATTATAAAGTCTCCGATAGTAGGGCTCAGTGAGCGGCTGCTGTTAATCTTCCCTTTGCTACTCAGCTTTTGTTCTGCTTGTAATAAATCCCTGTGCCCTTTGCTGTTGAAACTGCAGCCTTGCTACTGCAAAAAGAGAGAAAGGAAAGCTGGAAATTGCCTTATGCAGAAATAACATAAGAGATTCATGTCTTGGCCTGGCCACTACTGCTGCTTATCGAGATCTTAGTGTGATCACCTGGAGTTCAGTATAATGCTACCGTAACTCACGCTGGACTACAACAGCTTGGAAAAGCTGCTGGATTAATGCAGGAAGTCAGGCACATGGCACTGTGTGATTTCTTATAGCAGGGCTGAATGGGTTTCATTGGAGACAGGATGTGATGTTGCTTCCAAATCCGGAGTAACATCTGGCTGGGAGCCTTTTTCCCAAATGCCACCTCTGTGGTTTTACTGCTGCTTGTGGGAAAAGGTCATAATTATAATAAAAGATGGGGAAAAAAAAGAAACTCAGACACTATCTACCATTTGCTTTGTAATGATCAAAATAGTTTCTATTTTGGTTTCAATCTGGGAATGTCTATAAAGCAGAAGTTAAGAATATGAATAAATAATGGGGAGAGAACACATCACTTGACAACACCCAAACTTCTGCACTTTTATGCAGGTTCTTTGTTCACGAAACATTGGTGACTTTTGAGACAAAGACCTCTTGAGGGCTTTGCGAATGTCTGCTGCATAGAAGAGAAGCAGCAGAGCTGATGGTGGGAAAAGCTGCGTCTTGGTGACAGCTCAAACCATCCCATCACCCCTCTCTGTTCCTTGGTCCCTCTGCTCACAAGCTTCATTTCCTATGACTCAACAAATCCCTAATCTCAGAGCTGATTTCATGGTCAGGGATTTACTTCATGTCTAGCCCTGATTCCTGTTGACAACAAGATAGCTTTATATTACTTGTCAGGTTAGGGAGCATTGAAGAGAGTGCAAATTTCTATTAGCTTCTAGGCAGGAGCTATGTAAGATTGCCTTTGTGTCACTGAGAACCGCATCTCTGCAAAGCAGTCACTGAGGCAGCACTTGCGCCTGATGCTATAGAATATGAAGTCTTTCATGGTGATACCATAAATGTTGTCATAAAGGTGGTGTATGCACAGAGAAGTAATAGCTTTCATTGGACCAACAGATAGAGTTAGAAAATGGGAAAGTTTCTGGCACAACCGCTCTTCTTCAGGTCTGTAAATGTTATATGGCTTTTTACAGCCATACAAGCTCCTGGCTGTGAGGCTGTAAAGGATGCTCCCTGCAGGAATTAAAGTTAAAGGAGAAAAATGAATGCAAAGCCACTGCTATCCAACAACGCAGGTGACAAGGTTTTCATCCTCTTGGTGAAGGAATGGAACTGCATTGCCCATATTTGAAGGACTTAAGACATCAACAGCACAGCCGCACCAGGGAAATTGCCTCTTGCTCTCTCCAGCAGACCCAACAATGGGATATGAGCTGCTTGGGCCTGGTGGCATTGAGTGACTGGACATGATGATAAACTCTTGGACGTCAAACAGGCAAGGGGAAACAAAGCAGAATTGATCCCAGGCTCTGTAACTGAGGGGTCTTGGTTTCTTAGAGCAGCATATGAATCGTTTCTACCTGGTTCTTGAAGATTTCCATCAGAATTGGTGGAAAAGGAAGGCTCCAACAGCATGCTTTCTTTCACTATGGTTGGAAACACCAAGACCAACATGCTTCTTCACCCCATATAGTCCCCATAGGAAACATCAGAGAATGTTCTCTGAGGACAGTTTTAGCTTTTTTGATAGTTCTGGTCCAAAAATGTCATGGATTATTCTGGAAACCATCGTGATACGAAAGAACTGGAGCAGGTTGTTTTTTACCCAGTAAAAACTCACCAACTTTTTTGGAGTGAAAATGGCATTTTTTTAAGCAATTCTGTTTCACTTTGAGCAGATGAGAAGTCACAATGAACTAGCCTTGAGTAGGAGTTGAATAGGAAAAGCAGACTCTCGCAAAGGGAAGAAAGGCATGAACCTACCGGCTCAATCATATAAGGCTGAGCAAGAGAGCAATGTCATTTCTGAAGTGACAGTTGTGTTGCTGTTCCGACTATGCTATCTAGTCTAATAAAAGATACGACTTTGCTCCCCATCCTTTGCCCAGCTGATCATCTAAACAAATGCCAAATTCTGTCTCATATCCTCAGTAGATGCAAAATTAACTGGAGTTGCCCCTATTTGCAAGTGCAAATCTGTTGGAAGTGTTTTATAGTAACACACTGGCTTGGATAACATAGCACAGGGGAAAAAATTGTGTCGACTCACTCCCACAGACTGAAAATCCTCACCCTCCTTGTTCCATTTACATTTTTACACTGTTAAATTGAGGCTGGTATTTTTGGTACATTTCCTACGATGCACTGAAGTGCTTTTTAATATACTCTGATGTTTAAGAGCGCTGAACGTTTTGCTGCTTTTTTTTTTGGACTCTTTTCTTTACCCAAACCTTTAGACATGATTAAAACAAAAGAGTGTGATATTTCTGAAGCAAATGCCAGGAATTTCAACATTCCAGCAATGTAATTTCAATTGAAGGTGAAAAGCCAGAGCAGAGATTTGGGACTTTCACACCAGCTCCGATCGTGACCATCGGAATTGCCTGTAACTTGCTATAAGGGCATTTCTAGTAGATCTAGGCCTGCTCAAAAGCAAACATGAGCACTTCCTTCCATTTCTTCCAAATGCTTCCAAATTGCTGCATCCTACCAATTGCTTTTGGGTCATTTGTGTAAAGAGAAGGGAAAAGAGCTGGTTAAACATCAGCTGGTTTGTTTATGAAATCCTGAGACCGTGAAGCCTGTTAATACCCATTTATTGCTCATGAAAAATCCTGCCCAATACAAATGCTGGTCTTTTCCAGGCCTTCCCAGATTGGTTTTGGGGAGCAGGATGAGGTTGTCTATCCAGGTCCATTGCTGGGGGCCCAGAACACCAGGTGTGAATACCCCATTGCCCCACCAACTTCTTCTAACCCATCTCTGCGGGGCAGCACGCTAAAGCACAGCAGCTCAGGGGTACATGAGCAAGAAATGGGTATGACTGGTTATTTTTCCTTTCATTCCTGCCCTCAGCAGAGGCCCCAGAGCTGCAGTTGATGAGACCAAGTGAAATTCCCCTTTTTAAATAAGGGGAAACATGTGGAAAGCTGACAGTAAAATACTGTTCTCCAGCTGAATTATTCTTGTTGACATAGGAGGGGATATTCCTTGGGAATTGGGTATTCCTGAAACAACTCATTTCTCCTCCTAACCCACAGCACAGCTCCAGATGATGGGTTTAAGCTTCAAGGCAGCAGGATTTGCTGTTGGACAATGACTCTGGAGCAAACAAGCTCCCAGTTTACAGAAGAATGTCTTCTTTCATGTTAATCATCTCCAAAACCTCAGCCTGTGCTGCCGGAGCCCAGACGCTCTCTTTGGGAATCACAGGCGGTGACACAAGGTATAGAGTTCATGCTGGTCCATGTGACAGCATCAATACCTCCATGTCTTCACCCTCTAACTAAAGCCAACCCAATTTTTCCATGTGCAGCTTTGTCATCACCCTGTGGCTCTCCTGGGTCATCATCTCATTGCTAGGAAGGTAATTTGGGGAAAGATACACACACCCCCTGCCTATATCTTCCTTCCTCATTCAGACCATGAGGCTCATGCTGCTGTGTGAATGTGGAGACCTCGGAGGTTTACTGCTGAAATTATTTCTTGTCTGTTCTTTACTTTGCAGGGTGAAGAGCTTTATTTAGAAGGGTTCTTTTGCCTTTTCCTTATATGCACAGTGCTGTTTGCTTTCTGAATCATGCTGGCAGATGTGTCCAGAGCAGTATAGGACCAGGAAGGGGTGAATTCTGTCCCCTTGCACACTGGGGGAATGTACTTCTCTTGCATACATCACCCTAAACTTGGGGACCTCACCCTAAATGTGGGGCACTGACCTGGAGATGCTCAGCATTCCGCAGGGAACCACTCTGGGTTTGTTTCTTTGCAGGCACCACCATCTAGTGCAGCGCACGGGAACTTCATGCTTGCCCCTTGGATTTTATTCTGCAATTGCAATCGACTGTTGGAGCTGGTGGAATAATTGATGCTTAATAAATCAGCTGCTGCATGGAGCCGTTTATTCTTCTTAACCATTGCAGACAGTTCTCAATGTGGGTATGGTTGATGCAGGAGATCTCTCTCGCTGAGTCTTTCTGCTTCCAGTGCCCCATTGATGGATCAGCTGCAGAAAGTGAAATCAAAAGGTGTAAATGGAGAGGTTCCTTAGAGCCAGGCTGGCTTTTCCTCTCCTAAGAAGTGTCTCAGTGTTTGAGTGGATCATGACTTTAAATAACGACTTTCAGATCTAATACCTGCAAGGGCTACAGGCTAAGCTGGAGGACCTGCTTTTCTTACCAGAGTGCTGGAACTTCCCCCAGGATTAGGTATAGAGGGAGAAATGTGACTGTTACTCTGATTAAGCAGGTTTGTATTTTGTTTGCTTTGAGATAACTTCTGCATCACTAGTTTCAAATGGAAGCTGTTGTTCCCAAATAAGAAGACAGAGAAGTCCCCAACTTGGAAGTTTGGGAAGAATTGCTTGGTAAAACATGATCTAAAACTGTGGCATGTGCCCTGTTTCTCCCTATCCCAAGGCAGCATGCTCATGGTCATGATTGGAGCATGAGGTGATGATGGGCTGACATGATTTGGGGGTGGGAGTTGTGGGGCAGAGCACTTCAAGCCTGTTTATAGCAGTGGTCCTTAGCCACGTAGGGCAGACCTCCATCCCTGTGCCCGCTCACAGTCAGGCACAGGTTTCAGGTAGTGGAAATGAAATGACATTACTCCAGGCAGAGCTGATTTCATGAAAAATGCATTGTCTTTCCACTTCTTCAGTGACAATCTATGAGTTTCTGACAGATTTAATTAGAAGCCATCTATTCCTAAACCTTGGGAACAGCTGCCACAGAGGAGAGTGAATATGAAAGGTCTGAGAGACTTCTTGCAGGGACTGAATTAACAGAATTTAACCCTTTGCCTGCAAATGAAGCTGGAGCAATGTTTCCTCTCCTGAACACGCACTGGAAAATGACCATATGAAAACACTAAAATATTCATTTCTTTATGATCTAGGCCCAGGAATTATTGCTTTGCTTTGCACTGATTTGCTTTGGTTTGCTTTGCTTTGGCTTCCAATGCATCATTTTGTCCTAAAAGGTGAAATAAACCCAAATACAAGTAACAATATCCTCACCTTAAAAATAGGAGTCAGGGTGAGTGGAACAGAAAGGTGCATTCAACAACAAAAAGAAACATCTCTATTTCCAATGAAAGGCCCTCAAATTCTGTTTGTATCTGCTTTCCCCAATGTTGCTCTATGGCAGTCTCGGAGCTGAAATCCCTGCAATGAGAAACAAAGACATTTCATTTTGCAAGCATCAAGACAAAGGGTCTTCACTTTTCCAAAGTCTTTCTACCTGTTTCCTTTTGAGCTGAGTTCAACAAGTCTGCAAAACCCTATGGGGCTCTCAGGAAGGGCTTGAGTTCTCTTATTAAACCTCCCATTCAGCAAATGACTGCTTAAAAGGTGGTGTGTTGGTCAGAGACCTAATAGCATTTTGCTGGCACTGACTTTGCTACCGAAAATGAATGATCTTGGAATAACTTGGATTGGATGCCCTTGAACTGCAGTCTTGTTCTGGCTTAACCTCTGAAACCAGATTAACCTTCTCCAGAGCAGGGCATTTATATTCTGGAGTAAATGTACTCACACACAGAGTCATAGTGCAATTACCACGCACTTTAAGTTTGGTCTCGGTGTAACATGAACAAGTGACAGGGTGTGCTGACTGATGAGTAGCAAGAGCATCCTCTGCTGCCTGGCAGAGACATACACTAGGCTGATCTTCATTGATTTCTGCATTTGGTATTTGGCAACTAAACAGCAGTTCTCGAATGAATGAGTGACAGCAAGATGTGATCACCTCAAGGTTTTGTGACTTGGGAACCTTGGTGAAATCCCTATCAGGTGTTTTTACCTCTGGTCTGTGCAGGAGGATAATGGTTTAACAGAGGGGATGTGAGTCCTCACCAGAGGGCTTTGCAAGGGTTCTGACTTGGCTTTCGAGTGGTTTTGTGTCAATTCCTGTTAAACTGGGTTGAAACAAGGCAAACAGCAATGTGTCATTCAGGCAAATCCATCCGGACAGCAGATGACACTGCTCCAACTGGGCTGGTTTGATAAAACTTGTTTCTATGAAACAGAAATGCTTCAACTTCCTAAATACCTGAGTTACGCCACCCTGCTGTGGGAAGCCAGCCAAAATCAGGACATGCTGAAGGTGACTTCCCTCACCACTCGGGGCCATCCCCATACAGGCAGCCCCTGTGAATGATGAGCGTGTGATGACGAGTAGATGTAAATGATTGACAGAAGCTCTGGAAGAGCGTGGGCTGCATTGCTGTGTCCTGCTCTTGATTAACGGGTGTCAGCCCTGCAGTTATCAGCAGTTTCCCCAACAGGAGGAAACAAATCAGGTTTTGGCAAGGTTCACTCAACCGAATCACAGCTTTCCATTGAAGCGCTTTTGCTGCTTGCAAACTTGTCTGTCTTGGATTTACAGCTCCTCAGCTGGGCTCCTGGGGTGGGGATTCCCTGTTGGTGCCACAGCAGAAATAATAACTGCAAGAGTTGGTCTCTGAAGGGCTGGAGTGGTGCCATCATGGGAGATGCACTGGGTAAACGAGAGTTTTCTTGGCCACTTTGTCAGAGAGCCTTGAAATGCTCCTCCATTCTTAGAAGCATGAGGTTCTGCTCTGGTAATAACTGTTACCACATCTGGTTTCAGAGTGAGGATGAGGGGTGGCCAGTTTTTGGGTGGTTGGGGATTTGCTTCTGAAGTTTCCCATCTGCTCTGGAGAGCTGCTTATGGGATCTGAGTCCCAGCTCATTTAAACTAGCAGCAAACCTCTCATCACACCCTGCTTGGTTACAGTCACAGCCAGGCACAGAGTCATGGCAGTGAAATGAGCAGCACTTGCTTTGTTCTTCCCCTAAAAGTTGATTTGATGCTGTATAAAAACATGAATAACTGAAAAGGCAAAGATGGGACTGTTCCTTCTAAATCAAGTTGCCTACAGACCTATGTTTGCTGCCTTCACAAGCAAAAGCTACGAACTGGCCGCTCTTGCTCTGAGGTTGGATGGAAGCACTCAGCAAGGCTAATAAAGCACCTGGATTGTCCTGAACCTGCCAGTGTGCTGTTTGCAATATCACAAGCCATCACAATAGGATCATGAAGGAAAAAGACTCAGAGACCCTGCTCTGAAGGGGCAGCTCTGCTGTAATCCAGACCAGCAGGGAACTGGGATGTGCCCTTGCCTTGCTGTGCTGCCCAGCTGTTCTTCACCTGTAAACTGAGGGATGGACTCCTCAGGTGGGGATGTTTGTACCGCAGAAACCCATGTTCAGGTGGGTTTTCTCGGTCCATAAAACCCTAACCCAGAAATGTTGCTCTTGCTAAGATGTGGCTGCAAGGACCACAGGGAAGGAGGTGGGGTGCTGTGGTTTAAATCCAGCCAGCAGCTGAGCTCCCCCAGCCATTAACTTCACTCCCCTGGTGGAATGGGGAAGAGAATCAGAAGGGTAAAAGTGAGAAAACTCATAGGTTGAGATAAAGAATGTTAAATGAGTAAAGCAAAAGACACACAAGCAAAGCAGAACAAGGAATTCCTTCACCACTTCCCATCACAGGCAGGCACTCAGGATCCCCAGGACAGCAGAGCTCCATCACGCATAACGGTGGCTTGGGAAGATGAAAGCCATCACTCCAAACATCCCAAATTCCTTCTTCTTCCCACAGTTTACATGCTGATTACAACATCCTGGAATATCCCTTGGGTCAGAGGGGGTCAGCTATCCCGGCTGCGTCGCCTTTCAGCTTCTTGTCCACTGCCAGCATCCTTGTTGGTGGGGTGGATGAGGAGCTGAAGAGGCCTCAACTCTGTGTAAGTGCTGCATTACCAACACTGTTTCCAGCACAAATCCAAGCCATAGCCCATACTAACTCCTATGAAGAAAATGAATGCCCAGTCAAAACCAGCACATAGGGGAAAAGGGTTATTAATCTTCAATTTTTAACTCTTTTTCAAAACACATAAAACCCCCAAAGTTTTGGCGGTTTTGGAGTTTTTGTTGCTATTACACAAGGTTTCCATGTTTTCATCCTTCTGGCAGCTTTTGGTTTTGCCCAGATATCACTCACCAGCTTCACTAGGAATAGCTCTGCCTGACCTGAGAATGCTTTTCCACTGAGCAGATAATTCATCTTAAATGAATGAACTGCCAAGTGAGAGCAGTGACTCACTCATGTCTCCACAAACCTGGTAGCAGCCTCTTCACCAGCCAGGCCAGCGAAGCTCAGACCTACAGACAGAGAAAGCTTCATCTAATGCCATTAGACCAGGGAAAACAGATCCCTCCTTCATCTTCTGGAATGAGCTTTCTGTCCTCTTGTAGACAGCAAAAACACCTGGGTAGAGAAGTGGTGATGGATTTGCAGATGGGAACGAGTAAGGATGTGCTTGCAGGGAATGTCTCCATGCATGCATCTATGGCTCTGCCTTTCCTTTTGCAATAAGGTGGTGAGAGGAGGCCAGGAGCTTTGGGTGCTGGCAGGAGATCCGCTTCTTCAGCCCTGCTTTCCCCTGTGCCTGGCAGGGGACTGTGGAAGCAGAGGGAGGATCCCTTCTGGATGAGCATACGAGGATGATCATCACAGCAGTACAAGTGGTGTCCCTCAGGGATCAGTGTTGGGACCGGTCTTGTTCAACATCTTTGTCGGTGACATGGACAGTGGGATTGAGTGCGCCCTCAGCAAGTTTGCCGATGACACCAAGCTGTGTGGTTCGGTTGATAAGTTGGAGGGAAGGAATGCCATCCAGAGGGACCTTGACACGCTTGTGAGGTGGGCTGATGCCAACCTGATGAAGTTTAACCATGCCAAGTGCAAGGTCCTACACCTGGGTTGGAGCAATCCCAGGCACAGCTCCAGGCTGGGCAGAGAAGAGATTCAGGGCAGCCCTGCGGAGAAGGACTTGGGGGTGTTGGTTGATGAGAAAATGAACATGAGCAGTGTGCGCTTGCAGCCCAGAAAGCCAACCGTATCCTGGGCTGCATCAAAAGGAGCGTGACCAGCAGGTCGAGGGAGGTGATCCTGCCCCTCTACTCTGCTCTGTGAGACCTCACTTGGAGTATTGTGTGCAGTTCTGGTGTCCTCAACATAAAAACTACATGGAACTGTTGGAACAAGTGCAGAGGAGGCCACGAGGATGATCAGGGGACTGGAGCACCTCCTGTGTGAAGATAGGCTGAGAAAGTTGGGGCTGTTCAGCGTGGAGAAGAGAAGGCTGCGTGGAGACCTCATAGCAGCCTTCCAGTATCTGAAGGGGGCCTATAGGGATGCTGGGGAGGGACTCTTCATTAGGGACTGTAGTGATAGAACAAGGGGTAAGGGGTTCAAACTGAAACAGGGGAAGTTTAGATTGGATATCAGGAAGAAGTTCTTTACTGTAAGGGTGGTGAGGCACTGGAATGGGTTTCCCAGGGAAGGATCACGAAGCCCAAGTAGCACAAGTGGAATTACTGAAGAGATGCCAAAGAGAGTTGTCTATCACTTCTTTAGGAAGTCTGAATATCAACTGCAGATGGAACATCTCATTTCAATTGAACATCAGAGCATTTCACTTGAAGTCTTGGGTCCTTCTTTGAGTTTTAAATTGTAAAGACTGTAAACTGGGACACCATAGAATCATAGAATAGTAAGGGTTGGAAAGGACCTCAAGATCATCGAGTTCCAACCCCCCTGCCATAGGCAGGGACACCTCCCACTAAACCATGCCATCCAAGGCTATGTCCAACCCCACCTTGAACGCCGCCAGGGATGAAGCATCCACAGCTTCCTTGGGCAACCCATTCCAGGGCCCCACCACCCTCACAGTAAAGAATTTCTTCCTCACATCCAATCTAAACTTCCCCTGTTTAAGTTTAAACCCATTACCCCTTGTCCTCTCACCACAGTCCCTAATGAAGAGTCCCTCCCCAGCATCCCTATAGGCCCCCTTCAGATACTGGAAGGCTGCTATGAGGTCTCCACGCAGCTTTCTCTTCTCCACGCTGAACAGCCCCAACTTTCTCAGCCTATCTTCACACAGGAGGTGCTCCAGTCCCTGATCATCCTCGTGGCCTCCTCTGCACTTGTTCTAACAGTTCCATGTCCTTTTTATGTTGAGGACACCAGAACTGCACACAATACTCCAAGTGAGGTCTCACGAGAGCAGAGTAGAGGGGCAGGAGCACCTCCCTCAACCTGCTGGTCACGCTCCTTTTGATGCAGCCCAGGATACGGTTGGTTTCTGGGCTGCAAGCGCACACTGCAGCCGGCTCATGTTCATTTTCTCATCAACCAACACCCCCAAGTCCTTCTCCGCAGGGCTGCTCTGAATCTCCTCCCCACCCAACCTGTAGCTGTGCCTGGCATTGCTCCGACCCAGGTGTAGGACCTGGCACTTGGCATGGTTCAACTTCATCAGGTTGGCATCAGCCCACCTCACAAGCGTGTCAAGGTCCCTCTGGATGGCATTCCTTCCCTCCAGCGTATCAACCGAACCACACAGCTTGGTGTCATCGGCAAACTTGCTGAGGGTGCACTCAATCCCACTGTCCATGTCACCCACAAAGATGTTGAACAAGACCGGTCCCAACACTGATCCCTGGGGGACACCACTCGTTACTGGTCTCCAGCTGGACATTGAGCCATTGAGCACTACTCTTTGCGTGCGGCCATCCAGCCAGTTCTTTATCCACCGAGTGGTCCACCTATCAAATTGATGTCTCTCCAACTTAGAGACAAGGATGTCATGGGAGACAGTGTCAAAGGCTTTACACAAGTCCAGGTAGATGACATCACCTGCTCTGCCCCTGTCCATCAGTTCCGTAGCCCCTTCATAGAAGGTCACCAGATTGGTCAGGCAGGATTTCCCCTTAGTGAAGCCATGCTGGCTGTCCCCAAACACCTTGTTGGTTTTCATGTGCCTTAGCATGCCTTCCAGGAGAATCCGCTCCAAGATTTTGCCAGGCACAGAGGTGAGACTGACTGGTCTGTAATTCCCCGGCTCATCCATTTTCCCCTTCTTAAAAATGGGGGTTATATTTCCCTTTTTCCAGTCATAAGGAACTTCACCTGACTGCCATGATTTTTCAAATATGATGGACAGTGGCTTAGCAACAGAGATGAGCTTGGAGAAAAGGCATCCCGAGCCCTTAGCTCAGATGTCTTGTCTCCTTTAGCTTTTCTGGGGCTTTATTCTTACCCAAAATCTCAGGTACCATCTCAGGGAACCTGTGATGTGTCACTGCACAAACAGAGCTATACACATGAAAGGTAAGGCCCTCTTTTGTCACACCTTAGACAGTCTGAAGGGATCTGTTTTGTGTGGGCAGCTCCATAGAGCAACAATGCATGTGCTGCTCAGTTCTGCAAAGGAAAAGTATTCCTGTGCTGCTTTGCTCTACCTTAAATTATATCCACAAAGAATACAGAAATTTCATGTATTCTTTCCCCTCAGGAAGAACAAGGATTCAAAAAGGGATTTGTTCTATCAGTGCAGGAACAGCTCCTTTCTGAACTGCATATAATCTTAGTGAAGAGTGAATACCATACCCTGGTCAGGGTCCTATCCCTGCTGCTTCTCAGACAATTGAATAAATATTAAGTAACCCATCCAGTGCCCCTGAGGAGGGGAAAGGATCAGGTCCATTCAGCATACTGGGGAGCACAAAGGAAATGACCAATTTCCAGCCACCAGCAAACTTCAGCCCTTCCTTATCCACAGCTCTAGTTCTATAACCAGAGGTCTAGTGGTATCATGAGACACAGCCTTGGCTGTCCCCACAAAATACAGTGTTTTAGGAGGCTTTATAACGCTTCTTTAAGTCAAGTCACTTTCTATCAGCTGCACTTCACCAAACCCCACTGAGGAGATGTCTGCTGATCTATCAAAATAGAAGCGAACAATTTAAGTCAAATGTAGTTGAAACTGGCTTAAAACAAGCTCTCCAGGACTGGAATGGTCCCAGGCTCACACTTGTCCTCCAATGCATCAACAGCTGAATTAACCCAAGCACCAGAGACATCTGGAGGGGCAGAGGATGAGCACAATCCATGCAATGATGCTGGTTCAGCTCCTGGTCGTGCATTAGGGACTGAGCATCACTGCACCACTGGCATTGCCACTGTCACAGGGAAGTGGATGGGTGGGCAGCCCCTGTGATAACAGCCTTGGGCAGCTCCATTATTGCACTCTAATTAATTCAAGCTGGGATTTGCTCCTGATACAAATGCAAATAGAAGGTTTCTACCTGATGGCTCTGCAGTCTATGCGGGCTGGGAAATCCTGCTGTGTCCTGGTGGCACTTTATGGGCTTAGAGTTGGATTTGAAAGCTGCTTTGGACTGTTAGAGCTGAGTCCCAAGATGAGCTTCAGGGGCAGAGCTGAGTCCTCTCTCTGCATAAAATATCCCACTTTGAGGCTGGAAATCTCCAAAGGATAAGCTTTTCCATGACAGCAACAACATCTTCTCCTCTCTTCTGGCAGGAGCATGTCAATGGGGTAAATCCCTCTTTGCCTGACCTGCTCATTGTGCCAGAGAGGTTTTGAGTTTCCTATCAATAGCACTTTCCTAAGCAAATGCCCCATCAGGATGGGGGATGTCCTGGTTGGAGGTGTCCTCATGAGGACACCCCAAATAAGACAATGTCCTTGTGCGCTGGGTGTCCTTGCTCCCTTCTCAATCACTGGGGATTGGCGAGCCGAAAACAACACATAGAATCATAGAATAGTTAGGGTTGGAAATCTTGAAGCAGAATCTCCATGGCACAAGCCTCCAGGGTGATCAAGTGTTCCATGCTGAGGTCAAGTAGGAATGGCACAGAGAGATCCCTCCTGGGGAGCGCCGAGCACCGTCTGTCCCATCTCACCTCCCAGCTCTGCTCTTTTGGCAGCAGGATAACAATTATCTCTCAGATTGTTTTTCCTTGTTTTCTCACTTCAGCCACTTGAGGAAGGACAATCAGGGTTGCTATAGTGACGAAAGGATGACTTCTTAATTTGTAGGATTCTTTCTCTTAATTATTCTGAGAATTGTAATCCCATGAAATGAGAATTCCCATTAGGAGCTGCACTGCACCGAAAGAGATGACTCAAAGAAAGAAAAGCTGATGAAGACATTTTGGGGCAAAAGAATGAAAAAATAGGTATTTTGGTGAATTTTCCTGGCTTGTTTCATGTGCCGACAAGAAGAAATGTGTGGCTTTATCCAGAAACAGAGGCCTGGAATAGGTCCTAAGCTTGAATTACCCATGAATAATTCAAAGTGCTTTCACAGACTTCCTGAGGAATTAGATTATCCAGCAGAACTAACGCATCTAACTCAAAATTAAATTGTGTGAAGCTTAAGAGAGAACAAGTATGATTTCAAGGG
Source organism: Amazona ochrocephala (assembly GCA_039720435.1). Taxonomy (NCBI): domain Eukaryota; kingdom Metazoa; phylum Chordata; class Aves; order Psittaciformes; family Psittacidae; genus Amazona; species Amazona ochrocephala. The sequence goes on from CM077897.1 coordinate 1,466,193, forward strand.
CTATTGAAATGGGGAGGTGCCAAAGGAAAATGTCATTCTTCCACTGCAGTTTTCATCCCCAAATCTCTGCACCCAAGACACAGGACAGGAGCCCCATACCCAGTTTTGCATGGAATGAAACCCCACTGTATCCTGTTCAGGGTTCCGCAGTGAAGTGGTGGCACAAGAGGATGGAGCTGAGGCCCTTCAATCCCTGCAGCTCACTTTATGCACCGAGCGGGAGCCATCCACACTAATGTGAACATCCCCAAACCCTGGTTGAACCCTGCAGAGAGGGCTGATAAATCCAAGTTATTGCAGTGAAGTTGGGAATGTCAGAACAAGTGGCTCCTACTGCTGGAAAACACTGCTGCAAACTCAGTATTTCCTTTCTGTAATGAAATCTGTAGATGTAACTCAGTCTGTGGGCTCTGGGCTGATTTGGGCTCTGAGTAATTTCTATGCACCAAGGGGAGCTTCTCCCCCCCCATCACCAGCCAGATTTGGAGACTGGAGGCTCAGCTCTGCCACCACTGAGCTATTAATGTGCTATAGTGTTTCTGCAGGGAGAGGAGGAGGAGGAGGAGGAAGGTATCCTGGAGCACCCTCTCTGCTACTGGGGGTGCCAGGCATAGCTTCCCCTCAAAATAGTTCCTGCAATGGAAGATGCAGTTTTGCTTCTCTGTCTATATGATGCTTTTATCAGCACCCTTCTTTGGGGGACGTGGGCATCATTTCATTCTCTTCCAACACCTTCCTTTAGAAAGTGCTTCCCAATATGCAGCTATATGAATATTTTGGTTTTCTTTCAGGAAGACTTCTTTTTTTTCTCTCTTTCATTGCTTGCATTTGATACCCCATTATAAACCTGAGCATAATATTAAACATATTGAAATCCAACCAAAATCTCAGTTTTATATATGCATTCAAAGCCATTTAACTGAGCCAAAGCTACTTTGGAAGGGATTTAATTTCAGGGGAAACATCAGCGTTCAGCATTATCTTCCCATTTGGAAAGGCAGAGTTATTTAAGTAGCCGAGCTCTCTCTGCTAAGTGGAGCTCTGGGTCCCCAAGAGATTGAAGATACTGGCAATAAAGCAGGTAGGCGACAAAAGAGTCCAAAAAGGTCAGGAAAAGGCTGAGAAATGGAGGGAGATTCATAGGACCATGATCAACTTGAACAAAGTCCTTCTTCCTCGTGTCATCGTTGTTGTCCCATTGGCCCCTGGCTTCCCCTTCTGTTGTCCTTGTTTTTTGCAAGGCCCAAGGAGAAGCAGCAGAAGCAGCACCCTGCGAAACTGATGGGAACACTGATGGGAATGTTCTTCTGGTGCTCATTGCAACTACAGTAACGGTCTAAAGCTGGGCCAGGGAAGATGAACCGCTGTCCTGGCCTGAAACCATCACTGCTTTCTCTTTTCTTCTCTTTCCCTAATCAAGCCCAGAGGGAAACATAAAAACCAATAAATTGGTAGAAAATGCATGAATTTCCATTGCTAAGGAGAGGGCTGTGGCCCAGGGCAACGGGGACCCTGTGCTGAACCACTCAGGGGGCCAAAGCATCTCCTTTTATTCTGAGAGCAACCCATTGCTCTGCCTCCAAGGCCCCTCCTGGCTTTCCCAGTGCAAACCCTCGCCTGGGACACGCTCCTGGGAAGGCTCAGGTGGGGATGTGGGAGCAGAGGGGGTCACACAGGTCTCTTCCTTCCCCAAATAAACCCCTTCCCAACGTGTTTCAGGGCTGAGCTCCCTCAGTCTGAGCAGTGCAGCCTTGGCTTAAGACACAAGAGGGCAGGCATAGGCTGTACTAACGTGAGAGAGCTCCGATTCTTCTCTTTGGGCGCCTCAGTGCTTCCCCCTCCATCACTCCGTCCCTGTAAGGGGTAGGGAAAGGGATTTTCCTCCTAAGGGATGTATCTTCTGGACCTGGCCAGCTCCTCTGTCCTTCCTGAATGAGATTTGAAGCAGAGAAGTCTGTGAGGATCATCCAGGGGCTGAGATTTGGCTACAAGCTCCCAAAGCAGCTCCTTCACCCCCCCACCAAGGGATGCACTGCCATTCCCTGGGTATCCCAAGGAAGGGGAATGCTCCCTTATCTGGGCTATGCTATCTCAGGGTCTTTTATAGGACCAGCCATGCTGCTTTATCCTTACCGTGCACATCCCCCCGCAGAGAGCCTACTTACATGGGTGGTGAGAGGTGCCAACAGCCCCCACCATCCCTTACACCCCATCTCCCCTATGGGTGTCAGGGACAACCAGAGCTGCTTGTCTTGTCTCTCAGGACACCGTGGCTGATGTCAACTCTTGGGCACAGCCTGAGTCACAGACACTCATTGGAGAGCATTCATGTCCCTGGTTTGCCCCCAAACCCCATAGGCAGTGGAGCAGAGCCTGGTGCCAGGCAGCACTACTGGGCACAGCGCTTCTTCCTGCAGACTGCAGCCAAAGCTCTCTCCATAGTTAAATAATCAAAGGCAGCAGATGGTATATGGTATGAATTACAGACAGCAGGATTTTAAAGACAGTGCATATGGTGAATAAATGAAAGCATCAACGTACCAGGCCAAATAATGCAGATGGGGAGAGAAGAGGGAGATTTGCAAATGGGTTGGTCATGGGTGGGAAAGGGAGCACATTCCCATCTTGTTGGGAAAAATAATCTTGTCCCTGGCTGTGGGGAGATGTTGAGCACAGGGATAAATAGGCAGAGAGGTCTGGAACAAGGGTGCTGTGCCTGCGCTGTCCTCAACTGCTTTAATTCTGGTCCATGTGTTGCTTGGGTCTGCTCAGTGCTGTCTTCTCCATCCCTCCTAGAAAGGGCATGCCAAGATGCAGGAGGTTTGTGAAGCTTCACCTTGGCTGAAGTTCTGCTTCATAAAGAAGGGACACAGCTCTGTTTGGCCACAAATGGGCTTGCATTGCTCACAAGCCCTTTGTCCTCTCTTTGCCTCTGTTTATGTGGTATGAAACAGAAAGTAGCATTGTGCTGCCATGTAGCAGTGCTGGAATGAGTAGCTCAGCCTGAGGGACACTGCCATAGGATAATCTATGCTGGGGGATGCCACAGATGAGCTTGCCTTTGGCTACCAGGGCCAAATGTGGCTTTGGAGGTAGGAAAAGCTGAAACTATCTTATCCGTGGGTGAAAATCACCAGGGAATGTCCAGGGGACAAAGGACTCAGGAGTTTACCAATGGATGTGAAGCACCTAAAGAGCTGATGGGGTCAAATGCTCTTTCTGGGTCTGCTCTCATGGTAACAGCATTTGGGGTATTAAATTCAATCACTGGGCTCATATTGTCCCACATAACCTTTGGGTTTGTCATTAAGGTTACCTCATGGGTGGCTGATATTCACCTGGCATTGCCCTGCAGGCTGTGGCAGGCTCAGTCTGTGCTCCCACCTCATCCAGGCTGGAAAGGTTGCTGCTATGGTCCCTGGCACCCTCCCCAGCTTTAGTGCTGGGTGCTGCACAGGGAGTGAAACTGAGTTTTAATTCAGGATCTGAACAAAAGCAGGCAGAAATGCTGCTGTGCACTGAGACAGGATGGAGGGAGCCGCTCAGACGCCAGCACTTCTCATCTTTAGGCTGAACCCTGCTCATTCCCACCTCCTGCAGTGTGCACTGAGGATGCTTTCGTGCACAGAGGCATCACTAAGGGATTTTGCAGCATCTCTTGGGTAGAACATCTTTCCCACTTTGCCTCCCGTACTTTCTCCTTCCAAACCTCCTGTCTGAACACACATCTGGATCTTCCCCAAATCGCTGCTGCCTTTCAGTGCCAAGCAGAACATCTGGAGATCCTGCTGGCCAAAAGCCTTCTGAATCCTCAGTGGGTTGAGCCCAGGGGCTACAGGAGCTTTTTGGCTCAGCCCCCACCCCCGGGTCCCACTGAGGCGCAGACACCTCCAGTCTCAGACACCTCCTGCCTGGGGATCTTGGATCGCATCCTCCTCTCGCTGCTCTCCCCTGGGCTCTCGCCCTGCTGCAGGGCTCTGGATCGATGCAGGACTCACAGCTCTCTGCTTCTCTGAGGTGAAGGGAAGCTCAGAGACAGACAGAGATGAGAGATGCTGCAGCCCTTCTCCTCCTGCTGCCTCTCTCCACTGAGCCTTGCCCTTCCTCCTTTTCTGCTATGAGCTGTTATGTGACAGAGAACAAGCTTCATCTATTGCTCGGGTTGTGTGCATGTGTGTGCATGGAGCCAGGCAGCAATTTTCCCCCCTTTTCCTTTTCTTTTAGCATTTCCTTTTCCCTCCCCTTTTTCCTCTCCTACTTCTCCTGCTGAATTAGCTGCCCACCTTCCCCTGAGAGAAACAACACCGGCAGCACAGGGTGAGTTTTGGGGTGGTATTTCTTGATGCTCTGCCCAAAATGGAGGGGTGGGGAGGAGGAGAGATGCTTAAATCCAGCAGCTCGCATCCCAGGAGCACGGGGAGCGTCGCCCAATGGGTCTGAAAGCCCCCATGCTCTGCAAGCAGCAGCATCCCTGGGCTTTCCGCACTAGTTAACAGGCTGCAAGCTGGTTTGTTTTAAGCTCGGTCTCTCACTTAATCTCATCTCCCTTCGGCGCGTGTGTGCGTCCATGTGTGTGTGTGTAGGGGGAGGACTGTATTTCCATTGGTTCGGCTTTTGCTGCCCACCCACATCTCTTCCACATCACCTTGGTGTCTCCCTAAATAAAACCAGCCCTTCTTATCGCACCGAGGAAATCAAGAGCGAGAGTTTGAATGGATTTGATATAAATCTTTCCCCCTCCAAAGCTACTGCTGAGCTTGTGCGAGAAACTGGCAGCAGCCGGCCTGAGACTCTGCTTCTCTAAACGGGTTTAATCACTTTTGAAAGAGGAGGGAAGAGAGCCGGATCGCAGTTTCAGCTAAGGACTGACCCAAAAAGCAGTGCCAGGATTTAACTAACTATCCCTGATGGATCTGAAGGACAGCACCAGCGAGGGCAGCATGGGCAGCCTGCAGCCTTCCAGCATCCAGATTTTTGCCAACACCTCCACGCTCCATGGGATCCGTCACGTCTTTGTCTATGGGCCAGTGACCATCCGACGTCTGCTCTGGACCTTGGCCTTTGTGGGCTCGTTGGGTCTCCTCCTGGTTGAGAGTTCAGACCGGGTGGCTTTCTACTTCTCCTACCAGCATGTGACCAAAATGGACGAGGTTGTGGCAAACAGCCTGGTCTTCCCTGCTGTCACCATCTGTAACCTCAATGAGTTCCGCTTTTCCCGGCTCACCACCAATGACCTGTACCATGCTGGGGAGCTCTTGGCTCTGCTTGATGTCAACCTGCAGATCCCTAACCCGCACCTGGCTGACCCGGCTGTCTTAGCCATCCTCCAAGAAAAGGCCAACTTTAAGCAGTATAAGCCAAAAGTTTTCAACATGCAGGAGTTCCTGGCCCGGGTTGGCCATGACCTGAAGGATATGATGTTGTACTGCAAATTCAAAGGCCAAGAGTGCAGCCATGAGGACTTCAAAACTGTGAGTATGAGCAGACACTCTGCTTTTCTCTTCTCTGGGTGTGTGGATGGTGGTGGTGTTGCAGGACCAGGACAGCATAGGAGGACATTGGCCAACACATGGTGTGATGAGTGGATGGTCCTTGCTGGTCCTTGCTGGTACAGCAGAAGAGGAGGAGGCAGCCTGTTGAGTTGAAGTTTGTTTGCTGGATGGATTATGTAGGGCCAGCCCTGCAAGGTGCTTGCAGCAAGTCCAGCCTTCATCCTGCACAAGGCTCATGCTGCTTGGTGTCAGACCAGGGCATCAGATGGGTCACTGCTAATCATCAGAAAGGGCTTGGGGGTCTCTTGCTATGGCCAGTGAATACTACCCAGCTGAATGAAGTAGAGAGAGCTGGAAAGAGGCCAGCAAGAAAGGGAACTGTTTGGGATGGTCTGAGTGATGTCAATTAGCTAGTTGTATTTCCTTAAGTGTCTGTAGCCTTGCCGAAATCACGGAAGGGGGAATTATTCTGCTTGATCCTGGTGGTCATGGCTCATAAATCCTAGTGTGAATGGTGTGGGCAGCAGCTGAGTGCCTTCCTGGTGCTGTGTTAGACAGAAGGAAGGGGTGGGGGGCAAAGAAGGGGAAGAGAAATCAGGCTCAGCTCTGATCCCAGTCTGCTCTTATGCTGGTGGGGAGGTGGAGCAAGCCGGGTAGCCAGAGGATCCTGAAGGAAGCTGACGCTTCTCCGTTTACAGCTCCTGGATGACACAGTGGCGGCAGCACAGGCTGGCCTGGGCAGTTTTGCTGCCAGGGAATATTAGCTTCAAGTAAGAGCAACAAGCAGGTTGCCTGGAAGGAGCGATGCTCCCCATGTGCTGCTGGGGCAGGGCAGGGGTTGGGCATGGGGCTGCAGAGGGAGCTGGTGGTTTGAGTCATATCCCAGCAGAGAAGCAGGCTGGGGGCTGGGTTTAGCTGTACTTTGTGCTCAGACCATCCTGGACAGTCCCTTTACATCGACTGAGCTGTCTGGGGGGGGGTCTGTGATCCTTGGAGTCAGTAATGGTGCAGCTTTCAGGTGGTTGTTTCTCTGGGAGTGATGCTGTTTGTTCTGCTCACTACTGTATGTCCTGCTCACTACTGTATGTCCTGCATAGAGGTGCCATAGCAGTTTTGTGATGGTCTGGCTGTCAGCAGGGTCTTTGTCTGGTTTATGTGAAGGGAATATTTTCTATCTATCTGTGCTGCTTTTGGATCTCCTAGCAAATGAGTCCAACTGACTCATAGCACAAAGTCACTGCCATCACCCAGACTGTGCCCTCTTTAAAGCAGGAGCATAGAATTTTACGCCTCAGTTATTGCACTGATGCCTTGCCCATTCCAAACTAGATATCCAGGCAAACTACTCCTCTGCTTCTGCTCCCTGAGCAGATCTGAGCAGAGGCTGTGTCATGAGAGGTGTAGGAAGGTAGCAAGAAAGTGGCAAGGAGAAGAGCTTGCAAAAGAAGAGCCATGTGTGGCTGAGCCTGGAGAATGGGGTAGAAAAGGAGAAATACGCAAAAGTGCAGGGGACGGATGAGCTTGGGAGTAAGGACAGATCCCAACAGGATGGACAGACCTCCCCTAACTATAGCGAGGGTGCGAGGAGGAGTTATCCTGGGCTTTCCAATAATGGAATAAGCACCAACCGAAAGCAAAAGCCTCAAAGCCAGCAAGCAAACAGCACATCTGTGGGACTCAAAAAGCAGGTCCTGTTCTCAGATAAGACAGGAACAGAGAACAGGACCTGACAGCCTCCCTGGGACATGGTAGGGTGTCATCTCCCTGACCATGTAGGTTTGCAAGGTAGCTGTTTGTGAAATCATGGTGTATTGTTTGTCCATGGGGGATACAGTAGTTTCCAGAAAGGCAAAACATTCCCTAATGCTAAATAAATCCTTGCCCTGCTAAAACAGGTTAGGGCCAGCTAGGAACAGATTGGATATTACGGGCTGACAGTGCTTGTTGTTGTCAAAGTCCTGTGCAGATGCAGAAACAGTGCAGTGAAATGCTCCAGCCCATTCTGCCAAGCAGAGCCTAGATAATCCAGAAGACAACATTTTCCCTACATTGCCTGCTGTGCCTTTCTAACAGAGGAAGGTGCTTCTGTCTCACTGAGTCAGGTTATGGAGATGCAGGGAGCAGCACTCAAAAGGGACGCAGCAGCCCTGTTTTCCTTCCAGACTTCAACTCTCCATGAATAAAAGTCAGCAAAAAGTGTCTGCTTGAAGGATGAGTTGGTCTTTCTACAGGGAGAATGCTGTAAAGGTCTTTGAACTGCCTCCAGGCTGAATCAGAACCTCATGTCCCAGATGAGTTTTGCATTTAATCATCAACAACCTGTTTGAACTGCACAGGGGCTCTGTGACAGCCCATCCATTCTGCTGCATCACCAGTTGGGAAAAGAAGCATCCTCGCTGGAGCCTGCTTTCCTTCCTGTCAGGAAACAGAGGCTGTAAATCCCAGAGCAGTTTTGTAAGACATCATCACGGCAAAGAGCTCCTGCTCTCTTTCTGTACTCCCCAAATCCACGCAGCTGGCAGGAGTTTTGCTGCATCCAAGCAGATAACTGCTCTAAGGCATTGCTAAAGAACTCAGTGCAGTATTGCCAGTTGTTAGTGCATCAGCAGTGCCTTTTGATGCACAGGGTGGGTGTCGCGTGCACTGTGCCCCTGAATAAAGCACACGTCGCTTTTGCTGCATGGAAAAGCAGAAGCTGTAATGACAGTGCCTTGGCACTTCGAAAACGTGACTTCTCCCTCCTTCCTCCTCCACTTGGTTGTTTCGATTCCTTGCTACTGCTTTAATAACAGGATTTGAGCTGTGCTTTCCTTACATTCTCTGTTCCTTCTCCCCAGGAAAATGTCTAATGCCTCTCAGACAACATTTCCCCATGTTATGGTCTGCTTAGAGGACTGAGTCCCCTAAGCTTTTCTGCAGACATACATCCAAAGGGAGCGGCAAGGATGTAGCAGAGTATGTGCTGATTCCTGAGCTGGCATTGCAATGCACTGAGCAGCAGATAAGATTATGCGGGCCTCTGCTGTAGGCAAAGCAATGAAGAATAGCAAATTGGCAGAACACACTTTAGCAAACCCATTCCCTTGGAGGGAAGGCTGATAACAGCAGCAGACAAGGAAAACCCCTCCTTTTTTCCTGCATCCCTGCTCCCAGGAGGTCTTGGTTGAAAATGACCTCACAGATGGCATTTTTCTGGAGGAGCTGTGCTCATGCTGCTCAACATGACATTAAGGTCTTCCCATCCTACTGCTGCTGAGCATGGGAAAGCAGCGGCTCATCAGCCCTAGACACACTGCTGTGATTTTCTGGGTATCCCAGTGGGCGTTCCTGGGCCTGCTGGTGTGGCTCACATGTGGTTCTTCAATGTTCCAAAATGGAATGAACTGGGTAATGGCAGGGGAGCCTTACAGGAGATTTTTGCATGGGGCAACAGGGGAGAAAAGTCTGTGCAACTGAGTCCATGGGGCAAACACAGAATGACTGATGGGGTGATATGGGAGCAGAGACTAAGAATATGAGTAGCAGGGAATGGGCTATCTCAGTCCCACCATGCTGAGAAAATGAGCCCCAGTGCCCAAGCTCTGCCAGATCTATTCAGACAGCGGCAGTGGGGCTGGAAGTGGTTCTGGTGTGTGAGCGTGTTTTTCAGCTGGGTCATTCACTAAATGGGATGCTTAGTGTGTGCTTCCTCTCACACCCTATTCATTTCAGAGGTAACACAGTAACTTGTGCCTGCTATGGCTTCAGTGCCAGATGTCTATTTGTTTTCAGTGGCCATGACAATTGAAGGATATAACTCATTTGTTTTCAATACACATCCTTACTGACAGACAGTGTCCGCACAATGGAGAGTATCTCATGTGAATAGTTCTATTCTGAGGCACAAGTTTCTGTCAATCTTTCTCCATTCGTATGTTTTCTCCCATTCTTTCAAGCGCACCCATGAGGCCAGTGTTTAGTAAATAGCTTTTGCTTTTTAGCCTCACTAGCCCATTCTTATTTCCTGTTATACATCATCCACTTTCCTCCAGAAAACCAATCAAGAGGGTGGCTGCTTCATTCAGGAAAACATTCCTTCTTCCTATTTAATACTTTTTCTCCTGGAAAATCATCACTTTTTCCAAAGTTTGCTCCAGAATCTGAGATGCCAGAATGAGATCTGCGCCTCTGTGCTACCTTTTACACAAGCTGATTGTCCTCCCATTAGGAGACACAATCTTTGTGCAGCCTTCCCAGTCTGCATTACAGCATCTTGAGTTTGCAAGTGCTGTTGAGTGTCAGTGCATGGGCACAGCCACAAGAGGGGGGACAGGTTTATCGTGTTCTGCTGTTGATGTCTCATTGGGTGTCTAAAATGAGGTGGATTGTTCTTGGGTCACATCTCTGACATGCAAACCATGCCCTTGAGACATGCAGATTCTCATTCTACCCAACGTTTGCCTGGACTGCATTTCTCTGTTCCTTGAGCATTTAGGCATAAAATGAGATGTAAAATGAGTGTTTTGTTCTGGTTGGAGCTCTTTCTTGGCCAAAGAACTCACTAGGAGTCTGAGATGAGAAACACTCTGAAGATCAGAGATATCTCAGAAAGAAGCACAGCCCAAGTACAGGTGGAGATCAGGGGCTTTTGAGTGCAAAGGGAGATGAGGCAACAGGCAGGGCCCTGGAGAAGGAAAGATAAAGCACTTCTGTACATAAAACCCAGATGTGGGCTCAACCTTCCCTTGCCCATGGCCTTGGCTGTGCAACTGGCTGCTTCGTTGGAAGGAGAGCAAGAACCACCCTTGTCTTCTAAGTGATTCCCATTCATCACAGCCACTCATCATGAGGCAAAATGAGAGCTCCCCGTCCATGCCATCTGTATCAAACAGCATCTGGAGGTGAAGCAAGATGCAGAAATAGGCAGAAATCAAAACCAGTGGTCATGAAATGAAACTGAAGTTCTTGGGGGCCTATAGGGATGCTGTGGAGGGACCCTTCATTAGGGACTGTAGTGATAGGACAAGGGGTAACGGGTTCAAACTTAAACAAGGAAAGCTTAGATTGGATATGAGGAAGAAATTCTTTACTGTGAGGGTGGTGAGGCACTGGAATGGGTTGCCCAGGGAAGTTGTGAATGTTTCATCCCTGGTGGTGTTCAAGGCCAGGTTGGACAGAACCTTGGATGGCATGGTTTAGTGGGAGGTCTCCCTGCTCATGGCAGGGGGATTGGAACTCGATGAACTTAAGGTCCTTTCCAACCATAACTATTCTATGATTTGATTAAAGGAGAAAACAAGTCTGATTTCTGTGGTGGCTTGGGTGGCCTCTTGAGGTGCCTTCCAACCGGAATTATTTTATGACTCCAAAACAAAAAAGGAAGTGTATCCCTCTTTGCTGCTATAGAGGAGTCTCACTTTTTCCTAGAATTATAGAATCCCAGACTGGTTTGGGTTGGAAAGGTCCTTAAAGACCATACAGTCCCATTCCATTGCCATGGGCAGGCACACCTCCTACTAGACCAGGTTGTTCCAAGCTCTGTCCAACCTGACCTTGAGCACTGCCAGGGATGGGGGAATCATAGCCTCTCTGTGCTCAATTCACTGTCAATCTTCAATGTGAATATGAAACACAAGAGCCAATTTTGGAGGATGGTTACCTTCCCCTCTGTGAGTTCACATTACTGACCTATGGAAAAAGATTAGCTTAAAATGCACAGCTGTTGACAACTCTGTCTGCGTGGAGTGTCCATGGCAATCACAGCTCTGATTCCATAATAAATCCATCACCATTTCTCTGAGCCCCTGTCCTTTTCCATCTCCTGAAACCATCCCCATTCGCTTTAGGAGGAGATAGCAGAGAAAAACCCCTCAAATCCATCATTCAGCTGCTCTTGACTGAGAAAATGTGCCTGGCAGCCCCTGAGGAGCGCAGCTGGCTTCACAGCAGAAGGGACAAAGAGGTCATCTGAGGCATCTCCATCTCCTCTGGCAGGGCCTGCTGCCTGCAAGTCCCTCCTGTGCCTTCACAAAAACATTCATTAAAGTCATTTCTACCTGGAGTAGACTCAGCTTGGTTGGTGCAGCAGAATTACATAGTTATTGGCTGTCAGGGGGACTTGTGGTCAGGTTGTGGGAATAAAAGGCAGGTATTCAGCCTGGACAAGAGAAACTGCATGAAGACGTCAGAGCAGCTTCCAGTGTCTGAAGGCTACAAGGATGCTGGAGAGGGACCCTTTGTTAGGGACTGTAGTGATAGGACAAGGGGTGATGGGTTCAAATCAAAACAGGGGAAGTTCAGGTTAGATCTAAGGCAGAAGTTCTTCCCTGTGAGGGTGCTGAGGCACTGGCACAGGGTGCCCAGAGAAATGGTGAATGCTATATCCCTGGAAGGGTTCAAGGCCAGGTTGAACGGAGCCTTGGGTGAGATGGTCTGGTGTGAGGTGTCCCTGCCCGTGGCAAAGGAGTTGAAACTAAATGATCCTAAGGTCCTTTCCAATCCAAACCATCCCATGATTCTATAATATTGCTCAGATACCATGGTAAGGTGGGCCCGAGCAGGGCGGGCGATGCATGTGTAACTGCCACAGCTGTATCAGGTATACATAATACTCCAAAGCTATAGAAAGTATTTTGCCTACTGTGATATGACCTTTCATGTGGCTTTCCATAGGATGAGCTCTTTGGAAAACACAGATCCATGAAAAACTTTCTTTCCTACAGGATGAGCCCAGCTATGAGAGGGGCAGGGGTAGCGGGAGCACAGGTCTTCCAGAGAGAAGTCATGAACTGTGGCTATATTTGCAAGTTCTGAAAGTCAGTGGTGATTTTGCCACCTGCATCTGCTGAAGGGTTAAGAAAAAAGCCCTAAATGTCTTCACTTTATTGAGGGATAAGCAGAACCTGAATGGTCTTCAAGAAGTTCATTGGGATTTCCAGACCTGTGAATAGCTGTGAGGAAACCTCTTAGGGATCACAAGCACAACAATCTAAGATAGAAAATGAGCTACATGAGGTGGATGTGTCTGTCTCCATCTGCCATGGATTAATCTATGAGACCAGCACCACAACAACAAAATTGCCCCTTGGAGGTAAAAAGAGATTTTGAGTCAATTAAACAGATTGACACCAGTATGCTCAGGGCCCATCAAGAAACAATTTCCATCCAGCCATGAATATTTACAACTGAAGCACATTCCATTATTTGAAGAAAAGCAGAATTGTTTTGCTCATTTGTCGTTGCTGTTGCTGTTGAAGAAACGTTTTAGCCTGTGTGTTAATTCAGGGAACATGAAGTGAATAAGTGAATGGTAATGGGAAACGCACATATATTTGCGCAGGATGAGATAGATGAAAGGAGACTTCATCTCTACTTGGTTGTATTTCCAGAGAGGAGCCTATTGCAGAGGAAGCCGGGCCATCAGGGCCTTTCCACATGCAGTAGAAATTGCTCAGTTGTCTGCACATCACATGAGCCAGTTCTGCTCTGTGATTTCCTCAGCAATTTGAATTTGAGGGGAAAATCAGGGCTGTGGCTGCTGTTTCGTTCCTATCCTTTCCAAGCAATCCCACACTCAGATAGGGGAGGACAGTCATGAAGGACTTCGTTTTGGGGGGCTGAATCCCAAAACAGTGATTCAAGCTGTTTGTTCAGCTGAAGGTCTGAGAGAAATTAACCTTGGGCTGGGAGAAGAGAATAAATAAGCCCAAGCAAATGCTCTCTGGTGACTTCACTGCATGTACTATGAACAGGAAAACAGAAGGGCTCAAATCTCTGCCACTGTGACACATAACTTACTTCCCGCACCTCAAGTAGAAAATGATGAGCTGAAGCTGTGGTACAGCAGAGAGGAGAGTATAATTGCCATGAGGGATCATTCAATGGCAGGCAAAACCCCATCATTGCAGTATGCCATAGGTGGGATGATAAAGGACTAAATTAATTGCAGCGGAGAGCTAAAGACCAATAAGGGAAATTAATGCACACTTAACCCTTAATTAGCTAAATTTTCAACATCACACTCCACTGCTCCCTGGCACTAAAATGGATGGTATATGTAGATAGATCCATTAGAGCCTCTGTATTTCTTCCACCACCACCTGCTATGCTTTGCAAGAGCTGCGTGTGTGATCCATCTTTGCCTACCATGCATGAAACAGCAGCATCAGTAGAGCTGTTAACTCAGCAGCAGTTTTCCAGTGATGGAGAAACCTGTGAGAGCTGAATCTGGGTATCGGAGAGGCTTCAGTTTGACCTCATATTGTTGATAGCATTGTGTTGGGAGACGGGATGGACTCTAAACTGTCTGGAAAGTGATGATTTACTGGGTGTGGATGGATGGGACAGACCTTGGATTAGAACAGGATTTCTTGGTTTTTCTCTGAAAACATGGACCAGAAATGTTACTGTGAATTCTGCTGGGAACTGCAGTTTCTGTTCAACATAATGGGCATACTGCTTGAATTATATCACCCAAACATGACATGTTGTCTCCTCCTTTGCTAGGGAGGTGGTGACTGATTACAGTGGCCACAGAGACCTGATGTATTAATCTTCTACTTTGAAGCATTTAATGTTTGGGGATTATTCCTTCTTTTTAAATTGAAAGAAACATGTATTTTCCCCAAAGCTTTTGTGAAAGCTGCTGCTGTTGTAGCTTCTCCAACAACATTCCCCATCTTTATGTAAAACACTGAAACAGTTCTAAGGAGTGTGACCAGCAGGTCGAGGGAGGTGCTCCTGCCCCTTTACTCTGCTCTCGTGAGACCTCACTTGGAGTATTGTGTGCAGTTCTGGTGTCCTCAACATAAAAAGGACATGGAACTGCTGGAACAAGTGCAGAGGAGGCCACGAGGATGATCAGGGGACTGGAGCACCTCCCGTATGAAGACAGGCTGAGAAAATTGGGTCTGTTCAGCCTGGAGAAGAGAAGGCTGCGTGGAGACCTCATAGCAGCCTTCCAATACCTGAAGGGGGCCTATAGGAATGCTGGGGAGGGACTCTTCATTAGGGACTGTGGTGAGAGGACAAGGGGTAATGGGTTTAAACTTAAACAGGGGAAGTTTAGATTGGATCTGAGGAAGAAATTCTTTACTGTGAGGGTGGTGAGGCCCTGGAATGGGTTGCCCAAGGAAGCTGTGAATGTTTCATCCCTGGCGGTGTTCAAGGTGGGGTTGGACATAGCCTTGGATGGCATGGTTTAGCGGGAGGTGTCCCTGCCCATGGCAGGGGGATTGGAACTCGATGATCTTGAGGTCCTTTCCAACCCTTACTATTCTATGATTCTATGATTCTATGATTCATGAGTAGTGTGATGAGACAGGGTGTGGGTATCATGCCCTCATTACAAGGAGTTGCTGTGCCAGATGTTAAGCTTCACACTTGTTCATTGAACAGCACTTGTTGTACTCCACAGTGGCGATGAATCCCACAGCCATCATCGGTTCTCCAGATGCTCCAAGAACACTCTAAGTAGCCATTAACTAATGCTAAATTATGATGGAGTTTCTCCTGAAATGTATGTGACATCCACATGCATAACAAGCGAATTTGTTTCTGTCAAGGCAATGACAAGGGACTGCAGCAGGATTAACATGAGTGCTGTTTGCTGCTCTACACCAACTGCGATGAGCTCCTTCTAGGGTGCGTGTAATTACAGGGACACAAACGACAGCAGAGGGATGCTGTGAGTGAGAAGATGCAGTGCTATAGATGGCTGTTCAGAATGAGCTGTGGGAGAAAGCAAGAAACCAATCCTATTTTCTATTGAACCCCAGTGGGGTTCACCTCCCAAAGACATTAGTGAGAGTGAGATCATGCTGTTTGCCTCCACAATTGCATCCATCCCTGGAAAAATCCTTCTCTTCTCATTATCACTTGGTAGTACAAAAAGACCCTTAGAGATCAGTCCTATGATGACATCTCTGAACAACTGCATCTCTCCAGAGAAAAATAGACCACCAAAGATTTTTCTATGGTGTTCATGCATGATACTCAAAAAATGTGCCAGAGCCTCCTATAGTGCCCATAGGACTCTAAAGTTACTAAAACCAGTTTCTCTGCCAGGTACTTTAGTGTTCAGAAACTTACATTACATCTCTGGTTTGGCAGGAACAGGGAAGGTGAGGCAGAAATGGGAGAACTGTGTTTATGGCATGGAGGAAGCAAAGTCCTGAGGTTCACTCAAAGAAAACCAAATTCAGATCAGAAGCAAGTATGTGTTTTGAAACACAGATCCATGAGCTCGTGTCCTGGTTTCAGGATCAGTCTGAATGTTTCCATTGGGATTTTTCCATTAGAAAATGCTTTCTGAATGCAACCCAGGAGATTTTGCATGGGTTTTGAGGCAAACCTGGTATTATTTGTTGTTAAGGGTTAACCCTGAGTTATATACTCGTATCTGTCTTTCAGTGGGATATCATACACAAGTCCCCTTGTTCAAAGGGCATGTCTCAGAGCAAGATGCTTTTTGATAGACCATCCTCTGAGCTTTCTGGTTCCCTTTTAGCCTTAGGTCACGATTATGGAATGTTTGAGCAATTTTGACTTTATTTGAAAGACAAAAAGGAAAAGAAGTCTCCAAAGCAGTTGAATTCTACAAGTTTCATGAGAACTGGCACCTGGGAGGGACCCAAGCTCAAGTCCACACAGGGTCAATAAGAGTATTACACATTAAGTCTGACAGCGACCAGCTGTCCTACAGACATGTGCTCCACTTTCTCCAGAAGCAGCCTGGCAACAAGAAGACAGCTTACACTTTTCTGGCAGTACAAACAGCACAAGTAAGGAAAAACCGGTGAGCATTGAGCTGTGCTTCCCATGGGGCATAGAGAAACATCCCAGGGGTAGATCTGTGTGCGTGTGAAGGTGGGTACATGAATATGGATATTAGCTACTCCTGGTTTACTCTGCTTTGACCTAGTGGGAGTCCTGAGGAACCTGGGACAGAGCAGGGAGAGGTTAGGAAGCAAACTTCTTAGGAAAACAAGCATCATAAATTCTGTTTCAAGAACAACTTGTTCTATCCCATCACATTGTCCAGAAAGTCAGAGATGTTCCTGCTCGTTGTTATTCAGGAATACCTTTGGAATATAGTGCTGTATATACAATATGGGCTACACAGATCAGAAGGATTTGGGGCATACCAGAGCCTCATGGTGCTGTATGGTTTACACAGTAAATGCCCACAGCCCAACTCTCAGAAAGAAAGTGGGAATGTGGAAGGGGGACTGGGAGAATGGAGGCATCCTTTTACTTTTAAGCTAAGGCCCAGATAATGATGTGAATCCCATTCTTCCCTCCCAAGCCTGGGAAAAGGCAGGAAAAGTATGAGTTTAAAGCATTTTAACACTTTCTCTTGCTGGGCTTTGCTGTTCTGATTAACCCCCGACCATCCTGGTGTGACTTCTTTTGCACTTATGGCTCACAGCTCTTGAAAGGAGGGGGGAAAGACAGAGAGCTTGGTTATGGAGCCCTCCAGCCTTGCTGCTGCTGTGCCCTCTGCTCCACCCCACAAACAGGAGGCTGTGAGCAGAAATGCTGCCATTTCCCTTCAACACCCACGTTACCCCTTTGTATTTGGGAGTTAACTCTTTAACTGCAACCTGAAGTATGCCAGCAGCTGGTTTCTGTGGGTAGAAAACAGGGATGCTAGTATCTTACCCCATGGCATGCACAGGACAAAAACCATGGGTGAGACCACTCCCCATGATATTCATCACAAAAACAATGTATATGTGGCCACACTGAGGAAGACTAGGAGAAGACCCTAAAACCCATATGGGGGTGATGCTGCTTCGTCTCACCAGGATCCAGTCACATCTTAACTCCATGCTCAACAGCTTTCCCCCTCCAACCAACTAGCTCTGTGTCTGCCTAATTCCAATCAGTGGGAGCAGGCCCATGGTGCTGCTGTGAACCTGAGCTGCAGGAATTGGGATGCACAAGCGAGTTTCAACTTTGCATTGTGCTCCACAGGGCATGGGGAGCAACAGGCGCCTGCCCAACTCTGAGCCTCAGTGATACATGTCAGTGCAGCACTTACACTACTCCATTCAGATTGACAATAGAAATGCCAGCTCCCTGGGGCAAGGACTGTCTACCTGGTTTATATTTATTATTACAAATTTAGTTTTAAAATATATTAAAAATCAAATAAGGGAGGGGATTGCTTTTAGCACAGCCTCAGAGAATGACATAAGTTGTGATTTTGTGCAAGACAAGAATATCCATCATTCCTATTTGAAAGGAATTAAAACCAAACAGATTTTCGTCTACAAATGTCTTCACTCAAAATCCATTTTGATAGCCTTGCTTGCTATATTTGCAAGTCAGGTACACAGTGTACCTGAGCATCCACAGCTATTCCCAGCTCTGTAAACCCCAGATAGTTGCTGCAAGTGCCTGCAGGCTAAACAGCACCCCTAAGTAAAAACGGTTGCCTCCCCTCCACTTTGGAATGCTGTTAAATGTGGCAGGGTCTTTCCAAACCTAAGATTATTCCTCCATTTGGTGTGCTGTGGGTTGTTGGCTGGTACTATTAATTGCAGCATATTTTCCTCCTATTTTTCTAACCGATCTGTAATGGTGCCCCTTGCAGGGGGTTAAAGTAAAGCGCAGCTACCACAGGTAAATTGATGTGGCAAACTGTTTCTACAGCTCAAGCACAGACACTTCAGTCACCAGGGATAGGGAAATGTTTTGTGCATTGATTTTGTGGCAGATCACGTAGGTACAGTCCCCATTTGCAAAGTAATCGCGCAAGCTGCGGAAGAGGTGCAAGTGAGTTGTTAACACTGTTGTTGTTAGCCCTTTTAGCTTGTGTATTCTGGTCCTTCCGCACTTCCTTCTAACAGGAGGAGGAATAAATGTATGAGTCAAGTATGTTCTTGTAATTGAACTTGTCTTTCAAAAAGGACACACACACTTTCATTAAAGACAGTAAGAACAGAAACCAGCATGCTAGGAAAGCCTTCGGTCTGCGCCTCCTCTAAGCTGCACGCCCAAGCAGCTCCATCTATCTCTCTGCAGTGTTTCATGGTCCCACTTAGAATAAGTTCTCCTCACTTTCTTTCCAGGCACATCCAGGCTTAAGATGTTTCCAGCTACTGGGACCTGAGATGTCGCTCTCAGGCCGCATCATTGTGATGTGTTTCAGTCAAGATGTTGACTGCTGTCTCACTGAATCGTTAAGGATGGTAATGATTCAGTGATGCCGATGATGATTTTTTATCACTTATTACAGCAGTGATGCACTAAACCCCAGTTTCATGCATACGATGCTTGCTACTTGTGGGGAAACCCAAGTTCCTGGGATATCCATGTGGGCAGCCCTGTAGGGATGGTTTCTGTGCCTCGCTTCCTAAGTTGAGAGACAGTTTCCAGAAAATCCACACTGGGTTTCCCTACATATCCAGTGCCAGGAGAGGAAGGAAAGGCCAGGGAAGGGGAGCCTCCTGTTCAGAGTAGCTCCCCGGCTGGTGGAGATCAGGGAGGTTGCTGGGCAGGTAGGCAAGGGGCTGCAGCCGAGGATATTCCCTAGGGACCATGCTGGCACAGAAACACAGAATCATGGAATGGTTTGGGTCGGAAGGGACCTTAAATCTCCTCCAGCTCCAACCCCTGCCACGGGCAGGGACACCTTCCACTGGAGCAGCTTGCTCCAAGCCCCTGTGTCCAACCTGGCCTTGAACACTGCCAGGGATGGGGCAGCCACAGTTTCTCTGGGCATCCTGTGCCAGTGCCTCAGCACCCTCACAGGGAAGAGCTTCTGCCCAAGAGCTCATCTCAGTCTCCCCTCTGGCAGGTTAAAGCCATTCCCCTTGGCCTGTCCCTACAGGCCCTTGTTCAAAGCCCCTCTCCAGGTTTCCTGTAGCCCGTTTAGACACTGGAGCTGCTCTATGGTCTCCCCTCTTCTCCAGGCTGATCCTGCCCAGCGCTCTCAGCCTGTATCCATAAGCGATGTGTTCCAGCCTATGTCCAGATCATTTCTTGCAGGCATCAGGGACTTACAGATGTGTCTTTGGTCCTTCAGACCAACTTGCACTGAGTGTGAAGAGCTCAATGGTGGCTGAGAGCTCGGCAGACATCTACTGGTGGAAGCAATATAAAGGTCTTCAGATGAGTCCAAGGATGAAGAGAAATGTGTGTTCCTCTGCTCCTCACAGTAAAAGCAAGACACAGGACAGTAGGATCAACATCAAGCTTTTGGTTGAGTTACCACATTTTCCAGGGATGCCAGAATGGATCCCCAAGTGCAGCATCACATGAATGCACCTTTGGGAACCCAAGCTCTGGTCTATCGATGCCAGTTCATTTGGGGGCTCTCTGCAAACTGTATCACTTTGTGCAGCACAGATTGCCATGGAAAAGCATAAGCATGTCTAATGGTGCAAGATGATACTCTCCCAACCCTGACATCAACTGCCTGCTCTGCTGCATGCATGATTGTAACTCCAAGAAAGGGTTTGAACTCAAGGGAGTGAGGGACACTTGTATGAACCTCCATTGCTGGAAATACTGCTTAGCTCTATTCTTTCCCTGTGTTTTTCGTGCCATACTGCCATGAAAAGACACTTACATACCCAATTCCATAGCTTTCCTCTCGCCTTTGCTAGTAACACGGAATTATCTATTCCTTTAGAATTCTGAGGTTTAGAAAGTAGATAAAGCACACTTAAAAACCCAGCCCCAGCTGTGAAGCAAATACTGCTTTCCTCTCATGGAACCATTCCTTTGACTTGTTATTTTGAGCTCCACCATGGGTGCTTTGCAATGGCAACTCTGTGGAAAAGGAGATTGTCCTTCTTTGGGCAGGGATGGAGTTCATTTACTCCCTAAGAGCTGATACACTGCTGTGGTTTGGATTTAAGATGCGACTAACGTTGAAAACACAGGGATGTTGCAGTTGTTGCTGAGCAGGGCTGACCCTAACTAAGGACTTTTCAGTGTCCCATGCTCTGCACTGAGGAGGGGGGCACAAGAAGCCAGGAGGGAGCACAGCCAGGATAGTGACCTGAACTGGCCAAAGGGATATTGCAAACCACAGGATGTCAGGCTCAGGATAGAAGCTAGGATTGTGGTTGGCTGGGAAGGGTTAATCACTGCTCAGGATGGGATTGGTGTTGGTCAGTGGGTGGTGAGCTGTTGTATAGAGCATCACTTGATTTTCGAGAAGTTTATTCCTCTCTTTTTATTACCTCCTTTTCATTAAAATTATTATGACTATTACTATAATTATAATTATTAAATTTCACTGTAGTCCAGTTATTAAACTGTCCTTATCTCAATGCAGGGGCTTTCCCTTTTCCCAATCCTTCTTCTATCTACTGGGGCAGAGGGGAGTGAGCGTGCCTGGTGCTTATGTGCCAGCTGGATTAAACCATGCCAGAGGTTAACTGCTAAGGTTAGAACAGGTTCAAGCATAATCTAGAGTGCCCTTGGCAAATGCAGAAGTGTTTCAGTGGGTCTCATTCATCATTACCTGATGGCTTAAAGTGGTGGAGTTGCTCATTATTGTTTTTGTATGTCTTTACAAGAGCTGCAAAAGAGCCAAAGAGTAAAGTACAGCAGTTTTCCTCCCTTAACCCACACTCAACAGGGAGCAATAATATGTAAGACCTCAGAGTGCAATGTAAAAGTTTTCTCCTTCAGAAACCAAATTTCACTGCATGAGCCATGTGGAGCAGCTCAGGCTCAGCTCCAGAAAGGAGGTTTCTGTTGCTTTGTTGAGTTGTCTATGAAAGCATTTTGGAGCTGGTAGCAGGGAGCTGTTATTGCCAGCTGGTGTTGCCAGACCTGCTTTCATGAAACCATTGTCTATCTCTAAGCCAACCGGTGGCTTTTCTCATCAACCCTGCCAAAGCTTTTTCCTCCTTGTTCATTCCACATGCTACATGCCCTGGCATAGAGTCATTTCAGTTGGGCGCCCCATGAAGCCAACTTACTGGCTGGAGTGGCTGGAATTCCTCTGTGCTGCTCTTCAGGTGCTTTTCTGCTGACCTGTGATCCATCTCAGTATCTGGGCATCTCCTGCTGGCACTGGCATCAAATTGGTAGGAGTGGGATAGATTGAGGTTCCCCTCCCCTGGCAGCTTCAGTTTAAAGCCCTCTTCAACAGCTTGGCAAGCTGGTGAAGATGCTCTTCCCTTTCTCTGGCAGGTAGACCCCACCAGCCCCCAAAAGACCAAGTTTCTCAAAGCCAGTCCCATAGTCTAAGTAGCTGAACCCCTGATTGGGACACCAGTCCTGTAACCATCTGTTGAATCACCAGGTTTGACTGGTCCTTTCAAACCGCTTCACTAGGACCAGGAGGATTGATGAGAAAACTCCGTGTGCTCCAGAGTCCCTCACCATTCTCCCAGGGCTTGGTAATCCATCATGATAGCCCTCAGACTGCTCCTGGCTGTATCCCTGGTGCCTATGTGAAACAACAGCAGTGGATAATAGTAAGTGTAGTGTATGAGGCTCGCTTGTTCTTGGCGACATTGCTCATAGTCCCCTGCTAGGCAGCACACCTCTCTCAAGAACACATCAGCTTGGCACCTCCACACCTCTCAGAAGAGTACCTTGCCAAGGATCTTTACAAAGCTGTTTCTTACGGAGATGAAGATGTGCTGATGCCAGTGGAGAAAGCAGTGGAGAATGGCAGTGCAGAGTGAACAGTTAAGTCTCATGAGTTCAAAAGCAGTGGAACCCCAAGTGGAAAAGGTACAGAGAGACTATGAGGAGGATTTAGGGAAAAGTACCTGTTGTGGAAGGGAGGATAATGAGAATTCAGCTTGTTTAAGCCCAGGCAATGGCTGTGTGAAGGGCTGTGATTACTCTGTAGAAAATATGCCAAGGGGATAAGCGCTGAGAGGGAAACAGCTATTTCAGCTAAATGATGATGCTGGTTTTGGAACAAATGGTATAAGTTGGTCACAGATAACTATATGATGGAAGTTAGGAAGGGTTTTTTTTAATGCTTGAAGGAATGAACTCCTGAAGGAACTGCTCAGTGGGAATAATGGGGATCACCTCTTGCATATGGGGTTATATGACGTAGTTGCCCGTAACAGGAAGCTGCATTCAAGGACCTGTGCAATTTGATGCTACATAAAGAATGGATTGGATGTACACCTGGGTCGTGGGTGTTGGGCACATGCAATGCAGGTTCAGCAAGGAAGGGTGGGTGCCTGGGAAACCTGGAAAAACACAGTCATATCCTGGAAAACCCGTTCTCCTGGGTTTTGGAGACATGTGGATAAATTCGGTGGTTTTCATCAGGGGAAGAGCTTTACACAAGCTTGTGAGATCCGGAAAGTTGATTCACTTGGACCCTGCCTATGTCTGGATGGAGATATTAATATGTAGTCTATAAGTATGCAAGTACTTCAGGTGCTTAACTGCATCCAGTGCTGTGTGAAGATCCTGTGCAAAGGCTGAAGCAGCTTCCATGGTTGAGGGTTTTCATGTTGCTATGAGCATTTACCCAAAATGTGAGTGCAAGACCTGTGCTGCAGACACTTTCCAGTCTGACCAGGTCTCAAACCTGCATGTTAACATCAGATTGAGAGCATCCTTGGGTGTTATTCAATGTTTTCACCTTCAAGGGATGGCAAGAAGGTCCTGGGAGTTTTGCTAATGACCAATCTGACTGAAATCAAGGCACTAGATGTGGTGGTACTTTATCATGTATATTGATATAGCATCTGTGAATGCTGTTGTATTAGGCACTGTACAAAGATAGATCAGAAACATGGTGTCTCCTCTCTACTGCTTGAAAATAATATAATGTTCTCTCTGATTTAAGAGGTGTCTGAGAAAAAGGGAGAAAAAGGGAGGAAAGCCTCCAGGAAATTGATTCTGACCAATAGCTTTCCAAAACACAACAGAGAGCCAAATGGAAACCTTATTTGAAAGTTCAGTAATACACTCCCTCTAGAAATGAGTTAGTTGGTCTTGCTTCCATCCACCTGGGAACTCCAATTATTGTCTCATGAAACATAGCACCTGGTCTATTATCCCATATATAAGTGAGAGCAAATGCACTGCTTTTCATTAGAAAGCATGGCTCCCCTGCAGGGCTGCTGCACACACTGGAATATACTGCAGAAGAGGAAAGACATTTGGAAGTTTGCCCTCAGGTTTCCTAGAGAGAGAAGGCTGTGATAGCAGGGAGAGAAATAGTCACTCTGCCCACCAGGGTTTCCCTCCCATGGCTAAAAAGTGATTGTTGTTGCTATTAATTAGAGCTGTATGGAAACATTCACAGGCAAACCTGAAGCCACATTAAACATGCCTTGCAGGGATGTGTTACAGGCTTAAACTGCAAATCAGTTCCCTTGAAAGATGCACTGTAATGCCTGAGGGGATGAGTGCATGAGCTGGGGGGCTGGAATTAAGTGATGTGGGAATGCATTTAGGACAAACCAAGGGCCAGATGTGGACCAATTAAGACTCACTTTCTGTTGTATTAGGGGATGTGATCTGCGACTGGCATCCCAGGTTTGTGCTGAATGCACAGATCAAGCTCCTGGTTTTGCTCTGAGTCCATTTGGTCCCCTTTGAATCCTAAATTTTGTGTTCAAAAGCTCCACTCTAAATGAGGACAGCAATGACCCTGCTAATGCCACTCTGTGCTGCAGTCAGAGCTGGTACTATTGAAACCCTCATGTACTTTGTTAGATTCAGCCTGCAACCCATCTCCAGAAGTATTACCCTGATGCAAAGGAGAAGTATGATCAGACCTTGGTAGGGATGGAAAAGTAGGGATGCTCTGCTTAACCAATGCAAGGAGAGTGACTAAAAACTAAATCCATACTGGTTGTTTGATGCAAAGTAGAATAAAGTTATTTGAATGGATGAGGGAGGCTTTAGCAGAGCTCCCTTGGACATTAAAATCACCTCTCGATCAGCAGTGAAAGGTTCATACTGATGAAAATGCAGCAGGACAGAAGCACGAAGAGTCTGCCCTAGCCAACAGCTCAACATCAACCCTGAGGTATGTGTCAGACTGGGATGTGAAAGAGTTTTCCATCTCTCGCTGGTGTGTTCCAGATCATTTGCTCTGACTGTGTGCATATGTTTTCGGTTCACCAGCACCTTTATGCAGTCACTTATAATCCACATTTCCTGGGGTTTAATGAATGTTTGTTCACTGGAGCATTTTCCAGTGCGTGTGCTTGGTGTGCAGAGCCAGCCCACATCCCAGCAGCCTCCAACACAAACTAAGGCGAGGAATCTAGCTCAGAAGCAGATCAAGAGTGTATTATGTGACGTGCACCACCTGCACTGTGAGACAGAGGGGGACTCTCTGGATGGGAGTATTGCAGGGAAGTCCTAGCAGCCATGCAGATTGAGCACTTCCTGCCAAATGCAGTGGAAAATCCCAGGGATAATCATGAACCTGCTGAAATCCCCTTAAAATCCAAATATAGTCCCAGTCACTGCCACGCTGAAGCTCCTCAGTCTGCTGTTCCCGCCACAAGGTTCGTTCTCTGGGTTGCTATTACCATCATCCAGGTGGAGAATGGAAGCAAAGCAGGGTCTATTGGCTGCATGTTGAGAAACATCGCAGGAGTCCCAGATGTTCAGGAGAGTACTGAGAGACAGAAAGGATACAGACAGAGCCAGGACTGAACGTGATTCTTATGAAGAGACAGGACCCATGCAAAAGAGGGAATGCAAGGGCTTTGTGAGTACTTCAGAGAGTGTTGGGAGCTCAATCTGCTTTGTTGACAGAGCAAGCAATGCAAATTCATAATTACTGTAGATAAACACATTCAAGTTAATTACTTCACCCATTTGATGGCTGTGCAAATGATGCAATGACTAATTGAGACTGCTCTCCTTTCTTCCTTGCTGGGAAAGCCAAGGCTGTGGCATGTGCTTGGGAATGATGTGTCAGGAAAGCCAAGGAGCGGACAGAAGAGTGGATGTCAATGTCAAGCAGCTCTGAATCTTGCTGGGGACATGAGGCTGTGACCAGGAAACTGGCCTGGGATTTCAGAAGCTTTTCCTTCTATCTCTTTGCCCTCAAATATAGCTGCTACTCGGACAAAATCAGCCTGGCTTTAAAGTAGGTCAGACCCTGGAGAACTGAAGTCATCTCGGGATGCTTTGTAGAAAAAGAAATACATGTCAGTGTGACAGCACTTTGTATGATGGCTTTTAATAGAGTTGCTTTCCATTTACTGAGCCATGTGATTCAAACAGTGGCTGCAACTCAGGAGAAATGCTGCATCCAGCTGGGACAACCCATGGGTCACAAATCCCATGGGTCACAAATCCTGCATGAAGGTACGGACTTAAAGAGAGATGAGGACAACGCAAAAGAACCATGGAAATGGAGGTTCAGATTCTCAAATTGCTTCGAAAAAAAGGGACTTGGAGATGCAGCGGGGTCCTGAGCATCTTTTTAGCAGATTTGGGATCCCAAAACCCTAGTTTGGCACTCAGACTCCAGTGTGTCTCATTAAGTAATTGAGGATTTTTTTTATAGTCTACCAGCAATTTAGTCTGGACTATTTTAATAGCATGAAAGCATCCTGGACACTCTGTTTAAGTCTTAGACACGTAATTAGCAGTTCAGGGTTTTGAACAGCTTGTTAGCAGTTTGGGAATCAACACCACCAGGATTTCAAGCACCTGCTCAGCAGCTGTGAATTTTGAATCCTCCCTTTTAGCAACCCATGGGAGTTTCAAACCTGTATTTCAGGGAAGTGTTTGTGTTGGAATCACAAAATCCCGGCCTAGTTTGGGTTGAAGGGACCTTAAAGCTCCTCCAGTTCCAACCCTTGCCAAGGGCAGGGACGTCTTCCACTACAGCAGCTTGCTCCAAGCACTTGTGTCCAATCTGGCCTTGAACACTGCGAGGGATGGGGCAGCCACAGCTTCTCTGGGCACCCTGTGCCAGTGCCTCAGTACCCTCACAGTAAAGAACTTCTGCCTTAGATCCAACCTGAACTTCCCCTGTTTCAGTTTGAATCAATCACCCCTTGTCCTATCACTCCAGTACCTGATGAAGAGTCCCTCCCCAGAATCCTTGTAGCCTCCTTCAGACACTGGAAGCTGCTCTGAGGTCTCCATGCAGCTTCTCTTCTCCAGGCTGAACAACACCAGTGTTCTTCATACAGGAGGTGCTCCAGCCCGTGGTCATCTTCGTGGCCTCCTCTGGACTTGTTCCAACATCTCCATGTCCTTCTTATGTTGAGGGCACCAGAACTGCACACAGTGCTGCAAGTGGGGTCTCACGAGAGCAGAGCAGAGGGACAGGGTCACCTCCTTCCACCTGCTGCTCATGCTAGCTTGGAGAGAAGCTCACGTTTTGTCTCCTCCCATTCCACAGCAGCCAAATCCTTCTGCTTCGTTTTCCTGGGAGGCAGCAGTCCCAGGCACTGCGACGGCTGAGCTGCAGTTTGTCCTGTTTGCTTTGTGCTCTGAAATCTGCGTTCAGCTTAACACATTAAGCCAATCTGTTTCCCAAACCCAGCTGCAACTACAACCCTTGGCAGCACTGCTGATCTGACACCACTCGCAGGCTCTTGGGGAAGGCAGTGAAGAGGAGAGGAGGAAGAAGATGGAAAAGCAGATCAGCCCAGCACTTCTGAGTGCCTTTCCCTTCCCCCAGAGCCACCCACCATTCAACAGAAACACAAAAGGGAAGAGGAAAACAATATTTGCTGACTCTCAGAGGAATGCGAGGCTGAAGCAAAACGCCGTGTGAGGGATCTATGCATTATTTATGGCTCTGTGCACTGCGCTATCCCCCTCTGGATGAGCAAGTTTTCTTGTTCAGAGAGATGCTCTTAACAGACACTTTAAACCCCAATCCCTCTTTTCTCCACTGAGCTGAGACTGTAGGACATGAAGGCACAGCTGAGTTCCCTTCATCTCCGCAGGGAAAAGCAGCCAGATGGGTTTGTCAGACCAGTCACACATGGGATGTGGACCCACCACCCTGGAGAGCACATCTCGCTGCTGCTCTCGATTAGAGCCAGCAGAGCTCTGCTGAGCCATACAGCAATTAGCTCTGTATTCTCCCTGTCTAGACAGGCCTTGGAAATGGTGCTTGAGTAGAGATCTTCCAGCTGGGATAGGTTTGTTTCCCAACCTCGCTTCATGGCTTCCCTTGGAAATGCTGCTGCTTTGTGATGGGTCCCTGTCCTGCTGGACCCCAGCCCAGGCAAACCTGCTTTTCAAACCGATTCAAGATGGTTTGCTCCATAGTGCACGTAAAATGAATCAGAATAAAAACCAGAGCAATATGAAGGTAACACTGATGTGGGTTTGATTGCATTTCACTTCTTTATTACCATAAAGTATCAATCTATATTGTAACATGATAGGGTTTTATACTGTGTTATATTAGGCTTCAAATATAAAGAGTTCAAATAAATATGACAATAAATATTTTTGATGTACATATATTAAGTGGGTATTTAGTATAAATCAGGTGGTTTTGTTATCATAAAACATCGATATTTCAGTACAGCAACATGTTAAATGCAAAAGGGATTAAAGTGATGAATTGCAACTCTTTTACCTACCTAGAATTAAAGACCTCTGCACTTTTGTATCACATGTATGTAGAGAAGGGCTCTCTATGGGTACAGATATCTCCAAAGCCCTTCCATCAGCTGGTAGCCACCTGAGCCTCCTGACACAGCCGTCATGTACATGTACATACATGTAGACCCTGGGGTGTTATTAGTGCCTAATGCTTTCCTTGCTGGTAGGAACCACTGACAGTGACAGCCTGGGACAGGAGGAGTTTATATTGCTTAGTTTTGTCTCTGGGTGTTTGATTTCTGAAGAAGGTGAGGGGTTTCGTTCGACTTCAGAGGGCCTGAGAAAATGGAGCAGAGAGAAACCTGGGGAGGCAGGCAGCTCTATTGCCTTCCTGGAGAAACCTCATGGAGCTCCTCTGGCCTGATTCAGCTCTAGCAAAACTCTCTGAAGCAGCTTTGGCTTGAGACGCGGCCACAAAGCCAGAGGGGTGAGGGCTGCCTCAGCCAGCGGAAGGTGAGATCCATCTGGAAACCCCTGTGCAACCTGCTCTGCTGCCCCTGTGTCTGTAGGGCTGCTGCTGTCTATTTATTGGGCAAGACACAGCCCCAGGGAAAGCCTAAGGAAAAATCAAGCAGTGTGAAATGCTGGGAGGCAGCAAGACACCTCTGGTGTTGCAGTGGAATGTTGTTTAAGGAGCCATGAAGACTTTCCCAGCCAGATCCCAACAGATTTGGGCTCAGACAGCCCAGGAGATCTTCC
The DNA here is from genome assembly GCA_039720435.1 of Amazona ochrocephala. NCBI lineage: Eukaryota > Metazoa > Chordata > Aves > Psittaciformes > Psittacidae > Amazona > Amazona ochrocephala. The sequence goes on from CM077897.1 coordinate 1,494,914, forward strand.
CAATACATCCTTCAAGGGATGCAGTAAATAAAAGGGCCCTGCAAACCTCTTTACTTTGCTCCTGGTGCTCCAGGGTTAGAAACTGAGCCAGGTTCATCAGAGAGGGATGTGGGCTGCAGCGGAGACTCATGGATCACTTCCCATGCATCCCTGCTCTCCCAAGCCTTGCCAGGGGAGGAGGTTGTGCCCAGGGCTCTTTTCTCCTCCAGCATCCACACTCTGTGCTCAGGGGCTGGGAGAGCCCAACATTTCAGAGCCTATTCAGGGGAGATGGCCAAAGTTATGGGGGGAGCAAAGCAGGGGCTCTGGGACCTGAGTCTCACACTCCTGCAGGTGCGTCTGTGCTGTAGAAGTTGAAAGCATCAGTTCTTCCCGTTCAGGAATAGCATTGCTGAAGCTGTTCTTTAAAGGCAGATGAACAGATTCTACTCCTGGCTTGGGAACCTTTTAGCTGCTGGGACCTCTCATACTTCCATTACTTGGGCAGCAGTTCTCTCTGCAATCACATACACATATGGTGCAAGGAGGAACTGTGAATGCTCTCGAAGGTGCCCAGGCAGAAAGCCCAAGCAAGAACTCCCACAGTCAAGAACAATTCCAAAGCTTCCTTTTTCTTGTACACCAGGACTATTCATTCTGCACAAAGACCAAGTCTCATAGCTGGGTTCATCTGGTGGTTACATGCGACAAAGTGTTACATACATCCAGAATCCATTTTGACTCCGTTAGTGACAGTGTTTCTGAAGCTATTTTGGGCCAGCAGCTCCAAGGAAGTGCTTGATTTCTGAGCTCCTCACCTTGAAGTAGAGCTTCCCCAAGCAGAAGGGGAAGCTCTGAATCTTTATGTCATCACTAAAACAGGATTAATGTGAAAGTGAGTTCTTAATCAGTGGACCATAAACCTCCCTCCTCCCTGAGGGCCGATTTCTCTGTTATTTTATCAGTGGGGAAGGTATGAAACAGAGAATAGATTTCTTTTGGCTCTGTGAACCATCTGTGATAGAGCAAACTGTCCTCTGAATCCCAGCCTGATGGTTTAACCATTGCAAAAGGCCCTGGTTATGAGCTGCCATGGTGATGTACAACCAAAGAAATCACTGTGGCTTCCAATGCAAAGATAACCTCCTGAACTGGATATACTGGCATATATGATGGGGGCAAGTCGGTGTTACAGCCTGGTCCAAGCACCCTTAAAGCCCCTCTCCTGAACTGCTGGTGTCTTCTCAACCACAGGTACCCCTGTGGCTTTGGAGCCATGGAAGAATTCATTTTTCCTGGCTGTATTTGTTAAGGGTTCTATGGCACTGCAACGGAAAGCACTGTAGATTTGTCAGAGTGGCCCTGGCAAGACATCTCGTAGAAAAACACTATTTTTCCTCTCTCTTCAAGGATCTCACACTTTTTATTCTTCGCATATCCACATAAGGCAAGGGTCAGACTTGTGATGAAGAAGAAATGCTTTCCTCACCCCTTCCAAGAGGTTTTCATCGCTGAAGATGCACTGCAAATAAACCTTGTTTCCTCTCGCAGCTGCGGGTTTTATGTTCTGGGCTGAAGGGATAAACTAACTCCCTACTTGCAACAGAGAGCGTTTGTAGCATTTATTTCCAATCCTCTCCCCGCGCACACCCACCGTGGCATGACAAATAAGAGCTTGTAATTCTCTGGGAGGCATGCTTTATGGGAAGCAATGCATTTTCCTGTCCAAGCAGCTAAATATTATGTAGCTCGGCAGCTGATATGAGGTTCGGGCAGTATATTCCCTGGCAGAGTTGCCACGATTTTCCAATTCACTGAGCTAATATGGGATGATTAAGGGAACTCTTCCTTACTGGCTTCTCCTGTAATTTTTCCCCCTGCACCATGTAATTGATTCCCAATTTACTTTTGCTCAAATGGGTTTGTTTCTCCCTTCTCCATATAGGCCTGTTTTCCTTCTTGGGCAGCCATGGTGACTGACCATGGTTCATGAAGAAGGTTCAGGAAGCACATTTGTGTGTGTGTTTCTCAGTCCTGTTTAAGTTCACTGCTCTCAAAGCTGGGAAACTTGGAGAATATCATCTACTTCTGCTGTGACCTTAGCTCTTTTAAGCTATTTTTGTGCCAAAGCACACATTGTCCAGGAGAGGAGGGTATGCTGCAGATGACATGCAGTATCTGAGACACGAGTCTTACTTGAGATTCAACCCGGGCATCATCAGCCGTTTCCGGCCCATTGCTGAGGTGACTGTCTCGCGAGGGGAGGCCTGCAGCGCCTGATCGGGGGGGGGAGGCTCGGCGACTACGAGCTTCACCTCGGAGCAGCAACTTGCCCCGAGGGAGCTTCAAGTCCTCGACAAGGCCTGCCCGGGAGCCTGCAGCTCCGCGGAGGCGAGCGGCTGACTCAGAGGGGGCGGCGTCAGGAGGACCGGCGGCAGATTCAACCCGGGCATCATCAGCCCTTTCCGGCCCATTGCTGAGGTGACTGTCTCGCGAGGGGAGGCCTGCAGCGCCTGATCGGGGGGGGGAGGCTCGGCGACTACGAGCTTCACCTCGGAGCAGCAACTTGCCCCGAGGGAGCTTCAAGTCCTCGACAAGGCCTGCCCGGGAGCCTGCAGCTCCGCGGAGGCGAGCGGCTGACTCAGAGGGGGCGGCGTCAGGAGGACCGGCGGCAGATTCAACCCGGGCATCATCAGCCCTTTCCGGCCCATTGCTGAGGTGACTGTCTCGCGAGGGGAGGCCTGCAGCGCCTGATCGGGGGGGGGAGGCTCGGCGACTACGAGCTTCACCTCGGAGCAGCAACTTGCCCCGAGGGAGCTTCAAGTCCTCGACAAGGCCTGCCCGGGAGCCTGCAGCTCCGCGGAGGCGAGCGGCTGACTCAGAGGGGGCGGCGTCAGGAGGACCGGCGGCAGATTCAACCCGGGCATCATCAGCCCTTTCCGGCCCATTGCTGAGGTGACTGTCTCGCGAGGGGAGGCCTGCAGCGCCTGATCGGGGGGGGGAGGCTCGGCGACTACGAGCTTCACCTCGGAGCAGCAACTTGCCCCGAGGGAGCTTCAAGTCCTCGACAAGGCCTGCCCGGGAGCCTGCAGCTCCGCGGAGGCGAGCGGCTGACTCAGAGGGGGCGGCGTCAGGAGGACCGGCGGCAGAGCTGACTGGTTAAAAAGCTGCCCCAGGGAGCGCGGCGACCCGGAGCGCGGCGAACAGGGCGGGCAAACAGGACGGGCTCGAAGCAGTTTGCGCAGCAGTTCGCGCGGGCAGGCGAGCAGGGTGGTGAGCGGGATGGTGAACACTCGCCGTACGGGCAAGGCTCGGTCTGGGAGCTCTGCTCTGGCTGCGCCGGTGGTGGCCAGTGTAGGCACCCAGACGGAGCCGATGGGAAGGGAGGCTGTAGTGCAGAGCTCGGGGTATCCTAAGGGAAGGGTGAGCAATGGGCGGGGCTACACTCTGCGTTCCCTGGTGGAGGCCCTCCTGCAGCAAGTGGCTGAACTGCAGGAAGCTGTTACCAGGATGAAAGGTGTCAGGGAAGCTGAGGGGGAGCAGCACTGCTTGCTCCGGGACCAGACTGTTCCTGGGCCTCGGGTGTCTACTGTTGCCCATGCAGGAAAGGAGGCTGCTAACCCAGGAAAGGAGGCTGCTAACCCAGGAAGCTGGGAAAAGGTAACAGAAAAAACAACAAAAAAAGAAGGAAGGGGGTAATTAAAAGCAGGGGGCTTCCTCCTACATCTGTTGTCCCCACCCAGAACCGCTTTGCTGTCCTGCAGGGGGCTGATGAGCAACAGCGCTCTGCTATCCTGCAGGGGACTGATGAGCAACAGCGCTCCCACCAGGCGCAACCAGCTAGTGCACTGGTAAAGAAGGTCACTACTGGTGCTGCCAGGAAAAAGCGGCGGGTCGTAGTAGTCGGGGACTCTAATCTGAAAGGCACAGAGGCACCCATCTGCCGGCCTGACCCAGGCTCAAGGGAGGTGTGTTGCCTACCAGGGGCTCGGATCAGGGATGTGGCCGAGAAGCTGCCTGCTCTAGTCGGTCCCACTGACTATTACCCACTCCTGGTAATACATGTGGGTGCTACTGATATAGATAGCAGTAGCCTGGAGACTATAAAGAAGGACTACAGGGCTCTGGGAGAGGTGGTTAGGGGCTCTGGAGCTCAGATTGTCTTTTCGTCAATTCTCCAGGATACAGGGCAGGACCTTGAAAAGGCTAGGAGGATTGGGCAGGTTAATAAATGGTTAGAAGGGTGGTGCTATAGTCAGGGGTTTGGGTACCTTGACCATGGGACTCAATATAGTAGGCCAGGTCTCCTGGGGGCTGGTGGAGCTGGTCTGACAAACAAGGGGAAGAGTGGATTTGGTAGGAGGCTTGCCAGGCTGGTCAAGGATGCTTTAAACTAGATGTGTTGGGGGAGGGGGGCATCATTCCATCCCAACACACCCAGTCGGTTGGTAGCACTTATAGTAAACATTTGGAGCAATGTAGGGATATTCCAGCTGCTCCAGCCAATGACCCAACTTCAATTGGATCTCGGCTCAAATGCCTCTACACAAATGCCCGTAGTATGGGGAACAAACAAGAGGAATTAGAGATGTGTGCACATCTACGGGGGTATGATATCATAGGCATCACAGAAACATGGTGGGATGGCACCTATGACTGGTGTGTTGGAATGGAAGGTTACCGGCTCTTTAGGAAAGACAGGCCTGGCAGACGGGGAGGGGGAGTTGCTATTTATATTAGGGATAGGCTAGAGAGTATGGAACTCTGTCTGGGGACAGGTGAGCAGTCAACAGAGAGTTTGTGGGTCAGGGTTAAAGGGAGAACAGCGATGGGTGACATTATTGTGGGGATCTGTTACAGACCGCCTGACCAAGGGGACTTGCTGGACGAAGCGCTCCATAGGCAGATAGGAGCAGCCTCACGCTTGCAGGCCCTTGTTCTCATGGGAGACTTCAACCACCCTGATATCTGTTGGAGGGATGGTACGGCCCGGTACAAGCAATCCAGAAGGTTCCTCGATTGTGTGGAAGACAACTTCCTTCTGCAAGTAATAGAGGAGCCGACAAGGAGAGGTGCCATGCTTGACCTCGTCCTCACCAACAGGGAAGGGCTGGTTGGGAATGTAACGCTCCAGGGCAGCCTTGATTGCAGCGATCATGAGATGGTTGAGTTTGAGATCCTCAGGACAGTGAGAAGAGCGTGCAGCAAGCTCACTGCCCTGGACTTCAAGAGAGCAGACTTTGGCCTCTTCAGGAACCTGCTCAGTAAGGTTCCATGGGATACAGCCCTAGAGGGCAGGGGGGCCCAAGACTGTTGGTTGATATTCAAGGATCACCTGCTGCAAGCTCAGGAGCAGTGCATCCCAACTAGAAGGAAGTTTAGCAGGAGGGCCAGGAGACCTCCTTGGATGGATAAGGAGCTGCTGAGCAAAATTCGAAAGAAAAAAGAGGCTTATAAAAGGTGGAAGCAAGGTCAGGCGGCCTGGGGAGAATACAGGGATGTTGTCCGGGAAGCTAGGGACCAGGTTAGGAAAGCTAAGGCCCATTTAGAATTAAACTTGGCTAGGGATGTTAAGGATAACAGGAAGGGATTTTATAGGTACATTGCCGATAAGAGACAGGTTAGGGACACCGTGGGCCCTCTCCAGAAGCTATCGGGAGAACTGGCTACCCTGGATTTGGAGAAGGCTGAGGTTCTTAATGACTTCTTTGCCTCAGTCTTTACGGGCAAATGCTCTGACCACACCACCCAAGTCTTGGAAGGCAGACGTGGGGATGGTGAGGGTGGGGACCCTGGGCCCACTGTGGGGGAGGATATTGTTCGGGACCACCTTAGGAACCTGAATGTATACAAGTCCATGGGACCGGATGAAATCCATCCAAGGGTCCTGAAGGAGCTGGCAAATGAAGTTGCTAAGCCACTGTCCATCATATTTGAAAAATCATGGCAGTCAGGTGAAGTTCCCGATGACTGGAAAAAGGGAAATATAACCCCCATTTTTAAGAAGGGAAAAATGGATGAGCCGGGGAATTACAGACCAGTCAGTCTCACCTCTGTGCCTGGCAAAATCTTGGAGCGGATTATCCTGGAAGCCATGCTAAGGCACATGAAAACCAACAAGGTTGTTGGTGACAGCCAGCATGGCTTCACTAAGGGGAAATCCTGCCTGACCAATCTGGTGACCTTTTATGAAGGGGCTACGGAACTGATGGACAGGGGCAGAGCAGTTGATGTCATCTACCTGGACTTGTGTAAAGCCTTTGACACTGTCTCCCATGACATCCTTCTCTCTAAGTTGGAGAGACATCAATTTGATAGGTGGACCACTCGGTGGATAAAGAACTGGCTGGATGGCCGCACGCAAAGAGTAGTGCTCAGTGGCTCAGTGTCCAGCTGGAGACCAGTAACGAGTGGTGTCCCCCAGGGATCGGTGTTGGGACCGGTCTTGTTCAACATCTTTGTGGGTGACATGGACAGTGGGATTGAGTGCGCCCTCAGCAAGTTTGCCGATGACACCAAGCTGTGTGGTTCGGTTGATACATTGGAGGGAAGGAATGCCATCCAGAGGGACCTTGACACGCTTGTGAGGTGGGCTGATGCCAACCTGATGAAGTTCAACCATGCTAAGTGCAAAGTCCTCCACCTGGGTCGGAGCAATGCCAGGCACAGCTACAGGTTGGGCGGGGAGGAGATTGAGAGCAGCCCTGCGGAGAAGGACTTGGGGGTGTGGGTTGATGAAAAAATGAACATGAGCCGGCAGTGTGCGCTTGCAGCCCAGAAGGCCAACCGTATCCTGGGCTGCATCAAAAGGAGTGTGACCAGCAGGTCGAGGGAGGTGATCCTGCCCCTCTACTCTGCTCTCGTGAGACCTCACTTGGAGTATTGTGTGCAGTTCTGGTGTCCTCAACATAAAAAGGACATGGAAGTGTTAGAACAAGTGCAGAGGAGGGCCACGAAGATGATCAGGGGACTGGAGCACCTCTCGTATGAAGATAGGCTGAGAAAATTGGGGCTGTTCAGCCTGGAGAAGAGAAGGCTGCGTGGAGACCTCATAGCAGCCTTCCAATACCTGAAGGGGGCCTATAGGGATGCTGGGGAGGGACTCTTCATTAGGGACTGTGGTGAGAGGACAAGGGGTAATGGGTTTAAACTTAAACAGGGGAGGTTTAGATTGGATCTGAGGAAGAAGTTCTATACTGTGAGGGTGGTGGGGCCCTGGAATGGGTTGCCCAGGGAAGTTGTGAATGCTTCATCCCTGGCGGCGTTCAAGGTGGGGTTGGACATAGCCTTGGATGGCATGGTTTAGTGGGAGGTGTCCCTGCCCATGGCAGGGGGGTTGGAACTCGATGATCTTGAGGTCCTTTCCAGCCCTTACTATTCTGTGATTCTGTGATTCTGTGTGACTTGTATTGAGGCTAGCCTTGTACTGAGGACTTCGATTGTGGTTAGTCTTGTATTGAGGACTTGGATTGAGGTTAGTCAGCTCCCAGGTGGTGACCTGCGTTGACCACCCTGCACTGCTTTGTTTAAAACACACCTGGTTCAATCAGCCCAAGGGCTCTGTAAAGAACTCTGTTTCAGTGGGATTTGTTGACATGTTTACCTCCTTCTATATCCTCATGCAATCTCTGCTGCTGATACTGGCAGTTAACTAGCTAGTGTCATTGTCTTAATGTAATTTGTATGCTGTCCTGCAGTTAACAGGTTATAATAAAGCTATTTTGCAGTGCAGATACAGTCCTCTCCTTCACCCTGGGAAATCAGGTATGCCAGTTGCTACAGATATTGTGTAACAGCCCATCTCAAAAGGTATTGATGTTTCTCTGCTCTTCTTCACTGTCTTCATGCTCCATTGGTGGTGGTAGCAGTGTCACTGACCCAGCATGAGCTCGTTACAGTTTTGCTTCCAGTCTCAGCAGGGCATAAAAAGCATAACAGAAGTATAAGCATGTCAAAGAATTAGGAGATTGTTAACAGGGTTTTTTGCCTGTGGAAGAGAAAGTGTTAAATATAGAGGCATTGTTCGGAGTTCCAGAAAAGGTAGAATTAACAAAGGTACTTTCTGTTTTTATTTTGAAGCGCAGAAGAGATGCGTCATGCGGGGGAATCAGGTAGCTTGAGTCTCCTGTGGCTTTTATTCACTCGCTGAATTTACTAGAGGATGCAGAGTGCAAGTAACTGAAGGGCAGGCTATGTATACACTGTAAATCGATGTGGTAGCACAGCCTAGGTATAAATTCCATTTTGTACTATAGGAGTGGGATAATATTCAACACCAGAGGTAATGGCAGCTACATAACAATTGAGATAGAGAACACCATAATATTACCAATATAGTCCTGATGGCTATCACTGAATTCTGAAGTCGCATTATCCTCTTCTTTGTATTTTATGACTGCGCTCATGTTGATGCTATTTCTGCTATGTGATGAGAACACTGGTTAGAGAAGAGAGGAGGAAGAAACAGGGGTAATCACTGGCCTAGGGACAAGTATAGGACATCACTTGTGATTGAGCCAGGATAAAGACAAAGGCAGACCAAGGCAAAGCATTTCAAATAGGGACAGAAGAATATTAATGCACTTGTACATGGAGAAATTCTAGTCGCATGACAAGAAATCACAGAAGAAATGAATTTCCCTTGGCCTTCCTTGGCAACACCCAGAATACACTGTCCTGGCAGTAACAGTAAATCTTTTGCAATGGCAACACAAGACCAGTGGGCAAAATCACCATTTTCATGGTAGGGGTTGTGTTTGCCTGTGAAAGGGTAATTACTGACCCAGCAGTTCCTCTGCATGCAAAGTGGCCAAAGGCAAAGGTGGTGGGAAGGAAGCAGAATCTTAAATAGGAAAATTAGGAGAGCCCTTCAGCATATGAATTACTGCACCATTGTAACTGTGTCCCAGCAAAACTAGAGGGATGAAAGCTGGGACACCTACTAAACCCCATGTTAGACTGATGCTCCCAATGTTTACCACAGTTCGGAAGGGACCTGAAGTCCAAGATGAGAGTAATCCCTGCAGAGGATCAACTGCACCGGCAGTAAGGGACAATGGAGCAGCAAGAGCCTGCCGGAGGAGGTCTCAGTGGTGCTCACAAGTCGTTTCTGGCTGGGGCTGCTCCGTGCTGAGTGGGAGCTCAGCTGCACCTAATGCAGACCCAGAGGTGACAGCGCTTAAGGGACCTTGAGCAGGACCCTGGCAGCCATCCCATGCAATGAATGGCTAGGACAGCCTATTACCCAGTGATTTTGCTTCAAGGCTTTAGCTAATATAAGAGCAATTTATCTGTGCTGCAGTCTGTCCTTGCACATAAAGCATCATCTGCCCCTGTTATAAACTTGAGATTGGAGACAAGGTCTACATAAAGGCCTGAAATCAAGATAGAAACCAAAGTAAATCCCTGGTTGTCCAATGAGGGGCTCTGTCCTTTCAGTAGTGATTAATTTAGTTGTACTTGGCTCTGGGGATGCTAATTGCACCTCTTCCTTGAATTTGTAGCTCTGCCTCCCTGCTGGCCCCCAGATAGGGTCATCACTTATTAATTAGTACACAGCATCTTTCTCCTCTCCAAAGGCATTTCACCAGCTAGGCAGATCGTGGCTCTGCAATCAAAGCAGTTTGTGATGGGAGACTAGGTTGGATTGGAGCTTCAGGTACCATGGACGAAAGCTTAATGTGTTTGCTCCACATGTACAGCTAACTTTCCCACTGCACAATGCCATAGGCCTTTAATTCCTGAATACAGTCAGGAATCTTTGGCTTTGCATCACACAAAAGGGGTTGTGTGGTGCTTTTGCCCCATTCTGGGATTATAACTTGAAAGATGACACAGGTGCACATGGTGAGCCAACACACCGGAAGAAAGAGATGGGCTTTCTAATACACAGGGACCATACCCAGTTTCCCCTAGAATAAAGGGGGTTGCTGTAGTTTTGCCCTATTGTGACAGCACAGCAGAGCAGCTCATTTCTGTCAGCTAGAAGCCATGAGAAAGCAAAGGGAAGAAGACAAAAAGAGACAACAAGCCACTATTGAAGGGTGTTTTACTGAAAAGAGAGAGGAGGTATGTGTCTTCTCTCCTTGGTGTTGTGCCATGTTTGCAGCATCATAGCTCTAACAGGATTCAGGAAAGTAGAAGACAAAGATAGCAAAAGAAATGAATCTCAGTCAAGACGGGCTATGATCATTAAGTGAATTTTAACCTAGCCTGAAGCTATGCACTGCAAACATCTTAAAACATAACCTCTCTGTGACCTTGAAAGAGATTTTTTCCTGTTTGAAAATAAAATTCAGAAGGAGAGAAAGGAGAAAATTGATAGAATAAGCGTTCCAGACTTTAAACACAGACATTATTGAACACAGCCAACATTAATCTTTCTCAATCCCTTATGCATTTTCTCATGAAAAAACCTTATCAACTGTTCCATCGTATTTGCATTTGGGAGAGTGGCTGACAGGCAGCTATGGCACTTGATTAAGCACCAAGTTTTGCAAGCCTTGGTATAGGCAAAATGAAATGAAGGACCAGGCTTAGGGGCTGTGCTCTTACCTGTTTGGAATGCAGATCCATGCACTGCATTGCTTGCCAACACCTCAAAGCTAAAAATAGGAACATTTCTTTCACAGCTGGCATGCAGGAAGAATCTCAGTGGGGCCATTACAGAGTTCCATGGGTAAATGTCTCCTTTGGTTAGCTGTACACGACCAACTGGCATCAATGACAGAAGCAATGAGCAGCATCAGATACTTTGGAGAACCACGAACAGAGTTGGCCCACAGCCTACGGTTATTGTATGCAAGACAGGAGAGGATAAATGGAACCTCAGAGGTGCTCCTGTTGGAAGTACAATGTCAGGCAGGAAGCACATGGCCTCTGGGCACCATGGGGAAATAAATACTTTAACTACCACCTCCATCCCTTCTGATATGAATCTTGGTTTAGGGTAAGTACCTGGCAAGCCTGCTCAGAGAAATGTTGGCTGGGGAGAGCAAAGGTTATCATGGTTACTAAAGGGAAAGGAAGGTGACAAACACACCACACTTGAGACAACTTTTATACCTTATTCCATGAACAATCCATTTTGTTGGGTGAATTCATGCACTTCCACCTCTTTCGCCTGGGACCTGTCTGGCTTGCGTCCTATGTCATGTTTCCAGGTGAGGTGATGGATGGGCCATTAAGTTCTGGAGACAAGACTCTGCTCCCAGCAATGATAACTTTTTAACTGCCTTCCCACCTCCTCCATCTCATTGTCCACAGCCATATCCGAATTACCTGACCCCCAGAAGAGAAGAATGCCTCAGGGCTCTGCATACATTTGGGAGTCTTCTACACTCTTCCTGACCTCTGCCACATAATGACAAACTGGATGATGTCTGCAGCCTGCCAGGAAGAAGAGGAAGACAACTTCACATCCTCTGAAGCTAATGAGCTGCAGAAAAATGCTGACCCCTTTTCAGCCTTGTTTCAATTGGCCACAAACACTGATCGTGGCTGATGATCCAAGAGAGTTCATACTGCTCTCCTTCTCTCTGATACCGTAGTGGCCACAAGCACAGGCGGTGGGATCCTGGGAACCTTTCAAGGGATGGCACAACAGGTCTTTCTCAGGCTTGGTGAAGTAACTGCGACAGTGGAGGATATAACCCACTGCCTCAGAGACGGTTGGCAGGCTCTACTCTGAGCTTTGTTGGTAGGACCTTCTCACTGAAGTAACACTGGTTTGGATTGCTCTTGATATAGTACACACTGTTACAGCTTCACCACCTTGTTGTGTTCATTTGGGGCAAATAACTAGGAATAGGCTTTTTCCCTTTTGAATTTACATTAGGACAGTTCTTTCTGCATGTGTGTTGGTGAGAAGTCACCTCTCCTCAATTACATTTATAAGCAGCGCGATCATGGTGAAATGCCTATTTACAGCCAGACTTACTCTTTTTTAACAGGTCCATGCAGAGCAGCTTTTGCTTCTGGCAGGAGCAGCCAAACACCCCCTCAGCAAATGCTAGAGCCAGTAGGCAGCCAACTTCTCCACTTCCTTCTGAAGGTTCAGCTATTCTGCATCTTGAGGTCCATAAGTGAGGTCCTGACGCCCACTGAGGAGGTGAAGGGCAGAGTGCATGCGGTAACGTATATCCTAGGAGGAGTTAAGTCTTGCTGTGTTTGACATGCTCTGGATGACGCGTCTCAGGGACGCGGTTGCAGTCTGTCCTTGATGTACTGGAGCAGAACGTTGTGGTAGGCTCAAAGCACTAAGATCAGCCTTAATGGTTTGACTGTTGTTTGCTCTGGAGGGAAAGGGGGCGGTGAGGAAGAAGAGCTAGAAGGGAAGAGTGCTAAAGCTTTTCATGCCAAAGGGGAAGGAGATCATGACCCATTAACTATGGATACACCCAAGCCAGGCAGAATGGGATGTTGGCATGGGAGGAGCAAGGACTATGTTAGTGTCATGTGTTTCCTTTCTCCACAGCTGCCACTGGATGGGAGTAACATGCATCACCAAACACCACAGCTATGTGGTATGGCCATGCAGGGAAAAGGAGAAGCACTGAACTCCATACTTGTCACCATCCCAAGCTTGGACCAGCCATCCCAAAGAGGGATGTCACTCTGGGTATCTCTGCCATAGGAGATGCCACCTACTAAGTCATTGCCCACAAGAAGAGGACAGTGGTTCAGGACTTACTGCATGAGGAGCAGAGCACCCACAACACTGAATACCTCATGGTCTTGTCAAGAGTCACTTCACAGTCTGTGTTTTAAGACAGACTCTGATTTGGGATCTCAGACAGCCTTTGGATGTCATCTTTCCCTATTCCCCAAAATGGTTCTCACCTCTAGGTTAAGAAATACCTAAATGTTGAAAGCCAGATCTCCTCTACCAGCTGCCAGAAGACCCAGCTGCTGCATGACAGACTGAGATTTTCATTTGAAAGCTTTTCCCAAACACAGCTCATCATCATCATCATCTTTTTTTCCGGCCCACATGGCCTCTGAATTGCAGACACTGAAATACTCCTGAAAGCATCCTTCTGTTCCTCATTCCAGTAGTTGTAGCAGGATGACCTTGCACTGCTATGGTACATTGGGTTGATGATGGTAGGTGCAGAGTGCATAGGAGAAACTGGTCTCCCATGAGACATCTCCTGTGCTGCTTCTAGGTGGTGATATTTGACTGATGGCTGCAAGATCTGACTGCTGGTTGTAGGCATATCTGGTTCTTGTTCAGGTTCTCCAGTTCAGACTGTCCTCTTACTCTGTAGCACCATGTTCCTATCTGGGTTGAGCATGTAGCCTGCAGAATTTGCTGGTAAAGGTGGATGAAACCCCTCTTTAGAGACATTAGCATGCAATCTGCTTTCATTTCTGCTTAGGCACCCATGGTGGGTGCTAAAAGGGCACAATTTATTTTCCTCTGCTTCAATACAGAAAGAGCTGGAAACACACAATATTTATCTCAGTCTTTTGCAAATGATACTCGCTGTGAATGAACGCTGATGGTAACTGCAGAGGACATAACCAGAAATTATCTCTCCTGGATGATGCTTGATTTCTCCCCACCACACATAAGCTGCTTTTTCTCTGTGAGCAACAAATTGGTTCCCACAGCCTGTTGTCTTTTGCAGCATCACCTGGAAACAGGGAGCATGGTGGCTCTTCAGATCCAGCCCTTTATGAGTCTTTGGGAGCATTCCTCCAGCTGCCAGACATGGAACGAAGGAGGACAAACCTTTAATACCAGGATGGAGAAAACTGAGGATATTTGTCATTACCACCTAATATTAGAGCATGTTTCTCTTGCCTCATAATCATCTGGAGGGATTCTGCTGCAGAGGAGAGGTATTTCCCAACCCTGCAATTAGAGTATAGGTATTACAGGAGATGGCGCAGGCTCTGAAGCACAAGTGCTTGTTTTTCTTCTCTTGTTACTTCATACGGATGCAACCAGCCAGGTCAGTCTGTATGGACCCAGGCCAAGGACTGCACTTGCTAAAAGGCACTGCGGAGATTTCATGTTCCCAGAGAAATGAGGCATCATCCAAGAAGTCCGTGCCTGACTCTGAAAGAGAAGGATACTGCTTTGCTTTACATCCCAGTTACTTCAGTAACTGCACAAAATCATATCAAAACCAATGTCCTGCTATGGCAGTGGTCTTTGCATTAGCTGGACTTGATCTGGGAAGTGAGTTAAAAGGAGCCATGAGCTCTTGCTACCACATCCTGGCTCACAAAGTCAGGAGATGTGAACACCACGAATAGTTCTGCTTGGTGGGATGCTGAGCCCAGCCATTGAAATGCACTACCCTGATCCCAGTTCCTTGGAAAACTTCCCAGGGAAGCAGGTCACTGGATAACAAAAGCCCATTAATTGGGTTTTCAAGCTGCCCTGCCAAACCAAATTTGTTTGGGACTTGAAGTACTGCAAAGCCTTGTGTGGTGGGAGACTTGGAGGGAGGCAGAGTGCCACATTAGCAGATGGAGGCAAGTGTTAACATCCTACAATACCAACAAACACGTGCCTGGGGCAGCCTGGAAGACACAACATGGGATGGATAGCCCCAGCAAGGCTCTGGGGAAGGGACATGACACTACCCTTGGACAAGACCATATTAATATTGCATAGCAGAAGCTAATGGATTGGGAGATAATCGCATGCCCATAGAGAAATCCTTGGGAGCTATGTGGGCTCTGGAGCTGTCGTCTTGTGCAGCTTCCATGGGGAAAGTTCCTCTGCTTCATGAGCAGAGCTCTGGTTTTGTCTGGTTTACCGGAGTTTGGGGCTAAACGGCAAGGTTTGAGTAAAGTCGTCTTCAAGAAGAGAAGTTTAAGAGCAGGAATATTCTGTCTGCCATTGGTACAGCAAAACCTTGGTGGTTTTTGGTGAGCTTTTCCTTTCCTTTTTTAACCTCCTTTTATTTTAAGAACCCCCTACTCAGAATAAAGCATCTCAAAGAATTCTTCCTCTCCCCTGTTTTAATTTGCGCTTGGCTTTATTTATTCAAACTCAGCAAAGAATAACTGCAAAAAGCTGGGATTTTTCAGAGGGGGGTGATAAGGTTTTATAAGCCAAAATGTGGCAGCTTTCTGCAAGCTCAGACCTGAGTCCAGCTCTCTTGCTCCCCCCCTTTGCCAGGGGTTGACATTCCCTTTGAACCCACATTGAGCTGAGTAAGGAAGCAGTTGGATGGTAGGCTGGTGATTGTAGAGGGAGAGGGGGAAATAACTGGTGTTCGAAGTATGAAGACATGGGAAAAATAACTTGAAGAATACTTGAGAAATTGATTGAAATCCCCTCTCACAATTCCAGCATGTCTGGAGTGATTTGCAGTTAATACAAAGTCCAGCTGAAGGAAGCTTTGAAATGAAACATCATTCCAAATGAAATAGAACCTAAGCTTGTTTTTCACTCTGAGTGCCAGACTGACACGAATATTAAACACTGAAATGTTTATAGCCTCTTTTCTTCCCAATTAACAGCTTGAGTTTACAACATGTGTTAGTATCAAACCCATTTATTTTTTAGCTGGAAAAGATCATTATATCTCCCTTTCTCCAGACTACCCGAGCTTCACCTCCTACTTGTTACAGCCTTCTGCTCCTGCCAAAATTCAAACAGAACAAAAACTTAGTGGCAAGAAGAAATCAAAGGGAAGGAGCAAGCAATGTATGCTCTTTGCTCTGATGAAGTGAGACACTTGCTTTGCACATGAAAGCCAGCACTGTAAGTAAACTTGATAATAGCATTTTTTTTCCCTCAGACATGCCTCAAAATTGATATTTCACCCAAGGATGACTCTCCCAGGAGCTGTGCAGCACGTGTGGCACTTGCTGCTATAACACTGCTGTGCTGGCAGCTCTTCAATAGACCCCCTTCTCCACCTTCATTAGCAGTGATGGGTGCTTTGGGGCTACAGAAACTGAGACATGCTTTGGAAAGCGGCACCCTGTATTCCCCCATCCTATCATATTTTCATGCTGGGGAAGCTAAAGATCACAGCATTAAAGCAGTGGGATTGATGGGTTGCACAGGGAAGCTCTTTCAGGCTGGTAGATACAATAGTGAACATCACACTACTACTTTTGACTTCTAACTTCTGGATACGTAGGATCAGGCAAGAAACCTATATTCTGTGCTCCCATCTGTTTGCTAGATATAATGGCAATGCTCTGTTTTCCAGAAATGTTGGAAAGATAAATACAGCCTTCAACTGTATGAGAGAGAACTGCAAAGAGGAAGGCAATACGAGTTCTCCTTTCCATGGGGGATAACATGAGAAATAACGGGCTTAAGTTGTAGGAAGAAAGATTTAAGTTACATGTTAAGAAAAGCTCCCAAATGGGAAAGAAAATGAAACCCTGAGATAGGTTTCCCTGCCTGGGAAGCAGAGACTCCATCACTTCAAGTTTTTAATGATATGTTAGACAAGCATCTCAAGTGGCTTTGGGGGAAGCTGAGCTGCTGGGAGGTGAGACTGCCGAGGGGAATCCTATGGGCTCTGCTTTCCCATTTCCTATGAAAGACCAAGGGACTTGGTGCCAGGCACCTGGTAAGTGCCTTCAGCTATGTCTTAATTTGAAATAGCTCGGTTAAAGTTTCATCCCAGTTTTCCTATGCCTTTTCCGCTCTTTCACCCAAAACCACAAAGGCTTAGAAATGGCAGTGCAGAGGAACTGCAGACGCTCCCTCACCCCTGCTCTGAAGGTGCTGTGTCAAAAGAAGGAGAGCAATAGAGAGGAACTGAGCAAAACTGGAGTCAGCACACATGGGACCTCAGCAAGACACACAGAATGTACTCACAGTCTGAGCATGGAGCAGTTTATACCTTGTGTAGCCATGCCCTATTGCTCCCAGTTCATGCTTGCCTGGAAATCAATTTTCAAAGCTTTTGAAGTCTGAGATCCTCTGAATCCCGTGGGGTTTTATCATTAAATCCCTCCAGAAAGAACAAGTGTCTAAGGAGCAGTATGGCCCAGAAACTGATAGCTCAGAGATGCCCTCAGAGAGACTGAGGCACAGCAGAGGAGGAGTGAAACGCTGAGGAGCATTGGCTAGCTGGACCCTGCACACCTCCTGCTGAGAGGGCAGCAAGGAGGCTTTGATTCCTACATCGTCATGGGGGGAAAAGCAGATAAGTAGTCCAAGAGGTTGCTCATCTGAGACTCATTCACCCTCTTACCTGCCCTGGTATGTAAGGCTAATATCAGCAGCCTTACATTACCTAAGGAGGGCTGACAGAGCAAAGATATCTTGCTGCTGAAGAACAAGAGGGAGGGTTAACCCACTGCCTTGCAAAAGCTGCAGCATGTAGGTACATGCACTCAAAACATCCAGCAACCTTTCACGTACGACTTGAGCCAGAGCAAGCAACACCAGATCCTGCATGAGCACCCAGCTGCTACACACACCCATGGGCATTGCAAGAGGCCCATCTGTGTGATAACGCACATCTCCATGTGAGCCCATGAGTGGTAAATCTCAGCATCTGGCTGACAGTGCTCATCAGCTAAAAGCAGCTAGTTTGTCCAGCTGGTGATGGAGGTGTTTCCATCTCTGGAGATCAGAAGGAGTTGCTCTGCCTTGCCAAGGGGTCTATGATATCACCCATTTGTGACCAGGATGTGCTGAGCTACTGTCCTGGGTTCAGCAGTAGCAGTCATTTTTTCTTTTTCCCTTCTTGGTAGCTGCTGCAGCACTGTGTTTTTGATTTTGAGCCTGGGAACAGTGCTGATAACACCAGTGTTTTCAGTTACTGCTTGGTGATGTTTAGGCTGGCCAAGGACTTGCTGAGTCTCATGCTCTGCCAGGGAAGGGTGGAAGCCGGGGGGAAGCAGAAACAGGACACCTGATCCAAACTGACCAAAGAGGTTATTCCATACCACAGCACGTCATGTCCAGGAGGAAAAAGAACTGGGGGGCTGGAACCCGGAAGTGGGGTGGGTTTTAGTTCACAGCTCGGTCGTCGAGTGGTGAGCAGTTCTGTCCTCTTCCCTTGTATTTCTCTCGTTATTGTTATTATCGGTGGTGGTAGCGGTGGTTTGTGTTGTACCTTGATTGCTGGGCTGTTCTTGTCTCGACCTGTGGGAGTTGCGTTCTTTCGATTCTTCTTCCCCCCCCCCCCCCCCTTACGGAGTGGGGGGGAAGAAAAAAACTCTTCCCTTGTATTTTTCTCTTGTCATTATTATTATTGGTGGTAGCAGTGGTGGTTTGTGTTATACCTTAGTTGCTGGACTGTTCTTATCTCAACCTGTGGGAGTTGCATTCTTTCGATTCTCCTTCCCATCCCTCCAGGAGCGGAGGGAAGAAAGAGGGGGAAGTGAGTGAGTGAGCAAAACTGTTTGTGGCTGAGAAGCTTAAACCACGACAGCTACTCAAGGTACAAGCAAGCAAAGCCGCTGATGGCTGCTGAGGAGTTAAATGCTTGCTATTGAAATCCTGGATTGCTATATTTTATTCCTGTTTCCTCCAGTAGAAAGCTCATCTCTGGAATCGTTTATTGGACATTGACAGAACATTTCTTCTCCTCCTTAACATGAAAAGATTTGGGAGGTAAGAATTAATCTCCCGTACAAGTCACAAGCTTGGCACAAGTCTGTGTAGCTAACTTTGTGCTCAAAGTGCCTTTCTCAGCATTAGTCCTTGAGCTGGAAAGCAGCGTGCAGCAGGAGGGCCAGTTCTGAACAAACACACAGGAAATCTCTCCGGGCCTGATCTGTCTTTCTCATTGCAGCAGAACAGGCAGCACTCAACTCCCTGGTCTGGTGCCTTTGGAAAGCTTGAAAGAGGAAGGACTGCTCAAGGAAACGAAAAACCTGGTCTCTCAGAGTGATGGGATTCTGGGTTTTGATGAATTTCCTCAGCCATCTCGGTATGAGGGCTCAAGAAGCACTCAGAGAATATAACCTTTGAAATGCTTACCAAAACCCAGCACAGGCAGAGCCCTGAAGGGATGCAGGAAAGACAAACGTCTGCTGGCCCTATCCTCAAGCTCACCCCTGCACCTGTGTGAGCCATCAGCCCACAGCAGGACTGGAGCTGTTTGCAGCCTTTAATAGCTCTAATCCCATTAGCACCTCCTCCCCACAGCAGCAGAGTGCTGACACCCCCTTTTACCACTGGGTTAATCACATCCAGGAGAGCCTGGCTGAATTTATGAGCCCTCACTCCCACCCCAGGTCCTATTAAGCTTCATCAATCATTGCAGCAGCAATGCAGCCACCCTCAGCTGGCAGGAAGGTGCTGAGCTACTGCAGCAGAGTCCAACTGCAGGTATCAGTGCTGAGTTAAAAGCAGAGCAGATTTTCCTGTAAATAAAGAGTTGTGTTTTGGGAAGGGCAAGTTCTTAACTGGGGGGTTGCTGAACTGGTTGCACGTACCTGGAGGGGTATGAATTTATGGAGCTGTTGCATCAGTGACCCCTATGTCTACGTAGCATGGGGGTATCTGAGTGCAGGTGAAGGCTTTTTGCTTTGAAGGGAGACAGAAGTCTTCCTGTCCCAAAAACTGTGTTGAATCATTTCTTTCTACACAACCTGACCTTTAGAGGATGCAGGGAACACTCTAACACCCTGCTGGCTGCCTGCTCCATAGGGTGGGAGCACACTCACCCTCCCAGGGTAAGATACCTGCTGTTTCCTTGGCAGCTTTTCCTGCTCTCGCTTGAGGAGGGTGGTTTGTGCTGGGATTTTGGGCTAATAACTGCCAGGACAAACAGCACTGAATGTGCCGGATGCAGGAAGCAGGCAAAAAGAAAGGAGAGGGTTCCATCTCTTCTGAGTGACTTGATCTGAAAGATCTTTTCCAACCTAGCTGGTTCCATAATCGTATGAAAGGTGAGGAGGCATAGAGGTGTTTGTTCCTTTTTGAAGACCATGTTCCTCTAGCAGGACACTGACAGTTCCCCCACCGATGGCAGGAAGGGGGTGCAGCACAGGAGCCCTTACACCTTGTCTCACACTGTGGTAGGGTGGGGAAGGCTCAGCCAGGCTGGGCACTGCGACCAGTGAGTAAGAACCCCATGTATGTGGAACAGCCAACCTGTCTGCGCTGGCACCCAAGGTGGGGACGCTGGAGGAACCTGTTCCTATCCTTCCTCTGACCCACCACAGCAAGCCCAGTTTGTCAGGTCGGAGCCTTGAACCTCCCCATTCCCAGTGTCCCTGAGGAGAAGGATGCCACCTCTTGGTGCAGAGCATCTGCAGCCAGGACAGAGACCCCAAGGCCAGCACAAGCAAAGGAGCACTCTCCTTCCAACCTCTCTTTCAGCCCTCACCCGGGCTCAGCTTTGAGGGGTACTGCCCAAGACAGGGCCCAGCTGAGGCTCCTCTGCACAAAGGCAGTTAGCCTGTCACAGACACCTTCTCCCAGACCAGCCTGTTGCCTCAAGGACTGTTCACAACAGAGCTGTGCAGAGACAGTCAGACCCTTTCATTCATTCCCAAGGGAAACAAAGGAGAGACTGCAATTAGCCAGGCCCAACAAAGCGCATACATCCAGGTTAATGAGCATCCCAC
Organism: Amazona ochrocephala; assembly: GCA_039720435.1. NCBI lineage: Eukaryota > Metazoa > Chordata > Aves > Psittaciformes > Psittacidae > Amazona > Amazona ochrocephala. Next base: position 1,515,410 of record CM077897.1, read on the forward strand.
TGGTACACACCTTATCAGAGCAGGTAGGTATTTCTGTTGTAATTGAAAAGAAAAGCTATTCACTAGGCAAGAGTTCTTTTTGAGTAATCCAAGGGACTTTCTTTATGCAATTAAACTGCTAATGAGACCTCTTACTGCTTCCTGCTTTTCTTTCAGTATCTTCCCACTGAGGCACAGCACTGTTATTGTGTTAGAGACAAACAGGGCAAGTTTCATTCTTTTGAGGCAGTTGATGGAGAAGAGCACTGCCGGGACCCTTCACCTCCTTCCCTTCCCTTGGGGGGCTCAGGGTTTCTGCTGCAGGCTCTGATTTCTATGCTCTCTTACACCAGGAATCCAGCTATAAATGCTTATACCTAAGCTCTTCCTTAGGGTTAACTTCATTGTTTTTAGTACTAGCTAGCTCTGTTTCAGATACTCATTGTATGTATCTCTAACTATTCCTTCTAAGCTTCCTTCTCACTTAAACTGCTAGGCAGTGCCTACTTGTATTTGGTGGCTACAACAGTGGTAAAGGAGACGAATACTGAAGTAGGGCCCTCTGCAGTCTAATCTCCTGAGCACGGTGAAGCCACACAGCATTCCTGCTTTTCCAGAATGAAAGGGAAAAGAACAACCTAAAACCCGCATTTCTTTCAGCCTGAAAAACACTGCCAGGATTTACAGCAGAGCTGAGTGCATGGAATTCCTATTCCTCATGTAGTAAGTCTTTTGTTTCTCCCAAAGGTCAGTCCTGAGCAATGGTTTTGGGGTTTGGTAGCAATGTTCCAGTGTAATTGCCTTGCTCTGAAAAAGGCTGAGGCTCGTGTGGATGTGACTGGGCTTGCAAGTGTTTAAGCTCTTTAGGGAAGCTGCATGTCATACTTGGTTGGTTTACAGCTGTAAACATCATAAAGACAAAAGTGTTGTAGTTCTGTACTCAGCTTCTACCTGCTCATGCTAATACTCAAGAGCAGATGGACAGCAGAAGAAAGAAAAGCAGAATTCACTGTGTTGCCCTTCTTTCTCACCTCTGGCACTGAAATGCTTCGCTATCTACCATACCCAATGCTTTCAGTCCGATGCTAAGCACTGCAACAATAGTGATAGAAACACAAACTAGTTCTTCTGAGCTACTACTAAGAATGACTATAGATGCAATTACAGATCCCCTGATATTTGCATTAAAATATTTGGAAGCCCTGCTGAAGGCCAGAACACAACTATACCAAATATGGATTGCTCTGTCTAATCACCTGATGCCATATTCTTTCCAGGGTCCCCAGTACGTCAAGAGAGGGAATTTATTAGGCTTAAAGACAATTGGAAGAATGGTGTTGGTTTTAGCTGGTAAGATACCTAATATTTGGAATTCCTTCTTTTCCTATTCAGAGCATTTACTATTCCTCTCCTCTAAAGGTTGTGTAGAATCAGGAGATAAAGGCTGGAAAGGTAACGAGCAGCTCTGTGCCAGCAGACACTTTGCCTTCTTTGCAGATGCTCTGGAAGATCTTGGAGCTTTGCCTGGCTGGGAGCATGATAAGCTCCTGAAAACCTGACTGCAATATTTCTAGATGGGGATCATGCTGCTCCATGCTACCCAACTTGTAAAGACTGAAAATCTGTCTACTTCACACAGTAGCTGCATCCAACTGACTGCAGAGCCCATATAGGGTTAGTATTTGCATATGCAAATGAACATGCACATATGCTAATAACTCCATTTAAAATCATTGAATCACAGCCTGGTTTGTGTTGGAAGGGACCTTGAAGCTCATCCACTCCCAACCCCTGCTACAAGCAGGGACACCTTCCACTGGAGCAGCTTGCTCCAAGCCCCTGTGTCCAACCTGGCCTTGAACACTGCCAGGGATGGGGCAGCCACAGCTTCTCTGGTCACCCTGTGCCAGCGCCTCAGCACCCTCACAGGAAAGAGCTTCTGCCTAAGAGCTCATCTCAGTCTCCCCTCTGGCAGGTCAAAGCCATTCCCCCTCGGCCTATCAAAGAAGAAGGAAATATTTATAGGAAAAATAAGAAATAGAGGACTACAAGATGTGGAGCTGCTGTCAATTATTGCCATTGCTTTGGTCACTGGAAACTCTGTCCTGCAAGTGGAATCTTTCTCTTCTTTATCATGGCCACAACTTCTAACCCATGAAGCAGGCTTGCCATGTTGGCTCAGGGAAATAAATACCAAGTGTGAGAAGCTGCTTAAATTGGAGTATGGTGAAACTTGGTAGAGCATCCTCAGTAAGGAGCAAGACTTCTGGACAGTTTAAAGTGGACTACTTCAGTTTGCCTTTACTGTTGAATTTTGACATGGGTACAAAATTTGCAGTAAGAGGAGGGAAATCCAGGATGGAAAACAAAATGGGACCTTTTTAGGACCGCTGCCGTTCCTCTGTGCTCCTGGGTTCTCTCTGAAAACACAGGCAAACCTTTGCACAAGGTGAGGAGAAGGGCAGATGAGGGATAGAGGAGCCAGAGGCAGCTACTAGAAGTCAGCAGATAATCACTACATCTAATCATGTACAATGGGTTCCTATCTCCTTAGCACTTCAGAGCCAGCAAATCTCTGCACTCCTATTGATTTTCTGCCTGGATACTTAGGGGATGGTGCTCACTGAAGATAACGGCTTTCCCCTTTGGGCTGCAGGCTGAACCAGGCAGGGTTCCCTGCAGAAGCACCTCCTGCTTAGAGCTTGCTGCAGAAAGAGAAATCATGTACAAACCCCTCCTTGTCTGGGGAGTTTGTTTCTACCAACCAATGCAGCAGAAAAAGACTGATCCTGGTCCTGAGCACAGTGTCAGGACAGCCAGGATTGGGATATGGACTTTAGAGGTTTGGAGCTGGATGGATTGGGATTGCAGGTGCCATTTTTAATGTAATAATTCACTTAAGCAAAATAAAGTTACTCTGATTCTAAAGGAAAAAGGATGTTTCTTGTTTATAGAGCTTGGAAACAGATTGTTTGCTTCAGTTTCAAAGCAATCCTCCTTTGTGCACCAGGTGCTGTTGTTATGATGTGGAAAAGCTTGGGCTTGATGACTTGGCATTATTTTAATGGGAAAAAAACATGTTGTCCGAAGACTTGTACTGTGTCTGATTCCCCTTCAGCAGGTCCTTGTCACTCCTTGTGAGCGTGTTTTACACTTGGCAGGAAAAGGAGACCAAGGCACCAGGAGTGCTGGCCATCATCCTTCCACTCCATTGGTTTAGTCCTATTTTGGCAGGACGATGGTGGCAGGACAAACTACTGTCAGGCAAAACCCCTGAGCTCACACCCAGAGTTGGTCTCACCCCCATGCTTTGGGGTCCCTTTCCTCAGGTCTCATTTCATGTGGTCCAAGCACCAGATTAGCAGCCCCAGAAATGGGTTTGTTGTCTTTATTCCTCTCAACAAAAGCCTTAAGTAACCTCCCCAAGAGTTGAGAGCTATGATGGGAAGGCCCAGTGCTGTATTAACAGGCTGAAGGAGGATTTTCCACCCTTGGATGTGCTGCCTGGGGGGCTCTGAGGTGGAAGGACTTAGAAGAGCAGGCAAGGGCAGAGGGGATGCCCATGGACCATAGCAGCACATGCCTGCCATCCCACTGGTACCCAGGTCGCTCCCTTGGTGCTTTGCTGATGGGAAATAAGCCCCATCCTTGCGGATGTTTGGAAGGAGAAAAGTCAACTCCTCTCTCTTCCCATCAGCAAAATGAGAGACAGCAATCTGGAGAAGCTCTGTGATGGGTAGAAACTGCTTTCTCTTCAGTTTTTAATGAAAAACCACTGGAATGCTTTGGGGAGGTGCATATTAATGACATATTAAAGCAATATATAATGGCCATGCAACAGGTCCCATGCTTCAGCCCCGCTCCTTGGGCTCCCCTGTGCTTCAGCTTATCAAAACTTATTTACAGCAGTGGGTTGTTCTATTATGCAAATAGCCTTTTTCTTCCCCATATGAGTATCTGCAATGTTCCTGTGGTACAGGAAGGCTGCCCCGTGCTGAAAGAGTCAGGGTAACACATTAGGTGCAAGTCCCATGCTATTCAACTGCATAAAACCCTCATTTGTGCTGCTTTTCTCACAGATCTAATACACTTTCTATCACATGATTGAGAGCACAAATTGTGTTGAATCCTGCCACCAGAATTACTCATATCTCCATGCTTTAAGCATGCCAGGAATAGCAAATGTGCAGCCATCCCCAGCTTTCTTTTGGATTAATGACTTGTCTGTGGATTCTCTCCTCAAGCACTTGTGTGTATTTGCTGAATAATCTGGGCAAACCTTAGCTTTGGCAGTGAGTTATCAGCTTGACAGCTGCCTTTGCCAGGGAAAAGGGCAGAAATGGATGCTTTGGATCACATGGTGGCCAGCATTAGTCATTTTATTGAGAAACTTGCAAAACTGAGTGGTTTCCTTGAAGCCTGAACTCTTCTGATGGGCTGTGAATCCACACCCTGGTGTAATGACGAAGCAGAGAAAAGGCTGCAAGCATAGGTCAATGAAATGGACTCATGTCTTTTCATTTTAGTCTCTTTGAAAGCAAAATCTCATCGTTTTGTGGATAACTGGCTATATTGGTTAGAGTAGTGCTTCTGGATGAGCAGAGCGCTCAGCACCTACCCGTATAAATGAAGACATACATATGTACACAGGCACAAATGAGAGGAGAGGGGTAGGGCTCGCATGCTGCTTGCCCACAAAGCCCTTACAGCATGCCAGATCCTCTGCTGGTCCTCCAGCCCTCACCCCTTCACTCCCTGCAGGCAGCTCCTGGAGTCTCTGCAGTGCTGAGATCAGTTCTCCAAGCAAAATCCTCATTACAACGTTTCTGGCTCCAGATGGCCTAAGTTTTAAATGATACAGGATCCGATGTTCATCCCTACATATCTTGTCCCAGGGTTCTCTCTCCACTCTGTCCCAGCAATTTGGAGAGCCAGAATGAGCAAATATTTGGCAAAATAGAATGCAAATACCTGCAAAACTCACAACCCACAACCTCTGCCAAGCCCTGCAGCCCTCTCTAAATCACCTATGGTGCTATTTAGTGGAACAGTGAGAGCTGCACGAGAAGACGGGAGGATAAGAAACAATTTGTGCTTTAATGCAAGCTGGTAATCACAAAGTGTCTTCTGAATGTGCTTTGTATGTCAGCAAAAGAAGGGTCCCCTGCCCTGTGCTTCCTTAGGCTGCTTCCCCAACCCCTCCAAGAGCTTTAGCAAGCACTAAGAAAGGATAAGCACTGTGATTTGGATGTGTCACATCCATCACTGCTTCAATCAGGAGAGATTGTGTAGATGCCGACAAGATGTTTTGTCTGTGAAACTGTTTAGGCTGATTTAAAGCGCTGGGACTTATGCTTCCAGGATGCACAACTGCCTGGAAACGGTTGTTATGGCAAACAGGGGCAGGCAGCAGTGCCTGTCAGGAGAAATGAGTGTGAAGCCAGTGGACTTGCGGGGCAAGTTTCTTCCAGATGCCCAATTCAGCAGGGTCAGAGGCTGCACATGGACTGGGAGAGGCAGGGATGCTGCTGGTCTTGATGCAGCACCAGTGCACCGGGTGTGGATACAGCAGTGTATTTTCAGGCAGGGTTTAATGCAAAAGAGGCACAAAGATGCACTTGGACCAGACCCCAAAGTCCTTCAGACTTTGCCCAGTGACTGCACTGCGTGGGGAATGAAGCTGAGCTGCCATGTGGCTGCAGGACTGGCCAGGATCAGGGATCTCTGAGGGTGCTGAGGTGCTGGCACAGGGTGCCCAGAGAAGCTGTGGCTGCCCCATCCCTGGCAGAGTTCAAGGCCAGGTTGGATACAGGTGCTTGGATCAAGCTGCTCTAGTGGAAGGTGTCCCTGCCCGTGGCAGGAGGATGGAACTGGATGAGCTTTAAGGTCCTGTCCAACACAAATCATTCTGTGATTCTATGATCTTCCACCCCTGTCTTCATCAGGCACTGAAGAACTGTGGATGTGGCTCCAGGGTTTTGCCTCCTGGGAGCTGGGGGCAATTCATGGTCCAGGTTTCCAGTTCTTGTGTCTTGTGATGGCTTTTTGAATTACGCTGCTTCTTTAACCTATATCAAAACAACTGCTGAGCCAGAGCCAGGGAGAGCCCTTGACCTGGTGGGTCAGTGAGCAGACAGCTCATTGAAATGGGTGAACTGGTCAGGAGGAAATCTGCTGTTTGAGGCTCTCCCACTGGAGGAAGGAGCTGATATTTTGCAAAGCAGACGGGTTTCCATAGAAACTCCAGGAATGGGTCCTGCAGTCATGGGGAAAGGGGGGGGTTTATTCAGTGCAAGCAGCTGCCAAGAAGTTAAATGCTGAAGGTGATACAAAGCCCCCTGACCCACAGCCCAGCTGGGAGGGGAAGTTGCTTTTCTCCTATTAATGTTTCTACCGCTGCATTCGAGGAGCTGCATTTTCATTTTGACAGTTTGAGATGCTTTCCATTGCCCAGATCCCTTCCAAAAAGCAAATAACCCTCAAATAAATGGAATGGAGCCCATCTGCACAGGAGACTCCAACATGCAGCCAGGTTGGGTCGGATGGTGCTTTACCTCGAGATCATTGGCATATTCTGGCATCAGTTTGATCCATTGTAACTACAGTGAGTGAGCTGAGCTGCAAGCTCACCCGGATGAGAGGATGGGAAAGCTGGGACTGAGAGGGAGCAGATTGCATGGAAGCACTGATGCTTGAGGACAGAGGTAGAGCTGAAGGGTTTTCCTCCATGAACATGCCTCAGGCAATGTTGTGCCTTGCATGGTGTCCATGTGCTGTTCTGTGGGCAGAAGCTAGCTCAGTCTATGCAGTGAAATGATGCAGTCTCCTCTGCTCACTCTGTGAGCTGAGGGTGGTGGGTTAGAACCAAGAAACATCCCACAGCTACCAGGTTTAGATGAAAGTCCCCATCATCAAGAACCACTCCTCACTTCCCCCTGAGCACACAAGGATGTCTGTGCAGGTGCAAGCCTTGGCACCATCTAGATCAGTCATCAACAACAACTGCTAATCGTCTTCTCTGTGCTTTGACCCCCTCATTCCCATATAGGTATTCCTTTTTCCAGGTTGTTGTCACCTGTTATTATCTGGATCCTTCCTGGTTTTGTTAGGTCACCAGCATGGGCAGTACTCATACACTTGCAAGCCATGAGCTTTTTGGGGTAGAGCACAAGGAGCCGGCAGTCTGTCATCCCCCCAGTACCACAGCTCAGGCAGATTTGCTGGAGCTGTCACTGGACTGTTGCTATCCAGTTATGCAGAACTATCCAGTTCTATCCAGGAGCCTCTGAGTATATCTAATGCCCTCCTGAGACAACTTTGGACCCTTCAAACCCCGTGTCAATGAGTCCCGCAGCTTCATTATGTACTGGATGAAAACACTGCCGCTGTCTGAGAAAGGGCTTTGGGGCTAGTCCCTGACCCCTCTGATGCTGCATGTGGGAAGCAGCTCCCCTGGCTGTATCCAGTTTATGAGTTTTGTCATGTTCCAATCCCATTACTTCTTAGGTTTTATTCTGAAGCTCACCCCTACACTTTCCTGTGCTGACAGCCAGCCCCAGGGCCTGAATGAGCATGACCACAACCTTCCCAAGGCTCAATGTCCTTTTGTGAGGAGCACGCTCTCCTTTAATCTCCAGCTCCAAGCATTTTAAACTGTGACTATCAGAAGAATTTCTTCACCCAAGAACAGGAATTAAAGCATTTGCTCAGCCAGGCTGAGAGCTGGTAATTACAGAGAGGGAAGCTCAGTGTTTTCCACCAACCCCCAGGTGCATGGAGGGGAACTGACCTCCAAAATTACCTTGGCAGCTTCATCACTAGGTAGGGAGGGAGATGAGGATGGTGCACAGAGGGGATGGGTCTTAAATTTGGCTGCCCAGTGAGGTAGATCCAAGTGGTATTTACAGAGATCTTTGCCCATTTGTGCTATACCTCCAGGCACAGCTTGTTCAAGCTGGCTTTGGCAACTGGCATTGAAAAAGGTTTTAGCAACCCTGTGATTCCGCAGTTAAAAATCTCCACACTCAACCTAAGTGGAAGAGTCATCAAAATGCTGTGGAAATAGACAGTGTCAGAGTATTTTTTCTGTCTTTTATGATAAAAACAAGAAAAAAGGAACATTCCAGTTTTGATAAACTTGATGCTACAAACCATGGCTGGCTGTGGTCCTTTTCCCCACTACTCAAACAGAAAAGCTTCCTAAGGAATCCTTGATTACACAGAAATATCCTTTCCCTGATGGCAAAAGTTTTGCTCTCAGTAGGAGTGGTAGAAATATTTGGCTCTCCATGGCCAGAGCAATGATGTGAGGGTGGCCAGGCACTATTACACCTCGGTGTTTCTCCTGTGTTTAAGGGATGATGTTACCATGGGCTATCCTTCTACTTTTGTAAGTCTTTGCACCTTCATTACCTCTATGGATCTCAAAACCAACAAACCACTACCCTGGGTGCCCCAAAACCTTGCATATCTGTTAACTAACCAACACTTTCAAGATCCCATAGAGTTGCTTAATGTGAATATAACTTCTTTATGGGCTTGCAAATGTGTGCTGCAGCGTTGGGAAACAGGAGCTTCTGCTCTGCCTTGGTCAGACCATAAGAACAAAGGGACCTTCTGAAAATGAAAGAGACACTTAAAACCCCCCAGATGTGCATACTACTGTGTTTACAGCCTCTGGAAGAACAGATATGTGCCAGGATCAGGGATAAGGGATCGGACTAAGAACATTTGTCAAGGTTAGATAATTCCCAGCTTCCTAGAAATGCTTCAGCTGAAGCTCAGAGACAGTGAATAATTTGCCTGTAGGCAAACAGAGGTGGTGACAGTATGGAGAAATTGTATTTCTTCTAAATCAGATGATCTCATTCTTCTGCTGTTTATGGGCCATGGCTAATGGTGCTGCTTTCCAGTCAGGCCAGACAATCCTTCCAGGCTTAAGTGGAAAATGTCATCAACCCTAAAATCAGCAGTACCATTATCACTTTAAATTTGTTGCGAGGCCAATCCATTTTTGCTGTCACTCTTTAGCATGATGAAAGCCATAGCAGGGCAGGGATGGATAATGAACTGCACTGTACTTGACCCTAATAATTCAGGTTTTTGCCTTAGTGGAGCACAAGAGTCATATTTTGAAAAACTCATTATAGTCAAGCTATCTATGGTCAGGGAGGGCAGGACTAGATACATAAAGGAAACTGCCCTAAAAAGGTAAAACCCATTGGCCCTCCATAACGATGATTATAGAACATAAACGGTCTGGACCAAGGATCCTTATTGATGTAGGAGCAGTTTTTGCTAGAGGGATCAAATACTTTTCCCATTCAGAACAGACAAGAAAACATGAAAGCCAACATTCTTCATGAAATCAAATCTGTCTTCACCCACAATGAAACTTAAACCATTGGGAAACTTTCAACTTGAAATGAAAAAAAGATGGAAGGATTTGGTTCACACACATAGACACCGAGAACACATTGATCCAGGTTTGAAATGATTTAATTTCCAAAATGCTTCTCAGGAAAGTCCTTTTAAGTCTGAAATGAAACAGTTTTATTTAAAAGGAATGTTGCAGATACTCCATTTCAGCAGCTTCCACATCCTCACTTTGTTTTCACCATAACTGCTTCATGCATGAATGCAACTTGACCACTTTATCACCAAGTATTTCACCGAACTCCCAGACAGGTCTCACAATGGGAAACAGCTCTGCAAGGAGGGTCCATTTGCATTACAGCACATTGCACAGATTTAACACTCACAATAGTGAATAAAACCCTTTAAACACTTGTCAACTCTGGGCGCAGAAATGAGTTAAGCTCATTTGTCTCTCCCCCTAAATGAATGTTTCATTTTCTCTTTCAAGCCCATTCTGGTTTATGTTCAGTCAATAAAAGCTGCTGCTGGATTTCAAGTCACCACAAAGTAATGCCTGACATTAGGGATGCAGACGGGAACGTGAGTGTTATAGCAAAATTCCTTGATTTTTATCTCATTTGGATCCACTTCAGGTATTGGCTCTTTGTGTCTATCTTCAGAGCTGTCAGAGTGTTTGGGAACGGTGACTGATGAATTCCATTTGTCTCCACCTCTGGCAAACGCAATGAAACATCTTTAGAGATGTAACAAAATCATCATTGTCCTGATCAAAAACACCAACCCACCTTTGATTTGAAAGTCAAAGCAACTAATTTAAGCAAAACTTGCTTTTCACAGTTTGAAATCAGAGTCTGAGGCACCATGTCCTGGAAGATGTTTTGGGTGATTGGATTCCCAATGATTTTTAAGAATTCAAAGATTAGTTGCCACTTTGTTAAAAAGGTAGGAAGTCTGCTGTGACACCTTGAGCACCTTTTCAAATGGGGCAGACATTTCTTCTTCCTTCTGCATCTCTATCATGTACCATGCAGCCTGAGATGATAACTGAAAACTGAGTAAAACAGATATTTGACAGAGAAATAAGGCTTTATATTGGTATATCCTGTCAAACAGTGGGACGAATTGCAATGAAACATGTTGCTTTAAACGCCCCACTGCTGAGAAATAGTCAAATTTGCCTCTGTGGACTTTGAACAGGGAAGAAGGGGAGGCAAGGAGGAAAATCTCCTCATGACCAGACAAACACTGTAAGAAATAATAAGTATGGATCATTTTTACTGGCCTGACCCAAAGTTCCATGGAAGTCATTGCAAGTCTCATCACTGATTTCTGAGTATGTCAGGTCAATGAGGATGTATCGACCTGTGCTGCTAAATACCTGGCCCTGTCTTTACTCCTTCAGGATCATGAGGCTGTGAAGTGAGCAGTCTCTAATGGGGAAATAAGGCAGTTTGGAAGTCTGTACTGCTACCTGCCTCCTAATTAATCCCAGGATTAATTTTACAGTCAAAGAGGGCATCCAGAGATGCCCTGTGCTGCAGCCAATGAGACCCATACAACACGCTGACTCCAGAAGGCTGTTTGGAGATACTCAGCAGGCACAGAGAGCTGGAGTTTTGATCTTGAAATATTGCTAAATAACTAAATGAGTTTTACTTCCAATCGCCAGCCTGTAAAGTGATGTTTCAGTGTGTACATGGAGAGTGTTCAGGTGTTTGGGGACATGTCTGCAATTAGAATAAGTAAAGCTTGCCATCTGGAGAGAAAATCTGCTTCCTTCTCTACATGCCTGGGGTCACAGGCAGTTCCACATATGCTATCAACAGAGAACTTTCTTCCTCAAGTACCACCTGATTCATCAATGAAGAAGGACTTGACTTTTCATTTGAGTCCTGGGTATCAACCTGATATGGCTTAGCTGAGGGGAAAAGTCATGGTCATTGAAAACAGTTCCCCAGTGATGGGCTCCAGGCAATACCCTACTGCAAACCTCCCCTTGCTGGTTTTCATGGTTTTATTGCCTTCCGATAATAGGAGAATTTCTGACTGCTTTTGTGAATCGGTGAGAAATGTTGGGGTTTGTTCCAACAGTGAGCTTTCCACGGACTTGGTTGCTAGGGGAAGCTTGAAACTGAGACCCCAGGCTGACCTGAAAGTTCAAGCCCCAGAAAATAAGAGAAGCCAATAACTATTCAACAGTCTTGTGTTCTGGGGACGTGAATGTGGCTTGCTGTAGGGCCATGCCCTGACTGTTTGCCCTATGCCCAGCAGCTTTGGGAATGGGAAAGGCATCTGCTGACCACTCTTGTGGCGGAGGGGCTGAGCTACTGATGGCTTAGTGCAAAGGAATCAATGTGTTTGCTATGTGACTTCCACCAGGAGGTTGTGTATGTATTGCTCTTCCCTCTATAAAGAAAGAAAGAAAAGAATACGCTAGCTGAAGATGTTCTTTTGGTCAGCAAGAGCTTTCACTGGGGAAAAAAGAAACCTTTTTTAATGCTATAGTAAGGAGCTTTTCACACGCTGTAATAGAAACTACAATGGGATCTACATCTCCTTGCCAAACTTCAGGACTTGGCGTCATCCCCTGTCATCAATATGCAACTGATGACTCAAGCTATTAAATCTTCCCTGGTGCCTTTTCCTGCTGAGTAGGAGGAAAATACTTGTAATGGCTGTTTTGGGGGTGTGTGTCTGTTTGTCTGAAAGAACTTTGAGCTTAGAGACATTGACTCTTCCATTTAAATTGCTCTTGACATTTGCTGGGTGGGTGGTTTCCTTCCCTGTTGTTTCATCCTTGTGGCAGAGCCAAGATGCTTCCCTGGTTGCTGTCCTTCTCCTGACCTTACACCAACCCTGACCTGCTAGGGCACAGTATGACTTTGCTGTTGGTGTCTCCAATGACCCTCTTATTGAAAATGCTAGAGACCACAGTACTCTTACCTGCAATATGGATGTGCGTCCACCAGAGCTACCATCCCAGAGTTACTTGGCAAAGACCCAAACACAGCCAGGGATTGGCAAAGGCTCTCAATCACCATTTAACAAAGCAATGTGTTGGCAGCGCAACAAGAATTCACATTGGTTTTGTCAGCTGAGCTGTCCAAGTGCTTGCCTTGACTTAGGGATGGATTCTTCTTTCTTCTGTGCAAGGGACACTTACCTTGGGAAGCAGATGACACTGAGCCTCCTCCAGTTCTCTGGGTTTGATTCTAATGAATCACCTTTCAAATGAGAAGGTTCGTCTTCTGGCACTGAGTTTTCTGATGTTTCAGAGTGTATAGTACGTGAACTTGCCCAAGTGTGAGCAGAAGCATGTTTGTAAATGTTCATACATTCAAAGCTGTATGAATATACACAGGAGATGGAGGTGTTCCATCACCCTGTATCTAGCCAGAGTGCTGCTGGATTTTGTTGAAGTTCTGATTGAGATCTTTAAGGAGATCTGAATGTGCAGCTTGATACCAGCCCTGCTGCTGCTCATTCCTTCCACCTCAACTTGAAGGACTTAAAGGGGTTATTCACACAGTTTCTGCAGAGCTCTGGCCTTGGGAACACCCTGGGATGCGCTTATCTCTGCAGGGACATGGAGTTGGAAGCAAGCATTATTCAGGCTCTATAAAGGTGTAAAAATGTGTGAGTTTTGGGTTGTCTTTTTAACTCGACAATGAGTCAGAATTCAAACCTGATCAATGCATTTCTCAATTCATAAATTGAATTAATGCTTTTTTGATGCTGCAAGTGGAAAAAATCACCTGCCTATCTGCTTTACAGAGCAATTCGTTATAATTCAGGTACTGTATACAAAAGATAAGGAAATGCTGCTTTAAAGGATATTTTATCACAGAATGCTTTGAGGTTTGAAAATCATTTCAAGAGTGTGTTTCTACCCTGATGTGAAGACAATCTCACCTTTTCATCTCTACATCTAAATAGCACTTACATTTGGTCAAAATGATTTATTTAGTTGGTTGGGACTTTGGTTGTTATTTCTGGGTGTATTCATTTGAATAGAAGTGAAAACTCTCTAAGTGCCTGCTCTCCAGTTCAGTTCAATTGATGTTTAGAGAACAAGGACAATATTTTAAGGAAGAAAATCAGTCACCTGCTTGCCTTGTGGCTTCAGCAATGGTGTTTGTGTTACTGTTGGGATTCCTTTGAGAGCTTCACTGGAGACTTGTTTCCTCTCTGAGATTGCCTCTAATGTCTTTTTCAAACAGCACCCAAATAGCTAAAGAATAATCCAGAACTTACTGAGGCATTCAAAATGGGCTCTTTTAGAAAAGGAGACAAGGATTTATGACTGGTGAGTACTTGTTGCAATGAGCGTGGAGAACTGTGGCTCTAATAACAGCAAGATTTATGGCTTCCAATCCATCAGCGTCCAAGTTGCGCGAGAGGTTTTTATGACTGGAACTTTGTCAAGGCAATGCAGGCACCTGAAGGTTAAGTCTCTATTTTTATGAATACAAGTTACAATTGGAAGGTTTTGGTTATCAGCAAGGAGTCCTGAATCACCTATAGATTAAAGGAGGAAAAGTAGCTCTCACAAGAGGACTTATTGGAAGGGAAGTACAGCTGAGGGCAAGAAGGCTGGTGGGGCACAATGAAATCAAAGGGCATTCTCAAGCTGTTGTTTGCAAAGAAGTCCTCCTTCAGGTGTGACACCCTCTTTCAGGGACTGACAAGAAAGTGCTGTGGTAGATCCCGTGCTTTAAGACTCTACAGACTGTCACATTGAGCCTGACACAGGGTGCCCTTGGATGTGACAGGCGACAGCTTCCCCACTACAGCTGGGTTTTTCTTCAGTTAGTGTCAGCATCACTTGCTGTGGTGGTTAGCAAGAAATGTAATGAGTGCTAAAGATCAGTCCTGCAAGCTCTCTGCTTGCAAGTCAACTCTGTCCATTTAACTCACTGTCCTTCACTCTACCCATCTTCAAAGGGCAGATCTACTTTTCCATTTCAACAGTGTCCAAAATAATTTCCTTCTGACTCTGTCTTTCCATCCATGGGGTTGTCAAGCTTCATCCATGGCATGGTCAAGCTCTGTCCCTTGTTATCTTTTGTCTGAGAGGAGTAAGCTTGATCTTCATGTGCCTTTGCACAAGGACGAGTTCTGTTTCTGAGCCTCCCTGGCCCAGCCAAGCTGGATCTACTGTAATCAACTAGGCAGTAAAGGAGGCCATTGGAACTGCTGAACAATGGCTTCAAGAAGTTGATGTTAAAATGAACTTGTTTGTTTTCTTGGATTGGGTATGGATGTGTTTTTCAAAGTCTTTTGCAATATTCTCTTTACATCTGCCTCTCCTTTGTAGCTGCCCATCTAGATTTTTAGGAGAGACCTTTACTTTGCTGGCAAAACAAAACCTTTGGCACAAATTAAATGGGTACCCATTCTGTTTGCCAGTTGGCCAAAAGGCAGGGACATATCAGAGTACATGCTAATGTGCCCTGCCCAGGAGGCAGAAGTGTGGCGACGCAGGCTTTATCTCTTGTGCTTCTAGAGATATATAGTTCCTAATAGTAAGAAAAACAACTAACTTCAAAAGCCTGTGCAAGCTAGAATCTTTGTTATTGTGTTATTTTGCCACTCAGGTTCACCACAACCCCCTCCTAAGCCCCTGCTCTGCTTAATCCTCTCAGACTTCTTTTGCTGCTTTGGATTTTGCAGGTGTCCTCCTGCAGGAAGCTTGTTCATGTCTGGGGAAGCTTCTAAGCTGTTCAGGTTTTGTTTCTTCAATATGGGAACTGTCTGCTGAGTGAGAACATCAGTTTTGTCCCAACCCAAAAACACTTGAAAGAAGCAAAGCCCTTTAGAACTCAAGAACGCCACAGCATTCTCCCTTTGCCAGTGTTTTCTTCTTCTGCACTGGTTCACAGTCACTAGCGTTTTAGAAGCAAACAAAGCTGTTGAGCTGCTGCCTTCCTTCTTTGATACTGCCTTGCTCAGACTCTTACAGCCTTTCTTTCTTTGAGCACAAGATTCATCTCATCTAGATGCAGCTGTATAAGTCTGAAATAGTCATTCTGGGCTTGCTTCATAGTTATTAAGGAGCTCCTAGTGGGCAATTCATCTTCCCTGTCCTACATCCACTTCCCAAGAGAGGCACCTCTTGTCCTTCAGGGCTGCCTTCTTCTCTCTGTTAACTACAAAGGTGGCCACTCAGACCTAGATGGCTTTTTGCTTGGCTCAGTCAGAGCAGATTAATGCCCCCACCTGTATAATAAACCAAAAAAAACTCCAATTCTACACATGACATTGAGTAAATGGGCTGAAAATGTACAAATGAATTCCCATAGGTTCAATTTAAAAGTTCACTTCATTCCACTTAAGTCTAAAGTTGTCCTCAATAAGTCCTTCTGACAGTTTCATGGTGGATATTTTGGCGTGATGCTTCCCCTATGACATTTGCAATGCCCTACTTTCCTGTTTTTGCAAATAATATTTTGTCTTAATTTTGTCTTTGAAGTTGCAAGCAAAAGAATAAATCTAAATAAGGAGCGAAATCTAAACCTGGTCACCTTGCTGGATATTTTAGGTCAATAAATTATCTTCATGCGTACCTTAGTATCTCAGCTTTCCACTCCAGCGGATAAGAGCTCTTAATGCTTGTTAAAATAGCAGACATAAGTGATTGCAGTCTGAAGATGGAAAATATTGAATAATGCAAAGATCTGTGGATTTTGTGATTTTACTTAGCTAAGAGTGAAAATCCTTTGGTTCTTTCAGAGCCAGAGATAAGGAAAAGCTTTTCTTTCGGTTAGGACTATCCACATTTCTGAGCCAAACATGGTTCCAAAAAGGTACAATTGCATCACTGATAATAATGTTCAAGTTGGGCTATGCCAGGGATGGACATTTCTGGCCTGTTTTTCAGTTTAAATATTAGGGACAGACTGAGGAAACCTCGTCAGAAGCACCAGTTAGTGCTATTAATGCAGCTGATGTTCTGGATGCAGGTTCTGGATGGTTTGATGCTGACCAAAGTTGATTTACTAGATGGAAACCTGATTCTAAGTAGCAGTTCAAAGTGATGTTACTAAAAGCAGAATGATGTTTCTCAAGAGAAAGTCAGGAGTTTTAATGAGGCAAAGATGTTTATGGAATGAGCCTGACTTTCCTCATTGTATTATTTTATCCAGGCAAATAAAAATCCTCAAGGCCACAGCCTTCTTTTAACAAGACAACAAGAAGTTCTGCAAGAAACTGAAAACTTTTAATGAAAACCAAGTTTGCAGCTTTTCTTATTTCCATTCCTCTCTACAGTCTTCCTAATAAACTGTAAATCAAATCCCCTAGGGTCCATTTCTACTTCTCAAAACATCAGTTTCCTTTCTCCTTTACAGGGACTATTTTCTGGGTAGCAGGTCCTACTACATATGGCCCTCCATGCATTCGTGCCATCTCAGCTGCTGCCTCCTGGAAGTATCATCGTAAATGAGATCCATCATTCTGAATCTCAGTACCCTGCAAATGGAGCCATGGGCTCACATTCTTGGCTCTGAAGTTGCACTATTTTTCCCTTTCAGATAAACAGGGATGTATTCACCATTTCTAATATTTGATTCCCCTGTCAAATTAGGAGAAAATAATAATTACAGCCTGCTCTGCAGGACTGGGAATTCTAATCAACACCAAAGCAGGAGCAGTACGGAATTAGCAGCTTGTTTTAGCTGCTTTGTTAGAATTTATCACGCAAGAAATTGCCAGTGTCAGCCAGCAGGATTTTAACCACTAAATCTACAAGTGACACATCTTTGGTATAATTGCCACTGCAGCAGCAGTTAAAATCCCCACCATTTGCTGTGGAACAATGAAGTCCAAAGACTGTTGAAAAAGTTGCACAAATCAGTCAGAGGCACTGTGCCGTTGTCTGGAGAAATTGGGGTTTTCAACCCAGAAGCAGGGATTTGCACCTCATTACTGCAAGGGTTAGGGTTCTTCATGCCACCCATTAGCCCTGCTTGAAGTTGGATAACTGAAGCATGAAGAGGTACTGAAGTCAGGACCTCTTTTGGGAGGTAATTTGGGAACTTTGTTCACAAACAGGGCATTAAGGAATTGAGCTGAAGAGCTCCAAAGAACTTTCATTTCACATGGACCTTAGCCAGTCTAGGGTTGGCACCCAATCTCATAAGACTTTTATGCAAGTACATGACCACAGTGCCAGTTTTCTTCTTTTGACTTGCCTGTGTTTCACGGGGAGAGCTGGTCTCCATCAGCTCAAAGATCCGTCTCTCCAGTTGTCCCATGGCTCTCAACTATGCCACCTTCAGGTGACTGCCTGGCATGTGGCATAAGGACATTGGCCATGTCTGATGCTGAAGTATGTTCGGGCTCCTCTAGCCTTCAGGACAGCAATTTTTAAGAGGCAGTGCTGGGCAATACGCTACAACAGGGGAACAAATAAAGGCTGCAGGAGGTGTCCCTTCTAAAAGCAAGGAGGACTCAAATCCCGGTACACTTGTCTGTACATTTACACTGCCATAAGGCAGCAGCTGAGTGAAAATAAATACCTAGGAGATCAACAGTTGGAAACTCACAGTGGCTAGAGGTGGGAAAATGTATGAGACAAACACTTCCATGCAATGGATTTGCAGTAGAGGGATACTGATTACATGATAGTTCCTTAGCAGCCTTCTGTGAGACATGGAGACAGTACCATGACTGTGGTCTTGGCATGTCCTACATTCTCTCATTGACTTCCAGTCTTAAAGCTGCTGTTAATTTAAAAAGCTCCCTTGTTCACCTCTGTTACAGACTCAAGAGCTTTTCTGGCTGAGATGAGCTGGAATCCATGTAGGAGCAGTAAAACACCTTGTATGGCATTGTTTAAATTGGCTCCTCTGAACCTACCTGCATGTTACTCTGCAGCTTAGACACAATGGATCCAGACCCTGCATCCTGCTCATAGGGCTGCATGGGCCTCATTAAGTGTACACACGTACTAAGTTGTCATGATTCTTGCTTTTTTTTCTCTCAAGCACCTGAGAAGTCTAGACAAATGTGAGAACACAGGAAAAGAGCTTTTAAATGCATTATAAATCCCATTTTAACTCAAGTAATTATAGCTACAGCATAATTAAAATATTGTGTAGGAAAAGAAAATAACCCTACCAAACTTAAACCCTGGGTGTATTAGCATATTGCCATCTGCAGATGACTGAACCTTTTACCTTGAAGCAAAATGATCAACAGCATCTTTTGCCACGAACAGGGACCCTGCTCAGGACATTCGGGACCTGGTCAGAGAGGGAAACATCTCTGGGTGGTGTAAACTTCCTCCTGCTCCCTTTCTTAAAGTTGAGAATAAACACGTTCAAGCGGTAGCAATTACGAATCAAAATGTCACAGCAGAAGCAAAATCCTTGTGACATAAAATGTCTCATTTCACATTGATTGGAAAGTTCCAGCCTGAGAAATGAAAAATGCTGAACTTGATTGCAGGAACACAGCCCTTTTCTTTCCAGTTACAAGCAGCAGAACAAGCCATCACGCCTGCAAAACAAATGCAACTATTTCCTGACCAGCTGGAACTGAGTAATTTCAGGAGTAATAAATTTGCTGCTGTAAAAAACCCAAACCTATGACACTGAATCTGCATCAATCACAGAAAAGCTCCATATATGTCAAAGAAAGTTTGAGGTAATATATCTGATCAAAATATACCCACTCGGGTCAATCAAATCCTCTCCATATCAAAGTGGCTGAATTACCTTGCTTAGTGACATGGAATATTCCTATCACAAGAAGTGAAGGGAAGGATGGATGTTTCTTCATGTCTCCAGCTGAAGCAGAAATCACAAGGCACAGCACTGAAATTACAGGGTGAATGCCTATGTCTTGTGTTATGCTTGAGGTCAGGTTAGATGATGATGATAACATTTCCTTCTGGCCTGAAAAAGAGGCATCTGTGAAAATACAATCAGAGCTTATGGGCCATCGAATGCATGTGCTCAGGAATTACGGTTTTTACCAGTAGAAATGACATTATCTGCAAGAACAAACATGCTGCATCTCCCAGAGCCAGCAATGGAGCTTGAAAATGGGAAAAGTATGAGGAGGCAATCTCAACCTGCTTAATTGCTTCACAAATCAAATGTATGGGCAATAACTCCTGTTTAGGGGAAATTCAGATGAGAAGTATGATTACTGTTCTCTGCAAGGGAAAGACAGCACTTTGACAAAGGGAAGGCTGATTCTTTCCAAGTGAGCCAAGTGCTGGGCCTGCCTTGCCAGAATGCCTTGGGAAGGTCAAAGTATTCCCAGGCTTCAGCAGATTCGTGCAGCTTAGGGAGGACTCAGGCTGGTGCAGTTTTGCTCATGGACTGGGTTCATGTCCTTTTGTGTGCGCTGTGCAAAACACGGGGCAGTTTGTGAGCCTTATTTTGATATTCAAATGTGTGTAAGAAAACCGTTCTATACATAATAAATATACAAAACTCGTATTTCTCTCCGTGAAAGCAGCTTGAGATTTTATGAATACAAAGACATATGAAGGCTGAGATAACTGGGACTGTTCAGCCTGCAGAAGAGAAGCTGCATGGAGAACTCAGAGCAGCTCCCAGTGTCTGAAGGGGGCTACAAGGATGCTGGAGAGGGACTCTTCATCAGCGACTGTAGTGATAGGACAAGGGGTGATGGATTCAAACTGAAATAGGGGACGTTCAGGTTGGAGATAAGGAAGAAGTTCTTTACTATGAGGGTGCTGAGGCGCTGGCACAGGGTGCCCACAGAAGCTGTGGCTGCCCCATCCCTGGCAGTGCTCAAGGCCAGGTTGGACACAGAGGCTTGGAGCAAGCTGCTCTAGTGGAAGGTGTCCCTTCCCGTGACAGGGGGTTGGAGCTGGATGAGCTTTAAGGTCTCTTCTAACCCAAACTGGTCTGGGATTCTATGATTCTTTTAATGGGGCACTGGGTGAAATGTTTGTACATAAGTAACATGCAAGGGAAAGCTGTGTTGATATTCACATATATTAAGCTTCCAGACTGTCTTGTACAAAGTATCTTGCCCCAGATAGTTTTTCCAGTAAGAAAAAAATGTTTTGCTTAATCAGAATTAAATTATAATACCTCCTATCTAATATATGATATATGATACATAATATATTATATATCCACCGGCAACTTACACAGGCAGATTCAGCCTTTGCTGGAATAACACGATGGACAACATCTAATCAGGTATCTTGGCTTTATAGAGTGGATTTTGAAGGATGAAGAGTAATTCCAGGTATCAAAACAACCCAATACAAATAGAAAGCACAACTATTTGGCTGTGTGGTGTTTGCTTGTCTTTGCATAGACACCTGGGTTTGGGTTTGGCTCTTCTCTGCTTTCTCCAGTGCCCATTTGCATCTGCTTAATGCATTCTTGTATGTAAGATCACACGGTGATGGAAATTCAAGCCCTGCACATACACACAGTAATTGGTTTGCAGCTGCGGGTGGAAGCAGGTGCTGTACAGCTTGTGCACCAGCTTTTGGCTCCTTTTGTTCTGACTTGTGTCTCTTCCCCCCCCCCCCCCCAATCTATGCCCCAGAGTTATTGGTGTTCTTCTGCAGAGGGAAAGCTGCTCTGTCATTGGCAGTGGCTGGGAGAAGGGCTTGCCTATGGGGCAGGAGAGGCTCATTCCGTGACTGGGCTCAGCCTGAGCCATGAGCAGAGTGGCTCATCTGGCATCTGCATTTCTTAGCTGGGGAGGCTGGTCCAGCCAAACAATAGGGGCAGAGGTGCAGCTGGCTTTGACGCAGCATCTGGGAGGTGAGTGTGGGAGGCTGAAAGTGATAGATGGCTGTGGAACATAAAGGGCAGGGTTAAAGCCCCTCAACGTGGTGCATGGTGCAAGAGCGAAGCTACTTTTATTCTTTTCTTAGTATTATTACAGGGATTAAGTGGAATTTAATTGGTGCTTTGGCCTTGAGCTGCTCTCAGTGTGGGAGTTGGAGAGCACACACAGCCAGCAGCTACTGCAAAGCCAGTGAACTCCAGCCTCTCACCTTTGCTGGCCTCTCAGAAGCAAGCAAGCAAACGCTCATTAATTAACTGCAATGAGTAGTTCTGGGAGGCATCACCCAGGAGAGAGGAGTCAGGGAAAGGAGGAGGCTGAAAAAGTCAATCCAGTGGAAGAATAAACTCTTCCTGTGTAGGAGGATGCAAAATGAATGTGGGCTGTTCTTTATCTTCATCATCTGCCTGGTGCTGGTGAAAAGGGCAAGGTGGCAGGAAGGTCCCCTGCTCTGATTACCCACATGAAGGCTTTGTTGCTCTTCTCTGTGGCACTTCCAACATCTGAGCCACTGAGTCACAATGTTGGGGAAGAATCCAGTATACCCAGTGGTAGATTTAGACCTGGTCCCCAGCTTGGGTTTGGACCAGTCCCAATGGTTTTTTTCTGATCGAATTCCCTCGTGCAGTTCAAGGAACAATTCCCATGATACTGTAGAGAGGAAGAGCTAAACTGTAGTGACCTGGGTGGTTCCCCATCACCTTCCATCAGTGTCAGAGAACAGTCTGCAACAGGATGGCTTTGCTGGTATCAGGCATGGGCCATTGCAGGGTAATGGCTGTGTGATGGGTAAAGCATCGGGCTCAACAACTGAGCCAGCACGTCTGGATCACCCTGCCAAATGTGCGCAGAAAGTTGTGAATTGGAGACAAGTTCTTCCAGAGCTTTCTAGGAGATGTACCCACGAAAAGTGTCCCATGGGAGTTGCTGTTCTTGCTCAGGTATAGATGAGGTTGGAATTCCGGTTGCTCCCTACTCTCTAGATTCAACCACAAAAAGCTCTCTTAGCAAACCAAGTATCTATAAACTTCTTTGTTGGCTGACCTGTGCTCTGAAGTGTTTCAGCAGACTTTATCCAGAATACTCAAGGTCCACCTAGCACAGTGTGTATCTATCTCCCGCATATTCAAAGTAGGACATGTGCACATTCCATACTGCTTCTGGGATGCATGGGGAGATGTTAAAGGTGTTTACAACATACGCATTATGCTGAGTCCTTCCCAAGTGTAGAAAGACACTTCAAGATGCCCTGTTGGCATGAGTTGCCCTATCAATGCATTGGCATGGGTTCTCTACTGCACCCTATCTCGCAGAGGTTTGGATATCCTAACCTATATTTTCTGGGACCTAGAAATGAAATGACTCCTGATCCCTTTGCCAGACCTGTGTAATGCGTGAATGGGGTAGTTTTGTTATTTTTGCTGCTTCTTGAATCAGGTTACATCGTCCGTTCAACCAAAGCATTTTACAGAATACCTGATTTTTAGAGTTCTTGGTTTTATCCCCAACTTTTCAGTCATGAAATCAATTTCAAGGCCAGCAGGAGCTGATGAGAAATGCCAGCTGCCATTAGACCCCTCTGGGCTTATTTCTCACAGAGACTTGCATGCTCTGATGTTGATCAAGGAAAACCCCCAGTGGCAGAGACCAATGGTGCCTTTAGGAGACTGTGGAAATGCTGGAGTTTTGTGCTGTGACAGGATTATAGCCTATATATTATTGATCCCACTTTTGTTTAACCGGACTTTCAAACTCCAAGCCTCTCTCATGTCATTGCTTCCAACACCCTGAACTTCCAGTGAAGTTGTCCCAGGTCTGCGCTGGCTACTGGAGACCAAATGTAAATCTGTACGTGTGATGCCTGCATCATTGTTAGGATAAATGAGCAGAACATCTCCAAACATGCAGTTCTTGCAGACTATCTTTGAGTTTCGCAAAGTCCTCACTTATAGAAACATACCATGTCCATCACCAATTTTGAGTCCACTCTGCTAGTATCGGCCACAATGAGTCAGCAGGATGATGTTAGATGGCCCACATGGGGTGTGATGCACAGAGAAGCTTCACCCAGGGTTTATCAAGAGAAGTCCATTGAGTTGTGGAGTTTATAAAGAGCTCTGGATACAGTGAAATCCTTTTGCCAGGGTAGCAATAATCTTCCTCCAAAGCACGTATTATTGGGTTATTGTAAATGCCATAGGTGAATTGTAGTGCATAAGGTCAAAGGACAATTGCTTTGATCTGTCTGAAATATACTCTGAGAGCCTATTAGTACTCGTGTTTAGTGTTATCCTGGCTGAGTTAATTCAGTCCACCTCTGGCCAAGTGCCACTACATAAACCTCACTGACATTTCCATTTCCACTTCCCTTTGCTGGCAGCAGATCCTCTGATTTCCTCCTACTCGAGGTTTTAAACTTTTGGAAGAATCTCTTCTTTGTGCAAATCAATTTGATCTTCTTTCGCTGCCCAAGGAAACGCATTCTGGCAGGAACATCACTGATACAATCAACTTCACTGGGCTTTGGTTGTCTAATCTGTATTCTCAGCCAGCACCACCTCCTGCGAATGGAGACCAAACTAGAAGGGGAAAAAAGGTGAGTTGTTAGAGGCCTTTACTATTTCCCTGCATCACCTTCAATGATAGCCCAGAGTTGTAGGAAGGGTCCTTGAATGTCTGTGGGAGCTGCTGTAAAAGGAAGTGTCCCTCTCCTTACAGGTTGACCATTAGCCTCCATGCCTGTGGCTTGTACCACTGTTAACTAGGTATTTCTGGGAATCCAGCCTTCTTTCTGCAGTCCTTCCTCCAATTATCTAAATTTCCTCTGCAAACTATAATAAGTGACAAAAGAACACCACCAACAGCAGCTGGCTTTGGCTCCTATCATTCTCTTGCTTTTGTCTCCTGTACAACACTAGGTATTTCTTGCCTGCTTTGTCTAATCTATTTTTACACATCTCCCTTGCAATGTGAAGAATTATGTCCTGTGGGTGCCTGTTTTTCTCTATTAACTGTCAAGGGAGTCCAGGTAACTTGTTTGGATGGAGATAACACTGAGGATATTTACATTTGGACAAAGAATATCAGTCCAGAGTACCTAAGGGGTGAGATTCATCTCATCATGCTTTAGGAGTCCAGAGAGAGGATGTCAACAGCTGGAGCTAAGGCATCAAGGCATTCTTCTCCCTCAACAAAGACAACTCAGATGTTGGAAGAAGGGATGACTAATCTATCCTTTGGCTATAAAAGGAGTCAACATGGCTAGCTGGGATGTCAGGACTCATTTTGCAGATGACTCAGGGTGGGATTTAGCTGGAGATCCTCACACTATTGCGGAGCAATGGCTGAGCCCTGGCCTATGATTACACACCATCATTTGTCACCAGCTCGCCTGGCACTGCTCCGCTACTGATGGTATAGGGAAAAATATCACCTGAGCCCAGTCCTTCTGAACGTGATGACTGAATTTCTCCAGACTCTAGCAACAGAAAAACCAAAATCCACTCACCTTTTGACTCTGATGTTCTGTCACAACAGTTTTGCAGAGAATCGATCACTCACATCAGGCATCCATATCTCAAAACATGCAAGTAGCTCAGTCAGCAAGAAACAAGCCTCTGAGCGCGCTGCTGGGGGAGGATGTGGGATACAGCGAGAGGTGATGCTGGCTGTTACCTTAGCAACAATCTCCATCTGGTAGGGATCTGAAACAGGCAGTCTGACCCCTGGCAATAATGTTTGAACCTTTAATGATTTAAATAACGGAATAATTCTCTGCTGTTATGAAAGGGAACAGCATGTGGCCCTGGTTGAACATCACTTGTAACCGTAATGGGTGAAGCCCCGTTTCACGTGCTTAGACTTTGGCAAAGAAGGTGATACTAAAATACATGCAAGATACAATGCCGGAAGGAAAACAGGCCTGATTTTCCACTTGAACCAAACTCATGTTATTCTAACTCCACAGAGAATTGAGTCACTATTTCTTTCTGAAAGGAAACAAAGTGGTTTAGGTTATTGGTAATAAAGCAATATCAAGCTGTCATATGGCATTGTTAACCCATAGGTTTCAATATCCATTGATGCCACAGAAGATGAGGTTGCAATCCCACTTGCATTTCAAGTTTGCAATTATTATCTGATTGTGTATTTTCTTGTGGCTGAGTAATTCTAGATCGATGCCCTGGAGATGTTGGCTCAGCCTTGAGGTTGTTTCGTAGACAGTTTGTGGGCCCTTTTTGGCTAAAGTCTTGTTGAGTAATAGAAAAAGGCATAGAAGCTTTATTATATCCTCTAGATTGTCATCTGTTCCTTCTTTAGTCACAATTCTAACCACACAAAGATTTAAGTTAGAAGGCCACTTTGGAGATCCATCTAGTCTAAACCCCTGCTGAAAGCAGGACTCAAAGTAGGATTTACATACAGGCAAAAGCTTTTGCCATAGGCATGCTCTTGACTAAGGCTCTTCTGCCTGAATCAAAGAGCTTTGCTCTGGAGGAGACTTGTATCTTCACTTGCATGTATTTTGTGGCTTCTTTGTGACTGATAGGAGGAAGATAAATTGCAACAGAGATTTGTATTGTTTTGACTGTGATCTCTTGGAACCTCTTACTGCTACAGGCCAGCAACAACTGACTGAGAAACTGTAATGTCCATCTTGCTATTCATGCCTCACTGTCATGGTTTAAGCTCTGCCGGCAACCCAGAGTCACGCAGCTGCTCTCTCACTGTCCCCCCCTTCTTCCCCCAGTTCCCAGAGGGATGGGGAGGAGAATTGAAAGAATGTAGCTCCCACGGGTTGAGATAAGAACAGCCCAATAACTGAGGTATAACACAAACCACTGCTGCTGCCACCAATAATAGTAATGAGAAGGCAAATACAAGGGAAGAGAATACAACCGCTCACCACCCGCCGACCGATACCCAGCCTGACCTCAGCAGTGGTCTGGACCTTCAGGGTAACTGCCCCCAGTTTATACACTGGGCATGATGCGCTGTGGTATGGAATACCTCTTTGGTCAGTTTGGGTCATGTGTCCTGTCTCTGCTTCCTCCCGGCTTCCCCTCCTCCCTGGCAGAGCATGAGGCTCAGAAAGTCCTTGGTCAGAGTAAGCATTACTGAGCAGCAGCTGATAACAATGGTGTTATCAGCGCTGTTCCTGGGCTGAAAGTCAAAAACGCAGCACTGCACCAGCTACTAAGAAGGAGAAAAATGGCTGCTGCTGTTGAACCCAGGACACTCATTTTCCATTGTATCATGGGAACGGCTACCTTGCCACCTTTCCCATGGTACAAGCTATTTCATGCAGACCATGTGGAATTTGGTCATCTAGCACCGATTTCAGCTTTATCTTCTCCTGTACCTTTTGTATCATTTACTGCAGGACTATGTCTCTTCTTTGGCTTTGGCCCATGCTGCCAGCTAGCAACCCATGCTTCCTACATAGTCCTGGGTAAATTCCCCGTGTCTTCAATACTCCCTGACAAAATAAGCTGAAATACCTATTTCTCTTCATTAACCCTCAGCAGAGCCCAGAACGACCATCTCAGAAGGAAGGACCTGCATTAATTCACCATTTAGCACTGTGTGGGTAACTGTCATGGAAATGGCTTTCTGCAGAATGCTTTCATCTGCTTCAAAGATTCCTGGCTCTGGAGCTGGCAGTGATGAGAACTGTGGTGCTTCTTGGGATAAAAAGCACTGGGGTAACATGAAAAGAAGCAATAGAGGTGACAGTCAGGCTGTTCTCTGCCCTGCGTTCTGTTCTGCAGTTTGCATAAGGTGAGAAGACTGAAATAGTTCTTACACTGGGGAAGCATCCAGTTGCCACTTCTCAGTCCTTGGTATCTTTATTTCTTTGCATTGGTGCTTCAAAACCTGCTCCCTGGAAGCTGGCCCGGATCTATTCACCAATGAGGTGTGTGATGCTCCCCTCACCAGTGCATGAGGTCCAAGGAGCTGGTGTGGTTTGTGGTAGTGGAATTACTTCATTTGTCCACAGGAAGTTTTCTTTGTCTTTTAATATTGTTATTAATCAAGAAGATATAATGCAAGAAGGGCAGCATCACATGTTACAGTTGAACTGAAGTGTTATTCACCTGAAAGAGCCATGCCCTTGCCCTCCCCATAGGCCCAAGTGATCCCTGGGGATTCATCAGCTGCTGGTTTTAATCAGAGGGGAGAAGTCAGGACATCTGAATGAGCATTAACAGTCTGATGCTAAGTTTAAGGCTTAGGAAGCTGACACTCAACGCAGGGGCCTGATTTTGCACTTTAAAATCTTATGAAACACAATGCCTGTGCTCAAGAAAAAGGGTGGATGAATTTGGGGCTTTGTAAGCAAAATGAGTTTTGGGTCTGTGCAGAGGAAAACAAAACTCCTCCAGAATAACAAGGTGGGATGAGCTGTGGAAAACTGCGTTTCTGCCAGTGGAGAAGCAGAAGTGGAGCTGCTGGGAAAAACATCACATCTTCAGCCCTGCACCCTGTCTTGCCTTGGTGCAGCCATCAACAGAACTGCCTGTCTGAGCCCTGCTCTGATAGGAAACACATTAATCGGTTGTATGAAGATTTGGCCACCACTTCCTTGGGCATAAGTAAAGCAAGGGATGGGGTCCTGAGAAGCCACTTTGCCCCTCCAAGCAGCTGCCTAAGGTCAGAGCAAGTCCATACCTTAAAAATGGGTGTGTAGGAATCCTTGTGCCTGGGGTATCTCACCTGCACAGATGAAGAGAGGCCTGAATCACTCAGTTCTGAATGACTCCTCTCATGCTATTTACAGACTTTCCAGTGTTTGGCCACAGATCAGTAGGAAAATGCACACACAAGGCTCATTCACTCCTGTAATTTAGATTTTACAATGCAGTTTAAAGGTTATCTCTAAATTCTCTCTGTTAGTAATTGTAGAACAGAGAACAATCAGATAAACCCCCAGATATCATCAAGATCTTGTGACATGAGAAACCTTGGTAAATTTGTGGGGTTCAGTACAGGTTTTGTATTTAAATTAGGATCAGAAGATGAAGGGTTTTTTTCAGCAAGCAAATAAACGATTGTGTGAGGATGGATACCGAGAAAAATGTAAGCTGAAAAGAGATAAACCAACTGAAATAAATCATCATACAATCCCAGACCAGTTTGGGTTGGAAGGGAGCTTAAACCTCATCCAGTTCCAGCCCCCTGCCATGAGCAGGGACACCTTCCACTAGAGCAGCTTGCTCCAAGCCCCATCCAGCCTGGCCTTGAACACTGCCAGGGATGGGGCAGCCACAGCTTCTCTGGGCACCCTGTGCCAGCGCCTCAGCACCCTCGCAGGGAAGAGCTTCTGCCCTATCTCCAACCTGAACCTCCGCTGTTCAAGTTTGAACCCATCACCCCTTGTCCTATCGCTCCAGTCCTTGATGAAGAGTCCCTCTCCAGCATCCTTGTAGCCCCCTTCAGATACTGGGAGCTGCTCTGAGATCTCCACACAGCTTCTCTTCTGCAGGCTGAACAGCCTCAATTTGCTCAGCTTGTTGTGCTCTATAGAGAAAACTCTATTAATTGAAATGGAAAACTTCTTTGCATCATTTCTTTTCCCTGAAGGAAGAAACCTTTGGTCAAAGTGACAAAAGATTCCCACATCTATATAACTAACACTGCAGCATATGTGGGGCTGGAAGCTGGGAGAGGATGGCACCATGCTTGAGCCACTCAGTACTCCAAAGACTGAAGTTTTTCAGTGCATCCAGAGCAAGGCTCCAAGTGGAGTCTCCATACCAAAGCTGAGCACTCTGGTGCTCAGGCTGTTCATCATTCCAGGATGGATTGATCTTTTTCTGTTCTTAATGCCATTTTTCAGAAGCCTCTGACTGTTCTGATGCAAAATGAAAACAAATGCGCAAACCTCAAATAGTTTCACAATTCATCTTTTCCAGTCATGCCAGATTCTTAGAGCGTGTCATTAATCATTCCAGTGGGATAGCTGGGTTTCTTACTAGGGATTTGCTTCTTGCTTACTTTGGATCTGCAAGTCTCTTGTCTTCTCCCACACTTTCCATGGATAAAGGAGAGGCAGTGCAAAGATCGTGCCTCTGACCAAGCCCATGCTGCTGCTGATTAGGTCCTGCCTGCCCAGTTCCAAAACCTTCATCTTGTGATGCTTAAGGATGTCATCTGTGACATCCTTTTCCTGTATTTCAGCAGTGTCATGGTTTCTGCAACCTTGTTCCTCAAGGGTTGCTGTATGTGGTTTCTCATTAAAGAAGGGTCTCTGCTCTCAGTTGGACACACTGTTTCCTGCCAACCCACCCTGCTTTGTGAAAGGCTCACAAGCATATCCAGTTAACAAACTTCCAGGAGCAAAGAGATTCTTCCACATTTGCTACTCTTAGAAGACCAGACAGAGCATCCTGGTGGATATGAAATGCTGCATGTGTGTTCCAGTGGCCTTTGTCAAATGGGAGTAGAAATATGTGGACATAACAGAAATTAAATGCATTCGCCTGGCTCCATGGTTACTAGGAAACAGAAGGATGCTGGTTCACTGTAGTTATCTTATTTCCAGATGAGGAAGCTGAAGCTCGAGCTGAAATAGACGCTCCTTTTCTAAAAGAGTTGTACATGTCTAATGTTGAACCTGCGCAGACAGAAACTGGTTCTGTTCGCTTTGCACCCTCTATCCTTTCAGCACAAGTTGATACAAACCTTTGTTCACTTAATTAGTTTTTCCTCTTTCGTGTATTAAACCACATTGCCTTCAGCAGATCGGGTTTCATTCTCAGTAGGTAAAAATAATGGAAAGGAATTATTCCACAGGAAGCAAAATTTCCCATCTCCTTTGCAACTGAGCTTCAGAAATGAGCAAGACAGGTCAGAAACGGAAGCAAAGGCAAGTGTCAGGTTTGGCAAACACAGTCTTGTGCTTGGAAGGGGTGAGGAGCTGGTCTCTACGCAGCCATCTCCCTCTGCAGGGAACACCAGCCACATTATAATCCACCAAGGGAGTGGAGGAGAAACACCACTGCATCTTCCCCCTGTGCCTCAGCTTTCACTGCCAGCTGCTTGAGGCACATCCTCATTGCCTCCAAACAGCCCAGGGAATGAAGGCACCTGTCTGCAGCCCCAGGATAAGCAGCCAAAAGCATCCCTTGGCTAAGGCTTCCCCGCTGCCACCCACTCCAGCTCATGCGGGCTGCTCGCTGCCTCTGTTAGTCATCTCTGCCTACCCGCTTATGCTCATCTGATCCTTCTTGCTCACAGACCCATTTCTTTCTCTCCGGTGAGCCCTGGCAGGGAGTTCCATCCCATTCAGCTGCTAATATTTGATTACACTTCTAGTGAAGTGAACACTCATTAAGTTAATTCCAGCAACAATATAAACACCAAAGGGCTGAATTAGTTGTAATAGCAGAATGTGATCGGCTGGCATCAATGCTTATATATTGCTTTCTGCCACTTCCTAATGCTCCCAGTGCTATTGGGGACAGGGCGTGGCTTTGGGGAACATCTTGGTGCTGAGCTTCAAACCTGACTTCAGTCCTAAACAGTGATTCCCACAAAGGTTTGCAAGCTCTGGAGTAAGTGTGGGCTCTGACCCACCTGAAATATGTAAACTATGGGAAACAATGGATAGAGACAAGAATGACATTTCATTGTGCTCCTCATAACCCTCTAGAAGACTCTAGAGGGATATAACCTCTTGGCTGCTCATGCTCACAGGTTCAGATGAGCCCTGGAAGATCTGGGATAACTTCAATGCACTGAGAGTCTGGTATTCCTAATGGAAAACTCCATGTTCTATTGTTTTATTTTGCTTTTCCCTTTCAAATCCCTCCAATTGATTTCCATTAAAATTAGATCAACATTTGGTGGGGCTGTTCAGACCTGGACTGCAGCACACTGCAATGTGCACTCCAGCCTTTTGCTTTCCTCTTGCTGCTGGTTCACTGCAACAAGCTAAAAGGCTTTATTTTGCCTTTTGCTAAAATAGCTTCCATTCTGCTCAAACCTGAACGTCACAAGTGATGGTGAGCGCTGCTTGGTCTCTGAGGGGATTTATAATGGAAAGCAATACTGTGAGATGGAAATGCTACCATAAAACTTTCCTATTTAAATGAAGTTTGGAAAAATATTTACGTAGTTCACATCTGTTCCAAAGGAAATGAGCAATATTGACTTCTCAAAGCTTGTTTTTCATCCCAAGTCACAACAATATCCATTACCCCTGAAAATATTATTGCTTCTGGCCATCCTTGTTGTCTCCCCTTAAATAACAAACCTTCCCATGTGTTTTCTTGCTGCTCTGCACCAGGTTTTGTGTTCAATACCTGGTGCTACCCAAGCCTGCTGGGTTCTCAGGTTTACAGTAGCCCCATTTCCCTCGACACTCCCAGTGGGGTATACAAGGACTCTGCAGTTGGTAGAACTGAGCTATCCGATGCCTCATTAAGCTCTTTGAAGACTGAAACCATTGCACAAAGTCCTGGTTCAGTAATGGATGAGGATTTGAAAGCCTATGAAAGACTTTGCTTGTGTCGGGCATGACATATAAATACAAAACCTGTTGTTTTATCTCCTGCAACCATAATTACCCAGGCAGATGAGGGATTATAGCACTCACAGTATTTGCTGTGGAATTAAAGCACTTGTAGAGCTATAAAGTACTTACATGCTCTGGTAAATGAAATCAACTCGAACATCACCTCATGTATTATAAAATAAAGAGCAAGAACAGGAGGCAGGAACCCTGATTCACAAACAATTTACCTTCTTGAATGGTTTCATGGGTCTTGTCTTTGCTATTCCTTCTCCTCCTTGGATTTTGGGCCATTCTCATTTCTCTCAAGTCTGCGTTGCTTCACCCAAGATGAGATTTATCAGTTGGGTGAAGGGATATGTAAGCATCCACTGCAACCCTCCCACTGTACAACACCATCACCACCCTGCCGTGACCCCAGCCAGGTTGTAGTTCTGCGGCTTGGTGCAACTTCCAGTTCTTCCCATGCATTTCCCACACATCATACAGCCTGGTTCAGACACTGGGAATGAGCAATAGGCAGCTGCCCCTTGCACCCACCTTTGCATCAGTTTTGCCCTTGTCTGGCTGCTGTCTGTTGCAGTTTCAAGCTCTTTTTCTAGGGGAATCCATGAGGAATGGTGAATGGTGGGCTGAGAGTGTCTTGGGTCTGGCTCATGTACTCCATCAGGTCATTTCCATGTAACATTCTAACAGCTCTTGGTGAAGTGCTGGAGTTGTATCCCCAGCTCCTAGAGCACAGGCACAGAACAGCATTTTAGAATCACTGCCTTTACTGCAGACACACTTTGAATCCTTTACTTTAATATGTGATGGCTGTTCTATGTTTGCAACCTCCGAAACCCTCTAAGATGCCTTGCTAGATGGGAGCACAGTCGTATGAAACAGCAGGACACTGGGAACCACACCTTCAGGTCTTTCACTCAATAATTAACTCCAATTTCTTGATACCTCAGTTTACCCATCTGAACACTCATTTATTCCTGACCAGGCAACGAGAGATTTTGGCTATGGAGACTTGCGCAGGTAGAGATGACTCTGATGTGTTCCTGTAGCATCCAGCTGGCTGCGATCCTGCAGAGCTGATCGGCTCAACACTTCTTCAGTTTCTTTCACTGCAGGAGGTGTTTGTTAGTGTTTGCAGTGAGCATCTGAGGTACCCTGAAATAACTGAATAAAACACAGAAAAGACAGTTGCAATCTTATGTCAACTCAAACACTGTCATTAAATAAAGTCTGGTGTAAGTGGAAATGCCGTCAGTGTAATTAGCTAAAGCTGGCACTGTAAAATGCTCATATTTGATTTCTTCTTCCTCCCTCTTCCTTTCCATCAGCTATTTAACAGCACACAGCAGGTAAAAGTGAACACACACTGTTTGTATCCTGTGCTTTTCCAAAACATGCTCGAGGCTGTTTAATGTGCTCTGAAGTATTCAGGCTGAGCTTGGTTTGCTCAGTGACTAAGCCCAGCTACTTCGGGGTGCCTTCTCCTTGCTCCCCTTGCTCTCGCCTGGTTCCCTGGGTGCTGAGCGCAGGGGAAGATCAGCCCCTGGTAGGGGGTGTGAGTGACTGCTGTGTCACGGGGGCTTGCAGCACTCCCACACTGGCCCTGAGATCCAGGCTGCCGCACAGAAGCAGTTGTCACCATGGACACCAGAGCAGGGCAGACTCATCAGAAGATATTGATAGGGTAAAATGTCAGCGACTGGAAACCAAACCAGCATGGGGTCTTTAAAGGAGAGCAGTGAATCATTTCTTGGTTAGGTAAGGTGATCTCTGACGGCAGGGAAACCCAAGGGCTAATTTGCATCCTGAATTATTATTTGTAATAGCAGTGTTACTGTAGTGGAACAGCATCCCAGTGTGTTTACATGCTGGATAAACAGAAAACAAACCCCGTGTAAGGTCCTGTGGGTTTGCTGGCTGAGTACCAGACAAGAGCTAGGATGGGCTGAAAAGACTGAGCTGAGCCCCAGGGTGTGTCAGACACCAGATTGCTGAACGCTGGCACATTCAGCACCAAAGCTGAAGTTTGGGCAAGGGCACATCCATGGATGCTGGGAGCAGAGTCATGTTAGGGGACAGTGACAGGTTGCTGCTTTAGGTCCTGCCTTGTTCAGTCCCTGCTTGCTGCATTTGCTGCAGTGTAACATAGCCCCCATGTCTCCATGGAGCTAAAACACACAAGATCTTCCAGCCCCTAACCACTGTATCCCAGTGTCCTAGGATCTTCTAGCTGTGGTTCAGGAAGATGCTTAATACAGTCTCCTGTCCCCCAAAAAAGCAAAGACCTTACAAGATAGCCCATTTGTCATTCCAGAGGGGAATTTTCTCATCAGTTTTCCAATCAGAACCTCCTCAAATCCCAGAGCTAATCAGACACTGATTTACTGCTTGGGTTAGCTCTATAATTTGCAAAACTCCATCCACAGTCTTGGCTGTAATGGCAGTGCCTTTACATTCTGTAGTTCCCTGAATGTATCTGATTACATCAGTCAGAGCATCAAAATAGTTGTCAAATGGAAAGAACAACTTCAATAGACCCAAGTTTACTGCTTAGATGAGCTGTAGGAGGAGAAAAGGAATGCAAGTAATTCACCTGCTAATGCAGTTTTTGATTGTATGTGTGCTAGGCATAAAGAGGTACTTTGCAAACACATTTTAATGTGTTTTTTTCGTCTCTTGGAGTATTTAAATTGTCTTAATTGTTTAAAATCACACATTATCTGTGTCACGTGGAGATCTGTCCTTTTAATACTCCAGAAAAGTATCCCAAAATGGGCTTTCCCATGACATGAGCTGTGATTGAGTGGAAACAGGATCTGGAAGATTAAAAGGGCTTGTCTTGTCATGAAGGACAGGGGAACTTTGAGGGGTCACTTCATTAATGTGATTAAGTCTGCAGGTACAATCTGACACTCTCTCAACATGTGAAGTATGAGTGATGGGGAAGGAGTTGATTCCTAAGGTAGAGATCCCATTTTAGGTCAGTTCTCCAAGATTCCGTTCTAGGAAAACATATTGAGAGGAGCTACTGTCAAGGAGAAGAGAAAGACAAGCACTTCTGTAGGGATAGGGTAGTTCCTTTTCAGAAACTTTCAGGATGAAAATGGACTTTCTCAACTTCAGAAAAGGGAGAAAAAAAAATACAATAAAATTAAACTTCAAAGAATTGCTTTGTTTGACCTTTTTTGGAAAGAAATTGTCTGTTTTCCAACTCCAAATGAGGTCTCTGCTCCATGTGCAACTGATGGGTAACACCCTTCCTCTTCTCAACCCTCTCCGCACCTCTCAGCTTGGGCAACTACCTTAAGTAGTAGCTTAAATAGAGCCCTGTGCTCAAGGAGGAGATTTTATTCCCTGAAATGACAAAGATATTGCTGCACACTTGCTTCATCAACCTAACTGTGGGGCAGTGACACTGTGAGAAGGGGATAAATAGGTGATGAAAGCAGAGTGAGGGCACATGAGACACCATAGCCCTTTGCCAACACCCTGGGAGATAAGTGACCACTTAGAGAAGCTGGGGAGGCAGTTTGCAGCCTGCCAGGCTCACAAGACAGAGCAAACCCAGACTGGTTTCTTTGCGTTAGTAAGCTGCCTTAATAACTTGCTGGTATGGAAGACCAAATGCCTGTTCACAGTTAGTTAGCCAGTTGTGCTAGGATTCCAAGTCATTGCTAATGCTATTAGCCCCAGTTTTGATGTAGACATCTTGGTCATTTAACCATATTGAAAAAGATTTTTTCCCTTTCAGTTTCAAAGGGCTTTCAGGTGTGTTCTTCAGCTATATAATGTATCTGCTGAGCAGTGCTGGTCATTCTGCCGGCCAGGCAGACTCTGGAATGCCCTTTGAGCTGCTGTATGATTGTTGCATTGTTAGTGATTGATGGCATGATGATTATTTTTTAGGAAGGACTGAAGCAGTGAGTAGGAAGTTAGTTGCACTATATTATAATTACTGCAGAATAAATCTGACTGTAATCAGGATGTTCTGATTGCAGTCTACAGGGATTTCTGGATGTCCTTTTTAGCCATGACATCATATGAAAGTGATTCTGCCACCATTAGAAATAAGGAATTGAGAAGGGAACTGAGGATGTTGGAAGTACTCTTGTACAATTAAACTTAGGGGAGAAGACTGTTCAAACCCATTTGGTCCCTTCCAGCTCCCAGGCAAAGATCAAGCATCTGAGGAGACAGTTTAGGGTATAGATTTCCAGATTCTGTCCCGTAGGTTTTGAATTTACATTCAAGGACACAATGAATTTTCCCTATCAGCATTTCCAACACAAGAGGTTGTCAGTGTCAGAAAATTGTAAAGGTTACATAGAATGAGCCAAACCATCCTTTGTTGCCTGAAAATCTCCTTATTGTCTGCTCTTGTGAAGCCAGCATAGGAGAGGTTGCTTTGGGATATTCCTTATAATCCTTGTCATCAGTTCTTATTTATTGCGAAGGAGTGAGGGGTGCAAATGATCCGCAGTTCTGACACAAAACAGGCGGGTTGTTTAACCACTGCCGTGACAGCAAAAGAGATGGGTGAGTTTTCATAGAAAATAAGCACTTGAGTCTGAATCCAGACTGTTTATTTAGGCCTTGTCTTCAAGAATCTCTCTTTTCTCATCCTAAAAACGTCAGCAGGGTCTCCAATTCTTTTTTCCCAAAGCCTTTCAAAGGACTTTTCCCTTGACAGCCAACAAGCACGCTGGTGAAACACCCCCTCTGCTTGCTCATTTACAGCAAGTACTTTTGGCAGCTTTAATGCACGTACACATGTTTTCTCAATGCATCAAGCAGCAAGACTCAGGATGCAGGAGTAATCTACATTGCAGGCACAGATTTGCTCCTGATGGGTAACACAACAGTATTTGGATAACTTTCAATACAGAATATTTTCTAAGGGACTACTATAATTGTTCCATCTAAATCCATGGCAGGTGCCCCAGCTGTTCAAACACAGCAAAGTGTTCTGTGTTTGAATAGCTCAGCTTAGCATTTGCATTGTCCCATATTCATCCTCTTTAGATTTTCAACCAAATCCTCGCTGGTGGGCTGCTGGCAATGAATCAAAGCAGTGCTTCTGTCCCACTCAAATATTTAGAGACAAATACGCCACAACTTCACTTGGTGGCAAGAAGAAAATTATTCCATGTGGTTTTTGGGAGGAAAACAGGACCTTGGAGAGTGGCTCATTCCTTCTGAAGGTGGTGATTCCTTCTCAAAGGGTTACTGAACTCCAAAAGTTCTCAGTATCCCCCCCTGTATTATAGGTTTAATACAAGCCGTAGAGGTCCAGGAGTAGCTCCCCTTGCATGGCTGCTGCTCCAGCGATGCCTGAGAGGGGTAGAAGCACACAGTGAGGAGGTGCAACCATATGTTGTCTTTGTCAGTACTGATAAGCCAGCATCCTCCCTAACTAAACTGGCAGGGAAAATCATCAATACCTATAGCAAACCCTCACAATCACTGGTATTACCTTTCTGCTGTCTGAAGAAAGGCATTTTCCACAGGGTCAGGAAGAGGGGTATTTCACATATAGCCTTCATCAGTGACTCAAATTCCATGGTGATTTTTGTTTTGCCTTTGAAAGGGAAGGATTGCTGAGATGACAGGGAATTCTTCCTTTTTATTGTGGCATTGAAGCAGAAACAAGATATGACAGAACATCCTCAGGTTGCCTTGACATACGTTTGGGTTAAATGCTGCTTTAAATGGAAGGGGATTTGCAGCGTCAGGACACACCAGCTCTATTCTCATTTTCTGTGTAGAGGGTTTTCTTTTTTCCGATTTGAGGTGAATTTAATGTCCTACTTTATGCTGAAATACTAAGCTAAATAAATAGGATTTATATGACTAGAATCCCTAGGTGCCCATTTGAAGCACCTCACAAAGCCATTAAGGATGGATAAGAGCTTATTTGGGTTCTGATGAGGTCCTTGTGCTGTAGCCTGTATAGCTTTGATGCTTTGCTTGGTGTCAGCACTCAGATGTGTGTGCTTATGTTCCTTTACCCAAGGCCACATGAGTTGAAGCCACTCATGTCTTTAACTGTAGTTAGGTTTGCTTATCAGGGGAAACGTTTGGTGCCCCATGCTTATAGGAAAAAGGGGAATTGGGCCTCCAAAGCGCCCATCAAACACAGCATCACAGAAGGCTCTCAGCAATGCTGTTATTTTCAATGCTTGATAACCTTGATATCTCTATTAGTTTTTTCATGTGTAGTCACTGTGAAAATTATTAAAGCTGTACAAACCCCACATCACTTAATCAAAGCTTTGGAGTACAATGCCTCTATTTAAAATCAAAGACAAGCACTGAGGCTGGAGCCAAGCAAGAGCTGCAACTTCATGGTAATTAACAAAGACAATCACATTCTTATCACAAAGAGATAGTTTTCTCAACTCTGGTTCTAATTATAACGAGGCGCTCAAACATACCCATCTCCTGCAGGACACTGAATTGAGTTTAACACTTGCAGTAACCTTTTCTGCTTGTGCATGAAAATGTATGAAATCCTGTCCTCAAATAATGATAGAATTAATTTTCTTTGTCTGATTCAGTGACTTTTTTGTTGTGCAACAGCCTCAGAATTTAAGGCTGAAATTAGACCCTTTTAAGGAACAAAAGAGAACGTGTTTCTGATTCAAGCCTGCACTGGAGAATCTGCTTGTGTTTGGGAGTGGTGTCGTCCTTTCAGAGTTCATTGACAGGTTCAAGAGCTTCTCTGAATGAGAGATTTATGTAGGGTGCTTGCGGAGGTTGCTTTCTCGGGTATCACAGTTTCACATGAGAAGTGGCACAGGAAAAGCTCACTGTGGTCACTGTTAACTCATTACCCACTTGCTTAAAAAGTATTATTTTAAATTAAATTTAGCTTTTAAAATCGGATTTAGAGACAGTGTTTTTAGAGAGGAGAACATTGGAGTACAGCATTTCCAGGAAAGGAAATGCTTCACTTGTGACCTCTATATCTAATATACCCCTGACCCACACAGATGACAAACACCTACAGAATACAACTCCTCCTTCTCCAGGCCCCATGGTCTTCTGGCAAGTTTAAGTTCCAATCTGGTCTTGGAGTATCTCATCTGGTAGCAGCTATGTGCATATACTTGGTCCAGCTTTCTTGGTGACAGCATCGGAACTGTAATCGTGGTGTGTTTCTGCAGACATCCCCTGGAGAATCCCGTTTTCTTAGGCTTTGGACTAATAGCAGAGGGAAGAAAGGGGGTGTCTCTTGGCTGAAAAGCATACCTTGCTGTCATTCCTTCTGCTTGTTGATCCAAGGCCAGGGTCACCCACTGTTCCTCACGGCTCCAGACTGCTGGAAGGAGGCAAAAATGACAGTTGGTTTTACAGTCAGCTGCCAGAGTTGTTGCATGGGCTGTGCAGCAAGAGAAGCCATGAGACTGACGAACATTCGAGGCAGCCTTGTGAGATCCCAGCATCCTCTTCAAGGTGTCCCAGAAATGGAGCAAGTTACACAGCACTGCTCATGTTAATAGACACCTAGAAGTGACATTACCCCAGATGAGCAGGGAGATGGGAAAACTGACTGGACTAAGTAAAAGCCATGAGTTTTGACATACGTGATTTATAGCTCTGATCTCAACCACACTACTGTGGTAGCTTGCCTGTCTCAGGTCCTTGTGGTGATGATGCCCTCACCACATCCCTTGGGAAGCATGCCGAGTGCCCAGCTGCTCCTTCTCTTAATATATTCATCATGTCTCACCTAGGAGGTCCTTTACTTTCCTAGGGTTGTTCTTTGCCAGGTGCTGACTCTGCACAGAGATTTGCTAATTGCAATTCAAATTATTCACTGCAGTTCAGATGAAGACAATAAATTAATCCATTAGAATGGGAAAGACCAAAGCATCTCATCCCTTGAGCTGTCTGCAAGGGAAAGCAGCAAGCCAGGCATCTCTCAGAGCAAGAGTAAAAGGTAGCAGAAGCAGCTACTTGAAAATGGGGATTTTCCTGCTGCAGGAAGCACCAATATTTCCCCCCTTGTTTGTACATGGGTGAAGGATAGAAATGGAAAATATCAAAGGACTTGCATGAAGAACACCTTTCTGACACTCCCCCACACAACACTTCCCATAGTCAGCTCAATCGCTTGCATTTCCTTCTAGAGTTGATACTCTTCACCTTATTCCCACTCATTCCTGCCTTGAACTCATGCTCTTCTTTGGACAGAAGCATCAGTCCTGCATTGCCATGGGCATTATGAAAAGAGAAGCACATGGTATCCATGCTGAGCTTCAGGTGAGGTATCTGATGGACTCACGATCAGTCCAAATGCCCCATCTCTAAATAGTTTTGCTTCAACTTTCCCAACCAAAAATGAAAAAAAATTCATCATGGACATATGTTGGAAAAGGAGCAAACTCCTATTTTCAGTCAGCCTTTTTTCTCCTAATGCAAATCCATCTCGACACAAAATCCCCACCCACTTCCAAGTACAGGACTGAGAGCTCTGGAAAACAAGTCCCTCTTTTTAAGCCTTAGGTGAGGAAAATGTTCCTCTGTATCACTCCAGGCCCTTCACTGGAGAAAGCCCCTTTACAGGGTGGCTGTAACAGGAGTCTCAGGTGACTGCTGGCAGGGCTGTAGATGTCTATGTTGGAGGCTTGTAGTTGGATGAATTTGTCTTCAATGTCGATGAGCATGCTAACAAAGGGATAACAGCTCACACCACTTTGGGGATGGGCATGGGGTGGTCAACAGCTTGACTGAAGAGGTACACCAAAACCTTCCTATAACAGGGCTGTACTACTGGACCTAAATAACGTAGGGATAAACTTGTCTGTCCCTGAGGCCTCAATGAATGTGCATAAGAACTGCCCTTGCAACTGCTTAGTTATACATGCTGAGGCATTGGTACCAGTAAGTGCCCACCTGTAAATGGTGGTACCAGTAAGTGCCCACCTGTAAGTGGTGGCAGGAGTACAAGCTGCTGTCAGTGTTGATAAAACCTCTGTAGGAGCCCAGCAAAGTGCTATTTTATTAGAATAAACCAAGCCATTTGAGCAGCATGAGCCATTTTAGCATGGGTCACTGAAGCTCACAGCTACCAGTGACCGCTGATAAATGCCTACTTGCATGTGAGAAGTGGGAGGGCAATAGGAAGTGGGTTTTAATAATACACTAAACTCAGTTTGTAGCAAGGATTGTTTAATACTGCATGTGACTATAATCTACCTGGGGCCCAGCAGCTGATTTGCTCTTGGTCTCTGAACTGACTGCAGCCTCTGAAAGCCTTCTGAAAGGCAGCAACTGTTTCCTGGCTGATCAGAGAGTGAATAAGAGTTAGAGTAAGATATTTATTCCTTCTCTTTGCTTTTACTCGCTTCAATAACAGTATAGGAATATTGCAGCTTCTAGTAATATAGGGACTAATGAAATATGCATGGGAAAGTGTCTGTCACTGAAGACCTACCACTGCCCATCGCAACATCTAAGCTATTTCCATCGTAAATCAAGATGAGCATCTCCTGAGCTAGCTTCCACCATCTACCTTGCCTCAAATAGGTTTAGCTCTTTGTCTCCAACTAAAGACATTTCACCCTGCTCCTAGGTCAGATCACCCTGGCTGAGGACAGGCAGTAGAAATGACAAGAGCTTGAAGGGCTGAAATTGTGAGCTTCTGGAGAAAACAAACTAAAGGAGCACATGAAATAATGCCAGTGTAATGGTGCTAAAGCGGCCTTTCCTATTACTCCTATCTGCTGCCAGTTGGAGCAGGAAGGCTCTCTACCTAAAGAATCACTAGAAGATATAAACATCTGGTGGGTGAATGCTTTTTGGTTACCTTTTGTTCTGAGGGTTGAGGTATTTAAAGGCAGAAAGTTACAAAATAGACAAAACCAACAGAAAAGGATGAATATATCTACCTGACTCTTGAGATCATCCAGGTCTTACACTGGAAAGACCCAGTGTTTTACAGGGATATCCATTCTTGTGCTTCCACTTAAATCCCACTCTGTCTGGTATACAAAACCTTCACATACACCAGATATATCTTACTCCTCAATCCTTATACATTCGTATGCTTACCCACTTTCTTTATATCTATTGTTGCAACCACGGTACCAAAGCTGTGGCCTTACCATGATTGTGTCCTCCCTGAAGCCCTTTGGAAACCTTTGCCTTGAATGATTTCTCAGCCATAAATTCCCAGCAATGGAAATGAACACCTGATAAAGTTCATTTTCCTCATGGCCAACATTCAGACTGTTGTTAAGGCACTGAGCTGTCTGTCTGACATTGCTGTCTATCTATGGAGCTCTTTCTCCCTGGAATGCCAATCCCTACAGTCCCTGGCTGCCAAAGCTAATGTTTTACTCTTTCCCTGCAGTTCTGACAAGGGAACAGCTCACATATCGTGGCCTTGAAGGCCCCAGGAAGACAGCCAGAGTCACAGTAAGCTGCTGCCTGTCCATACCCCACGTCCATACCCCATATGTCCATACCATACTCAGTGCCTGTCCCTGGTTTTCCTTCACATTCCTTAAATTAAGACCTAGACCCTACAGAACAATATAAATACCTCTGGGTTTATTTTCAGTGTTACCAAAAGAGATTGATATTCTTGACCAACGATATTCTCTCTGAGGATAAGCCCAGGATACTGGAGGTGAGGAGGACTGGAAATAAGGATGTTAGGCTGAGAAAATTTGGGCTGTTCAGCCTGGAGAAGAGAAGGCTGCGTGGAGACCTCATAGCAGCCTTCCAATACCTGAAGGAGGCCTATAGGGATGCTGGGGAGGGACTCTTCATTAGGGACTGTGGTGAGAGGACAAGGGGTAACGGGTTTAAACTTAAACAGGGGAGGTTTAGATTGGATATGAGGAAGAAATTCTTTACTGTGAGGGTGGTGAGGCACTGGAATGGGCTGCCCAAGGAAGTTGTGAATGCTTCATCCCTGACGGCGTTCAGGGTGGGG
This sequence comes from Amazona ochrocephala, assembly GCA_039720435.1. Taxonomy (NCBI): domain Eukaryota; kingdom Metazoa; phylum Chordata; class Aves; order Psittaciformes; family Psittacidae; genus Amazona; species Amazona ochrocephala. The sequence goes on from CM077897.1 coordinate 1,558,024, forward strand.
TTGGACATAGCCTTGGATGGCATGGTTTAGTGGGAGGTGTCCCTGCCCATGGCAGGGGGTTGGAACTCGATGATCTTGAGGTCCTTTCCAACCCTAACTATTCTATGATTCTGTGATTCTATGTTGCACCCTTATGAGCCTATCACCTGCCCTGTGTTACCATCACAGCTACATCCTGCTCCAACCTGGAATTCCTCAGCAGGCTGTTTACTTGCTGGGATAGATTGCCTGATGCTTTTTCAGACAGGGATAGCAGCAGGGGCGCAGGAGGGAAGAAAGGAGGTTGCCTGCTTCTTTGCTCTGGAAAAACCCACGCTTCAGATGCCATAAGGGAATGTACATCTCTGCTTGGCTGACTCATCTGTCATCCCAGTAAAACAGCTTGACAGCTCGCTGCTCACGCCTGTGTGCAGACAAGGTCACCAGATCAAGACACAGAGGGTACATATTTAACAGAGGGAACTCCCAAATTGCTTACTGCTTCTTCCAGCAGAGCCTCTCCAAAGAGCTCTGATTGTTTCTTGACTCTCTGGGTTTACTTGGAAGTTATCTCCTCCTGGTAAAAGACATAGGAAAATGAATACACTGATGGTGCAGGCAAGTGCAAATCTGCGTTTTGGACGTCTGCAGTGATGGCTGGGAACTTGACAGTGAAGGAGGGAAAGAACAGGACCTAACAGCCAGATACTTATCCCAGTTACACCATTACAAATCTACTGCTATTCCTTTAGGTGTCAAAGGATGTACAATACATTTATCAGAAAGCAAGTCAAGTGGACTGGAAGCCGCTTTAGCAGGACTGAGACAGAACACCCAGAGAACAAAGGGCTTCTGAGTGAGACAGCAGCAAAGATGCGCCTGCTCTCTGCATCTCAGGGGGCTTGAAGGGGACCTGGGTCCTCCCCACAGCACAGGATGGGAACTGGTGGACAATGACACGGGTCTGTTAGCTGCTTTTTAAAGCACATGCAAGGCCTGTTGAAGTGCGTTACCCCTAATACACCAAAGGTAATTGCATGCTAACTGCTGCTGGCTAGCCAGACTTTTGATTAGTCTCTGGGTGACATATTGATCACGTAATTTCATCAGCCTAATAAAGCAGCTGAGGAGGGAGAGGGGATAATCAAGTACTGCATTTTCTGCCTGAAGGACAGACAATTGGATGACAGACCACGTCCCTAAGAGATGTTAATCACCCTGTTCCCTCTGGGGCCAACCTTTCTGGGGCTTCAAGTCAGTCTCTCCCTCCTCTCTCTGTACACCATGCCAGTCTTTCCCAGCTATGAGAGGTATCTCTCACACTGAGTCCAGTGTCTCCCACCACTTCAAGAGGCTTCAGACTGGAGATCACTGGAGCTAATTTTCCTTGGGTTTAGTTCAGCAGATTGAGTGCTCATGGAATAGCAATGAATTGAGAAGCCCTGACCTCCTCCCTGCTGCAGGTACTTTAGCTCCTGTTGTTCTAACAGGAATTTCAGAGGATTTCATTTATTTCCTGTACAATTCTTGCGGGGAGCACAATGTACCATCCAGATCATCTCCCACCTGTATACAGTGCATGGCCACACCAGACCTTCAAGCTTAGAACTGTAGATCAAGAGAAAACCCTAAATATCAGGTGTAATTTGAGGGTGTTATTAGAACTCGCCCTTCTTCCCATGTGCCTTGCTCTTCCATGCTGCTAGACAAAGTGAGTTGGCCAAAGGCATCTTAGTGGCGTTTGTGTGAGGTCTCTGTGTCTACACAGGTGAATATAATCCAGTAAGCACTTACCTCCACCTATACACACTGCTGTTCTTCAAGGACCTTTCTCACATGACACTCAGAAACTCCTCATTTGTCATGTCCTTAACAAGACTTCATAGAATCATTAAATCATAGAATCATAGAATAGTTAGGATTGGAAAAGACTTTAAGGTGATCCAGTTCCAACCCCCTGCCTTGGCCAGGGACACCTTGCACTAAACCATATCTCCCAAGACTCCATTCAACCCGGCCTTGAACACTGCCAGGGATGGAGCATTCACAACTTCTTTGGACAACCCATTCCAGTGCCTCACCACCCTCACAGTAAAGAACTTCTTCTTTATACCCAATCTAAACTTCCCCTGTTAAAGTTTTAACCCATCGCCCCTTGTCCTATCTCTACAGTCCCTAATGAAGAGTCCCTCCCCCGCATCCCTATAGGCACCCTTCGGATACTGGAAGGCTGCTATGAGGTCTCCATGCAGCCTTCTCTTCTCCAGGCTGAACAGCCCCAACTTTCTCATCCTATCTTCATACAGGAGGTGCTCCAGTCCCCTGATCATCCTTGTGGCCTCCTCTGGACTTATTCCAACAGTTCCATGTCCTTTTTGTGTTGAGGACAACAGAACTGTGCATAATACTCCAAGCGAGGTCTCACGAGAGCAGAGTAGAGGGTACTCCTCTGTCAGAGTCTCTTGCCAAAGCTTCATCAGCTATTATCTTGAGCTGTTTTTTCTGGTGGAAATGTAGTGCTTATCCATGAGAGAAATGTTGCTGTAATGCAATTAGTTGAAAATTGCACACGGAATAAGTGTATAATTGAATTTTCATTAATACACTTTGCTTGCATTCCTGATTTCTCTGCACCAAACGCTGAGCTGTATTTTTCTCTCCAAGAGCTAGAGCAACTTATCACAGGCCGTAATTGTCACACTTCTACCAGGAGAAGTCACAAGGCAACATTTCACAACTACCTCATTAACTTGTTTTTGCTCTGTAGTTAAAAGGTAGTTAAAGCCCTAAGCATTCATTTAACTTGAATGAGTATGGGAAAGCAATTGCATATGTATTTCTGTATAATTATGACTTAATTGCATTACCAGTAGATTTATCTTTTGCTTATTTAGGTAAGCTCAGAGAATAATGTATCAGGGATGAGTTGATGTTTGTTTGGACTGTTTCAAAGGACAACATGATTAGGAACAGAGCACTCTACCACATGAGTGCATATGAGAGGCATAAGTAATAGATTTTTATACAGGTTTAACATAGACTTTTCCTAAAGGTCAGCTTTAAATGCTTGTTACCAGCTGTAGAGGTGTTAAAGCTCTTCTAAGATCAGCAGGAATCCAAGATGCAATTTTTCTGGTGTCTATTTTTCTGACTGGTTTTGAAGATCTCAGACAGCTTTGAAAAAGGATCTTGATACCTACTTGTCATCTCTAATATAATCTGACCATCAGAAAAGTCAGTTTTGCCGGTTCAAGAAAAACCACTTCATGTTTGAAGCAGTTGTGAGCTGTCTTTTTGCTTTGGTTGTCCTGTGCCAATGTGGTCCCACGTTACTGTTGCACACCTGGATGCTCCCTAATGCCTGGGAAGACAATCCGTCTCGTTTAACACAAGTTCAAAACTCGGGGAAAAGGGAATGCTCGTGTATTCCAAATGAATTTACCAACCACTATTATTTCATGGTGAGCAGAAGGAGCCATTTTGGAGTGACCTTTCAAGGGGCAATAAAAGCTACCATCTGAGAAAGTTGGGTTGTGTCTATACTAGAACATTCAGGAGACTCATAGGAATAAGATTGATTGTTACTAAACTCATGTAACAGTCTCTGGAACAAATCTGTTCCATGTTAACTGATGCTGTCTCATTCTTCTGTGCTCTTCTGGCAATGATATTGCTTATTTCCTAATGCTCTTCATTATAGTACCCGGCCTTCAGCTGCTTGGAAATGTGTCTGATTCCACATCTCAGCAAAGATTGCTCATGGGTACCTCATATTTTTTCTTGTCTTTCAGCAAGATCTTGACAGTATTTTTCCATCAAGAAACACAAAATAGTGTGTTTAGGCAATGTTAGAAAACACCCTGAGAAGGCCAACACAAAATTAATGTCTGCTGGATTGCATTTATCTTGCAAAACACTCCGGCACCTGTGGGTTAAAGTTTGGTGCAAACCAAATGCCTGGTACATACAAAACAATAGATCATTCTCAGGATTAAACGTTGTTCTAAAATAGGTACCGGTTCTGTTAATAAAGGTATGCAACATGTATGCTCAATATCCTTTCAGGTCACGTCTTTGATGCTGGCTCCGTTCTGGTCAGAAATGATAGAGTCACTTTTCAAAGAGTGTTCCCTAAACTCCTTTGTGAATGGCTCTTCCATTCTCCACACATTGTGCTTCAACCTGTGTGCCTGGAAAAGGCTCTCCTGACTCAGAGTTTTGCTTCTGCTTCTGACCTCAGGGAAATAATACTAATAACGCAAAGAGAAAATGGAAAACTTCAGCTGCAATCCATCTTCCTCTTGCCACAGCCATGGAAAATTCAGATTTTCATTAAAAAAGAACTATTTCTCAATTGTTGTCACCACAGACCTCTGCAAAGCATTTAAATGCATAATTGTCTTAGCTTTTTAGTATGACTTATGTAAACGCTTCTTTGGGATCTATGCTTGAGCGTTTGGGCCTTGAGAAAGGGTCACCTCTGAGTTCATTGCAACAGTCTTGCCTGATTCTTCTTGGGAGAAGCAATATATTAAAAAGTCAGGAATGTGTGAGAAGGTCCCCCCCCTCTCACTGCATATGCTCACTAAGTGCTGTACCTGCTGTTGCTGTCAAAAAGGGACTGGAAGTCCAGGAAAGCAGGAAGATGAAATCAGTATGTGCTGGAATTTGTCTGAAGTAGCTGGAAAAGAGGATCTGGAAGGAGATGGGCTGAAGGGATGATGATGGTTTATGCCAGACTTAGAAAGATCAGTCATGAATGTGGTACCTGCTGTGCGAGGTGCTACATAAACCATCCCAAATCCTGCAGTTGCTCCTGGAAAGAGGAGGAAGCTATGGTGGGATACCATTTAGATGGCCAGTATCTGCTGGCTGCAATGGGCTTTCCCTGCAAAGTGATCTCTGACTCACAGGCTCTGATTGTTAGAGCCAGGACCCTGTTTCTCCAGCCTGCTGTCTTATGTGCAATGCCCTGGTAGAAAATGAGCCAGACAAAGGAGGCGTCTCAGGTAGAAACCTCAATATCATCCTGGGGAGATCTGCAGTGCTTGTGAGTTGCTGCAGAGTGTCTAACCCCGGGGAGAACGCTTCCTTTGGTCTGTGAGCCTGTGTTGTACACTGTGTTGACAAGGACCCATCAATACAGAACTTCTGCCACCAGCTGGGCTTATCTAGCCTATGCACATCAGGGCCTTTCTACAGGTGCCCTGGGGCCAAGTTATGCTGCCTTCTGTATGTGCAGTGAGTGCTTCAGAGTGGGCAGGCAGAGGAAGGACAGCTCTGTTAGTGAGCAGGAGGATGAGACCAGTGTCTAGAGACTTCCATTTATACTGTTTTGTCTATGAAAAGCTTCAGTTCCCATTGTTGCTATCTGTTTCACATGCAAACACACCTCCCTTGTAAATAAGGTATCTATGTAGATGGGAGTTCAGATTCAGATTACCTTCAACACTGTCTAAATCCCAGCCAAAGCAGATTTACTGCATCTGAGTTTAGGATAATTAGTTTGATCTGCTCTTATTCACCAGATGGCTCCAGGGAATACTTTAAACCAAACAGATATCTCCAGCTTGAATCACAAAGGTGTCTGTGTCCTCTTTATCCCATGGTAGATTCTTGGCCTGGAGACTTCACAGAGCATCCCAAGAAACTCATCCCCACTTCTTTGTAGCAAGAACTAAAGCTGGATGGATACAGGGAACTCAGTGTTGTTTGTGGCAAGGGTAAATGGGCGGCTTGTGCGCCAGTCTAACAGCTGTTCCTTGAATGTAGGCGTATGATGGGACAGTTTGCAGAGGTAATAGAGATTCCATTTTACCTGATATCTTCCTTCTAATCACCATGGCTTTGCTGTTCTGGAGATCAAGTTGTTACCTGCAAGCTCTGGGTTTTATCCACTCAGTCAATTAAAGTAGGTAACCGAATGGACCAACCTACCCCAACATCGTTGCCTCCAGGCCCCTCTGTGTTCAGTCATGATCTATTGACTGTCACAATCTGCACATTTGCACCACTGAAGTCCACATCTACGTTCTGTAACATGCAGAACACCCAAACCGCATTTACTAAACCTCCAGTGACTACAGAAAAGCTTCTGCACTTGGGCTGTGTAGGTTGAATCCCACCCTTTAACCTTTCTGCGTAGTCAGGGGAAGGCAACAGGCAGCTCCAGAAGAAAACAAATCCCACATGTCTTAGATGCCTTCAGAAGGAGAGAACTATTTTCTATTTCCTTCTCCCACAAAAGCTATAAATAAAGGAGAAAAAGTTGGAGAGAGGGAGAAAGTTGTGCAGATTTTCTTTGGAGAAGAAATGTAAAGTTCTATTTGCTTCCCTGTTGTCAGTCCTCATCACATTTGTGTGATATTTTCCTACTTCCTTTGCAATACAAAGCCACAAATACCCTCCTAAGTGCAAACTGAGATTCTCACACGGTTACACAATTGCAAGAGCTGTGCCTGGAGAAAAAAAATCCCACTTTAAAACATCATGATTCTTATTTAAGAAGTGAAGAGTGTTGCAGACATCAAGTCAACACAACCGAAATGGGGAAACTCATTTGCAAAGTATTTATAGAGTGAAAGAGAGAAAGAGAAAATAAAGCTGAATTTCAAATGCTTTTAAAGAAAGGTGCAGTTTGCACTTGGATTCCTCCTGAGGAAAATAATGAAGAAATAAGCTCTACTTGAGGAAAAAATACCTCTCTGTATCAAATCATGTAACTTGGCTTTTGGAAAGTGAAACGCATCATCATGCTGAGCCAACACAAGGCCTGTGCATCACAGAGCCTTCACCCTGGGGGCGTTGGACATCACATAGCTCTTGAGACAGCTCCGCAGAGGAGCTGAATCACCCCCTTACTGAGCAGGGACTCCTGGCATCCTTTCCTCGGTGGAAATTAACAGTGTTTTGCAGTGATGGCTCTCAGTCACCTCTTTTTGTTGGAGATGGATCCCGAAGTGTGACAGCAGTTACCAGCCCAGCCAAAGAGCTGCTCGCTTCCAGCTCCCTCTCTCTCAAATATCTGAAATCAGCTCCAGCACATGCTGGTTAAAAATTCAGGGGCAGATGAATAATGAATATCAATGGATGCTCCTGCATGAAGATTTAACACTCAAAAGGAGAACGGAAACGAGGCGTTTTCCAGGATTTTGCGGAACAATTACAAGTGCTACTATTACTCTCTAGAACAGGCTTTGTCCACTGAGGTCTTCAGGGATTTTATTGAGCACTCCTACAAACATGCAAATGAAAGCAGACGTTCAGTAGATAAAGGTGCAGAGTGCTTGGGGCAAAGACATCTTTTCTTTATGAACTTCCTAACTGTGGAATGTGGAGTTAGTCACTTTTAGAGAATTACATGTTTTAAACCTAGAAATGAACATTAGAGGAATGCTGAATAACGGAGGTCAGCAAATGTCATTCCATTGCTTTTGTCTTCTAAGCCACAGAGGTTTTAGAACGACATTAAATCTTGATTTCAATACTTCATACAGCAACAGGCTAGAAGGCCAAGAGGGATTGTCTGATCCTGCCTCTGAAAATCAGTGCTCTAGCTTAAACAGGAATTAGTGAAAGGAATTCCTTTGCCGTGGGGAAATGCCCGTGGGTCCACAGAGCAGTCTGATCTCCCATAGGAACTGACAAAAGGCTTGCTGTCCTTAAAAAATTTCCGAGGTTCTTTTTGGAAGTAGTTGCAGGTTCACAGACGTCTCTTGGAAATACAGACATCTTTATACTAAGTAAAGGCCTGAGCCAACGCATCGTTAAGGGGTGTTCTGGTCCCTCACTGTGAGAGGGAAGGAGTCAAATCTGGGGATTCGCTATAGTAAAATGTTAAAGTAGAGCCACAGTCACTCCATCTTATTATGCAAAAGCACAAGTTAAGATTATGACAGGAGACAGCTTAATTCTCTTTTCAGTTCCTCTCTGCTGTCTGGCAGAGCCGTGGGCACTCAGGTATTTCAACTGTACGGCTTGCTTAGAGAATTGCATTTTCCCCTTTACTGACTTTTCTTCCTCCTTCTCTTTGCCTAAACAGTAGGATTCCAGCTGCCACTCTGAGGCATTAATAGTTAGAGCTGTGGATCCTAAGGAGCCTGAATGTGCCTTAACGACATTAGCTGTTGTTTAGCAGAGTAGATCAGAGGAATGGCAGTAGCTGACTAAAGCTGATTTGAATAACAATACAGAAATCTCCTATGTTACAATAAATAGGCCTATTGCTTGTCTTCATTTTGTTACAGCCTCCTGATGGTTGCAGCTAGCTGTACTGAGGCACACACACTGAGGTATCTATCTCATGTGTGCAAGAGTAATTGCTTCCATTCACCAAGACAGTTGGACAAAGGTGATAATCGGGGTTTGAATACAGTGTATTGCACTATTTTCTTGGCCTATCATTTTCAAGCATCCTTTTGTATGCTCTCTCCATGCCCTTCCCTGCAGTGACTTTGGTTCACAGGAGGGTGATGTAATTCCTACACACAGATAAGGTCAGGTCCTAACAGCCTGGCTAATAGATCCTCAATCTGGGTTTTGATGTATTAATAAAGAGAAATACAATCCTATTGTCAGTCTATGCCCTTATTTCCCTTCAAGTTTTCCACCTTTATTGCAAGGGAGACAGACACTAAACCCCGAAACGTTCAGCTCAGTACTAAGGATGTTTGCCTTAGATTGTTTCAGGAGATGAGCTGTGAAGTGGGAGCCAGAACTATGAATGAGTTAGTCCACCAGAAGACATAGGTAGGTGTCTGTGGTGGTGGTATTTGCCAAGGTTCAAGACTGGAGCTAGACTCCAGTAAGGGCTGGATATTTGTTCTGCTAAAGCATCACTGGTTAAAGATAATAAGAATGGTTTTTTTACAGGAACAGCATTAGAGGTTTGGGACTTCCCAATGTGGCAAAGGGAAAATGCATCACACAGAAGGGTCTGATTTGGCTGAAGTCCTTGGGTAGCCCTGAGCTTTGACAGCACTCATGTGGCTCATGCTTACCAGCATCTCTGGCTGTTCTCTGGCTGCCTTCCTGTGGCTGCACACTTCTACTTCCACTGCATCTTTGGGGCACCCAGAGCCTGAGCTTCAGAGACAGATGAAGCTCTCAAGAGGCAGGGGCGTCTTTGCAGCATTGATAAAAAAGGCTGTAGCCGCACAAGTGCCCACTCATTCCAAAAGAAGTCATTCAGGATTGTGCTGCGCTGTGTCAAGGAGGAAGAGATGTGAGAGACTCACAGTGCTCGGTGCTGAGGCGCATCAGCTGGCTATGAGAATTCTGGGCCCCATTAACTCAATGGCTCCTGCAGCATCCTTTCCAAGTCAACAGGCTGATCGAGAAATCCAAGGGGGGGAAAAAAAGCCCTGCTTGAACTCAACAGCAATTTGTTTTGCTAGCAAAATATTTTCAAGTGACTGTGGCTGCTAAGTGAGAAGGTGGATTGGAGGGGGTGGGATAGGAGGGTGGAAAATGAAGTATTTCAGCTATTCTGCACATGAAACCAGAGCCTGGCTGGAAATAGTGCAACACAGTCCAGCTGCCTGAGTGTATAATTAAACTCCAGCCTGTCTGGTTGAAATGCAGGAGGCATTTCTGCAGTGAGGTTAAATTAAGAGTTGGTGATGACAAGAAGACATTATGGAAATGTCAAAATTAGCATGTGCTCAGTGAGAACGGTGGATGGCCCAAGCTGCAGTCCAGAGGCTCAGAAAGAGCAAGGGAAGCCTGAGGAAGTGAAATAAGTCTCATTGTGGCTGCTTCTATCTGCCCTCTGCAGAGCAGCTACTCCACCACAGGGGCAGCTTTTACCAGAACTGGTGCTTTTTCAGGAGGGATGACATGAGCGCAAGACCAAAAGTTGGCTCCTTGCTCTCAACTGCCTTGTGGCAGTGTTCTCCTTCCCTACCAACTGATGGCGGGAGCAGCATCTCCACAACATAAGGCTTTAAGTTAAGATGATGGCTCCCACAGCCACTTCCAGTGCTCCAGGGTTCCTCCAAGGTAGAGGAGGTCTCTTTGTGTTCAGTCTCACTGCTTCCTAACCAAGCTGTTGACTTATCATTTTCATTTGCACCCTGCCTATATTGTGTTCGATGCAAAATGAACAAAACAACTTCCAGCAGGAACAGGCATGGAGTTTGTAAGCTTTAGAGCCGGTCAGGGAGTCCTCCTGGCTTATTGCTTGTACAAAACATTGTCATGCAGAAATGTGGTGGAAACGTTTCATCCAAACTCTTTGGCTAAAAAAATGAGGAACGCACTTAAACTAACACAGAACCTTTCTGATAGGAGGCACTGCTTTAGATCTCTTTGGACTTGAATGGGTTTTCAGCATGACAGGAATGTCTGTAAGCTGCTAATATGTTAACTAAGATGGGGAGGAAGGGCAGGACTGTTCATGCTTGCTTGCTTGAGTTCTCCTTCAGCTAGAAATGCTTCTGGAAATAGAGCTGTTATCTCTGCTGTCTTGACAGGGGCATCAACATAGACTTGTTCAAACCACATTAGGGAGCTGTGGGGAGTTCCATTGTGAAGCCGAACCTCTCTCGTAGACCTCTGCTTGCAGTTACACACAGTCAAAGGGAAAGGGCCCTCTCGTGACCCTGCCATTTCTCCACTAATGTCTCTTTCATGCTGATACAGCCAAAGTAAATACAAAGGGAGAAAAAGTTCTGTGTATAAGACAGTTCAAAGCCTGGCTGGCTCCCAGAAATTGTAGTGATTATCTCAAAATGAAGGAACAGGCTAAACCGTGTGCAGATGCATAGACTGCCTTAATTCTGCATTGTATTCATTTGCTTGTTACCTGCTACCGTGGGCACAAGTTCAAGTGAAAGAGCCAGACTCATCCCTGTGGGAGAGAGATCATTAAGCTCCGAGTGAACACTGGCTTCCATTCCAAACAGAAACTGCCCTGTTACCTCAGGGCTCTGCTACCTCTTGCGCTAAGGTGATGGGCAAAAGGAGCTGCAGGAAGAACACACTTTTCCATTTGTCAGGAGGAGATACTCAACTAAGCTTATGGGGATTCAAGACTGAAGTAAGAAAGGGATAAGCAAGGGATACAGCTAATTTGCCTGATGAAGCACTAAAGGGATGAAAGGGACTTTCTTTTTTCTCTTACTTGCCATGACTTTACTTGAATCTGGATTAACATCATTAATTTCTTTACACAGCTCCATTTTCCGCATGGGGCTAAAAAAGGAGCAGAGTTCTTCTCCTCCATGGATCACCAGGGAGGGGCTGGGAAATTAATTCCTGCATGCTGCAAATGCTGAACCTTGCTGGTGGCAGGGAAGGAAAATGGAGAGGGAGAGATCGGTCTTCTAAGGAGCGCAGCATGAGGAGCTGCTTCTTGATATTCTCAGGGAAGTCACCAAGCATTTCTTAATAAGATCTTTTAACAGACTAATCAGCAATATTGGATTTTCAAGGATTTCAGAGGGAATTCTTGCTAATTGAGGTGTTTTTTTCCATTAGCAGCTCCCAGCAGGAGCCTTGCACACAGGTGGAAGAGCATCACGTAGCTTGTAAAATCAATAGTGCAGCCAAGGCAAAAAAAAAGAAAGCACAATCAGTTTGGCTGATTCAAATTAGAATTGCAAACTCCTAATGGCTCCAGATGTCAAGGTAAGGCTGAGACGTAGGAGCCCAGAGTGCTGCAATGCAGTGACGTGGATTCCCACTCTGTTCCCCACAGCAGCCCCACGCTCCTGGATTTCAGAACATACCAAGAGAATGTAGTGACAGCGTAGTCCCCTGCACTGCTGAGAGCACATTTCTCCCTCTCGTAGATGAAGGGAATAGTCAAATGTGGGTTTTGGGCTTATTGAGTCCAATAAATCATAGAATCATAGAATATTAGGGTTGGAAAGGACCTTAAGATATCCAGTTCCAACCCCCTGTCATGGGCAGGGATGCCTCACGCTAGACCATGTCACCCAAGGCTCTGTCCGACCTGGCCTTGAACACTGCCAGGGATGGAGCGTTTACCACTTCATTCTTCCCTCCCCAAGCTGTTCTTTGGTGTGTAATAAGAAGATCAAACTTGACCTGTTTGGCAGGCAGGGCTTATGGGGCATGGATTTGCTAAGTGAAAAAGAATGAAAACAGAGCGAGACCATGTCCATCAATGTTTGAGCCCTTTGGGCCACAAGCTGTTGACTTGGCCACTCTAATGCCTAGCCAGAAAATGCAAGTGCATTTGGAGCACAAATTCAGGAAAGCATTGGTGGAAGAAATTGTATGAACCATAGAGGACAGGGAAGGGCATCAGGAGGTGGTCTGCTGGGGTGCATGGGTTAAGAGCATGAGCCAAGAGAAACTGCCATCGTCTTTTGGCAGTTGTACAAGGACCATGTTTATGCTACAAGTCTCTTGCTGGCCTGACAAATCTTTCTGGCAGAGAAACTAAGTGATGCTTTATATCATGACTGTGAACAAACTGCTCATGCTATTCCTCAGTTAAAATAGTCAGCATTATTATTGCTAATACTTCTCACGTATCTGACGACAGGTACCGCTATATGTATGGTCACATTTGATTTTATCTGTATCATTCACGATGCATAAAACTTGTAGCACTATGAAAATGGGCTCCAGTCTATACCCCTTCATTAATGTTACCAGCAAAAGCACTCTAAATATACAGTTCAGCCCTTCTGGACCCATCAGTTCCTCCTGAGAGGACCAGCACTAGAAGGGTTGGATTGCTGGTTGAACAGCTCGATGTTCAGCTTGGAGAACAGTTTTCAAGCAATGATGTTTTGGGTGGCAGCAGTACAGATGTGTCATTGCTGTGATTTTAGAGTAGGTTAAAATCTGTCATTGCCACTATTTGGCCCTGTGGATGGGCTGCGATGAGATAATCATAGAAGTAGGATGTAGAGACCATGGTTTCTTGGTGGTCACAGCCTGGTCATGTAGTCTCTTTCTTAGAGTTTGGAAGTACAATGAGCATTGAAGCAATGTAAAGATGCTGTACCTCTGCATTCTATACATTTATAACCATTTGTTCTATACACCAAAGACATGCCCTCAGTATGGCTCAGTCACAAGATCCCTCTCTTCAGCACTGCATTAATTATTGTTGTCAGAGGTGCCTGGAAAACACACTGACAGGATGTCTTTCTGTTAGAAAATACAGATTCATTTACATCAAATCATTTCATGAGAACACATTAGGCTTTTCATAACCATTTGCTAAAGGAAAAAGCAGTATAAATGATTCCAGCTTTTATCTCTGACTTTACAGTATCCAAGAGTTCTGTTTGAACACAGTAAAACGATTTCATATAATCCATGTAGTTTTTTGACATTCGCCCTGTCTACAATTGCTTTAAATTTGGATTAATTTTGCAGCAAAGCTTTGTTGTTAGAATCAGAGCATTCTTGAGTTTTCCATGGCCACACGACCCCAAAATGTGGAGCTTTCTGGCAAAGTCTCCTGGGACACTTGTTTGCTTGTAGGAGGGTACAGCTGCAGCCTCTGCCCACTGGGAAGCAGCAGAAAAGCAGGAGGTGTAGCTCTCAACTCCTCTTTTTACCACTGGCAATATTTAATCCCCTGGATTTGCAAGGAGAGTTCCTGGAAGAAGGGATGTTTAAAGCTGATGGTCTGGAAATGACAGATAACCCAAAATAGGAGCATGGAGGATGAGCAGAGCCAGGTACCAGACTTACCCTGCATGAACAGAGTGAGGTAGTATTAAAGTGCTATTCAGCTTCTACAAAATGACAGCACACATTTACTGCACACAGGCAGAGATGGCACCAGAGCAGCTCTGCTGGAAGCTCTGAGCAAACATTCCCCTTCCAGAAGGGAGTCAGGACTGGGAGATGAGCTCCTGTTCAATTTTCCTAATCTACTTTCTGGCTCCCTCTCTGCTCCCATAGCTGCTGAATCCGCCCAGTGCCAGCCTTGGGGGTGCTATGGGTTAGCTGTCCAGGGACTTCTGCTATGAGAAATCTACCCAAAATCACTGGAAGTTGAGGATTCTGCCATTTGAAGCAGCTTCTTTCTTTCCTGGAACAAGGTGCTGGAATTCAGATCCTTTAGCACTTCTCCAAAAGCCAAGATGATCATCCATCAGTTTTCCTCCTTCTCTTCTGGATTCTTTTTGTTTCCTCCATCCTGCTTTCTCTGCTCAAACCCCCTTTCCTCTTTCCCTGTTTTTCAATTCCTACCGTGTTTCCCAAGCTGTTTGTCAAGGGGCAGCATCCTCTGGTACCCACACTGCTCAATGCAGAGGCTCTTTCAGATCAAATGGCAGCCACTCTTCCTAAAACCATTGCAGAGACAAGGGACCTGTGTCTTTTTGAAGGAACGCACAGCATTCACATAGTCTCAGGAGGATGAGAATCGCTTGTTAAAACTGTGCTCTAAGCTCTTCCTTGGAAGCTCATTTCAAAGTCCCCATGCAATTAATTCTATTTTGTCACTGTATGAATTTGGGACTGTTACCAGGCAAACATTATCCATGCTACAAACTTGGATCTGATATCAAGAATTCAAAGGACAGAAGTTGGACTTCAGTGGGAGCTGATGAAAAGTAAAAGCTTTGTCCAAATCTTCTTTTCTTTCATGGTGCTTATTGAACTGGAGTCTTCTGGGAGTTGTATGTGAGTAAGCGATAATGCAGTCTAAGGACTGAAAGGAGCTCATTGCTAACGGGCTTGCAGCTGATGGAGCAGTTGGAGACTGATGCTGCAGTTTGCTCAGCTATTATTTTCCTTCCTCCTCCTCCAACTGGAGGAAGTTTAGTTGGAAAAAGCCTTTCTACCTGCACTCACTTCTACTCACAACGTCTACACTCACTATGTCCGCAGAGTTAAATGCAGCCTTTTCTCTCCTCCATGGGGAGCTGCAAAGCCTGTTAATTGCATTTTAAACAGAGCCCTGCAATGTCTGGCAGGCACTCATGCTGCTCACAGCTTCCCTGAGTCTGGCCAGATCAGAGGTGTTAGACTAGGTACTGAGCCAGCAGGCCAGAACCATTTAAAGTGAGACATGAAGGGCCCTCTGGATCTTTCTCTCCCAAACAGCTTATGTGGCTAGCTTAGATGAACCTAGGCTCCTAGGTTTTAGATAGGCCAAATCAAGAAGGTCATTATCACCAAAATAGCAGGTTTCTTTAGGATTGTCCATCTTCCCAGAAAGTGGGGATAATTGTGAAAGGATGCAGGAAACTGAGAGCTCCCAGTCCTTGAGTAACCATTCCCTGACCAAACACAGCACGGCCCGTGTTTGATAGACTTTCAGCAAGAATGCCAGAAAGATTCTTATAATGTGATTTCCTGTTTCACTCATAAATTCCCATTTACAAATGTATCTTTAAGGGGTGGGAGAAGTTTTGAGCAGCTCAGTGAGGTATTGCCTAAAACACACAAGAGAATCTTACAGTGCAGTTTCCTTAGGAAACACTTAAGCACAAAGCTGTATATAAGGAAATTCTTACAACAGATGAAACATCTATTAAGAATGCTGCAGTGGTCTTGGGGCTGTGTCTTTGACCAGCTAAAGAAATGGCCCAGGATTAAAGCAAGTATCTGCTTCTGCATCTGATCTTACGCCGTGTGCTCCTGGAATATCTGATTATCTGTGGAGATGGGGCGTTTGCAGTGTATGCATGGGTAACCCATTAGTGTAAGTAGAAGGGAGTTAGTGAGTCATAGACACAGAGTTGCTTCAGGCAATGTTACCCTGGGTTGTACAGATGTGGTATTGTGCATTACAAAGATTTCATTTCTTTGACTTCAGATGCTTTGGGGCATTCATCTTTTAAAAGCCTCCTTTGGTGGCATTACATATTTACTGCAGACTTCTGACACTTTGGGCTACAAATTGCTATAGACAGATCTATTCTTTTAATGCCTTGGGCTTAATCCAAAGCTGCAAAGGAAAAAGGAAACTTTACAATGAAAATAGAACCGCACTCAAGCTTTCAAATCCTTTTCACACATGCTGATTTTCAGCTTTTTGCTAGCTCATTTAATTGCATTCACAAGCTGCCCCCCCCCCCCCCCTTTTCCCTTCTCGCTACAGTAAAATACAACACCTGGGTGCTTTCTTTTGCCTGCTCTTTTCCCTTCACATAGAAGAGGGATGACCAGAAGAGGAACTTCACAAAGTGCATTGTTCAGGCTTTATTTTCAGATTGCTAAGAAACACAAACCAATTGATAGAGCTGGGGCAGGTTACAAGAGTTTTTCTGGCCCTCTTTCTTTAAATCATAGAATCATAGAGTGGTTTGGGTTAAAAGGGACATTAAGATCATCCAGTTCCAACCCCCCCTTTACCTTTCATAGCACCTTACTTTTGTAAGAACAAAACTGTTCTTGGGGCTTTAAAAGAACTGGAAACATCCTTTCCCCAGGCCCCCTTTTCTACTACAGATTATGTCTTTGCAGCTCTTTACTTCAACTCTGAGCAAGTCCTAAGAGTGGGGGAATAGCACTTGGGTCTGACCCAGACCTGCTTGGATTCCTTTTTCAGCTCTTCCTTTACAACAGGCATGTATGGTACCATTTTCTAACTAAGACCCGAATATCCTTGATGGTGACTGCTAGGATAACTGTCTATTTGTTCAGTTTAATATTAGCTTGTGAATGGGAAACCACTGCATTCAAAAATAAGTGAATAATGACCATCATCCATTTCTGCTTCTGAAACTGAAGCCAGTGGCTCTGAAATGCCCAGTTCCTTTCTGTGGTCTCTGTGCCTAGTTCCTGCTAGGGTGTTGCTGGTAAGTGGGAGAGCATGAAGGATGGCTGCATCTCTGAGAGCCGTGTTTGCAGGGAGGAGAGGATTAGATAGTTGAGCTGTGACTGTTAATTCAAGGAATTGATATTTGCAGGATTTGGCGGTTGCAACCACAATAACCAAGAAATGTTAACAAAAAAACCCTAAAAATCAAGCTGCTGATGCCAGCAAACCTCCCAGCATGGACAGTGCTGTACTGGCAACAGACCACTTTTGTCAGCTCAACTCATGCCACTTGGGGGCATTTTGTAATGAAGCTGGCAACTACCATACACTGCGCCTACGTGAGGAGAGTCTGACGGTGTAGTCATGCCAGAGAGGATCTCTGTTGCACACTGGCCATTAACAGCTTCCTGGGGCTGTTCTGATCTTTGAGTGTTTACTACTATTTACAGCCATGCTTCATGTTCTTCATGAGTGGATCATTCAGCTTTATCACAGCATGCTTGGAGGCCATGGAGAATTTGGCCTCTGTTTTCTCTGCAGCTGCTGGAGCAGCACAAGGCAATGAGCACATTGTGAGCGTCACCCTCTGCAAATCCCCCCACAGGAGTCGAGTCTATCCAAAGCAGCACACTCACGTCAGAGGGCTGCCCCATAACTTGGCAGTTCCAGGCTCTGGAGTGAGTCATTGGAGCTGTAACCGCTCCTAAATGGAGTGGTTACAGCTAATGGAAAATGTCAAGGCTAAATGGAAAGGGACAAGGTTATTGTTGGTTTCTGTCTGACCCTAGTGTTGGGGAGTACGCGGAGGCAGCACTCCCAGGAGCAGTCACCACTGCTTACAGGGCCTTGGAAAGGACTCCTATGTCTTCCTTGTGAATACCCGAACTTGTGCCATCAGCTTCAGTCCTTCCTATCCAAACGCAGGAGGTAGAACAGCAAATGTTAGTCTGTCCTCCTTGAGGAGATCCTAGAAGAGAATTTCTCCACACTGCAATTCCTGTTAGTTCTCTCCAAAAGCTCATAATAAAAGTGCATAATTGATGGTGACTGCTCCCATTTATGGTCCATTTTGCAGTTACTTGCCTTAACTTTCAGTGCTTGCTGGAAGTCACCCATGGGAACATTCATCTCTTATTTTTTGCCCAGTAATTGTTTGCTTAAGCAATTAAATACCCCAGCATCTCCATACCTCAAATCCTGTGTTCAGCTCTGGGTCCCTCACTACAAGAGACATTGAGGTGCAGGAGCAGAGCCAGAGAAGAGCAACGGAGCTGGTGCAGGGCCTGGAGCACAGTGTGATGGGGAACGGCTGAGGGACCTGGGGGGTTCAGTGTGGAGAAGAGAAGGCTCAGGGGGGACCTGATCACTCCCTACAGCTGCCTGAGAGGAGGATGGAGCCAGGAGGGGGCTGGGCTCTGCTCCCAAGTAATAGGATGAGATGAAATGCCTTCAAGTTGCACCACGGGAGGTTTAGATTGGATTAGATGTCACCAAAAGGGTTGTCAAGCAATGGAACAGACTGGCCAGGCAGTGGTGGAGTCTCCATCCCTGGAGGGATTTAAAAGACATCTGAATGTGGCATTTAGTGACATGGTGGGGTAGTGGCAGTGCTGGGGTAACAGTTGGACTTGATCTTAAAGGTGTTTTCCAACCTAAACGATTCTATGACTCTATAATGCAGCCATGTTAGGGGCAAGAATAATGATCCAGCAGTTCAAGAATTACCCTTTTTTTATGCAACACCACTGTTACTACAGGGAATTTTTCATACAATTAATCACACCATGCCTGGAAACATGAAAGACCCCAACTCTTTAACATAAAAAGTCTGTCTGAGCCTTTACCACCCTTATCAGATGTGTTAACAACTGTGGTCTGAAAACTGCTGTGATCATGGAATTGTTCCAGGCATTCCTGGAGGCATGACCATGACCAATGCCACTGCCTCAATCTCTGAGACTCGAAAATGCTTTTTCAGCCCTTGTAAAAGCCCTTTCCTCAGCATCACCTTCCTGCCACCACATGATCTTCCTTGAAAAATGTGATTCTCATTTCCTTCCAGCTTTACAACAGAGCTCACAATCCTCATTGCACATGCTTTATCTGCTTAAATCCAGCGAGCATCCGAGACCTCTGAGGAGAAGCAGATCTGCAGCTCTGCTGCCAGCTATGCAAGGAAGCAGCTGGCTAATAGCAGATGAAGGGACCATGTGGGAAGGAGGTGCCAATGTTTGAAGTGAGCTGGCATCATGTCTTCTACTACATCTCTCCCCAGAGCTAATGAGACGTTGTAAAGAGCTTGGGTCAGACTTATTTTCTAATGTATTTCATTTATCAGTCATGGCACGGTGGCCAGAAATGGTAGGGAACCTGAGATGAGATGTGGTTAGATCAGAGAGTGTTGAAGGTCTAAATGTAGTGGTTTCTCTCTTTAAAGTCAATTGTGCAGTCATGATGGAGACTCAGTGTCAGAGAAACGTATACAGGGCAGTTTTAATGTAAGAACATCCAGGACTGGGAGCAGGGGCTCTATGGCAAGAAGGAGCAAGCTCTGGTTAGGCGCAGCTTGCAGACTGAATGCGAGCACATAGAAGACCCCAGGTAAAACCATTGCATATCATAACTGGTACAATACCACAGCAAGCAAATAGAAAGCAAGCTTGGGTATCCCTGCTGCAGCTTGCATTGGAGATGTTCCCGGGATACATGGAGCCATGCAGAAAAACAGGCTTCCACCCCATGGATTTGTTTGCAGGCTCAAGGCTGGAGTAACTCACTTGGAGCACTGGGACTGCTTCTCTGCTCTGTTTCTTCCACGAATTGGGGTCTTTGGACTCTCTTGCCTGAAGAACTGTGCCTGTTTAACAAGGCAAATTGTATTACGGACATTTTCCACACCATTTTTCTAAATCCCATGTCTCAAACGCGTAAGCTAATCTCCTGTATATTGAAAGTGCTCAGCAATGATCTAAGAGGGCAGCAATTACTTGACATGTCTCTTTGAAGGCCAAACAGCATGATATGGTGGTGTTTTCAATCTGATCCAGAGTGCATCATGAGCAGGAAACCTAGTTTTGATGGCTACCAGCTGCAGAAGGCGCCTCAGGACCAGTTCGAGCTGCAGGCTAACATACAACCGTCCAGCCACTGGCTGCTCATGCCAGGGCTTGAAGCTGACAGAGGAGGACGGCTGGATTACTAGTTAGTATTCTGTGTGCAGAGTGAGAGGGGGGAGTGAGGGAACAGACTTGTGCATGGAGCTCTTCTGGTGTAAACCTTTCCCCTGTGTATAGTTAACAAGCACTGGAGTAGGGGGATTGCACTTTCCCCGTTTATGCCTACATTTAGTCTATCACACCGGTGATTCAGTTTGGGGCTTGAGAAATTGTTATTCAAAGAGGTAATTATGTTAAACCTTTATGAGAGTATTCGAAACAGTCCAGCTGCTTTGGTGAGTCCATTCAGACAGGGAAAGGCATTTGAAGTCTGACAATTTCATTTTCCCCTGTAACCAGAAGTATTGGTGAAAGTGCCACATGGGCAAGCCAGGTAACTAAGGGGCAGAGAGGAGGTTTATTGAAAGGAGAACAGTGTCTTGAGGTTGAAGCGTTATTGGGCTTGGTGATCTGGTAGCAGCTTGTGTGTCTGTAAAGTTTCTGTGTGACTTTTGATAAATGACTTGAGATCTTGAGTACCTGAAGTCCCTGCCAAATCAGTTCTATCCAAAGAGCTGGAATTGTGTATCCCCTCTTCCCATACAGTCAATGGAGAGTGTCAGATGCTTCCACTACCAATAGGGAGTGTGACTTTGAACTAACATAGTAAAATACAGCAAACTGTTCCAACTTGCTAACACATAGGAAGTAAGGAATGTCTGGCTGATGGGGCAAGGAACATCATGGGACTGGTAACTATGAGGTCAGTAAATAACACCAAGGGTGCTAGCCTCCTCGGTAACAGAGACTGGAACAGGACAAAAGGAAGGATGTACTACTGCTAATTCAGCACTAGGACCATTTCCTTCTGCTTTGCACACGGATCACTTGTGCCTTCTCTTCTCATTTTACCTTAACTGTGGTCTTACCATTCAGGGTCTTACAGAGCATAGCCAGCAAGTTCTTTCTTCACTCTGCCTGCTCTCATTATTCTGCTAACTAGTAGTTGCTCATCATCAGCCTGTTGCTTCTCTAGTTTCTTTGAAGGCTTGCCTCCACGTGTAAGGCATACCACTTTGGTAGTAGCAGCAGAAACACTGGTTGTGGAATTTGTCTTCCTAGGGCTGGGAATACCTGAGTCAGTTATCTAGGGTATTTTCCAGAGCTAATTTGGACATCTTGAACTGAGAACTGATCTTATTTTTGACATCTACCTTGGAATGTTGTGTCCAGGAATTACTGGACTTTGACATGGATGGCATCTAAACTTAATGGGGAGAAATGTGGGCCTCAGCATGAAGGCAACTGTATTGTTACAAAAGCCTTTTAAATCGAAGGACTTGCTGAGATGTAGTAATAAGATTTACTGGGAATGTGTTCTTTCTTGTTGAAATAATTCTTGACAAACTAGGTCAGTCGCTCCCATGCCAAAGATGATGATACTAGGGAAATTGTTGCTCTTCCAAGTGTCATTAGGTTCAGTTTCATAGGTCCGAAATAGGTGGCAAGGCTGAATTCTGACTTGGAAGTCAATTGCTTGGCTCAAGAGGTGTCCCTGGGTATTTATATGTGATCTATGAGAGTTCTGGTTGAAACCACAATTCGCTAATCTTGATGACCAAGCCAGGAAGTTTAGCAACCTCCTTAGGCACCCCAGGCACCACAAGAGGAGGACAGAAACCCATGGATATGAGGCAGATGATCACCACAGTTCCTGGAGTGGCATACTCGAGCTGTCACCCCATTGTGTTCCTCTCCAAAGCCATCTGTGTTTGCAACCCTCTTAAGGACGTGCACTGCAATGAAACCATATGTGTTTTCATTTGGGAAGACAGCTTGTGGTGAAAAGAGACAGGTTATAACAAGACAGGCAGATGGCAAATTTGCTGCAATATCATGATTACTGTACTTCAAAGAGATAATCAATAATCAGGCAATTAAGCTCTTGTTTAATCAGAAGCAGATTCGGAGATGTTGAGGAAGATGCATTTTCAAAGCATTCTTCTGAGATTTGGGGATGGAGCTTCTCCTCAGCAAAGAAAAATACCTGCAGGAACCTCCTAAGGGTCACTTAATACATACCTCTTAATCACACTAACTGTTCACAGAAGTAGCTGGGGGCAATATGGTAACATTTTATGAACTATAACTTGACTATGTTTCAAAATGAATGTTTCCATTTCAATGGTTTCTTTCCTCTCATTTTCTTCCCTTTTCATTTTCTTTTTGATAAGACTTCTTATTTTGTTTTTAATTTTTAGCGTTTTCTGGTTAATAGTGACCAAAATCTGAAATAAAATCAGATTTCGTGTTTTCAGGTATAATTTAAAAATAAGAGACAAATCTTGGCTTTAAAGAGATAATCCGATTCTTGAGCATAAAACATGCCTGTCTGGAAGGTTTTCTTTATTTCAAAGAATTGAATATGGATTCCTATGAATATAACACGAGTATGACATGGATTTCAAAGAGGCTAGAAAAAGAGAACATTACTGGACATGGCTGGTAATTTTTTGGTGCTCCAACTTCCACTTCCTCAAAGTGGAAGCCAATGTGCATTCAGTCTAACCAAGCAGTGATTAGGCTTGTACCTAACTTCCTTCTCAGCACAGAAAGAAAGGAGAGAGGAGGTTGCAGTTGTAGTTGAACTACCTCTATAACACTTGAAGCATTGAATTATCAGGGCTGGAACACCTCACCAGCCCTATCTGACTGGTGATAAGAGACAAGCAGAAGTGCTGACATCCTTCCAGCCAATTTATATATGGCCACTAAGCCTTTGGTTCCAGCCTGTTATGTGTGCATAAATATATACGTAAACATATAATGTGCATATATACATACACACACGCATACACATGCCTACATACGCACACTTGTCACACAGGTACATGCAGGTTTGTGCTGGAGCTGGAGCAGCCTTTGAGAAACTTGACCATGAAATGTCCTGAATGACCATGGTGGGCTTGCACTGGTGGTATTTAATTGTGCTCTGACTCAAACCTTTGAAGCAGAACTGGAGTCATGAGCCTAAACAGCACTTGAGCGTCTATAAAGACCCTTCAAATAACTTATAAGAGCGCAGATTTTGTTCTTTTTTATGCTAATGTGATATAGCTCGATTTTGCTGTATTTTTTCCTGAAGTGATTGACTGATTTATAATTACTTTGTGATGCAGAGCCAGTGAAAACTGATTGACATCCCAAAAATGGTTTTGATGGCATTACTTAATACTGACTTCAGCTTTCTGAGATGAGACTAGGCTTTGTGCAAGCTAAGTAGGGTTGTTCTTTTGCTTTACTGATGCCCTGTAATTAAGAAGAGAGATTGCACACTATACTCTTAGAGTTCATATGATGGAGACAGTTTGGGTTCAGAACACTGTCTTCACTGCTCCTGATGTGATCGAATATAGGGGTTTATTTGCTATGTGTATTTCTATTGTTTTCCCTGAGAAAGAAAGACAGGGTATTGGGCTTTTGCTCCCATTGCAGGAAGACACAGCATCTTGGTAACTTTCACACAGCAGCTTTTCCAACTAGATCACCCCATCGCTGACAAGGCTTTTGCTTTGTATCAAGTATGTTCCACAATAAGCCATCTTGCGCCTGCCATTGGAGTTCAGCTTGCACTTTTATGAAATGCTTAATACACCAGTCAGAAAACACATTAACCCTCTTACTTCAATTAAACACCCAGTAGGCGCATGATTGATAAAGCAAATGAGTGGTGAACTTTGCATCCCCAAAGCAACCCTTTCTCCAGCAGTGTGCCTGGCAATGTGTGCTCTCACTGAGATAGGAGTTGTCTGTTTAAATGTTCCTCCACAAACAGAGTATGTGTTGCTCTTGTGTCTCTAAAAAGCAACTCAGAGAGAGACTGCCATGGTTTAAGCTTTGCATCAGGGACTTCCCAGGTTCTGTGTCAGCTACAGCAAAGCTCGGTAACACCAACTGCGTATAAAGTGGGTTGGAAACTTCATCCTGAAGCTGCAGGCTCATGAAGGTGAACCCCTTCAGGCAAAGATGCTGATTTTGCTAACAGTGATAAATAGCAATCTCTTTTCATTAATGTAACCTTACCTTTTTATGGGGCAGCTCTCTGCTTTTCACTTGCAATATGTTTGGAGGGGAGGAGTGAATGTGCACTTGTAAATTGAAGTATTGCACAGTCAAATCTTTAATCCAAATATTCTGATATCTTAACTTGCACTTTTCTTCCAAAGCTTTTCAGTTTAATCTTGCTTTCTAAAAATCCTCATTTAAATATATGACAAAATGGAGGAAAAAATTGCAAGTTTGCGGAAGAACAAACCATATAAAATCTAAACTTTTCATTTGACCTTTGTCATAATTATTATTATTATTTCTGAAGTACTGAAAAGTTTTGGTTTTGTTTCATATGGGAACAGTGTAAAAGTTACCAGGAAGTTTTCTCCTCTATTTGCTGCATTAAGTTGGTATCCTCTGTTGAAGCATGTGAAAGTGAAGGCGCTTTTTCTTCCTTGGCGTGCATTAAAGGCAGTGTTTGCAGGAAGTCCATAGAGTAGTGTCACAGGGAGAGGAGTCACATCCCAGTCACCAGTCCTGCAGTGCTGGGTTTCTTTGCAAGAAGGGCCCAGGACAAGCTGTTCTTTGACCAGGAGGCAATATAAGTAAGATGCATCTATAGCCTCTGTCTGTCTGAAAGAGAAGTGTGTAGAGCATTCATAGGCACATTTCATGGCTCATCCTTCACTGCTGTATCCCTGTTTCCAGGTGACACACGTGTGCTCAACAATGTGCAGGTGCAACTGGTGTGCTTAAACACCCAGGGGAAGCCTTGAGGGATTTAGCACCATGAATATTCATCTTCTCCTCAGCAGGCCTAGGCTATTGGTTTCCATAGTGACTCTGCACAAAGGCAGGGGACCCGCAGGTTGCTCAGCTGTGTTTGGTTCTTGTTAGGTTTGTCCAATCATTTTGATTCTTCCCAGCCAGCTGTGATTTTCCAGAGCAAGCCTTTCCTTTCTCATTGCTCTTCTCTGAAGGTTTGACTCAGGAACTGCTCCAGCTGGAGACCAGTAACAAATGGTGTCCCTCAGGGATCTGTGTTGGGACCAGTCTTGTTCAACATCTTTGTGAGTGACATGGACAGTGGGATTGAGTGCGCCCTCAGCAAGTTTGCCGATGACACCAAGCTGTCTGGTTCGGTTGATAAGTTGGAGGGAAGGAATACCATCCAGAGGGACCTTGACACGCTTGTGAGGTGGGCTGATGCCAACCTGATGAAGTTTAACCATGCCAAGTACAAGGTCCTCCACCTGGGTCGGAGCAACACCAGGCACAGCTCCAGGTTGGGCAGAGAAGAGATTCGGAGCAGCCCTGTGGAGAAGGACTTGGGGGTGTTGATCCATGAGAAAATGAACATGAGCCGGCTGCAGTGTGCGAAAAGCCAACCGTATCCTGGGCTGCACCAACAGGAGCATGACCAGCAGGTCGAGGGAGGTGATCCTGCCCCTTTGCTCTCGTGAGAGCTCACTTGGAGTATTGTGTGCAGTTCTGGTGTCCTCAACATAAAAAGGACATGGAAGTGTTGGAACAAGTGCAGAGGAGGCCACGAGGATGATCAGGGACTGGAGCACCTCTCGTATGAAGATAGGCTGAGAAAATTGGGGCTGTTCAGCCTGGAGAAGAGAAGGCTGCGTGGAGACCTCATAGCAGCCTTCCAATATCTGAAGGGGGCCTATAGGGATGCTGGGGAGGGACTCTTCATTAGGGACTGTGGTGAGAGGACAAGGGGTAATGGGTTCAAACTTAAACAGGGGAAGTTTAGATTGGATCTGAGGAAGAAATTCTTTACTGTGCGGGTGGTGAGGCCCTGGAATGGGTTGCCCAAGGAAGTTGTGAATGCTCCGTCGCTGTCGGTGATCAAGGCGAAGTTGGACATAGCCTTGGATGGCATGGTTTAGTGGGAGGTGTTCCTGCCCATGGCAGGGGGGTTGGAACTCGATGATCTTGAGGTCCTTTCCAACCCTAACTATTCTGTGATTCTGTGATTCTATATGCTTAGCCTCATCTATCTGAGTGATACAGGACTCCTGCTAACACAATCCTCAACCCTGTAAGCAGGCTGCTTCTATGCACACCTGGTTCTTATCACCCTTGTGTGTCTGCCAAGATGTTACTGCCCCTTTTGGGTGGCCAGCAGTTCTGTTGCAAACCTTTCTCTTGTCTGTGCAAGCGGCCTGGAGCTGCCTTTGTGTTGACTGCCCTCCATGTTGGAAGTGCTTCAGGTGTCTTTGTAAATGCCTCTATCTCCCTGCAAAAATCCAAAGTTAAGGAGAGCTTCAAAGGGATAGATTTTGAAGGGATGTCTGGTTGCCTGATGCTGCAGTAGTCTTCTTCTAGCAGATGAGTTACTTCATTAATGCTTGCCATGGCAGCTTCAGCAGCTATAAGAATGGGCTTAGAGGAACCTGCATTTATTTACAGAGCTTGTGTTTCTTCAGATGCTTCACCCCTTTCCTTGTAAGGCTCCTTACATTCACTGGGCACAAATGAACCTAACACATTGGTACTTTCTTCAATAGTGGAATGGGTATCGACTAACAAACTGGCCCTGAATTAGAGGTGTTACATTGATGGTTACTGTCTCTGGGTGATGTTCCTGTTTTAGATGTCTGCTTTAATTATCTCCTTGTTCTTTTGTTTCGGTCAGCTTCCTCTATAGTCAGTAGAGCCTAACCTCTAAGGCTAAACTAAGCTCTAAGCCTACACTAAGACATGTTTGGAGTTTTCCTGCAAGGGAAGAAGAAGCAAGGTTGAGAAGCTTACCAGTTTCTCTGAGGCAGGTGCCCCATCCCGTTTCATGCAGCTGTAGCTAGCTATATGCCTTTTCCCCAATAGAAAAGCCTTTTTTGAATTGAATAAAAAATTCTTACAATAAAATATTTCATAAATGCAGATGTTCACATAAGCACCTTCTGACATTTAACTTTTCCAGCATTTATATTGTGCTTTTTTCCTCTATTATCTTGTATTTCATTTTTTGTCAATAGTAGACATTAACAGATGCTACTATTAACGAGCATGCAACACAACTACTTAAAAAGTGTATAATACTTCAGGTAAGTGCAGCAGTTACTTAGCACTGATTGAAAATTTCATCTTTTCTACAGCCAAATATCTCCTGTTTATACTGCAGAGTGTCAAACTGATTACATCAAGCTGCAGACATTTTCATCTAGAAAGAGATGAGACCTTTCAATCAGTGCTGAATAGCAGCCGCTCTTAATGATGTGAAAAAAGCCCTAAAACGCAGACTACATTAACTCTAATATGACGTCATGTGGGTGTCAGTGAGAGCAGTGCTTTTCATGAAATAATGGGGAAATAATAAAACTAATAAAACCTGGGACATAATTCCTTTTCTGAATCTAGGGAATATCTTTACAAAACTGATACCTCACAGATTTTCTGTTTAATGAAGTATTATATCTTGAAAATGAATTGTCAAATGTTAATTTCTGGTGAAATAAGAGTGCTGAACTTGATAAAGACTCTTCTCAGATTCCCTAGCCTAGTTTTCTAAGAAAATGAGGCTGATGTGTTTGGGCTGCCTGTGCACACATCTATTCCTTTCCATCAGTGTGTTTTGAACCCATCAGTCAAGTTCAGGTGGATTTGGCAAGGAATTGGAGGTCTTGATGATAATAAAGGTCATATGGATTTTGTGAAAATCGGAAGTAAAGGCAAGAGATCCCACAAGTGTCTTCCCTGAGGAGATGGCAATGACATGAATTCACCTATTAATCATAAGAGAAGTCTTAAGAGGAAAAAGCTTTCATGAAGGTATGCTCTGTAGCTGCTAAAAGGTTCTGCTTGTAGGACTCCCATTCATAGGGAGTCAGACTTACACTGTTCTTTTGCTTGTGAAATGGTTTTATGCTGGAATTGAATTTTGTGGAGAAGGGATTCAGCTCATCTCACTTCAGATACCAGCACAAGGCATCTGCATCAGAACAGTGCTGGTTTCAGAGTTAGTGAAAATAGGCAATTCCAAATCCAATAATTCTTCTAACCTTCCATGGATGTATAATTAAGAAGGTGATAACATTAAAATACAGATTTGCAGGTCTTGGTACATCCTATGAAAGGTTTTAGTCCTCTGTACTAATAAATGTTGAGGTCTTCCTAAATTAAGACACCCTATTTGCTTCCAGTTTCATAGATCATAGAATGGTTTGGGCTGGAAGGGACCTTGAAAGATCATTTCATTCCACCCTCCCTGCTGTGAGCAGGGATACCTGGTGCCATCTGCTAGCACATCTCAACAAAACTCACCCATGGTTCCAAAACACAGCTTCAGATCCAAAGCCCAGCATGAGATTTGGTTATCAGACTCCTACAGGCACTAATGAACAAAAGCTGACAGTGAAGAACCCAAAGCTGAGTCCTGCTTTCCTCTAGCTCATTCAGCAGATCTTGCTTATAGGAGCTGCTCTCTTGTTTCACTAGAACTGCTTTCTAAGAGCTCACTTCTCACAGGTTGCCTGACTAAACCTGAGCTATTTAAAAAAATGGGCCAAAAAAAATCCATTGGAGCAATATTCTGCAAGAAAAATTCTTACAGGAGAATTATTCCTCCCCTTTATGGGAGGAAGCAGGCTAAGCATGGTTTAGAATATATGCACAAAACTTCTGTACTGGGATTAAAGTAAATGTGGAAAGCTTTAAATTTTAGGATAGGAATCCCACCTTTTCAGAAGGTTTACTTCCAAAATCCCAGTTTTGCCAATCTGGCTGTGGGGAAACAGATAATGTTTCTCATCTGCCTATGGACAGAGACACTTAGGAGTAGATTACACAGCATGATGCTACAGATCTCTATCCTCCACAAGTGTTAATGTCAAGCCATATGCAAGACCACTGGATCAACCTATAAATAAAACAGATATCTAAATGATGGGTATAGCACATATTCCTAATTTGCAGTCCTTCAGGATGGAGACATTAATGTGAATGATAACTAACCTTCAGGGGAAGGGTCTGTATTCTTCAAGTGGAAACAGCAAGCAGTGGAGCACTTGGCTGGTCAGTCAGAGTATGAGTAGCTGCAGTTCCTTTACATGTCTGGGAACACAGGAGGGTTTGGAGGGGGGGACTGGGCATGCGTGTGTGAAGCTATTTTGCACTTTGCTATGTCACTTCTCAAAAGTGACTTAATGCATTCAACAACTGGAGAAGCACCTCCCGCCTCAGCAGGGCTTTAAGGTTCATCTCTTATGAATAGCTACTGCATCCGTGGAGCACAGGTGATGGTAATTCAAAGTGACAGGAGCGTCTTCTAGCCCACGGCATTGTCAGCAAGCAAAACTGCTCAGAGATGACAACCCTGCTTCCTCAACAGACTCTGAGCTGTCGCTCCCCATTTGGGTTTAATCAGTGAGAGCTCTGATGTACTGATTTCAGGGAAAACACATGAACTGCAACCAGGGCAAAGGGCACTGTGGAAGTGAGGTTTGATTCTGAAAAGGCTCTGAGGTATGAAGGGGATGAGGAAGGTCGGTAAGCCAAAACCAGGGCAGAACGCTGGGTCAGGACATCGATCTAACTCACCTGAGCTGATGATGGTGGTTATAGGATTGGGATGCTCACTGGAAGTCTGGCTGGTGAAAGAGTAGCAAGAGATTATCGTGCTTCTCTTCATGGTCCTCCACCTGGGTTGGAGCAATCCCAGGCACAGCTACAGGTTGGACAGGGAAGAGATTCAGAGCAGCCCTGCGGAGAAGGACGTGGGGGTGTTGGTCGATGAGAAAATGAACATGAGCTGCCTGCAGTGTGCACTTGCAGCCCAGAAAGCCAACCGTATTCTGGGCTGCATCAAAAGGAGCGTGACCAGCAGGTTGACGGAGGTGATCCTGCCCCTTTACTCTGCTCTCATGAGACCTCACTTGGAGTATTGTGTGCAATTCTGGTGTCCTCAACATAAAAAGGACATGGAACTGTTGGAACAAGTGCAGAGGAGGGTCACGAGGATGATCAGGGACTGGAGCACCTTCCATATGAAGATAGGATGAGAAAGTTGGGGCTGTTCAGCCTGCAAAAGAGAAGGCTGCATGGAGACCTCATAGCAGCCTTCCAATATCTGAAGGGGGCCTATAGGGATGCTGGGGAGGGACTCTTCATTAGGGACTGTAGTGATAGGACAAGTGACAATGGGTTCAAACTGAAACAGGGGAAGTTTAGATTGGATATGAGGAAGAAATTCTTTACTGTGAGGGTGGTGAGGCACTGGAATGGGTTGCCCAGGGAAGTTGTGAATGCTTCATCCCTGGCGGCGTTCAAGGTGGAGTTGGACATAGCCTTGGATGGCATGGTTTAGTGGGAGGTGTCTGTGCCATGGCAGGGGGGTTGGAACTGGATAATCTTAAGGTCCTTTCCAACCCTAACTGTTCTATGATTCTATGATTCATCTCTGGTAAGGGCCACTTGCTATCACAAGGCACATACTCACTGTAGTGCTCTTCCTAAGGGGCTTCAGCAGCTCTAAGATGGGCCTTATCTTCTAGAGCAACAAGAAACCCAGACCATCTATCTACATGCAGGTTGTTCAGGCTTCTGAGATCTCTTGTCCAGACTCTTTCACTGTCTGTATTATGGCAAATGCACCTCTAGATGTGTACTTACCTAAACTAACTGGTTTGCCTTTTGGAGAGAAAAAAGCCAGGCTTGACACAGAGTCACATAGAAGGAAGCTTATGTCAGGTGTAGGGTTGTATAAAAGGGGCGATCTTGTCTGGTTTCGAGTGTGAAATAGGGAAGATACATCCCTACAACGCAAGGTGTAGCCTTTATAACTTTGATATAGCTTTGATCATGGGCAAGTTTACTTCTGGGGGATATTTCCACAAGGAAAAGGCTGGGTATAAACCCAAGTTTATTTCCCTAAGCTAAGATCCTCCTCTAGGAATGCCACACAAAATGTGAACTTGTGCCAGAACTGGAATGGTAACAGCAGGGTTACATAAATGTCCAAATAGCTTCAGCAGGATAACAAGGAGGGGGAGAAGTCTCTTGGATATTCACTTTTGATGCACAGATATCAGATGTTTGCTTGCTAGTACCTGTTCATCGGCTTCCTGACACTTGAAACAATGGTGTTTGGGATTTTGAGTAATAAATATCCTTGTTTAAATTTGACACGTGCTAAAGGGGCTTTTGAGCAACTATCCAATGCTAAAGTAGTCAGAGCAGCTCAGAGTAAGGATTATGTGTTCCCATAGAGTGGATGTGTGAGTTCAGTGAATCACGCTGCAGACAACCCTGTTTGAAACCCACCTTACTGATCAAATTCAAACGTAAATAGTATTTGAACAGAGCATGTTGAATTGTTTCCTTCCTGTATTTTGAGTTTCCTACATCCAGCATTACCTGAGATAGAATGGTCTCTGGTAGGGAAAAGACCCATGAATAAGAAAGAAGAGTGTGTGAAGCTCTTAGCTGCATGCTCTGCAGAAGTCCTGATGTGGTCAAACTTCACATTCTTCATGTAGGTGGAAATCTTGGGTTTGGCTTGAGAGACTCCTCTGGTTTGTGTGCTTGTTCAGTGAGTGTCTGGCTCCTTGGGAATCGCTTAATACATAGTTTAATGAGCCATTTCAGAGAGTAAAATAGCCACAAAGACCGGTGTGTGGAGACAGGCTGCCCTCACCCTGCATTCCACAAAGCAAGGTCAAACATACTACATTAAACAACAGAGCATGGAAACTCCTGTGGATCTAATGATTGCCCAAGATGTCTGGGGAATTTATGTGGGTTCATCCTTGCAGGAATATGAGCACTGTTACTTGTCACGTTTCTCTGCCTCAGATTGCTGTGCTTCAAGTTCTTAATTAGTCCTTCACAGAGCGCTTTGAGATGCTCAGATGAAAGGTAGCATAGAAGTCCAAAGGATGTAGAACATCCATTACCAGCTGAGAGCTCCATGAAGAGCTGGAGAATGTTGAAAGGAGTCCTGCCAGTTAATTTACACTTAAACAGAAGGGTTTGTTTTTCTGAACATTAAAAACACAAAGAAGCTGAATCAAAATCAAAGAGGTTGGAGACCACCTGGATAAAATGCTGCCTTTCTAGTTGGTATTTGTTCAGGTTTGCTAATCGAAGCATTAAGACTTGAAAACGTAGTGATTGTGTGATTCTCTTGAATAATGCACCTAAAATAAGGGAAGACTCATTTGCTTCTGGGAAAGCCAGGTGTCCTGGGTTTAACAGCAGCAGTCATTTTTCTCCTTCTGGTGCTGGTGCAGTGCTGTGTTTTTGACTTTTGGCCTGGGAACAGTGCTGATAACACCGATGGTTTCAGTTGCTGCTCAGTCATGTTTACTCTGACCAAGGACTTTCTGAGCCTCATGCTCTGCCAGGGAGGAGGGGAAGCCGGGAGGAAGCAGAGACAGGACACCTGACCCAAACTGACCAAAGAGGTATTCCATACCACAGCACGTCATGACCAGGATGGAAAACTAATGGCAGGGACCCGGAAGGGTGGGGTTCACTGCTTGGTCGTGCCTGGGTATTGGTGGTGAGCAGTTGTATTCTCTTCCCTTGTTGTTTCCCTTCTCATTTCTATTACTGGTGGTAGCAGCAGTGGTTTGTGTTATACCTCAGTTACTGAACTGTTCTTATCTCAACCTGTCGGAGTTGCATTCTTTCAATTCTCCTCCCCATCCCCCTGGGAGGCGGGGGGGGGGGGGGGGGGGGAAGAAAGAGGGAGGAGTGAGCGAGCGAACTGCTTGAGGGGCTTAAACCACGCCACGGGTAAAATAAATCTGTGGTGGAACAGACTGTGCCTAGGGAATAAAAACCAGTTTGTTTGTTTTCTCGTCCGAGCTGGCTAAAATGCAAGACACAACCAGACAACTTCACCCAGGAAAATATCATTAGACTTTTGAAGATGTGCTTGTGTGGTGCTACTTAAAGGCGGGAAGGAGAAAGGAGTGATAGACTAGAGGCAAGAGAAAGGACTGGAGTTCAAACACCCAATTACAGAAAGCCTTTGCTGTCCCTCACTATCAGCAGAGATCTGTTGTTGCCCATTCTTGCAGAGGAGAATCTTCCAAGTCTACAAGTGTAAAACAATGATGAATGTGGGGGGAGGAGGGGAGGATATGTTAATTTTTTTACTCTTTCTCCTGGAAAACAAGAAAATCTCATCTGAAGCCCCTAGCTAATGAGAACTCTTGGTTGTATGGAGACTGTGCCTTTGTTTGGATGCTAATGGGCTTAAAATGAATTCTCTTTGCCAGTAAATATTCAATCTGGCAATAAGGATGTGGCTCTTCCCAAAGGTTTTGTATCCACTGGTTCTGCTCACCTCCTAATGCTGAATGATTTGTGCATATATTCTCAGATCTTCTATGGTGTTTTTCCTGGCAAGGCAGTGATTTCTCATGGAATTTTTTTGCTGAATCACCCTTGAGGACTTTCTGGCATTGCAAAGTCTCTTACTTCTAAAGAAAGCACAGGATGGAAGAGATGGGCTTTATTGTTTCTTTATGCATTAACTTGTCTTTGGTAGATTTTCAGGACAGGCTTGACCTTTGCTTGTTGCTGTCTTCAGGGCTATTGTTATCAGCTGGAAACCATGAGGAGCTGTATACTCTATATGGAAGAACAGGAAAGGCTGGGAGCTGTATCCTGTATATGGGAGAACAGGAAAGGCTGGGAGCTGTATCCTGTATATGGGAGAACAGGAAAGGCTGGTAGCCATGCAAAGACACTTTACAGATAGAGCAGCAAACAGATGGGCTGAATAGCTTCAAAGAAAGCAAATGCACAGCCCATCTCATTGCCAGAATTAAACAAGGGAAGCGTCTTGATTCTCTCTGACTCAGAATGGCAGAAAATAAAGTCTGGAAACTCTGCAAGTCCTTTTATCCTGAATTCAGACATTCAGACTTTCACATCAGTTCATAATCACAAAAGAGGACTTGAGTCTGATAATGAAATTCTGATGTGAGGAATTGCTGACCTTGGCTCCCCTCTGCCCAGTGGCCAATGAAAAATCAGAGTTACATTCTCCTTCCAGGAATGTCCCATTGAGCTACCTTTCTCCTCTGCTGGGTCAGCTCCTGTATCTGTAGCACACACGATACTATGCTCAGTGGCATTTTCCAGCTGGTTTTCCAAGAAAGTCTTGTAAGTATCTATCCATCAGCTCTGACCTGAAGTCTGGTAGTGATCAGCTCCTAAAAGAGATGTTCTTGCTCTGAGGCATTCATGAAGTTGAATAAGAGAAGAAAGGAAAGAGCAAATATCTCTGCCTCTACAAGAGCAAAGGGTTGCTCCCAAAAGAGATTTGAATGACCTGAGAGTATGCACCCAGAGTACTGTTGCATTTATTGCACTCTAGGAGGGGAGAAGCAGTTCCCAAACTAGGCCCTAAATCTGATCTGGATTTTAGACAGTCTCTGATCCGACAGGTTGCAAATGCCATATTCAGGTGTGGTTTCTAAAGCAGGGTGGCCTGTCCACTTGGAACATTACATTGGCTTTAGAGAGCTGTTACCACAGCTCCTCTGTGCTGCTTCCAATCAGGCACCACTTCTATAACCCCCGATTAAGTTGTGGGTGCTCTGAGGCAGGAATAAAGCAGGTTAAAGGGTCCCCATCAGCTGTAGTAGTGCTCATTAATCAGAAGTGGTTCCAGGATTTGCTGAGCCTTCTGTAGAAATAGGATATATGACTTGTGTGAGATGTACAGGCACAAAGGTCCCAGAAGCCATCTGAAGCCCTCAGTTATTTTCATCTACTCCACCTTAATGCTGGGAAAAAACTTGCTGAAACACATAATGCCTTTCCTTCTCCTGCATGCAAACTTTGATTCTTTATGAATTTTTCTCCATCACAACACCCTTTCTAGACAGAATTCTTCTCTTGAGTGGCTCTTCCTTCTGTCTGTTACCTTAGAGGTAGAGACGGTCCTGGTGTAGAGTTCCTCTAAGCTTTTTTGTTTGACTTTATGAGAGGTTTCATCCTTCTCAGCCACTTGAAAATAACCATTCCTGGAGAACCAGCTCCAGCCCTTTCCCAACAACCTTCAGGTACCTGTGAACACATTTCCTGTGCTATGAGATTGGCTGCATACACTTTGTGGTTGCCTTTCTGTGGATTCCTAGACAGAGAAGTGATGCTGACTGAAGCAGTAGTGTGGTGCAGTGAACTGTGCAAGGTTATGAACCAGCTGCTCTGCAGAAGGGACAGCGAGTCTCACATATGGGAGGCACAGTGAATTATGAAGTGGCCTCTTAACCCGTTCAGCAAAGTCCTCACCAGCTCCATTTGCAGAAGCAATCTGGGGTACAGATCAACTTATGTTGATCTCTGGAGCAGGTGAACATTGTAAAGGTTGTGCAAAATTATATAGATGGCTGTGTTTTGGCCCAGTGCTGCTCACCTACCATGAGCTGTGGGCTGTCTCAGGCTATTTTCTTTGCAGCACTGCCACAGAAGGGCCATGGAAGTAGAGGGGTTGAAGTAGGATTTGCCACCACAATTTCAACTGGGGAAGTGCTTTATAGAATATAAAGAGTTAGTTTTCTAATCTGTATTATTGGGCCTAGTTTTCTTCTCTCCAACATCACTAACACAAATCCACGGATTTTTCCCCACAGAGTTTAGATCCAAAGCAGAAGCCCAAAACTTTTCTTTTTAAATAGTTATTTTTTTTACTTTTCTGATGGAACAGTTTTCCTGATTTACTCTATTTAGTTGTGATCTGAACTGTTTCCCTGGGATTAGTGTTCAAACTGGGGACTTTATTATGGTCTGTAAGTACCTTCTCAAGCTCTTCCCCTTCATCATCAGTATTTGCAATTAAAATGATGGCTCTCTTCTTTCGTATCTTCTTCCCATCTAACATGGCTGAGGATACAAGAAAGTGGTGCTTTATGGCACGGAACCTGGGCCAGCTGGAATGATGAGGCTCAGTGCGGCAGCCTCTAACCTCCTGCCTTTGCATTTATTACTGTTTCATCCTGTCTCCTTTCTGTTGTGATAGACAGATTAATAAACATAATCTGATGAGCTGTGACAGTGTTTGGGCAAGTTTAATACCAGAGTTCATACAGGTGCTGCCACAGGCCATAACAAATGAAAACAAAACAGACCTTGCTTTCACATCTTGTCTGAGCTACAGCATCTGTAATAGCACAGCACCTTCTAGCTCCATGTTGTAGTATCGATCCAGCTTTGTTTTAGATAAAAGAATAGCTGTTTCCATGCTCCTATAAGCTTGTTCCGTGGCAGCCAGAATGCTCTTCCCAATCATAGCCACATCTGACTTGGTCCTACTTCCTATAGTTTCAAAGAGCTGAAAATGTTTTGAGTGAAGGTAGAAAACGTGCTGGAAAATGAATCCCACAGAGGCGGAGCTTTAATGCATTTAAACCCCATTCCAAGTATTCCTGACCTGACTTCTTCGGACTCGCAATGCAGTTGGGTGAAGCACACTAACACAGTCAAAGCAGTTTCCTATAGACTGGCTCAGTGAGCCCTAAGCTTTGTTGTGCACAGCTCTGCAAAACCAAACCCTGTCTCTGCCAG
The DNA here is from genome assembly GCA_039720435.1 of Amazona ochrocephala. Taxonomy (NCBI): domain Eukaryota; kingdom Metazoa; phylum Chordata; class Aves; order Psittaciformes; family Psittacidae; genus Amazona; species Amazona ochrocephala. Next base: position 1,594,447 of record CM077897.1, read on the forward strand.
TGAAGCTCTTGCTTCACTGCGGAGTCCATGAGCCTCGGACGCTGGTTAGATGCCCACTACCTGCGTTTTCAACATCAAACCTCCCTCTGTTTTGTCAGAAATCTCCCAAAGTTGTAAAGTTGCAAAAGAAAAATGATGCTTCGAAGACTGACGACACCACTTTATTTTGCTTCTGTTTTGGGTGGATCCTGGGTCTGTTGCCGCATAGGGTGGACCTTCCATATTCAGTAGTGAGTCTGTTCTCTTCCAGTGCGCTTTTCATCTTAATTTCTTAGGAGAGCTTGGGAAAACTTTGTTCTGAAGGAGATGTAGGATGTCGCTTTCTGTTTTAGGAACAAGACTTTCACTTCCTAAACTGCAGAATCCGACTGATATTGGGTGGTGAAAGTGTAAGAAATAACACTTGCAATGGCTGCGACTGTCTTCCAGCTCAGGGCAGATGCAAACTCAGTGTGACTAATGAAGGGGGGGAGAAACAAATCTCTTACTGCACTGAAAAGAAGAGCTTTTCCCTCGTCACTTGCCCACTGCGTGTCATTATGCCATGCAGCTAATCTGCTTCATGGTCCTGGGAATGGTGCCACTTCTGTGGCAAGACTGGAAGGCAAGAAAAAGACGGAATGTGGAAACAAGGGGCCCTGACCAATGCAAGTCCACATCTGCCTGAGGAATTGAAAAGCATTCAGGTCTGTCAGGTGAACACTCCTCTTTTGCTGATGCACCACCTGGTGTAACCGAGCCAAAAGTGGCGACCTGCAAGACAGGTGAGTAACCACGTGTTACCACTCAGTGTTCCAGACAGCCAAATAACCATAAAGGAGGCCAGAAAAATACAGGAAAAAGGCATGTTCTTTCTCTGTGCTTCCCTATTTGACATTTCAAGTGGGATATTATTTCCCAGTGGGAAAATTCAAATGGTAATTTCCCTGCAAGAACTCTAGAGGGAAAAAAATAACAACACCCTCGATCTTCAACCCAGCGGTAATTGTGATCACCTGTGCTCCAGGGGAATGTTCTGCTGTTTCCTAAGGGAACTGAATGAATTCTGAGGAGCAGTATTTCAACTTTTAAGAGAAGTTTCAATTTTTTAGCGTCCGATTTACATCTTTTCTTCTTCTTTTCTTTTTGTTCACTGAATTACTTGAAAGGCTTCCTTGATTTTCACCAGAGCGTGTCCCATGGAGCCCATCCTCTTGATCAGATGAAACTTTACATTGTGATTTGCAGAAATAATCATCAAATTGCAGAAGTCAGCTACAGAAGCCCATGAAAAATTGCAGGTCCCCTTAATAATGAATCATTGCCAAGCAGCCAGATGCTGAAGCAGCTCATAAATCTTTGCGTTCAGACTGAAGTGAGAGGCAAATGCCATTTGCCAATGAATATTCATGGTCAGAGGAATATGTGTTGTTAACAGGCAACATCGAAAGGTATATGAAAAAAAGCAGGTAAATAAAATTATCTAATCATCCAGACTAAGTCTGCATTGCATGGAAGAGCTGAAGTTCACATATATAAATACACTCAAAATGGTGTGAGCGCTGAGGAAGGCAATAGTGTGCTGCAACAAAGAAGTGGCCAAGTGAGTTATGTGGGAAGGCCTCTCAGGGTGCTATTCCTCTGAAAAAAGCCATGTTTTTCAGAGGGAAATATGGATCTGTTTCCTTACAAAGGTTTAGTTTTACTCGCACATAGGTTTGCTTGGAATGCTACAGTCTTGCAGGGGACTGAGCCTGGCTGGACACCAGGTGCCCACCAAAGCCACTTGAACACTCTCTTACTCAGCTGTATGGGGGGAGAGAATATAATAGAAAGCTTGTGGGTCAAAAAATGAGCTCACTCACCAGTTACCATCACTGGCAAACCAGATTTGGCTTGGGGAAATGAGTATCATTTATTGCCAAGCAAATCACTGCAAGGTAATGAGAAAATAAAAACTGACCTTAAAAACACTTTCCCCATCCCTCCCTTCTTCCCAGGCTTAACTTTACTCCTGATTTTCTCTACCTCCTCTCCTTCAGTGACACAAAGGGGTGGGGAATGGGGGTTGTGATCACTTCATCACACATTGTCTCTGCCGCTCCTCACACTCCTCTTTTGCTTCAGTGCGAGTTGTTTCTCTGGCATATTTTTACTTCTTTCCCTGGCTAATGTTCCACAGGGTGCATTCCCCCCAACCCCTTAAGATATCCCAGAGGCTGTCTTGCAGCAGGCATTGACTTTGTCAGACACAGGGGAACCTTCTAGCACCTTGTCACAGAAACCACCCCTGTAGCCCTCCTGCTACCAGAACCTTGCCGTGCAAACCCAATCAAAGCCTAGATGCAGTCCTTCCCCACTGGCAACTTGAGCAGCTCCTTGGTGAGTTCATTTTAAAGTGTGGCTCAGTGCTGTCTATGCTGCGTGCTTCTGTTTTGAGTGCTAACAACAATCACATAGAGCCATCACAACCCCTTCCTCCTGAACTGAGAAAGTGGCACTGTGTAGAATTGATCCTGTGCAGAAGTTCAGACACTTCTGGAGGCAGAATGATGTGGTAGAAGATGATGTGGGCCAGGTAAAATGCTGTCCTGTGGTCTGGACAGCCTGCTCACCTATCCAGCCAGACCATTATAGCCTGGTATTGCAAGCTCTGTGCTAAATCCCAGAGGGTCTTGATTTTAGCCTGTTTCACCTTGTTGTGCCTTCATCTCTCTCTGTCTGTACAATGGAGACAGCACCTGCATTGTGTGGTGCTTCAAGACGAAAGTGCTATCTAGGAATCAAGTGTCTATCAAAGGAAGAGCCTCTTCCCGTGTGTGATTTGTTCATATTGAAAGACAATTTACTGGCAGCGGGTAGTAGTGCTTCTGTTCTCAGTTCTTGGCATCTCATAGAATCATAGAATCATAGAATAGTTAGGGTTGGAAAGGACCTTAAGATCATCCAGTTCCAACCCCCCTGCCATGGGCAGGGACACCTCCCACTAGACCATGCCATCCAAGGCTATGTCCAACCCCACCTTGAACGCTGCCAGGGATGAAGCATTCACAACTTCCCTGGGCAACCCATTCCGGGGCCTCACCACCCTCACAGTAAAGAATTTCTTCCTCACATCCAATCTAAACTTCCCCTGTTTCAGTTTAAACCCATTACCCCTTGTCCTCTCACCACAGTCCCTAATGAAGAGTCCCTCCCCAGCATCCCTATAGGCCCCCTTCAGGTATTGGAAGGCTGCTATGAGGTCTCCATGCAGCCTTCTCTTCTGCAGGCTGAACAGCCCCAGTTTTCTCAGCCTGTCTTCATACAGGAGGTGCCCCAGTCCCCTGATCATCCTCGTGGACTCCTCTGCACTTGTTCTAACAGTTCCATGTCCTTTTTATGTTGAGGACACCAGAACTGCACACAATACTCCAAGTGAGGTCTCACGAGAGCAGAGTAAAGGGGCAGGAGCACCTCCCTCGACCTGCTGGTCACACTCCTTTTGATGCAGCCCAGGATACGGTTGGCCTTCTGGGCTGCAAGCGCACACTGCCGGCTCATGTTCATTTTTTCATCAACCCACACCCCCAAGTCCTTCTCCACAGGGCTGCTCTGAATCTCCTCCCCACCCAACCTGTAGCTGTGCCTGGCATTGCTCCGACCCAGGTGGAGGACTTTGCATTTAGCATGGTTAAACTTCATCAGGTTGGCATCAGCCCACCTCACAAGCGTGTCAAGGTCCCTCTGGATGGCATTCCTTCCCTCCAATGTATCAACCGAACCGCACAGCTTGGTGTCATCGGCAAACTTGCTGAGGGCGCACTCAATCCCACTGTCCATGTCACTCACAAAGATGTTGAACAAGACCGGTCCCAACACCGATCCCTGGGGGACACCACTCGTTACTGGTCTCCAGCTGGACATTGAGCCACTGAGCACTACTCTTTGCGTGCGGCCATCCAGCCAGTTCTTTATCCACCGAGTGGTCCACCTATCAAATTGATGTCTCTCCAACTTAGAGAGAAGGATGTCATGGGAGACAGTGTCAAAGGCTTTACACAAGTCCAGGTAGATGACATCAACTGCTCTGCCCCTGTCCATCAGTTCCGTAGCCCCTTCATAGAAGGTCACCAGATTGGTCAGGCAGGATTTCCCCTTAGTGAAGCCACGCTGGCTGTCACCAAGTACCTTGTTGGTTTTCATGTGCCTTAGCATGCCTTCCAGGAGAATCCGCTCCAAGATTTTGCCAGGCACAGAGGTGAGACTGACTGGTCTGTAATTCCCTGGCTCATCCATTTTCCCCTTCTTAAAAATGGGGGTTATATTTCCCTTTTTCCAGTCACCTCGCTGGTTAACTTCTGCCCTGCAAGTGAATGAAACTAGTATTTTATCCACTGTCTACAGTTTGCTATTTCTTTGGAAGCTGGATTGTAATGAACTTGCTCTTTATTACAATTAACAAATAAATCCCTACACCTTTAAATTAGATCATAAATATTTCAGTGAAATTCAATATTGCTGTGATTATGTTTTCTTTCCCATAAGATTCTTCAGTGATAGCAGCCAGGCAACTGCTGTTCCAAATTAGATGACCCTGAGGACGTTCCTTCTGACATATTTGGCTGCCTTCTCAGTGGCTTCCTTCTTTTATAATCATCTGAGATGCAGCATCACCACAGCAGTGCTAACCAGTGAGTTATAAAGCCGCTTATATAGCAGACAGAATTACTTTCTGGTGGTATAAAATCAGTGCTATGTAGGCTGCTTGTCTTCCAGTGGGACAGGCCTGGGAGCTGTATGTGCATTGCCTGGCTCAGTGCTGCTCTGAAGAGCAAGAGGGAAGTGGAGATACTACAATACAAAGAGATTTGTCAAGTTTCACTCACTGAACATCAGCCACATCAGTCCACTGGAGCCTCTGCATAGTTGGTAGTCAGAGCCCACACACTGGAGACAGCTCTGTGGCTTCTCCTACTCTCTCTGGGCACAGGACCAGCCAGATCTGTGGTTCTCTGATCACTGAGTTGGGTGCAGCCTGCAGCAAACACAGCACAGATGCACTATAGCATCAGCTAAAGAAACGCTGAGTCCCACACCTACAGCACGCTCCCAGTTACAGCTGTGTTGAACATCTGCGCATTATGCAACACCCAGTGCTTTGGCTGTTCATTCCTTCTTCCTCCTGATGCCACCTCGCTTGTACCCTGAACCTACTCAACCTGTCAGAAGAAGAGGATGGAGAAATGTTGATTAATCTTAGCAACAAACTATTTCTCAGACTTCCCTTTTTAATCTCTAAGTTAACTATTTTGCATGTTTACTATGACTCAGGTATTGGGACCACTTTGTTCCCACTTCTTGTAGATCTTTGGGATTTACTGCAAAATGGTCAAGCATCCTGTCAAGATGATGCTTGTAACCTGGCAACAGCTTTCAGTATCTTTTTTCCCCCCCTTTGTCTAAGCTTACCAATGCTCTGTCAGTCTCCTTTCCTTCCCCTCAGCCACCAAAACTTGTTTCCTATCTCTGACAGGAAAATAAGGCAAACAACTTCAGAGTAGAATGAAGCTGAGATGTTGCCAGCTCATGGAAAAAGCAGTGTCTCCTTGACAAATGAAAAATGAGGCTCCAAAGGCAACTTGTCTTCCCTGAATAAGAGTTTCCACTGTAACATCAATGGAGGACTGAGCACAGCGGCTCTGCTTTGTACTTCCCGGCTCGCCTGGTAATAATTTAGGAGTTAGTATTTGTCATGCTTCTTTTTCTTTGCCTCATGTTTTAGCACTTTAAAGGATGTTGAATTCTTGTTGTGATAAAAACCTGTCTTTTGGATTACTGTATGAGAAGCAAAAGCAAGGGTGTGAAAACAATTACAGCACTAATTCATCCAGAGCTTCTGGTTTGTCACCATCTGTGAACTGGGTCCTGTGGTGGAAGCTGCCCCTTCCCATGGGCCTGGCACAGCACTTAGGGAGCATAGAGCTCCTCTACAGGAGGGTTTGGCTGTAGGTAGCTCAGCACATAGAGAACCCTCAGCACTAGCTTTGCTCTCCACTCCTGGCTAATCTAGAGCCCACGGAGATGAAATTCAGACCCTTTCAGTACAGAGGAAGAGATGTCCCCTCCCTTCTCAGCTAGCTCATAAGAATGAGGATTTGCGTCTTCTGTCTCAATTCAGAAATGTAAACGTTTGTAAAAGTTTGTAAAAGACAGGAAATCTTCACTTCCAATGTTTGCTCTCTTCTGCCACCCACTCTGTGACCTGACTGGGAACAAGGCTGAGCTGTCTTCAGGACTGCAGACAGCTTTAAACATCCACTCCGAGCCACCTGAAACACGTTCGAGTCAATGGTGAGGAACAAAGACACCAACTTCCAAACACGTTCACATCCATTTTTCAAAGCTCAACTCTCATTTGCCTCACATGACCCCAGGAGCTGGAGCATTAATAGAAGCACCTTGGAACCGCTCAGGAATTGCAGTTTTCCAGTGCTGAGCACAACCCCAGGGCACTGTGGTGCTCTGGATGCAGAGCTGACTCATGCTGGGTACGACAGGAGCAAGCCCTGAGTATTCTTCATCAGGTATTTTAAAAGCACACATGGAGGCAGCACCTATTCTTAGTGAAGAGGAAATACAGGATCTTAAAAAAAGAAAGGATATATGTCTTTTTTTGTTCCTAGTGATTCTTGAGCTGATTTTCCTTGCCTTGTTCCATCCTGTTTCTGTCTGGATTTCAAACCTCCTACATACTACATCTCCACTTCCAGCAGTGCTGCATCTCCTCAGAATGGAGCCGAACCCTTTCACTCATATCACGGGAATGTTCCAGTTGCAATGAGGAAAATTATCTCCATTCCCAAACATAACAGCATGGCCCATAGAAAGGGCTAAGCTTCACCTCCATACCTGCACTTTCCAGGGCAATCAGCAGCTCACATACTCCTCTGCCTGCAGAACTCAGCCACTCTCTGAGCACCATTCTCCATGGATTTGATGTCCTCCTGCCTTCCCTGATGACACCTTTGCCTCTGTCTCCTCCTATGATGTTTGTCAAAAGAACCACTCGAGAATCTGTTCTCAAACAGTTGGTGCCACTTGAAGCTCCCACTAATGAGAAATTTCCTAATTAGCTGCAGCACGAGTTCAATGGTGATCATTGTCAGCAAATCCAAGACATAATTCCAATTAACAATGATGATTCTGAACAATTGAGCAGTTACTGCTGCAGTGAATTGAAGCCTCTCTCCAGCAGGGCCTGAGCTCCCAGCTAAAGGTTTTCCTGAAAAGTAAATAACCAGAAGTATATAAAGAGAAAAATCAATGCAAGATAATTTGCAGCTTGTCCAAGGTTTGAGATGGGAGCAGGAATACTTACTAGGTTGTATTTAATCAGGCTTCAATAAGTGGTGTGTTTACAAGGTGGAATGAGAAACAACCTGGATTGAGGTTTTCAGAACTGTCTACAGGGACTTAGATTAGAACAAGCTGAATGTTAAAAAACACAGCATCTCCTCTCCTTGTATTGTATTATTTTGGGGCATAAATTCCCAACTGAATCATTTTAGCCCAAAAGTTACAGATTTGCTTTTTAATATATAGAAGCTTTCAAGTTCACAAGTTTTCTTCATTTCATTGTAAGACCAGGAATTTTCCACTGACAGAGTGGAGGCCATGGGCCAGGAGGGCTGAAGGCACTTCTGATTAACCTCTACCATTCACATCTAAAGAAGATCCCTTTGTATGTGCTTTGAAACCTCATGCAATTCTTCCTTTGTACTTGCCTTAGAAGCAGCTGAGTGAGGCTTGGCAGGAGGGAAAAGCCCAACTTGCACCTTCCTTAGTTTCTGATTTTCCTGGATTTAGGTGGGTGATGTGAATTTTGCAGCACCTTGAGGCACCAACTTTTGTGACTGTAGCTTTGGTTATTCTGGCTGAGCACTGTCTGCTAGAACAGCTTTTCTAGAACTTGCTCAAACAAACAGTTCTCTCAAACACGGGTCTTTGCTCTTTGCAAGAAGAAATCCGCACTGTGACTTAGTCCATGGGAGAAGGCTGTAGACCTAAAAAGCCTCAAGATCCGGAAGGTTTTTCTTCTCATTTGGCTGGGGAATCTGTTTAGCTGTGAAAGGTCGCAGTTGTTATACTTTAAGTCCTTGACCTTCTGTTTTATGAAGAAGCTGTTTAAGATTTTATAGAGAAGTCACTGAAGCGTGGTAGTTAGAGCAGGCTTGAAGGCTGTGACAGAGCATACCATCCTCCACTGGCTCCTGCAGAAATCCATCTGGCTCCTCAAGGAATGTGTATTGTGCTAAAGAGCCTCAGCTGGAAAGCCTGTTCCTCCTTAGCTGGAGGCATCACAAAAAGTGCGGTGCACCACTTCCTTGATCACTTCTTTCTAGTTGGTCATGAATATATGGGTCTCCTTTCATCTTACAATTTGTTCTGCCTTTCATCTTGATTCAGTGGGTCCTTTATTTGCAGATAAAACTTCTTAAGGACCCAGCACTGTGTCTTTGTGCAAGTGTTCTCACCTGAGCACTGTCTGATCTCTGTCTCATAGATACAACACCTGTGACAAAGAGTGCTTGGCTCTCACCTCTTTTACATGTTTATCTTGCACCTGACCTGCTGTTTCCTTACTGCTCTCCTCCTGACTCTTCCATCACTACCCATGGACCTTGCAGGCTTTGCCCTAGAGGGGTGAATCCTATGTCAGTGCTATGAGTTGTGTCTGGCATGTGTGCTCATTGAACTAGAGAGAGAAGCCTTGAGCGTGTGATGGGGACCTAAATGCAGAGGAGACCATGAAGTCTGGTCATAGAGGAAGTCCCTGTGAGGCTTGTGCTGCTTCCCCAGGAACTCCCCTTTCCTTGCGTTTTTGCTTGGGGTTGTTTTGTGTGAGTGGGAAGAGATGAAAAGTCTGATGTGTTATTAGAAACACTTGCTAACAGCAAAAACAATGTGAAAATAGCTTTGCTATAAAAACGCATTGTTCCAGAGGAACTGAAAAGAGGGAGGATGAAATAAAGGAGAACTTCACACTTCCTGGAGGTGACTGCAATTTTTATGAGTGGATTAGCTGATACAAAACCCTTTGTAAATCGCTCCGCATTGCTTGCGTCTGTACTACTTTGTCTCTGTACACGTGAAGAGGAGGAGGTCATGAAATGACAAGGATTCGTGCTGAATCACTCAGGAGCTGGTTGGGTAACAAGACAAAAAGACCTGGAACAAAACTTTTCCATTGCTTTTTGAATGAATTATTAACAAATAAATGTTTTCTACTGTTTGGCTGCTGCTGTAAGGCAGGTAAATCCTCTCTGCTGGGAGCCACTCTCTGTTTCCCATCATGTTTACTGTGAGCTGTGTTCTAGATAGGGAGCTATGAGGGAAGACTCGCACATTTTTATGCACTGATACTCAAAGTCCACTTTAGGACTTTCAATTCAAACATTATAGCAGTGCACATTCAGTGGTTGCGTCAAGATCATGGAAGTACTGACACCACTAGAAACTAGCTGTGAAATGGTATTAAGTGGGGAGACAAGGCTGGAAGTTTCTTGTTATACCTCTCTGCAGCTACAGAATGAGGGTGCATTTGTAGAGTATGTGAGAGAAAGGAAAGCTGCTGTGCTCTCCACATGCAGCCCACTTTCAGCCCTGTAATGCACTGCAGCAGTGCCCAGAGATGGTCAGAACATGCACCCTCATGGGACAATTCCAATATCATGACATGAAGCAGAGAAACAATTCCAGTCTCCAAGTTCAGGCTCCAACATCATATCACAACAGATAGGGATGCCTTGGGATTCACAGCGTGTTCTTGCCCTTGCTGCAAGTCACATCAGTGCTCTGGCATGTCTTTCCTTGCCTGCTAAATGGAAATAATGGTGTTTCACCATGGGCTTTGAGAGGTCTGGAGGGAAAGTGTAAGTCAAACCTGTAAAAGGTGAGGTTTGCAGTGACAGCACCTGATAGAAACAGAACCCAGACTGACTGGCTTTCAGGCTTGCAGCCCTTGAAACTTGTGGGAAAGGTAATAAGTTTGAATAGTTGCTCTGATGGAGCTGGAAATCATTGAACCTTTGTGTACCTGAAGGTTTGTCTTAAAAAGTATTGCCTCTCCCTGATAACCTTGTCTCTTTAATATCCCAAGATCATCACAGCTGCAACACTGCTATGAGCACTCACTATAAATGGCATCTTTGTCACCTAATGTCTATAGATGAACGACCAAAAGAAAGACACCAAGGAGCTTCTCTTGGCCCTGCTATTGCTGCCCCATTTCTGCTCAGTGATGGCTTTGGTACAGCTTGATGTATGCTGTGTAGTGGTGTTTGAACCAGTGCAGCACTGTCTTTTCCAGATGAGGAGGAGAACAGCCTGGGCTGTGCACAGATACTCATAGAATCATAGAATGGTTCGGGTTGGAAAGGACCTTAAGATCAATCAGTTCCAACCCCCTGCCATGGGCAGGGCCACCTCACCCATGTCACCCAAGACTCTGTCCAAGGCACGGATTACTGCTTGGGTTGCTTGAGAGCCAACAGAGGAGTGGCTGACGAGCTACAGGAGCCACTTAAATGCAAGATCAGAATTAGGGATCTGTTTGCAAGTGGGAGGAACCCCCAAGACCCTGTTGTGACCCACTCCATGACCACATCTGCCATCTCACAGCTGGTCCTGGCCAGATCCAGGTTGGGATGATTTTGAATGAATTGGGTTTCTGGTGTACCTGACTCTCAGCTTGGCTCACAGGCCATGTGTGTTTCCAGAGGCTCAGCAGCATGCCCAGTATGGGATGTGCTTTTCTTTCTTCACAAAACAGGAAGGTAGGCAGGATTCCATGCAAGCAAGTCAGATGTTTCTGCAGCTCCAAAGCAAAATACAACAAAGGTATGCCACAGCAATATTTTGGGATAGAAAGTGAAGAATATGGTATGCCATGAATCAGGAACTAAGGAAGGAAGCTGAGAGTTTGCCAAGACAGCAGGCCACAAGTTTAACCTCCTGTAAATGAAATCCCCTTTAAATAATCCCGAGGTGACAGCACCTGTGTGCCCTCTCATATGGAGGGCAATTTAGCATCCCATTGCCTCTGGAACTGTTCCTGATTTGAGTAACTACCAACACTGTCTGAAGTGTCATGTCCCTCGGCACCCCACCTGGACACTGGTGCTGTGCCACTCACTTGGTTGTCTGAAGCAGTGGCATATAGTGCCAGTTCATTCTGCCATTGCCATAAAAGCTGACACTGGTGCTGTGCTCTCACTCCAGGTGAAACAGCATGGCACGTGTTCCCAGGTAGGTCCTTGTAGTGAAATTGTTATATAATGAATATCCTGATTAATCTGGGAGCCTATGCTAATAAACCCAGTGCAAAGTCATCTGGAATCCCGGAGGCTCTCCATTCTGCTTCAATATGTACCACTTTAATACTAGGGAAGGAAAGATTTTGCTAGCGAAGGGAAGCATGAATAATGTATGGCTTTGGATAATGGTAAATAGTCATTCATATTCCTTCTTTCCTTCGGATGTACTATGCATATGTTGAAGACAGCCTTTGTTCAGAGGAAAGGATTATTTGAAACAGGGAGGTGATGCACAGTGTCTTGCAAATTCCAGTCGGGAATGTGGCAGCTTGCACCGTGGTGTCTGACAATTGCCTACAACAAAATTAATTACTCAAGAAGACCAAGGTTTGCTCTCTGCACGTGTGTTTGCAAGATACCCACAAAACAGGGGAGGCCTGTTGGTGTGTAAGGAATCTCGGAAAGATCTTTAGGAAAGGCCCCCACTCCACTCTCTTTGAAAATACCGAAGTACCTATTAAGGTAGGGAGCTTTGGGAACACGTCTGCTATCCGCAGGGAGCTGCAGAGATGATCTGCTCTCTATGGAGCTCCGCTTCACAGCAAACCATCCACTTAAAAGCCTGTAACTCCCACTGAGGCTAGCACTGGACTAATATGGGATCAATGGGGACACTGAAGGAGAATGCTGACAGAGTCATCTTGTGGAGCACAAATACTCCTTGTGCTCAGCTACGACTGCCTGTGGGGTTAGTGTCTGCACTGGCACAACCACTCCCCAGTAAGAGCCAGAAGGAATCGATCCAAGTCCTATCACAGCAAGGTCACTGCAGTGCTGATATCACACGTGGCTACCTGGAGATTGCTCAACTCAAGTCTGAACAGCCTGAATGGAGGTTACTATGAGTTAGATACTATGTTAGACTCTACTAATTAGACTCTACCCCATACTATGAGGATGTATGGGTAGAGTCCTGCACTGGCGTGACAGTCAGGAATTGACTGGAAATCTGTCCACAGCTGATATAAGCTTAGCTGCTGGGACTTGTCACTTACAACGAAATTTGTTCCCATTTCTTACTAATGCACAGTCAGAAATCTACTCCTGAATGTCTCTGTGTGATTCAGTGCCCCATCTGCAAACAGGGAAGTATTCCCTACATGTTTTCTCCTATCTAGAGTTAAAATTGGATCAAGGGTGTCCTCTCATTATAGCCATTTCTGCCCCATCCCTGGCAGTGTTCAAGGTGGGGTTGGATGGGGCTTTGAGCAACCCGCTCTAGTGGAAGGTGTCCTTGCCCACTGCAGGGGGTTGGAACTGGATGATCTTCAGGTCCTTTCCAACCCAAACCATTCTATGATTGTTTATTAGGTGGGAAAGGTTGGGCTTGTCAAGGAACATCATTGAGATACAGATTCCACAGCAGGGCTGGGGAGCTGTGATCCTGCTGTTTCAGTCCTAGGCAGTATCAGGTGATCTGCCTGAACTCTTGTGTGGTATCATCGAAATAGTGAATTATTCATCTCCATGGGCCAAGGGTGAATCATAACCAGCATGCTGCTGTCACCCCGATAATATCTTACAAAGCCTAGTGTTTGTGGCATGGTTCATTGCATTGTCACAACCACACATGCGTTCCCCTGTGCTCGCTCCTGGGCCAATTAGGGCAGATCCCTGCAAAAAGCCATGATTCCTGGCTGGCTGAGGACACTTTGGCACTGGCCTGGGGGGCAAAGCAAGGTGTGTGACCTGTACTGATTCCATCGGGTCCATCTGTCCTGCTCTACACTTAGTTTAGATGCAGTCTTGTTTCAGCCTGTCTGTGGAATATACTTTGCAACAAACTGAGTGGCCCAGAGTTTGGCAAGGGGCTATGTGAGCAGCTTAAGTCCTTCTGTGTGCTCTTCACAGCTGAGTGAGAAGTCAGAGATCTTTGTCCTTCCGCACCTGGTCACGCTGTGTCTTTTGCCAGATCAGCACTTCTGATGTGACAGCTGGAATTGTTTGCCAGCCCAGTTCTATCGCAGTGATCTGGATTAGCCTAAATCCCTGCTAATAGAAGGGGTTTGTTTGTGGAATCTTTTAAACCAAATTCGACAGAACCAGGTTAAACAGCAGCTCTATGATCAGTTATACCAGCTGATGTCAGAGACTGGTAAGCATTTAACTTCCCTCAGCTGAACTCAGAACAGCCCACAGTATAGTGTCTGTCTAAGTCTCTGGTGGGAACTGGTCCTATTCCAAGCAAATGTGACAAAGGTGCAGGTAGGTGCGTTGGGTCCTAGCTGACATTATCCTGGAGGGAGGCTGCTATTGGTAAGACTGCTACTGATAAGTCTGCTATGCTAGGGAGTTGTGTTTGAAGGGAGGGCAGGCTCCTGGGGGAGAAAGAACGATGTTAGAGAATTCAGACCTGTTTTGTGCTGAGGTTGGAGCTTGGACATTGTCACAACCTGCTTTGCAATGACTTGGCTTCATGCAGGATATGTCTCCTCTGTTGGCTCTTTTGGGGCAGGCAGGATGCCTTTGGTCCTGGTCACACACAGAGAATAATATGGTGAAAGGAAAGGGCATCCTCATGGTGTGGAGATGTGCTGTGGCTTCAAAGCTGAAAGGAGTCTCTGCATTCTTGTGAAGGACATAAAAAGGCTGGGTTGAAAAGCCTTTGTTTTGCTGTACTCTTCTGGTACTAGAAAAGTAGCCTGGCAGAAGAAGGGCAATCACAAGGGAGGGGCTGGATGTAGGGCAAAACATCCACTTGGAAGAGCTGAGCTCTTCCTAAAAGGTCAGTGGAATTAGGTTTTTACCCCTGACAAACACTGATGCATCAGAGGTGAAAGCCTGAGGCAGTGGGTCAGAGTGGGAACAGAAGGAAATCTGGCTACTTGTGGAGGGGAATTCTGGCTCATTAAATGCTTGAGGAAACATCTGAGAAGAAATACACCATCCTCCAGGATGTCTCTTATTGAGCAACTTGATCTTCTGGGTACCCATAGTCCAGAGTTATGATCAAAACCAAACTTCAGTTATTAAATTCCTTATTTTTAAAGTGCCTTCAGTTATTACATTCCCTGCCTCAGGCAATCTGGGGCTGAAATTTTTGCAATAAGCTTTATAGCTCTGAAGGACCTGGTTCAAGCAGTTTAAGGATGTGAACCAAAGGACGAGTTTTGTTGCTGAACCTTCCTCCCTGATTTTTAAGATGTATGTTCTTGAAGGGAGCTTTGGAAGCAGGGACAGTGCGCAGCATGAATGTGCATTTAAATTGGAGCTCTGGATAGTTATCTTCCCAGATATCTGTCCCCAGGGCTGATAGACTAGGGCTTTAACACTTCAGCTTTGGACATACCAAATGGCCTGGCTTCCCAGTCTCCAGCTCTTGGCCTGATCCACCAAGACTACTAGAGATCCACATGGAAACTTTAGGGATTTAATGAACTTGTGAAGCTGCATTACTTCCCTTTATTTTGTTAAGTTTCTGAGTGTATTTTCTCTCCACTCACCCTTTGCTCGGGTAAGGCTGGATTTGGTGTTATGAGGAACGTGGTGGGGCTGGGAAGGAGGAACACTCAATAACTAATGTCAACAAGATGTTTCTCCTCCCCTGTGGAGCTGTTAATAACCCTTCCTCTATGAAGCTGTGCCAGGTTTGTTTGCCTCATCCAAACCCGAGCCAACTCCTTTGGCTTGTTTAATCACTTGCATTGTCCAGCTGCATCTCCCAAAGTCTCTGGTGCAGAGTTTCCAGAGCACAAGGAGTGCAGACAACTTAAAACAGCTAAAAAAGGAGAGGAAAAAGGGGCATGGTGGCAAAATGCAGAGCAACAAAGTAGAAATCTCTTTGCTGGCACTGTTCATCTGTATTTTTGAGATTACTTTGAAGCTGGTGAATCTGAATATAGCTATAGAGGCTGTGCTTCTAATCTGTAAGGAGATCATCCCAACCATGACCTCCCTCTATCCACTTGGTACAACATTTACTTCAGTCAAAGAGGTGATTAAATTCCCAAGATGAGAAATCACCATGGTTCGAGTCCTGAATTTAGTGCATCAAAAGTTCTTAAGTAATAAACCGGCAGAACCTGCAGTTGCTGCTGGCACCAGCCAATGCCTAAGGCATAAATACAACAGGATAAGTTTTGTCAAGGATGTTCTGTTCGCCCTAAAGGCCACCGCAGGAGCCCTTGCAGCCTGGGTATGACAATGAGGACTCTGATAAAGGGAGGTGATGAATGGTAGGGAAAACATGATGGTGGACATAACAGTGAACCAAGGCACTGGGACTGCAGAGAGGTTTGCTTGGTACAGCTTTGTCCCATTCGTTAGCTTAAATGCTGGTCCAAAATCAGAGCTGTCATAGGTACAATTAATGACAGGGGGGCAGGAGAACTCTCAATAGTGGGTTTCTTGCATTGCTGCCATTGTGTTGAAATAAAAGCTGTTCGCATCGTGGTGGAGGAGAAGAACTGTATTTTGTTTCATTCCAACCAAATGGGAGTGATACGGTCTGTGTAGCGCATTTAGATGCTGCAATGTGTACATGAGAGGGGCAGCACCATCCCTATGAAATGGTTTGGTGACTCCACATAGAAATGAACAAGCCATTTTTTTTCTTCATTAGAAAATGCCGGTTTTCCCTTGGGTTTGAGGTGAAAGTAGGGTTTAAAAGACTGGCAAAACAGGAATTTGGTTCCTGATGAGTTTAAAAGTGTAACATGGGAGGGGAAAGTCAAGGGCTCTCTGTGGAGCTCAGAGAACTTCATTAGAAGTCAAGACAAAATGAGGCTGCTCACCGCTTCTTGGCCATAAACCACTTCAGATCTTTAGAAGGGGCTGTCTCTGCCCATGCTGTAGAAGAAAAAAGGCAGCTACATAGGGGCTGTGAAGCACCTTTCAGGCATCTGGAATGCTTGTGCTACCCTGCGAATGCTACTTGACATATACAGCAACTCCAGTGGGAAGCACGGCAGCTTTTGCATTCCGATCTATGTAAGGACTTGAATTACAGAAGAGAAAAAATACACGTATTTCTTGTACCATTCAGTCTTCTTCTGTGAGGTTTCCAGGAAGAAAGTCAGCTGCCATTAAGTGGGCAACACTGCCCACGTCCAGCATCAAGAACATTAACTGTTCTTGCTTCCACCAATAAGCCCCATGATTTCTCATACCTGAGATTCCTGGTCAAGCTCTCATGAGCTGTCAGCTCATGAACTCACATTTTGCTCTGGGTAAAGCAGATTACATTTAAGTGGATCAGACCAACACACTCATCATTCCACTTGTTTTTTCCAGCCCACACAGGCAGGAATAAGCCGCTGGGTCATCAACCCCACATGGTTGCATTTGTGCTCTTGCAGTCCGGTTTGCAGCACCAGAAAATGTGGCTTCTTGTCTCTAGGGCTGCTGTGACTGTGAGACTTGTGTCAGAGACGCTCCACGCTTTGGCTGATTCTGTTGTGCATGGCCATGGAATGGGAGAGCTGCTTTGCATGCCATGTGCTGAGCAGCTTTTGCCTTGAAGCAATAAAACTGGGTGCCTTGGGAATGATGCTCCTAACTCCTGTCAATGCACATGCTCTGCTTGTTTTCTGTAAAGGGCTGATCCTTTCCAAGGCTGCATAAATAATGTTGGTTCTTTCTTTCTCTTTCACCCCAAGGCACAGGATTTTACACTGCCTTTGGAGGTTACCCAGGATTTCCTGGCTGCTGAATCAGGGTCATGGTTTCGATCACAGAGATCCAGTTTCTGTTGTGTCTGGTTAACAGTGTGTTTGTCTTTCCGCTGGCAAACATGCTTTTAAAGGGACAGGCTGAAAGTGTCTGAGCTCCTTTGTTGAATAAAATTGCCTTTGTATGGAAAGCTGCAGGCCATGCTGTGCCAGCAGGCTCCATAGGTTCAGGCCATACTATGCCAGCAGGTTCCATAGGTTCAGGTTATGCTGTGCCAGCAGGTTCCACAGGTTGAGGCTATGCTGTGCCAGCAGGTTCCATAGGTTCAGGCTATGCTGTGCCAGCAGGTTCCATAGGTTCAGGCTATGCTGTGCCAGCAGGTTCCATAGGTTCAGGCTATGCTGTGCCAGCAGGTTCCATAGGTTCAGGCTATGCTGTGCCAGAAGGTTCCACAGGTTCAGGCTATGCTGTGCCAGCAGGTTCCACAGGTTCAGGCTATGCTGTGCCAACAGGTTCCCATGGTTCAGGCCATGCTCTGCCAGCAGGTTCCATAGGTTCAGGCATTCACTTTTGTCTTTTTCCTCTTTAAACAGCAAGAAAGTGCTCAAGGATTGATGATGACCAAAGATATGAGGTGCTAGAGAAGCATTAGTGGTCCAGAGAATGTGTTTATAGTACACTTTGACCTGGTCAAATCACTCTGCCTGTTCATCCATCTCTTCTGGAACTGTCCTCCTTCCAAGACCACTCTGAAACTCCCAATAGCCACTTCTATTTCAGGGATCAGTCTGCAGAAGAGTTTCTTTCCTTCATTTCTGCTTTTCTCTATCCTGGCTCCATCCTGAGTCTCAGCACATGGCTGGGACAGAAGGCTTATCTCTCACTGATACAAAGGTGGTAACAGCTATTTAAGCTCACTGGAATGTGCCAGTTACTGGCTTCCTAATGAGGTGCATAGGCATTTACTTCCTTTCCTGGAATGTCTTGAGCTATCCAGCTGTAAAATCCTGCCATTGTTCTGACCAGCAAAGCAGCACTATATCATTGGAAGTGGTTTTTATAGCTCCTTGCAAACCCAGTGGAGTTTTCTTGGTGATAATTCAGGCTCTCGGATTTATAGATGGCTGGAAATGGCAATCCCCAAAATAATCAGGACAATGTAATTTCAGAGAGCAAATAGCTTTTCAAATTGCCCTTGTTCTGGAGCGCTGGTCCTGCAGCACCATGTGGAAGAAGGCATGGGCTGCTCTGCAGCAACAGCAGCACATGGTGCTAGGAGAATTAGTCTCTATTATGGGAGCCTTAAGGCCTGGCTCTGTTACAGCAACGTCCTTGGTCTCTGCCGGTGCCCAGGTGAGGAAGACAAGACACCTCTGCATGTAGCTATGGGTGCAGCCTGTGTAACTCAGTTCCAGTTGCCCCAGAGTGGGAATGCAGCCCCCCCTTTGCTCCCATACACAGAAAGCATGTATTCAGGTTCACACTCCTTGGCACGCCTGCCAAATAGATGTTGAGTATTGCCATTCCTTTTAGGAAATGTGAAAACTGTAGCAAGGTGCTGTCTGGATGAGCTGATAGGCCTGGACAAGCCATATATCTTAAGGGGCAAATGGCTGTTTATGGAGCTCCTTTGTCCCAGACAGGGAAGAGACATCTAAGCCTGAAGTTTTCCCTGGGAATCTGCATCACACACTGGAACAAGCCAGAGAAGCAGTTACCAGGCGCTTCGGAAGCAAGACCTAAAAGCCTGGCTTCTCTGCAGTCAGCAGGGCACTACCTACCTTTGCCCTGCTCCTGTTTCTACTGTATACCAAATAGCCATTCCAATCCCTGTTTAAAGGAAAAGATGGAATACGAGGCCCAGAGCTGAGCTTTTCACTTCAGTCCTTCGAGATTGAACTTCCTCATTTTGGGAAAGAGCATGAGGGCCCCGGCCTCCAAAGTGCTGAATGCACTCCTTTAGCTGCACAAGAGGCTTTATTCTTGATAATGACCAACTTGGCTGTGCTTCTTAGACATTGCTCATGTATTGGAAGCTGCTCTCCAAGGGGGCTTTTGCAATAGATGAGGACTCCAGGGTTATTTAAAAGATGCAGCTTGCTTCCAGAAGCCACAAAGCAGTAAAGTTGTTCAAAGGACTCACCTAAAACCTACGAATTATTCCTAAAACAGAGAAAGAACAAAGCCTGAAATAAGAATCAATGTGTTTGGTGAGCTGGACATCTCCAAGGATGGCTTTGGTTATCTTTGATGCCTGCAGTGCCTGGCTTATGCGCAGGACTAAGCCATCAGAGGAAAGTTCAGCAAGGATTTTTCCTTGGGAAGTAAAAATTAAGTTTCATCTATTTTCATGCAATTCCCTTTCTAATTCCAAGCTGAAACAACCAGCAATTCTAATCGTCCTCAATGGGAGCACAAGGAATGGCTGCTCTTAGAAGTACAGGCACCACCAAGCCCAGTAAAAAACTAAATGGGATTAATTCAACTGTATTATATCCTCGTATCAAATATTCACTGCTCAGTCTCATCATCACATTAACCCTGCTTGAAATGAATTGTGTGTCAGCTGAGCTGTGGTAGCTGTGAGCTGCTCTCACCTGAATCAGATATGAGGGCATACCGTGAAATTTCATCCCTTTTCATTGCAAATGAAGCTGAATTGCTCCTTCTTGCCTTTGCTGCAGCTTGAGAGGAGGCAGGACTGCAGGCACTGCTGAGCAGATGCATGCTCTCTTGCTTAGCACCTTGGGTTTCCCTTTAGAATTGAAGTGGCCTTGATTTGCTTTACCTTTGTTATAGATAAACTCAGTCACTTCAAAAAGCCCACTTGAAACAATCACCAAGGGTGTCTGGTCGAGGATGAGCCCACAGTGTATTAAATTTGCTTTTCTTTTTCCCTTACAATGATCAGCAGAGAGAGCAGTCTCTGTGGATACAACCTTATTTCAAAGCTGCTTCCAATTTGTTTCTCCAGTTTGCATCCTGACAGCAGTTGAGCTTCAGTAGCTGTTTACATTTAGCTCCAATAACATAAGATAATGTACTATTAAGTGCTAAACTAATGATCCCAGAGCTAGCATTTTCCTCCAGACCTTGCCCTGACACTCCTCAGTTCATTTTCCCTCTCATTATAGTAATTAAAATCAACGTTGTTGGAAAGGCCTTCAGGCAGTCAAACACAGAGCTGATAGTAATAAGCAAAGCAAGAGCCACGTTTATGTTTCTTTTGATGCACGGTTTAATTGCTGGGAAGCCCGGCACACAGTCTGCTGGAGAGAGGCTTCTCCATATGTGCATTAAACCTGCTGGAAGGCAAGGGGACAGGCAGCTGGGACAGAGCTGTTCCCCTCCAGCCACTTTGCTCTGGGGAGCAGTGCAGTGAAGATACTCTGGCATCCCATTTGCCTCCAGACCCTCCTGGTCCTGTACTGCCTGGAGCTTCCAAGGGATTTTTCTCCATGGTCCTAAAGGGTTTCATGGTGAAGAAGCAGACACATAAGAGGGAATGAAGATTCTAAGCGTGCATTTCTGCTGCTGAGGAATTCGGTGAGCACATTTACACTGGATGGTCAAGGGCTGGGCAGTGGGTGGTGATGGATAAACTTAAGTCTCATCCTGAATTCTTCTGGGGGCTCTCACCTGCCTTGCTCACATTTCCCCATTTCCATGCGAAGGCACTGATTTTACCCATGGTCATGGAGAAGTAATGCCCAGGACGAAGCCAGAGGAACCAGCAGCAGAAATACACTTGTAAATCACATACAGATCTCACAAGGCTTTTTGCATAGCTTCTTAACTGGTATGGACAGGAGTTTTGCAGCTTGGTGTTGTATCTTTGGCTTAGACCTTGAAAAGTGTCCAACCTTTGAGAGGAGTGTTTTATTCCTTAGGCTGGAGAGGGAAAATTGGAATTAAAGCTAAGGAAGAAGGAGGAACATAAACCAGAATTTCTCAGGAGGGACAATTATGGAAATAGAGCAGCTTTATTGTGGAAAATCATTGGTTGTGAAAGTTACCTAAGCAGAGCATGGGGCAGTTCATTATTCTGTGCTCTAAATCACTACTGTAGAAGGAGTTTGAAGAACAGATCAACTTATTGTTGCTGTTCTTCTAAAAGCAACTACTGCAGTGAAAGTCCTGTTCAAAGGCTGAGTTCTCACTGGCTGCTGCCAGCTTAACCTGGAAGAATCTAACTGACAGGTCTGCAGTTCTGTGACAAAGGTTTAATTCAGCTTTACACAGACTTGCTTTCAATTTACACAGAGAAATCCTGCTCCAGACGTTGGTATTTCTTATCATGGCAGATTACACGTTCGCTGAATAACTTTCTCTGAATCTTCCTCTGAGCCTGAAACGGGGGCTCAGAGATGAGCTGCTGCCTTCTATCAAACCAGGAGGGACTCTGTGGTGTTGATGATAAACATCTCCAGACAGCCTGAAAGCTCAGCTTGTTATCACTTGTGTGCAGTTGGCTTTTTCAGCAGTGAGGTGGAAAATAAACAGCCTCAGATCCTGCACACGGGGTGAAACAGAGAAACTGTGGCCCAATCGATGGCAGGAATTTGAGGAAGCAGAAAGGAAAAACACTTTGGGCTTGAAAGTTTGGTCTGATGGGAGCAATGCTCTTAACTCTGTTGGCTGCTGTGTTCTACTCGGCTGTGAGAACAGCACTTGAATGCAGCACTTGGCTTCAGTGCTGTATCATCCTAGGGCAGATCCTTCTGGAAACAGCCTCTTGCTGGGGAATTTTCCTAATAGCAGCTACTTTTTAACTTACTTTCTTGTTTTGGTTGCTCCATAGAAATCCTTTTCACTTGTTAGGAACATTCCAAGACCTGTGAAGGAGGAAGTTGGACTCAGTGTGTTTGTGGAGCACTGAGAATTGGGATTATCATCTCTCCTTTTGCCATGTGGAATGGGAAAATTTCTGGAATGCTTCAGAGGGAGAGTTTGTGACCTCAGCAGTAGTTACCTACTGTAGCTAGGACTGCTGGATACTTGAGGTAGCTCATACTGCATGAGGACACTTGATTTACGCTTCCTGGGGTTCCAGTTCTCAGTCTGCCGAACACTTTGTGTTAAAGCTGCTTCCATCAGAGCTATTCTGAACAGTTTCAATCCTCTCTGAGAATAAGACATGGAGAAAACCTATCATTAGGGAGCTGGAGAGGAAAGGGCAGCCACAGTGACCTTGCTGTGAACATTTATCAATCTTCAGCATGCTGCTTTGGAATATTAATGGTTTTTTACTGTATTGTTTAGTCTGGAATTATCCTCATACACTGAATGGTTTGCAGAACACATAAAAATACTCTATGGCTTGATGCATACAGTGTAATAGTTAAGACAGTGAAGTGGGAAAACTGAGCCAAGTATCACTGTGTGGTGGTGTACTTTAGAGTTTTTCACAACCTACTGCTCTTATCCCTTGTGGGATCATATTTTTTGGAGAAGGATATTTTACTCTTTCTGTGAACCAGAAGAAAATGATGAACAGCTCTTCTGGGACTGGAGGCAGGGAAGGAAGTGGTGGCTTGAAGGTTGAAAGGGAAGTTGTGGGCGACTGCAAACACTTACTGACTGAGCAAAGGCTCAGTATCTCCTCAAAGGAAGGATAAATCTCGTGCATTAGAACAGAATCCTGTTGTTCCATCTTGGTGTTGTTGCGTTAGTTCACATATTATGTCAGGGATTTCTGTCCAACCACAGGCATTCCCACCAGCATCTGGGAGAGGAGGAGAAGACAGAAGAGATGTAGACTGTGAGGGCAGAGAGCTGCCCAGCTTCTCATGGCTTGTGGGATGTGTAGCGGGAAGCAAGAACAAAACTCCTTTGTAAATGTCTGTGGTGCCCAGGGTATTACGTTTTGATAAGCAGCCAGGGCAAACAGGGCAATAGCAGAGACTGGCTGTTTAGGATGTGTTGGTTCTTGAGATCAGAACTTGGACAGTGTTGGGTTCAGTGTTTGGGTAAAAAGCAAAAGGCTGAGCTACACTGTACCAAACCCACAAGAGCTGCCATGTTTCTATCTTCCTGGTCTTGAAGGGGTGGCAATAAGTCTTTGCAGGTCTTGTACTTCTCTCAACCAGTCTCCTTCAGTGATTATAACAGTGCTGATCTCTCACCATGGATGCTGAGCTCAATTCATTTGTTAAGTGCTTTGCTCTTTGGATGAAAACTGAATTTTAAGTATTGCTCAGTTAAATTCCATCTTTCTTTGCCATCCGTGCTGAGGGTATCGAGATGCATTTCACACTGATAGATTCTCAGCAAGTTTCTTGCTGTGCAGTTCTGTATGGATTATTTTTATATCCTCTTAATTCCAGCACTCCATGTGCTTCTTAGTGTATCCGCAAAAGCTGCGGAGACTAAGAGAAGAAATTTCTTAGGTAAATGCTGGCCTTGATTAAAGTGCCAAAGCTTCATTTCATTTAGGAAGGAATTTGAAAGTAACAGATTATAGCAGTGGGAGAGGAGCTCAAGTGACTGCAGTTCAGGAACTGGGCCCAGGTCCTCCCTGCACCATACTTTTTGGTCCAACAGGGAACAAGTCACTTCCTGAGCCTGTAATCCTCATTGCATCAAAGGGAACATCCTACTGTTTGTTCAGGTGATGCAAAGTTGTAGAGAAGTGCTCTATATTTGCATTAGCACTAAGTTAGTTCTTTAGTTCTTTCTGGCATTGCTCTACAAATAGGCTGAGTCTTACAGCCAACCTCAGAGTTTCACAGGACATAGAAGCTTGTGATAGTTGTAAGTAGCTGGGAGCATGAGTGTGCTGCTCCATGCTCGTTTGCCCAATGATGGGTTTTTTGATACCTGGAGATGCCATAACCAGCTCCCCCTGTGCCTTCTGCATGTATTGTGTGGTGTATTTGCTTGGCAGTCCCAATACCCTGTTATGATGGTGGATTTAGTTGGTTGGAAGCTGCCAACAAGCTGTCATCCTCATTCTAACATATGTTTCCATTCTTTTAAAACCCCCTAGGTAGACGACAGATTGTTCTCTTTCCTGCTGGGGCTCTGTTGGAATCACAATCTCTGGGCACACTGTCCTGGAATTTATCTTTCAGCAAGTGGGGGCTTAGCCAGAAGGTCCCCACAATATGGAAAGAATCTGAATACACTTATCTTTGAGCACAGTGACAGTGCTCAGCATCCTTGTAGTCTGCTGCATCCATGCTTTTGCTGTATGACCTAAACAGTTAGCTCTTCTCTAGAGACCTGAATCCTTCACACATTGTCCCCTGGGGAGTACAGACGATCTATGGCTCTGTGTGTGGGGGGGGCTGTTCCCCTACTTGAGAAATCTCTAACAGCCAGCAAACCGCACTAAGGTTAGGCTGAGGAAACCAAATCTAGGTGGTAGGGCTTTGCTTCCATGTGTTCTGATTTACTTCAGGTCTTCATCTTCACTGGATACAAACAGGAGAGAAATTTCCCCAAGTTTAGATGGCAGAGGTGTCATCTGGGCAACTCCTTTTGTACAATCTCTTTATTGCTGTGGGGGGGAATAGGTGAGTTTGCAGCTGGTTCAAGTTCCTTGTGGCTGCATAAAATTGAGATCCTCCCCTCCCTAAGGGTAGCAAGCAATCATCACTTGACATCTTGCATGTCCTCTCCCATCCCTAGCAGCAATTTGTAACCATGGCTCTAATTCTGCTCACTACTGAGTGACTCCACTGATATCATTAGAAACGGTGTGTGGAAAATCTCATCCTTGGGGACTCTGGTTCTTTCTGCCTTTGAAGAGATGCAAACAATGGAAATAAAGAGTAATAGATGTAGAGACCAGAATTACAATGTAGTTATTAAAGAGCAGAGCCTTGCCAAGGATATGTTCTTTGTATAGAAATTAAGATGATCACAGGAACATCAAGTTAAATGGAATAGTTGTGAATGAAATCAAATGAAAGCTCACACAAGGAAGACATCTGTATTTTCACACCTCCACAGAGAAGTAAAGAATGATGACTGTAGATAATCCACTACCCTCATTTTTGTATTGCTTCCTTCACCCCACCCCACTGTATTAACTGTGTTGTCTGCCCAGGGAAAACACAACCAATATTGTCTCTGAAGTTACAAACACTACCAAAACCCTGGTGAGATCTCAGGTAGGTTTCTGAGGTGCCCTGGGTGGCCTAGGGACAGGTTATTACTGTGTGTGCTGTTCCCTTTGCAACTTTCAGCATTCTTGAGCATTGCTAATTCTGACTTGTAAATGGGCTCAAAGGGCCCTTTGGTTATGATGGAATTAGTTGGTAATTCTTATTCTTGGACAGCAGAGTTTGGTTTTCTCTCATGCTCTAGTCTGTCACCTCTCTTTGCCAACTGCTGACTGTCTTTGGCATCAGGGAGTTATAGTTAAGAATGATGATGCTTTGAGGACAGAGTTAGCAGTGGAGGGTGTGGAACTGCTGAAAGGTGAGATTCAAAACTGCTATTGAACCTGTGCTGGATGGGCTGTCAGAGGTCTGCACAGCTCAGGACCTGCTTTGTGATGCCCAAGAGTCTTTCTGCAGAGACTGGACTCCTCTTTGTGCCGAATGCAGTGCAAACAGAAAGGGGAAAGAAAATCATGATCTTTGGTCATAAATTTAGCATACCCAGCTTCCTCTGAAGACTCTTAAATCTTAAGCAAGTTAGCTCCAGGACCATATGCTGGGAAACATAAGCAATCCTGGGAAGCTCATAAACTGGTTCATTTATAAACAGCAGGGAGCAAACCATCTGGAAACCTCACCCAGAAAAGCGCTTCTCCCATTCCCAATGCAAAGATGTGTGATACAGGTCCAACAGTTCAGTACTGGGGATGTGTGTTATTTTGTGACATCCTCTTTTGCCTGATGAGGAAGTAGATGCTAGGTACCTGGGTCTGTTTGATTCCTTGTAGCCATGCAGTCTAGATGGCTAGCTTCCTTCTAGATGGACATCCTTGCACTGCATCCCTGAAGTCATGCGTTGCTTCATGTGTTGATTCTATTTAAGTGGAATCATCAAAGAAAAGAAAAGTTCATATTGAGACTTGTGAAATAACTTCCTTTTAGTTCCAAAAGTTGCCATGAAACTTGTGGTCACCTGAAGACCCCAGTGTGGACACCAGAGTAGACTTGAGGAAGCACATGTGTGCTCTTCCTGCATTCTTTTTACATTGAACTATTTGGGGTTTGAACTGCTCAGCTGGTGCTAGAATACCCCAAAAACAAACGTTCAGCAAAAGCAGATGCCTTGTTCAGGAAGCTGATTCTTCCCGAAGGACTGTTTCGCTCTTGCTGACGGGGAGGAACTTAAGCCATGTTTTATGACCCCTTGAAACCAATTGGTGTCCATTCATCCCTCCCTGGTGTGGCAGGTTCACTCCCAGGTCAGTTCCTTTTTGCTCATGGTATTTTTGCTGCTGGTGGTTGCCAGACAATTGATTTGGGTGTGCTATGAAAATCAAACATGAGCAGAAAATACTTATTATTAAGTGCCAAAAATTTGCTCGGTTGTAGGTGGAATAGAAGGAAGGCAGTGCCTGAGCAGAATAGGTTACATGGGAATAAATGGAAGGGAGCACATCTAGGAATTCCAACAAGAAGCTGGTTGGAGGAGATGTAATGCTCCATGCAGTGTTTAGGTTCATATTTGTGCTGGAAGGGGAAATGAAAGGGTCTATCTCTTGTATTCATGTCTCTATATTCAAGCAAGAGCAGAATATGATGGGGAAACCAACTCCATTGATAATGCCACTTAACAGATGGGCCATTGGTGATATGGGGGGATCTGCCACCGCACACTTCAAACAGATCACAAACCCAGGCAATTCATTTCTCATTCTCTCTGTAGGGGGACAGATTCATGGAGCAGGTCAATAGGAGAAGGCAAGAATGGGAGATAAAGAATGGTTTCCATTGTCTGCAACTGGGATAAAATAGGTGTGGGGAGCTGCTCTGATACCACAACCAGCCTGGGGGGATGTTTCAAGGAAGTGAAAAGTAGGTGGTTGGATGTTTCACTGGAGCTGACTGATGTCTCCATCAGGCCTTTGTTCCTTTGAAAGGAAGACATTAGGATTGGCGCTTTGAATGCTGATGCTTGCAAAGTACGCAGCAAATGAAAGTTTTTGGGAACATACATTATATTGTATATATTATATAATGAACAGTCAGAGTGGATCTGTGAAGAGGAGACTCATTGAAGAATGAAGTCTTGAGACTGCTGGAGAATGTGCATTGGTTTATTTGGACTTTTTTGGCTGCTTCTGTGGGGCAGATGATGGGCTGGCAGTTTTGGTAGAGAGCTGTCCTGCACAGGTAAGTGTGTATTGTAAGGTGGGCTTCAGGAGCAAGAGTCACACTTGCAGGGGATGGCCAGTGAAGCCTTTTGGAACTTCATATATGATGAGGCTGATTTTGAATGAAAATCAGAGTCAGCTCCAGTCTTTAACCTTTTTAATCCATGTCCTTGTTACTTGCCCTTTATCATTGTCATGTCAAGTAGTTCCTTTGACAGTATCATCTTCACATTAACTGTCCACACTTTGTCAGTGCTATCTGATATTCAAAGCAAATATACTATTTGGGGATAGTTGTCTCAGTAGATCAGACTATTTTAAGCTACAAATCTTCTATGAGAAGTAGAACTGAATATTTCAGCTCAAGTCTAAGTCAGACACTGTGTTCTTCTTGTAAATAGCTTCTCCTGCATGGTTGTATAGTAAGAAATTAAATCCTTTCATCTCTTGTTACTGATGGTTTATGCCTCATCCTAAATCAGCCTTGGTTTATTGAGAGTACTGGGGAATGGTGCAACTATGAACCTGATGTTTTTAGTTAAAGAGAAAAAAGGCAGAGATTGCGGATTGCAGTTGTTTTCTTGGGCAAGATGGGTGAAACTAAGTCCTTTATTCTGATTTCCATAACTGAGAATGACTTTTGAAGGTCAGAAGATTTGTAAATACTGGAGCTGGAAAGAGGTCTTTTCTAGTTTGAAGTATTTAAATTATAGAACTGTAGTTCACTGAATACAAAACAGCAGAAGAGCAGGAGATAAGTGGGAAAAGAAAGTGATTGCTTTGGGGATTCTTTCTTTTTTCTGCAGGAAATGGAGGCTGTTTCTAAAGTCTGGAGATAAGTTTCTATTTTTAACTCAAGTCAGACCAGAACATCCAAGAAATCCATCACTAGGCCATGAAGAGCAAGAGTGACACTTCCAGCAGGGATTTGCCTGTGCACAGTGGCTCTGTGGGCAGGACACGGTGGAACCAGCCAAGCTGCTGAGGGCTGCAGACAGTGATGGAGCTGTGGGCTGGAGACTGAGGTCTGTCAGTGTGACAGAGCAGAGGGAGCTCCCATGATGTGAGATGTGTGGGGTTCTTTCCCCTTGGTTGGAGAGTGAAGCTCACAAAAGGCAATCCTCTGGCAGGGCAGTAGTGTCCAGCAGAAGGTCCTGCAATTAAATCCTGGTCAGTAAATGTCTTGCAAGCGTGTTCCCTAATTCCCGGAGCATGGGTTGGCAGACGGAGTAGGTGACAAGTGAGAGCAGGGGATACAGGGACAATGGAGGGAACTGGCTGTAGATGAGATTTGCAATTTTTTCTTCATTTCTCCTGGAGCAAAAATCTATTCCAGGCCCTCATTTTGTTTGTAATTTATTTGTTTCTTTTATTTTAGTTGGCACCAGAAGCATTCTTGACAGAGGCACTTTTGGAGTCCCTTGGAAGGAAACCAGCCATTACCATTTTATTTGTTGTATAGGTTGAATTCAAGGGGAAATAAAACCTTGCAGGGAAGTGGGATGTGGTTGCGCAGCAAATGGGTCTCTATGAGCTCACTGTGTTCAGTAGGATTCCTCTCTTTAGAGGAAGAATTATTGCACTGCTTTTCTGTTTTTGCCTCTTGAGAGTTCCTTGGAAATTCCTCATAAAGGCTGGATACTTCCCTGGGTCTGTCAGCCTCCTCTGGGAAGGGCAAAACCGCTTCAAAACCACGCTGGCATTATATGTGAACAAAAAACAGAGGTCACTTTTTCTGCTGCTGGTACAGACGGGTCCAGAGTCCTTTGTAACAGAAGCTCATTGACACCTTAATGCTTTTGAACAGCCTAATCCAGACCTGGTGTTTGGGAGCACACTGGAGCAGTATTGCCTGTGGATCTCTGCCCTGTTCCTTGGCTGGTGGAGCAGCCTCATGCTAGGGTTGGCAGGAAGGAATATGCACCTGCACTCAACATCTTCAGTGCACAGCCCAGATTTGCACCTTCAGGGTGAATTGATCAGCAATTAAAATGTCAGACTTTGCACAGAAGTAGCTGAGGCTCAGGAAGGGTGCAGTTGGAGGCATTAAGGTTCAGGAAGAAAGCTTTGCTGAGCTCTATCCTCTTGCTGTATCCTCTCCCTTTAAACTGATGCTGACAGCGTGATGTGCATCAGGGACCTTCCTCTTCCAGGTGGGTACAATAGGAGAAGAGCAGCTGAGTGGGGAACGTGGCAGTGGGGAGACAGGGATGCAGCCAACTGTGGTTGGTGCTAGTTGCAACCACCTGTGCTGGGCTACTAAATGCAGGCAGATTGCCATCAAAACAACTGCATTGAGGTAATCCTTAAATCCTTTAATGAAAAGGACTTCCCAGAGGGAATGGAGCTTTCTCAGGAAGTTCACTCTGCAGAACATGGACCTTTCTTGTTCCTGCACATTTCTTCAGGTTCCTTCTGTAAAAACAGGTCCTGAAAAGTTTGTTCCTGGATGGGATCCTGAACATTTGCAATGGGTCAGTCCTGGTCTTTTCCTTTTTACTCTGTTTTCGGACTGTCACTTTTGCTAGAGAGAGGAAGTCAAAGCTGGGTAGAAAATAAAGTGCAAAAATGGAGAAAACGTAAATTCCATACTTTGTGGGAATGGTAAAAGGAAGGAAAAAGCCACCAAAACTTTCTACTTCTGAACTGGAACTGCTTGTCAAAGACTCTTCCAGCTCCTTTTTGACTTGCCAGCTTTCTGGCAGTGAGAATCCCCCCACAACCACACATCTGAGAGGATAAAAAGGGCTGTGAAACCTCTTCTGCTGTTCTCACACGCTGAGTGGTGTGTTGTTGCTGAGATGTCATTCGCCATTTCATTTCTTCAGTGGCTTTGGGCAGTTGCTCTGTGTGTAAACTGTACTTGTTGCTGAATACCTACGAGCAAGGTGCATTAGAATAACCAGTGGGATGTCCTGCACTTCCCCGGAGCTCCAGGGGACTGGTCAGTCTGGTTTTATAGCTTACATGCAGGACTAGAAAGGAATTGCCTGGGGCAAATGTCCCAGAACCAGCCTCTCCTCTGGCCTGCATGTCCTGAGTGGGAAACACAGACCTGTCCTGCAGGGAAGCAGGTATAAGGAGCAGTGCTGCTGGAATTCCACTCCCCTTCTTGGTTCCTAAGCTAAGCTTCATAAAGAAGCATAACTTGGAATAAAGTGACATCCTTTGTGCCATTGTTTAAGGGGTAAATCTTGCCTCCCCTCTCCAAGATAAGAGCATTTACCAGCATGCTGGAGGTATGTACCTCCCCTGCCCAGCACATAAACTCCGTCCTCACAATCCCTTTTTCAGCCCCATCCTATTTTACTCTCTCAGCTGATGAGAACAACTAGAGTAAGAATATATGGCAGCAAAGTCTTCCTCTGTTTCATGGCCCCAGTACTCCTCTTACACACCCCATGTGTAAGCTTATGCAGAGCTACTTTGTGCTCTGCGCTTGCTGGGACCTGGGCATGGATCCATTTCTTTCTGGCCACAGCAGTGGGAGTCATGAGGCGCTACCAGGCTGTTGGATGCAGAGGAGCAAAGGGATGATTTCAGGCCACAGCCCTGCTTTTCCTGTGTGCTATGAGTTCTGGCCCTGTGCTGTGTGACTTCCAGCTCTTCATCGGGAAATGTAGCAGAACATGTACTGGTGGAACTGGAGGGTATGTTGACACTGGGTAATTGAAAGTGCTTTTCCCTGGAGGCTGATCACAGTGCAAGCCATTAAATCACAGTTAGGATTCTTTGAGTATCCAACCCACTAATATTACCAGTTCTGTGGGTGAACAGCGCCATGGTACAGATTGCTTGAAAGGGACCATTTGAGGCTTCTGAGTCACAAACAGTGTAAAAAGCTGTGTCTGCACCTTTGTTTGGCTGTTCTCCATCTAGTTAAACCTGAAACAAGGTTGGTTGATGGCGTTGAGTTTATGTTACACCAACATTACCCATGTTTATAAAGAAAATCAAAGAGACACAGAGTGATAAAAGGCTTTAAGGGTAATCCAAATAGGTTAACACTGTATGGTACTACCATGCTTTGGAAGGATCCTTCAGCAACTCTGGATGTTGAAAATGAGGTTACATGCTAAGGATGCCAATGGAATCTATACTTTCCTACCCTACCATGAAATGAGGTTACCCAGGGCAAAGCAAAATAATTTTTATATTCCTCTCTATAGGCTTGCTTTATGCTTTGCTGAAAAAGAAATCCTTATGGAAGCCAGAAATAGTTCTGATTTGGGATTACAAGGTCCCAGGTTCAATCCCTGCTGCTGGAAATGTGGTCACAGTCAGCATCTCTACCATCACTGTCAGTAAAAGCACCACAAATCCTCAGGGACTTCAGTTACTGCACTCAGTGCAGTGATGTGGCTTTGTCTCCATTCTACAATGACACACACTCTTGAGCACACTGAGATACCCATGTGGTGCTTGGCCTCCTGCTTGGATCATTGCTGCTTCTGGGACTTCTCTTTGTCAGGACCAGACAGCTTCAGGACAGTGACCTCCTTCCAGAGGGACAGCAGCTCTGTGTGCCCTCACCCCCATGGCACACACAGGAACGACGCATTACTGCTGCTTTGCGTTCCTATTGATCCCATGAATAAATGATAGGCTCCTTGTGATGATGAAGCGGTAGCTATAGTTTTCTTAAGGGTAGAAGTGCAAAGCTGAATATTTAAAGCCTACATAAATAATTGATGGATCAGCCTTTCTTCAACAGAAGGAGATTGGGGTTATAATTCCGTTTCTCCCTGAAGGATCTCCTGCCTTCCTGGTGCAGAAACTCACATGGGAACCACAAATTATTCAGAAGGTTGTGCTGCTGCGCTTAGTTTTGTACCAAAACCAGGTTTGTGTTACTTCTGCAAATGTATCAGCAAAGAATGTTGGTATTTCCCTGACACACAATAGCATGGGTGGGTTGACTCGTAAACCAGGGAGCACCTTGCTAAGGTTCTAAATTAAATCCTTAATGCTCTGCCATTTGGTCTTTCTGTTTCTTTATGGATTTCATGATGGATGGGGAATTTATGGCCCTTAAGAATCTAATCTTGATGGCAGCAAAAGGTTTTTTCCTTAATTATTCTTTAATAAACCTTGTCAAAATTCAAGGGAATATCAGGAAGGGAGATGACATTGCCACAGGGTGCAGGAGAACCTGAGAAGATTTGAAAGCAAAGGCTGGGAAAGCACAGGAGGGGGGAAATATGCAGAGCTCATCTATGAAGCTGCTCTCTTGGGTGAATGGGGCCTATGGCAATACACTGTTAATGGTCTGTAATTGCTTTCTGAATTGGCCTTTTTGGAGGGAGAATAGTATTCTAGCAGCTACTGAACTTCATTGCATGATCAGAGCTGAGCTCATAGATTCCCTTTCACGTTGGAACAAATCCAGAGGAGGGCCACGAGGATGATCAGTGGACTGGAGCACCTCCTGTATGAAGATAAGATGAGAAAGTTGGGGCTGTTCAGCCTGCAGAAGAGAAGGCTGCGTCAGACCTCATAGCAGCCTTCCAGTATCTGAAGGGGGCTATAGGGATGCTGGGGAGGGACTCTTTGTTAGGGACTGCAGTGATAGGACAAGGAGTAATGGGTTCAAACTTAAACAGGGGAAGTTTAGATTGGATATAAGGAAGAATTCTTTACTGTAAGGGTGGTGAGGCCCTGGAATGGGTTGCCCAGGGAAGTTGTGAATGCTCCATCGCTGGCGGTGTTCAAGGCGGGGTTGGACATAGCCTTGGGTGGCATGGTTTAGTGTGAGGTGTCCCTGCCCATGGCAGGGGGGTTGGAACTCGATGATCTTGAGGTCCTTTCCAACCCTAACTATTCTATGATTCTATGAAGTACTCTTGTCATTCACTGAGAGCCGCTGCACCAGCCCTTCTGAGCCAAGGTGCTCTGCATTCAATCCTCCACCACTACCTTACCAGCCACTCCTCCAGAGCTGGGAGGTTTCTTTTCTTAATCTCCACCTCTCCCACTTCGGGAAGGCTGGAGCATGCCACATCTCTTGTATGGAGCTGTTGAGCAGACAGACCCTTTTCTAAGGAAAACTGTGTTTCCTGACTTTGAACTCATCAGGAAAGCCTGAAGGAGAAACCAAACACATTCCTTTCATATTATTCAAACTGTATTGATTCCATCAGAAACACACAAGACTCCAGCCTAGGAACACAACCTAGAAACCCATGGATAATGGATTTTGCTTATGGAAATTCTACATGCTTTGTCTGATTCAGAGAAACAAGACCCTTTTCTTGTGTCTATCCTGGATCAAAGCCTAGAGCTTTGCTACTGATGGAGCCCTGCCCTGACTGAAAGGCCCCCATTGAGCTCAGTGTGGTTCTAAGATGTACAGCTCCTTCAGACAGTGTCATTCCTGGAGTAGACTGAGCAGGTTTTGGTTTTTCCCATGACCTGGGGAAGAGTCTGTTTCCCAAACGGATGCACACTATTCCAAGCAGGAGCCATTAGGGGCTGTGCTCCTTTGGTTTTGACTGTCTGCTGTAATTTCTTTTATGTTGCTTTGATTTGATTATTCCAGCTGATGTGGAGCTGGAAATTCTTTATTGCTCTGATTGCATGATGTTGTGTTTTCTCCTGCTTGCCAATTTGTTTTGCATGATTCATCTTGGCATGTCTTGAGGCCTCTTGTTTTTGATGAGAATTTCACAGCTTATATTTTCACAGTGGTCAGGATTTAGGCATATTGAGCTTATCACGATCCTTAGGCAGCAGCTCAGCAAGATACCGAAGCGTTCGTAGTTCCAGTGATTTCAAGGGATTTACTACACATATTTTTTAGGATAGACATAACCCTGTGTAATGTGCTGAACTGAGGTCTTTGTTCTTTACCGAACAGCTTCTGAAGTAGCAAATTGCAGCATTGGCATCATCTTGGGAACGGGTTCATTATGTGTTGTTTGAGGTTTGCTAGACCTGGTCACTCAGGAATCAGGAGTCTGAGTCCCTCTGCCACTCATGATGGGGACTGAACAAACAAGAGTATTTTTAAAGAGAAACTGTTGGAATCTTTGTTTCTGTTTGCATTTCTTTCCAAATTGTTCGGTAGAAAAATGAAGCATTTATAATGAAATGCAGGAATCGTCATTGAATTCCTCATCTCTAGGAGCTGGAGCGCTAGGAACAGCACAAGCTGTGATAGCCAGGACAGGGAGTTTTGGCCAGTTTTGTCCCATCTCCTGACAGGTTTAGGCCTTTTCAGTGAAATCCTCAGTTGTCAAAACATCAACTTCTCCCAGAACACACTCATTTTGGTGAGAGATTCACAGTTCAGAGAAGTGGTTACCTTTAAGTCAGACAGAATGTTTGACTACATCTGAGCTATAGCTTAGATAAAGGTATTGAGACCACACTCAGCTTATTGAACCTCAGAAATATCTCCGGGACAGGGTTCAGTGGGCAAAGCAAGGAATGCACAGGGAAACTTGAAATATGGCCAAAGTATCAGAGTACATGTAACTGTGTTTCTGCCTACACATGAACGTGTTTTCCAGCTTGGAGAGGGAGCCAGAGAGTTGACAAGTTGGCTTGGAGTCACTGTAGGAGGGACCAAATATCATCTTATGGGGGTAGAGATGTTGTGTGCAGTTTGTAGGTGGAGTGGCACAGTCTCAAGTGCATCCAGGCTTCCCAGAACTGGTTGTAGCCATGACAGAAGGATTCAGTTCTGCCAGGGCTGTTGCAAGATACTTAGTCTTGCTATAATCACACACCAGTGTCCCCTGGCCCTGTAACAGAGAGAAGAGAGCTTTCTCATTCTGCAGGAATTTGGGGAGCTCAAAAGTTACCTTGTTCTATGGTGCAATGAACCTGAGTCTTTTAATTTCTTTTTCTCTTAATGGTGAAAGACACCACTGACCTTCTCATGTCACTTATGAAGGCTGTTGGTATTATTTTTACTGTAGAGGAGAAAGAAGAAGAAAGGAAGAAAAATGTAAATTACAAACAAAAGTGAATTACCCAATAGAGCTTTAAAGAACAAAGAAAAGAAAAGCTGGCTTGGTGTCAGTTGGCTGACACCAATTTGTTATCTTTTGTGTAAGAGAAACAGCCTTATCAGTGTTGTGGGTTTAATCCAAATCCCCTTGGCTTTGCCTTTCTAGGAATGGAGTATTTAGAACAACCACATGACAACAGCAGTAATGAAAACTCAATTAAAACACACACAAACACACCCCCAACTGCTCAAGGAACAGAGGGCTGGTGACTCCGAGCATACTTCAGACGATTCTCCTGATCACACACACAAATCATGGGCTGTGGAAGTATTCACAATCTCATCTTGGTGCTGCCACAGACTGCTGGTGTGGGTCTGGCATCTGGGCACTGGCAGGGATCATCTCCATCAGCACAACCCGTGAGCTTCTATCCCCCCTCCACCCCATCCACAGTAAAATGAAGCCTCCTGGGGATGTACGTGCAGTGATCAAAGGCAGGCTCCATAATGAGAGTTGTGTGTAGAGCTAATGTGACAGTAATAGTGGTTAGTTCCATATAGCTGATTACTGCCCCTGCATGCTTACTGCAGGCAGCGGCAGCCTCGGAGATACCGCTTGGCCCCGGGACTGGCCCCAGCAGCACAATTCCTGTGATTTATGTTAGTCCATTTCATTGGATTTGATTTTGATTGAAGCTAATCAATACACGGTGCTTTTCCATCATGCTGCTCCTGGGATTCCCAGCAACACTGGAGTGCTGGCATTTAGGAAAGCAAAGATCAATGGGAACTTCCTAACAGAATGGGCTCAAGTTCTCTGGCATTCCTGTGAAATTGAAATTGAGCTGTGGGAGCACTGGGGAGCTGGGAAGTTCTGGTCAGTTATAGAGGCTGGGCATGACTTCCTCCCAGTTTTCTCCTCTTTCCCCTGAAAGCCTTCCCTCAAATTCCTGCAAAGAGGAGTCCTGCGTTACTTCCTGGAAGCTGATGGGAGAAAGTGGTGCAAAGGATCCCGAGTCCCTTCCTGGGAAGCAGAGGAAATAAGGCGGTTGGCTCCTGTGCCACTTGTGCAGGGGATTCTCCAGACTTTTCTAGTCCTTTCATTTTGTGAAGTTACCAGACTCAACCAGCAGCACTCATACCCAAGCCTATGGCCTCAGGTCCTTCTAGACCAATGCGGAGTCCTGGATTGCATTTACCAGTCAGAGTCTGGGTCCACCTCAGGTGCTGCACAGTCTTAGGGCTTGCACAGCCCCAGCTCCAAGGTAAATTCACCTTCTTCCACCCAAGACTCAGTTAAACGCGAAATTTCCTCTCATGAATGAAGCCTTTGCTGGTGTCTCTGCTAGTTTTCTGCCTCATTAAACACAGCCCATCGATTAAGCAACAGTGGCAGTAGGAAAAGGCGAAATGACTGAGAAGTAATTGGCCTCTTCTGAATCCTGGAGGAAGAAGCTGTAATTGTCAACAGCAGTGATGCATCTGCGTGTCTGTGCGTTTCTGTATGCATGGAAACATCAAACCATCAAAAATAAAGGAGTTTTGCATTTTAGAATATGTTTGAGAACAGCTTCTGGTCTGAGGAAAAATGTTGCTAAGTTACAGAATGAGAATTTTGGAAGAATAAAGTCCACTTCTGTGGAAAAATGAGTCCTTGCTTCTCAGGTAGAGCCAGTTTTCACAGGATGATCATGGGAAGAGCGTTACACACATAACTGGGTTCTGGGCTGTGTCCTCCCTGCTTCTCAGCTGTGCTGGATCTGAGCAGCACCGACCATTGTACAACATTGTGGAACCACTTTTGAACCCATCTCCTACAATATCAGTGCATGTAGAAAATCCTGCTCTGAACTGTGTGTGCATCTGAGCACTTGCAGTTGGACTGATTAGAAAGGGGTGTTGTCTTAACGTGAAGGAGGGATGAGGTTGCAGGAGGTCTCTTGTGACACTGAAGACTTAATGTTGTAATGGGAAGGCTTTGGTCTCTTTTACTAAGGACTGTGACAGCAGGGGAGGGTGGTCTCACCCAGAGTTACTTGTGGAAAGCAAGTGAAGATGTAACAGATATGGCAGGATACAAGGAAGAATCAATCGAAGGCTGATAAGGCCAGATTAGGACCAGCAGAGTCGGCAAATGGCCTGAAAGTGTCATGAGAAGGAGAACAGAGTACTTAGTGCCACCTCAGACATAAAGAAATGAGGTAATGCAGCTAGCTAACACAATAAGCTTATTATACTCGTTTCAAGCAGCAAAGTAAATAAGCTCCCTCAGAAACCATCAGTATTGGGTGAACATAAGTGGTGCAGACTGAAAGGGGGATCTTGGTCATGTTGTTAGCAATTGCTGTTGCAAAAGGCCAAGAAATAAACAGCCCCAAAGCTGAGGAGGTAACAACTGATAGATGATCAGCATCAGGGGGGAAAGGCAGGCAAGAATCAGAGCAGTGGTGTGGAGAGAATGTAAATAATATCCCAGTTGTTCACATTGACAGCAGAAATATAAATGCTGGCAGAGTAAGTAAAGAAGCTGCTTTGCAGAGGCGTGCAATCAATTCCTGCAGTAGGTGAGTGAGAAGGGCCAGTTGAAACTCCTTCACTGAAATGGCTTTTTGACAGTCCGCTGGATTTGTGGCGGAGCAGATGCATTTGAGAAACAGTGGCTGCTTTCCACAGCAAATCTTTCCTTTTTCCTATTGAAAAGTTGAACTTCTGAAAGCCAAACATTTCCCATCAGTCTTTTAACACTGTCAGTTCTGCCAAGAAAACTCCCAAATAGTCTTTGTGGCAAGTCAAGGCGAAACATCTTCTGCTGGGTTTTAATCTTTTCTGTATTATCTTCTATGAGGATAATGACCAGTGCCAGCATTGACTCACAGGAAGCAGCTCCATCTCTGCCCAGATCGGCTTTGTTGTGCTAATGGACTGTTAGTGTTGAGCAGGGAAAGAAAAAGGTTATTTGTGGAACTCAAACTTCAGCCAAAACAAAGCCAGCTCAGATGTTCCTGTCAAACAGACAAACTCCATCTGGGATGGGAGGACTCCTAAGGACTCCTGTGAAGTCTGACAGGGTAGAGCTCTCCCTGAGTCACTGGAAAGCAAACCCAGATCAAAGCCCTGCATTGGCTCATTCTGTCTCCTGGGACTGCCACAAGGGGAAGGAAAGGTGGGAGGGCCACGGGAAACGATCTTGTCCTGCCCAGAGCAGTGAATTCAGACACGATTGCTTAGGGTTGGCTCCTGAAAGCCTCCCGGCCAGCACAGTGCCTATGCACAAGAGGATGTAGCCACGCGCAGCACCAGAAAAGGAACAAGTGCTTTGACTTATGGGGGTCTTTTTAGGGGCTCTTGATGTCTCCCTAGAAAACATCCCTTGGCGATTAGTCCCCAAAGCACAGCACTAAAAGCAGCTATTAAAAAATGGACGAACCGTGCCTATGGCTTAGCCCCATGGAGCACAATGGAGCCAGAAAAGCTTCCAACAAAGAAAAATGCCTGCCAAGGTTCACAAAAGCTTTTTCAGCTTTAGCTGCCAAAACTCAGTTTGTGGCAGGTGAAAGTAAATGAGTAGCAGCTATGGGAGGACTCCAAACTCCCGTCTGCCTATAAACAACCTTCTAGACCAGCAGCAAGCTTCTAGCCAACCGGTTGTCAGCAGCCCTGTTGTAGTCAATCAAGGGCTCAGCAGGCTGGTGTGGAGATAGGGGAACTATTTCCAGTATTATAGTTTTATTGGCTTCAGCAAAGAGATTTCAAAAGCTCTTTTGACTGGAGCTAACTAGTCTTTTCTGTTCATTTCCATCTGAAGTACAGGAATAGAAATGAGCTCCAGTTGACCTGTGCTGGTCCATTGGGACTCTATACCCCAAAATCTGATCAAATTAACTTCAAGCATTTTAGTACACAAGTGGGTTTGGCTCTCCTCGGTTTTATTTCCTATAAATTCAAGCACTGAATCATAACGCAGCAGACTGGAACACCAAGAAAACAAGGAAAAAACATCTTTGGATTTACAATTAAGCCAGCGGTTGCCTGTGGGATTCACAGCTCCGTTCTGGGCCTCAGAAGAGCACTTTGGGTGAAGAAAAGGAAACCTAAAGGAAACCGCTATCCCTATAGAGCACTGGGGTGTGCAGACCTGCCTCTGAGCTCTGTGGGCAGGACATGGATAGGAGGTGATAGGCGTGACACAGTGACACTGTGCTCAAGACTGCCACTGGCCCTTCAAGCAGCCCAGGGAGGTCGGAGCAGCCCATGGGC
This sequence comes from Amazona ochrocephala, assembly GCA_039720435.1. Lineage (NCBI taxonomy): Eukaryota > Metazoa > Chordata > Aves > Psittaciformes > Psittacidae > Amazona > Amazona ochrocephala. The sequence goes on from CM077897.1 coordinate 1,633,883, forward strand.
TCTGTGTTTGAGTTGCAGCCACTCCAGTTTTGATGATGCCACCAGGTTTTTCAGTTCTGTTTAATCTTTGGACAAAGGAACTGTGAGTTTTTAGGGATGGGGGGATGGACACCAAGATCCTGTGTTCCTCCTTAGCCTGTTCATCACCTCTATGCTGCTTGGCAGGATATTGCAGCCTGTCCTGGGAGACTACTCACTCACCGCAGCGGCTCGTATTTGACGCCGCAGCAGTGGTATCAATGCCTACTCATTGGGATGTCATTTACACTGTCACCAGCACGTTGGTGTGTTGCTACCAGCAGCACGGATCTGCACAGCAACCTGTCCTCTGGGCAGAACCTTCGCAATTTTTCTGTACCAGGCTGTGTGATACAAAAGATGAGAAGCAACAACTTGTCACTTCAGCCACCAGCTGTCAAAGTGACCGACAGCAAAGCTGTGACCACACTCGCTTATCCCTTGAGATAAGTAGTTCTGCTGCAGGCACTTGTTTCAGGAGTTGGCACCTAGATTCAGACTCCAGAATGGAACTGTGGTAGGGAAAGGCTGGAAGGAGTGTGGAAAGGCGTCCCTGGTTTTGCAGGCTGTCGGGGAGGGAGAAGCTGTGTATGAGGCAGGCTTTATAACTGCCTGCAGTCCTGGGAGCATCAGCACATGGGAGGATGCTTGCCAGCATGTCCCTCCTCTGATTGTTTCTGCTATTCCCGGTCACATCAGTTCAATTTACATCGCAAAATGTTTCTAACCACCAGCAAGGAAAACTCATCCTGAGATCAGAAAAATAATAATAGTAACTCTTAGTCCTTATGCAGCACTTTGGAGCCTTCAGAGCACTGCACAGACGTTAGCTGATGCATCAAGCTGTGCTGCTTCCCCTGCCCCATCTACAGCAGTAAATGTTCCAAGAAAAGAAACTTGCTGACACGTTTGTGCTGAGAGTGCCTGAGGCAGAGGGTCCTGGGGCTCTAGAGCTGTGTTGCTTTGATGGTGCTGACAGGGGTAAAATTGGAACATCATGTCAGCAGATGTGATCAGGCAGGGCTCGTCCTTCCTAGACTAGCGGAAATGCAGATTAAATCTACTGGAGGCTATGGGAATCCCATCCACAGGAAGCAGAAGTGCTGGATCAAGTGCCAGCCTGGCAGTCCCATGGCCAAACCCTGCTCTTTCAGTGGTTACTTAGGTATTTCTAACAACCAGGAGCAGAATTTGGCCATATTCTGTGTCATCCTTGTGGTTTTCAGTGGGTCTGTGGCAGTTTCCCCATCCCTGTGGCAAGGCATTACCATCAACTGCTTTCAGCAATGTCTGGAGCTGTTTCTGCTCCTTTGGGATGCTCTAGATGCAGTACACCATCCCAAATTGAGTGTTCCTCCATTGCTTGAGGGACTGTCTTGCCTTAAACACCTCTTCCCATCTTCTTCCCAACTTTTTCCTGAGAGGGACTAGACATTTGCACTGCAAAATGGCAAGAACTAAACCTCTTTATGTCTGTTGTTAGTCACAGTGATTTTGGGGGATAAGTTGATGCTTTTAGAGCTTCCCTGAAACCAGAGGCTGAAATCTACTCAGAAAACCCAGGCCACAGCTCAGGGCAGAGAGTGAAGAGGCAGAGCTGAATTGCAGATCTTCTTTAATCTCATTGACTGTAGCGTTTTGTGGCTTGAAGGACCCCCTGTATTTACAGTGTGATTAAATGCTTGGATAAATAACAGCTATTACATGGGCACTATCGAGATGCTACTGAAATGACACATTGGGTTACTTCCTCTCTTTCCTTTTCTTCACACACTCCCCCCCCCACCAGTTGCTGGTATGTGTAACTAGCAGTGACAGGGCTATTCTCTGCATCTCTGACAGCTATTTGCTGCTACTGGAAAGGATGGAGGGACAAAAGCCAGTGATGTCTTTCAGCCTCTCTTCAGGTCCTGTAGTTCCCCATACTGCTAGACTCCACTGCAGACTTTACCTTTGTGAATAGAAACCACATCTGCAGTGCAAGACTGCTACCTGTGTGTTCATACTGCCTGGCTTAAATGCTCCCACAATGCCTGTTAATATTAATGAATGATGTAAAGAAAGAAATACTGCTCAGGGTTATGATGCTAACGTGTTCCCAGGGATTGAGCTGGGGCTTTGGAGCTGCATGGTCCTGGAATTTTTAATTATACAAGAAAAGGGGGCGAGCAAAGTGGATGGAATTGTATTGTATTGGTGGGGAGAGTTTCCCAGCTCTTGTGTTTTGAGACTAAGAACAAACCCTGTAACTTATAAAGAGGGAGGGTGTGAGAGCAGAGATACCTCCCACCTCTTTCCAGCTGCTCAACTGCTCCAAGCAAATCGAGTCTGGAGTGATGGAGACAGGGAAAGGCTGTGTGCAGAGACAGGACCATGGTCTAGTGGAAGGTGTCCCTGCCCGTGGCAGGAGGTTGGAACTGGATGAGCTTAAGGTCCCTTCCAACACAAACCAGTCTGGGATTCTATGTGATCCTGCATGGAAACCCACCCGACAACCCCCTCTGGCCTCTGGTCCTGTCCAAAAAGTAGTCAGAGATGTTTTAGTAAACTGTTGGACGTAAACCCATTAGTATAGCACACAAACATCAGATGGGTCCTTGCAGTCCTGCTCTGTGCGAAGGGGCCAGGGACCAAGCAGTTAACTTTGAAATGTCAGTTAAAAATGAGACTGAGCAATTCTGAAACATGAGAATTCAGATATTCATGAACTGGGGTTTCTCATTATTTCAGTTCAAAAGAGCTTTTCGCTCTAGAAATCATTCCAGTTTAATTAGGAAATAATAGACTAAAATAAGAACTTTTAAGGGAATTCAGTTTTTGTTGAACCTAAAAAGAATTTCCTTTTATTTTCAATCTACAAAACCAGAAAAAAAATATCCCCAAATATTTCTGTTCAGGTTGAGCAGAAAAACCCAGCTTCCTTTTCCCTCCCCAACCTTCTTCATGTTTGATATGGCTCATGGGCTGAAATTACGATTGATCCCACAGCTCCATTCTGATGTGCCCTCTTCATCGGTATGGAAGGGAAAGGCTTGAGATGCTCAGAGGCTGGACATGGAGAAGACTTGAGTGAGAGCAGCAAGCACAAGGAGGCTGTTTTGCTTTGTTTGGCTGGTAAATCTCTCACATGCACAGCATTCATTTGCTCAGGAGCTAAGCAAGCTCTTGGTACTCAAAACCCTCACCTCCTGGTGAATAGCAGCAGCCACTTCCTGGAGAGGAAAACTTGTTCCTTGCTCCATCCATTTCATTTTTCCCACAGACATAAGTGTTTATCTATATATAATATACATAATATGTAATCTAATACAGATATAATCTATATATAATATATAATCTACATATAATCCTTTATTTAAGGAACAGCCTTTATTCAGCTGTGATGGAATCAGGGCCCATTGACACAGAGCCCATAGCCTCACACTGCTCAAGAACCACCCCCTGCAGCCAGGGCAGGAAGCCGCGTTATTGTGTATGTGTTACGTTATATGCTATGTGGATAATATACCCTCCTTCCTGTGGTTGCAGTGAGAGAAAGGAGGCTGGTTTGCTTGAGAGAGTGAACTCACTGAGCTATTATTCATTCCAGTGGCTTTGCTGCAAAACTTGCTTTGTCTCTGCTCAGGTCTCAGCTGAGAGAAACTTGAATAATTTAAAGCCAAGAGTTTTGGGGTTATTTGTATTTGATCTCTCATTTTTCTCTTCCCTTCTCTCATTGCAGTCATATATCTTTTAACTTAATTCCTCTTTTCTTTTGTTGGAATGATCTTGCTTTTACTGGGAGGACTATCTGCTACTTTGGGTGGAATTCATCTCTTTTAACTGTAGCTACCTGGAGACAATGGGAGAGAGTAGCACTTGCTTCCAAATGAATCCTGGATCTGCAGTCTCCACTGAACTTTTGATGCCAGCATCAGTGTTACTCTCTTTATAGATGTATAGATGAGGTCCTTCTTAAACTATTGACCTTGAGAAAATGCAGGAGGAAGATGCATGGTAAACTGTGTTACAGAAGAGCCTCAGCCTTCTTCCCATGCTGGGCAAGGCTAGGGGAAAGAGGAAGAAGGGGCAGCAAAGAGACACTATCCTTTTTACCCAAAGGATGCAGTGAGATGAGCAGCATGTTTCTAAGTTGCTTATTCATACTCTAGGAGCGGTTGTATCCTACTACTGCAGTATGTACTGTTCCTTGTGCATCTGTGGGGTGAAAAGTACTGGGTAAACTTAAGGCTTGTTCCTTCCTTACTGTAGTCTTGTCACTACGTGAATGTAAGTTGTGCAGACAGTCCTATCAGAAGATGTTTAGGTTTCAGCCCCAAGTTTTGAGCTTTTAATCAGACTCTGAGTACGGCTTTGCAATGGCAAATGATTAAATTATTCCTATTTATCAGCTGAACCAGAGGAAGTGACCCCATAGATTTCACTTCAGCTGCAGCCAAGCTGCATTAGCTTGTGGCAGTGATTAATTTGTCTTCTTGCTCCAAAGTTGGCATTTCAGTGCTTGTGTGATGGGTCACTTCAGCAGCCTCTGGCATCCGAGTCTGCTGCATATAAATGGGGGAGTGATAATGAAAGCTCTTTAATTTCAGTTTATTGATGTTTTATCTACCCCAAACCATTTGCATTTCTCCCACAAACACAGACCTACAAATGCCAAGTGCCTTCTCTGGAGGTCTGGCGTTGCTGTTCCTTTGGGGTATGACCATGCAGGTACATCACAGCTTGTGCTTACCCTCACCCTAACCCAAAACTTGACTGTTGCCAGTTTGCTGGAGCACTGCAGCTCCCTTAGCACTTGGATCTTGTCCTCATGGAATATATTTCAGAACAAGTTTTTGGTCAGGACATGCAGTTTTTACTTGCTGTAAGAACTGTAAACAGCTATCATACTTCTTAATGCTTTTCACACTCTGCTGCGTTAATTTGACTGTTCCTATGTGTTTGCTTTCATTCTGAAAGCAAATGTTTCTGTGAAAAAATACACTGGGCTGTAGCCAGCAACTGGGATTTATTGGGAAATTTCCTCCCAAGACTTGGGATTTGAAACTTGGCACATACCTCCTAACCCAAGTGCTTGCTAGCAGTTGCAAGTAAAGCGATCTGTCACTCCTGCGGACCTCTGAGTACAACAGGTTTTGGAGTCTATTTGAAAACAAAATTAAGGGAAAAGGTCTCTTTTAGGAAAATTCAGGCGTATATTCTTCATTACTGAGTAGCAAAATTAGAACCAAACTCTGGGTATAACCTATCTGAAGCCTCCCCCACGTCCTCGCCAAGAGCATCTCTCACCCCTCTCAAGGGTGGAAGTCTCACAGGAGCTCACTCAGCAGCACTTTACCTCTTGAGCAACATCTTTTACTGGCTCATTTGAGCCTTCCTATTCCACTTAGACTTGGGGGACTATCTAAATGTTGCTGCATGCAAGTAGATGTTGAAAGGGCTTCTGTAGGACAGCCTTCCTTCCCTCTCTACTACTCAAGGAAGACACATTGCACAGTTGCTTTGACCTCTCCTTGTCTGTGAGAACACACATAAAACAGTGCTCATTTGCCTGGAAACGATTCACATCAATACAAAAATATCCTTCAATATGGGTATTTTCCTCTTCAGATTTATCTTTCTGCTTAGGAAGTAAATTGAAAGAGCTTTATGGCTCCATCCTATAACATGACAAATTTTATTGGCTTTAGAAGACCTTGCAAATCACAAACTGAACACATTTTATGACACAACAAGCTGTGTCCTGGTGTTTTGCAGAGTCTGGAAATGCAGATACAACTGACTTTGCATGCTTTGATGAGAAGTTTTCAGTGTGGGGGACACAAGTTCTTTCAGCAAAATGAAAGCACTTGCCTTTATAGTGGAATATGCTGACATTTGCCTATTTGGAGATGTTCATTCTGTGAAACATCCAAATCTGGGTTCTTGTTTTTTAGTTGAAACGAAATTATCCTAAAGATCAGTATTTCCTAAGGAATGTAAATGAAATAATCAAATGGACTCAAGTCTTTCTGCTTCGTCTGAGAATAAAGGAAATCTGATAGGGAATATTTGACCCAAAATACTGAGAAGGCTGTCTTGGTAACAGTTAAAAAGTTGACATAAATGATGCTTCAGCAGCTCAGCAAGTGAGACATGATACATGTAAGCAGGTCAGCGTCTTCCTTACCATGCCAAAGAAATACAATAAGAGATAGAGCACCATATATTGCAGTCCTGGCCTGGAACAGGTCCTGAACCCAGGACAAGCTTGTTTGAAGCTCAGCCCCAGAACAGAGCTAGGGCTGGATAAGCTTTTAACTGATTTTGTGATGTAAGAGTTGAAAATGGGAATAAATCTGATGCCTGAGATGAAACAGCCCCATGAAGAGCTTCTTCCCGGGTAGTTCAATTTAAAGATTTGGTTATAGATTGCATTGACCCCTTAGCGAGCAGTTTGCAATAGTGCATTTAAACTTGTGGCTGGAAGATAACAGGCATTGCACAGAAGACAATTTGTGAGCAGAACTGTTGTGGTGTGATGCACCCTCACCGCTATCTGTCAGTCCCATAGGACATGCTCAGGAAGAAAAAGGCTTGGAAAGAGAGGAATCCACCTTGCAGCTGGGACACCTGATGTGGCTGCTCACGTGGAGAGCAAGCCCCCAGGCCTGCCCTGACTGCTTCCCCACTGTGGTCCAGGTCACCACAGTTGTACACTGCGCAAGAGCCCCTGGCAGCCTGCACACTGGTACATTGTGTGCCACTGGGAAGGACCAACACTGTGCAGTGTTCCCTTCCCTGCCCTGAATATCAGACCCTTCTGTCCATTCCAGTTGTGTTTGTCTCATCTGATCAGTTGGTTTATGGCTTTCTTATTGCCAGTGATATTATTCTTCTTTGCAACTACAGAAGGAAAGGGCTGAATAGAAGATGGAAGCTGCATTACTTTGAAATATTTGGGTTAGTTTGAAGAATAAATGTGCTCTCACTGTGACACATGGTCACGAGTGGCACTGGAGCAGCTTGAGCTGTGTACCTGAGCAGTAGCCATCTTCATCCTCAGTCCTCTGTGCAGCGCTGCTCCATTAAGGTCACTGCCTTGATTACTGCAGAGGTCATTCTTGTTCTCATTCTTTCCGATTCCCCCTCCTACTCTCCTTTACTCCTGATGGATTTGGGAGGATGGGTGAGGAGAGTAGAAATGAGACTTCTATCTCATTTTGCAGTGGCTGTCATGATAGGACAAGGGGTCATGGGCTAAAACTTAAACATGAGAGATTCAGGTTAGATACAAGGAAGAAGTTCTTTACTATAAGGCCGTGGCACAGGTTGCCCAAGGAAGTTGTGAATGCTCCATTCCTGGCAGTGTCCAAGGCAAGGCTGGACACAGGGGCTTGGAGCAAGCTGCTCTAGTGGAAGATGTCCCTGCCCATGGCAAGGGGGTGGGAGTGGATGAGCTTTAAATTCCCTTTCAACCCAAACCAGTCTGTGATTCTATAATTCTATGACTTTTAGCTACAAAAACAAATAGGAAAGGAAAAGAGCAGAAGGCTGACGCAAGAATAAGTTCCTGTAAATGCTCTGGGACCCAGAGAGGCAGAAGCTACCCAAGAGAAAGCTGGATTCTCACCCATAGAAGAAAGAATTGGTGAAGGTGAAGATGGAGGACAACTGGGGTGAGAGGAAGCATAGTTCTTGTAAGGAGAAGAAGGAAGAACAATGGAATGATGGTAACCTTCAAGGGGCTCAGGTGCAGGAGATGTGATCTCAAGGGAAGCAGACCCAAGGGGAAAGAAACTAAAGAGAGGGCTACAGAGTTTTCATTTGATAGCAGGGCTATGAACACAAATCATCTCCATTGAGGGGAAGAATAGAAGGTTCAGTAAAAGGCAGCTCGACAAAGTGTAACCTTTCCATTGATTTCATGTTTCTTTCCTGTGTTTGCAGAAAATGGAAAGTAGGTTAGAGGAGAAAAGCTGCACTTAAAGAATAGTCAGCGTGTGGAGGGATACACTTAGAACAGGCAGTACTAAGTAAGACATGAGAGGTAAGAGAAATCCCAGGTTAAATGAAATCATATAGTGAATACTATGAGAGGCCATAGAAAAACCTTTCCCAGGTGAGTCTCATGGTGCTAAGGAGGCACTTGTTGAGCCACCGGCTGCGAGGAAGTGCTTGGTGGAACACATGGCAACAAGGCCCAGGCCAAGGAGAGATGAGAGGAGAAGCAATTGAGGTCAAACCAGGTGATCCCAAGGAGATTCAAGGGATGAGGAGGAGAGAGTTAACTTCTACAGGATAAAAACATGCTGGGGAGCTCCAAGGGACCCACACAGCCTGACACTGGTTTTCCTGCATGGGCAAAGCCTGTATAAGAGCCCCCCCAGGGCCAGTTAGTACAAGTTAGCTGAACCTGGGCTGCCTTTTTAAAAGCTTTCCTTTTGAAAGAGGAGACAAGGTCTTCAGCTTGACCTCGATATCAGGAAAATACTGAACAAATAACCTTAAGTGTTTGTTGAGCATTTGAAAGACAGAAAGAAGATGAGTGGGAGCCAACCTGGATGCGAAAAGCATAAATCACGTCAGATAAATTGAATTTACTCCCAAAACAGAGACAAGCCTTTTGGTTAGGAGAAAAGCAGATGCCATGGGAGGCAATGTACTTAACTGCAAGAAATACGGCATTTTGCTAAGTGTGTTAGAGAAATTGAGTCTAGCTAAAGCTGCAGGAGGCTGGGCCAGAGGGGGCTGGAAGAATTAATTCAGTCAGGTTCCATTAGGAATTGTCCTGTGTCCAGTTCTGCTCAGTACTTCCATTAACTATCTGAACCACGGGATAGTGGCTCCATTTCTTACATTGTCAGAAGGCTGTGAGGAACACTGTGTATGATCGTGACAAATAGCATGAGGGGAATGGTTTCACTAGAATACAAATGCACAGCAAGTGCTGCTGAGCAGAACGCTAGCACTCCTGGGGTGCACAAGTGTGTATTTGGGAATACAGATTTGGGATAGGAGGTGGGAGCAGCCGAGTTTTAAACAAATATTAGTGTAAAGGAAAGCTCGAGAGAGATGCATGACAATCATCGAATTATAGAATCCCAAACTGGTTTGGGTTGAAGGGACCTTAAAGCTCATCCAGTTCCAACCCCTGCCATGGGCAGGGACAACTTCCACTGGAGCATCTTGCTCCAAGCCCTTGTGTCCAACCTGGCCTTGAACACTGCCAGGGATGGGGCAGCCACAGCTTCTCTGGGCACCCTGTGCCAGCGCCTCAGCACCCTCACAGGAAAGAGCTTCTGCCTAAGAGCTCATCTCAGTCTTCCCTCTGGCAGGTTAAAGCCCCAATACTAAAAGAAACTGTGTTGGACGAACAGCATCTCCAGGCAGAGCCTAATGCAATTTGACCTCTGATAACAGCTACACAAGTGCCAGTTTAGCAAGTTTAGCCAGATAGCAACTTCACCTCCAGGCCATGCCGCAGTTTCACTGCCTCCTCACCACCTAATTGGGTATCCTGTAGCTGATAGAGATCAAATTGTTCTGTGCCAAAAGCTCGGTTTCTAACAGTTCCTTGCATAAATCACCTTCGTTATTCTGCATTCCTTACATGTAATTTCTGGTATATGTCATGGCCTAACTAGTTTGAAAGGACTATGAGAGACCTTATTGCTCTCTACAGTTGCCTGACGGGAGGATGGAGCCAGGAGGGGGCTGGGCTCTGCCCCCAGGGAGCAAGGGATGGGACAAGAGGAAACGGCCTCAAGCTGCACCAGAGCAGGTTTAGATGGAGCTGAGGAACAATTCCTGCCCCAAAGGGTGCTCAGCATTGGAACTGCCCAGGGCAGGGCTGCAGTCACCGTCCCTGCGAGTGTTCACATGCTATGTAGTCTGTGAACAAAAACAGTGCTGGGGAATGGTTGGACTTGATGATCTTACAGGTCTTTTCCAACCTGGTTGATTCTGTGATTCTTGTGGTCTTCAATGGAAAAAATCTCTTCTCCATGCCCCTGCTACACAGCACAACCTGTAGGAAAACAAAATTGCAGCAAGATCCAGCTTAGACACCAGTGGAATCTTTCTTCTGTTGTGAGTAGTGTGCACTGAAATGGATTATGGGATGAGTTTCCTCATCATTAAAATGGCAAATCAGTTTTGCCCTTACTGCCCTTCTGCAGAGACAGGCAGCTGCCTCCCACTCGGGTTGATGCAGGCTGGCAGAAATCATAGCCACAGCTTGCTCTGGAGCCAGACATCTCTGCTGGACACCACTGCTGGTACTTGTTTCCATTCATTTCTGCAGAAGCCATTCAGGCTGAGAGGGTCCATTGTTTGCGCAGGGGAGCAATCATGCTAATAATAATGTGGAGCTGAGCTTCCTTTTACCATTAATTTTAGCGACTTGGACACAACAGCAATTTGAATGTAGGAACAACTGAGAAGAGCAGAATGTTTCTAGAAGTACATAAAAGTAATGTGAGGCACTGCATTTCCCAAGTAGCTTGAAATGGGGTTTTAATAAGCATTTAAAATGATGTTTTTGAGTCTGTGTCGTATCTCATCTTAGGAAAAGTGATTTTAAATAGCTCTTGTAACTAACTACTTATTTATTATTATTAAATCATTTACAATGGTGTATCATTGGATGCATTGAATGCTTCTGTATCAGGGAGCCTGCCTTCTATAAAAGGGGTTGGGAGTTAGTCATTGTACACTGGGGTTTTGCTAAGGCAGATCTGTTGGGGACGAAGGGCCCTGCTCTCTGTGGTGGCTGGTCACAGAACGACAGAATGGGTTGGGGTGGAATGTTCTTCTTTTGCTGCTTGTTAGTGCCTATTGCCGTTGTTTAGGGTGAAAGCTCTTGATCCTTGCTCATGCACACCATTCTCTGTCATGAAATCTTGAGGTGAAGGGGTAGACTATGTATTTATATACATTTTATATTTTATGCATTATATAATTATGTACTTTATATGTCCTATATAGTCTTTATTATATAAATTTTAATCTTTTACATATTCTATGTATTTTAGTAAAACTTAATGCTGACATTTTCCAAGCCTTGCGTCAGATTCTTTCTCTGGCAGGTCTGAAGCAGGAGGAGACAGTCCCACAGATTGCATTCAGAAAGGTGGTTGTTGACATTCATTTCAAACCTGAAGGAAGAGAGGCCTGCAAAAGGTCTCTCGAGGTCATTTAATCTCATTTATGTTGCTTTGAATTCACATTATCTCTACCCAGAGCATGTCTACATTGTCAAGCTCCAGTTCCATGATGACATACAGCAAACACATCCCCAAAGGAATCCAAACAAGGGGAGCTGGGGTTTGATTTCCCACCTCTCTTTCCACTGGGAAGGGGAATGAATTTGCTGTGTTTTCATCTCTTTGTGTTTAGTAGTCAGAAAGTAACCACAATAAACAGATGTTCCAGAGGGCTTAGAGACACACTGAGGAGAAGCGAAAAACTGCTTGGATAGGTACTTTGACTTCTTATAATGTTCATGTTCTGACGTCTCTTTGCTATACTTGGAGTGTGTTTCTATTTATGTATTTATGAAAGAATTCCTACTGGCAGAACACAAACTCCTAATGAACAATACCTGTTAGAGCTTGAAGGTAGCTTAGCCCTTGGCTAGCATGGGGATTTCCATCCCAGAGCAAACAGAGGGAAGGAGCCGAGCTCTCCAGGTTGTTCCATATGGAGGGTCAGATCCTCAGCTGCTGTTCCAACACCAGTCTATCAACAGCAGTCACACAAGTGAAGCTGTACACCCCACACTGACACGGGAAGGACAACAGGCACGGGACAGGTAAGGCAGTCAAGCGATGGATGTACCAATTCATCTACTGACTGAACCCGGTTCAGGTAGTTCAGTGTGTTCCTGCCATCGCCTCTTCACACGTCCTGCCTGACCTGCAAAGAAGCCTTTCTAATTCTAATAACCAGCGCTTCTTCTCGAGGCTTTCTAACTAAATTGCACCATCTAGGGTTAGCAAGGGAACTGCAGAACTGTGCTCCTCCAGCTGATTTTGAATGAGACGGAAGGAAAGCAGGCGCCAGAAACCCTCCTGGTTTAAAACAAATCCTGGAAACTGAATGTTTGGAGTTACAGGCAGTCATTTACATCTGAGAGTCAAAGCCAAGTGGCTATGAATGCTGGGCAAACGGGGAGCCACTGTCGTGTTTAACGGGTCACCGGGCTGTGCCTGATCTCTGCAGTAACTAAACCAACTCTGTTACAGGCACAGCATTCCCTTACCTGCCTCTGCAGCTCCTTCTTGCCCTTTAGGCTTTCTAATCCACAGCAATCCTTTCGAGGCACCTGCATCAGCCTCTAGTCCCACCTGCTCTGCCTGGCACGTGATGGAAAACTGAACATCTCTTACCAAACACATGGTCAGTTTTGGCTCTCGTTCCTCGTGTGTGCGTTATTCCTCTTCTCCTTACACACTGCAGCAAGAGGCAGGGAAGGAACCTGCAGTGAGAGCACTGGGGTTTGTGTCTGAATGAGACTCCCGGTTTCATCGGCAGGATCTCCAGTGGGAGCATCTCCTGGCAGCTGCTCTGACCCGCAGGCAAGGTTGATGGGAGCTGAGCTAAGCTGAGCTGGCAGACAGCACCTCTCACTGAGACACATCCTGGCCTTCCCCACTTGGAGCCAGAGGGAAATGGGAGCCAAAGGCACCAAGTGCACTGAGATCACAGGGTTTAGCTGCGTAGGAGAGGGTTCAGATACAAAGTGAAATGTGCTGCTTCAACCTGCTTGCTGCTTTGTCTTTTTCTCCCTGCCAAGGCCTTTGTGTAGCCCTTAACAGGCACTAAGAAGATGCACTTCCTAGATGTATGTTTTTGCCCCGGTCAGGACTGCACCGGGCCCTTGGAGACAGGGTCCAGGGACCATCTCCTGCAGGTTTCTGGGCACTGTGCTCTGCTCTGGGATTGATACCTGCTTCCCCACTCACACGTGAATCTGATTAAACATCTTTTAAAGCAGGGCTTTAAATCTGCATCTCCTGTGGTGCATGCACTGACCAGTAATGTATTGGATTCCCAACTGAGGAAACGGTTAAGCATCCCTGAAGCAATGGAGATCTCTGAGCTGAGAGGATGCTCTCCTGTATGAATTCAACTCTTCCTGCCTCAGTGTCTGAACTATGAAAAAAGAGCTTTCAGCCTTTACATGGCCAGCAGAGAGAAAAAGGTACTTCTATAGCAAGATTTGCTTCATAGCAGAATGTCTGAATTAAGCAATTTATCTGCCTGTCTCCCTTCAGTGACTCTGAGATTAGACTTGGCTGACTCTAAATACCTACACTGCTTGTACCTCTCTCAGACTATGAGATGAATCCAGCCTGCTCTCTTTTCACTTTCCTATGGCTTGTCACACTAAAATATGTTAAACCTATCAAAATGGAACTGGGAGAGACTCAGTATAACCAAGAATGGAGCTGGGTCGTGTACAACATCTGCCCTCTGAATTTCCAGGCAAATCTATGCAGAGGGGCAATGGACCAAAAAGCACCTAAAATAAACCCCAAATGCGCGAAGCAGCTGGGAAAAGGGAATAGAGCCAACTAGAGAGGACAGGTTTAGCTTTGGCTGTGGAGGGGGATCATCGCTTTGAATCCATGGCTCACTTCTGTAGTTCCTTGTCCGAATGCACAGGAAAGCAAAGCAGCTGCCTGGTTCTTGCAGAGCTCTCAAAGTCAGTTTTAAAACATCCCCTGGGATGCACTCAGCTTGGAGATGTCCCCAGGTTGGAGATGTTCCTTCAGTTGCCCTCCTGTACAAGAACAGGGCTGCCAGGCTCCTTGCAAAGACTGAAATGGACGGTTGGATGGATGGATGGATGGATGGATGGATGGATGGATGGATGGATGGAGAAAGGGAGAGAAATGGAAAACACACTCAAGTGTCTTTGCTCTGATCAGCTGCTGAACACGCAGAAGCAGTAAAGAGTTAAGAGAGCCCCGCAGTTCTTTCAATGAATTAGGAGCAGTCCAGGTCATAATTCTTTCCCTTCAACCTTGTGCAAATTATTCACTCTATTGGAAAGAAGACCTTCACATCCAAATGAATCAGCTGTGATCTAAGAGTTTAATAAGCTCAACAGCACAGACCTATCTTCCTCTCCCTCCTGCTGTGCATAACTGCTGACAACTGATGAGCAGCTGACATGCAGGCACTAAGCACAAGAGGGCTGCAGTGATTGAGCAAACCTGGAGCTGGGCTGGCAGCATGTTAGAGACCCCAGAGCAGTCAGACAACAACCTCAGGGCTGGTCAGCAGCAGGATGGAGAGGTACTGCCAGGGCTGCAGGTGAAGGATAATTGGTTTTTAGTATTCCTTCTGCTGTCTCCTCTCTGCCAACTTTACAGCAAATTGACCAACTCCGGGTGAATATAGCTGCAGAATAGAGGTGTAAAGATGATTATGTTCCTGCAACTATAGACATCAGCGTGTGAGCAGGAGGCAGAGATCTTGTCTGTGCCGCAGTAGTGGGAAGAACTGCTCTGTGCTTGTTCCCTGTAAGAGAATGTAGAGTCTAACCCTTATCCGGTACAGGGGAGAGTGCCCTGATCACTTACCCAATAACCTCATCTTCTTCCCATTTGTTGGTGCCTACAAAGCAAAACAGCCTCAAAGACAGGCCTGAAAATGGTTTGTCTGGGGTAGCTGTTAGGCAATAGCTGAACTTAGCTGTGGATGAGTTGGCAGTGCACAGGCTTCATTTCCTCTTTTCCTGAATTAGGCTGTATTGGAGCAGGGTGGGCACTCTCAGGGCATGGTCTGTGCACTTGTGTTTGCAAAACTCCCATTCTCTGTTGTTTGGTGGGGTTTGGTTTCTTTCACATGAAAACGTCGCCAAGCCTTTGGTTTGCTGTGATTTGTGGTTGAGTTTTAGGGAGGATTTTGGTTTGATCTACAACTTCCTTTTACTAGCGTGAGAGCTCTATTTCCTGCCCAGCTCTACTCACTGCTTCCTCCTTGCTGATAGGGGAGAAGAGACCTTTCAGTCCCACAAGCCTCTAGGTTGGACTTTCTGACAGGCAAGAGTGATGGTCCCAGCATATGGCACTTAAACTCTTTGACTCAGCCCTCAGCTCGCCCTACCCAGTGACCCAGCAACTCCTGTTCCTGACAATATGGAATCCCCAAGGTGAGAAATCACACTTTTCAGGTGCTGAGCTGGCCGATCCATACATCTCAGCTCTGAGACAGATTGCTCCCTTGCTGTCTCGCAGCCTTGCCTCCTCTGATGCTTCTCCAGCTCTTCTCATTTGTTTTTGCACATTGAAACGCTGAGAATACAAATCCTGCCCTGCTCTGCTGAGCAAACTCAGCTGTGAGACCAGAGCACCCCCCAGGGGCCATTGGGCTCCTTCCCGCTCTGCCTGCCCACTGCCCACTCAGCATTGTATTTACTGAAAATGGACTGAAAACGGGAATTCTGTTTCTCTGCAGTCCCGTGTTTGCTCTGCTTTAGCAGAACAATCTGTGTCTAACACCTTCACAGGTGTTTGCCACGATGCAGATGCCTTAAGTGGTACTCTCTGCTCAGAGAAATGGCTTGTCTGATGCCCAGAGGCTCCTTTACCCAAATCTCTAGGCAGCTGCAACAAGTGCCTACGCCAAGCATCATTCATGACTCTATGTCACCTATATTATACTAATTATATATAACCTACATTATACTAAAGCTGGATAAATATTCTCCCTCCTCAACTGCTTTTTGACACAAATGGAGATTTTTGTTAACTTTGTGACTGTTGCCAGAGAATTTAAAACCCAGGTATTTTTCAGTCGGACATTGCACACCTTAAAACAGATAGGTGGACCACTGAGTTTATTAAGGTCACTGCATCACCTAGGTTATGTAACCTCTTGCCTGTATCCCACACTCCTGCTGCTGCTTCCTTAACCAGACTCATTTCCCATCACACACTGTGGCAGTGACAATACCAGGAACCGAGAGATTTCAGGAGGGAAATTGTCTGACCAGAAATGTGGCCTGGGACTGCTCATTAATTCTCTCGCTGTTTCCTTCTGCTATAATTCCCTTTGGATTGAAGGAACTTGGCTGAAGAAAAGCTTTGGTTTTGATAAATTGAAATTGTCTTGAAAAAGACCCCCAGCAAAACCTCCTGTGCAGCCTATGGTGAAGGGCTCTAGGTAAAGTGCAGGTCCTGGGGCAGATGTCAGTACTCAAAGCTGACTGATCCACTGCTGTGCTTTCAGCATTAGAGAAACAGAGATGCTACCCAGACCTTTGAATATGTCACTAAGTCTCCAGTGGAAAGATTCCATTAACTCTGCCACGTACTGGGTCAGTGAGCAATAATGCAGATGATGTTAAGATTCAGGCTCCTGAGCTGCTACCCAAAGAAGCAATTAGTCATTGAACTAAGATTAAAGTCAGGAAATTCAAAACAAAGCATAGAAGTGTGTATGTGAATGCTGGAAATTCGACTTAAACCTAGCTTTGGAATCCTATAGAGGGAAAAGGATATAATAGGAGTAAAGTTGCAAAGGAAAACATGGCCTGGTTAGATAGAGGGCTTTAAACTGAAGGGTGAAACAGCAGATAACAAATAAATTACAATGAGGATGGTCTGGTTTGATTTTGTTAAAGTGAAGGTTCTCAGAAGAAATTCCTTGCATGGTTTTGAAGCATCCATCCATGGCTAGAGATGGCTTTTCGGGAGCTGTTTTGTTCATAATTCCCAAAGAATCTCTGCAGCATATGGCCAGAAGATTTCTCCAGTTCAAAGCTCTGGTTCCAAGTGAAGAGCAGCCCGCTTGGTTATTTTGTGACTGGCTTTGTTCTGTGGCATTGCCTGATTGCTAATGAAGTTGTGCATGGTGTTACCAGCTGTTTACAGCAAGCTTCTGTGCGCCTGCCTGATGTGCTGCTATAGAAGTGCTTATCCTTGGATCTATAGATAAAGATAAGCACCTCTGTGCAGCAGACTGGGCTTTCCCCAGTGACACCAAGTGCTCCAGTGCTCTGTGTTTTCCTCTGGTGCATCATCACCTGCATTTATTAAGTTGAAATTCATACTCTTCTCCTAGCCTGGAAATGCTTGAGGGTGGAATGCTGGCTCAGGAGCTGTGTGCTTGTCATACAGAAAGCTGTATTAAGATGCAGCCCCCATGTTACACTCCTTAAGACACTGAATAAACCCCATTTGTTTCCAGGACACCATATGTAAGCACCAGGATGAAACTGTTACGTTGAACTGATTCCACAAACCAAAGCCTAAGGATGTTCCCAGGAACCTTAAGGCCTCACGTCCTCATGTGTGGTTCTGAGCAGCTCCCTTGAGCATTGCTTTTGCCTTCCACCATGTTACAGAAATCCCTCGGGACAGCACATTCATAACATACCAACTGCTGTTCCTCTAAAGAGACACTTCTATCCCCTAGCTTGCACATCTACAGCCTTCCTGGAGCCATCTGCCCTACCTACCCCATCTCTCCCTGCTGTTTCTCCTAGCTTGGCCCTGGACATTCTAGCAAGTGCCTTTGCAAGCATTTAGAAACACAAATAGAATCATAGAATCACAGAATAGTTAGGGTTGGAAAGGACCTTAAGGTCGTCCAGTTCCAGCCCCCTGCCATGGGCAGGGACACCTCACACTAGACCATGCCCAAGGCTATGTCCAACCTGGCCTTGAACACCGTCAGCGATGGAGTATTCACAACTTCCCTGGGCAACCCATTCCAGTGCCTCACCACCCTCACAGTAAAGAATTTCTTCCTCAGATCCAATCTAAACCTCCCCTGTTTAAGTTTGAACCCATTACCCCTTGTCCTATCACCACAGTCCCTAATGAAGCCTCCCCAGCACCCTTATAGCCTCCCTTCAGATACTGGAAGGCTGCTCTGAGGTCTCCACGCAGCCTTGTCTTCTGCAGGCTGAACAGCCCCAACTTTCTCATCCTATCTTCATACAGGAGGTGCTCCAGTCCCCTGATCATCCCCGTGGCCTCCTCTGGACTTGTTCCAACAGTTCCATGTCCTTTTTATGTTGAGGACACCAGAACTGCTCACAGTACTCCAAGTGAGGTCTCACAAGAGCAGAGTAATCCCTAAATGCTGTTGAAGCTGCTGGGGGCTGATTTTCCTTTTGGCTGGAGCTTTGTGCAGGAGGAGGTGCTGTCTTTGTGGAGGAGCAAGGCGGCCTCTTCACATCTAGATCCCATTTGAACTCCCTCAAAGTGCCTAGGAAGGTTGCGGGAATATAGGTGGATTGGTCTCTTCCCTTGCATCCGAAAGCACAGCTTTGGTGTTCACTTCTCCCACACAGTTTTATTCTGGGAAAGGAAATTCCTTTAACATGAAATCGTTTCATGCAAAGGGTGGCTGAGGGGTGACCACACTAATTGCATTGGGCAAACTGGGCTTCAAACACCCAAAATGAAGTATTTTCATTAGGGCTGATCTCAACTAAATGGATTGCAGTGAGTTTCTAAGGGTGTGATTTGACTAAAGAGCAAAACTACCTTGATTCTGCTGATGTTACCTTGTCATGGCAACAGATTGTAAGATTTCATCTGGGAAATTTGTGGTTCGGTATATATATGAATAAGGCCTCTCTAGACCTCAAATACCAGCCAACAAAATGCTCATTGCCTCTGGTTTGCTCCTATTTCTGTATTTACAGCTGCTTCCCATTAAGTTTGATTAGTCTCATCATATCTGATGGGAAGATGGCCACAGGACATCCTGCTCCAGTGAGGTGGTTAGAGTACATTCATGAATGAACTGGGGCAGGTAGGAACAGGCTGAAAGGTTTGAGTCTGGAGTAAAGTGCCCAACAGTGACTCGGGGGTCTTAAGCTGCATCTTGAGGGTGAGTTGGACTCTTGAGAATATATGTGTATGTAATGGTGGATCTGAGGGCCCTTTTGCTTCTGTCTATAGCCTCTGACCTATCTGGAGCATGAAGTCTCAGTAGAGGTTAGCATCTGTACTGCAGGTGCCTGGGAGAGTGTTCTCTTCATAGCAGCTCATATGGAGCTGTATTTTGGACGTGTGCTAAAACCAGCCCAGCATCTCTGACAGCACAAGGTGCAACTATGGGAGGTGCATTCCCCCCCGATGCACCACCCTCTCCCTTGCCTTTTGGTTGGAATTCCTTTAATCCATGATAAAACTGTCACTAGCCATGGACTGAATTGCTCTTTAAAGGCTTTTCTCCTATGCTTTCAGACAACAGCTTCCAGCATCATTTTCTTTAATCCAGTGTCCCAATTTAGTTCTCCAGCCCTGCTCAGAGAAGGAAGCTTGTCCTTGGACTAGCAGCTCCCTCACAACCTAGAACCAAAACAGCTTTTCTGTAACGAGGAATTCCATTATTTTGGCATTCATTTTTGCCTGCTAACTGGATGCAAAGTCAAGATATCAACATTTTAGTGGCATTAAACAGTCAGGAAAATGTTGGTTTGGAAACAGCAACCCCGAATTTGTCTGTTTTGAGCAAAATAAATACCTACATTCAAAGAAATGTCATTTTTGACTGATTGAAGTTTCAAAATGTTGATTCAGAAGCTTGAGATGAGGCTTCTTATAGGAAATACCCATTTTGACAATAGCCTGTGCTTTCTCACGGAAACTTGTCAGAAGATTCCCATCAGATCTCCTGTTTTCCCGTGTGTGCATGTGTCCATGGAAAGCACCGTTCAAACCACCAGAACATGAGCTCACAAAAGGCTCTGGCTTCTCTGGCCCTCTTGGACAGAACCAAAGTTATTGGATGTAACCACGATGATTCCAGGTTTGTTTGCTTTGCAAGCTATTCAAAGAGTGGAAAATAAAAGGAAAACGGAATTTGGTGGTGAAAGAAGCAGCTGGAATTTCTGGGTTTTGGCCTTGGATTGATTTCTGCACGAGTTGAAGCTTACTAGTTCTTTTTGTTTGTGCCTTAACCTCTATCTCTGCCTTTAAATCAGCACCATTTTGTTCTCTGAAGATACAGATCAGCTCTCCCAGTGGGTTTATACAGTTTAAGCATCAAGATTCCAATCTGCACAAGGTGTAAAAATGAAGCTCAATCTTAGGGCAAAAAACCCCTTTGGGACCGTGGTTTTCCACATGATTTCCAGACCAAATACATCCATTCAATTCCCAAAATCACTTTTCATTCTCATGTTCTGTTTCTGTCTTTATTTCATTTTGCGTTTCACACGTTTTTGCTTTTCTTCCTGCACATTAAGGATAAACACAGATATTCTGGGGTTCCCATCAGATTCCATCTCCGGACATATCTGTTTGTATGACCTGAAGGCTGTTTAATTCCCCCTTTTATCACCCCTGCATCGAATTAGAGGTGCACAAATGTTACTCTCAAGTGGTAGAGCACCACCTGGTATTTTCTAAGCATTTCTCTTTTGCTGCTGCGTTTTACCCAAATCCCCCACTAGATGGTATGAAGGGACTAGAAAGAAAATTCGTTCCAAAAATGGAAAGAAAATTCATTCTAAAATCCACAGCAATCCCCTGAAATAGCTGAATAACAGAGAAAGAGCTCAGGATGGCAGAAATAAGACCATGTGTTGGCTCAGTGGAATTCGAGATGCTTCTTGGTCCTGCAGCATTCACTAAAGCTGGTCCTTCTTGTAGTCTTTGTTGGGCTCCAGGAATGCCCAGCCCAGAGAGTGACCTCAGTGCAAATGGGAGTTTTACAGCCTCAGTTTTAAGCCCCTCAGGAAATCAATCATCTGCTCTTTACACTAAATGCCTCTGGCTCAGTGAGGAGCCAGGACTCCTGTGCTGGTGCTATGGACCATCTCATGCTCACACTTCTGAGCTCCACAAGGAAAAGCTCTTCATTCTGCTGTCATAGAATCATAGGACGGTTTGGGTTGGAAAGGACCTTAAGATCATCCAGTTCCAACTCCCTGCCATGGGCAGGGATATCTCACACTAAACCATGTCACCCAAGGCTCTGTCCAGCCTGGCCTTGAACACTGCCAGGGATGGAGCATTCACAGCTTCCTTGGGCAACCCATTCCAGTGCCTCACCACCCTTACAGTAAAGAATTTCTTCCTTATCTCTAACCTAAACTTTCAGTTTAAACACATCACCCATTGTCCTATCACTACAGTCCCTGATGAAGGTCCCTGTCCAGCATCCTTGTAGGCCCCCTTCAGACACTGAAAGCTGCTATGAGGTCTCCACGCAGCCTTCTCTTCTCCAGGCTGAACAGCCCCAACTTTCTCAGCCTGCTTCCATACAGGAGGTGCACCAGTCCCTGATCATCCTCGTGGCATCCCCTGTACTTGTTCCAACAGTTCCTCGCAGAAAGAACAAAGAAGAGCTCATTTTAGTTCCCCATGGGAGTGTGTGGCCATTCACAGCAGAACACCTTCCTCCTTCCCACAGATCACATCCACAGCAAACCAGGACAGTTGAGGGGAGGGCAGAAATGTGACTGCTTGGCAAAAGTGTCAGCATCTGCCACACCTCTGATGCAGCATCTGCAGAGAGAAGCTGCATCTCTGGATCACGTTAGAAGGCAGCTGTTGAGTACCTAAGTGCACAGTTAGCTGGTTAAGAGCTTTGTGGAAGAAAGGCAGGGGTTGAGTTTCACCTGTAAGCCAGCAGGCAGGGATACGCTGGGAACCCCTGGTACTTTGTCTGGTAATCATGTTTCTGCTGAGGGTATGGGAAACTCTCATTCAGGTCTTTGGAGAAGGGTGGGTGCCCATTTTTTGTGAGGTCTTTTCATCAGGCAGCAGAATTAAGAGAGCATCTAGAAAACAGAAGAGCTCCTTCCCCTTGAAGTCACCCCATATTGCTCCTCTTTCTCTGAAGCCCCAGATTTAGATTGGGATGTGTAATCTCTAACTCCACTACCTGGGCCTGGAGAGATCTGGTAGAACAACCTGAACCAAATGTTCAAAGACCAACTGATCAAACAGGTTGGGTTGTTCTGGGGTTTCTTTCTGCAGAAGCTGTTCCCTCCTTTCCCAGTACAATGTTTCCTTGAAAGAAGCAGGGCAGGAGAAGAAAATGATTCTGAGTTAATCACACTGGGGACAGATCCAGAGAGAGGACAAGAGAACATGCGTGATTTGAAAGAGAAAGGCTTCCTCTGACTCACAGTGCAAAGAGGTGGGACTGTTTCTCTCACTCATTCTTTTTCCCCTTAAGATGGGTGGAAGCAGGGGCAGTTCAAAAGAAAACAAATGAAGAAAGGAAAAAGAGAGAGACTTCAAAATGAAGTGTTTCATTGTCAAATACTGAGAGAGCAAAAGGAAATATGAGGTGAGAGAATTCCATTTCTTTCTATTGAAAACGTGCCCAGTGCTAGTCTCCGGGGTAGAGATAACATGCTGCTCCACATCTCCTGTGTCAGATACACGGTGCATTCCAGTGCTCCGGATGATGAGTGCAAATTGCCTGTGAAGACAGTAATTTGTAACATCTACCACAGGCCTTTGCCATCTGGTGATGAAGCTGATCTGTAGCTTCCAGCTCATTCTGGCCTCCTGGGCAGACACCCGGCTGGCTGTTGCGCTGGAACATCCCACAGTATGCGCACCATACTATCATGCAACAGCCAGGAGGCTGCCTGGGAGCAGAGCTGGGGCCTGTCCCGGCCCATGTTCCAATGAGCTAAGCTCGAGATTCCATGGTTAGAAAACAATCTGAGAGACATCATAGTAATTAAGGAGGGTCCGTGATAGATGGCATGGCACGTCACAGAGGTAAATGGCTATGAAAGAAGTCACTGCATGAGTGACAGCTGTAAAATGGACAGACACATCAATGGTACACTTCAGCAAGGTGGCAAACCCGCCACACCTCTACACGTACAAACATCTGGTATCAGTTTCTTCATACTCTGTCAGAGAGAGCCAGCCTGTCTCTGTTCTGGAAGCAGACAGAAGGGCAAAGGAGCTGGTGAAGGGCCTGGAGCACAAGTGTGATGAGGAATGGCTGAGGTACCTGGGGAGGGGTTTAGATCTGTTTGGCTCTTGCTTGTGTGGTGTAGAGTCCTCCTGAGGTTTAACTGTGCCTCTTCTTTTCCCCATTCTGTGCACAAGGCACATCCAATACATTCTGTGTGGGATATCATTGCATCTCATAAAGTGTTTTGGCTCCCCTTGTCATCCAGGTGAAGGATGCTGTTAGGTCCAATGGCACATTCCGAACACAAGATGCCTGTTTGCCTGTGCTGTCCACTCCTCTCTGCCAGAGTTCTTTATTCCAAGTGAAATAAAGTGAATGATTGTTTTAACCAGTCTTACCTCCAAAACCCAATGAAATACATCACTTTGTTGGTTTTGCTGCAAGAGAAGAGGGAGCTCCTGTGCCCAGGGCTGCAGCAACATCAATCACCCAGGAGATGCTTAGTGGGAAGAAAATGTAATAGGAAGGATTTTTGTTCAGTGATTCAGAGCAGGACAGACCTGAATCAGCTCTCCTCTGTCTGACGGCTTTTCTGTCTATCTATCTGGGGTGCTCTCTCTTTGATCCTTTGTGCAAGCTTATTATGAAACGAAAACTGAGCAGAGCAAGCTGGTTTCTCTAGGTACTGAGCACAGGGAGGTCACGAAGCCAGAATTAGATGCATTCCCTGGAGAAGCAGGCGGAGCTTCAAGGAAGTTTCTTTATGGCCCTTGACATTCCTTTGGCTCCGAGGCACTGATGTAGTTCTCTTAAAGAAAATAGGGAAAGAAAAGGAGATGGGAATGAAAAATCCATCTCTGCCTGAGACACTCAGTGCCTCTGCGTGTGTGGAAATGAGTTCCTATTGCTCTGGCTTAAACATGAAATAAAATGCAACAGACCAAGACTTGGGAGAGTGACATCAAGTAACTAAAATCTCTCTCTCGGCAATTAATAATATGTCTACTTGAATAGGGATTTTGATCCCCAACTTCCTCCCTTCTCCCCAGAATGAATGGAAATTTCTTCATTTCCAGAATGAATGGAAATTTGGTTCTATTTCTTGTTATTTTTGTACCTTCTCTTGAGGGTTTGTGTGATTTTCACATTGTCACATTGTCCCCAGTGGTGCTCACCTTGGTGTTGCTTTGACTAAGGACAGGTAACGTTGTTAACAAGAATCCCCAAACCTGCCTGGAGCAACTTCAGCTTCCAAAGTGTCCTTGATTAGGGGAGAAAGCAACAGGCACAGTTTTCATATGTATGTTCTGCAGATAAGGATCTGCTTACACTGAAACAGACTTCACAGAGGTGGAATTTCATGGAAGAAGTTTAGAGTTTGGATCAGCATTTCCCAGTGGCCAGTTACAGTTGTATTGTTGCTATCAATCTTACAGTATGGAACAGTTCGTTTGTTTGTTGAGTTGCTTGTTTTAAATTCCATATCTTTTGATATGCATTTCTACATGTTAGTGGAGGAAAGGTTGACAACACAACATAGGTACCCTACAAATGGCAAGAGACCAGATTCCAAGGGAATGGAGCATCACAGGTATTATTATAAATGCCCTAAGCCCTCCTGATGTTCCGGGCAGTATCCTGATGGGTAGACAGGGGCTGGGAACTGATGTGTGATTCATGTGTTAATGTTCAACACTTCTGGTTCTTAAACAAACCCGACCACAGCGACTCTTTCTAACACCATCTAATCTCTGTCTCTAGGTCCTTATCTCTTACTTACCTCTGAAATACTTGAGTGCGTATTTGCTCCTCAGGATCTGGCCACCAAGTGGTAATTGCACTTTAGAGTCTGAAAAACATGTTTTCTAGCTATATCCTCCTCCAATTTTAAATCCCCAGCTGGGCAAGGAGCTGAAATCAATGAGAAACAATTTGTTGTTCCTGCAGCAAAGCTCTGACAAGTTGTATGTGTGGGCAGATGCCTGGTGCCAGCGCTGGGAAGTCTGTATTTGAAGCCTGCAGAAGAAATTGCATTGTCTGTCATTGTCAGCATTATCAAGAGCAGACACAAAACAAAACACATTTGAGGATGTTCGATAGATAATTCATTGGAGCAGGGAAGCAGGTAGATAAAGCTGGATCCTAGAGCAGAAGAGCCAACAATATACATCATTACTGACATTAACATTGCCTTATCATCACAGTGTTAGACCTACCAGAACGCCATCAGATCCAGGGTCCTGGGGACAAAATCTGAAGGACTGATTAGAATGGGGAAGGAAAAAAAAGAAGAAAGAAAATTCTATCCGCAGAGAACCTGCTGTGCAGCTTGAAGAATGGCCTCAGCGAAGGAGTGGAGTGAAACTGCTGTGCAGATAGGTTTGCATGGTGTCTGCTGTAGAAACAGAGTTGTGAGATCTGGAAACCTTCATGCACCAGAGCCTGGGGCTCTTGTAATAAGGTGAATTCACATGCAAAGCTCTATAACACTTCCCAAGCCTGGGTTTCTCTTTGCACAGTGGTGAATATAATCGCTTTGGATGCTCAAGGCATTCAGACCCACCTAAAATGGCTCAGGCAGCTTTTGGTGCTAACAAGCCAGGTAGGATGGTGGGAGAAGGGGACACATGGTGTGTGATATAGGGACTGTCAATCAAAGAAGCTGGGAAACAAAGGTGTTGGGATCCATCTCACCACACTGCTGCTGTATGCAGTGTAAGTGTCCCTGCCAAAGTCTGGATTCCCTTCACAACCACAGGAGAGCAGAGATGAGCAGTCACAGGTTGCTCAGCCACAAGCTGAATTCGGTGAGATGAGCCAGGCCTGCAAGGTGATGCCTGCTCCATCTCAGTGACAGGAGGGTTTTAATCCGTGGCAAGGAACCAGCAACTCCTCACTGATGGATATGGGATGGGAAGTGACACAAAGTCTACAAAAAGTGAATTAATCCGGACTCTGACATTGAACGTCTAAAGGTGTCTGCACTGTGCTGTCCTGGCTCATGTCTGTCCTGCTGTTCTCGGTACCTAAGCCCTTAACTGATGGTCAGGATGTGTTATGGTGGTTCCAGTTCTGTGTGCTGGCTGAAGGGCAGAACTGGAAGGGCAATTAGACATTTTAGTAGCTATTTAACCTCTTGAACAGTGAGATTCATCTGACAACAGTGTTTGTAGTGCAGATGAAAACCTGGAACCTGCTGCGAGCCCTATGGAGCCCTGTGGGAGCACGCAGGGACTCCTTGTAGCCTTCTGACTTCTGACTCCTGCAGTGGCAGATGATGGATGGATCTCTCCACTGTGGCCAGGAACAGTAAGACTCAAGCAGAATTGCTGATTGAACATCTTTAATTAAGCTGCATCTTTAATTAAGACGGCAACTTCTATGTAAAACAGTACGGGTGGTGGCTGATCTCTGCTCAGCCTCCACTCCTGCTACCCTTAATGTCAGCGGTGCTTGCAGGGTAGATGAAACTGTTGCTAACAGTGATAAAACCCCAAATCCTTTTCTCTCAAAAGCTTCGAGTGAATTTACTGAGCTGCATATTCCATCCCAGCATGCTTTCTTTGAGAAAGATAGGCAAATGCTCATTAGAGCTGGTTGAATTGTCTAGTGATGTGGCTCAGAGAACTGCATGAATAACCAGGAGTGAGCTGGCTTCTTTATATTGTGGCTGGAGCCCTACGACCTGTAAAGATTTGCAACAGTCTCAAGAGAGGGGCATCACTGGATCTGAGTGGAGATGTCTGTAGTGTAGGAGTTCAGCCTGCACCGGTTGTCTGGACTCACTTGAAAGCTGAAATAGGCTCATCTTCTTTCTTCTCTTGGGATCAGTGTTGAAATGTGTGAAGTAAATCACGCTTTAGAGCTGTTTGTGTCTTCAAGAGACTACAGGTAATTAGTTCAGAAGGGAGCATTTACGGGTTTGGAACACCACACCAAGGAATGAAGGATCCCACTTGAACTTGCTCGGAGAAAATTCCCTAATCTTGTTTTTTTCCAAAGTGATTTGACATCCTTTTCCAAAGTTGCATGACTAAATACATACAGCCTGTCATACATTTTTAACACAGATGGGTTAATACCCTTTTGAAACCTGGGTCTGTAACCAAATCAGCCCCAAGGCTCTTCTCTTTCAGCACAGACTGAGATGTGACAGCAGCTTGGCCAGTGGAGAGATCCATGCTCCCAGACTGCTGGAGGACTACTGCGAGCCAGTGCACCTCTCACCCATCTCCTTGCCAATGAGCCTCACAAAGAGTGTTCAACAACCTTGTTACTCCTATCAATTCTCTTCTCTCCCTCATCACTCCTGCACCAGGGAGAGGCTAAAATATTAACCAAGACATTGATGAATTTGAGGCTGAATTATTTTAATTCATTCTTGGCTGAGCTCCTACTTGCATCCAGAACTCCACTCTAGTTAATTGAGAGAATTCATGGCTTTAGCCCCGTCAGATGCTTTGAAAAGTCTCTGTTGGTTCCTCATTAATGGGATACTTTTCCCCTTACTGGAGAGCCTAAGGAGGACTTTTTTTAATAGGGGTAAAAAAAGGTATAAGTAAAGCAAGAAGTAAGAGGTCTCATACAGTCTTTTATCATCAGCACCAGTGGCTTGGTCACAGAAACCTCCTGCAAAGACATGGTGACTAAGGTGGTGTGACACGCTCCTATCAGCAACAGAGCACGTGGCTGCACATCAGGCTGGCAGGGGATATTTTCAGTCACCTACACTCATTCTGAGGGGTTCATATGGTAATCTGAAAAAGCCTTGTTTCTTGTAACCTCATCCTTTACTCTGCTCATCTGTCAGTGGATTTGACCTTGCAGCTCCATGCTACATACTCACTGCTTCATCTCTTCTCTGATGAATGTGACCCTACATCTTGGTTTATTTTATCACTTAACATATATCTGTCTTTCTGTCTATTTAGATCTATTTCTTTTTGTTTTATCTATCTATCTATCTATCTATCTATCTATCTATCTATCTATCTACCTATCTATCTACCTATCTATCTATCTATCTATCTGTCAGTCATCATCTTATTTACACTTACATCACTGATGTATCTGGGCTTCTATTTTCACTGGCAGAAGAAACAGGGTTGCCAGGTGAGAGTGCTTGGAGCCAGGAGGGCTGATCTACCCCCTGGTTTTAGGATGTGATAAATTTAGGCTGAAGGGCTGAGACAGGGCAGTGACTGTGGTCAATGTGGGCACTGTTTTCATGCTTCTTGAACACATTCTTGCATTCAAATCATGTGGTTGCTCTTCTTCCTTTTCAGAGTATTGTATGGTTGTTAAACTTTGGTTGACTCCTAGAATGGTTTGGTCGAGACCTTAAAGCTCATCAAGCTCCAACCCCTGCCATGGGCAGGGACACCTTCCACTGGAGCAGCTTGCTTCAAGCCCCTGTGTCCAATCTGGCCTTGAGCACTGCCAGGGATGGGGCAGCCACAGCTTCTCTGGGCACCCTGTGCCAATGCCTCTGCACCCTCACAGGGAAGAGCTTCTGCCTAAGAGCTCATCTCAGTCTCCCCTCTGGCAGGTTAAAGCCATTCCCCTCGGCCTGTCCCTCCATCCCTTGTCCAAAGCTCCTCTCCAGGTTTCCTGTAGCCCCTTTAGGCACTGGAGCTGCTCTAAGGTCTCCCCTTTAGGAGCCTTCTCTTGTCCAGGCTGCCCCAGCCCAGCTCTCTCAGCCTGGCTCCAGAGCAGAGCTGCTCCAGCCCTTGCAGCATCTTCATGGCTTCCTCTGGACTTACTCCAGCAGCTCCACGTCCCTTTTGTTTTGCTGCCCCAGAGCTGGATCAGGGCTGCAAAACCTGAGGTTGATTTCGTGTTAGTGGGGATGGATATTCCCTATATCTTTTCCTCTTTAATATACAACCTTTCAGAGAGTGTGCCTTTCCTTCCTGGCAGTTGAGTGGTGAAATGAGTAGCCTTGGAGTTCAGAGTTGCAAACCATGGATGTACCCCCCAGCACAGCCCTCCTGGGGATGGAGACCAGGGTGGGTTCTTCATCTGCCCAGGTCCTGTCAACCCTCGAGTCTCTGCAGGACTCGAGTGACCTGTAACTGGGGTTGGACAAAAGACTTTACTTGCCACATTTCCCATGGAAAGCAAACAAATCTGCCTGGGTATTTGTTTTGCCTCAGTGAAGTTCCCCTCACATTTGGTAAATATTTCTGACCACTATAAATGTATGCAGGAGTGGGAGTGGGATTTCTTTTTGAGAAGCTGGAATTATTTTATTTTGATGTTTTTGTGATGAATCATTTGGAATTCTTTTGTTGCAAGTGTTCTGTCTAGAAATTCAGCTTTCCAGAGTGGTTTTAAGAGATTTTAAATAGCTGCAAATTAGATGTTTTATTTAACTCCGGCATTAGGAGGAAGGAGAATGGAGTGAGACTGAGCAGAAAAGAATGTCTCAGAAAATGTTACTTCAGGAAATGTAGCCAAACAAACAGAAATATTGAGGGTGTCTGCTGAATTGTCATCACAGTCTTGTGCGGGCAGAAGTCTTTCCTGGATGCTCTAAGTTGCTCCAAGTCCAGCTCTCACCATTGTGCCTGGCTCTGATTCCCATTTCCTGCCACTTAAACCAGTGCTATTCATCTACAGCATCATCAACAGAAGGAAGGAGACTTTGCTCCTCTTGGTCGTTGTCCTAACAGCATGTAGAGCACTGTGCAGCCCCCTCATTCCCAGAATCCCTTACTGGTGTTTTCCAGCCTCCTCCATAATAAATCCCTTGACTCCATGTCTCCAAAGGAAATTGTCCTGTTACATCTGGCCTCAACTGAAGGCTGCTGCAGAGGAGCAGGAGTAAGAGAAGGGATGATGGGTTCAAACTGAAACAGGGGAGATTTAGGTTGGATATAGGGAAGTTCTTCCCTGTGAGGGTGCTGAGGCACTGGCACAGGGTGCCCAGAGAAACTGTGGCTGCTCCATCCCTGGCAGTGCTCAAGGCCAGGTTGGACACAGGGGCTTGGAGCAAGCTGCTCTAGTGGAAGGTGTCCCTGCTCATGGTAGGGGTTAGAATTGGATGAGCTTTAAGGTCCCTTCAACCCAAACCAGTCTGGGACTCTATTATACTATGATGCTGGCCTCCACCACCAGTCACTGGTGCAATGTGCTTACTGGGCTTGTACAGGCTGAGCTTAGCCAAAAACCTCTTACACCCATGGTCTGTCCCGAGCACTTGATGTCCTCAGTGGGAAGCTGCAGCACAGGGTGAGACAGCTCTGAGCAGTCACTCCAGGAGATGGAGAGCTGCATGAGGGAGTTCACTGTTAAATCTGATGGAGACCAAGGAAGTAGCAGAAAGGACGGAAGGACAAATAGAAATCAGCTTGTCTAACAGCCTCCTTGAGGGAAGGCTGCTTCCCACGCAATGGCGAAGAGGGAGCTGGTTAGGAGTGTTCTGCCAGTGGGAGCTTCTTTAAAGGGATTCCACATTGTTCATGCTTATTGACTGGGTCATCAAAATGAAACATTAAGTTTTGATTTCTGTTAAAACAGTTCTCTTTAGTTTGGCTTTATTTCTTTATTTATGCCCCTCCTTCCCTCCTCACTGGGCGACACAAAGATGTAGAAGAAGGGGGGGTTTAATGGATGGACAAGTGATAAAGTTTCAGTTCATTAAGAAGTTAAAAGTTCCCGAGATTTGGAGGGGACAAAATTTCATCTCGTTCCTAGTGTGTTATTGACAACTCAGTCCCTTCCTCCCAGCTGATCCTGACTCTGTAAGTTGGTGGGAGAGATCTCTTTGGTCTGTGCAGAGGAATGGCATTGGAGAAAGCAAAGCCCATGGCTTGCATCAGTGCTTCTGTTGAGGCAGAAATCACACAATAGTGATGCACAGTGGGACACGCTCTCTCCATCATTTCACAGTCAAAGCAACTGGTAATATCTCAGTGTATGGGGGTGTGTGAGAGTTGGTCATACGTTGTGCTGTGCAATATGAGCTTCTAGTTCCTTTCTACCTTTAAGCACTCTCAGCATCTGTGAGAGGTAACCTGAACTGTGTGCCAAAGCCTGCAAGGGATATAGCTCTTGTGTATCATTACAACACATGTTTAAGCGATCATTAAACAGTAGGAGTTACTATTGGAAATCTAACCAGGCCATTCTATTCCACCCCAGGTGAAATCCACCCCTCCGAAGAACAAGGCCAAAGCATAATTTAAGCTTCACTGAACCCTTGGAAAATAACTTCACCAGTTCTGAACACATCAATTTTATTTATATGGAGCATAAAAACTTAACAGGGCTCCCATCAGAATCAATTCCTTCTCATATTAAAGCCTGCATTGTGTGTCTCTGCTGATAACAGGCTCAACAAAGTACTGTGAACAGAACAAAAGTAGGAAAGTAAATAAATGCTGAAGTATTAGCATCAGAAGAACACTGAAGTTTTGGTTTCAGAGCTGACAGACACTTCGGAAGGAGACCAGCAGCCTTATCCCTGGTTTAGAGATGGGAAACAGAAAAGCATTGGGGCTGGAGAGCATAAGCAGGTCAGGAGTGGGGACAGGCCTCTATCTAACTGTTACCAGAGAAAGGGATGAAGCAGAATCAGAAGCATTTCACCATTGTCTCCTTCTCTGCAGCCAGGGAGGTCTGCAGTGATTTAGGAGAGCATTTAACTGACTGCTCCCTCTTGTTTGGAAAGGGAAGCGTGGTCAGGGCTATGAGTTAATACAGAAGGATTTATCCGAGTAATCTGGTTGCCTTTAGGAAGGGGCCAGAGGCATCTGTACATCTCTGAAAGCATTGTGACAGTCACACAGCCCAAATATCAGCTGGTACCCAACCAGTACAACCTGAGATTGCCAAAGTGCCCACATTTGGGCTGTGTAATTTTTTTCTCTGTATGGGAGCAGTCCAAGGGGCCGAATGGTCACAGAGCCATCTTTCACTCCTTTATTTTTCTTATTAGGTAATGTTCTGTTATTATTCCTATAAGCAGCAGTAATGCAACCTGTGGTTAGAAAGATCAGTCTTTAAAGACACAGAATCGAATTTGTCCCTCTCTCAGGCTAATTTTAGGATCTGATTATGAGCAAGAAACCATCGTGAAAGAAAAATAGGAAGAAAAATTCACTCTAGGTATCTGGAGAAGATGGAACACAAGCAGCAGCTGAAATGTTCTTGGTTTAATGGGGGGAAAAAACAAGTTTATTTTCATTTGCCTCATGCTAGGACTCAGGACTAAGAATGAAAAATACTTATAGAAGCAAGAAACTTGATTTCTTCTTCAAGATCTAATAATTCTGACAAGTACATTGCAAACAGCAGAGGAGCAGATCTTACTGTCCCCAGATGGAGTAAGCGTGAAGTTAGCAAATGGCATATTACCATATTTCTGATGCTGTTCCAGCCTTCCTTCAGAAGGAAACATTACAGGGAATTCATTCATTCATTAGAGGAGTTTCCAAGATCCCTCATTCTGACTTGGAGCTAATGACAATGAGGAGCCCATGTGGCTGAGGCCAAACCCTTTCAAAACCAGATGGAGACCTTCCCCTTCTGCTTAGCCTGAGCTGAAGCTCCAGGTTGTTGTGTGCTTTCTTGAGGATCCCATTGTGGGAGAATGTCTGCGCAGGCATTGGGTGAGAAGAGGCTTTTCACAGCCTGACCAAGTTACACATTCTACCCATGAGGGACTGTAAATACCTGGTGCAAAATGCAGTAGGAACTAAGGCAGAGGCACCTGATCTGCTGATGACGCACTCCCATGGAAAGGGGCACACAGACCTTGAACTTACTGCTCATCAGCTTCAAGCCAGGAACCTGCAAGTGCCAAACAGGCTTCTAAGCAAAGAGCAACTGAGGGTTGAGAGAGACCCAGGGCTGCTGGGAGCCCAGAAGCAGAAAGCTGAAAGCACACCAGAGGTGTTACCTGCACAATTGTTCTTGCACCATCCTGGAGAGCTGTATCCCAGCCCTTCCTACCAGCCCCAAGTGATCAGGAGAATGTGAAGGACAGGTTAACACACATCTGCAGGAACAATCTCATCCCTGGTGTGAACAGACCAAACATTTAATTGTCTGGTCAAGGCTGTGTCTACTTTGAATTGTAACCAAGAAATCCACCTGCTCCTAGAGAAAGCCTGTGGAAAATTTGGTTTTCCCATAACGGCTTCTCTAATGGATCTATTTCAAAAGTGTATCGAGAGTATTTATGGAATTCTGATAGCTACAATGCTCAGCAAATCATGAACATAACAGAAGTAATAGCTGATGCCTGCTCCCATAGCTCTGAATTCCACAAGTAGTTGTGAGTAGCAGCTGACTTGAGGAAGTAGAGGAAGAAGGATGTGGAGTCAGTAAAAATGATCACTTCTCCAGAATGTTAGAAGGATATAAAACCTTAATAATTCAAGTTATGTGAAGAGCATCCTCCTCAAGCAGTACAGACAAACCTCACAGCAAAGGCCATTAAAACAGGGGTTCTGTAAGGGAATAGGATAGTCTCCGAAATAAATGTTCTTATATCCTCCTTCTGGATTACTATTGAAGTTTGGGAACATAGACCAAAACGAAACTCCTGCTTCACAGAAAGCCAGGCTGAACATGTTGCTGGTGGAGAGCTGCTTGGAAAAGAGACAAGCTGGTCAGACTGCCTTTGACCTGGAAGAGAATAATGTACCTAAAGAGGCTCAGATGTAGGTTTGGGGGGCATTTACTGCCATTCCAGATCAGGGAAAACAGTCGTTGCTAAAACAGTCGCTATTCCACCCAGATCATGATTTACCAGCGGCTGCTCCCTGCCATACCAAATAACATTAATTTTTCAGGCTTTCGCAGTGCTGAACCTCCAATCAGTGGCATAGAGGATGTGTTATTCCACGTGCAGGGCTTGATGTGTCAGAGAAGATCACCTTCCTCTTCTGCAGCTTGCAGTGTGATGTTCTCATTAGCCCCTACTGAGAGGCAGCCAGAGTCCTGCAGAATGGAATCACGCATCTGGAAGTCAGGCTGATTATCCCAGTGGGAACAAGCTCCCAAGGGAGAGACAGTGAAGGGTGCCCTCAAGTTTCCCAATTAGAACGTGCTGCACTGAACATCAAATTGCATCACAATTATCACTTTGCAAAGGAAAAGGTCCTTTGTCTCTATTGCAAGAGAGAAAAGCAAAAATAACCAGTGTTCTTCAGGTTTGGGTATTCCAGTCAAAAGAGCTTTTTCTTTGGCATTTATTCTCTTACATACTTTGCTATATAAATAGGCAAAAGTGAAATGAAGCTTTTCAAAATCATTGGTAGAAAATATTTACTTCATGTCTCAGTTGTATTAGTATATTTGGGAGAGATATTCAAGTTTCCCTTATTAATCTCAGGATTCTTCAGTTTTCCTTTCAGTTTTGAGGAAAGATTTGTCTTTCGGTTTTAATCTTGATAGTTTTTTCTCCTCTGGAATTCAAAAGGCAACTTAATTTTAAGGGGCATCTCCCTCATTGTATGTAGTTTCGTGAATGAGGACTAGAAGAAATGATTTTCTCTTTTGCTCCATAGTGTCATACTCATATTCAGAGCCTGAGTGCAGCAGTTCCTGCTCCATGCTACAGGCCCCTTCAAAGCCTATAAAGGTACGAAAAATCAAGCAGAGCTGGAGTATGGGAGCCAACAAGAGTTAACTTCTCCCATGGACTTTATATATTCATTTTAAATTCATTTTATCAGATGCTCTGTGTAGTAAATTCACTGAATAATTCCCATTACCTATCTATTGCCTGCTAGAGCATAGGAACATGAAGGTCCCTCTGCCGTGGCAGGCTTACTGTGGGTGAGAGCATCCATCAGTAATGGAGGGTTCCTGGTCCTCAGGGCTGTGCAGCCAATGCTGCTCCTCAGCTGCTGGGGCCAGATGTGTTGTACATTCACACTTTTGGTAGTGCCTCTTCCTGGGATGAGATGGGAAGGCTCAGTCCTGCTTGTGCAGGATTTCTCCTACTCACTCTTTAGTAGAGATGTGCCTAGTCTGTCCGAAGCATCCCTGCTCTTCCCTCTGGGATGCCTGGTTGGTGCAGGGAGTTGACCAAAGAAGAAAGAGGGGCAGGTTTCAGTAACTGGTACCTTGTCTGGCTGAGACAGAGTTGAGTCATTTAAGGACCCTCTTGGGTGATGGAGGAAAGGGGGAGAGAGATGGGAGAAAGCACTACTGGGCAGAAAGCCAAAGTCAGCATCACGCCAAGAAAGCCAAGCATCTGCTGGTTAATCATTCCCTCAGGAGGCTGAAAATCCAGGTTTAAAGGCATCCTTTAGGAATGCTCAGTCTTTGTACCCATTCAGGACACCTGAATCAGGTATCCTGCATATACAGTTCCTCAAAAAACATAACAAGTTCTGGAATGTTCCTGAAATGTGTCTCTTCATAAATGATCTGGAGCTGCAGGTTTGGAAATGTTTGACTTGAACAGCTGATGTTTAACATCCTCTTTAATTGTATTGAATTCAGCCTGTGCAATCAAACGCTGCTCAGGGCCATTGGAAAGTGAAGTGTTTCATTACCCTTGTAGGATATGAACACATCATCCAAACACAACCGAACTGTTTATTGACTATCTCTGCTTGTTCCACGTTGGAAGGGTCATCTTCCTTTCCCTCTAGTACTGGAACTGATTCAGCCTGAAATGTTTAGGCTCCAGTCATTGTGCTCTCAGCAATGAAACAAATGTTTGCTTGTTGTGCCACGTACTTTCTTGCCTAAGAAGATCAGGTTGGGAAAAAACAAGGATTTCCCTTATGGACATCATTCATCGTTTTGCTGAAAATCCCAAACTTTTTTTCTTAGATGGGGGATGGAGTGATTAAAAAAAAAGAGAGATTAAGGCATTTTTATGGCAAAAAAGCAATCAGCAAAACCACAGGCCGGAGGGTCAGAGGGGCTCTTCTGAGAAGCAAAGGGCTCCGTGTGCTCCACTGCAGCAGTGCCTGTGGGGCTCCTGAAGGAAACCCTCCTGCAGTGGGTCTCTGGGGAGCATGTGGCTGCTGGGGAAAGAAAGCAAAACACCCTCCAGTTCTTCTCTAAGTGTTTTCTGATGGAGAGGATATGTCTGAAAGGAAATATTTAACCCAGCCTTCACAAGAAGTTTTCCCTCGTCAGTAGGCACAAAGGATGCCCCTTCAAATAGGACACTCTAGAATCACCCGCACATTTTTCTTCTGGTGCTATTCTCATGCACTGAGCACATCTCACTCCTGTCAAACTGATGGAGAAGAGTGAGGAGAGCTGCTGCTGAGGGCAGGCTTTGGTTGTTCACCGAGAGGTGAACAAGAGGGGCCCTCAGCTCCTGCTGGGGAAGTCAACAGCTCCCCTTTGCCTGTGAAACAAGAACTATTCCTACGCTTGCGCACTCTGATAATCACAAACTGCTTTGTAAGACCTCGTCTCCTCCTTCAATGGTCGATTTTTCCACTCACTGCTTTAGCTTGGCCCCTGTCCTCTTCTTCAGTGCAGGAAGAGGAAAACCAAACCCTTCTGTAGTTGTTTATAAGTCTCTGACACTCATTTCACAAGAGCCCAGGAGCTGTCAGCTCAGATTGACTGTTTTTGCTGCAGTGGTAATTACACCTTTTTGTGCTGTGCTGAGCTCGTGTTTGTTGAAGTGTAAATGTGAACGTTCCATCCAAGTTGCATTTCTAAGACAACGAGCTGAACATGAACCAGCATCTGTCCTTGTAGGAAAGGCCAACAGCACCCTTGGGCTGCATTAGGAGGAGTGGTGTCAGCAGGTCACAGAGATGATCCTTTCCCTCCCCACATGGTGAAACACATCTGGATCTCTGAATCCAGCTCTCTGGTACAAGAGAGACCTGGGCACACTGGGATGAGTCCACCAAAGGGCCATGAAAGCTGCTTAAGGGGCTGGACAAACGAGGAGGGGCTGAGCACTGCGATTGTTTAATGTGAGGTAGAGACGGCTCGGGGATCTACCAAAGAGTATAAAGACCTGGACAGATGCTTCTGAGGAGTGCCCAGTGAAAGAAGAGACAGGAACTAAGCCACAAGAAATGCCATTCCATAAAAGCCGTGATCTGAAGTACTTCCCATTGCCACTGACTTTGGAAACACTTCCCTACCCATCCCTCAGGATCAGTGAATCCCATAAGGCAGCTGCTCCTCAGCCCTCTGCCCTGTGTGGGCGCTTCTGCTGTGATGTGTTCAAGGGAATGGATGGAAGTGGCTGTGGGACACTGAGGCTTAGTGCAAAGGATTCTCAAAGTAGGCATGAGGAAATTGCAGCTTTGACTGAAAAAGCTGAAGTTTTCCTAAGCCCTGGGATGAAATCAGTTGACATAAAGCGATATTGCCAGAAGTTACATGGTTATACAGCACCACCTCTCTTTGGATCCACTCCATAGCCTGCTCCCCACCTTATTCTCTGCTGTGGAGCTAATACAGCTGTGATGAGGTTATCCACCCAGGAAGGGCATGCTGCAGATTCATTCAGAGAGGAAGAAAGTGATGGGGGACACACAGGTGAATGGAGATTTCTTTTACCAGCCTGCATCATCTTGCATCTCTGCTGTGGTAGAGATCCTGCGCTCCATGGGGAAGCTGCGCCAGCCACCAGCTCCTGGCAGCTGTGGACATTTTGAACATCAACCTCTCCTTTCTAAATGCTGCCTGATTATTCAATAGCTTTTTACTTTAGGTAATTGTTTCATTTAGGGTATTTTTTTAAAGCCTTTTTATAAGGGGAAGTGGAGTCCAGAAATAGATGCAATACTTGGTTAATAGCAGTGATTGTTCCAAACTACTAAATGAAGGAGGTAGGACAGGGCTAAGAAGCTCTCTGTGTACCAGGACACCCCAGTGCACTCTCTTCTCTGGGCACATTCCTTCCTACTATCCTGACTGTTGTGGTTCAACCCCAGTGAGCAGCTAGCAACCTATCTCACCCATAGCTTAACTTATTCGCCTTCCCTGATGCCAGCTTGGGAAAGTGGAGACTCTGCCCCTGTTATCACCATCTCTCTGGGCCTTGGTTGCACATCAAGCCCCATTCCATTCTCCTCCAGGCCCTTTAATGGGCACCATTACTCATACCCAGGGTAAGCCAGCAGCAGCTCTAGGCGAGGAACTAACTCAACCACGAAGCCTCTCTGCACAGGGCTCCAACAACACTGAAAGAGGAGCTTGAAGGTATCTCACTGGTTTTATGGGCTGTGCTCCCACAGGCTGGTGCAGCTCCAGTGACTCCAGCAAACTGCACTGGGTTTACATTGAGAGAACTCCAGTGTATTCAGCCCATGCAAAAGTTGGGGGACTGACCAGAACCTGAGCCAAGCGCTTCCATCTCTGGTTTCTGCCCAACTTATTCACTTCCACAGCCCACCTGCTTGGTGGTGCTGTGCCCATTGCCATCATGGCCATGACCACAGAGCAAGGCCACCTTTATCAAGACACCTTCCCCCAGGAAAGCTTAATGCAACACTGCTGTGGTTCACAAGCAGCCACCACTCTGAAAGTCCTTCCTCAAATGACCCCAGGTGT
Source organism: Amazona ochrocephala (assembly GCA_039720435.1). Lineage (NCBI taxonomy): Eukaryota > Metazoa > Chordata > Aves > Psittaciformes > Psittacidae > Amazona > Amazona ochrocephala. The sequence continues at coordinate 1,672,250 of CM077897.1, forward strand.
CCTCCATAGGCTGCAAGGTGCAGCTCTTGGCCCAGAGCCGGCATGTTTGGAAATGAAACATTTACCCTAAAGCTCAGTAAAAGTGGGATGATGGGGCCCAGCATAGGGGCTGCAGCCCCTCATTCAGTCTCTGGTCTCATTAACGCATGAACACTGACTGGAGATCCGTCACCCATTCCAGGAGACGGTGGTAGAAGACACCTAATTAGGTAGAACAGAAAAAACCATTAACCAGCAGAAACAGGTTGATGTTCTATTCCTGCTAAAGCAGATGACAAGAGACAGCCGTCTCCTGCTTGCAGTCTCTGATGTCGTAGAAGGGAGACATCGTTGCACATCACTAGATTGGTTATTTCAGTAGCAACAGGGTTGAAGGAGAGCACCTCTGCCAATCTGCCAGTGCTGTAAGACCTCCATCAATTTGATCTCTGCTGGTGCTCGCAACAACTATGTGAAGCTGAACAGCACTGTCAGTCTCACATCAGAGCAGGCAGGCAGAGTGCCTGTGCACCTTCAGACACCTTTTATCCTGTCACAACACACGGGACGGATTGATGCACCATGGCACAGAGCAGAGCCCAGAGCTGAAACAGGAGAGGTGGGAAAGTCACCTTTGTGGTGGGGAGCTCAATGCTAAGGAATCATATCACAGGGCAGAAAATGAAGTTGCACATTCCTGACCTCTTACCAAAGATGAGATCTTTCAGAAGGTCAGATTGGGCAGATAAGGAAAAGAAGCATTCTTTCAGGAGCCGAGAAAGCCATCTGTCCTCATGGGAACTGTACAGATACATGGGATTTTCCACTCCTTTCTCCTCCACATACGGCATTTCTAAACCAAGGGCAGGATACAGTTTGCCTTTGGACCCTGAAAGGCAGATGATCACCTGGCTTTCAGGTAGCTGCCTCTTTGCATCAGTTGAGTGTTTGTCTTGTGGGCATCACATAAATCCATCCCTGTGCGACATGCCTTCAGAGCGAGTAGCAGTCATTTCTCTTTCAGCCTCTCTGCATCAGTGTAGATGTTGTGTACAAGCATAACCAAAAACCTCTTCTACCAGTTTAATGTTCCTCATGAGATTTATGAGCTATTTAATTTCTGTACACGTATGATATTGCCATAGCTAATAATTAGTAATAACACCCTGAAATAAAGGCTAACAGGGTGTCTCTGGAGGGAGAGAAAGAGGGTTTTGTAGCTTTTGGTTCCATCCACAGTGTTATTTATCAACAAACTTGAGGTGTCTTGTTCAGCCCAAGCCATGTAAACTTCCCCTTTCAACCTGCGTAAAGCAGGGTGTACCTGTTCAGGAATTTCACCACCTCCTTGTACTCCTACACTTGGTCCTATTAGGGCATCAGACAATGCCCCAATAAGCCTTTACTGCTGCAAGCGTTTGCTTGTGATGCTGAAGTGGTGCCCAGTTTGCTCTGTCACTCCAGCTGGGCACAAAAAAGTCCTTCCAAAATGAAGCTACTTGCTCTGATCACACAAACAGTCTGGAGGGGTAATAGGGATCCTGTTCCCTGCACATACACTGACCAAGGGAATCCATGCTCTTTGACTTCTGATGATCAATGTAAGAGAAGGACAAGGTGAATTTAGGAGTTGTAAGAGATAAGCATGATTCAGAGGTAAAATATTGTAAAACACCTTGCCCAAGGCTGAAAACAGATGTCTGTTGTGGGTTTCGAGTGCTGATCAAATGTGGTCTGTTTAATTTCACCTCCAATCCACCCCATCGTCTCTTCTCCCTGTTGAACCACAACCACGGTTTCCCTGGCTCAGTGCCTCTCAGCCTGTCATGTCATACCAGGCCCATGATGTGACACAGGAGAATAGGAGATGACAGGGCAGGAAGAGCCTGATGGGCTGCGAGGCTCAAAACAGAGGTGAAGTGAGTTATTTTGGGATGGGATGCCAGCAATTGACAGAGGATATAAACCAAAGATGACAGATAAAAGGGCCAAGCTGCTGTTTTCAGCCTTGGCAAAGGAACTTACTGACCTTTAAAGATGGTTTTGCACATCCCCACTGCTGTGTCGCATCAGGCCAGCAGTGAAGGGGTTCATCTCCCTGCCTGTGGGTATGCTGGAGAACTAGTCCAAACCATGGTTGTTGCATTGCCCTGCAACAGGACAGGAGCAAGTTGCTTCAGGCTGGAGTCACCTTAGATATAGATGCTGAGCAGATGACTGAGACAATAACTTCAGCTCCTCTCTAGTAAGGAGAGACAAGTGCAGCCCAGGGGTGGTTCAGCCCATTGAAGACAGACATCTGAGACACTTGAAGGTGACCTGAAGTCCCATCTCCATACAGCCTGAGAAGTGGGGGAGTGGAGGACGGGTGACTTGCACAAATGGGATAGATGGGGACATTTAACAATAGGTGTCTAATGTTAAGTGGGGGAATTCCAGCCTTGGTGTCTCTGCATGGCATCTCCAAAAAGGAGTGAACAAACCCATCTTAATTTGCCATGAAAACTCTTTGAAACCTGCATGTCTTTGATGATGCTTTGTTGGGAGCATGGACTGAGCCATGGCTTTCAGAGGAACTTTTTAATTCAAGATGGAACTTTGAGGCTCTAAGGGTTTGGAGCAAATCCCCTCCGTCTGACCTGTGTCTTTATCATCTTCCCCAGCATCAAGCACAGCATTATGAGACACAGTGAATGAGCTCTTCTCCCACATTGAGAAGGAGATCCTTCCTTGCAATCAGTGGAAACCATAAGTGGTGAAGCAGGGATTACATTTAGCTCATGAAATACCCATTGCCTCAGTGAAACCAGAGAAAAGGTGAGTAAAGCAAAGACTTACACTGTGATTAAGGTTCTTTTCCAACACAAGCTACTGAGACTTAGAGAATCTATTTGCCTTCTGGCATGAAACAATTCCTCTGAATCTTAGTTGTATTTCCTCTGAAATTATAGCCATAATGCAGCTTTTGCTGATGCCCTTGAGATGATGCATAGCACTCAAGTCTGCCCTGGGGTAAAAGGATTCCCCATAGATTGCTAGAGAGTCTGTTCTTCCTGATGTTATTCCTGCCATCCACAGCAAGGCTTGTAGGGACATGCTGCATTTCAGTTGCCAGGATAAAAATCCCCAAACCAAACCCCAACAAGTTATCCATGAGGAATCCCTCTTTGCCACTGTCATGTTACCAGGGCAGATGGTCGATCAAATCAACTGTGGATCCTGAATTCTTCCCCTCCGGCCAGAGTGGTAAGAAAAGGTGAAAGAATCAGGAATGTTTTAAGGGATAACTTTCTTTACCTATTTGGTCTGAATTCAGCCTTCTGAATTAAGTCACCATAGGAAATCCAGGTGATTTTCAGAGTTTACTTCCCATTGTTCATCCAGAAAAGACATTTTGTAATCCCAAAGGATTTCCCAAATGGAAAAC